>OX376065.1:2500000-3750000 GCA_947361185.1 Charanyca ferruginea
GCGGTCTCTGCCTTTTGTTTCATAATCTGAGGATAAAAGATTCAAAATCTTGATATTTTTACAGATCTTTGCCCGTTTTTCGTTCTTCCTAAAATAATATTATATTTTTTTGGATCTTATCTTTTTTTTTCTTTATGGCAAAACCCCCCTTTGGGGAGGCCTATGTCCAGCAGTGGACTTCTTTCGGCTGAAATGATGATGATGATGATCTTTTTGGAATACCTAGGCACTGGTACTTATTATGTACTAGAGGTTCTAATTCTTTTTTTAATTCTAACAATCGAACAATAAAATTGTATGACACTTTGTAATATTAATATAGAGTAAAGGCAACGCCACGTTCACAAAATAACTCGCTAATCCAAGCCACGTTTCGGTTTTCGTCGCTATACATTACAAGTCCTAACAATAGATTTAATCAAGCCTAGGCACTAGCTACAACTTCAGAGCCTATCTAAAGTACCTTTTTTCGCTTCAGTAAGTCGTAAGTATCTTTACTTTGGACCTCTGTGTTTCTTATAATAGTTACGGAAACACGAACCTCATCTAGCTTAAAATACTGGCCAAATTTTGTCCTCTTCTCATGTAAAGAAGGCGTATAATATTAATCCACACACTTAAGCCCGTCACAGACGTAGCTATATTATATATTAATATAATTCATAGCAAGGCATATTACGATCACCTATAATATATATTTTTACTACGTCACCAAAATATGTGGACAGATATAGCAAGGCATATTAATATATATATACATATTTCAAAAATGTAAATGAAACAATGATCGCAGACGTAATAAGGGCGAAAATATATTATTATATTATAATAATAATAATATGTGGGGACATTTTCACACACGGCCATCTGACCCCAAACTAGGGAGACCCTGTACTATGGGTGTCAGACAGCTGATATACATGCACAAATACATTTTTTTTGTAAATACATACATATATAGATAAACAACCCCCAGACACAAGGCAAACACAAGTGCTCATCACACAAATATTTACCCTGGGCGGGAATCGAACCCGCAACACGCTGCGCAGCAGTCGATCGCTCAGCCACTGCGTCCTTCATAAACGTCAGTCATGTTCAAGATAAAATGAGCAAGTACATGCGAAACATAATCAAGCCAACGTCTCATCATCATCATGTCAACCTTTAGATGTCCACTACTGGGCATAGGTCTCCCCCAAGGGAGGGTTCAGCCGTAATCGCCATGCTTGGCCGATGCATGTTGGCGATTGCAGTAGGTGTTATGGTACTCAGAACGACGCTGCTGCCCATCTTCTGGTCAATATCCCTCTGTCGCCTTTTACGACACCCACGGGTAAAAATGGGGTGGTGCTATTCGCGGCCGGCATTACAAGGCACAGCCAACATTATAGTAAAGTAAAAAAAATACGAGTAAAAGTGTTATTTCCAACCTATTTCCCTGATGCTGCTGCTGCGGCTGCTGAAAACCTCAAACGGCGAAAGTATAGTATCCTAAGCGATAACTTTATTTTCGAGCCGTTTGGGGTTGAAACTCTCGGGTCGTGGGGTCCGAGTGCTTATCTACTTTTTAAGGAAATTTCCAAAAGGTTGGTTGACACTTCCCGTGATCCAAGGGCTGGTTTTTACCTCGGACAGAGGTTAAGCATTGCCATCCAACGTGGCAATGCCGCCAGTCTCTTGGGCATATTCCCAGTTGACGACGATGTGGGGGAATTTTTTGATGCCTTATTGTCTTAGTTTTTTTTTTAGTTTAATAGTTATAGGTTTTCCTTTTTTTCGTGTAAATATTGTATGTACATTGTATAAAAATAAATATCTCATTTTTACCTATTTATAGAATTAAATATCATATAACCTTACTTAGAATATCATTGTATAAAAAGATACAAAAGAACTCTTAAGTCATAAAGAATAAGTAGACCCAAATCTGTTACCCCTCAGTCCCTAAACCCTGTTTAGGTTTAGCGCAGAGTAAATAAATATGTTTAGAAAAACGCAAGTAGATCAATGGAGCAAAGCATCCGGAAAGGATGGAGTTCCTCTCTCGATAAAAATAAAGCGTTAAATCTCTTCCGCTTGATTTTTATGTAGGGTAGCCATGTTTCTTGTAATTTACGTATTTTTTGTGCTTTTCTCATCTACGCAAACGACCCTAGTCCTTCTGGTTTTAGTTGTTGATTTTATAGTGTTCTACAAGACAAGATTTTTTTGGGTTCCATTCAAAATGAAAGATAAAACCATTACAGGTTCTCCTTGCTATAATTGTTATTGATTTTTGTAAAAAAAAAAATGGATGGTGCCATAGCTACAACTGTGTGTCAATTAAAGGCACACGTTGGGTTTGTAACTACAGGCACATGAGACATTTCAGCATTGTCTCTGGGATGACAAATGATGGTATTGCAGATCTAGACGTCTATAGGAAGCGGAGGCGGATCGAATGCCTAGTGGTGCCAGCCACGAATAGCACCACCCCATTTCTGCCCGTGGGTGTCATAGAAGGCGAAAGAGGGATAATGACCAGAGGATGGGCAGCAGCGTCCTTTAGCGTACCATAACACCTACTGCTCGCCAAAGTGCATCGGCCAAGCATGGCGATTACGGCTGAACCCCCCCCCCCTTGGGGGAGACCTATGCCCAGCAGTGGGCGTCTAAAGGTTGTCATGATGATGATGATAATAGGCGGAGGTGATCACTTATCCCATCCCCCCTATCTCATATCTTCCCGTGGGTGTCGTAAGAGGCGACTAAGGGACTTACCAGAGAATGGGCAGCAGCGTTCTCTGTGCCTTTGTAACAACCATACTGCGATCGCCAATCCGCCTGCCAAGTGTGGCGATTATGGCAAAACCCTCCTTTGGGGAGGCCTATGTCCAGCAGTGAACGTCTTTTGGTTGAAATGATGATGATGATGATGATCACTTAAGATCGGTTTGGTCTTAGCTCGGCTTGTTTGCTAAACAATGACATAAAAAAATATTGATCAGGAATACTGCCTTTTTTAATATGTCAATATCTGGGATATTGACGTTATGTAGAAAGTTAAGGCTACCACCTACCCGTGAAATTGGTACCCGCTTTTTATCACCTCACACAAGTCGTAAAAGTCAACCACTTACGAGCTATAATTTTATACCCCTGCTCCATTATTATAGAAAAACAGATAAACGTACTCAATTTTCCACAAGACCAGCAAAAAATAAATAGCTTTTAATTCAATTATGCCACAAATTGAAAGTGTGGATACCCTATAAAGCCGACAATAGGAGACATAAATCGGATTAACGCTTTTGAAACTCTGGAGTCGGTCTGGTAAAAAAAGTACAAGATTTGACCCGTAACCGGTCCGATAAAATGTCTGCTCTCATTTCGACGATTATTAAATTTTGAGTGCATATTGCTTGGTCGTCTAAAGTGTTAGTAGGTACTTGTATTTCAAATGCTACAGGTTCTTCGATCACAAAGTTAAAATCTTTGGCTCATCGACATCAATTCAGTCAGTATTATATTAAAACATAATGCCGATGAATTCTGGAAAAATTTCCTTCTTTATTTTTTTTTTTGGCAACTGACACTGTTACTACTGAAAACCAGATTCAACAGTGGCTACCACCAGAAAAACTCAGGCGCAGAAAAGCTCCATGAGTCCCGAAGAAACGATTCAACTGTGTTGGTCGATTTAGTAGAAGTGAGTGTGAGGTGCCGTGTGGTGCCGGTCACGAATAGTACAACCCTAAGTCTACCGTAAGGCGACAGACGGATATTGACCAGAGGATGGGCGGCAGCGTCCTTCTGAGTACCATAACACCTACTGCGATCGCCAACATGCATTGGCTAAGCATGGCGATTACGGCTGAACCCTCCCTTGGGGGAGACCTGTGCCCAGCAGTGGGCCTCTAAAGGTTGATGTGATGATGATAAGTATGAGGTGGGCTCGTTTTAATGCTTGGCATTGATAGTTCACTTCGATAAAATTCATGAGCCCAATTCTTATATTGGACTTCCCAAAGCGTCACTATGCGGTGATGTCATAATTATAGGAATATAATATCGGCTACAGTTGTTTCAATATTAGTAAATGATATGTGAACACTATGTACAGTCAGCAAAGGAGATAAGTATCCATGTCGTCGGGAATAGAAGAAGATTTCTTAGAAACCAATGGGGGCTTTCAAATGAAATTTTATTAAATCATTGGACTGTTTATTCTCTATTAATTGTATTTTATTTTATTCATAAACACCTATCGGTTTCTAAGTAAACTTCAACTGTTTCCGGCGACATGGATACTTATCTCCTTTGGTGACCGTACATACATAACTTAGCAATCAATTTTTAACTTGTAATACTTTGTACATACTTTCGTGTAGTGGTTTCTATGGTACATCGTATTCACGTATATAATTACATAATTCCTGGAAATGCAACTTAAAGTAAACAATAATAATATTATTGTTTAAAAAGTAAGTTTGGAGTATCTTCCCCATTCTTCTCCATACAAAACTACCATTTGGAAGGGCAACTAGATTCAAATTTTCTAATATGACGTTCAAAAGTGTCTGTTAATGGCCGAATAAGTCTAGTTGAAATAAATACTTTGCCTTTGACTTAAATGAATTAAACTCGATTTATCTAAAAATAAACAACATCTAAGAACACAGCGTGAAAACTTTATTAACGAAGAAAACATAAATTCTGTTATTTTCCAACATAATATCTCCAGTTTTTCTAAAAAAAAAAACTCAAATCATCGTTTCAAATTAAAATTTTCTCAAGGCTTTGACCTTCCTAATTATCTTCGTGTTTATTCTCGGAACTTCAAAGGGTTCCACTATACAAAGGAAGTTTGGGTCTCTCGGATTTTCAAAAGGGTTCCGTCAGAAAGGGATTTATCATAGACATACGTCATGGTATGTTGTGCCGAATTTAACGTAGGTAATCCTATGAAGGTGACTTTGGGTACGTACTTGTAGGATGTTTGTTTTTGCCATGGATCTGACTTGATGGAGAGGATTACCTTCTACAGACTCTGGTTGTACTAATTAACTTTTTTGCAGGTAATCTTCAAATGTGGCTAAGTTAAAGCTATATGGATTGATCGGACAAGGTTAAGCTACGCTTTGTCTGTATCTCCATTTCATCTCTTCTCCATTTCAATTACTTCTTTCATTTCTTTCTTCTTTTTTTCTCTTTCTGCTCTTTGTCCTCTGAGCCACTCTTAGGCACCATAAACATACTACCCCATCAGATAACACTAAGCGCAAAGCAAAAATGATGTTCCCAACAATAAGCCACAAGACCGCATTCGCCAGGCATCAGTTTTACATTGTGAGCTCCTTTATTTACAGAAACATCTGTAAAATCATAAAATTACCTGAGCTAAGTCACCATGAAGTCAAGGGTAAGGTACAGAGTTGGCTACAGGATCAGGACTACGCTCGAACAGAAGAACTACTTCATCTCCGGCAGTAGGCATACAAAACTTCTTCTACCCACTTTTCTTAAATATACTAACAACAATAATACATACGAATATTTATAAACTCAGTCTTACACACACCCTCACGCACACTTACACCACCTCATACACACGCTCACTCTCACATACACACCTCCAACTCCACTCACACAATAACACATGTAAACAACAACACGACACACAATTACACATCGACACGGTTGGCGCAGTGGTTGAGCGATCGACTGCTGCGCTGCGTGTCGCGGGTTCGATTCCCGCACGGAACAAATATTTGTATTTCCTACAGACAGTTGTTCCGGGTCTGGATGTTTGTGTATGTGAGTTTATATGTTTATGAACGCACCCACGACACAGGAGTAATTCCTAGTGTGGGGCAACGGTTAAAAAAAAAAAAAAAATTGTAGCCACATTGTAACCAACCTTACAATACTATTCCATTTAATAAATTCCTTTATTCCTAGTTAAATATTTTTATAATAATTTTAATTTACACTCAAACCTGTTATTTTATTTTGCTAAGATTTTAAGTGCCAATATAACATAGTTTTTAGTAAAAGGTTTTTGGTAATATAGTGACAGCAGAACACTGACTCCTAAGTCACTGGATCTCCTAGTTCGGGAGTCAGGGGACCCCTCAGTTCCTGGGAAAGGATGTAAAGCCGTTGGTCCCGGCTGTCATTCGTAGATCTTTGACAGCCGTAATGGGTAGTCAGAAGCCAGAAAGTCGGACTACCAGTCTTACCAAGGGGTATCGTGTTACCTAGTAACTGTGGGTGTCGGATTGGCAGTCGCTCCATGTAAAACACTGGTATTGACCGACATCCGGTTAGACTGGAAGATGATCCCAATATAGTTGTGAAGAGCTAGGCAGATGGTGATGAATCTTCTTTTGTCCTTTGCACAGGTCCCTAGGTTTATACCTGATGAGCAATTTCACCTATTGTTCCTTTTATCTGCTTCTTTAACTTGCTATATGATGACAGGTGGACTAACTTAAGTGACACTTAAGGGAAGAAAGAAAGTCGCCCGGCAGAGACATGGGCATATGAAGTATTTTTCTTTTTTCTGTTAAAATCGTTGCCTCACACAAGGAATTTCTCCTGTGTCGTTGGTGCGTTAACAAACATATAAACTCACATACACAAACAGCCAGACCCGGAACAACTATCTGTAGGCCATACAAATATATTTTCCGTGCGGTGTATGATCATGGTTTTAACCTTAATGACGTTGGCACAGAAGCATGGAGATTGGCATAAACAAAGAGAGGTCTTTACTCAGCAGTGAATGAATTTGGACTCATCATCTGCCTAGCCTGTTCCTAATCATGTTGGAGTCGGGTTCCAGTCTAACTGGATGCTGCTTATAATACCAGTATCTTATATGGATTTCTGGAGGCATCGAAAAGTGGAACAGCAGCGTAGTGTTTTGGTACCCTAGAAATAGGAAAAGGAAACGAGGCAGACAGATTTGAAGGTGGGAAGACGAGATAAAGACGAGAGCAGGAAAACTATGGACAAGGAAAGCACTAAACCGAGTAGAGTGGAAATAAATGGAGGAGGCCTTTGCCAAAGTTGGGCAATCAGACGAAGTTGTCGATGTCATCGACTCAGCAGAGTCGTAAACTTAAGATGGTTATTTTGTAAATATTTTTTTCCTGTGTCTGAATAAAGGCTAATATTATTATTATATATGGATTTATGGAGCCACTGCCTATCTGACCTCCACAACCCAGTTGCTGGGTAACATTATACCTCATGATAAGGCTGGTTGTCAAATTTCCAGATTCTGACTACGTATAACAACTGTCAAAAATCTATGATTAACAGTCGGGACCAACGGCTTTACGTGGTTTCCGAAACACAGAGGGGTTTCGGTATAAAATGGATGGTGACCTATCCACAGACAGACCGCGGCAAGTGTGACTTAACTATCATGACCGGTCGATACGTACGACTTTTTCTTAGCCAAGAGCTCCTCCTCACGATTATCATGATAATAATAGTAATAACTTTAATAACTTTATTCATAACATACATTATGACGACACGGTTGGCGCAGTGGCTGAGGGATCGACTGCTGCGCAGCGTGTTGCGGGTTCGATTCCCGCCCAGGGTAAATATTTGTGTGATGAGCACTTGTGTTTGCCTGGTGTCTGGGTGTTGTTTATCTATATATGTATGTATTTAAAATGTATTTGTGTATGTATATCAGCTGTCCGACACCCATAGTACAGGGATTCCCTAGTTTGGGGTCAGATGGCCGTGTGTGAAATGTCCACATATTATTATTATTATTATATTTTATATACTTTATGTATCTCGGGACCCAGAGGTCCCGGGCCTTTGTAAGGCGTACGAGGAGCCGAAGCCAACTCGCAGAGGCCCCTTAGGTAGCTTTATATGAAATAAGACATCAACCGACGATTATCCCTGTATGCACTATGCAAGTGCACCCAAGGACAACCCCCGGTTGGTGCAGGACTATTACAGGACATGGAAACTAACAGTACCTACTGGACTATGGGTATGGGTTGCTAAAGTGACTTGGTTACCTGAAACTATGAAGTGACTATGGCCCCTGCCGAATCAGTGTTTGTATACATGGATAAAATAGCAGGGGGTGACTTGCACACTCACTAAATGGGCCCCCTGAAACAGTCGCTAGCACGAAGTGACGTAGCGACAAGGGGGCAACATATCTTGAGGTGCTAGAGGAGTGGTGGAGAGGTATTCCACGGCTATCAGGACAATCCCGGAAGTACGGTCAAGATCCCTACCAGCGTCTTACTGGAATACTTCCTTACCCCGAGCACGAATGCTCTCGCGAGTTTCCACTCTAACCGGCCAATTAAGGCAAGATAGAGGTGGGAGCTCCGTTCCTCATCTCTGGCTTGCCCTTATTGAAAGGCAAGCCAGAGATGAGGAACAAGACTTCTCCCGGGAGATCAGGTCCATGGGGTCGCTACTGCCCAACAGCTCGCCACAAGTAACAGGTTCCTTGGCTCCCAAACTAGGTTTATTGCCTGTGACTTATAATGATGTCGATGTGATTGTAAGTTACAAGTGTACTTTTTTTTCGGTTTATCGTTACCAATGTCTCTATAATGAAGGGCTTTTGGCTTTGTATCAATCCTGTCTGTTTTATTGCCATTATTCTTCTTTGTAAGATACATTGACCTTCCAATCTTCCAAACTAAACAAAAAGGACTACTTTAGATCCCACATCAGCTTGGCGTGAGATTAACTTCAGTGACTGGCGGAGATTTGTCGAGTTCAACTTGTGGTAACACTCGCTGTTTCTGTTTGTTTGTTATCTAACTGTGTAGGTGTCCATTGTTGTAGGAGATTAGCTTGTATGAATTGTTTGTAAATCTTTCACGTTATAATGTTTTGGGGAAACCTTATTTACGGTTCATTATTGATGAGCACTTGTGTTTGCCTTGTGTCTGGGTGTTGTTTATCTATATATGTATGTATTTACAAAAAAAATGTATTTGTGTATGTATATCAGCTGTCTGACACCCATAGTACAGGGTCTCCCTAGTTTGGGGTCAGATGGCCGTGTGTGAAAATGTCCCCACATATTATTATTATTATTTTATTTGACGACACGGTTGGCGCAGTGGCTGAGCAATCGACTGCTGTGCAGCGTGTTGCGGGTTCGATTCCCGCCCAGGGTAAACATTTGTGTGGTGAGCACTTGTGTTTGCCTTGTGTCTGGGTGTTGTTTATGTATATATGTATGTATTTACAAAAAAAAATGTATTTGTGTATGTATATCAGCTGTCTGACACCCATAGTACAGGGTCTTTCTAGTTTGGGGTCAGATGGCCGTGTGTGAAAATGTCCCCACATATTATTTTATTTTATTTATTTTTTGATGTACAGTCAGCAAAGGAGGTATGCAGGGTCGTCAGGTACAGTTAAAGTTTACTTAAAAACCGATGGATGTATTTGATTGAAATATAATTAATTTAATAGAGAATAAACATTTCAATGATTTAATTAAATTTCATTCAAAAACATCCATCGGTTTCTAAGTAAACTTCAACCATTTCCGATGACCTGCATACCTATCTCTTTTGCTGACTGTACCTACTCACGTGTTTAACATTTCAATCCCTCTTTTAAAAAAAAACGCGTTTTTACAAAAACGAAACAAACAAAGACGAATTTTGACCATCACAGTTGCCAGCCCTTCATCTGTACAAAGGACTCCTCGAGTCCGGCGTCAATTGTTTTACTATTGTGTCTGCTAATTAGAAGCAACAGTAGGTCTATTCCGTTACAATCTCCCTCGGTGAACACCTAGGGGAAGTGAACTGTCATCCGTCCGTCTGATTTGTCTATCCCTAGCATAGGGACGGATGACAGCTCACTTCACCTAGGTGTTCACCGAGGGAGATTGTAACAGAATAGCACTACTGATTGTTGATATTATACTGCGATATTTTCCTGTTAAAGTTTATGATTGTTCATTTATTTATTATTATAGGAAGGATCTATTACTATATGTCATTTATATGTGGTCAGAGATCACTCACCAATGACATGTAGTAATATATAGTAAAATGTAGTAAAAATAAAAGGGAAAAGATAAAGGGTAAAGGTAAGGGTAAAGGGTGCTAATTGAAAAAGGTTGCTAATTAGACTGGTGTATATATCTGGTTCTGACCAGATATGCAACATTTTTCAAGTCCGCGTGCAAATCAGTGGGCTAATTCACGTAACTAAAGAAGTGCAGTTGCAGTTAAGTTTCGATCAAAACAACGCTTTTCGTATTCTCTACCGCTGTCAGACACGCTCGCATCAAGTTCGCGTCACGCGAGCGCAATAACGGCATTCTACAGTTGCGCGTCTTTGGTGCGTGCTTAGTCTTTGTTCGGAACGCAGCATGATCGGTATTCTACTATTCGTTTGACGCAAGACAAAACACTAAAATCTGTACTGGGCTGTTATTTTAATATTATAATAACGTCATATTATTATTATTATTATTATTTTTTAAAAACGTTGGCCCACACTAGGAATTACTCCTGTGTCGTGGGTGCGTTTACAAACATATAAACTCACATACACAAACAGCCAGACCAGGAACAACTATCTGTAGGCCATACAAATATTTGTTCCGTGCGGGAATCGAACCCGCGACACGCAGCGCAGCAGTCGATCGCTCAACCACTGCGCCAACCGTGTCGTCAGAATGAAATGTAATCGATTCTATTCGATTATTTAGTGAGTAAATTTTTTTCTCTCATGTGGCTACACCTAGAGCTTGGTCGTCGTACAATTGACGTGCAGTTTACGCGTAGCTTACGCGCCGTTCAAAGATTACAAGAATACCGTTTATCACTCAAACTTGAACTTAACTGCAACTGCACTACAACTTCATCGGCGCGTCATAAAATTACGTGAATTAGCCCTCAGGGCGGTATATTTTGCTGTTGATCTATAATTTACATACATTTTTTTACGGTTACGGAAGCGGCTCGTATAGCTAAATATAAACTAATCAAAAATCACTCGGATGGGTTGGCTGTGGTTAAGCAACGCTAGCCCCAGTCGGACTGTGAATAGGTGACCATACATTTCATAGTTCATTTCAAGTACCTATCTCCCAAATTATTCAAGTCGATGTAAGAAATTCCATATTCTTCCCAGAAGGCAAGATTTGCATTTTTCTACCCTCTTGTAAGCGTAAAAAAAATGCAGATCTTACTTTCCTGTTTAGCATTAGGTATGAATGGTTCTACTGATGTCCCTGAGCTAGTGCGCAGAATTGGACTTTGGGTACCGTCTGCCACCAACTCCTTCATGTACCTAGTACAAGAACTACCTACAGACTTAAC
This sequence comes from Charanyca ferruginea, assembly GCA_947361185.1. Lineage (NCBI taxonomy): Eukaryota > Metazoa > Arthropoda > Insecta > Lepidoptera > Noctuidae > Charanyca > Charanyca ferruginea. The sequence goes on from OX376065.1 coordinate 2,511,334, forward strand.
TCATATATTATAAAAGCTTGTCGTACCTTCAATTTAGTGCATCAGGATGTTGACCTGTAGGTCGATTCTGTAAAATTCAAACAACAACTCGCATCTCACATCGCTATTGCCACAGTTGCCTGATAATAAAGTTATTATTATTATTATTATTATTATTATTATAAGGTTCAAAATAACCTTGATATATTTGACACTTTGAATCGGGTTCGAGTGCGAAGTGATCGTCGAAGTGACGGGGAAATTACCTTACAGAAAGCCACTTGTTATTTCATCTCATACTTTATCTGTCAAAATATCCCTGTCAATTTACTTTAACTCGCTGACACGCTTGCAAGGGTGGCGCTAGTGTCAATTTGAACTATTAACCGAGTTTTTAGAATGCCAATCAAGAAACTCACAGCGGATTCAGATTCGAAGTTTGGAATGAGGTCTTACAGAGTCTTACCCCTGGACATATTTACGACAGAGACTAAAAATAAATATTAACAAAAAAGGCAGTTTTGGCCTTCAAGTATGTTTATCTAAAGAGATTATCTGATTAGAATCTGGAAATCAGTAAATTATTTATTAATAACACAACAAACACATAATCCTTACAACCATTACTGACAATCCTGAACCCTTCTTTCCGCCTGGTTGACATACGGTCGCAATCACAACTAATATAATGTTTTTCAATAAAGGAATCCTTTCGCAAAACAATGGGGATGTGACTCAGATGTCAGAATGCTGTCACGTCATCGTTCCCTCCGTTCCCTCCAGCCCGTTAGCGTAGGGTGTAGGGTTACAACAGTAGTATAGGTTGTACGTTATGAGGAATGGATGTTATGAGACAGCCACGCCTCCTAGTTTGAGGAATGATTTATGAGGCAACGTGGTGCAACGGATTGATGTGTTATTTTTTATTATGATGTTAGGTTTTTGTTTTGATTTTGACAATGTGGTTGTTTGCAATTCAGGAAGATTTTTTTTGTTGTTTTTAAGTTGGTATTCTTTTCATTTTTCTTTTTTTCACCGTGGTTCATAAAATGTTATGTCATGTAATGTTATGTGGGTAAGTTAGTAACTTACCCTTTTCAAAGGAGGCCAATATTAACGATTGTATGAGTGTAATTAGGTTATATAGGTACTCAAAGATAAACATAAATTACTTGTCATTACATGCGTTTACACAAAAATTAAAGCATGCAAGATCTTAAAATAGGTAGGTGTATGAAGTCCAACATGTTTTATCTGGCGAGGCGTACTAATTTTTGACATTATAAGACAAAATATAATTTAGGTAATCATCATCATTATCATTTCAGCCGAAAGACGTCCACTGCTGGACATAGGCCTCCCCCAAAAGACGGGGGGTTTTGCTATAATCGCCACGCTTGGCAGGCGGGTTGGCGATCGCAGTATGGTTGTTACAAAGGCACAGAGAACGCTGCTGCCCATTCTCTGGTGAGTCCCTTAGTCGCCTCTTACGACACCCACGGGAAAACATAGGATGGTGCTATTCTTTACGTCTGACACCACACGGACGCGGAATTTAGGTAAACCATAGCTTTTTTACGTACATCCAACATTATATTGTCAGTTAAATTCATTTAAATTTTATAGGTAATATTGTTTAAAACCGAAGTAAGTTTTCAGGTATATGTTAATTGTTCACTGTGTATATGTTACGGTTAAAAATCGAAATGCGGCTACACCTAGTTTTAACCGGCTAGAACTAGATGTAGCCGGTAGCAGTTGAATAAACTTAGGAGTAGCCTGTGAGCTCGGAACTTGGAGCACCAAACCATTGAGCAGAAGAAGACAGTCGATGTCAGGTCGACGGAGCCCCGCTGGACGGGGTTCCTATTTCTGACTGCAGGGTTTAAAGGAACCTAACCAAACCAAACTTCAGAGTGCCCCTGACGTCGATGTGCGGCAGCACCTAGTTCTAGCAGCTATGATGAAAGCTGTACCTAGTTCTAACCGAAGATAGTAGGATACATCTAAGGGTGTTACCAGATCAATCGATCGATTGTCGATCGACGATAGATCAATGGTAGAATTTATTAGTCGACGTCGATCGAGCTGCTTGATTATTCACTATCATCATCACTTCAGCCGAAAGACATCCACTGCTGGACATAGGCCTCCCCCAAAGGTTGTTACAAAGGGACAGAGAACGCTGCTGCCCATTCTCTGGTGAGTCCCTTAGTCGCCTCTTACGACACCCACGGATATGGGATGGTGCTATTCTTTACGTCCGACACCATACGGCTTGATTATTATTACTGATGGATTATAGTTGGCGTTAATCGATCGGCGTCGACCGATGCCATCGACTGGCAATCGATCGATTGGTTAGTGGAACGGTATCCCTCGATCAACCAAAGCTACCACACCAATCAATCAACGTCGATCGATGTCGATTGATGGCATCGATCGACGATCGATCAATTGGTGTAGTAAGTGTAAGTGTAAGTAAGTGTGTAGATTACCTGAAAATATCGTATCGTATCTAAGAATGGATTTACCTGCAGTCTTATTTTCGAAGCTCTAAGTCGAAAGGCGTTGAAAGTTTATTCAAAAGTTTTAAGAAGGCACACGGAACTGTTGTCGCCAAATAGTTGGTGTTGTATCTGAGGAATTACACGACAGATGTCGCTGTAAGCGTTCAAAAGTTTTGAAAGAAAAATATTTCCTACTTGAATATAAAATATTTAGTTAGACGACACGGTTGGCGCAGTGGCTGAGCGATCGACTGCTGCGCAGCGTGTTGCGGGTTCGATTCCCGTCCAGGGTAAACATTGGTGTGATGAGCACTTGTGTTTGCCTTGTGTCTGGGTGTTGTTTATCTATATATGTATGTATTTACAAAAAAAATGTATTTGTGTATGTATATCAGCTGTCTGACACCCATAGTACAGGGTCTCCCTAGTTTGGGGTCAGATGGCCGTGTGTGAAAATGTCCCCACATATTATTATTATTCACATTTATTCATTTTTTTACATATTACAATATATTTTTAAATATCAGTAAAAAAAAATAAAAACATTTAAAAATATAAAAAATAGTAGCCCACCGGTATCGGGAACAGGGTCCAAGCTACCGGTGGTCAGGGCTCCTGAGAGAGGAATCTCCTGACTATACGCGCCGTGTCCAGGAGTACCGCTTTCTGTATCAAGCCCTTGATCCAGCTGCCCAACGAGAGCCTCCTTAGGTGTTGGTCGAGGCTCTTGGAAATGAGTCCATTGGCCGTAACGACTATCGGCACAATGACTGCTGTATTCACATCCCACATGTCGACAACCTCGCGAGCCAAGTCAAGATACTTGATTTGTTTATCTTTCTCGATTTTCACGAGGTTCTCGTCATGCGGAACCGCTATATCAACAATCATTGTGCGACGCTCTAATCGCTCTATCACCACTATGTCAGGTTTATTGGCAACAAAAGTCCTGTCAGTGATGATAGATCGATCCCAAAACAATGTGATGTTGCCATTTTCGAGAACTGGGTCGGGCACATACCTGTAGTACGGTACTTCCGATTCCACAAGCCTATTTTAGAGCAAGTTGCTGGTGTATAATCCTAGCTACAAGGTTGTGTCTATGCAAGTAGTCTCCGTTAGCCAGACGAGAGCACCCAGAGATAATGTGTCGGATTGATTCTCCCGGTCGGTGGCATGCCCGACAAATGTCAACCGTGCCGTCCTTCACAATATACCTCCGGTAGTTGTTCGTCATCATAACTTCATCCATAATCGCACAGACAAAACCTTCGGTTTCCCCAAAGAGATCACCGAATCGCTGCCAGGATACGGACGCCAAGAAGTCTACATCAGGCCCATGTAGGGCCCGGTAGAAGCGCCCGTGAAGCTCCTTGCTCTGCCATACCTTGTTGCGGTCATTAGTATCTAGTACTACAGGTTTGCGCCAGTTCTCGTTCGCTAAGGAGAGCGGGGTGAGGCCCTTGTCCACTGAGACCAAATCTGGATGCATACCCACGTCGGTTTTAAGGAAGTACTCCCTGAGACTGCATACCTCACGGTTGTGCAGGGACTTAGCATTAAGAAAGCCTCGGCCTCCGCACTTCCGTGGGATATACAGTCTCATTACCGATGACCGTGGGTGATGCATCCGATTTGCGGTCAGCAATGTACGGACCCTCCTATCCAGGGCGTCAAGTTCCGTCTGAGTCCACTTGAGTATGCCGAAAGAGTACATCAAAACCGGCATGACCCATCCGTTGAGGGCGCGCACCTTGTTTCCGCCTGATAAAAGACTATTTAACACTTTATTCAGGCGGCCAAAGAAGCGCTCCTTCAACGATTGTTTCATGTCGGCAGCATTGATGCCTAACGCTTCCGACATACCCAAGTACTTGTAGGTTTCGGTTGAGGAGAGGGATCTAAGACGTATGGAATCCGAGAGTTGGGTTCCCATGGATTCCATAATCTCCCCTCGCTTCACATGCATGACTGCACATTTGTCCACACCAAATTCCATCCCAATGGCGCTACTGAAAGCTTCTGTAACTTTCAGTAGTTCCATCAGTCGCAAATTGTTGGAGGCAAAGAGTTTCAGATCATCCATGTAAAGGAGGTGAGATATGACCTGACCTTCTCTTCTCAACCGATACCCTAAACCCGAACCCTCCAGCAACGTGCTTAGAGGGTTCAAGGCTAAACAGAACCATAGTGGACTTAGACTATCACCCTGAAATATACCTCGCTCGATCCTTATCGGTTCGCTATTCTCCCGGATCTGCCGACATCCTGGATAGCGAAGGACCGTCCTCCATTGCCCCATACATGACATTAGGAAGGTGCATAGAGCTGTATCTACCTTATACAACTCCAACACCCTCATGAGCCATGTATGTGGCACAGAATCATAGGCCTTCTTATAGTCTATCCAACATGTCGACAGATCCCTTCGGGAACGACGAACCTGCTGGTTAGTGGCCATATCAATGAGGAGTAGCTCCTTAGTACCACGAGACCCATTTCTACATCCATTTTGAGAGGCAGACATGATTGAATTTTTGTCAATGTGTTCGTTAATTTTCACTCTCAAAATGGATGTAAGAACTTTATAGACCGTTGGCAGACAAGTAATCGGCCTATAATTTTTGGGTTCCGTAGTACTACCAGATTTATGGAGCAGGTGGGTTATTCCAGTGGTTAGGAATTGGGGCAATGATCCTGACTCTAAGGCTGACTGGAACTGAGACGCTAAGCGAACGTGCGATCTTTGAAACCATTTTATCCAGAAATTTTGCAGCCCGTCCGGCCCTGGAGATTTCCAGTTAGGTAACGGACGGACTGCACGAGCTACATCTTGGGGGCTTATGGTAATTGCCCCCATTTCTAGTATTGGATCACACGCTCGCTCAACCTCCCGAGTCCAATCGCCCTCAGTGTGGCTGACAGGCACTGACCAGATGCTGCGCCAAAACGAACACATGGCAGCATCATCCGGCTGGTGCGCATCAGCCACGCCTTGGTCCGGTCGCTCCCAAGTCCTATACACCCACCTCTCATCACTCTGGAATATGCGATTCTGAGTGTACCGCTCCACTCGTCGCTTGTACCGTCGAATACGGTTTACCCATGCACAGATCAATAATGAGATGCAAGACAAATAATCTCGAGGATTGATATCAGTCCCCGAGAATGCCCGCCTCACAAAGCGCATCACTCTAGGGCGCGTGTTGCCCTCCCTGAAGCAGATAAGATTGCCGATGAGTGCTCTAGCCTCACCAATACGACGCTCAATCCTGTACTGCCATGCTGGTACAGCTGGTTTTGGTCGTGCAGCTCCGTCACTGTTGGGAAATTTGACATGAGCTACACGACATGCTGCTACAGCCGCGCAGTACAAGATCGAGTGGGTATCAGCGAGGTCTTTGCTGCTGTCAAAACAATTTGACAGCTGCGAATCTAAAGCACACACCAGCGCCCTATTTTTCTTGTGCATGGGCAAACAAGGTAGTCGCGGCTTTAATTCAGGCGGTGTGGAGAGATACTCCCGGAACGCATCCTCCAAAGCACTCCTCAATTGAACATTGCACTGGGTACTCACGGATATAGCCTCGCCGTCATCCTCTCCACCACCGTCGTCAGGTCGCGGTGAAGCACTGGGTAAATCTTGCGATTGTACCGCGACCGCAACCAGTGGCAAAGCAGACGTGTCATGGCTACTCCGTGATTCTAGGCGTAGTCGATCAAGTACAACGTCATCCATCATATGGTTACGCTGGATGACCCGCACCTGATCCGACAGTCGCTGTGCCGACACGTTGACAGCTGGCTCAAGCACCTGAAACAGAGAGAGCATCCGACCACGGTACGCAGTCATGTTACTTCCCCCCTCTGTAGCCCCATAGTATGAGCGCATGACACTTTCATTATTAGACTGCGTCCATCTCATGCGCTGCACACTTCCACCGGGAGCGGGGACCCGATCAGAGACCAGTGGGTCTCGAAGTCCCAAGCTGTCCGGCGGCCGGCGTCGTCCCTGCCGACGCACAGGTGGTGGCGTCGTCGGCGGAGAGAAATACTCGTCGCTCGAGCTCGACGCAACTGCCGAGGCCGGCGTCACAGCACTCACGATGGGGCTGGGTTCCGGCGGCGGCGAGGCGGAGCTGAGCGACGGGTCCGGAGATAGTGGGCGTGCTCGGCGTGCTGCTGATCTTAAAAGCATGTTGTCATCGTCGTTTTCTAATTCTGATCCAGTATTACGTTGGGTTTTCTTCTTCATTTTAAATTATTTTCTTGGTGCGTAAGGTGCATAAGTAGTACATTATTATAATATTTCCGTTCACTGATTATCGAAATTATTCTCAGTTTTTGAGGTTTTTCAATGACTTATGTCACTTTTGGTTAAATCTGTTTAATACTGTATATATCATAAATTATTTTTAAAAAAGGTTGATTATATGGATGTAATATTAAATTGTGTAGCGAAATTAATAGGAAATATCAAACAACTATTGAAATTGTAAATTCAATTTATTATTATTCTCGTTTATTCATTTTCTTAACATATTAAATTACATTTTTAAATATTAGTAAAAAAATAAATAAAAACATTTAAAAATATAAAAAATAGTAGCCCACCGGTATCGGGAACAGGGTCCAAGCTACCGGTGGTCAGGGCTCCTGAGACAGGAATCTCCTGACGATACGCGCCGTGTCTAGGAGTACCGCTTTCTGTATCAAGCCCTTGATCCAGCTGCCCAACGAGAGCCTCCTTAGGTGTTGGTCGAGGCTCTTGGAAATGAGTCCATTAGCCGTAACGACTATCGGCACAATGACTGCTGTATTCACATCCCACATGTCGACAACCTCGCGAGCCAAGTCAAGATACTTAATTTGTTTATCTTTCTCGGTTTTCACGAGGTTCTCGTCATGCGGAACCGCTATATCAACAATCATTGCGCGACGCTCTAATCGATCTACCACCACTATGTCAGGCTTATTGGCAACAATAGTCCTGTCAGTGATAATAGATCGATCCCAATACAATGTGATGTTGCCATTTTCGAGAACTGGGTCGGGCACATACCTGTAGTACGGTACTTCCGATTCCACAAGCCTGTATTTTAGAGCAAGTTGCTGGTGGATAATCCTTAGATTTCTATGGAGATGATCGAGCAAGGAACTCCACACTTACAATAATAATAATAATAATAATAATAATATTTTTTATTATTATTATTTATTTTTTTTTTTTTTTTTTTTTTTTTTTTTATTTTTTTTTACTTCTTCTATCTGTGAAAACCATGTAGGCGAAGAGAAATACGAAACAATAGAGAAAAATAAGATAAAAAAATTTCAACTGACAGCGCATGAACATGACTCGTAGACCAGCATACGATTATACCTACCCACTTAAAAATGATAGAAATGTCATGTATTTCATCTAATTTGGATTTTATTAAAAAAATATCAAAACTGTCTATAAACCTATCTTTTTTTATTAATTGACATGCATACGTTTGACCACTATCTCACCTGATGGGAAGCGATGATGCGGTCTAAGATGGAGCACGCTTGCCTAGAAGTAACCTATTCACTCTTGACTTAAAGACTCCCAGGTTGTAGCTATCAAGAAACACAGACTCAGGCAGAGAAATCCACTCCTTAGCAGTACGCACAATGAATGATCGATAAAAAGCAATGGTACCACAATTGTATTAATAAAAACAATCAAAAGTAAACAAACACTCGTTTAACCCGATTTCCTATCTCATCCCTTAAAAATAATCATTCCATCCAGCTCAGTTTGTCGGCCAAAACACCATTGAACCAATTTTTATTATCCCGCATAACGCTTCAGTACACCATTGAATGTCATGGAAGAGTTTCCCATCGATGTGTACGACAATAATTGCGGAAAACAGCCTTCTGTCGCATTATGGGACAAGCCAGGATTATCCTGTCCCTTTTAAATGTTGTACAATATAATAAAGAACACATGGTTACTGGGTTTTAGAGGTCGTAAGAAGAATATCTCTGGTATTTCGGGTCTTAGGCGGCAGTGTTGGAAAATTATCGGTTCATTTACCAGATCATTTAGTTTAAAAATATTTAAACTGCATGTTTTCTTTTATATTCTAATCCGCTTGCGCTTGACTGTTACTCAACTGATCTTAAGTGATGATGTGGCCTAAGGTGGAGCACCGTTGCCTAGGACAAACCGGTAATTTGTGGCTTGAAGTTACTCAGATAAGCGAGGGCGATCGAGAAGCCCGCCGCCCGCCGCCCGCCGCCCGAGAGGGCGGGGAACAGAGAGGCTGGCATTGCATCCTACATTCTGGCAGTTCACACAATAAATGTGGGGGCAAAGCGCTTGGTTTGAGTCCGTGGAAATTTAACCATATAGCGGTGATGCTTCGCCGGGTCTCTGCTCGTCCGATAGTGCAATGGGGACAGGGGAATGAAGTCGTGCGATTCCAAAGCACGCGTGGTAGTATTCCTATAAAAATGATATAACCAACCACCTACTTCCTCCCTTTTTGTCGAACTCTAATTATTCATTTTAGTTAGACCAAAGAACATACGAAAATAATGTTATCTAGTTGCCTCTTCCTAGCAAGTTTCGTATGGAGAGCAACGAACTCCATTCTTACACTTATAAAATAAATGTTTTACAATAATTTTGTATATAGGAATTTAACGATGTACCGTGCCACGTACTTAGCCAGTGACATTTATTTCATGTATCCATTACTACTGTGCAAAAATGTGTTGACTACTGTGCAAAAATGTGTTTCTTCTTATTGCAATCGTAATAACTCTCACTTCACTACTACTAACTACACTAAATGCTATAGCTAAATGTACTACAACTGATTATATTTTTTTAATATTATTTCACTAGCGACCCGACCCAGCTTCGCACGGGCCTATAGCCGTCAACGATAAATGGACTATGCAACACAAAAAGATTTTTTCAATTCGAACCCATAGATCCTGAGATTAGCGCGTTCAACCAAACAAACAAACAAACTCTTCAGCTTTATGATATTAGTATAGATTTTGTGATGGAATATTGGAAGTCTTATAACAACGCTTTTGGAATACCTAATACATTGAGAAAAGCATAGTCCAGTCCAGTATCTCTAGAAATGATCAAAAGATCGTAAAAATAAGATACGACAGTCTGGTATTAAATTATTTATTTGATAGTTTCTTCATGGAGTCGGCCACAAATTGGAGTGTCTCAGTAATATGCCGCAAGTGACGTCATATACGGAATAGTATTTCTATCAATCTATAGGAGTGATGTCGGCTTTACGGTTTTCAGCGAGAATGATATAAATTTTGGTGGGAAAAGGCGATAATTTTAACATCAACCTCACCTTATCCCAATTATTTTGGGGTCGACTTCCAGTCTAACCGGATGCAGCTGAATACCAGTGTCTGACCTCCACAAACCAGTTACTGGGTAACAGTGGCGTGCCTAGGGGTCAAGATTAGGGCCAGCCAGACAGATTTTTTACTATTAAGAAAAAACCAACAAGTCGCTCAGACCCAGATCTAAAAGCTATTAAAAATGTTAGTAAATGTAGCTCTTTAATATCCGAAGAGCAATAATAATTTAGTAACATTCACTAGACTTATATTTGCTTTTATTTAATATTTTGTTTTATTGATTAGCTCATGTTATGATCTTATTAGGGCAAGCCCGGCTTTTCGGCTTGTATGAAGATCCCGCCACTGCTGGGTAACATGATACCTTAGTAAGACTGGTTGTCAGACTTTGTGCGGAGGCGGTTCAGTTTTTCATATCGGTCACGGCAACGCATGCCCAGATGAAAGGGTCTCCGATGACTCCATGAAATTTTCTGGGGATTACACTTATCGCGCCAAAGAGCGCATCTTTCTAAGGTGTTGCCATCAGAAGGACTCATCAATCTTAGAAAACTTCTCCGGCTTTTTAGTCTCTGTGGCACAGAGCAATAATTATGCATTGGGTGGCGAGGGTCGTTTTCTACTTTCGTCCTTTCTATGCGGCTAGCTATTATGGTCCTGCGAATTTCTGGGGATGCAATGTCGATTAGTGGGTACAGCATCCGTACCGGGGCTGGTTTGAGACAACCCGTGGCAATCCGGCACGTCTCATTTAATGCTGTATCCATCAGGTTGGAGTGGGCGGAGCGGCTCCATACTGGGCAGGCATATTCACCAGCGGAGAAACATAGCCCCATTCCAGTTGTTCGCAGGACTTGGGGAGAAGCCCCTCATCCGGTCGATGTTAGGCGGCGTAGTAGGTTATTCCTTGAGTGCACTTTCTGTTTAACATACTCGCAGTTCTTCCTGTAGTTCAGGGACCTATCCAAAGTGATGCCGAGATATTTTGGGTGGGGACAATGGGATATTGGCACCCCCCCCATGAGATGTTGAGCATTCGACCCGCTGGTCTGTTGCAAAGGTAGAAAGCACATGACTGACTACCCATGACGACTGCCAAAGATCTACGAATCGCAGCCGGGACTTGGAGGTTGATGTGCTCGCCACTGTACAGTCACGAGCATAAATATATACAGATTGCAAAATACAAAATCAATTTTCTCGTGAAATAACTATTTCAACTAATAGATAAAACCTATTTTATAGTAGGTGGGGATCAATAATACCATATTCTTAACCCCATAACATTTCAACCAATAGTTTAGGAGAAAATCAGTTTACAATGAGATCAAGTGTTTATATGTTTTTGCTCGTGACTGTTCAATGAAATTTAGTCCGTTTCAATCATCTCCCAAAAGAAAAGTTGGTATCTCTGTACAAAATTGTATTAAAAAAGACTTCGTTCAATAATACAGAAACGATTTCTTTCCAAATAAAAAATGTGTCACCAGTGTCGGCAGGTTACAAGTAAATACTCGTAGAGATGTCAATCTCAGAGAGTAGTGAAGATGTCGCGATGACAATACGCTCTTGAGAGATGAACGTTCGACTTGTATTGCACTTGTGTTGGCGACGACACTTTGGCACGTGTCAAACGATTTTTTAGAAGATGTGAGATTATGTCTGTAGTTCTAATGAGTACTTGGTACTATGTTAGGGGGTTTTGGTTTCCGCACTTAGTCCTCAAAATGTACCATTGTACGTATGCCCACCTCCCTCCAGAAGGAGATTAATCTTCCCAATCTTCTCAGGACATCCGCAAGGGAACTTGGTATTCCAAGAGTTACCCTGCGAATCTGGGTACGTGGTTAAAAACCGTTTATTTGTATTACTAGCTTTTGCCCGCGACTTCGTCCGCGTGAATGTCGGTTATAGTGAATGAGACGAAGTCGCTGATTAAAAAGTAGCCTATGTCCTTCCCCAAAGTTCAAGATATCTTCATACCAAATTTGATCAAAATCGGTTCAGCCATTTCATCGTGAAAGCGTAACAGACAGAGTTACTTTCGCATTTATAATATTAAGTATGGATTGTCCCATCGCCGTGTTTTATGGCACTCCAACAACAAAGTCATAATACATTTCATATACTTACTTACATTACTTACTACTTATTTGATATTGTTTACAAGATAAATAGTTATTCACTTAAAGTCACTTAGGTACCGGTATGAATTACAATGAGGTTTAAACTACATATTTAAAAGAAGAAAAATAGTTAAATGAATGGTAAAATAATAAAGAAAAATTAAACTGCAGAATTGAGCCACAGTGTCACAAAAGATGTCGATACTGTTGGTGCGCATTTGAGTTCCGTTGTAGGTTCTCAACAAACGGTTCATTGGGACTGATCGACCTGAGTTTGTACGAGTGGAATTAAATGACAGAGAAGGGAGTCAGTGATTTCGTGTCGGCTTACAGGACGGAATGGAAGAACAAAACGTGCTGCGCCGACCCCAAGTAACATAGGACAAAGGGAGGAAGATGATGTAGGGTAAAGACAACCACAAGTTCAATCGTGCATGGAGTAGAATTCGCACCTTTGGGATGGATCAGCCAAATACCAGCTGTAGGCTCTAGAAGTTGTTGATAGATGTGGGGTGTCCGGACCCGAATAGCACCCACTTATTTCTACCCGTGGGTGTCGTAGAAAGCGACAGAGGGATATTGACCAGAGGATGGGCAGCAGCGTCCTTCTTAGTACCATAACACTTACTGCGATTGCCAACATGCATCGGCCAAGCATGGCGATTACGGCTGGACCACCCGTTTGATGTAGACCTATGCCCAGCAGTGCCCACTGCTGTGTCTAAAGGTTGACATGATGCTCTCATCTCAAGGCTGTCGTAGAAGGCGACTAAGGGAAAATCCGCAAGTCGGGCAGCAGCGGCTTCCGTGTCTTAACAACTTCACTGCGATTCGCAAGACGAACTACCCTTGGGAGAGGTCTTGGTTCTACAATGGACTTCTTCCGGCTGACGTGACGTGACGATAGACGTGCCAAGAGGCTCATTGTCAAAGTTATATTCAAGTTTTTTATCAGGTGCATTTCGGGTCGTGTGCTTTGGGATTGCACAGCTTCCCCCATCCCCATTCTATCATCGGACGAGCAGAGATACGGCGAAGCGTCACCGCAAAACGGTTGAAGTTCCAAGGTCTTGAACCAAATTCTACTTCCACATTTATTGTGCGAACTGCCAGTTTATGAAATTCACTGCACGCCTCTCTGTTCCCCGATAAACATAATCTGGATATCTTGAAGGCACGAGTGAACCGGTTCGTCCTAGGTAAGCGTGCTCTACCTAAGGCCACATCATCATTTAAGATCAGGTGAGTTGCGGTCAAACGCAAGCCTATTAGAATATATAAAAAAGGGTTCTTCTCATATCAGTTTCATAGAATTAAGGTAGGTAAATGTTCAAAATTAAATATTCAAGAGGTACCGAACATAATTTGTCTGAATTGCTGATTCAGACAAGAATAAATGTCTGGTGTGCTATTAAATTAAATCGACTAAAAGATTAAATTGCAGAAGAGAACCCCAATAGGTTTCAATAACCTATAAAGCAAAGAGTCCATGGTTATCTCTTTGATATTTTGACAGCTGTATGACACAGAGGAACCACAAACCCCAACAAATACCGAAAAATCCTAAAAATCCACAACCGAAATCAATCCAACATACCTACCTTTCGGGACCGAATCACAAATAAAACCCCACTATTTTTCACGAGCACATTTTAATATCCGTGGCATACTACCTCAATGTCGTGACACGAGTACATTGCAATCAGTCGGAAAGGATTGTGCCATAAATATTTGATAGCCATCCCGTTTGGATGCCGTATATGTCATATCGGGCGGATTTTGTACAGGTTTCGGAAATATTTGTATGGAGCATTGTCTATCTAGTATTTAAATTCGGTGTGCATGATATTGTTGTAGTTGATTAGGAAGCTTTGTGTGAGTATGTTATTCATAAATCATCATCTTTCTAGCCCTTTCCTACACCTTTCCTTTCAACGTTAGGAAGTCGGAGGTCATGGTCTTTGAGGCTGAGGGTAAAAGTCCTGATACAGTTCCGCCTGTATTGCTTTATTGCACGCCTTTACAAACAGTCCACAGGTTTAAGTATCTTGGTCATATATTGACTCCTAGCCTCAAAGACGATGATAACATTAAACGGGAGCGGAGGGCGTTGTCCGTTAGAGCGAACATGCTAGCTCGCAGGTTTTTACGATGCTCACTTCCTCTTAAAATCACGCTCTTTCGAGCTTTTTACTCATGCAGCCTGTGGGCTAGATATACGCAAAGATCGTACAACGCTCTCCGCGTTCAGTATAACAATGAATTTAGGGTGCTGGTGGGGCTGCCACGTTACTGTAGTGCATCAGGGATGTTTGCAGATGCGCATGTGGATTGCTTTTACACAACAATGCGTAAAAGGTGCGCTTCCCTGGTGCGCAGGGTGTGGGGCAGCTCCAACAGTGTCTTAAGCATAGTTGCGAGTCGCCTGGACTGTATGTACGTGGGTCACTGCTGTGCCGTCGACATGGGACGTCGTAGCATTGACCAATTGTTGTTAATTCTTGTTTTTTTTTTGCTTTGTTTTTGTTTAGTGTCTGTTCTTACTAACAAAGTCATAAGTTTTACTAACAATCTGGTTGAGTCTTCGTTACACGAATAAAGAAAATTTCTATTCCATTCTATTCTATATTGGGATCGGCTTCCAGTCTAACCAGATGCAGCTGAATACCAGTGTTACATGGAGCGACTGTCTATGTGTCCCCAAAACCCAGTCACTGGGTAACACGATACACCTTGGCAAGACTGGTTGTCAGCCTTTCTGGTTTCTGACTATCCATAACGACTGTCAAAGATATACGAATGACAGCCGGCGGGTATTTATCGAGGCACGGAGGGGTCTCGATATGAAATCAATGGTCACTCATCCACTGATCCACCGTGGCAAGCTTAGCTTAACCTTTAGACAAGGCTTTTAGCCACGAGCCCTATTTTATCTTAGGTTTATTTTACAAAAAATATAAACAGTAATAAAACTATTATTGAGTATATTTGTTACTGTAAGCACAAAACGGGCGCCCCGCAATCTTACGTACCTACTTTGTGCTGTAAGAGTCCGTATATTGCTAAATCTGAGTGACGAAATTCCCACATTTCATGGCAATTCAACGATATAATCCACGGATTATAATATCAATCGATACTGTTAAATGTAATTCAGGTCTAATTCCTCCATTTAAATCTTCTTGTTGATTTTACTCTGGGAGAAAATAAATCAAGGAATAAAAAAGAAGAACAATATTAAAAACAAAATTCCATTCTTTAAAAGTAGAAAACTGTGTTTCTTTAGGTTATAAATCAAAAGGTTTTTTTGCAGTTGGAGCCTAGACTTGGACTTAATTTACTATTTGCATTAATTTGTATTACTTTAAACTCTTTTCAGCGGAATAAAGGCGAGCGTTGGAAAGTTTTGTAATTCTTTAACTGTTGTATAGGATCAGAAGACCGATTCTACTAATTAAGGCGTGATTGTTCCTCAAGATTCTCTATATAATTGGTTTGTTAGATAAGCGTGTATGTATTGAAAATATCCGACGTAAAATATACAGCGGATAGAGAAGAGTATAAAATAAAAAATAATAAATAATAATAATACATTTTTATTGTCCAATGTTACAGAAATACTTACAATAAAACATTAACCTTAATAATAAGAACATATTATAGTGGTAGGTTTACTGTAACTATTTTTATTTTATTAATTACAATTTTTGTAGTGGTCCCCAAACTAGGCAGCGCCTGTATCTTGGGGGCCCGAGTTGCGCTATCATATCAGATATTCTAAAACGAACGATAATTAATAATATAATTGAACAACAAAAAATTAAATTAAAAGTAGATATTACAAATTGTCAAAGTGTGTCATGGTGTAATGGTGAGAAGATGTGAGAATGTGATGGTGAGGTGGTGTGTGAGTGAGAGTATTGTGGTTGGGAGCTTGTGAATAAAATAGTAAAAAATTGTTTGATAAAAAAATAAAAAAATGTTTGTACGCCGAATATCTTTGTAGGTATTTTCAGTGATAACCATCACATTCTTTTTTTAAAGAATCCTATAGAATTAGAATTTTTTCACACATACGACTTCCGTGCGGCGATTAGCCATTTCTTTTCTTTCGATCCTACTCGGTATGACCAACTTATTTATTTCATACTTACGCTATTTGCAAGAATAGTTGTTTCATAAAATAAGAACGTAGACTTTGCTGTAATCGAGATAAATACTCCATCTATTCTGGCATATTTTATTTTAAATATATCTTTATCTTTAGACGCAAAATCATTACTATTTAATATATTATAGACACGCTTTAGAGTGGAGACCGCGTGGGACGCCCTCCGCACAATGAACCGACGATTTGAAGAAAGAGGCTGGCAGTGGATACGAGTTGCCCAAGACCGGGTTGGTTGGCAATCTCTGGAGGAGGCATACGTGCAGCAGTGGACAGCATAGACTGATATGATTATGATGAGTCTGTGTGATGTCGGACGTAAAGAATAGCACCATCTCATATCTTCCCGTGTGTGTCGTAAGAGGCGACTAAGGGACTTACCAGAGAATGGGCAGCAGCGTTCTCTGTGCCTTTGTAAGAACCATACTGCGATCGCCAATCCGCCTGTCAAGCGTGGCGATTATGACACCCCCCCCACCCCCTTGGGGAAGCCTATATCCAGCAGTGGACGCCTTTCGGCTGAAATGATGATTGATGATGATGACATATTATAAATTAAAGTTGAGGTTGTGGTCGTACGGTTTAACCTTTGAAATTACTGATTTGATTCTGTAAATTGATTCGCTATTAAGAAGCTACGTTATTCCTGAGTGCTATTGGCTAGATTATAGTATCTGTACGGTATTTTACCGTGCAACTTTTACTGATAGGATGCTATGATATTAAATTGTACGAGTCCATGAAGGTTCAACAGTTTATTACAATTAGATTAACACGATAGCTCAAATAGAGATAGTTTTAAGAATAAATGATAGATGATACTGATATACACTCACTACTCACACACACACACACACACACATCACACACACACACTCATACACTCACACACACACACACACCCACACACACTCACACACTCATTTTATATTGTAACACCTTTTCATACCGTGTTTTAGGCAAATAAATATTATTATTATGATATGGATACGTGAGAACACGCGGTGCGTTCGATGAACTGTAGTGAACTAAATTGTAAGTGAAATATAATTATTAATGTTAGCGGATATGCTGACGCGGTATGTAGTACAATAATTTCGCAATGTACGGTTGCACCGTACAGTATCAAAATAAAAAAAACTGGCCAAGTGCGAGTACCATTATCTATACAACATTAGACGTCGAGCAAAAATGAAAACGGCAAAAAATCACGTTAGTTGGTATGGGAGCCCCCCTTAAATATTTATTTTATTTTGGTTTTTAGTATTTGTTGTTACAGCTGCAACAGAAATACATCATCTGTGAAATTTCAACTGTCTAGCTATTACGGTTCATGAGATACAGCCTGTCCACTGTCCGTCTGTCTGTCCGTCTGTCACTGTCCGTACAGTAGAGTCTTAGTAATTTTGAAAGCCCGTTTTTACCCTTTGAGTACGGAACCCTAAAAATAGGGATTCGTAAAAAAAACATGCGAACGAAGTCACGGGCAAAAGTTAGCTTACCTATAATAAATTCGAAACGTGAGTTTCGTCACTGGTCACGTGAAACATCGACAACGTGATAGTATTACGTTTAAGATGTTCTAAGATGTCAATTTTCGTCCCCGAAAGCAAATATCCTATTACCATAAGAAAATTCTTATTTCGTTCATAATCATCGACCTAGGTGTATTGTATTTTTTGTGTAGGCAGCATTTTTGCGTACTAAAGCCCGGTTTCCACCGCGAAAGAGTAATGAGCCGAAAATGTCTAAGCGGAGCGGACTTCGTTTTCATGAAATAGGTTTGCGTTTCCACCAAGGAAGAGTTTAGTCGTCCAATTCTCACCGCAAGAGAGAAATGATGAAGCGAGTTTATTTTTACTCTTTTTGCCCGCTGAGTCATTTCCGCTCGACTCTTTGTTGGTGGAAATGCATGTATGCAGTTTACTATTGCGAGTTAAACGGAGTCCTTAATGGGTCCGCTCCGCTCGCGGTGGAAACCGGGTTTTATTGTTAAAAGCCAGTAAACAGGAGGTATAAAGAGTTCTATCTGAGAAAGATGGAGGATCATCAGCCGGACTTTTATGACCTAGATATAATAACAGTATGTACAGTACGGTCAACGTAACTTGGCGCGTCTGAAGTTAGCCGATTAGCTGCGCAGTAGACAATTTCGTTCCTAAAAGTTCCATTGCGCAGCCAAACAGCTAACTTCAGACGCGCCAAGTTACGTTGACCGTATTGTACCACCAGTAGCAATACCAGTCATGAGTCACGATAAGGAATTTCAGGGTGGCCCTTGAAATAGGCAATTGTATTAGCAGGAACCTTCTAAAACTGACTGAAAATTACCGACAATACACTAGACTACTTAGGACAATGGGGCCAAAAAATTAACTCAGAATTAGTTTACAACACGAGGTTAATGCACAAATATATTTATATTATATCATACGTACTAAGTCCATTAGATATTTTTTATCCTAGGCAAGCGTACTCCACCTTAGGTCGCATCATCACTTAGGATCAAGTGACACCGGAATGGCAGCGCAGCGGCCGGTAGTTTTGATGGCAAACCATTTTCAACTTTATCTCTAAACGTCAAGACATGGTATCGCATGGTATAAAGATTTGCATGCGTCGAGCGGCAGCTTGACTGTACGCGCGGTGTATTCTATTATCGAGTTTTGGTTATATTTGGGGATTTCATAAAATTGCACCGAACCCTAATTCTTTTTCTAAAATAAAAGTTGCCTGATAACATCAGCCAAGCCAAGCGTGGGGATTATGGGATTATGGCAACCCCCCTCCCCCCCTTATGGGGGAGGCCTTTGTTCAACAGTCGACGTCTTCAGGCTGATGATGATGACAGCATCAGCCATCTGTCAGTGAAGGCCTCGTCAAAATCATAGATTTATTAGAACCGTGTAAACATTCACATGCATTCAGAAAAAACATTAATATTTAAATATTAATTTTAATATTACAAACAGACATTTGAATTTTATTTATTTGTTTAGATATAGATATTCTGTAAGAATTTTATAAAGTTTGAACTTCTTATCCACATATCCCTCCATGCTAAAATTACGTCATTTTACGTCATTTTAGCATTGAGGAATATGTGCTTGATACCTCTGGAATCCTAAACCACAAGACCTTACTAAACGACATTCACAGGTCACTCACTTTCAC
Organism: Charanyca ferruginea; assembly: GCA_947361185.1. Classification (NCBI taxonomy): domain Eukaryota; kingdom Metazoa; phylum Arthropoda; class Insecta; order Lepidoptera; family Noctuidae; genus Charanyca; species Charanyca ferruginea. Next base: position 2,530,665 of record OX376065.1, read on the forward strand.
TAAGAGTGAAAATGGCGGTATTTCTAATTAACTTCAACCTTCTGTAGGTTTCAGTAATCTTACTTGAATATATTATGAAGCATAATAACGTTCGTACTCGTGGTGATTTTAATAATAATTTATGTATATTTATAACATGACGTGTTTGATCTTTGGTTCGGTTTACTTGGTGTAACAAAATTTTGTAGTAGTCATTTATTTTTGGTGGTTGAAGTTAATGTTTAATTATTTCGGTAATGTTCTAATTTATCATTCTATTATTTAAGAAAATTCTACGATAACAAAGCAGCATTTTGTAACAAAGAAAATGTTTTATCTATGGAAATTGGAAACTTAGTATTGCGAGAACCTTGGCATTCATAACACAAGTGAAATCATAACTTGAGTGCCAGTGTTCATTTTTTGTATATAAATAATATTTACTATTTTTTTATGGAAATAAAATTCTATTAAATGCATATTGTAACGATAAGTCACGACACGACGAACACGACGACACGGTTGGCGCAGTGGCTCGAGCGATCGACTGCTGCGCAGCGTGTTGCGGGCTCGATTCCCACCCAGGGTAAACATTTGTGTGATGAGCACTTGTGTTTGCCTTGTGTCTGGGTGTTGTTTATCTATATATGTATGTATTTACAAAAAAAAAAGTATTTGTGTATGTATATCAGCTGTCTGACACCTATAGTACAGGGTCTCCCTAGTTTGGGGTCAGATGGCCGTGTGTGAAAATGTCCCCACATATTATTATTATTAAGTTCATGTTAAAAATGAAAAAAGAGAAAAAAGAAACCGGTTTGTCATCCTATTTCTATCTGCAGGGTATAATAAGGAACCCAACACGAAGAGTATGCAAGTGGTTTAAGAGTAAAAAAAACCTACTAAACTTGCAAGGTTAACTGCTAAGGCTGGGTGTTACCTCTATTTTATGTAGCAACTAGTTAGCAATTAATTAGTGTACCTAAAAATATATTTAGTTTATGATACGCAACGGTTAATTAGGTTGAGTAGGTCTCAACCGAATTAACCGTTGTGTTAAGCCTGATAATAATAATAAATTGTTTTTATTCGGGACAACATAGGAACCAATTTTTGTTAGTACACACCTTAAATACTACAACTTACACACTAGGAATTAGTAACTAATAATAAATAGCATGTTAGTCAGTCATGTACTTACGAGGCATTTCATGCGGAGAATGATTCCGCATGAGATGCCTCAGCACAGTAGCTCTCGGGTCCTCAGCCACGACTTTCAGGATGCTACTCCCCCGAATCCTCCTCACAAGCGATGCCACCTTTTACTTGATGATAGCATGGAAGCCATCTGTAAGCTAATGTGCAGTCAGCCAGCTAAAAATGAAATAATAAATAGCAAATGAACATTATGTCGAACATTAGCCTCTTTACAAAAAAAACTTAAGTTTAACCGGCTGATCTGTTCATTCTCACATTCATCTTACACCCAATACATAAAATATTCTTGATCATTCAATTCTCACACTATTTCCTCGAACTCACTGTTGGTTTATTCCTACGAAGTTATTTTCTAAAAAGACACCCATCCGTTATTGTCTAACTTCTTTCAAAAACTCAGAAACTTTAAACTCCAAGTCCTGCACGAATCGTTTCAATAACATTGCAACTCGATAGAAACTATTCCGTTCAGAAAACAACACCGTTACACTGAACCCAACAAATTCCCGTCACATCGTGCCCATTCGGCTGTCACGTCATCCATCAACAGAATGTACGATCCAGCTCGTTTTCACGCCTAGCGCTCCTATTGCTAATCTACATACAGTACATTCAGGTCAACGTGATAGATTATCCAAAGAAAACACCAAAGACTTCGAAAGAACAATTGCTTTCTTTCTTTGAATTCCTTTTTTTTTGAGGATTGGTAACAAAAGAAAAGGAATAAAAAATGAAGGGAGAGCGGGAAAAGTCAGCGTTTGTTGGAATGGGGGTAGTTACATCTTGATAACACGGTAATGTGACAATGAGATTATTTATCGCTTGTTTTTTCTCGGAATCATCGGAATTAGGACGTGATCTGAGTGTTAGATGCTTAATTATTATCTGTCTAGTAAATACCGTTAATTTGGTCGTGATTTTCGTTGATATTGTGTTGTACTCTTTGTACTGAATGGGATATTACGTTTTAATCGACTTCTGTTTGCACAAATACATCATTACGTTTAAAAAATATTAATTATTATTATTAATTTATTTTATTCTTGCTATTTACACTTTTTATATTTGCATAAATATAAAATCTCCAATTTGAAGTGAATCCCTGAATAAATGTTTTTTTTTTTTTAAAAAAAAAAACGTTGCCCCAAACTAAGAATTACTCCTGTGTCGTGGGTGCGTTTACAAACATATAAACTCACATACACAAACACCCAGACCCAGAATAACTATTTGTGGGCCATACAAATATTTGTTCCGTACGGGAATCGAACCCGCGACACGCAGCGCAGCAGTCGATCGCTCAACTACTGCGCTAACCGTGTCGATGAATGTTTAGACAGTATAAGCACCAAAAAAAAAACAATTTTTAAATTTTTTTGTCTGTCTGTTCCAGCTAATTTACGAAACGTCTGGGCCAATTTTGACGTGATTTTCTCTAGCAGACAGCTAATTTCATAAAAACTTATATAGGTTTTTATTACAAAAAACAAATCGGAGACAGCGCAAAAAAAAACCCACTGAAAACCAAGAATAACACGAACGCAGGCATAAGTTTTTTTTTTTATTTAGCCTGTGCTGTCCCACTGCTGGGCAAAGGCCTCCCCCAAGTCCTTCCAGGATCTTTTATCCAGCGCCATAAGCAGCGGCATAAGTTAGTAATAAATATATTAATATTAGCCTAAATTCTTCCACCATGGGGCAAAACCTTCTCTTTCCAATTATCTCAAATACTTTTCATAAAACCAACATTATATTTTGGGCTTATCATTACTCATAAAAGTGTCTTGAGCTACACTTCCAATTTTAAATCCGTCAGATTAAAGATAATGAAGAAAAACCAGAGAGTTTAATAGGCAACATCGCAATAAATTCGCGCCTGGACAATGAGTGACATTGCGTACATTCATCACGTGAGAAGTCGCAGTGCCGAGGGCAGTGGACACTGACACACAGGCAGAATGGTGGTGCAATCAATACTTACTGCATCTAATGTTGGCACTTCACATGGCGTATTTGTACAAATATTCGCTTGATTTGGATAATACAAAATTTACTCAAGATTATTGAAATAAAGTCGATTTTGCATCATCCAAATAATAATATGTTACATTTCAAACATGGCCAAACTAGGGAGACCCTGTACTATAGGTGTCAGACAGCTGTTATACATACACAAATACATTTTTAATACATACATAATTATATAGAAAAACAACACCCAGACATAAGACAAACACAAGTGCTCAAATAAGGCGAATATCAGCTGTGAAGTGTAAGCATAGTTAATAATTTTTACGACGAAATTTTGGTCACGGCAGCCAATCTCAATGGAGCCTAGATAAGTACGCAGGAAATATTATAGTGCATAAGTGTATGTGCAAACATAGGTGCACTCCCTCTTCCCTCACTCTCATAGTCCGGTGGGATGGTAATCAGACACGACCGGAAAGAGATCAGTTCCAGGACCAACAGCTTTACGTGCTTTCCGAGGCACGGGGGTGTTACACTGCCAACTTCTAATCTCCGGACTGCTATTGAGAAATTCCAAATGGTGGTTACTAGGAAGGATATTGAAAATGAAGACAATTCATTATCTGCCTAGCCTTCTCCTAACTGTCTTGGTCTTCCAGGATACCAGCATTTTACATGTAAAACTTGCCTGCTCACAAACCTGAACAAAGACCGCCAAGTAAACCGCCCAAAGTAAAATCACAAAGTCGACGTTCCTCGACCTCACCTCGGGCAGATACACAAACTGCCGCCGCCACGCCTCTATCCTAAATAACCTGTGAAGCTGCATCATTCACCAAACTCTATTTACAAGTTTCCTAGAGTGAGCCCGCTACCGCTGCACCTTAGGGCATATTACTTCAAGAATAGCTGGCCGTTAGTGTATGCTGTATCGACTGGCAGATCTATAACTGCCAAGAGCCCTAAGTTCAGCTTGCCCGTCCAAGTGATCAATGTCATCCGATTGTCCGATTGTCAGGTCACCGTTCGCACCATTTGAGCGACTATCTGTCTGACCTCCACAACCCAGACACTGGGTAACACGATACCCCTTGGTAACACTGTTTTTTTTTAATTGGGACAAGCCCGCCACAACCACTGTAACTCCTGTAAGGCAGAACCAACAGTGGCGACCACCAGAAAAGCGCCAGAGCAATGAAGCTCGACGAGTCCCAGAGAAACGATTCAACCGTCTTGGATCCCGCAACGAAATAAATCAGAAAAGAACAGCGGAGGAGTAATAAAAACATATTTTCCACTTCCCTCTAAATCAAGCAGGAGACAGAACAGAACTAGGCCAATAGGCGCAAAGGGACGTTTACAACTAACACGGTAACACTGGTTATCAGACTTTCTTGCTTCTAACTACCCATGATGACTGCCAAAGATCTTCGAATCATGGAGGGAGCCCAGTATGAAACGGATGGTCACCCATCCTCAGGCCGACCGCGGCAAGCGTAGCTAAACCATGTCCAATAGATTCGTATGGCTTTTCCTTAGCCACACGCTCCTTTTATTAAATTAAGTACTACTAAAACAATAGAAATATCAAATTCACTATCGCAAACTATTTCGCACTAAATCAAAATGTCTACGTCCAAATCTGAAACCCTAATCCGACCGAAATCGACACTTCGCTGGTCAACTTCATCGCCCGTAGGTCACACCCCTAACCTGCGAGTGACTTTGATTGATGCCCCGACCCTCCGCCAGGGGGCGAGAACAACGCACTCATGGGATATTGTGACCATACCCAGACTATGAATCTTGAACGAGACACACTTTCATATGCATGACACGATAAGCTACATTTGTACATGTCCGTCGCTAATCGCACAGAATCGTGATTTGTGGTAAATGGACAAGTGTGACGTGTGACAAGGAATTTATTGAGAAATCCTGTGGGACAGGAGTTTCAAAGGATGCATTTGTCATATTTAAGGACCTAAGAGATCGGTAAGGCAATTTTATATTACAAAAAGGATCCCTTTGACCTTCGCTGACCTTGGCGAGGGCCTTTCAAAATAAGATGTCTGAAATGAAAGAGTATTCTTTATTTCAGCGGATCGGGTAATTGAGTAAATGACTAATAATATAATGAATGTAAACTCTCCATGTGATAGGTTCTGTAGGGTTTTGAATAATTGCAGCGATCTAATCGATTTCCACTTTGAATCTATCACTAAGCATAAAATCTAAAATCCTGAACTGTTTATCAGAGTTGATGTAAAGTGGTCATGTTGTTACTTTATTTTAGCAATTGTTACAGAAATGTTGTCCACGTACCTAGGTTTACAAGTACCATAATTTTATTTAGTTCATGTGGTGTTTACCTTTATGTAATTGTTACACAATTAAAAGTTTTTGTTAAGAAATGTTATGGTGTAAATAATTGTTTGTGAACCTAATAAATTAATAAAATAAAATGACACCACCAATTGAACGGCATACTTTTTATCAGCTGTCAAAACGCGATTCTACCATAGATTTTATGCGTATGACGTCATTAGTAGGTTGTCATTTGCTAGCTCAATTGACTAGGTAATTATTTATTGATTTTAAAGTTACAAACCTAATTATACAGAAAATTTAATGTGAGGGCCAATCAAGTGCTTTTTTAGAAGAGTTATGTTTCAGAATTGTTGGTTAATGCTTGGATCGCGACCGTGGAACTTCAACCGTATAGCGGTGATGCTTCGCCGTATCTCTGCTCGTCCGATGATAGAACGGGGATGGGGGAACTCAGCTGTACAAATCCAACGCACACTCCCCTAAATCATCATTTCAACCTTTCCTCGCTACTGTAGTGCGTCTGATATGTTTGCGCGCATGCGAACAGATAATTTCTACGCTATCTAGTGCAAGAGAGTCGCCTCAGTTATGAGCAGAGTGAGAGAGGGTCCCAATATTATCTTAAAGACACTGAGTGATAAAGTCGACAGTCCTTTTCCTTGGACACTGGGTACATACGCATAAGTGTGTGCGGTGTCTGTTATAAAGATGGTCGGGGTGAAGTTGTGTTCGCAGTTTTGCCCAATATTATATTTGTATAATTATATTATTATTATTATATTATTATTATTATTATTCACATTCATTTATTTTATATACATATTAAATTACATTTTTAAATATTCATATAAAAACAAAAACATTTAAAAATATAAAAAATAGTAGCCCACCGGTATCGGGAACAGGGTCCAAGCTACCGGTGGTCAGGGCTCCTGAGAGAGGAATCTCCTGACTATACGCGCCGTGTCCAGGAGTACCGCTTTCTGTATCAACCCCTTGATCCAGCTGCCTAACGAGAGCCTCCTTAGGTGTTGGGCAAGGCTCTTGGAAATGAGTCCATTGGCCGTAACGACTATCGGCACAATGACTGCTGTATTCACATCCCACATGTCGACAACCTCGCGAGCCAAGTCAAGATACTTAATTTGTTTATCTTTCTCGGTTTTCACGAGGTTCTCGTCATGCGGAACCGCTATATCAACAATCATTGCGCGACGCTCTAATCGATCTATCACTACTATATCAGGCTTATTGGCAACAATAGTCCTGTCAGTGATGATAGATCGATCCCAATACAACGTGATATGACCATTTTCGAGAACTGGGTCGGACACATACCTGTAGTACGGTACTTCCGACTCCACAAGCCTGTACTTTAGAGCAAGTTGCTGGTGGATAATCCTAGCTACAAGGTTGTGTCTATGCAAGTAGTCTCCGTTAGCTAGACGAGAGCACCCAGAGATAATGTGTCGGATTGATTCACCCGGCCGGTGGCATGCCCGACAAATGTCAACCGTGCCGTCCTTCACAATATACCTCCGGTAGTTGTTCGTCATTATAACTTCATCCATAATTGCACAGACAAAACCTTCGGTTTCCCCAAACAGGTCACCAAAACGCAGCCAGGATACGGACGCCAAGAAATCTACATCAGGCCCATGTAAGGCCCGGTAGAAGCGCCCGTGAAGCTCCTTGCTCTGCCATACCTCCTTGCGGTCATTAGTATCAAGTACTACAGGTTTGCGCCAGTTCTCATTCGCTAAGGAGAGCGGGGTGAGGCCCTTGTCCACTGAGACCACATCTCGGTGCATACCCACGTCGGTTTTAAGGAAGTACTCCCTGAGACTGCATACCTCACGGTTGTGCAGGGACTTAGCATTAAGAAAGCCTCGGCCTCCGCACTTCCGCGGGATATACAGTCTCATTACCGATGACCGTGGGTGATGCATCCGATTTGCGGTCAGCAATGAACGGACCCTCCTATCCAGGGCGTCAAGTTCCGTCTGAGTCCACTTGAGTATGCCGAAAGAGTACATCAAAACCGGCATGACCCATCCGTTGAAGGCGCGCACCTTGTTTCCGCCTGATAAAAGACTATTTACCACTTTATTCAGGCGGCCAAAGAAGCGCTCCCTCAACGATTGTTTCATGTCGGCAGCATTGATACCTAACGCTTCCGACATACCCAAGTACTTGTAGGTTTCGGTTGAGGAGAGGGATCTAAGGTGTATGGAATCCGAGAGTTGGGTTCCCACGGATTCCATAATCTCCCCTCGCTTCACATGCATGACTGCACATTTGTCCACACCAAATTCCATCCCGATGGCACTACTGAAAGTTTCTGTTACTTTCAGTAGCTCCATCAGTCGCAAATTGTTGGGGGCAAAGAGTTTCAGATCATCCATGTAAAGGAGGTGAGATATAACCTGACCTCCTCTTCTCAACCGATAGCCCAGACCTGAACCCTCCAGCAACGTGCTTAGAGGGTTCAAGGCCAAACAAAACCACAGTGGACTCAGACTATCGCCCTGAAAAATACCTCGCTCGATCCTTATCGGTTCGCTATTCTCCCGGATTTGCCGACATCCTGGATAGCGAAGTCCTCCATCGCCCCATACATGACATCAGGAAGGTGCGTAGAGTTGTGTCAACTTTGTACAACTCTAACACCCTCATGAGCCATGTATGTGGCACAGAATCATAGGCCTTCTTATAGTCTATCCAACATGTCAACAGATCCCTTCGGGAACGACGAACCTGCTGGTTAATGGCCATATCAATGAGGAGTAGCTCCTTAGTACCACGAGACCCGTTCCTACATCCATTTTGAGAGGCAGACATAATAGAATTTTTGTCAATGTGATCATTAATTTTAGCTCTCAAAATGGATGTAAGAACTTTATAGACCGTTGGTAGGCAAGTGATCGGTCTATAATTTTTGGGTTCCGCAGTACTACCTGATTTATGGAGCAGGTGGGTTATTCCAGTTGTTAGGAATTGAGGCAACGATCCTGACTCTAGGGCTGACTGGAACTGGGACGCCAAGCGAACGTGCGATCTCTGGAACCATTTTACCCAGAAGTTGTGCAGCCCGTCCGGCCCTGGAGATTTCCAGTTAGGTAACGGACGGACTGCACGAGCTATATCTTGGGGGCTGATGGTAATTGCCCGCATTTCTGGTATTGTATCACACGCTCGCTCAACCTCCCGAGTCCAATCGCCCTCAGTGTGACTGACAGGCACCGACCAGATGCTGCGCCAAAACGAACACATGGCATCATCATCCGGCAGGCGCGTATCAGTCACGCCTTGGTCCGGTCGCTCCCAAGACCTATACACCCACCTCTCATCACTTTGGAATATGCGGTTCTGAGTGTACCGCTCCACTCGCCGCCTGTACCGCCTTATACGGTTTGCCCATGCACAGATCTTCTGCTTCAGGAAGTCGATACGCTCTGTGACACTGGACAAATAATCTCGAGGACTGATATCAGTCCCCGAGAATGCCCGTCTCACAAAGCGCATCACTCTAGGGCGCATATTGCCCTCCCTGAAGCAGATAAGCTTGCCGATGAGTGCTCTAGCCTCACCAATACGACGCTCAATCCTGTACTGCCATGCTGGTACAGCTGGTTTTGGTCGTGCAGCTCCGTCACTGTTAGGGAATTTGACATGAGCTACACGACATGCTGCTACAGCCGCGCAGTACAAGATCGAGTGGGTATCGGCGAGGTCTTCGCTGCTGTCAAAACAGTTTGACAACTGCGAATCTAAAGCACACACCAGCGCCCTGTTTTTCTTATTATTATTATTATTATTGTATATAAAATATATTTTATATTTTACTACCATAGTTTTATAAGTGCCTGTATTGTAACTAACCAAAATATGGATGTATCTTGTCCGAAATAAATATATTGAATTGAATTGATAGGTCAGCCGAAATCACCATGAACCCGATAAACCATGAGATTCTTGGCACGTCTATTATCACGTCACGTCATCAGCCGGAAGAAGTCCACTGTTAGGCAAAGGCCTCCCCCAAGGGAGGGGGTTGCCATAATCCCCACGCTTGGCGCCTGCGTCTTCGGGATCGTAGTGAGGTTGTTAAGTACACGGAAGCCGCTGCTGCCCGACTTTCGGATTTTCCATTAGTCGCCTTCAATGACACCCTCGGGATGAAATGGGGGGGTGCTATTCCGAACACCCCACGGGAGAATGGGGTCATGTACCCAATTGAAATGGATAGTGTGATTGATTTTCCAACACAACTACAGTCTTTTAGAGTAGTTTAAAAGAACAAAGATCAAGGATTTCACAGTTCAATTACGATAAAAAAATTCTATAACGACCTTGGCAATAGGAAAATGGAAAATGTTTGTCCTCAGTTAATTTGTATTACCATTTTATAACGCTGTTTTCTCGTTAAGAGCATAAAAGCGATGGAGACTATAAATCTCGCCTAATCTCTTAGCCTACTAAAAAAGGGTCATAACGAAAGTCTAGAAAAAAATTAAAATGTACTCTCGAATTCTCAGAATTTAGCCAGATTTTATTTCAGATAGAGTAAAATAATTGAAGTGTAATGCTGTATTTTATCTTAATTCTCATCTCTACGGAATTTTACGTTCAAATTCTTAATATCACTTTATAGACAGAGCGAATTGTATCGTTCTTAGGACTTTTCTGAGAAAGTGACTGAATTTGTTAGTAACAAGTAATTTAATAGCGAAAGTTTTCATTTCAGTAAATAATGTTTATAGGATTATATCGAGACGTAGTAAAGAATTTCAACAACTTAATGTATTTCTAATCAACATTTTTCAACTATATTTATAACTTTTGATCGATATGACGATAGAAATGAAAAAAAAAATGAAAGAACAATGCCCACTTCCCATACATTTAAAAACCTGATAACAAAAGTGTATGTATAGTAATAAAGTATAGTAGAAAGACTACCTGTAAGTTTAGAAAATAATGCCAGATAGTCAGTTTTACGATTTAAACGCCACGAAGTCCAAAAAATACAAATATTACTTTTTAGGTTAGGTTTTGCCGTTTCCAAAAAAGTAGTAAAGAAATAAATGTGCTAGAACTAATTATTAACGCTTGAAAGTTTTTTTTTTGGTTTAAAATAAGAATACTTACCTACCTATCTATAGTCTAAAACAACTTTTTTACTTTGCGTAGGTATTCCTTGAAATCAGCTGCCTCTAAGTCACTGCTTAGGCTCTCAATAATGCCACTATAAATAGAGTGTCGAGCATTAACTGCTGTTTCAACAACAACAATAACGTTCTAGCATTCATATAGACTCTTGGAAACCCCTATCCAACATAATCACATCATTTTCTTGACAATATAATCTAAAAGATGAGTTTTCATAATATAAACATGTCAAATGTCAAAAAAATCCGTTTCAGTCGTGCGAATTCAATATAGCATACTGGATGATTAATTTATTTAATTATTATGTTATTTGTAATGAATATGTAATGAAGGTGTATGTAATAAAAAATAATATAATAATAAATACTTACTGATTAAATAAAACGTAAAATAATGAATAAAACTCAGAAACAGAGTTGAATAAAGTTAAAGTTGCAATGTGTAAAATGGAACGTCGTAAAAAGAGTTGTTGAGGTGCGTTCGAAACATGGTAATACGTTTACCTTTGACGTAGAATAAGCATAAATAAACTTAAAAATCTTTTTTCCCTGCGTTTCTTTTAACATTGTGATAAGCGTAATTAATATAGAATAAAATTAGCTAAATTTTAAGATTTATTACATTTCTATACATAGTCAGGTCAAAAATGAACATTCTTCTTTATTTATTACCAGATTATCATATAATTAAATATATAAAAACATATAGACAAAAAAGAAAAAAAAGGAAAGAAAAAGAAAAGAAAAAAAAAGAAAAGATAAAGAGAAAAAAAGATAGAAAGGACCATGGCAGGATTTGTAAAAAAAAATTAAGATGTTTAGAGAAGTTGAAATTCTAATTCTTATACTCTTGGATACCTAAAGAGCATTTACAATATTTTTAAAACCCCGCAATAAAAATGAATGTTAAAAGTGAATATTTAACGAAAGCTTATTATTTCAGAACGAAACGGTGGCTGACAGTAACAGTGACACTGACAGCCGCCGTTTCGCAGTTCTTACACTCAAAGTGCATCGTTTTAAGGGAAACAATAATGATTATTTTTTATCCACACACTTGTCACATCACTTGTCTGCCAATTTGATAGATCTGTTAATGTCACTCGTCACTTTTTTTTTTATAAACACTAAATGGGCAATGAGATGAAACGAAAAAGTGTTATTTTCATTTTGAAATATTCTAATTATGCAAGAGTAAGTATATCAATCTACTCCTGGGAATGTATTCTCCACATTGGAAAAAATTTGAATCCTCCTAATTGTTTTTTTTTTTCATACAAATGAATGTATGGATTTCGCCATGACTCTTTGTAACTTTGAATTTTGACTTCAACTACAAGCTTTTGCCCGCGACTTCGTCCATGTGAATATCGATTATCGCGGTTGCAGGCAAAGTCGCAGACCAAAAAGGGCCCGTGACCCTTATTGGTTCAAGCTTAGTTTGTTCTTCATCAAAATCAGGGCAATAGTTTAGTCGTATCATCATCATATCAGCCTATAGCCGTCCATTGCTGAACGTAGGACTCCCCCAGAGATCGCGTACCAACCCAGTCTTGGGTAGCCCGCATCCATCCACTGCCAGCTACCTTCTTCAAATCGTCGGTCCATCGTGCCGCAGGGCGTCCTATACTACGCTTGCCTAAACGCAGTCTCCACTCTAAAGCGTGTCTGTTCCATCTACAGTCTGTCCGTCTGCAGACGAGGTCGGCCCACTTCCACTTCAGCGTGCTGATTCTACGCGCAATGTCGGTGACTTTAGATCTCTGGCGAATGACTTCGCCAGAGAACGCTCGCTTCGCTTGTCGTGTAAGTGTAACAATAAAATTCACTGTCATGTTCAGTTCAATATCGGTAAATTCTTTTCTCTTTTTCTTTTAATGTTGCGTCACTAATGGCCAAATACTGAAACGCTACTCAATTTTAAGATGGAATGGCATCTGGCAGGTCAACCTAGGAGGTTGTCGGCTGCTTAACCAGACTTTCCTGTGGTGCCTTACAAAAATATTATTTTTAGGGCCTCCAGCCAGGGTAAAATAACTTACAAACTAAGCGACTACACGCTAAGGGCACCCCCTGTGGGGTATGAGCCTCGGCTTAGGGCGTCGCTGGGGGAGGACAGCAAAGGGACAGGCTGGATCGGATTTCTTTCGTATTGTCACAGTCACTTTGACATAAAGTGATAGAGACAGCACGAGACTTAACAGCATCTTAAAATTGAGAAGCGTTTTGATGGGTTATGAGCATAAAATAAACGAGATTTATTTAGATTTTGGATTTATTTGGTAAAAGCAAATCGAAAACAATATAGAACGTCTTACATCGATGGCGGCGAATCAGATAGAGTGAGCACCAACTAGAAAGAGACAGACAAGTTCAAAATGACTTTGACATTCGTTTGTCTGTCACTGTCATGTCATGCGTGACGTATAAAATGCCACAGATGTTGTTAGGTTTACTTATAACCTTCAACACGTTTGAGTGTTTAGTCATAAGAATTTATTTTATATCGCGCGTGCATATACGAACATATAAACTCACACACAGCCAGACTCGGAACAACTACCTGTAGACCTTTCAAATGTATTTTGTTCATCAAATGCTCACTCAAATGTCGTGCTCACTCTGTGCAAAACGCAGCGCTAGCCGTTTTTTGTTCAGTTTTTCGGACCTAAATACTCTATATCCAAAAGAAATATCAACAAATAAAAACTAGATTAAATTTCCACATAATCTTGACTCCAAAATGGTAGATCTGATTTTTGTTTACGAAGTATAGTATTTAACTAATCTCCTCACAACGAAACCACAGAAATGAGAAATAATTATTGAAAACATACATCTCCTCGGCAAGCAACCATTAATTCGATTTTTTACTAATACTAATGGATAGGCAATTTATTAATGAACATTTTGGAAGATTTTTTTTTTCAAAATCGCTTTAAGTGATTTTATAAAGATGTAATTCTAAAATCTGAGCGTATTTCGCTACTGTATCTCTTGCGCGGCGCAGAGGGAACGAACGCTCAAGGTTATTTGCTCAGGGTACCGCCTTAATGGTGGACATGGTGGTGCGTGCATTGGATCATTCGGTTCCCTTCAACAAAATAGTTGAGCTAAATGATGCTGATCCACGCGTCACGTTCGTGGACGGACTCTGTCAGTTGAGATTGGTCATCTCTTAATCGCTATGGATTTTATCTTGTTTTTTAAATGTTTTGTATTGCTCTTCGCTTACATTGTTTTTACATATAGAAGCAGCAACAATAATGTATACAATAGTAAATTGTAAGAACTGGATTTAAAAGAGTGTCCGTGGAGTTTCTTGCTCGTTCTTCTCCATAGAGGCCTACCTACGTTTTGGAACGAGCATCTTGCTTTAACTTTCTGAGTAACTTACTGATTCCTTGACAACTCAAAAGTACCTGTAAATGGTTTAATTGAAATAAATGCCTTGATTTTAAATCGTCTAACGTATAAATGCGCAATGTATAATAATTATACCTAATATAGTTATTTTGAACTATTTGTCATTTTATCAAAATTGTTTAACAACCTTCAAAATTGACAAAACTAACACTGTCTCATACGTTTTGATCGAGTTAAAGTGTATTTTTTTTTATTCCATTCTTACATTTACCATTACAGTTTCCCAATGCGGTAGTGCAGTTATCCTTAACAATTCTAATTTCCTTATATTTATACTAAGTCTATTACTACTAATATAGGTATTAAGTACTAAGTTTATTCCTAAAAAAATGTTACACCTCATTACACAATACGTGCAACGTCACTCTTGCGAACTCGCCCCGTGAACACGTAAAAAGGTCTAACCTATCGGCCACCAAATTAAGTGTGCGCATTGCTCGCGTGAGAGGGACATTGTCCAACAGTTTAGTTCGACTGCGCGGCACCGCAAACAAGTTGGGCTGTCGTCGGCGCTGCACGTAACCATCGGGGACACTCAAACTCATACTCTGAAGTACCCCCGGATTATTTATATTACCCCGGAACACTCCAAGAATATACGACGCCAGTGCAAGATCTCTTCTAGTTTCCAACTTGTTGTATCCTACCATGCCCAAAACAAACAAGGTTGGATACATCAAGGGGTAGTAGGGATATACCCCGTAAGATGATATATTTCATGGTTGGTTCCATACAAAAAGTTAATCAAATGGTATTCATTAATGCTCGCACCCCCTGATAGATACGCAATGAATTAAATCATGATCGATAGTCTGTCATAAATACTAAGATATTCAATATGTGGTAAGAAGAGCTGGCAACACAGCTAGAGAGAAATTCCACTAATTAAATAAACATCTCTCTTGTAATTTGTATATTAATTAATTACATTATCTGCCAAGCCTTTTCTCAACGATGTTGGATTTGGCTTTCAGTATAATGATGCAGTTGAATAGTAACCAGTGTCTTGCGTAGAGTGACTGCTTATCGGACCTCCACAACCCAACGTTCTGCATGGGTATCACGATACCCCTTTTTAACCGACTTCAAAAAAAAAGGAGGTTATCAGTTCGACCCGTATGTTTGTATGTATGTTTGTCCGCAATTATCTCCCGTTTGGCTGAACCGATTTTGAGGCGGTTTTTTGAAAAGTGTTTGTTACATTTTGGAGAAGATTTAAGTATATAACAAACAGAAATTTATATCAGCGCTTTTAAAAAAAAACATCAAAAACCGAGAAGACGTTTTCGTTTCTTTCTTTGGAGGACTTTCAATCTCTGTTTTAACTGTGTTGCCGTCCCTAATGGATTTGAGTGATAAGGAGGCACTAAAAAGTGGAAAATAAAAAAGATTTTTTAAAACTGGTTGTCAGACTTTCTGGCTTCTATTTACCCATGACAACTGTCAAAGATCTACGAATGACTGGCTGGGCACAACGGCTTTACGTGCTTTGGTAACTCGGTATGAAATGGACGGTCACCATCCATAGACTGACCGCGGCAAGCGTAGCTTAACCTTTGACCGATCGATCTGTACTTCTTTTACTTAGCCACAAGTTCCTCTCATATTAATTAATTACAGCCATTCAAATATTAAGATATAACAACCATCAGCCTTTATTTATTACCCGACTACGGCAAAGCCAAAGGAGGGTTATGATTTTGACAGGCTATGTATGCATGTATGTATGTATGTATGTTCATCTGTTCGCTCATAGCTCCTAAACTGCTTATCAGAACTGAACAAATGAGGTATCGTTAGAAGCGTCTTGATCGTCCGCTGGTTATAGGCTATATGACGTATCACCGAATCCAATGTGGCGCTCGTCTGGGGTCGCGTTCCTCTGGCGAACAAAAAAAACAAGATTAAAAATAATTATGAAGACAAGCATACCGTGTTTGGTATCATTGAAAAGGGGTTCACTAGTACCTTTCAAATATATAATATTTAGTGGTGATTTGTCACAAATTATTGTAAAAAAAGGAAAGATTACCAAATAAATTAAGATACGCATACCGTGTTTAGTATCATTAGAAAGGGGTTCACTAGTACCTATTAAATATATAATACTTAGATGTGACTCCAAAATGGTTTAAATAAAAAAATAAAGTTTAAAAACTAAAACCCGACCACAACAAAAAGTGATCTAAAAAGTACGAAACAAGAAAATATTTCACACAGAAATCAAGACATAGCTACAAAATGGTCAAGTTAAGCCGTGGTTGCATGCCATTATATTCATGTTTATCGCACTCATATGGGATACAGGCATGCAACCACGGCTTACCTTGACCATTTTGTACCTATGTCTTGATTTCTGTGTGAAATATTTTCTTGTTTCGTACTTTTTAGATCACTTTTTGTTGTGGTCGGGTTTTCGTTTTTAAACTTAATTTTTTTTTTATTACTAGCTTTTGCCCGAGACTTCGTCCGCGTGAATGTCGGTAATCGCGGATGCAGACGAAGTCGCGGAAAAAAAGTAGCCTATGTCCTTCCCCAAGCTATCTTCACGCCAAATTTCATTAAAATCGGTTCAGCCGTTTCATCGTGAAAGCGTAACAGACAGAGTTACTTTCGCATTTATAATGCCGTTGGCATTCTCATACCAGTCAACCAAAGGTGGTTAAGAGATAACATGGAAGGTGCAACTATAATTCTCCTTTCACTCTATTACTCTTTACTCTAACTCTTCCCTATCTTTTCCATTTCACTAGAATCTCTTTTCTCACTACACAATTTTCTTTTAAAAATAAAACACAAGCACATTTTCCAAGTGAACAGTAGGTACCGCAAATCGGCGGCCACAAAGCCTTGGTGCAAACTAATTCTAGGTTTCTTACTAACTGGTTGTAATTAACGGTACAAAGAAGAACTTTGTACTTACGTCTCTAGCCATTGTCGTTGAATTTATATGTAAAACTGTGGTTAGCAGGCGTTCTGTATTACTGGGTTATGTAACAGGAAACATGAATAATGTAGGTAATCAAGATTTTGTAAATGTTGATTGAATAGAGTGTCCTTAATTCCTCGCACGCACACACACTCACACACACAACATACACATCTTTCCTCGCACAATATCATGAACTTTCGTTGACTCACACGATTGAGATTAGGACACACGAACGTCAACCCTTTAAAAAAAACGATTGCTTTATTCGGCCTGCCGCGTCATATTAGGCCAATATGTCTCGCCAAAACGAATTTTGTTATATATATCTACTTGGTCACAACTTATACAATAAAGTTGGCCTGCCAAGTTAAAAGTATAGGTGTAGGAGGCTTTAGGTTTCTCTTTACGTATTTGGCGTTTTTCGTTCAATGTATCAAGTCTCTTTGGACAGTAGAGCGCTAAGACGATGTTTTTTTAGGAAATGAAGACGACATGGTTATGTGGGGTTTGCACCTACTAAAAACTCCGCCTGTGCACCTACTTTCGCCTTGGTGGTTGGGCCGCGAGAACTGCTACGCATGACATTCGCGACCCATCTAGCGTGGCCCACTTCAGGGCTCCCTCTTCTCCTTCGCCCGCCTTCGGGCTCCCATCTCCTTTAGCGATGGACTCCACCACTACTTTAGGGACCGTGTAGCGTAGACGATAGAGTCTCCGACCTCCGGGGCATCAAGTCGGCATTTCGCCGCCTGCGCCTCCCTGCTCTCCTGCGACGAATCGGGTCAGTGAGGGAATCTGCCTCCCTGTCCCGCTCCGCCGCTTCCTACTGCGAGATTACGTCCTCGCAGAAAGATGAGACCGCCTCCCATACCCTTTACTGCCGACCATAGCTCTGACTACGACCGGCAGAGACAGGTCTTCCCCAATTTGCGCTAAAACGACCTATTCGAAGCGAGAAGCCTCTCCTAACCTATATCTCAGTCTATAATGAAAACAAAGTAACTATGCACGGGCCGTATTACGATTGTGATTGGTTGAAATTGTATTCTGATGGTTTTGAATAAACACACTAGTGGCGTTGGGACTTACATAAAGCTTCACGTTGTAATTTTGACTGTTTTGATTTCCATGCTACAGTTCATTTACAATTCGGTCAGGTACTGACCTAATTACTTCCATTTTAATACTTAAGTTGATTACTGACTTGCGGTGTACACATTATTAGGTTGGTCATAAAATTTGGTAGAAATAGGGGGTAGGTTAGAATTAGGTGGATATTGGAGCGGTGGATATTGGATTCCTTGGAGCGGTAATCGGACGGAAGAACGTCGTAATCTCTAAAAATATTAGTCCGATTACATAAATAATTTCACTGATTGGTAGCTTATACTCTATTATCGAGTAAAAAAGGTTATACTTGCCTGAATGGACCGGTTCACTCATGCCTTGAAGATACCCAGTTTAGAGGCGGTGTGAAGTGTGTGTGAATTCCACAGTCTGGCATAAATATGGAAGCAAAGCGCTTGGTTCGAGACCGTGGAACTTCAAAAATATAGTGGTGATTCTTCGCCATATTATCTCCGCTCGTCCGATGATAGAATGGGGATGGGGGAATTAAGTTGTTCGATTCCAAAGCACAGTCTCCGAAATGTACCTGATAAAAAACTGATAGACTGGCAACGGTGCGGTGCTTTCAAAGCTCTGGATCTTCGCATTTACAAGGGAGTTGTTGTCAATGAGCCTCTTGGCACGCCTTTCAAAAGAAACCTAACTTCTATGAGGACGATATCGCGGACATAAGCTAGTAATCTACAATACATACTAATATTACATGGTAATGTTTGTAAGTTTGGATGTAGGAAACAATCTGTGGAAGACTACTGGTGAAATTACGAAAATACTATCACTGATGCCGTGTGCCATAAGCTGTGTTTTAGTCGATAAAAAGTAAAAAAAAACAAAAACTGCCTTTAAAAACTAAAAAGTGATAAATAACATTAGGACAGAACACACATTACTTTAGTTTCGGAAGTCGGTGTCGGTGGCTTTGTTGTGTTTGTTCTTTTGTATTGCCACCGACTTCCGAAACTAAAGTAATGTGTGTTCTGTCCTAAAGTTATTTATCACTTTTTAGTTATTGAACGCGGTTTTCTTTTTTTTTGAAAAAACATTTTATTTTCCGCTTTTTAGTATTGCCTATAACATCCAAATCCATTAAGAAACTCTTAAAACAGAGATTGTCCTCCAAAGATTGAAGAAATTAAAACGTCACCTATGTATTATTTTTGGGATTTTGTTGATTCTCTTAAAAAGCGCTCCATCAATTTTGATAAAATTCATATGGGTGGTACCATATAAATTTTCGAAATAAACCCCTTTGAACAAAAAAGAATTTTGCAAATCCGTCTATATATGACAGAGTTATGATCGAACATGCTTAAAAAAAATATATACAACCGAATTGATAACCTCCTCCTTTTTGAAGTCGGTTAAAAATAATGTTCTTTTTTATTATCTTTTTTTTTCTATGCTGTTCTTTTCTGATTCATTTTATTGCGGGATCCAAGACAGCTGTTGTAATATTTCTCTGTGACTTCATTGTCTCGACGATTTTCTGGTGATCGCCACTGTTGATTCTGGCTTTCAGGAGTTGCACTGGTTTATGAATAGAGTGGCGGACTTCACCTAAAAATAATAAGCGATTATTTATTTATTTGTTCGTTTGTTTATTTATGTATTTATGTATTTATATATTTCTTTCTTTCTTTCTTTCTTTCTTTCTTTCTTCCTTTCTTCTTTATTTATTTATTTCTTTCGTTATTTATTTATTTATTTTCACTTCATGCACAAAAGTACAAAGGTGGACTATGCCATCCGTGGACGATCTCGCGGGAAGAGGTCAGTGATATAAAAAATCTATTTTAATCACATCCCAAAGACTGTAAAACTTTGTACTACAGCAACAATGTCCCATAAGTCGTTTCTACCCTTGTCACCGTCCGGTAAATATTTAAGGGCGGCGATTCGATGTAAATCTTACTTATACCCTCGTCGTGCCTGATTACTTGCTAACTGTCGTGTTTTGATATACGCCCCTGTTTTATACGTAAGTAATAGTTTTCTAAGGTTTATTGTGATGTTTAGAGTAACACGAAACTTTTGTACGTGGTTTGATGACAGATTTTGTAGGAAAAAGAAAGGAAAAAAAGCTTTTTTTGCCTTTATAAATATGGGTTACTGCCATAGACCGCCTCGTTGGTCTAGTGCTGTTATAGATAAAATTCTGAGTTTTTTTCCCAGGTCATCAGAAATTTCATCCCGAGGTTGTCGTAAAAGGCGACTAAGAAAATATCTGGAGGTCGGGCAGCAGCGACTTTCGTGTACTTAACAGCGATCCCCAAGACACCTGCTAAGCGTGGGAATTATGGCAATACCCTCCCCCGCATTATGGGGGAAGTCTTTCTTCAACAGTGGACGTCTTTCAGCTGATGATGATGGTGAACCGTATGAAAATTTGTCCGTGTGGTGTCGGACGTATAGAATAACACCATCCATATCTTCCCGTGGGTGTCGTAAGAGGCGACTAAGGCACTTACCAGAGAATGGGCAGCAGCGTTCTCTGTGCCTTTGTAACATCCATACTGCGATCGCCAACCCGCCTGCCAAGTGTGGTGATTATGGCAAAACTCCCCATTTTGGGGGAGGCCTATGTCCAGCAGTGGACGTCTTTCGGAAATGATGAAAATTTATTCAGTAGTTTTTGAGTGACTTGACGTGAGTGAAGAGCGGGTGACTTTCTTTTTATAAAATGTAATGATATCAATATCATTTGTCTAAAGTCTAAAGTGATATCAATATCACTTTAGAGATATGAGGAAAAGGGTAGAAAGTTCCTTATCCTCTATTAAAAAGGTAGAATCCGCCGACTAGATGGGTGTTATGTAGCTAGAATCTCGTGATTGTATTAGCTTTTGAATTTGTATTTCTATTTTTATTTGGTTTTTTTAACGATGCGGCGTTTCGTGCTACAGTGACCCGTGTCAGTACAGCAGGAAGCGCGTTGTAGGTATTCGTTTTAATTATTGTACTTACTTTTTTGGATTCACTCTCAGTGTTCCGCGCGGTCTATCTGCCTTTTGTTTCATAATCTGAGATTATCATCATCATCAGCCGAAAGACGTCCACTGTTGAACATAGGCCCCCTCCCATAGAACGTCACAAGGAGCGGCAGCCTACCGCTTGCATCTTCCGGCTTCCCGCGACCTTGACGATGGCTTCGGTCCATCTGGTGGGAGGCCTAACAACGCTGCATCGTCCCGTTCGTGGTTACCACTCGAGAACCTTTCTTCCCCATCGGTTATCGGTTCTTCGAGCGATGTGGACTGCTCATTGCCACAATGTAGAAAACGTCAATTGTAGTTCACGTCTTGTGCAATAGATGTCGTTACAACTCTATAAAATAATAATAACAATACCAGCCTATATTTGTCCCACTGCTGGGCAAAGGCCTCTTCTCATACAGAGAAGGCATGAGCATTGATCACAACGCTAGCTCAAGGTGGATTGGCGATTTCAAATTTTATATTAATTCTAGAGCCCAGGTTAACCCGCGATGTTTTTCCTTCACCGATGTCAGTAATGTGCAAGATAAACTTAGAAGGTACATATGAAATTTAAACGTCACATTGATACTTGCTCGTACCATATAGCGAACTTAGAACCTCGTGCATAAGAGACGAGCGCCTTAACTACTGAGCCATCACGACATTACAACACTATAGTTTAAGAGCGCATATTCGATTCGTGACGAAAACTTCAAGTTTTTGCGTTTTGCCCAGAGCAATATCGTAATTATGTAAGCAGATTATTTATAGACAATTTACAGTTTTATAAAGATTAAGTCTTGATTTAGACAGCTACAGAGTAAAAGTATAATTTTTAATTATGGTTTTTTAAAGCGAAGACAATCCTTTCATAGCGTTTTACGAAAATAGACGTCAGAGTTAACTTTCAGGATGAATACAACCATTACAGTATGCCAAAATATTATGTTTTATGCGTTTTTCCAACAGAATATACAGTCGTAAAGTCAGAGACAGAGCCAAAATTACGAAAATATTACTATTATGTATATATAATAAACAATGTTGAAAAAGTACAAAATCGGTTCACCTTGTCAATTTTTTTTCACCAGTATTTAAATAAAAACATAACTGATATATTTATTTTATGAAAATAAAGGTTATGCTTAATTTTCAGAATATTTTCAGTCCGTTATACGAACTCATTTATTTTAGACAATTATTTTAAGAAGCACTGTAAAAAATCGCGCGCTGTCGTTCGCCGATCAATTTCAATGATTCGTGCTTATTTCGTGCGTATTTTTTTTTCTGATGTACACAAACAGACCATTGTGTTGTACTAGTGTGTGTCAATGCTGCTACGCCGTTCTAGCAATCGTTTAAATTTTGAGTTGCGCTACATCGAATACGCGCCCTTAAGAATATTTTGTATGAATTCGCGGAAAGTTTCTGCTCTGTCTTGTCAAGAAGCAAAGCCTGAAGAAATACTAATCAACAAGCCAACAAACCAGCAAATGTTCACAAAATCCCTACCAACCTTACATCATTTACTTAAGGCTGGCGGTGCCATAAAAAACTTGGTTTTCATAAACATGATCCGCTCCTGGAAAATTGTTTCAGCATAATTCATGACTAGCTGATATATTTTCTGGAGTCGCGAAAAATGTAATGCTATTATATTATGTGAAGGAAATATTAAAAGTTTGTGTATTTATATATTCTTCGTATTGCCTACTTGATTTATGTTAGTCATTAGAATTTCATTTACTGTGTTTTTTTAGCCGACTTCAAAAAGGAGGAGGTTATCAACTCGAATGTTTATATATATATATTTTTTTTATGTATGTTCGGGCGTAACTCTGTCATATATAGACGGATTTTCAAAATTATTTTTTTGTTCGAAAGGGGGTTATTCCGAAAAGGTCCCATATAAATTTTATCAAAATTGGTACAGCCCTATTTGAGAAAATCAACATATTCCCAAAAAAAATACTTAGACGACGTTTTAGTTTCTTCAATCACTGGAGAACTTACAATCTCTTTTAAGTGTGTTGCCGTTTCTTAATCGATTTGGATGTTAAGTTAACACTAAAAATAAAAAGTTTTTTCAAAAAAAAGAAAACCGCCTTCAATAACTAAAAAGTGATAAATAACTTTAGCACAGAACACACATTACTTTACTTTCGGAAGTCGGTGGCGGTGGCTTTGTGTTTGTTGTTTTGTATTGCCACCGACTTCCGAAAGTAAGCGGTTTTCTTTTTTTTGAAAAAACTTTTTTTAAATTTATTTTTACGATGTATTGGAGCTAGGGAAATTAAAATAGCCCTCACAGTATTTTAAGACATAAACACTTCATTTTTTTCCGTAATATTTTAGTCACTCTTTTTGCATTTAGAAGTCTTTTTTAAACGGTGATACCCTTTTAAGATGCTCTTAAAAACAGTTTACTCCTTTTCATCTTCATCTCTACTACTTTGGTTGTCATTCTGTACGATCTGAAGCAGACACGTTTTAGAGTGGAGACCGCGTTTGGGAAAGCATAGTGTGTGACGTCCTGCGATCACGAAGAAGCAGGTTTGGTGAAAGTGGCTGGCAGCGGATGGATTCGGGCTGCGCTAGACCGAGTTGGTTGGCGATCTCTGGGGGAGGCCTACGTTAAGCAGTGGACAGTAACAGCTGATAATTATGATGTTTACGATGATGAATATGTATGTCAAGACATTCCAAAGAAAAATGCCACCACTTATCAATGAACATGGTATGTCTTTGGCTAAAAATATGTGTAGAGGTTGTTTAAATATATTATGACAGCTTTTCCTACTTAATTAATTGGTATGGCTATGGCTAACCCCTTTTGTTAGTTCAATCACGACATTTAGCCTCAACAACTCTAATTTCACGCTGTCAGATTGTCTTATCAGCTTAACTAGTTTGCTTAGCCAAATAATTTAATACGATGTTAGATTTTCATCTTAAACTCCGTTTTTGATAAATTAATTTACATAATATATTTCGTAAGTACAAAATAATGTATAATATGTTATTGTAGTTAGGTCTTGATGAACGACCTGTAGGTCGATTCTGTAAGATTCAAACAACAACTCGCATCTCACATCGCTATTCACTCTCACTTCGCATAAGGTTCAAAATGACCTTGATATATTAGACACTTTGAATCGCGTTCGAGTGCGAAGTGAGCGTCGGGAAAATTACCTTACAAAATACCACTGCTTACGTCATCTCATACTGTATCTGTCAAAATCTCCTTGTCAATTTAGTTCAACTCACTGACACGCTCGCAAGGGTGGCGCTAGTGTAAATTCGAATTATCAACCGAGTTTTTAGTATGCCAATCACGAAACTCACAGCATCAGGTCTTACAGAATCACACCCCTGGAAAGTCTAGGCTTAGTTACGAAACTTAAATAACATTCTCTTAGACCCGCATGCCCCAACCAGAGTTATCGGTTAGTATCAGGTTAGCTGCTAAGACGAGTTAAAATTTTCTAACTTAACCTCGTTTTAATAATTAACAATATTTTTCGTAGTAACATTTATTTAAAAAGTAAAGATCTTTGGTGATAAAACGATAAAATAATTAAGTGTTTCAGTGATTAACGAACATTAATATAATTTTTTTTTGTATTTAATTTTTTTTTGTGGGGCCTTAAAGAAGACGGATGAAAAAATATTGCATGTAGCGAAGATGAGAATTTTGAGATGGATGTGACCAGATGGAGTGACCAGAATGGATAAGGTCAGAAATAAGTATATTAGAGAAAGTTTAAAGATGCTAGTGCCACTGAAAAGTTATGTGAAGAAGAGAAATCAAATACATGTGACCAAAAGAGTTATAACTATAAATGTGGATGGAGAGGAAGAGGAAATAGAAATGATAATATGGATTGTGTGAAGAGTGAAATGAAGGAGAAGAGATTCAGTAATCATGACAGTTGACAGGATGGAATGGAAGAAGAAGAAGTGTTGCACCGACCAAGTATCATGGCACAATGGCAAGAAGATGATGCTGACATTGAATTCAATAAAAGAAGATTTTTAGTTTATAATTTAATTACTATACTTACACAATATTAATCTTTCTGCAGAAAGACAAACATTTATAATAGCTGTCGTCGTTGATAATAGCCAAGATAAACCACAATTCTGTTTTGTTTGAGACCAAAGCGAAACCAAAGGCTGTTTTTCTCACAAAATAATTTGTTTACCGAGACAAGCCTAATATCTATTCTAAATAACAAAATCTAGGTCGGCCTCAAGAATCAAAATATCTCGTGGGAACCGAATCAGAAATCCGATTATTTAAGCTTGCTCGATTCCAAATATTACTCTTTATATACAGGATGTTTCTGAGACATCTGAATTTTAGGACAATGATAAATTAGGGTTTATAAACGCTTTAAAAGATTATTTTACTGAAAACAGATTTGTGGTTGTCATGCAAACAAAAGCTTCACAAAGATTCCTTGATATTATCGTAACCACCTTATTTTATATACCTACATTCTAAACAAATAAATGAATATTTTATTCCATTCTAATGTTCCGTAGGCTCAGGGACTACGCGATCGTAGCACAATGCTACGCTTACCATGGCGCGTAGCTTCGCCTACGAGAAGCCTACAAAATTACCTTTAGTAACTTACGCTGGTTTTGTGGTTTGTTGCTATTTTGTGTTATTTTCTGATTAATGTCGTTGCGGTATCCAAGACAGTTAACGTTTTTCTCGGACTCGTCGAGGTTCATTGCCTCTGTGCTTTTCTGGTGGTCGCCACTGACTGTTGACTTCTGACTTTCACGAATTGCAATGAGTGGATAACTTCTCTAAAAGAAATAAACGCTGGTTTTAAGAATTCAATCACACATTTTATTTTTTCTACTGTTTCATGGCGCCTCTTCACAATCCTACCAACGCTTAGGTGGGAGGCCTACCAACGCTGCGTCTTCCGATTCGTGGTCGACAAATCTTTTTGAAATTTATCAAAAAAAAATAAACATCCTCTGTGTACAGACAAATGATAGAGATAAAAATATCCGCCCACTTGTTGGACCATCATCTTAGGCACTAACTCGATGAAGGTAGGAGATTGAAGTCTGATTCGATTG
Organism: Charanyca ferruginea; assembly: GCA_947361185.1. Lineage (NCBI taxonomy): Eukaryota > Metazoa > Arthropoda > Insecta > Lepidoptera > Noctuidae > Charanyca > Charanyca ferruginea. Next base: position 2,556,899 of record OX376065.1, read on the forward strand.
ACGCCCAGACACAATAAGAGCGCTCGGATTCACTTTTTTCACTCGCCTTTGCACCGCAAAGAAATGTTTTATCTATTGGATTTTATGGTTCATTGCACGTGGAACTTTTTTCTGGTTATATTTTGGACTAACTTCTGCCGGTGACTTTGTCCGCAAGAATTTTCTAATAAATCCCTATTTTCTTGATAATCAATTGTAGTCTCTGTTACTTGCTGATGTAGCTTCTTATTTGTTTTTTTTAAGTATTTTTTAGTTTATCTTTTCCACACAATTAATAAATGAATGTTTTTTTCTGACTGACTCTGACAATTCAAAAGTGCCTGTAAATGGTTTAGTTGAAATAAATGTTTTGACTTTGTTACGTGCAGAGTTCTGTTTTCTCTTTTAATAATTTATGAATTGGTACATACTGTCAACTGTCTGTAACTTAATGGTCAGCAGCTAGGTGTCAAAGTACGAGTAAAGTTTGCACTTTCATTATACTACAACCGCTATATGTCTGTTTACGTTGTACTGGTTGTATATGGTAATATATTAATCTTATATATAAAAATCTTCTGTGCGTGTGTATAAAAATGAACTCCTCCTAAACGGCTGAACAGATTTTGAAGAAATGTTTTGTGTGTGTTCCAGTGGATTCGAGAATGGTTTAGATTCACAATTGGACCCGGCAGGTGGCGCTGCAGTCGAGTTGTAGAACTTTTTTATTCTAAGGGCAGGACATCGTCTGCCAGGCCCGCTAGTATTATTATAAAAATGTCCAGTTTCTAAGAATCTCAATTTTAAAATCTTTTCACTAATTGTAAACGTCGTTATCTCTGGCTGCAATCCATACTTACTATTAGAAATGTGAAAGTAACTGTTTGTCACGTTTCACGATGAAACGACTGAACCGATTTTGATGAAATATAACATGATGATAGCTTGAACCCTGGAAAAGGACATAAGCTACCTTTTAATCCGCAACTTCGTCGTCATCCGCGATAATTGACATTCACGCGGACGAAGTCGCGGGCAAAAGCTAGTAATCTTTATATATGTGTAGGTGTTATGGTACTCAGAAGGACGCTGCTGCCCATCCTCTGGTCAATATCCCTCTGTCGCCTTCTACGACACCCACGTGTAGAAATGGGGTGGTGCTATTTGCGGCCGGCACCACACGCCACATAATTATGGTCTGGTTTATTTTCCATAATAAAAACACTGCTGTGGAACTACCCACCTCTCAACTAGCGCATCTATACAGCTTAAAAACACACAACATCGCGACAGCACAAATTAAATTTCGTGATGGCGTCCTAAGTGCGTCCTGAGCTTCGTAATTAAGAATTTCTCTTAGTTACCTCGCTTCTGATTTACGACTTGAATTATGGCGAATAACAAAAAAAGGAGACGACCAAATTATTTCGCTGTTCAGTTAATTTAAAAAGGGGACTCTTATCACTTAGCCCTTTTGAAAAATAATTTGAGTTCGCACTAACTTTTTTTCAGGCCCGAGGCGTAGTGAATGCGGACTTTAATTTAGATAGATAGGAAGTGTATTTTTAGAGGAAAAAAAGAATAGATGAGTCGTTTGTGAAGTCACCCAGTTTCTCTTTATAATTTTAGATTAAACATGCTGATTAGTGCCTTTGAAGACGAAAGCAACTGTTAACAATCCTTTCGGAAAAATACTGAAAGTAAATATCAATGTAGATGGATGGAGCGGGAGAGGAAGGCCAAAGAAACGATGGACGAATTGTGTGAAGAATGATATGAATGAAAAGGGAGTCAGTGAAGCAAGACAGTTGACAGGACGGAATGGAAGAAGAAAACATGTTGCGCCGACCACATGTAACATGGGACAAGGACAGGAAGATTATGAATGTTTGCTTCTTGATGATTATTTGCTAGAAAAGAAACTAGCATTTTAATATAATTACTCATTTTTTTCTCTCTTCCTTCCTCTACTACAATTGTTTTACATAAACAAGCAACAACAATAATGTAACCAGTATTTCGTAAAAACTTAATTTAAAAGAGTGTCCGTGGAGTTGCTTGCTCTTTCTTCTCCATAGAGACCTACCTTCGTTTTGGAACGAGCAACTAGCTTCAACTTTCTCCTTGACTATTCAAAAGTGTCTGGAAATGGTTTAATTGAAATAAATGCTTTGACTTTGTAACCCAAATGGAAGGTGAACCAAAAAACAGTAGCAGCAAAGCTCTTTATAGTACTACCACTATACCTTTTGACAGGACTTGCACTGACAGATAGCTATAAGAGACATTGGCAGATGTTAGATTTTCTTCAAGCTTTTCAACAGTCCAAAGACTAAATCGATGACGATCTGGTAGGTCAGTCGGCTTTAATTCTTTCACGAATTGAATTTCGTATGGAGTAACTTAGGGCTTGTATACATGCCAATAACCTTGAGCATTTGGCCCGTACTGAATTTGTGGACGAGTGCGGGGATGATGTAGACGCAGTCTTAATCGGACGCATTTTTAATTTATTGTAATAAAAATAATACATATTTGTAAAAAGTAACAAAACCAAATCATTTTCCTTTGTATTGCAAAGCAGTAGATATTTTTTTTATACTCTTTTGATAAGAAATTAAGGAGTAAAATGGTTTCATCTCAATGATTTGGAGGTGATTTGATTTTTTTTTTCTTATTATATTATACCGATAAAAAAATTGTGACTAAACCAAATTACGTATCATATCATGTAGATTACTAACAATTTTCTTATGTAATGCCTCTGTAAATGCCTACGAAAAGTTGCTTCATCTGCATGCTTCTTTCGAGCTTTTTTCGAGAGAGCAGTCTTAACTTACTCCTATTATAGAACAAAAAAAAATGAACCCCGGTGATAACCGGGGTTTATAGTATGTGTCTCTTTTCTTGTACTTAAGCTCATTTTCAATTAATCAATCACTGATCTCTTCGTGCTGACTCTAACGGTAATTTTATTAGTAGATATATCATACAAAGACTATCACCGTATGTCCGTCCATCGCTTGATATCGCAGTGGTAGCACACATTTCCACTCAATCATCTGGTTTCAACTTGACGGGACTCGACGTTGTCTCCGCATCGTGACGTCGTTGCACGTCAGGTTGTACGGTACACAAAATAGTTTGGTACAGTCGAACAAACTAATTGGTGTACAGGCAAAAGTATTCATCTTTCTACCGACACTCACAATATTATTATTTTACTAGCTGACCCGACAGACGTTGTCCTGTCCCGATCTATGGGGGATGAAAAGGGGGGGGGGGAAAGGGGGATGAAAAATAGATGTTGGCCGATTCTCAGACCTACCCAATATGCACAAAAAATTTCATCAGAACCGGTCAAGCCGTTTCGGAGGAGTACGGGAACGAAAACTGTGACACGAGAATTTTATATATTAGAAGATTCCATTTTCTTATCTCAAGCACGTACCCTGGTACCTACGTACTAAAGACAAAAAAATAAATAAATTGTTAGTATAGTAGAAATATGAATATTTTTGCCTGTAAACCAATTAGCTTGTTCGACCATACTAGCTTTTGTTCGCAGTTTCGTCTGCGTGTACTTCAGAATTAAGTCCTAAAATTATCTCGCGGAAAAATAGGATAGAAGCTATCCTTTATGTTAATCGAGATCATTCCATATTCATCAATCAATCATTCATTATCAAGCCGAGCCATCTGAGCCGATTTTTTTATAAAATTTGATAAAGACTATGCTTAAATAATATTACAAGAAAGGATTTAGGCTACTTTTTCCTGACTTTTCAAATTCAAAGCATTTATTTCAATTAAACCAATTACAGTCACTTTTGAATTGTCAGGTCTCTACGGAGAAGAACGAGGAAGAAACTCCACGAACACTCTTTTAAATCAAGTTTTTACATAATACTGGTTACATTACTCTTGTTGCTTCTATATGTGAAAACTATGACGGTAATGTAGCAATACAAAATATGAAAAAGAATCAAGATAAAAGCCATGACAGTTAAGAGTTGACCAATCTCTACTGACAGCGTTCATTCACGAACATGACACGGGGATCAACACCGTTCAGCTCAACCATTTTGGAGGGAGCTGAATGATACAACACACGACGCGACTTTGTCTACATCCTGTTATTAACAGACATTCGTTCATCAAAGGCGCGGGCAAAATCTGGTATCTTTAATTTCTACTTTAACACTTCAAGCACAAAGTAGAGAGGCGGACTTAATGCCATAGGCATTTTCTACCAGTCAACCTTTGGGTGATGCAGAGACAAGCAGTGGTAGGTTAAATAATACAATAAAAATACTTACTTACACACACAGCAATACAGTAAAAAAAAACAAAACAAACAGAACAAAAACAATACAATAATAATATTTTCTGATTCTTTTCAGGCGTTTACGTGTGAAAGAGTAACAAACATCCATACATTCATCCATCCATTCTCACAAAGTGTTACGTTTGTAATAGGAGTAGCATTTTGAAGTAAAAAATTGTTTATTTTCTGCCTAACGCTGCAAATATATTTATACTAAGTGTGTGAGTATTAAGTTGTTAACTTAAGACAAACTCGTAAGAGTGTTGTGAAATATTAACTACTAGCTTTTACCCGCGACATCGTCCGCGTGAATGTCGGTTATCGCGGATGCAGACGAAGCCGCGGATTAAAAAGTAGCCTATATCCTTCCCCAGGGTTCAAGCCATTTTCATACCAAATTTCATCAAAATCGGTTTAGCCGTTTCATCGTGAAAGCGTAACAGACAGAGCTACTTTCGCATTTATAATATTAAATATATAGTACACTAGCTGACCCGACAGACGTTGTCCTGTCCCGATCTACCTATGGGGGATGAAAAAGGGGTGAAAAAGGGGATGAAAAATAGATGTTGGCCTATTCTCAGACCTACCCAATATGCACAAAAAATTTCATCAGAATCGGTCAAGCCGTTTCGGAGGAGTACGGGAACGAAAACTGTGACACGAGAATTTTATATATTAGATAATATAGTATGGATTTAGTACTCTCACAATCATCTCCCTAGCCTTTTCCCATTATGTTGTAGTCGACTTCTAGTCTAACTGGATGCAGCTGAATACCAGTGTTTAACATGGAGCGACGGTCCGTCTCACCTCCACAATCCAGTTCCTACTGGGTAGGCACGATACCCCTTGGTAAAATTGGTGGTAAGACTTTTTGGGCTCTTACTACCTATAATAACTACCAAAGTTCTACGAATGACAGTCGGGACCAATGGCTTAGGGTCCGTTCACACAGATCAGCTCGGAGAGCATCGGCCGGCGCTCTTCTTTTCAACAGACCGGAGCCGGTCGGCCGCGCAAGCGCGAAAGAGCATTCAAACGTACCCATTCGGCTGCGCGAGCGGGGAATAGTACGTACGTAAACTGGTCGGCTCCTCATAATATTGCACGCTAAGCGCGTTTAGTTTGCTCTCAAGTATTCTCAATAATAAAAGAAGTGACATGTAAAAGTAAGCCTTATTACAATTACTCAAAACTCTGTTTAAACGTTATAAAAAATCTGCTCTCCTCTCTGAGCCGGTCTGCGTGAACGGACCCTTAAGGTGCTTTACACACGGTACGAAATGTATGGTCACCCATCCACGGAACGAGCGCGGCAACCGTAGCTTAACCATGATCAGTCGATCGGCTTTTACTTAGCCACGAGCTCCTCATTTGAAATATATAGATAATCATAAAATGTCCATAAATAAACAGTCTAAACAAAACTATTATCACTCCATTAAAATAATATTTGTGTTACAGTCAAAATTTTCTTAAAACCCTTATTAAGATAAAACGCGTTTTTTTTTAGCCTGTTGTGTCCCACTCCTGGGCAAAGGCCTCCCTCCATGCCTTCCATCTTTCCCGATTCTGGGCTTCCTCCCACCAGTTTTGGAGGAATCCATCCAGTTCATCCCGCCATCTCCTTCGTGGCCTAAAACGCGTTTGCGTTACAAAATTAAAAATACAGTATGTCTATTCGGATAAAATCTCCCTCGGTGAATACCTAGGTGAAGTGAGCTGTCAGTCCCGATGCTAGGGATTGACAAAGCAGACGGACGGATGTCAGCTCATTTCAACTAAGCGTTCAACGAGGAAGATTGTAACAGGATAGCTCTACAGAACTCCTTATTTATAAGAAAAACTACAAAACCAAAGTTTTAAAAGGGTCACAAAAAACCTACCAACATAATGGGTTTTTAGTTTTGACTGATTTTTGTAGTCAAAAATAGTTTTGACTGGTTAAGTGTTTTGACTGTGACATAAACACAGTTAAACAAACATGTTAGTACCTACATGAGGATACCTATCATACTATGTACATACATGAGTTCCACGCGACCAAACTCATCGACTCACTGAAGTGTGACAAATGTAATTAGCCAAAGCAAATGTTTGCTCAAATGTTTGGTGGGTAATACCAGCATAGTTTGAATTCATATATTTATTTTGTTAGCTAATTACCTATTGAACGAAAGCTCTACGATGTGTAGTAATTGTTGGCAGAGTGAATTTCACCTGAATAATTACGGTTTCATGCATTTTCATTAACTTTTGATCACAATTTCCTGATAATTTTAATATAAGTAGGTACCGAAATAGTTCTGCGATTGCCATTGAACGAATTCCACAAAAAATAATGAAACTAACTTTAATGACTGTAATACTCTGAAATAAATTTAAAATAAAAATTACTGTAGTACGTCGAACAAGCTATTTGGTATACAGGCAAAAATATTCATCTTTCTACTACAATAACAATATTTAATTTATTTGCTTTATATTGAGCATGTAGGTTGCTACAAGGAATACCTACGTACTCGAGTTAAAAAAATAAAATAAAATAAAGTATTGTGTGTGTAGTAGAAAGATGAATATTTTTGCCTGTATACCAAATAGCTTGTTCGACTGTACTCTGATATAAATAAACGCGCGACCATTTAAATTAAAAACAAAACTCAAATAAATGAACATAATTCTCCAAATGAACCACCTACCGACCGCGCCACGATTGATTGTACACCAAAAATAAAATCACTTCGTACCAGCACCAAAGACTAAAAATTATAATACGCAGATGCGATGTAACTTCTTACCTAATAATACACCATATAGTAATAATAGCCCAACAATAGCCTAATAATTTCGACAGAATTATAAAGTCAAAGACAAAGCATTTATTTAAATTAAACCATTTACAGGCAGTTTTCAGTCAAAGACTTGAAACTTAAAAACTTGAAGTTAGTTGCCGGGTCCAAAGAATAAGTAGGTCCCGATGTAGAGGTCCGAGCACAGATTTAGATAGACCATATCTGTGGGTCCGAGTAACAAATTCCAGAAACACTCTTTCCAATCAAGTTTGCACAAAAGAACAATGCCAGAAACTCTAAAGAACTTTGCCCCACTCAATAAAAGTCATGTGCAATATGTAGCATCTTACTGTTTATTTATTGCTGATAACTAAACATTAGTCCTAGTGACTGTAGAACTTGCGGTTTCCGTTTAAATCTAAAAACAATAATGACATTGATTATAGGTTAAATTGTATTTTAGGTAAAATGAGTTTGTATTTTGTGGGTAGGTATTTCGTAATCCGCAAGTTCTAAAGAAAAACAATTTACTATAGAAAGGTTCTATATTCATTACAATTATTTTCATTAATTTTCTTTTCTGTACATGGGTTACTTTTTCTGTACATGGGTGGGGCAGGATCTGGCATTGTCATTTTGGTTACATTATTCTTCCCTAAACATATCGACGGCGTCAAAACCTCCTAACTCAATATGTAAAAATTTTACAGGAGGCGCAAAGAATCTTGTAACTTTGATACAAAAATGTAAATATAAGTAAACCAAAAGTTTATTTAAAATATAATTATTTACAATATTAAGATAAATTTATTTATTTACTTCGTTCCTTTAAATGACTACTAAAGGTAAGATAGGAGAAACTTATACCTTTTTAAAAGACCCAAAATATTGCGAATTCTTTAAAGGAGATTTTAGTATTGTGTGGGATAATTTTTTTTGTTTATTTTTTTAAAGAAAGAAAAAAACAAAACATCATTTTGTCAAAATAATGTCAGTTTGGGTCATGGCGGTTAACCATCGATATATTAAATTAAATTTGGGTTTGATGGGTTGCTCTAATCTTCGGAAAAATTGATCCGTTTCTGTAAATTATTTTGCTATTAAAGAGCTACTTTACACCTGAGTGATAAATGCCCAAATACTCAAACGCTTCTCAATTTTAAGATGTCGTTAAGTCTCGTGCTGTCACTATCACTTTATGTCAAAGTGACTCTGACAGTAGGTACTAGACTTAATGGCATCTTAAAATTAAGTAGCGTTTGAGTATTTGGACAATAGGCAATATCTGATCAGAAAATTTATCATCAAAAAATTGGGGACCGTGAAAAAAAAATACGCGGACGAAGTCGCGGAAAAAACTAAACATAGGTAACTAGGCAAACCCTGCCACGCTTCTCTGTGGCCCAGTCTGATATTATTCCTTTCCACCAGACTTACCACTAAGCCATTTTATTTATAGGGTAGTATTTAAACGAGTGACTGTAAATTAAAGTTTTAAGTGACAAAAATAATAAATTTACGTTATAGTATTACTAAGTGAGCGACTGACTGCGAGTGACGAGAAATCAACAGAACAGCAACTTACAAACATTAATTTGAGTTACTTAAAATACAAAAGTTGCGGAGCCCCTCCTCTTTTTGAGATATGATTTTATTCGTCCCCTAAACGGACGACTGAAAAGCGATTTGGTTCAGACCGTAGAGCGTCATAGTTCTAACCCAACCTAACGATGTCGAATCCGCCCTAGACGGATTGTTTGATATTCGTAGTATAATGAATTATAATATCCGATTATCGGACGTCTAATTAATTTTATTCGTCCGCTAAACGGACGTGTAGTGTTTCGTCTAGTCGCTCACTTAGTAATTTAGGTGCACGGCTAGAATTTTAATATCTGCAATGAATTAATCACAACCCACTTTTTGTAAGCTCGTTCTGGATTTTATTACTCAAATTCTTTGCTTACTCAAATTCATACCGCTCACAGTATCTCATCATTAATCGCTATTTTTTTTATTCGATCGTTTTATAATTCCCCTTATTTATATTCGTCGTCTAGTTGTCTTTCATCATTGTATTTCTTTTTAAACCACACCGTCCTATTATCAAAATCACAAAACAGCTGAAATACTCGAAACAAAATGAAATCAAACATAAAACATCTCATCAAGAATCAAGACATTTTTTAGCCTTGTTTTTTAATCCGCGAATTTAGTACATTTATTTGGTATCCCAAGAGAAATAGTCTTGGAGATAACTGGTGAATCCCTTCAGCAATTTGCAAGATTAGCTATATTATGTACGCGAAGACAGACTGGGGCCAAATAGCTGGGTTTTTTTGTTGTATAAATCAAATAGATTGCTTTGTTGAATCTAAAATAAACTGGGATTTTGTTTCGGTCGAGTGTTTCGTGTTTGAGCAATTGTCAATGATTCTGAGTAATGTTGAGTAAACTGTGACCTGAAATACAGGCTCAAGCTTATTCAGGCGCAGAACTGGTCATATTATAGTATTGTGGTTTGTAGTACTACATTTATTTCTGTCCTAACTGTTATATTTTTTTAACCGACTTCAAAAAAAAGGAGGTTATCAGTTCGACCCGTATGTTTGTATGCATGTATGTTTGTCCGCGATTATCTCCCGTTTTCCTGAACCGATTTTGATGCGGTTTTCAGAAAAGTGTTTGTTACATTCTGGAGAACGTTTTAGAATACAACAAACATAAATTTATTCAGCACTTTCTAAAAAAAACAACAAAAGCCGAGAAGACGTTTTCGTTTCTTTCTTTGGAGGATTTCCAATATTATTATAATCGACAACCTGCAGTTGAGGAATAATAATGATCGATGGCTGATACACAGAAGTTTTTTTCAAAATATCTTAAAATATCGTCTTTTTTAGGTTATTGTAAAAGGCAGAATATTAGTAAATCTTAAGTATGACTTGTACATCTTAGGATTAACCAAGATGAGTTGTAAAATGTAAGGTTTGATTTTAAATTAAGTCGATTTTTTGACTTATAGATACTATTACAGTTTGGCACTTGCTAGGTTTTACTACTGTCCTTTAGTAAAATATTGACTTTAAGAATAAAACAGTATTTCATAATAAAACCGCGGCTATGATAGCGAACATTTCTTAAAAATAAATATTTTACAACATTCGTACTATTAGGTACGACTTGGTAAATCATGAGCACCTCCACACGTCCGAAGGGAAGTTGCGAGTGCAGTTGAGAAACTGTAACAGGAGCGTGACACAAGGCACCCTTTATTCGGTGCACAACTACCAACGCAGCGTTTAAAAAGCAGACACAGCTTTCTAAAATCGGTAGTTCCCTTGTCAGGAGACCTGGCTGATGCCCGCTGCAAACTGTGGCAGGACACTTTTCCCCCACCCACTCAATATCTATCACCAAGCGAACATCTACCCGTAGGGTCTAACCTTCCGTGGTCCAACTGGAAGTCCCTGAACCGTTTAAGGACCCAGGTAGGAAGGTGTAACGCGAATCTCGCAAAATGGGGCTACCTCGACAGAGCAGCAGCAGGGTGCGCATGTGGCGCCGAGTTGCAAACCATGCCCCAACTCATGTCATGTCCTTGTGCCTCCAAGCATGCGATCGGGGTGAATTATGCGCTGCCACCGACGACGCCGTGGAAGTGGCTAAATTTTGGGCCAAAAAAAATTTAAAAGAAGAAGAGATGAGCTTTACTGAAAATTTTTAAGATTTACCGTGGTTTCAGCTTCTACAGTAACATACACACGGAAGATGTCACATAGTCAGTTTAATGTAAAGTGTTCCTTCAAAAAACCGTAGCAAAAAAGGATCCCATATTTAATTTGATTAAAAGGACGATGGAAATAGCTTTATATTACTTCTTTACACATTTATATTATTTCTTTTAACTTCCATTTTGTAGACGACATGGTTGGCGCAGTGACTGAACAATTGACTGCTGCACTGCGTGTCGTTGACTCCCGCTAGAGACAAATATTTTTAGGGCCTACAGATAGTTGCCCCGTTTCTACCCATGGGTGTCGTAAAAGATGACAGAGGGATATTGACCAGAGGATGGGCAGCAGCGTCCTTTTGAGTACCTACCAAAACACCTATTTAAAAGTATATAAACATAACTTAAAACCAAACATGTAAATACTTATTATAAAATATAAATACAAAGCAAATTATATTATTTTAATGATACTATTTTAATTTAATATTTTATCTTTTTCCTAACAAAAAGTGCCTTCATCCTTTTTTCTATTAAACAATACTTTGCTGTGCCCGACAGGGTCCATTATTGATTTGACATTTTAACATACCAACTATAAATGTACACATTATGGAATGCAATAAAGTATTGAGTATTGAGTAACATGTATCGGTCAAGCATGGCGCCCTTGGGAAAGACCAAGGCTCATTAAGCGTGGGCGTCTAAAGGTTGACATTATGATGATGACAAATAGTTGTTCCGGGTCTGTCTGTTTGTGTATGTGAGTTTATAAGTTTGTAAACGCACTCACAATACTAATAATAATAATAAATAATAATAATAATATGTGGGGACATTTCACACACGGCCATCTGACCCCAAACTAGGGAGACCCTGTACTGGAGAAACCTAGTGAGGGACAACGTTCTTTAACAAAAAAACGGACAAGGGCGAGTCGGACTCGCTCACCGAGGGTTCCGTACATATTTGTAGGTACATATTCATACTTCTATACTAATCCATACCTTAATATACATCTTTAATATTATAAATGCGTTTTTTGCGACATAAACGGCCATATCTTTTTTTCACGTTAACACAGAGGGTTGATTTCAAGGGACCGTATATAGGGGGGCGTCAAGGGACCGTATACTTGAGTATATGGTTTTAATTTCAACTCGATACCTCCACGCGTTCCCGAGATATACATTCTTGACAGACAGACAGACAGACGGACAACAACGTGATCCTATATATGACTTGTTAGCAAATTTAATAGCGATTCCAATGATATAACTGGAAACGAGCTAACTAACGTAATTTCGGAGATATCGTCGTTTTAATCAGACGCGTCGGAACAGCATGCGGCCACCCCGTGCGGCCCCACAGATTGGCGCTTGCGCGTTTTTTAACCGCCAACAGATCAAGGGATAAGGGTTCCGTTTTTTCCTTTTGAGGTACGGAACCCTAAAAAGAAAGAAACATTTTAAATTAGCACAAAAGATTCATATCTTTTTGTAGAAAATCCGGAATGAAAACGTAATTCATAAAATGAAAGAATGAAAAATATTTTTCAAGGTAGAACTTAAAAGTGGTTGAACTAGTCGTTGAATTTTAAACGCACAACTACTGGTAGTTTCATAGGTACTTAGTATTCGTGCCGTGGAAGGACCCAAGCTGCTTGACCAACTTTGTCAATTTTTATACTTCGCACGTGAACTGAATGGTACTTGTGTAGTGGATATTATAAAATTGTAAAAGTCCCTGTACTTTGCAGACATTTTAAAAGTGGTTACAGTTGAGTCTCGTGAGATTGCTGTATTTTACATTTCTAAGCATTTCATTTTCATTTCTAAGCAATAATACTGCAATCCCCTTACGAATAAACTTTTGCGTAAACTTTAGAATTATGTACAAATCTTAAGTTTAGGATAACTTAGGAAAACAGCACACTATAATTCCTTAGAAACCTTTACAAGCACTTGTACGGGTATTATCCTCTCTTGTATCACACTAAATTCCTGTTGGGTTGTTTAGGTTTCAATTCCCTAGAAGTTAGACAGTTGCGCGATCAGATGACTGCAATATTTAAAATTCTTAGGGGGATTATTGAAGTTCAGCATAATGAAATCTGCAATTTATTTGTCCCAGACAATTATTGTCGTGGCAGAAAACACCGCTTACTATCCGTTACAAGTCATCGTACTGTTGCACACTCCAAGTCACCTATTCCTCGAACATTAGCCGCCATTAACGCTCTCTTGAACTCAAACATAGACCTAGATATATTTTCGAATGAATGGAAGACGATACTGTCAGAATGTTTGAATTTTTGCAAGAAGAATGCATGACTGTGTTAAATAAATTAGGTGTATTATTTTGTTTAAATAGTGTAATTGGCTTCGGCCGTTCTATTTAAAATAAATAAATAAATAATGATCTACCTTCACATTTGTGTGAAGCTAGATCATTATAGTGTGCCGTTTTGGTTTGAAAGCACTATATAATCAGTTTTGTAATAAGTGTTAATTTTGTATGAACAACAAATTCAACTTTGACGATAAGCTCATTGGTTGTTTAAACAAAATTAAGACTTATTACAACTAACGAAGGTTGTTATTATTTGACATATTTTCCGCATAATTGTGACACATGCGGGATAGCTGCGTGGGCACTTCCACTTGATCTTCTATTTTGTGCTTGGAAAAGTAACAATCATCCATCCTTCCATCATCCATCATCATAGGATATGATTTGCAGTTCAATGCCTAATAACGATATTTAGAAGATCTACATTCAGTTACAATTTTAAATTAATACTTCCGTATACTTCGTCTATTATGTTATTATTTCCTTCATTTTCAACCGACTTCAAAAAGAAGGAGGTTCTTAATTCGACTACATTGTTTTTTTTTTTTGTTGTATTTTATTCGATTTTGAAAATTCTTTTTATTATGGATAGAGTATGCCTCAGAGGTGGTCATATAAATTTAATTTAATAAATAAATAGAGGACGTTTTCGTTTCTTCAATCTTTGGAGTACGTCTGTTTTAACTGTGTTGCCGGTCCTTAATGGATTTGGATGATAAGAAGGTACCTACTAAAAAGCTTTTTATCTTATCATCATATCATAGCCTATTTCGGTCCACTGCTAAACGTAGGCCTCCCCCAACGTAATTTTCTTACATCACACATAATTATATTTTTAAATATTAATAATTACAAAAGATATAAAAATAATTAAAAATAAAAGAAACCCACCGGTATCGGGAATAGGGTCCAAGCTACAGATACTTATCGTCACGGTGGTTACTCACATCCCACGAGTCGACGACCTCGCGACTCAAGTTAAGATACTTAATAGGCTTATCATCCTCAGCTTTCACGAGGTTTAGGCTACGTTCCCACCAGAGATGAGCGAGGATGCGAAGCGAGGGATGTGTTTGTTAAGAACCAATAGAATCACTTTATTTACCTAGCGTCGCTTAGCGCAGCTCTAGTGGAAACGGCTGAGCAGAGCGAGGCAGATGAGTATTGTACGGTAAATATGAATCAGTGGATTCGCTGGCATCTGAAGAGAGCCCGCTACACATCTTCGCACCGCTCAGCTGCCTAGCACATCTCGGGTAGAAACACTCATATCGTTCCACAGCCTCGCTTTTGCACCGCTCTGACCGCTCATCTACCTCCCACATCTTTGGTGGACGCAGCCTTAACCCCGGTTCCCACCGCAAAAGAGAAATGGTGAAGCGAGCTCATTTTTACTCTTTTTGCCCGCTGAGTCATTTCCGTTCGACTCTTTGTTGGTGGAAACGCATGTATGCAGTTTACTCTTGCTAGTTAAACGGAGTCCTTAATGGGTCCGCTCCGCTCGCGGTGGAAATCGGGCTTTAGAATGTTTACTACAGGTTAGGTACATTTTTTTAATGTTAGTTGTACTTATATTACGACTTACTTATTTGACGACACGGTTGGCGCAGTGGCTGAACGATCGACTGCTGCGCAGCGTGTTGCGGGTTCGATTCCCGTCCAGGGTAAACATTTGTGTGATGAGCACTAGTGTTTGCCTTGTGTCTGGGTGTTGTTTATCTATATAGTATGTAGATATTTACAAAAAAAAAAATGTATTTGTGTATGTATATCAGCTGTCTGACACCCATAGTACAGGGTCTCCCTAGTTTGGGGTCAGATGGCCGTGTGTGAAAATGTCCCCACATATTATTATTATTATATTTGAGCTTAGTATTACCAAAAGGAGACAACTTAAAACCTCTCAATAATTATTTGCAAGATCAATACATTGACCTATCTGCTAAAACATGATTTATTTATTCATTGTCCGTCGGGTCCACCCGATTTATGGGCGAGTTTCGATTTAATTTAATTCAATTAGTAGATACAAATCAAACTGCCCACTTCGTGTGCATATCATTCAATGATACTATTAAATGTTATTTTAAATTGTTCAATTCCGTTTTACATTAGTTTATTTAAAGGGGTTTAGTATTATTGGACGACAGGAAATTTCAATTAATAAAATATGTGCCAAAGGGATGGAGAAGAATAGCGAAGGACCGAAATAAATGGAGGTAATTAGAGGAGGCTAGTGGTAATCGTAGATTTTAATTGATAATAAAATAGGTATAAGTTAACTTGTTATCTAGCTAGCTAGTTATAAGATAGAAAGTAGAAAAAAATATTTCACTGGTTAGAGGTAAATATTTTTTATTTATTTTTATAATTAACGTCCGTGTGGTGTCGGACGTAAAGAATAGCACCATCCCATATCTTCCCGTGGGTGTCGTAAGAGGCGACTAAGGGACTTACCAGAGAATGGGCAGCAGCGTTCTTTGTGCCTTTGTAACATCGATACTGCGATCGCCAATCCGCCTGCCAAGCGTGGCGATTATGGCAACCCCCCTCCCCTTGGGGAGGCCTATCTCCAGCAGTGGACGTCTTTCGGCTGAAATGGTGGTGGATTTTTATAATTAAGTTTGAACAAAGACGTGGCTACTGCTTGGCTCCAGTAATTTTTAACAAAATACCGATGAGAAGGTAAGTGCTGCCGCTTTCATTATTGAAAAAAGTCTTCGAAACTTTGTAGTGGTAAAAGGATACCTAGTATAAGTTCCTAAATGGTTTTTTTAAGTAAGGTGTATTTTTTGTCTTATGATTGCCTACATTCATGGTAAAATATGATTGAACTTGTTATTTGCAGAATAAAAAAGCTTTTTACAAAAAAGTTTCGAAATTCGGTGGCTTTGTTCTGTTTGTGGTTTTGTATTGCCACCGACTTCCGAAACTAAAGTTTATGTGTGTTCTGTGCTAAAGTTATTTTTCACTTTTTAGTTTTTGAAGGCGGTTGTCTTTTTTGTAAAAAGCTTTTTATTTTCCGCTTTTTAGTACCTCCTTCTCATCCGAATCTATTCAGAAGAGATTGAAAGTTAACTACTCCAAACATTAAAGAAACTAAAACGTCGTCTATGTAAAAATTTTGGGTATTTGTTGATTTTTCCAAAATTTGCTGAATCAATGTCGATAAAATTTATAAGGGACCACCCCTGAAGCATACCCTATCCATTAAAAAAAGAATTTTCAAAATCGAGTTACGTTTGCCAGAGAAATCGCGTAACAAATCACGCACATACTTAATGGAAATTTAAGACTTATACGGTTGTCTCATGGATGCCATTGTCAGAACTGGACCAAATTAAAATGGGACCACACGGGAAGCACCAGCTTTCTAAAAAAAGGAATCATCAAAATCGGTTCAACTAGTCCAGGGTTCTCAGGTAACAAACATAAAAAAAAAGAAAAATACAGACGAATTGATAACCTCCTCCTTTTTCGAAGTCGGTTGAAAATTAACTTTATCTTTATCACGTACTGGTATTTAAACGGCGTATGGGAGGACTTTCTCTTATTAGTTTAATATGGCTAGGAGACAGATAAGATTTCTAGTAGTATCTGTCTGCTAGATTTAGTATCGGATTTTATAGAGCAGAAAGTAAATTACACGCAGCTATACGTATCCCGTTTGCAACACTCTACGAAGACTGAGCACATTGTAGAGTACCTACGGGTAAAGACCTGGGCCTCAAGTCTGCTATTATATTACAATAGTGTCAGCATGGTCTATCATTGATTTCATAATTGTTGATTTTGACAAGTTTTGTAATCTACTAATATAATGGCGTCATTATGACTTTCCAATGGTCAACCACTGACACGCCATTGAAAGAAATGATGTAGAATGGTAATCTCGTACATAATGACAAATGAATGACTGACTTAGTTTACGAACTTCTTACTACTTCAGATTGCAACACTTATAAATAAAATCTGTAAAAATAAATAAATGAAATCTGGCATGAATAAATATTTATCAAAAATCATTTCTACTATCGGGTTTCATAATAATGGCATTATGACAATGTCATTATAACACAATTCTATTAGGAGACCTTTGACCGACCAATGATCGACCATTATGAAATTAGCAGATTACGAACTTTTAGCAAAACTACAATGGGATCGTGTTGGAATGACGAAATTATAATACCTATACCTATACCTATGTAGGGACATTTTCACACACGGCCATCTGACCCCAAACTAGGGAGACCCTGTACTATGGGTGTCAGACAGCTAATATACATACACAAATACATTTTTTTTTTTTTTTGTAAATACATACATATAATAGATAAACAACACCCAGACACAAGGCAAACACAAGTGCTCATCACACAAATGTTTACCCTGGGCGGGAATCGAACCCGCAACACGCTGCGCAGCAGTCGATCGCTCAGCCACTGCGCCAACCGTGTCGTAATTATAAAAGTAGCAGACTTGGCCCCCAGGACCTTGAGTGTGAAGAAGTTGGAGCCGCGCGTGGTGCGTGTTCCGACTCAACGTTTGGTGACTTTCTTTAAAGAAGAGTTAGCCGAAACTCTGAAAGGTGCTGTATCGGCGTTTTCGACTCCTTTCAGCGTAACACGACGCCGTCACTTCGTGTGCAATAGTTTTTAAGTCTATTGTCAAAAATATGTATTTATTTAAAAACATAAGCTGACAGTGCTTGCGACCAAATTGCTAGCTAGATCGATTTATCGCCCCCGAAACACCCTGCATGCAATTACAATGCATGAAATTGTTGGAGCTGTTTTCGAGATTCAGATTATATAATATATAAACAAGAATTGCTCGTTTAAAGGTATTAGATATTAGGTATTGTGTTTTTAGGGCCTTAGTTGCCTGAAATAAAGTATAAATAAATAAAAAAACAGGTCACAAACTAATGATGAATATATGAATCATCATCAACCTGAAGACGTCCACTGTTGAACGTCAACGTCCCCATAAGGGGCAACCCCCCCCGGGTTGCCATAATCCCCACGCTTGGCAGACGTCTTGGGGATCGCAGTGAATATATGAATATTCGTTAAATTTTTATATATATATCTATTGATAGGCATACGTTTGACCACTATCTCACCTGATGGGAAGCGATGATGCGGTCTAAGATGGAGCACGCTTGCCTAGAAGTAACCTATTCACTCTTGCCTTAAAGACTCCCAGGTTGTAGCTATCAGGAAACACAGACTCAGGCAGGGAATTCCACTCCTTAGCAGTACGCACAATGAATGTATTCCCAAAACGTTTCGTGCGTGTGGGTGGGATGTCCACCGTGTGCCGGTGGCGCATCGCCGTACGTCTTGTGGTCCGATGATGGAACGGGCTCGGCGGAATTAAATTATGCAATTCCGTCGCACACTCCCCAAAATGCAACCGATAGAAAACCGACAGGCCCGCAACTCGGCGTCGATGCTCAAGACTTTGGAGCTTTGACTCGACGAGCCTATCATTGCCAATGATCCTCTTGGCTCGTTTCTCAATTGACTCTAGGGCATCAAGCTGGTATCTGGCAGATCCGTCCCAAAGATGAGAGCAGTACTCCATACACGATCGAACTTGCGCTTGATAAAGCTTAAGCAGCTGTTCCGGCGTGAAGTACCGTCTCACCTTTGCTAGGATCCCCAGCTTTTTGGCAGCCACTTGAGCCTTTGCCTCTATGAAAGGGCCAAAATTGAGGGTTGATGTTAACGTAACACCAAGAAGCTCAAGTCGTTCGGTTATCGGCACGGTTACACCTCGGAAAGATGGAGCTGGGTGGAATTGGCTCCTTTTAGCGGAAAAGAGACACGCTTGGGTCTTAGCAGCATTGAACTTGACCAGATTGGCGTCGCCCCATTCAGAGACAGCCTGTAAGGACAAGTTCAAGCGCTCAACCATCGCCTCCCGGAGAGACCGGATCTGCGACCCACCAGCTCGTGCGTCGGAAACGTATCTCTCAGCGACAGTGCTGTCGTCTGCATACCCAAAGGTACCGGGTTTTAGCAGATCATTAATATGCAGCAGGAACAATGTTGCTGAGAGCACCGACCCCTGAGGAACCCCGGCATTAATATCCAGCAGTCCGGACGAGCAGCCATCTATGACCACTCGAATAGACCGATCCCTCAGGAAATCTGCAATCCAATCACACAATCCAGCGGGCAGACCGAAGGAAGGAAGCTTATTAATAAGGCTATCGTGCCAGACCCTGTCGAAGGCCTTTGAGATGTCAAGGGAGACTGCTAGTGCCTCTCCATGCTTCTCGATGGCCTCACTCCAGATGTGAATGGCATACGCTAGTAGATCCCCAGTTGATCGATTTCGGCGGAAGCCGTATTGTCGGTCACTGAGGATATCATTCGCTTCTAGGTATGCCAGGAGCTTACGATTCAGCACCCGTTCCATACTCTTACAGAGTATGGAACGGGTGGACGTCACCGAAATGGGTCTATAATTCGACGGGTCAGCCCGACTACCCTTCTTGGGCACGGGCTGCACGTTAGCTTGCTTCCAAGCCATCGGCACTTTCCCAGTCTCAAACGGCAGGCGATATAAGTGCGTCAAGATCGGAGACAACTCAGGCGCACAAGTGTTCAGTACAATTGCTGGAATCCCGTCAGGGCCACTAGCCTTGTTCACGTCTAGGTTACGCAGTACCCTAAGAACGTCCTTCTGATGAATGCTTATGTTCAACATACTCGACTCGCATCCAACAGAAGAAACAGGGGGCCTCGCGCCACCCGGATCCAGACGTGACGATTCCGCAAACATAGAGGCGAACAAGTTAGCTTTCTCCTCAGCGGAGTGGGCCAGCGACCCGTCGGGTCTCAGCAGTGGTGGTAGTGAGGGGCGGCAGAAGTTCGATTCGACCGACTTAGCCAGGGACCAAAAAGCCTTACTACCTGCTGGGTATGAAGCAAGTTTGTTCCCTATTCGGCTAATGTGGTCAAACCGAGCTCTCTGCAACACCTTCTTGCAGGACTTGGCAGCCCTGTTAAAGGCTCTCTTCTTCCGGCTCACGTCACTTGCTTTGCGAGTGCGGGCGTCAACCCATGCTAGGTACGCTGAATGTTTTAGCGCATTAGCACGAATGCACTCAGCACCAAACCATGGGCGAGCTTCGCCAGACATTGTTACGTCTGAGAACGGAATATAGTACTCCATCCCCCTCCGCAACACATCCGTCACGGCATCCGCGCACAACGAAACATCAGTCGAAGAAAAGCAAGTAGGCTGCCAAGGATAACATGCGAAGAAAGATCGCATGCCATCCCAATCTGATGACCTGTATCGCCATACCCGCCGGGTGCCCTAGGACAAGGATCGGGCGGGAAGTAGACGGACACAGACTTCACCAGACAGTGGTCGGAGCTACCCAGTGGAGAAGAAATCGACACTGAGTAGCGGTCTGGATCTGTTGTCAGCAGAAGGTCCAAGCAATTGGCTGTGTGCGAACCAACATCTGGCACCCTTGTTGCCCCCTGGACCAGCTGGGTGAGATTTAGCGTTAGCGCCAGGTTCCGCGCCTCTCGTCCAGCATGGTCTGTGTGCTGGTATGGGAAGAGCCACTCTTGGTGGTGGGCGTTGAAGTCCCCCAGCAACACCAATTAGGCAGAAGGGTACCGCTGCTGAGCCGCATCCGCCGCCTCACTGAGATGTTGTATGAGCCCAGTTGTCTCCAGATCGCCGCTATGCGACCGGTAGACACAGGCGTAGACAATTTTGTCCAGGCCTGTGTCCACTAGAACCCACAGCGTTGAGAACCTGGAGCACAGAATACTTAATAGTACTACGTACAGAAGGGACACTCCCTTCCCCGCGCTACATCAGATACCGCACCCTCACCTCGCACTAGGAGGGGCTAACCGCCGACTCTTTAGCCAGGGCGCTCAAAATCGTAAGAACTGCAGCGCTGTAGGTACTGCTGACACAAACACACAATTTTGCGATTTATTTTGTTTTAAGTTTTATTTATTAGTTTTAATCTCGATGATTCATTTATTTTCCAAGTTTTCGTTGTTTTATAATAATACAATTAAAACTTCCGTAATAATAACGTATCAACATTACCAGCTATTAATATTGCTCTCTCTCTTTATTGTCTTAGTTATGTACTTATGTCCCTTTCTTTCACGTTCTATTCATTCTTTGAATTGAAAAGTAGTACCCTACGCACTAACCTTGTCGCTACGCCCCATTGTAATTATTATTATTGTAATATTTTAATTAATTCTTAATTTTTATTTTTAATACTTTTGAACTTATCATGTATGGACATGGACAGGTACCGAAATAAATGAAAAAAAAAAATTGCGTTGCCGCGTAATGGTACGGGGCGATCGTGAATTCCATATTTTGTAATTAGGTAGGTAGGTACCTTAATTTACCATTATTGATGAATAAATAAACCTCTTTACATAATAAATATTATAATATTACGTTTATGTCATTACAAATCCGAGTATTCCAAATCAAATATCATTTATTTTATTTCTTTAAGAAATAAATAATTGAACGCTCGCCTTCATAATAATGCTCGAAACGTTCGGGTAGTTCCGTCGTCGTTCGGTTCACCCGACGCAAAGCGCTGCACTTTGTACGCCACGACATCCAACTGATTCAACCCTACTAAAATTCACGCACACATTTGCACGTGTACAGACGTCATTTGGTTTTGTAGTAGTAATAGGTAATTATTTTGCAAGTTTTGTATGAAGTGTCCGAGGTGTGCCTGGAGTCCTCAAGGTTGCGGAGACGCCGATAACAGATGTCGTCCCGGGCGTACATACATACACCCGCGCGTGGTCTGAAGTGGTGCTCCAGGGTAAACCCTGGGTAGGTAAGGTACGACACGTCTGACGGACATCCGATCTGCGTCTCCGACAGGAACAAGAGCGCTGGTTTCTCAGTCTCTAGGTGGTGATGGACTGCGGCGAGATTTGAGTGCAGACCTCGTATGTTACCGAGGTGCACTTTGAGTGAGAGGGAGTGCTGCCGCTGTACAGCTTTTCATAATTTGTTCCTGTGGGTCATGAATTTGAGAGTGAAGAAGGGAGAGGAGAAGGAAGTGAAATAAGGTTCCATGCTGCTATCCCTCAGGCACGCTCTGACAGGACGGCATCATTGGGGGACTAGTCTGGAGACTGCGGGGACGCCCGAGCCCCCCCGGGAATGTCCATCGGGCCCTCTCGTCTGGTCGCCAACCAGCACGATGGTGCACTCCGGGATTTTTCGACAGTTGGCGGAGCAGCCTTTCATGTGTGGCTAGCACACTACTTGGGCCCCCAACTACCTGCGGTCGGCCAGCGGCGCACCGTGCCTCGGATCCCGCTACCCTCCGCGACTAGTCTCCCGATACGCCCATATCAACGCGAGCCTGGTCGGTCTGCCTGCATTGGAACAACTATTTCGACCCAACTCCTCTGAA
Organism: Charanyca ferruginea; assembly: GCA_947361185.1. Lineage (NCBI taxonomy): Eukaryota > Metazoa > Arthropoda > Insecta > Lepidoptera > Noctuidae > Charanyca > Charanyca ferruginea. The sequence continues at coordinate 2,579,539 of OX376065.1, forward strand.
TTGGCTACACTGAGCATCGTACCGGAACGCGGCTAAGCCACTTGGCGGTACGTCTTTGCCCAGTGGGTGGTCTCAAGCCAACGGCCGAAACCTACCACCAGTTAGTGTCACCTGATTAGCACCACCCAGGGACCACGTGTAGGGACTAGTTATTATTAGGGGTATTTTCCTACGGACGCGGGTGACTCGGCCCCAACAAATATTATTTCAAATCTAGTTGTATTTTTAAAAGACTTGGGTTGGATGATAGACTATTGCCATTGTAAATGTGTTACGCTAAAGTAAATTAAGACAATGACAATGATAATATTATATTTTTCTTTAAATGTCGCGGCCAAACGCAAGCCTATAAAAATGAATAAATCATCAATGTACATTATTTCGCAATCGCACAGATTTATAAGCATGTTTCGATTTATTTTTAACACATTTCCGTTAAAAAGTATACCAAAACATGCTCTAATTTTCTCTCCTAAAACTTCACCACCCTCAGATTATTTCTCACCATTTTCATGACAATTGGAGCCAATCAGAGTTCTCGCGTCGACCAGTAAACATGTAAATTTTCGACCCTAATCCGGGTCGTCTAGAGGTCGCCTGTCAACTGATAACACATGTCTAGAACATTCAGCTTCATCGTCAGATAAGTTTATACTTAATATAAGGAGAGACGTCAAAGTTCTAAAGCTTATTGAGTCAAGTTTATTAGTATGAAAAGGCCTTCCTAGTAGTACTGACTTGCCTAATGAAGTCTCATTAGGGAAGTTAGTACTGCTACCAAGCAACGCTGCGGTTTTGTTACTGTCAGATTCATGAGGAGTTTTCCATATTGATTTGAAGGTTGACGTGCACAGATATTCCTTTTTGTTAAATAATAGGTATATGCAATATTGTCACTTGCTTTGCTAACTTTCAGCAGTAAATGCAAAAATGGTACACGCTGACCTCAAATTGTATAGGCTTTTCATGCAGTGAAAGGTCAGTTCAAGTTGGAGCTTGACTACTATGTCGGTTATCGCATGCCGCTGGCTAAAGTAGTCAAGTCCTTATTCATATTCTAAGCTACCCCTTTGTTTTTATTATGATCGGTTTATTTATTTATTTATTAAAACTTTATGCACAAAATGTAAAAAAACACTGTACAAAGGCGGACTTAATACCAGTCTATCTTAGGGTGATGCAGAGACAAAACATGGTAGGTGCAAAGGCGCAGAATTTTTTAAGAATAAAATATAATAATAAATACATATATACATACATACAAACTATATATATATATATAAATATATGAAAGAGTAGAGGGAGCTGAAAATACCTGATGGAGAAACACAACGAATCAATTGTGGGACGAGTCTGCCAACTTCTTATGCAGTGTTCCCGAGCCTTTACCTTAAATGTAAACCGACTGGTGGGCGTCCTGATATTTTGAGGAAGCGCATTCCAAAGGAAAACCGCCTGGACAGGAAAAGAAGATTTGAGAAAACCAGAGCGGTGAGTAGGACATCGTAGGAGACGATTATTGGAGGAACGAAGATTTTTGCTGTGCGCAGAGCATAAATATTGAAAGTGAGAAGTCAGGTAAGAAGGAGAACTGGGTTTGTCTAGAAGAGAAAACAAGGTTGTCAAAGCCCCTTAACGCTCTGCGCTGTCTGATGGGTAACCATTTTAAGAGCAACCGATGTGTGGTTCAGTGGTTTTACCGTAATGAGGTAACAAACCGACACATTAAACATATTAGTGTGTATGTGTGGTCGTGCATAATCTAAATATTGCCACTTGAAAGGATGAACCAAAGAATCAAGCCACCTTTTGACAACTATGTTGGGGTCGGCTTCTAGTCTAACCAGATGCAGCTGAATACCAGTGTTTTACATGGAGCGACTGCTTGTCTGACATCCAGAAATGATACCCATTGGTAAGACTGATTAACTGGCCAATTAAGTCAAAGTATTTATTTTAATTAAACTATTTAGGAGGTACCTAACCTCCTTTGGAATTGTCAAGGGGATTTAGTCAGAAAAGTTGAAGCTAGTTGCTCGTTCCAAAACATAGGTAGATCTATACGAAGACAACCGAGCTGGAAACTCCACGGACACTTATTTTAGAAGTTGTGTGTGTGATCAGGAAATAGTGTGATTTGACACTCTTTTCAATCAAGTTTTCCGAAATCCTGATTACATCATTCATGTTTTCATTATTCTTGTTACATAATCCAGTAACACAGAACTCCTGCTAACCACAGTTTTACATATAAATTCAACCACAATGGCTAGAGACGTAAGTACAAAGTTCTTCTTTGTACCGTTAATTACAACAAGTTTGTAAGAAACCTAGAATTAGTTTGCACCAAGGCTTTATGGTCGCCGATTTGCGGTACTTACTGTTCATTTGAAAAATGTACTTTTATTTTATTTTTAAAGAAAATTGTGTAGTGGGAAGAGAGATTCTAGTGAGAGATAATACAAAGGGCTATACTGTAAGACTGGTTATATGATTTTCTAGTTTGCGACTACCTATAACGACCGTCAAAGATCTACGAACGACAGAGAGGTTTCTATATGAAATGGATGGTCACCCATCGAAGGATCGACCGCGGCAAGCGTAGCTTAACCATCATGACTGGTCAATCCGTACGGCTTTTACTTAGCCACGAGCTTTTCCTTAACCAATACTTAAGTAAGCTTATTCGTACCTATCTTTACCGTGTCTCTGACTATTACCGACTTTGGAGTCTTGGTCCAGAATGCGTCATCATATCAGCGTATTGCCGTCCACTGCAGAGATCGCAAACCAACCCAGTCTTGGGCAAACCGCAACCATCCGCTGCCACCTACCTTCTTCTAAATCGTCGGTCCATCGTATGGCGTCCCACACTACGCTTGCCCAAATGCGGTCTCCACTCTAAAGTGTGTCTGCTCCATCTGCAGAAGTGACCGGCCCATCTGGTTCGACTCGCAATGTCAATGACTTCATTGCGAATTCTATCCACCAGAAAACCCCGGAGCATCGCTATCTCCATAGTGTCCCCATTTAAATGTGCCTACGTTAGAATGTATACGTCAAAGATTATTTCCAACTGTTGTTGCAAGTTATTTTAGCCCGGTTGTATCGCAAATTTACTACATCATTTATTCCTCCTATAAAAAGCAACAACAAAACCGAAACAACATTTTTATGTCATCACAGATCAACATAAATTGAAACTACAACAACAAATAATAAGTAAATACAAATTCGGAATGGAATTCGCAATAGACTGGCGGCACACTCTCTCTGTGTTTATGCAAATACATCTGAAGTAGCAGGTGCTTCGAGGAACTAGTGTAAAACCGACCTACGGAGATCTGCATAAGTTTGTCGAAGCAGAATCGCATTATGATTTTGAATAGTGATTTAGTTGTTACTATTAATTGGAACAGAGGTTTCTGGTTTGTATGAATTATGCAGGGTGACGTGTTCAGTTTGTAAATACGTGAACATTTGTAATTTGGGGAAGTTGGTTATAAGTTCGGATTCGCACATAAAGTGTCCCATGAACGATGCCATCATAAAATATAGGTCCTTTTTTTGGATCGCGGTGTAAATCCTCATGGATTTCCTCCATCGTGAGGGTGACGGACAGGCATGTCGAAGCGGTTATCACACTGCACCGCGCTCCGTCGCGTAGCGCGTGGTCGCAGATTTTATGGCGCTAACAAGCGACTTTTGCAGATTTTAAACTGACAATCACGTCAAAATGTGTAAAGTAAATGATTTGAAAAAAAATATATGATAAACTAGAACATTCTCTAAATCATTTAAAATGTGAATATTTTTGAAGTTATGCTTCTTTAGGCGCGTTATGAAAAAATGATGAGAGTGAAATTTTACGATGCGCGCGCACACCGTCACACAAAATTCTCACGGGAGTAATTGTAAACAACGCCATCTCTGACGTACATGCTGAACTACTTACTGCCTTCGTTGCTATTTTGTGACTCGAAGAAGTATAACTTCTCACGCGCGTACATAAGTACACACTGAATTTTTGATTAAATTCATATTAAATTGTTTAATTAAATCGTGAAGTTGTGTCTAACGCGGACAAAACATTGATAATCACACAAAATCTACCAGGAATATTTAAACAAAACTTGTACTACATTGTCTTACAGACAATTTTATTATCTATCTTTTAGTATAAACCTTTTTTTAAGTTAACTGGTACTTTCTTTATTTAATTATTTCGACTAAACTTTGAGAGTTTTTGACGCAGCGCATTCGATTCTCTGGTCGCTCAAGGTCGCCGGCGTATATCATCGCCATAACATTGTAAATCTCACGTACGCTGATGCGTCGTCAGTGTCTTGCGCTAGGCGTGTTTTTTATACAAATCGAGATACTTGCTTACAACAATGTTACAATCTGCGGTCCCGCGCTATGCAACAGAGCGCGGTGCGGCAGTGTGATGAGCGCCTTACCGCTAGAACCACCGCGTGTTCTACCTTTGCATATGACCAAGTGTGGAAGATTCGCAAAAGCATTCACCGCTCGTACCTAAAGATTGAGCAAAAAACGTCGAAAATCGTGTTTCTTGTATGGGTATACCCCTTCAATTTTTAACTTTAATTAATTTTTATTACTTGTTGCTATAGAGGCAACATACTCAACATTTCAAGTATCTACCTATTACGGTTCATGAATTAAAGCCCGTTGATAGACAGACGGACGGTCAGCAGAGGCTTAGTACTAGGTCCTGTTTGCCTTTGTGTGTTTTAAAAGTAAGCTTAATAAGACGATAAATAGACCATACATACAAAAATTACAACAAAAGTCCCCACAGGTGTTTTCTACAAAATAACTTCTAAAACTAAAGCCTACACGAATTTCACATGTCCTTCAACTTAATTTATGACTGAGGTAGTCCCTGATGTAATCCTTCCACTGGTAGCCACCATAGTGGTATAGTCAGAAGGTCAAACGCCAGAGCTTCCATCAGAGACGGGTGAGGAAGTTGAATGAAGTATGAGAAAAAAAATCGCCATTAGAATTTCTCCGATTCGTATAAACGGTAGGGCCTCCTAGCATAGATATCTAAAAAATAAATCAATAAGAATCCTTTATTTCAATTACAAAGTGCATATAACATACATGATTTGGAGGTCACCTTTTGAGCAAGAAATTGCTTGTGTTAAGAGAATCTGCCCTTCCACTTAGCATTTACCATTAGTTTGCAATTGAATAAGTAAAATAAGATAAGTAGGTTAGTTAGACAAGAAAAGAGAAAATTCAAGAATGCGCATTTAGTGTGATTTGTAGATGTATGGGTGAGAGTGTGCTTGTGTGAGGGCGTGTAGTGTGTATGAGTTAAAGTTAGAGTATTTAGCTCTCCTATAGGTATGTTATACGTTTATAACGTAAAACTTATTAACGAAATAAACGAGTTTAGTTTTTACACTTTGCTTACAATCGTCATCATCTTCCCACCCTCCATGTATTTTGTTCGTGTTTTTTTTTCTTCTATTCTATCCGATCAACCGTCATGCTATTGTCCCTTTTCTTTTACATCACTTATAACACAGTCCGTCTTTTTTTGATCGTTTATAGAATGCTAATCGGAGTGGTAATTCTGTTCATTATCTTCATTGTGGTAAACTAACTGTGGTCCTAGTTACAATGATACATTATTTAAATTATAATTTACCTTTTGTTAATTCTTCCTAATTAATGTCATTTAAAATGAAATTTAAATGTAAATTAGGTTCAAAATGTTAATTGGGCTAATGGGAAAGCTTTAAAAATTGATTTTATATAATACATACTTTACATAACAAATCACAGAACGGATACAAGAAGACATGTTGAAAAAATATATAAAAAAATAGGAAATCTAAATTGTTATAATTATAAAGCCACATGATTGTCGCAGTGGCTGACCGAATGCCTGCTGTGTTTCGTATAACGGGTTCGATTCTTGCCCGAAACAAATATGTACTTGTATGACGTATGTTTGCAAATAAATGAGTCAAATGACCTCCAGTTTTCCGTGTTTGGTTGTTTGTGTATGTGAGTTTATACTTATGTTTATAAACGAATCCACGATACAGGAGAAGTCACTAGTGTGGAGCAATGCTATTTCTTTTAACAAAACAAACAATGAAATAATACTTGTAATCTCAGATTATGAAACAAAAGGCAGATAGACCGCGTGGTACACTGAGAGTGAAGCCAAAAAAGCAAATACAAATCCAAAACCGAATACCTACAACGCGCTTCGTGCTGTACTGACACGAGTCTGTATAGCACGAAACGCTTCATCGTTAAAAAAAAAACAAATGAAAACACTAATACAATATTTCAAAAGCGAATACAATCACGAGATTGTAGGTATTTGTTTTTGAATTTGTATTTGCTTTTTTGGCTTCACTCTCAGTGTTCCGCGCGTTCTATCTGCCTTTAGTTTCATAATCTGAGCTTGTAATACTAATGTACGAGTAATATTATATAACGAAATACGTCAGGTTAATAGTCCGAGTGTCGAAGGACAAAGATTAATTCTATCCTGTATGTTTAAATTTGTTCTCATCTCAGTGAAAGGTAAATTACCTTATGAGAATTAAATGTCTTTAACCAGAAATAGGATTACAATGATTGTAAATTATTGACTTACCGACTAACCGCAGTGTCTCAAGACGAAAGTCTATGACCAGTGTGTGTTGCCAGTGATTACATACGGGACCGTAACGTGGTCGATCACAATGGGCCTTATCAGAAGGCTTAAAGTCACCCAAAGGGCAATGGAGAGGGCTATGCTCGGAGTTTCCTTGCGTGATAAAATCAGAAATGAGGACATCCGTAAGAGAACCAAGGTTACCAACGTAGCCCGAAGAATTGCCAAACTTAAGTGGCAGTGGGCAGGGCACATTGCTCGCAGAACAGATGGCCGATGGGGCCAAAAAGTTCTAGAGTGGCAACCGCGAACCGGAAGACGTTGCGTTGGAAGGCCTCCCACTAGGTGGACCGATGACCTGGTAAAGGTTGCGGGGATCCGCCGGATGCAAGTCGCACAGGACCGGTCAATGTGGCGCCACTTGGGGGAGGCCTATGTCCAGCAGTGGACGTCTTTCGGCTGAAATGATGATGATGAAATTATTGACATCTAAAATAACATTTATTATGAGTAGGTAGAGGGAGCTAAGAAAATTATCATAGACTTTTCCGCTAAGCCGATCCCAACATAGTTGTAAAAAGGCTAGGCAAGTGATGACAAAAGTTTATAATATAAAATATTTGAATCTATCTATAAACACTTTTTAACAAAAAAGACAACCGCCTACAGAAAGTAAAAGATAACTTTCAATTTGCAAGTCGGTGGCTTTGGTTTTGATTGTTGTTTTGTATTGCTACCGACTTGCGAATCGAAAGTTATTTTGTACCTTTTGAAGGCGGTTGTCTTTTTTTTTAATAAGTTTTTTTTATGCTTTTAGTGCCTACTTCTTTCCACAAATTAATTACGAAAGGGTGACACCAAAAAAATTCAGTCATCCTTTAATTTTCTAGCCTTAGGGGTGAAATTTATATAGGACCAAAGGGGATTGCCTAATTTCCATACTGTCCTGGGCCCAAGATTGGATATCAAATATTACTACAAAAATGGAGTGTTCCAAAATCTTAATAGTATCAATAGTATCAGTAATCTTAGTAGTAGTAGACATCTAAAAAATATATTCAAATTGACGCCACTATTTTAGAATCGTAACGTTATAAGAAACAAGATTATCTGTTGACACCTAAAACAATATTGTTCTAGGTAAATAATTAGATGATGTAGGCAATAATATAATTATTTTATGGTTTGAATATTTACTTGCTGTGCCCACTGCTGTATCACGCTTATTTCTTCGGGTTCCAAGGTATGATTTTGAATGTCGGTCAGAATAAAACCACAACTCACACAATGTTCTTCAGTCATTGTATACAATGTTATTGATCAGTATCTAAAATCGAAAGCAGTCGTGATCTTTGATTCTAGAGTCAAAGTTATCGTCGAACGTGATTACAAAATTATTAAAACAAAGCCAATGTCGTGCGTAAAAGAAAAACTAAATAAAACACTTCCACATTATTCCACATTGAGTATAAACAACATAGACTACAAACGAAGAGTCAGATTCAATTCAGTGTTGTCACAATAACGAAAAAATAATAACTTAAATCGATATGTCGGTTACCTTTTTAAATAACCGATAATTTATTTATTTTTGTTGTTCTTTTTTTATTTTCACCATTTGTTTTATATAGATACATATTCAATTCAATTCTTTTATTGTTTTCTTTTAGTGGGATTTTGATTATAATACCAGTAAAGTCTCGTGGGTATGCCGTTGAGGTTATTGTGTTTGTTTATAAATCGATTCAAATCGATTGATTAATGATATACTCGAAATATGGTTTTGATGCTGGCAATATTATGCCCGCGTCAGTATCAAAAAACTTCCTGTTTTTCCAATAAAATTACTTTTTTTAACGAATTGTTGTAAATTGTAGTGGCGCTCATTTGGAAGAAAGTAAATACATATTTTTTTAGGACAAAATTAATGCATGAATAATTTTTTCTCTAGTCTAATGTTCACTGGAGGGCCTGAAATAGGCAATGTCGATTGAGGTATACGCTATTAATTAAAAAAAAAAGAATCATCGAAATCGGACTACACTGAAAAAAGTTATGAGTGACCAAACATAAAAAAATAATAAAAAAAATGTTGATAAAATGAAAACTACTGGGCCAATTTTTGATGGGACCAAATGGCAACTATTCCGCATCAATTTAAAGAAGAATCACGTAAATCGGATCATAAATCTCAGCGTAATCGGTGTACATACATACATAAAAAATACCAATCGAATTGAGAACCTCCTCCTTTTTGAAGTCGATTTAAAAATAACAACGTACTCGTAAATGAAAAGAGTAGCAACAAAAACAACATAAATGCGACTCGTTCCTGACAGATGACATCCAATTACAGTTCTACCTTACCTTGGCATTTTTTTGGCAGCCTCGCTTGCAACAATCATGTTGATCTTAAAAGAAGGCATCTTGAAATAATGTCATAAGAAATATTGCTGTGATTTAAAAATTCCAAAGAGCTATTTAAATCCCACACCAGTAAATTTATCTTTCAAAGTAACGTCAATTTAATATATTAAAAATGGTTGATTTAAAAAGTAATATTTTAAGCGTTCTATTTTATATTTACCTACCTACATTAAATTGACGCAGTCAATCAAATCCTTCTTGGAATTGTAAGCAATAAATACTAAAATGCAAGATATATAAGCTATTTAAACAACAAAATGCTTTAAGTCGTATTCTTCGTCAATCATGATTATCACAGTGAAAATAGTAGATTGTATGACAAGGCAGCAAAATAATATTTTTACGGCGAGGGCGCTATTTTGAATCCAGAGCGAAGCGAAGGGATTCTAAAATAGAATCCTAAGCGTAGCGAAGGATTCAAAGTACATCGCCTGAGGGAAAAATATTTTTGCTCTCAAGTCATATACTCTACTTTTCATCTCCATTTATGAGAAAATAAATAAGAGACACTTTTAAGTAATTAATGAATAAGTTTAATTTAAAAAATGTCATGAATATAAAAAGGTCAATTACAAATTTATATTTCATACGCTTTTGTTTTTAAGCTATTGCATAGCTTTTATCGCGGGCTTTGAGCGCGGCGACCGAATCAAGAAATTCCGTAACGAAAATAACCTGACACCCCCCACTCCGCTACCATGTAGCTCGGCCGAGCGTTCGCTTAACGTAGCTTCGCTTACGTATGTATATGTGGGGTATATGTAGGGTAGGGGGGTGTAGGGTATGGGGGGTTAGGTGTACCTATGTATATATAATATAATATATTATATTTATTATATTATTATTATTTTTAATTATATTTATGCATTTGCATTTTTTTTTTTTTTTGCTTTACCGCGGAAGTCCCCGAGTGCCACACTGTTTTTTTTTTAGTTACCGCGCCTCCCCACATTGTACAGCCAACACTTATAGTCAGTAATTTATACAACTTGCGTTCGATTTCAATGAACGATTCATGTTCCTAATTCGAATCTCATTACTGCCCGCTAAAAAGTCTAGTGGACAAAAGAGCTACTTGGATCCCGCATATAGAGGAACAAAACGACACTTCTCGATTAGAAGGGATGAAAAATAATATTCTTCCGATATACAGATATAGATAGATAGACCTAGATAACGCAAGAGCAACTACTTCGCGTGCCTATTTTCGTGCCTAACTTACGATAAAAAATCGTAAGTAAAAAAATAAAGTAAACGCTTTCTTCCATCGGTAAGTCATTTTGTGATTAATATTGAGCGTAATTAATTTAAAAAACAATTATTTTTAATCGAATATCCTCAGTAATACCTGGGAATACCAAATTTAGGAAAAACAAAACATTCGTATTACATTGTGACGTCCAAAAAATGGCACGCTTGGTTTTCTTACAGATCGTGATACTTGCGTTATCTAGGTCTATCTATATCTGTGGTCACAACGGTTAATCTAAGTAGATATTAGCCAAAATATGTTTTATTTATTTTATTAATTAATTAATTTATTTATCAACATAGATCTACCATTACAGCTAACCAATGCGGTAAATGCAGCTTAATTAATACTTACAAACAAAGCATTCCTTGTTAATTCACCCAGAGAACCACAGAATAAGTCCGCCTCACTCGCTATGAGGTTGAGCGTGCGGAGTGTGCGCGTCAGCGGCGCCTCCTTTAAAAGGTTGGTCCTAGCACGTGGTTTCACACCCCTCCCCGACCCTTGCTCGTGCCAGCCCGTGCCGCTGAGCCTGTAGTTTTAAATTCGTCCCTAAATAATGGAAATCCGATCCAGCCTGTCCCTTTGCTGTCCTCTCCCAGCGACGCCCTAAGCCGAGGCTCGTACCCCACAGGGGGTGCCCTTAGCGTGTAGTCGCTTAGTTTGTAAGCTTTTATGCCCTGGCTGGAGGCCCTAAAAATAATAATTTTTAAGGCACCACAGGAAAGTCCGGTTAAGCAGCCGACAACCTCCTAGGTTGACCTGCGAGATGCCAATCCGAAAAAAAAAAAAAAAAAAAAAAAACGTGGTTTCACTAGCAGTTGTGGCTGCCGTCGTCGCCACACGTACTTGTCCGGAACAGCCTGGGGAGGGCGGGGGCGTCTGTTGCAATCTGTCGCAACGCCAATAAGCTGATGTTCCTAATATTGACGTATTATCCAGTATCTAGCAGGCTGTAGAGTTAGGCCGATTACCAAGTCGTTGCTGGATATCTGTCAGACTCACCTGGCCTAAAATAATTGCATTATGCACCTTCCCTCTCAATAATTTAAATAAATATGATGCGAGTGCAAGATCCCTCCTAACCCGTAGTTCGTTTTACCCTACCATACCTAAAATAAATAAGGTTGGATACATTACCGGGTAAAAGGGATAGACTCCGTAATAACTCATATATAAATATCTTATAAATTTATTTTGCACCCTCTCCAGCATGAGACTATATTTAGCTTCTAACTGGCTCCTAAATGCTATAATAGCTTTCATGTTCGTGAAACCTCGGACCGTGCGAAGCATGAAACCTAAATTTCTATACGCTCTTTTACAGCTACGCATGATATGATCCCTGAAAGTCAAACCAGTGTTAAATCCTACTCTCAAGTCCTTACTTCTATGACTCGTTTCATAGGTATACCATCGATATAGTAGGTATTTAATTGGGACAAACTCAAACTCAAACTCAAACTCAAAATCATTTATTTCAATTAAACCATTTACAGGTACTTTTGAATTGTCAGAGTCAGTCAGTCAGAAAGTTGAAGCTAGTTGCTCGTTCCAAACAGTAGGTTTCTATGGAGAAGAACGAGCAAGAAACTCCATGAACACTCTTTTAAAATCAGTTAAATTTTACAAATTTAGGTTACATCATTCATGTTGAATCTAAGGGTACAATGTGAGAACAATGTAACACGTCTTGCATGTTAAAAGAGGTCTAGAGAAAAATATAGTTATAATAACAATTCAAACCAAAATTTAAAATAACCGAGGCAGCTAAGAGATGACCAGTCCCAACCGACGGCGTCCGTTCACGAACATGACGCATGGATCGGCACCATTTAGCTCAACCATTTTGAAGGGAACCGAATGATCCAACACATGCGCCACCGGCAGCGAGACATTCAAGTGAGCATGACTCTCCCAACCGCCAGGGCATATTCAAGTCAATGAGAGGTATACCTCGTAAATGGTAGCTTTAAAGAACATAGTGCTCACATGTATGTGCTACGAAAAATTATATAATACTAACACATTGAGTTTATACAATGCAAAGATAATATAGATCTACATCTTCAGCAGCTCCAAAAATTGTTACAAATGCTAATCAATTAATCTATGAACCCTTATGGCTGTGGAGCTAGACCAGCATCCAGCCAAGCATTTTTATCAGTGATGTAATCACTCAACTTATAATATGCTCGGTTGCATAGTGTGCGTTTAATACAAGACTTAAATTTTGTCTCATTTAGTTGAACAATGTGGGGAGGTATTTTATTGTAACACTTTAAACAGTACCCCATGAAAGACGAATCTACTTTAGCCAGTCTGAAACCTGGTTGAACTAGTTGGTCCCTATTTCTAGTATTATAATTATGTCTGTCACCTCTTTTATCAAAAAGATGCAGATTTTTTCTAGCGTACATGATGTTTTCATAGATGTATTGACAAGGCACCGTCATTATGTTAATTTCCTTAAACAGTTCCCTTAGAGAATCGCGCATACGCAGATTGTAAATGGCTCTGATGGCTCTTTTCTGCAGAATAAAAATAGAATCGATGTCTGCAGCTCTTCCCCTCAATAAAATACCGTAAGACATAATACTATGAAAGTAACTAAAATAGACCAGTCTCGCGGTATCCACATCAGTAAATTGCCGAATCTTTCTGACAGCATATGCTGCCGAACTTAGCCGTCCTGCGAGAGATGTTAAATGAGGACCCCATTGTAGCCTTGAGTCGAGCGTCAATCCCAGAAAAACGGTTTTATCGACGAATTCCAGTTTCTCTTTATTCAATACTATGTCACACTCACTATTTTTGACATTTGGCAAAGCAAATCTGATGCACTTAGTTTTATTTCCATAGCCAACAGACAAGCCCGCCACACTATTCTCTAACCACTGTAACTCCTGTAAGCCAGAATCAACAGTGGCGACCACCAGAAAAGCGTCAGAGCAATGAAGCTCGACGAGTCCCAGAGAAACGATTCAACTGTCTTGGATTCCGCAACGAAATTAATCAGAAAAGAACAGCGGAGGAGTAAGAAAAACATATTTTCTACTTCCCTCCAAATCAAGCATATTTTATCATATTTTATCTGTCGAATGAAATACTTACATACATTGGAAATTTTGACTTTGTATAAATTAATAGCACTATTTCAATTATTATGTAAATGTGAGAACTATGGAGCCATTTATTTATTCAATGGGTTTGACATAAATGAGCATGGCAGTTGAGAGCATTGTCATGCTCGCTCAAATGTCTCACTGATGGTGGCGTGTGGGTTAGATCATTCGGTTCCCTTCAAAATGGTTGAGCTAAGTGGTGCTGATCCGCGCGTCATGTTCGTGAACGGGCGCTGTCAGTTGAGATTGGTCATCTCTTAACGGCCATGGCTTTTATATTAATTTATTTTTAATTAGAATGTTTTGGATTTCTCTTCACTTACATTGTTTTCACATATAGAAGCAACAAGAATAATGTAGCCTGGATTTTGTAAAAGCTTGATTGAAAAGAGTGTCCGTGGAGTTTCTTGCTCGTTCTTCTCCATAGAGACCTACCCTACGTTTTGGAACGAGCAACTAGCTTCAACTTTCTGACTAACTAACTGACTCTTTGACTATTCAAAAGTGCCTGCAAATGGTTTAATTGAAATAAATGCTTTGACTTTGACTTTGAAAGCAGGAGACAGAACAGAACTAGGTCAATAGGCACAAAGGGACGTTTACAACTGGGAGAAACCCAGTTGCTAAGCACCACGGATTATAATTGACATAATTAATGGGCCCTAAAAAGTGAGCTGTTACATTAAATTTGATTCCAATAATAGGTATGGCAAAATCGCTTGAACGCACGGAAATTAGTTCTAGTTTCCACAAGGTCCGCATAATAAACTGCTCCGGATGTAGCCTGAACACTATCCAACATAATATTGCGTTCTTTCTGCCAAAGAATACACTCCCATAAGATATGATGTGCAGATTGTTCGTAAGATTGAGATTGATTTGTTTAAGATTGTTGTATGTAAGATGGGATAGTGCGCGCGAGAAAAAGTGATGGTCACACATTGATGTAGTGCCCAAGTATGTGCGATAGCATAGGTGCTTCCCCTCTTCTATTGCTTTCATAGTCCGATAGGACGGCAATCCAACGCAACCGGGTGAGACTAGACGTAGGACCCACGGCTTAAGAGGAAACACAAGGGTCGTTTTTCCATACAAACTTAGTCCCCTGTTTCCTCCCTGGATAATGCCAGTAGATCAATTTTTTTTTTAAATATCCATGGCTACTGTTGGCATGTCCCTATGTTTTCCTTTTTCTCATAAATTTATTATTAAAAGAGATATGAATATTCAAAAACCTAAAAAATTGGCATGATTTTCCGCTGTGTTCAAACATTCAGAAAACAAATTTGACTTGATTATATAAAAAATAGAAAACATAGGAACACGGCAAAAGCCTTTCTTTATTTTTTAATGAAGCAAAACAGTTAAATCGGTTAAGTTTTGGAGAAGAAATCAGGGGACTACGAATCATTGATTTTGTGTACTTTTAATAGGTATTTTCGGTCAAAGCTGCAGTTGTCTCTATCGCGCTCTGCGGTTCGTGTTCGGGCATCGCGCGACTGCAATAGATTTTACAAATACCTAATTTTCAATTCTCTAGCCCATGGTATTTCCTCTTAACCATTTCCCTGTCCTATGAGTCACATATGAGTCATGTTGATTGTTTAACTATTGTGCCCGACAGTGTAGTGGTTAACATGCTTTTCGAGGCACGGGAGTTTTATCCCTCCAACTTCTAAACTCAGGGCTGCTACTGAAAAATTCTTAATGGATAAATGCAATGATAATTTGGCCTACTTTAATAGTTCAGACCGTGATGAATTCGTACGGTACGGGATCGTGATGTGTTTTTGTGTTCTGGTGAGTAATGGACGGCATACTAGGAGTTGGAGGTACTTCTAAATTAAAGAGTGGAAACTGAATACTTCTATATTCAATAAATAGCACGTCGACCTCTTATGGCGCCAGGCCAATTCCTTCTTTAAAAAAAATCATAATGCTTCTAACTTCACACACACATACAAACACACACATACATTTACACTCAGTACACACAACATCATGAACTCACTCCAGCTTACCCACCAATATGACACACTTTACACTCCCAAACCACACTCACCACACACAATGCCACACTCCACACCTATATGCATGATCAATTAATTTAATATTTATTAAACCCATTTGTCTGTTTTTTTTTTCTGCTCTTCCATAGAAGTCTAAAAATTACTTGTTGCTTGTTAGACCTTAAACTTTTTGCAATGTAAAATTATTTCACTTAATCACTGGGGCGGGAGCCTGGAGATCTGTAACACAGGGTTTCCCTAGTACGGACTCCAGTTTTGTTTGCATTATCATATTGTATAGTCCTAAGGTATTAATAACCTTCTTCTTCTTTTCGAATCGATGGTTTTCCTTTATGCTAGACTACTTGGGCCCAGTAGGTAGCCACATTTATCGCAGCATCAGTGGCGTTTTTAATGTCCTCTAAGGTGCAGGTGTAGGGGCACTTTGGGCACTGTAATAAGTGGGCCATTGTCTGGTCAGGATCACCGGACTCACACTGGGTGTCGGTGGGATCTATTATGCCCCATTTTGCTAGATTGTGTTTGCAGCGGCCTACCTGGGTGCGCAGTCTATTGAGCGCTTTCCATACAGGCCACTGCAAATCACTTCCGAGTGGCAGGTGTTCCTTGGGTTGAACGAAGTTGGGTGGTGGTGGATGGAGGTTCTCCCACAACTTAACCTTTTTAATAACCTAACCTTTGTGGAGAGAGAAATAATAGTAGATTATGCATCAAGGGGATAAAGTAGTGTCTTATGTAGCGGGTGCTGTATTGAATCCCGAGCAAAACGAAGGATTCTAGCGTTAACTCCTGAGCGGAGCGAGGGAGTTTAGAGTTAACTCCCGAGCAAAGTGAGGGAGTTAAGACAAGAATCCTGAGTGCAGCGTGGGATTCAAGATCGCCCAAGACGAAGGCACCTTTATCCCCGAGGAGCATACTCTACTTTTCACACCATCTACGAGACAATAAAAACAATAGTACTAGAATTAAGAGTAGATTGTTGGTAATACCAATGGCTTAAATTCGGAATTAATGTACTCCAGAGTCAAATCACTATTGTCACTCGACATTTTTGTGAGAATTTGCTGATATGTAATTTGTTGTATAACAAAGCAAAGCAATTTTCAGTATTCGCGCCTCAGATTATGAAACAAAGGGCAGATATACAGCGCGGAACACTGAGAGTGAAGCCAAAAAAGCAAATACTATCAAGAGATTGTAGGTAAGGATTCGCTTTTAAATTTGTATTTGCTTTTTTGGCTTCACTCAGTGTTCCGCGCTGTATATCTGCCTTTTGTTTCATAATCTGAGGCAGATCTTAATGGTGAATGTTCGTATGCGATTTTTACTTTATGTTCCAAATTTAAATCACATTATTGCCCTGCTAGACCTCAGGCCTTAAATGACTTACTTTAGGTTAGGTTTGCATGACATATAATTTGACATTGTCGAGCAGGTGGTGTGAAAATTTTATTTATTATTATTAACTTCAAAATACCTTCTAGAACTAATCCAGAGTGTTTAGATGCAAAATTTTGTTACTTTACACTATCTAGGAATCGACCCCTGATCCCCAAGTTCAGTACTCTCGCTTGTGACCATGAGGTAATTTGAGGAGTTAAAATATAGCATTAACATTACGATTTTTCTTAATCATCATAAAAGATAACTGCCTTCTCTATGTGATATCTATATTTTCCAAATGACATTTGAAATATCGAGTCAGACGCTTTACAGTTATATATTCATTTTGTAAGTTAAGTGAATATTTTTCTTTGTGATCGACAAATTCTTTCTTGATATCTCAAAGCTTACTTACTTTTGCAACGACAAGTATTTTGGAATCTCAAAGCCATTCTCGCAAAATTATTTTTCGCAAAACTGAACTGAGATTGGAAAACTTGTTTGAAAATTCCATCGTGTATGGTAATGGAAACTTGAAACAAATGGAATTACTAGGCGTAAAAAGTGTATTAAGTTATAAGGTCTAAAAACTCATTTGGCTTTTGTGGCTCATTTTGGCTCTTTTGGCATTTTTTTTTTTTTGGCTCATTTTTTTTTTTTTTTTGGGGCCTTTTGGCATCGTACAGGACCGATTCGTTTCTTATTTTTTATTTTGTAATAATACGTAAACCTTGTTGTTATTTGTGTGTTTCGTCCTATGCGGGCTAATAAACAGACACACACACACACATAAGTTGACACAAGGTCACTTACTTAAACATAAAAAGCATTAGCATTAGCTATAAAGTAAAATGTATTGGTATTAAGAAGCTAGTTTGTTAAAGATGTTGGGTTATCGGTCATAGTTAAGCTACGCCTGCTGCGGTTGGGATTTGGATGGGTTACCATTCATTTCATACCGAGTTTCCTTCGTTCCTAGGAAAGCACGTAAAGCCGTTGGTCCCAGCTGTTATTTATAGATCTTTGACAGTCGTAAATAATATTAAAAAAAAATGTCAATTTCACTGGCCAAAAGCATAATACAGCTCTCGTCACAGTTGGCTTAGCTTTGCCTAATTTTCATAAAGACTTTTGTAGGTAAGGTTTTCTCCCCAATTAAGTCTAGACAGACACCTGAACACAAGTCCTAGCCTTTCTAGACCCTAATTTTAGAAATTTTATTAAAGTATCTCTCGAGTTGTTTTAACGTCTTTAATGGGACATTTTGCCGAAAATTCTGTTTTATTTTTGAATGCGGTCAATAATTTCGTTCCATATTTTGATCTAATAATTCTTGATCGTTATACTTATGCTAAGTACAGCCTTGAATCTCGTTTTATTGTAGGTCAAGAGGCAGCCATTATGCGGGTAGCTAGAAATTTCTCATGCCATAAATTATGAAACTTTACCAAGGTACTTTAGAACAAGCAGGTTCGGGTGTTCAACATTTTGGTCTAAACTTAAGACAAGAGACGTTAAACGCTTACCGTTTCTTTAAAAACGTAATTCCGTCTGTGCTATCTTCCTACCAATATGACGTTTTCAATTTCACAATGTACTTTCTATTTTAGTTTTTGACATCACTGACATTGGTAAAAGCAAACCGCGTGAGGAAATGGAATGTAGGTTTGAAATCGCCAATCGCCTTGAGCAAGTTTGGTGATCAATTAATGCTCGAGCCTTCGCTGAATGAGAAGAGGTCTTTGCCCTGTAACGAGACAATAACAGACTGGTATTATTTGTTTTTTTTTTTTTCACAATTAGACCGAATACCGGAACATTGTTACAGAAAAGTCAAAAGTCAAAACATTTATTTCAATTTGACCATTAAAAGGCACTTTTGAACGTGAGTCTAGTTGCCCAATACCAAATGATAGTTTCGTATGGAGAAGAATGGAAAAGAAACTCCATAATATACTATTTAAAAAAAATGATTTCACAATATTTGTATTTCCAAGAATACGTGAATACGAAAATCAAAAAATCTGCATATCGAAATCCATACAACAAATCCACATCATTCCTCTAAACCATTGTATGAAAACCCTCAGATAAGAATTGAATAATTTATCGGATGTCAAAAGGGAGTTCTGCTAACTGAAACAAAATATTTTCCTCAGCAAATTATATTACGTATATCTGTATGCTTTTATGATTTACCTGATCGTAGATTTTTTATAACGCAAGCGAGCGCCTGAAACGTATAGGAATATTAAATTTGCATACCGTTGTAAAGGTGGGCTCAAATATGAGGAAGTAGACATAAAAATATCGGTACTGTAGATACTGCCATATCCAATCTTATTTTAATAGTTTATTTTTCAACCGACTTCAAAAAAGGAGGAGGTTATCAATTCGTCCGTTTTTTTTTTCTTTTTTTTTATGTTTGTTAGCTGATTTCTTTGGACTGGGTGAACCAATTTTGATTATTCTTTTTTTATTTGAAAGCTAGTGCTTCCCATGTAGTCCCATTTTAATTTGGTTCAGTTCTGACAATGGCATCCATGAGAAAACTGTATAAGTCTCAAAATTGCATTAAGTATGTGCGCGATTTGTTACGCGATTTCTCCGGCAAACGTAAAACGATGTTGAAAATTCTTTTTTATATGGATAGGGTATGCTTCAGGGGTGGTCCCATATAAATTTTATCGAAATTGATTCAGCACTTTTTGAAAAATCAACAAATACCCAAAAATTTTACATAGACGACGTTTTAGTTTCATCAACCTTTGTAGTACTTAACTTTCAATCTCTTCTTAATAGATTTGGATGAGAAAGAGATACTAAAAAGCGGAAAATAAAAAGCTTTTTGCAAAAAAGACAACCGCCTTCAAAACTAAAAAATTTAAAAATTACTTTAGCACAGAACACACACTGACTTTAGTTTTGGAAGTCGGTGGCAATACAAAACAATAAACAAAACAAAGCCACTGAATTTCGAAACTAATGTCAATGTGTGTTCTGTGCTAAAGTTATTTTTCAATTTTTTAGTTTTGAAGGCGGTTGTCTTTTTTGTAAAAAGCTTTTTTGTATTAAGACTTTATGCACAAAGGTACAAAGACGGACTTAATATCTAGATGATTTTTCTACCAATCAACCAAAGATAGTAAAGAGATACCAAGGCAGGTGCATTGTTAAAAAGTAAAAAAAATATTATAAAGTTACAAAATTGCACCAGAGAACGGGCAGCAGCGTTCTCTGTGCCTTTGTAACAACGTGCACCTGCCAAGCGTGGCGATTATTGAAAAACCCCCCATTTTTTGGGGGAGGCCTATGTCTAGCAGTGGACGTCTTTCGGCTGAAATGATGATGATGATGAAAAAATTACAAAACTACAAACATAGGGAAAATCACAAAATATGATTAGTACTTATATCTAACATAATAATTTATACAAAATGACCACTGAAATATATAGGTATTGTTCTGAGTTAGAAAATAAGGATTAACCAGTAAATTACTACGAGAGCCGACTACATAAAATTTGATTTTTTTACGGAACCCATTGTTTAAATAATAGAATCAGGAATAACGAAGCTTCTTACGAGCTTAATCATTGGACGAGTAGTTTCAGAGATATGCTCGAACGATCGCAAATTCAGCTTTAATTTATAATTTAGGTAAGGATTTTATAAAAAAATCAATTGGCACTATCGCTCGACGCTTAATTGAGACTGTTGCCGAGGCAGCTGCGCGGTGCGGGTGAGGTGTGGTGGCGTGACGCGAGAGCTCACTGACACGTAGAACGGTCTCAGTTAAGCGGTATGTTTCAATCAAGAAGTGCAGATTGAATCCTCGGTACCGTTACTACGTAGGAATGATCAGAATACTGCACGTCGTGTCATTTAAGGCGACGATATACGCCGGCGACCTTGAGCCACCAGAGAAACGTATGCGCTGCGTCCAAAACTCAAAGTTTAGTCGAAAAAATTAAATAAAAGATTAAATAAATAAAAGAGATTAAATAAAAGAGAAGTATTCTTTAACATAAAAAGGCATAGACGAGTACTAAATCATAGATAATAAAATTGTCTCTACGATAGTAAAAGTTTCGTTTAAATATTCCTGGTAGATTTTGTGTGTTTATCAATGTTTTGTCCGCGTCTGATTACCGATACAGAGACAGAGATACAGATACCGCTTCACGATTTAATTAAACTATTTAATATGAACTTAATCAAAAATATTCACATACTAAATGATTAAGAGAATGTTCTAGTTTAACATGCTTTTTTTTTCAAATCATTTACACTACACAATTTGACGTGATTGTCAGTTTAAAATCTGCAAAAGTCGCTTGTTAGCGCCTTAAAACTTAAATTAATGCATTCATTTTAATTCAGATTTTTCAGATTTCTGATTTTTTATCGAATCCATGAGTAAATAGAAAGATGCGGAAGATTTGGGCCTAAAAAATCCGGCAATTAATTTTTCTACTTCTTTTCTTTCCTCTATTAAATTAAAGCTGATTATAAATCAATAAAAAATCCTCAATTACTCCATTATATATTGCATTCCATATTATGTATTACATAGATGGCATAACCAAGTAAAAGTTCGCTGTGGGGTAGAGCAAAATTAGGAGAGAGGAAAGGGCAGACAAAGCAGGAGGGAATTTTGGTACTCCAAATCCAAAATATCACGTAGTACGAGTAGTACTTAGCAATATGATATTTATTTATGGTTACGAGACAGCGGCCTTCTGGCCGACGCTGAAAACCAGCCCCGTGGTTTGTGCCTTGCTGCGCGGGCCAGGGCATTTATGCTGAGCGTTGGCCGTTTCGCGCAGGGGTGACGCATGTCGAACCAAGCGCTTTGACTCCACATTTATTGTGCGAACTGCCAGACTGTGGAATTCCCTACCCGCCTCTCTGTTCCCTGATAAGTATAATCTGGGTATCTTTAGAGCACGAGTGAACCGGTTCATCTTAGGCAAGCGTGTTCCAACTTAGGCCGCATTATCACTTACGATCAGGTGAATTGCGATCAAACGCAAGCCTATTTAATAGTAAAAAAAAAAAAAATGTTTCCAACTCGGACATATTTTATATGCTTACTTTTTTTTTAAATTTACTTATTCAGTTATAAGTTAATATTGTTATACCTACAACATGTGCGCCGCTTACCGCGTGAATAAATGGCTATTCTTTCTTTTTTTCTAATAAATAATAACTGACATCGTCATGTCAACCAACCTTTACAACCGAATTTCACGTCCAATTCACATAAGAATAAATCACGTAAGATTCAAGGCGGCACGGCTGCGGTACGGAAGCGTTACGATGACGGCACGATTCCGCTACGACTTGAAGACGTCTTACCTTAGCTCATCACTTTATTTCGTCCCCCTTGACAATAACAGTGCGTACTCAATTGTTTTATATTGTTGATTTCTTTCGTATAGATTTGTTTTCGCGAAATGTTTAATATTGGGTAGAAAATCTGTCGAGTTCTCATCCAATTTTATTGAAACAACTGCGTATTACATTATTATAAGTACCGTATGTAGCTGTTTTTCGTTTTGTTGTAATATATTTCCAATAAGGTTTTGGCGGTTCTCGAGCGGATTGAAAGACAATCCCGGATTGAAATGTCATACAATAAACATCCTTTCAAAGATTACATTTAGGGCGTAAATTGATGGATGAGTCTTAAAATTTATTAATAATTTAATCGCAAACACTAGCTTTTGCCCGCGGCATCGCCCGCGTATATTTTCTTACATATCTCTAATTATTTTGATAGCAAAATATAGCACTTGTGGATACTTACCTATTAGGTAAAGAATTTTCAGATTCGGAGTAACAGTTCCGGAGATTTACGAGTTCAAAAAAGAAAGACAAACAAACCAACTAAAACGTTTGTTGACTTTGGATAGAAATTTCATATAAATATGCTTGCTCTTCTCATAAAAATAAAAGTACTAGGTATTCTACGCCCTTAACTGCAAAGGACATTTATTTTACAGCATTTAATTTGTCATAACTCAGACCCATTTGAAAAGAAGCTTAATTAACTTTCTAGACAAATTAACATTGCTTAAATTTAAAAATTAATTTGGAAAAATCAAATCAAGAGCTCTAACAAAGAGCATACAAATAAGTGAAGAGTCCTTCTATTTAGAACGGTAAATTGGTAGTAAAAATGAGAGACTCCAACTCCTCGTTAAGGGCCACGTTTTCGTCGAAAGACTTATAGGCCGAATAAATTACCATTTTATTACAAGAAGGCGACTCGACTCGGACAGAGGCGTTTATTAATAGATATTTTATTCACTGAATTAAGAGTGCAGTGGACGGTTGTCCAAATAAAGGTAACACACGTAAAAGTGCTTGCAGCAGGTCTTTATATCTGAAATGCTATTCTGTAAAAATGCCCTTTGGTGAATTTAGGTGAAGTTTAGCTTGAGGTGTACTACCAATCCGCTTGGGTGACAGCTTATCTTAAGGTCACTTGATCTAGAGAGCTCACTTGATCTAGAGAGATTTTGCAGAATTAAGCAGTGCAGATATACGTAAGACTAGATGCTTGGTCTTGGCGGCTCTGGTGCTTGGGGAGGCTTGGTCGCATAGCTAAAATAGAAGGAGATCTATTCGTTTATTTTCAAGGCGTTTAAGAACCACAACAGATTTGTGTTTTTAACCGACTTCAAAAAAAAAGGAGATTATCAGTTCGACCCGTATGTTTGTATGTAAGTATGTTGTCCGCGATTATCTCCCGTTTGGCTGAACCGATTTTGATGCGGTTTTCAGAAAAATGTTTGTTATATTCTGGAGAAGGTTTTAGTATACCTACAACAAACATACATTTTGAAAGCGCTTTTTGAAAAAATCAACAAAACCTAAAAAATATACCTACATAGAAGACGTTTTCGTTTCTTTCATCTTTGGAGGACTTTTAATAATCTCTGTTTTAACTGTGTTTCCGTTTCTTAATGGATTTGGGTGATAAGAAGGCACTAATAAGTCGAAAAAAAAGAGAACCGCCTTCAAAAACTATAAACTGGGTATCACTTTTTAGTTTTTGAAGGCGGTTCTCTTTTTTGTAAAAAGTTTTTTTTTGTATTAAGTGTTAAGTATTGTACGATTGTATGTGTATGATTCCCATTCACACTAGGCCTTTTAATTGAATGCATTGGAATATAAAACTTCTTCCCAGTAAATGTTGACTGTAGCTGCCCAAAGTTTCCAAACTCCAACTTTGTCTACAAAAGCAAAAATTTACTGGAGTTTTAATAAATGTTTATTTCAGGAAATAACAGTCACAGTCAAGTCCGAGTGGGCGTCTCGTAAATAATAAAAAAAAAACTCGAAACTTAGTCTCTGACCGACGAAACACGTTAAATCTTAATTTTAATTTACAAACTTTACAAGAATTCAACAAAAGGTACTTTTTGATGCAAATTACTTTTAACTTTTGGCGTTTTCATTAAGGAATTGTGGATTAATGTTGTATTAGTTTACTGGTTTTTCTTTGATTAGAATTGGGGAAGTTAGTAAAAGTTAAAGGTCGCTCTCTTAATTTGAAACTAGCTCTCGAAAGTGTGATAATTACTCGAGCAGAAAGTAGAGGCGAGGTCTCTATTTTCGGGGGCGATGAACAGGAAAAATTGCAAAAGTCAAATCACTTTGAATCTAGTTGCCCCGTTCAGAATATAGTTTCGTATGGAGATGAATGAGCAAGAAAATCGATATTGACTCTTTTCAAAAAAATATTTACAATATTATGCTTTTACAGGAATCATAATATAATTATAAGTGAGCAGGCCTTACCTAGTACCTTATATAAAACTACTATATTAGTGTAGGTACAAAATATTACAAGTTAAAAAAACGGCCAAGTGCGAGCTGGACTCGTCCATGAAGGGTTACGTAGCAGCAAGTAAGGTAAATTGCAGTTTACGATTTATGACGTATTAAAAAAAACTACTAACTACATCTCGTTCAAACCAATTTTTGGTGGAAGTTTACATGGTAATGTATATCTAGAATGATAAAACTAAAAAAAATATATGATATAGATATATTTTTTTTAGTTTTATCATTCTCTTATTTTAGAAGTTACAGGGGGACACACATATTTTAACACTTTGGAAGTGTCTCTTGCGTAAACTATTTGGTTTAGAAATAAATGATGTTAGAAACCTCAATATCATTTTGAAGACCTATCCATAGATACCCCACACGTATGGGTTTGATGAAAAAAAAAATTGTGTTTGAGTTCTAAGTATGGGGAACCCCCAAAATTTATTGTTTTTTTTTCTAATTTGGTGTGAAAATCTTAATGCGGTTCACAGAATACATCTACTTACCAAGTTTCAACAGTATAGTTCTTATAGTTTCGGAAAAAAGTGGCTGTGACATATGGACGAACAGACAGACAGACACGACGAATCCATTAGGGTTCCGTTTTTTGCCCTTTGGCTACGGAACCCTAAAAATGACAGCTACATTTATGTACATGTACCTAAATTATTTTTGTCAAGCAGAATTTGAATATCCACAGTTATAATAACCCATAGCAATGATCAGTTGGATGAGGAAAAATCTTTACAATCTTCTTTGATCAACATTCCATTTGAATTAGAAAAACATCCTTATTCAACTACCTTCATCTGCCTAGCCTCTTCAAATGTTGGGGTCGGCTTCCAGTCTAAACAGATGCAGCTAGATATCAGCCATTTTATATAGAGCGACTGCCTATCTGGCTTTCCCGATCCTTATTCAACAATCAAATGCAATGCACCTACCATGGTCTTGTTATGGTCATGTCATGGTCATGGTCTTCACCACCCTTGGTTGACTGGTAGAGAATACCTGAGGCTACCTTTGTTCCTTTGTGCATAAAGTATAAATAAATAAACAAAAGCTGAAAATCCGATGCCTATATTTGGCAGTTCGTCAAAAGCATGCTTTTAAATAAGACCAGTCTCAAAACGCCTAAATCTTATATCTGAGCAAATTGAAACACATATTAAACCGAATGCACACGAAACTGCTTCGGCTATAAATTTATTTGGCATAAAACGGCGTCAGCTGAGCTTGCAAACCGCATGCAGCGCCGTGTGCAGCCAGCCTAACTACGTAATAAAACTCGAAGCCTTAGGCCACGACGGAGGCCGCACACGTTTGTCAAGTAAGCGAATTTTGCAAAAGTGAATTCGTATTGTTCTGTTCTGTATTTTAAATTTAAAATAATGCTGTATTGTGAATTTAAAGCATTATTTTTGTTTATTTTGGAACGGGAGGGGAGTAAGGGCAATAATCTTATGAAAAGATTGTTTGATGTTCTTTGTTTTGCTCACAATGAGATTTTGTGTTTTCTTTTTATGGAAACATTCATATAGGCTCATTATTTTGGACAGAATTTCAGTTTATTAGAAATAAGGTATTGTGAAGTTTGGGGACGCATCACAGCTTCATGCACCTTTACGTGGGCTGGTGTATAAAGAATCGGAGTTCTAAATAAAAGAGGGAAACCGAAGAAAACACTTGTATTACTTAGCAAACGTCACAGCTCTTCGAACTTCCTTCATATAAAAATAATCATAACGCTTCTATATTGAAATTACTTCTAAAAAATTCAATGCTCACAAGAAATATTCAGAAAAATGTTTTCGATCAGTTTGCATTTCGCATACAACCTTTACGCTTTACAGTACCTAACTACTTAAAATAATGTGAAGGTGCGCAGATTTGTAGGTACCTACTTGATCGTTTTCAGATCAGAGTTATTAACTACTCATAGATACAGCTGCCCATTAAACTAAGTAACACCTGCCTGTGCTTTTTGCCAACCATGTTGGGGTCGGTTTCCAGTCTTACCGGATGCAATCGAATACCAGTGTCTTACATAGAGTGATTGACTATCTGACCCCCACAACTCAGTTACTTAATAACATGATGCTCCTTGGTAAGACTAGTTGTCAAACCTTGGCTTCTGACTATCCATAACGACTGTCAAAGATCTACGAATGACAGGCAGGAACTTTACGTGCTTTCCGACACACGGAGGGAATTCGGTATTAACAATGGGATAATATGTGATGAGTTTTTTCATCATCGTCATCATCATATTAGCATATAGCCGTCCACTGTTGAATGTAGACCCCCAGAGATCGCCAACCAACACGGTCTTGGGCAGCCAGCACCCATCCGTCTTCGCGCAACCACCTTCTTCAAATCGTCGGTCCATTGTGCCGCAGGGCGTCCCACACTTCGCTTGCCCAAACGCGATCATCACTCTAAAGCGTGTCTGCTCCATCTACCGTCTGTCCGTCTACAAACGTGGCCGGCCCACTTCCATTTCAGCGTGCTAAGAGTAAGTTTTTTTACATCCCGTATATCACACCGTGACCACCGACCGTCATCGTGTCGTAACAGCTTCTTTAAATTGCGGGGAATTGCTCTTGGAAGAGCCATTTGGGATGGGTCTTGAGACCCGCTGCAAACTGTGGCAAGACACTTTTCCCCCACCCACTCAGTATCTATCACCAGGCGAACATCTGCCCGCAGGGTCTAATCTTCCGTGGCCCATCTGGAAGGCCCTGAACCGCCTAAGAACCCAAGTAGGAAGGTGTACCGCCAACCTCGTAAAATGGGGCTACCTCGACAAAGCAGCAGCAGGGTGTGCACGTGGCGCCGAGTTGCAAACCATGCCCCACCTCCTGTCATGTCCTTTTTGCCCCAAAATATGCGACTGGAGTAAATTATGCGCTGCCACCGACGATGCAGTAGAGGTGGCTAAGTTCTGGGCCAAACAAATTTAAGACTGTCGTACCAGCGATACGAAGAAGAAGAAGAAGAACAGCTTCTTGCAACTTTTTGCGGAGAGAATGGACACTGACAATTCCTTCATGGAGTATTGGACAAGACAGCATGTCAGGCGTTCCTAGTGTGTCTGTGTAATGTGTGTGTAATATATATGATTAATGAATGTTATTTATTATTATTAGTTATTATTTATTTATTAATTGATTAACCCAAATATGGATAATTTATTGAATTTAATTTATCTGAAATAAAGAATTTGATTTGATATGATATCCATTAAAACAAGTTCAAAGATGTAGTATGGTCAACATTAAAGTATTCTCATTTTTCCAATTTGAATCCCCTCAATCAATTCCAAGTTATTTATTCCCCCACAAATTGCACAGTTACCAGTTAATTAACTATATTAAGCACTTTATCAGTGAAAATAGTGCGTATAAAGCTTTCAATTTGGAGCGAGAACCCGCATCGCGTTGTATTAAATATTCAACGAAAATCTCTTTGTTCCCGAATGATTTTAGTGAATTACGTTTCTGTGAGCAAATCAGCAATTAATTTGTTTTATGTAAGAGATTTTGTTACGGTTAGAAGATGCTGGGTTTACTGGTGTTTCTTGATTTGAGTAGAGGAAGGAATGGTTTATTTTGAAATTGAATGGTATTACGTACCTAATACGATTTTGAGGCGAGAAATTCCGCTTCAGTGGTAGGTTTTGGTAGTAAAATATTGTAATTATTTAAAGAGCTGTAAAGTGTTGTCACTTGATAATGAATATTTTTGGTTATTGATGTGTAAACATCCTAGCGTTCGGAATACGGTAGGGGCTAGGTGACGCGTAAGGCGTAAGCGTCAGATGACGCCACCGTAAGACTTGTTATTAATGTGTGCGTGAGACTGGTACTGATACAAGCTCACATGTTTACACATAAATTCTCGAGAGTATTTTGTCACTCACACATTTTTTACTAAGAACCTAAGATTTTTGCCAATTTGTTGAAAAACTAGCATTTTGCCCGCGACTTCGTCTGCGTGAATAGGGTAGATGACACCAAGAAGCTTGTAGGTAAAAGTGGAGGCAACACTCTGAACAAATAAGTGAAACCAACTGTGGGCAGACGGTCTCTTTCTGAATGCATACATAAGATAAAGAAAACACATATCACTGTCTCGTTCTTATGTATGCATTCAGAAAGAGAGCGTTTGCCCACAGGTGGTTTCACTTAGGTATTTAGAGTGTTGCCTCCACTTTTATCTATAAGCTTCTTGGATGACACCACCAGTCAATTGACATATTTTTTATGAGCTGTCAAAACGCAATTTCTCCATACATTTTGTATAGTAAAAGTCAAAAGTAACGTCACTTTTTTGACAACTCAATTGAGTAACTATTTATTGATATCAAAGCAGCAAAAATCTAATTTTACAGTTAATTGGAAATAAATCGGGTTAATATGGCTAAAATCAAGTGTTAATTTAGAAAAATTCTATCTTGAATATATTTGTTAATGGTGTCATCTTCCCAATTATATTACGGTGCCCAATTTTTTTATAATAATGTACAGAATGTTAAGAAACGGTAACACCAAACAAATTCTAAAAACGACGACACGGTTGGCGCAGTGGTGACCGATTTACTGCTGCGCAGCGTGTTGCTGGTTCGATTCCCGCCCCGGGTAAATATTTGTGTGACGAGCACTTGTGTTTGCCTTGTGTCTGGGTGTTGTTTATCTATATACATATGTAATAATAATAATAATAATAATATGCGGGGACATTTCACACACGGCCATCTGACCCCAAACTAGGGAGACTCTGTACTATGGGTGTCAGACAGCTGATATACATACACAAATACATTTTTAAATTCATACATATATAGATAAACAACACCCAGACACAAGGCAAACACAAGTGCTCATTACACAAATATTTACCCTGGGCGGGAATCGAACCCGCGACACGCTGCTCAGCAGTCGATCGCTCAGCCACTGCGCCAACCGTGTCGCCAAAACAACACAGATAAACAACACATACATACGTATGTATTTAAATGTATTTGTGTATGTATATCAGCTGTCTGACACCCATAGCACAGGGTCTCCCTAGTTTGGGGTCAGATGGCCATGTGGGGAATGTCCCCACATATTATTATTATTAATTTTCCATCCTTATTGGTGGAATATTTTCATAAAATTTATATGGGACCAACTTTGAGGCATACAATATCCAATAAATCATCATCAAAATCGGACAACACTCTAAAAAATAATACGTGGTGAAACTCCTTTTATGAAATCGGTTAAAAATCAAACGAATTTGCGTTCCGTTTATTGCTCTTGGGTCATGCTTCTGATGATTTTTCCAATTTTACATGTCTATACTGAACAAGAAAACAAATACAAATATAATTCTTAACTAATATAATGGGGTATAATCGTAACAATAGCCGTAAGTGTTCTCCACATAATATTATTACCTCAGGTCATTTGCAGTAAATAAACAGGGTCAAAAGACTGTAATAGGTAATGGGAAACCAAATGGTTATGGTTACCGTGAAAGCCTTAAAATCAATATTTATACTAGCTGACCCGACAGCCGTCTTTGTCCTTTCCAAATTCTTGAGTCCAATACAAAAACTTTATAGAAAAATCACTTTCAGTTTTGCCCGAAGTTTACAACTTTCTGGGAATCTTTGAAATTAAAACTTTCCTCAATTTAGAAACTATTCAGACTATTATTAAGTAAATATGCCAAATCGGATCAACCGTTGTGACTCACTAACCAATGAAAAGCATTTAATTTTAAAATATAAGAATGAAACTATAAAATAGTATTAAACATTTGAAACTATTCTCATTAGTGTAAAGTTTAAATTAAGTACCTATTGGACATTTCTTTTATTTTTTCATTAAACGAAACGTGAGTATTGTTACACATTATAGATTGAGAACAACGTACGTGACGTATAACGCGAGATCTACAACCGTCCAATGTTTCCTTGGACGAAGACATTTAATTTTTTTTTTCTGAATGGCGTCTCGCAGTTTAACCTAGAGATTGCTGGACAATCCTGTGGTGCCTTAAAAAGTGATTTTTAGGGCCTCCAGCCAGAGCAATATTTAATTATAATTCTCGCGAGACCTTATGCAATGATTGGTAACGAAACCAATACCGTGATTCAGGATTTCGAGCTCACTGTACAACGCCATCTAGTTACTTTAGAACTATAATTATTTTCTGGTATAATATCTGTTTGTGATATTTGATTAATGCACGATTATACAAACACATTATTGGGTACACACCATCAACCAATAATTCCAAGATAGGTGTTCTTTAAAAAACACTAGATTTTAATCTTGAAAACCCCATTAATTTTCATTTTACTGTATTTCTTTTTATTAGCCTATTTTTATTAGCCTATTTTTATTAGCCTATTTTTGTGTCCCGCTGCTGAGCAGTCCTCCTTCCAAATTTCCCGATCTTGTGTGATCTCTGCCCACGTTTGCCCCGCAAATATGGTCAGATCATCACACCATCTTCGTTTTAGTCGGCCATGGCGGCGATGTCCTCGTTCAGGTGTACAGTGAGTGGCCATCTTTGCCCATCTCTCCGGATACATTCGCGCAACGTGGTCAGCCTACTCCCTTTTCAGCCTGTCTGTTTTTTCTCCTACATCTACCAATCAAAATCGGTTCAGCCGTTTCGTCGTGAAAACGTAACAGACAGAGTTACATTCGCATTTATAATATTAAGTATGGAAAGTATGGATTATATAGTATGGCGGTGACTACTTATTATAACGGCATGGGCCCGCGTAGGCTTATTTGCAATCCAATTACATATAAGGTTAATATTACGTATATTGTTTTATTATTTGTGGTTGTGTCAGTTTCTATATACTTGGTATAACTAGGCCGGTTCAGTAAGTAGGACGATACGTAGTTCATAAATGAAAAGAGACACTAATTGAACAAGGAAAATTGCGGATCGCGTGGTGTAGTCACTTGATATACATCACAATTTCAGACATGAGGGATAAACAAGAAACCGGGCCAGATATTTCGCATGTGTTTCTTTTTGAAAATAAATTGGTATTGTAGGTAATTTATTATGATCATCTATTGCTTTAAATCTCTTTCTACGCTTATATTCAATTTAGATATAATAACCATCTAAAAGAGAGGGTGCTCTATATAATAATATCATGTTAACCGAAGGTTACAGTGCTCAATCTCAATAGAGACAAAGCAAATATTGAGTAGGTAGATAACAGATAAACAGATAAACAGATAAACACAAATACGATGTCAAAAATTATAAAATGTCAGGAAAGCTCAAGTTACTAAATTACGATAGTGATGTTCTTTTATTTGATACATATTGATAGTATTAAATTACAATATTTTTATTCTCTGAATACTCTTTAACATTATAATAACACTTATGAACTAGAAACTTGTGTAGTTTAGATTTGACCTGCGGAATAGATAATTTTTTGACATCATCAGGCAGTTTTACAGCATCAAGGAACCTTAGACTTGATACTTGACTTGACTTGACTTGATATACTACTACTACTACTTCACATTCTTTTCGTGACATCACACGACTAACTTCCAAACTACTGAGATTTTCATAATGAAAAAAAAAATAAGAAAAAAGACAACTCAAACTCAAAATCATTTATTTCAAATGAACCATTTACAGGTACTTTTGAATTGTCAGAGTCAGTCAGTCAGAAAGTTGAAGCTAGTTGCGAAAAAAATAACTTTTCAACAAAAGAGACAGTCGCCTTCAAAAAGTAAAAAATATGTTTCAATTCGCAAGTCGGCGGTTTTGGTTTTGCTTGTTGTTTTGTATTGCCACCGCCTTGCGAATTGAAAGTTATTTTTTTACTTTTTGAAGGCGGTTGTCTCTTTTGTTAAAAAGTTCTTTTTTTCGCTTTTTAGTGCCTACTTCTTATCGTACAAATTAATTACGAAACGGTGACACCAAAAAAATCAGTCATACCTTAATTTTAGATCTTTAGGGGTAGAATATTTTCTTAAAATTCAGTTTGATCAAATTTGAGATACACTATCATTTAAAAAAAGAATCATCGAAATCGGACTATACTGAAAAAAGTTATGCGTGGTCAAACATAAAAAAAATGTTCATAAAATGAAAACTACTAGGCCAAACTATGTTAATGTTTTATGGGACCAAATGGCAACTATTCCGCATCAAACTAAAGAACAATCACGTAAATCGGATCATAAATCTCAGCGCAATCGGTGTACATACATAAAAAAAATACCAATCGAATTGAGAACCTCCTCCTTTTTGAAGTCGGTTAAAAACTCAGTAACACTGCTTCACCTAAGAATATAATCCAGGACCTCACGTCGCGTTTGCTACTACAAGACCAACGAGGTACCTACTTTATATTAGGACTCTAAAGGGCGAATTCGACTTTTATAGAATGATAGTATATGTCGCATCATGTTAATAAATGTATTTTTAGTCAGTTTCTTTTCAGCGATATTTATTTATTTTATTTATACTTCATGCACAAAGGTACAAAGGCGGACTTAATGCCTTAGGCAATAAAAAAAGTTTACTAACTTTGTCAAAATCAACCCTTAAAGTCGCATTATCCTGTGCTACGTTTTATACACCTTTACGGTTGAAAGTTCCCTTCTTCCTCACCATCACATTAGCCGTAGGACGTCCACTTCTGGACATGGTCTCCCCTATAGATTTCTAAATGCACCAGTTGATAGTCGCTTGCATTCATGTTCCTGCGATCTTCATCAGGTCGTCAGTCCATTTTGTTGGTAGAGATTTCTAGATACAATTTAAAACAAATTTCACTATTACATATTCCTAAAACACTTTTCACAAAAGATCTTCATTGTAAGCATACATACCGCCCGCGGTTTTCATTTTGCATAAGTAATGAGATTAAAGTTATATAGAAAGCATCTGCAATTTATTTAAAATAATTGTGTTTTGCAATTTCCATTAGTGCTGAAACCATATTATCTAAATGTTAATCTAATAAAAATTCCATTCAGATTGAGAAAATGCTGAGATTAATTTTGTGGTAGACTGATAAACAAAATTCATATTTCATGGACTGAGCCTTATTAACTATCCATAGCTTTTGTGAATAATTCTGCCAGATATGTGTCTGGCGCAGAAAGTAGGGTTCTGTAGGTAAAATTTAGTTGAAAATGTGTATCGTTATTTTAAGTGCAATAGCAGGCTGACAGAGGCAGGCATTAGGTCCCTGTAAGCTGAAAATAATTAATACCTACATACCTGTACTTTTATCGGCGACAGAATCCGGAACCAGGAAATTCGCCAAAGAACTAAAGTCACGGACATTGCTCCCAGAATATGCAAGTTAAATTGGCAATGGGCAGGCCACATCGCTCGAAGAACCGATAACCGATGGGGAAGACAGGTTTTTGAGTAGCGACCACGAATCGGAAGACGCAGAGTTGATAGACCTTCCACCAGATGAACCGATGACATCGTCAAGGTCGCGGGTAACCGGTGGATGCAAGCGGCAGGTTGCCGCTAGTTGTGGCGTTCTATGGGGAGGCCGAGCTATGTTCAACAGTGGAAGTCTTTTGACTGATGATGATAACCTGTTTTTTTAACTGACTTCAAAAAGGAGGAGGTTCTCAATTCGGTTGTTTTTTTATTTTTGTATGTATGTACATCGATTACTCCGAGATTTATGATCCGAATTAGGTGATTCTTCTTTAGTTTGATGCGGAATTGTTGCCATTTGGTCCCATAAAAATTTAACATTATTTAGCCCAGTAGTTTTCATTTTATGAACATTTTTTATTTTATATATATGTCGGAGACAGTTTATTAATCACATTGTGGGTGTTAACTAAATTTGTTATGATTTGTGTTTCTTATTGTTAATTTATGTGATTTTACTATCAATTATTGTCTATTAATTCGAAACATGATTTATTGTGTGTGCACACTGATTTGTAGTTACTTTATTTCGATAATTGTTATCGATGGTTTTATTCAAAACAATTGTTGACACGTTACTTTGAATGTAAAACGAATTACTTTATGAAATCACTATTGTTTATTCATAACAATTATTATTGTGTTATTTGATTACAGATCTTATTAGATTCAGCACATTTTAGTGTTTTGTATCAAGTAAACGCGTGACGCACTTCCGTGCGCATGGGCAGACTTGTATGGAGAGGTTGCAAGGTGGGGGGCATCGCCTTATAAAAGAGCGTGCACTCCGTAAGTATGGCAGTCGATCCTCGGATTCGACTCAGTAAAGAGTTCCTGCTCCCGACAATACTGTCGGTTTACCTGGTACAGCGCTGCTGTATATTCACATAGCTGTATAGGCTTGCTGCTAGCGAGCGATACACTTTGTATTTGGGTGGCTTATGCTACTGTACGAACTATGAACCTTAAGGGTTTGTTCGTTTATCATTGGGTGGCTTATGCTACTGTACGAACTATGAACCTTAAGGGTTTGTTCGTTTATCATTGGGTGGCTTAGGCTGCTGTACGAACTATGAACCTTAAGGGTTTGTTCATTTATCATTGGGTGGCTTAGGCTGCTGTACGAACTGTAAACCTTAAGGGTTTGTTCGTTTATCATTGGGTGGCTTGGCCACTGTACGAACTGTGGGACCTTAATGGTCTGTTCGATTAACTGTATTGTTGCTGTACCTTTAACTTACTTTATTCCTGTTACTGATTACCATTTGTATTATGTTTTCTTTACTAATAGTGTGTAATTGTTTTTACAGGTCTTGTTTATCGATAATGGGATAATGGGAACGCCTATAGTCCTGACGATGTACTATACCGCTCGGCACTCCTCCTCGATCGCCCACTGACGATCCTACATATATTTATTTTTATGTTTGACCATGCATAACTTGTTTCAGTGTAGTCCGATTTTGATGATTCTTTTTTTAATTGATAGTGTATACCTCAAATCTGGTCCCATAAAAATTTCAAGAAAATATTCTACCCCTAAGGGTTGAAAATTAAGGGATGACAGATTTTTTTAGCGTCGCCGTTTCGTAATTACTTTCTATGATGAGAAGTAGGCACTAAAAAGAGAAAAAAAAAATGTTTAACAAAAAAGCCAACCGCCTTCATAAGGTATAAAATAACTTTCAATTCGCAAGTCGGTGGCAATACAAAACAACAAGTGTTGGAGACAAAACGTAACACCGCCCGCCATTGCAACTACGGGAGCGGGGCAGCGGCGAGCGGGGGGACGACGGGCCGCTGACCATATTCCAAAAATCTACGGACCAAGAAGCGCGCGTCCTTAATGTTCAATAT
Organism: Charanyca ferruginea; assembly: GCA_947361185.1. Classification (NCBI taxonomy): domain Eukaryota; kingdom Metazoa; phylum Arthropoda; class Insecta; order Lepidoptera; family Noctuidae; genus Charanyca; species Charanyca ferruginea. Next base: position 2,615,556 of record OX376065.1, read on the forward strand.
ACGAACCAACCTATTTTACAGTCCGCTATTTTATTTTATAAAACCTCTGAGTATCACCAACATATGGTCCTCTCACCGTGGAAAAGGACACTAAGGACGTCTTGAAGCTTATTTTGGACAATAACCCGTGCCTTAATCAAGAAATTTGACGAGTCGTACGCGCCGGCTATTACGCGACGAATTTCGTAGAGGTCAAGGAAGGACATTTGAAGGACGAACAAACCGTCTCGTTGCTGGATAAAGGATAAGACATCTTGTGAGTTCGTTCCTATTTATTCCTCTTATTCCCTCTTCTCTTAATTAGTCAAATCCATAATTCATTTCTTAATATCATACTTATTTTGCTAAAACTTGAGTCGGAGCTTTGTGCATTCTTCATACGTTCACTCGTAGTAAATACATTACTCAAATAATAAAATATCCTGTTATCTTAAACATTGTAGTTAAGTAATTTAGTTCATTGATAATTTTTTGTCGTAAATAGATTCTATTGTGAGCTAAGTACTTGCATTCATAAAACTCGAGCGTTGAATGCCTATCGCATGAATCATCTTGTTTACTTCAAATCGATACGCACAGTCATTAGCACAGCTACCTGGTTATAATTATTGTTCACATTTTTTTATAACGGTGCATCAAGTAACTGTGTGCGCGCTTGTTATCTTAAAATCAGCTGTTGCCTTTATAGTGATTTGAGGTTCGTTTTGTGATCATGTCTGAACTTAGAACTTTAATTAAAAAACGCTCAGCTATAAAATCAAAGCTCACTATATTTGCCAATCATTTAAAATTAATTAAAACCTCTAAAACATTGACGGAATTGCAAATCATAGATTTAGAGTGTCGCTTACGAAAATTTGAGCCCTTATGCGAGGAATTCGACACGTTACAGACTGAGATCGAGATCCAATCAGATGAGCCACCAACCGATGAAGTTTCTGCGGAGCGTGTGCAGTTTGACAGCGACTACTACCCGCTGTTGGCCACAGCCAAGAGCCTGCTTCCTGCTGGAGGAAAGGCCAGCGGATCTGTGTTGGAGTTCAGCGATGCAGAAACAGGTGGGCGAGTGAGAAATTTAGTTAGGCTACCGAAAATAGACTTACCTCATTTCAGTGGTGGCTATCAAGACTGGCTTGAATTTAAAGACACATTCCTTTCTCTTATACATAACAGTGAATGCATAGATAACATAAATAAATTCCACTATTTACGGGCTTCTCTTAAAGGAAGTGCCGCTCTGATAATTAAAAACATAGATTTTAAAAGTGACAACTATAAAATTGCGTGGGAATTATTGTGCGAGCGATTTGATAATAGTCGCTTACTGGTTAATAACCACGTACAAGCTTTGTTTAACGTAGAACCTATACAATTAGAATCGTGTAAGTCAATTCAGTATCTTATTGATGTAACTAACAAGAACATCAGGGCTCTTACATCATTGAAAGAACCCACTCAGTACTGGGACACGCTCGTAATTTATATGATGTCAACTAAACTCGATACGGTGACGGGTCGACACTGGGAAGAATATAGGAATACATTGACTTCATCCCCAACCCTATCACAGTTCATAACATTTTTAAATAACAGAGCAGACTTATTAGAAACATTGGAAGAGAACAGTAAAAATAATAAATTAAAATCAGAACCCGGAAAAGCGAAAAGTTTAGTAATAAATAGTAATACAAATAGCAGAAATAAAAATAAAAAATTCCAACGTAAATCATGCCCGTTGTGTGACGATGAGTCACATCAGCTGTTCAATTGCGAATCGTTTAGAAGCCTACCACTTGAGTCTCGGATTATAAAAGTAAAAGAATTCAATGTGTGCTTGAACTGTTTACGTTTCGGTCATGTAGCAAAGAAATGTTTTTTGTCACACTGCAAATATTGCAAAGAAAAGCACAACACTCTTTTGCACGTAGAAAAATCTGAGCAATCTGCCTCTCGTGATTCGCCTTCATCGTCTTCAAAAGATATAGTACTGACAACTGATGTTTTACCGGTAACTACCCCGACGCGTGTTTTCCTTTCCACAGCGTTGGTGAGAGTGGTTGACGGCAAGGGCAGCAAACACACCGCCAGGGCGATCTTGGACAACGGTAGTGGAATAAATATCGTTTCCGAAGCTTTCTGCAGTAAGCTGGGTTTGCCAAGGCGGGACGTAAGCTCCACGGTAACAGGTTTTAATAGTCATGTATCCAATAGTACACAGTCTTGCAATCTCACAATTGAGTCATTGACTTCTAGCTATAGGACTAACATTGATTGTCATGTGTTTACCAACGTCACCACAGCAGTACCAATCACATACATTGACACACAACACATTCAAATCCCAGCAGGCTTATGTTTATCTGACCCCTCTTATAATATTCCTTCTAAGGTCGATCTTCTTCTCGGGGCAGATATCTTCTGGGATATTTTAGGTAGCAAAAAGATTAGCCTAGGTAAGCATTTACCTATGTTACGTAGTTCGGAGTTCGGATGGATAGTCACTGGTCACATTTCGAGTCCGAAAAGCACACTCAGTCAATGTCTATTAACTCAAGGTCAACTTGATATTGATCTCACTCGTTTTTGGGAAGTAGATAGTATTTCTCAAGAACATTCACAATCCGCAGAGGAACGTGCGTGTGAAAATAGTTTCACTGTCAACACAACACGTAATGACGATGGTCGCTTTGTCGTCACCATACCTCTCAAGCAAGATCCTCAGGTCTTAGGCGATTCTTTTGAGATGGCTAAGCGCCGTTTTTTATCGCTTGAGCGTAAATTCGAACGAGAACCAATATTCAAGGAAAAGTATTTAGACTTCATGAAAGAATATGAGCAGTTAGGTCACATGACTGAAAATAAAACCCTTTTTCCATACAGTGACAATGCCAACTACTACCTTCCTCATCATGGCGTACTTCGGGAGTCCAGTACAACAACCAAGTTGCGTACAGTCTTCGACGCTTCTGCCGTTACCACTTCAGGAATTTCTTTCAACGAAATTCAGATGGTCGGTCCTACTGTCCAAGACGATCTTTTATCGATTCTCCTCAGATTCCGCCAGCATAAATTTGTAGTATCGGCAGACATAGAAAAAATGTTTAGATCTATTGACATAGTACCCAGTCAACGCTCGTTACAACAAATAGTGTTTAGGTATGATCCCTCTCATCGCTTAAAAACCTACACACTTAACACAGTTTGTCAGGGGACTGCTTCAGCGCCTTATCTCGCGACAAAATGTTTGAGTAGTCTGGCATCCACAACCAACGATAATAACGTCAAATACAGTATATCGCACGACTTTTACTGTGATGATTTATTAAGTGGATCCAGTACTGTACGCGAAGCTATAAAGTTATGTAAGGGAATTACTACCGCCTTAAATTCAGCAAGATTTAATATTCGCAAATGGAAATCTAATAACGCATTAATTCTTAACAAGTTGTTCTCAGGTAAAACAATAGATTCAAACACAGTATTAGATCTATCAGATAACAACAACAGTACATCTTCAAAAACTTTAGGTTTATACTGGCTTTGTCAGCAGGATACCTTATCTTTCTCGATTAACATTGAACTTCATGATAAGGTTACCAGACGACACATTCTTTCTGTAATAAGCCAAATATTCGACCCATTAGGTCTTGTAGGTCCATGCGTTGTTGAAGCTAAATTGGTTATGCAGAAATTATGGGTCAATAAGAGCTCTTGGGATGAAGAAGTATCGACAGAAATTTTACATCTCTGGTCTTCATTTGCTAACACGTTACCCTGTCTTAATAAATTACAAATTCCACGATGGGTTCTTAGTGATCTTTGCGTAAAGAATGAAAACCACGTATTCACAGATGCATCTGAAAGTGCGTATGGGGCATGCGTCTACATTCGGTCTGTGTGTAATACGGGGCATGTGCGTGTTCAGCTCTTAATCTCGAAAAACAAGATTGCGCCGATCAAACCCACAACTATCCCTCGTCTTGAGTTGTGTGGGGCATTACTAGGTGCAAGACTGTGTACTAGGGTAAAAAATTCACTTACGTTAAACATTAACATGTGTCGATTTTGGTGCGATTCCACGATCGTCTTAGGGTGGTTGTCCACCCCTTCGAAATCAGCTTAACCAATTCGTACGTAATCGTGTTAATGAAATCAAAGAAAGCACCAGCGGTCACACGTGGAGCTACGTGCCGTCCAAGGAGAACCCGGCAGATCTTGTTTCCCGCGGGGTGAAGGCTGATATTATCAGCGACGCCTCGTTGTGGTGGTCGGGCCCATCGTATTTACTCGAGTCTGATCATTGTTGGCCTAAAATGCCTAATGAATCCCAGAAACAGGACCTACCGGATCTCAAACCTTGTCTTGTCATAAATAATGACGTTACCAAGAATGATGACGACAAACTATTTACAAAACTTATACTTAAATATTCACAATTTACACGTTTACAAAGAGTTATAGCCTATATACACAGATTTATTTACAATTGTAAAAACAAAACAAACAGATTTTGCGATCATCTTTCTTGTGACGAATTGCAAAATTCATTTAATTTTATCATGCGCACTACACAGTTAGAAATGTTTCCAAATGAATACCTTATCTTAAAATCAGGTCACGCGTTACCAAAGAAAAATAAATTAATATCATTGACGCCATTTCTAGATTCACATGATATCTTGAGAGTAGGCGGTAGACTTGATAATTCTCCTTATAGCTATGACACAAAACATCCTATATTATTATGTAGCAAACATCATTTAACGAAAATAATATTTCATATGCATCACTTAAAGCTTTTACATGCGGGACCTCAGTTATTGTTGTCCAATATTCGTCAAACCTTTTGGCCTATAGGAGGAAGGAATTTGTCTAAATCCATAACGAAAGGTTGTATAAAATGTTTTAGATTTAAAGCCAGTAATGTTCAGCCCATAATGGGACAGTTACCTGAATCCAGAACTACACTGGAATTCCCTTTTTTACATTGTTCGGTGGATTATGCAGGTCCAGTTATGATAGCCAACCGTAAAGGTCGAGGTTGCCAACTAATTAAATCTTACTTGTCCATTTTTGTCTGCTTAGCTACAAAGGCTGTACATTTGGAACTAGTTACAGACCTTACTAAAGAGGGATACATGGCAGCTCTAAACCGGTTTGTGGCTCGTCGAGGGAAGCCTCAAAGTATAACCTCCGATAATGGTACAAATTTTGTAGGTACAAGTAACGAGTTACATCGTTTCTTACAGGAATCAAGTTCCCAAATTGGTTCTGATGCCGCCCAAGAGGGTATAGACTTCCTCTTTATTCCGAGCTACACCCCCCATTTCAACGGTATGGCTGAATCTGCTGTCCGTTCTACAAAATTTCATCTTCGTAGGCTTCTGCAACTTACGCATTTCACGTATGAAGAAATGCACACTTGTCTGACTCAGGTGGAAGCCATTCTTAATTCACGTCCTATCACCGCCTTAAATTCCGATCCTACAGACTTTACTCCTTTAACACCCGCTCACTTCCTAATAGGACGATCACTTGTGTCTGTCCCACATCCACAGCTAACAGAACGAATAACAAGCCTTGAGCGCTACAAACGAATCGAGCTCGTCAAGCAACATTTCTGGAAAAGATTCTCCAACGAGTACATAACCACTCTCCAGCAAAAGACGAAGTGGCCTACTGCGTCAAGCGAACTCAAGTTGGGTTCCTTAGTCCTTATAAAAGACAAAGCGTTACCTCCGTTACGTTGGGCCCTGGGTCGTTGTGTGGCCGTTTTCCCAGGAGCTCAGGATCAAGTCGCTCGAGTCGCCGATATAAGGATCAAGGGAGGAACCATAATTCGAAGGGCGTTTAATAACATTTGTCCCCTTCCAGAACCTGCTTCTTGAATCAGCTGCGTACCTACCTACTTCAACCCGGGGAGTATGTTGGAGACAAAACGTAACACCGCCCGCCATTGCAACTACGGGAGCGGGGCAGCGGCGAGCGGGGGGACGACGGGCCGCTGACCATATTCCAAAAATCTACGGACCAAGAAGCGCGCGTCCTTAATGTTCAATATACGAACCAACCTATTTTACAGTCCGCTATTTTATTTTATAAAACCTCTGAGTATCACCAACAACAAGCAAAACCAAAGCCGCCGACTTGCGAATTGAAAGTTATTTTATACTTTTTGAAGGCAGTTGTCTTTTTTTTTAATTTTTTTTTAAATATTACAGACTATGTTTGTCTTAATTCCTTATGATTTTTTCTTTACTACCTAGTGATTTCCCACCACATATAAAGATAGACCATAGATAACGCAAGTATCACGATCTGTATGAAAACCAAGCGTGCCATTTTTTGACTACTTATTATTATTATTATTTTACTTTTATTATTATGACGTCACAATGTTTTGTTTTTCTTAAATTTGGTATTACCAGGTATTACTGAGGGTATTAGATTAAAAATAATTGGTTTTTTTTTTATTCATTACGCATAATATTAATCACAAAATGACTTTCAGATGGAATTAAACGTTTACTTTATTTTTTTTAGTTACGATTTTTGCACGTAAGCTAGGCACGCGAAGTAGTTGCTCTTGCGTTATCTAGGTCTATCTATATCTGTGTTTCCCACTATGTTAGGGTCGACTTCCAGTGTAACTGGATACAGCTGAATACTGAATACCAGTGTTATTACATAGAGCGACTGTGTATCTGACCTCTAGAACCCAGTTACTAGGTAACACGATACCCTTTGTAAGGGTGGTTGTCAGACTTTCTGGCTTCAGACTACCCATAACCACTGCCAAAAATCTACGAAAGACAGCCGGGGCCAACGGTTTTACGTGCTTTCCGAGGCACGGAGGGGTCTCGATATGAAATGGATGGTCACCCATCTACGGACTGACCGCGGCAAGCGTAGCTTAACCTCAACCGATCGATCCGTATGGCTTTTATTTAGTCACAAGCCACTCGATGTTTTCTTTAGTATTAAAAAAAAATATATATATTATTTCATCATCATCATCATAATGTCAACCTTTACACGTCTACTACTGGGCATAGGTCTCCCCAAAGGGGTTCAGCCGTAATCACCATGCTTGGCCGAGGCATGTTGGCAATCGCAGTAGGTGTACTCAAAAGGACGCTGCTGCCCATCTTCTGGTCAATATCCCTCTGTCGCCTTCTACGACACCCACGGGTAGAAATGGGGTGATGCTATTCGCGACCGGCACCACACGGTTGGTTATATATTTACGATTTTTTATCAAAGTGTTACCTAATCATGGTAAGCTAAACCAATGTTATCTACTTTTAGTAAACCTGCCAGAGGGAAATGTTGTTAGGTATTCAGTAACTGTCAGAAGAAAACGACGCGTCATGTCAACGTGTTGAAACGACAAGGGAATTAATTGCGGTGGCATTTGCTGTTCCCTACGGAACCCTAAAACGTTTTGAAATTCAAGAATGCAGAGATAAAATTTCATTCAGCTTAGACCCATTTTATAAACTAAATGGCGATGATGCAATAAATTATAAGATGAATGAAATATGGGTGATATGAAATTCCAATAAAATTGATGGGGTATGGTGATAGCCATTAGGAGGGTACAGCTTTGCTGCATCTAGAAGTATAAGTACCTACTTATATTGAATATGTAATCCGACTGAATACCGCTGCTTTATAAAATGAACTCGAGTAAATATTAAATCGAAAATATCGGCTTTTGTGTTCAAGTCAGGATTATAGCCAATTAGCGTCTGATTTATGGAAAAAAAAGGTTTTTAAAATAAAGAGCTTTTTAATCTGAATAGACTTTTGAAAGTAAACAAAAGTTCTACTCTTTTTATTAAAAAGTCCGACTTTATCATCATCTATCCTAGCCTTTTCCCAACTAAATTGGGGTTGGCTTCCAGCGTAATAACGGCATTCTACTGTTGCGCGTCTTTGGTGCGTGCTTCGGAACGCAACATGATCGGTATTCTATTATTCGTTTGACGTCTCAAAATTTCTGTTAAAAAACTGTAAAATCTGTACTGGGGTATTATTTTAATATTAAAATAACGTCTTCATTGAAATGTAATCGATTCTATTCAATTATTTAGTGATGCAGCTGAATACCAATGTTTTACATGGAGCAAATACCTATCAGACCTCCGCAACTCAGTTGCTGATTAACACGTTAGGCCTTGGTAAGACTGGTTGTCAGACTTTCTGGCTTTTGACTACTCATATTGACTGTCAAAGATCGACGAATGACAGACGGAACCCATGGCTTTTACGTGATTAGAGGGCTAATTCACGTAATTTTATGACGCGCCGATGAAGTTGTAGTGCAGTTGTAGTTAAGTTCAAATTTGAGTGATAAACGGTATTCTTGTAATCATTGAACTGTGCGTAAGCTGCGCGTGAACTGCACGTCAACTGTATGACAACTAAACTCTATCAAACTAATTTATGGTGTAGCCACATGACAGAAAAAATATTAATCACTAAATAATTGAATAGAATCGATTACATTTCAATGAAGACGTTATTTTAATATTAAAATAATACCCCAGTACAGATTTTTGTGTTTTTTAACTGTAATTTTGAGACGTCAAACGAATAATAGAATACCGATCATGTTACGTTCCGAAGCACGCACCAAAGACGCGCAACAGTAGAATGCCGTTATTACGCTCGCGTGACGCGAACTTGACGCGAGCGTGTCTGACAGCGGTAGAGAATACGAAAAGCGTGGTTTTGATCGAAACTTAACAACTGCACTGCAACAGCACTTCTTTAGTTACGTGAATTAGCCTACTGTACGGCTTTAACTTGGCCACAAGCTTCTCAATAAGTAATTACTACATATTATTAATGTAGGTATAACTTGATAGTTCAAATCATGCCTGTATATCCCATTACACTAACAATCCTTAATTAGAAGTTGCACGGCTAATGAACATTGTGGGTAGCAAGCAACACGCGTGAACGCTTCATCCGAACCAGCTCTTAGAGAAGCTGTTTATTCTCTTAGCACACTACATTGAACATTGTAAACATCTGTAAACAGAATTCAGTCATAACTATCAATACCTATATAGATGTAGACATTAAATAACTCATGGAAAATAAAACAGCAATGAACAGTTGTTACACTTTCTGGCTTCTCAAAGTCAAAGTCAAATCATTTATTTCAATTAGACCATTAAAAAGGCACTTTTGGACGTCATAATAAAAAAATATAAAGTTGATTCTAGTTGCCCATTCCAAAAGGTAGTTTCGTATGGAGAAGAATGGGCAAGAAACTCCATACTTACTCTTTTAAAAATAAATGTGTACAATATTTTGCATTTACAGTTTACAGTTATATACAATGTACAAAGTATTACAAGATAAAGAATGACAGCTAAGTTGTATACATAGATACATAGTGTTCACATATTATTATTTACAATTATTGTAAAAGTAGACAACCACTCCATACATTTCAACAAACTATGAACCTATGAACCAGTGTGTGTGTGAACCAAAGCAAGCAAGTTCTGACTACCAAAAACGACTGTCAAAGATCTACAAACGACCGCCAGAACCAACAGCTTTACATGTTTTCCGGGTCTCGGTATGGAATGGATACTCGCCCACCCACGGACCAACCGCGTTAAGCATAGCTTTACTGACCGTTCGATCCGTACAGCTTTTACTAAGCCACTGACCTCCCAGACCTCGAATTGATAGACGTGAATAATGTCACAATAAATTAATGAATGCATAATTAATTTCGTATTCCACCGCAATCGGTCGTATGTCACCGAAGCCGGATGCGTGTCGCTGAATATATGACCGTTGTGGCATCCGATTGACTCGGCAGATGCTTATATCACAATCATTTGCATGATTGTCTGAGTGTGTGTACAATTATGCCATACACCATTACTACAGCTTACTGGAAGGTTTTTTTTTTATATATTGTAATAGGCTTGCGTTTGACCGCAACTCACCTGATCTTAAGTGATGATGCGGCCTAAGGTGGAGCACGCTTGCCTAGAATAAATCGGTTCACTCGTGCCTTGAAGATACCCAGATTATATGTATCGGGGAATAGAGAGGCGGGCAGTGAATTCCACAGTCTGGCAGTTCGCACAATAAATGTGGAAGAAAAGCGCTTGGTTCGAGACCGTGGAACTTCAACCGTATAGCGGTGACGCTTCGCCGTATCCCTGCTCGTCCGGTGATGGAATGGGCATGGGGGAATTAAGTTGTGCAATTCCAAAGCACACTCTCCGAAATGTACCCGATAAGGTCATTGTTGGACAAAACCCTCCTAATACCCTTCTCCTGCCTTCGCTTCGTTCCTATAGTTATGTCATCATCATCATCATTTCAGCCGAAAGACGTCCACTGCTGGACATAGGCCTCCCTAAGGGGGGTTTTGCCATAATCGCCACGCTTGGCAGGCGGATTGGCGATCGCAGTATGGATGTTACAAAGGCACAGAGAACGCTGCTGCCCATTCTCTGGTAAGTCCCTTAGTCGCCTCTTACGACACCCACGGGAAGATATGTAATTAATAATAATACCAGCTTATTATTATTGTTCCCCTGCAGGCCAGAGGCCTCTACTCATACAAAGAAGCCACGAGCAATGATCACCACGCTCGCTCAAATCAAACCGCAGCCGCAAGGGGCGAATCACTACTCCAAAATAAATAAAAACGGGGCGAATGGAACATTTTAATCGTAAGGGGCAAGATCCAAGGGGCGAACGGAGCGTGCACCTTATTGTTTTTTTTTTTTTTTAACCTGTTTTTATTTAGGGGTTTTTATCTCAGATATGTCAACCCCATCATACCCTTTTACAAGATTCCTTTATTAAATTTTATTTTTTCTTAACATCTATTAGTGTAAAGCTTATCTACTAACAGCAAAAAAAGTGAATCACTCAAGAAGTGTAGTCATTACACCACAATTTTTTTTTGTGGTCTCTGAACTTGGTAAGGTTAAAATTGACTGTATTAAACCTGCATCTAATCTATTTAGTTTTAGCTCGATCATGAATGATTCACGTTCATCTTTACACACAATCCATCAGCAAATGTTGTACTGTATCCTCGACTTTTTTGTACGCTGTGTAATTCGGAGATTTGCCTATTCAGAACGTGCTTTGTGCGTTCAAATCGTAATGACGAAGACCAAAGCACGAGAGTGCAGAGAAAGGAAACGTAAATTACTTCGTTTTATTAATTGGGAATAGGTACCTGTTCCATCTTTGTATCAAAGGGTGATGATAATGCTTAATTTCGCTTGTCGTTTAAAATTAAATCAAAATACCTACTACGAGTACATACGTCAGACTGGATCGCTCTCAATCAGCACAGTACACGCCTGGAGAATTTTCGAAAAACGCTGATTCTGTCAATTCAGCGGTTGAGCGGTCGTCGTAATTTTAATTCGAGAAACGACATAAATCGAATACCTATGTATACTTATCTATCTTCGGGAACAAAGGCTGAGTCCTAAAAAAGACCGTCTGGTAACTAGCCAAACATTTATTTATTAAACAGGTATATTATAAGCTAACAATAAGAAACTAAAACGCTGAAATGCTAGAATAGGGTATCACTCACAATTATAAGTGAGTAATAATTAGTACCTACACTTAAATTATTTGTTGTCATAAAAATTCAATTCATTATAATAGTCACATTGTCAAAAAGATTATAATCGTACACCGGTACCGGTTATTGTATCCGTAGTAATCTTAACTCTAAGGCGATTCGCACACTGGTGCCAATAGGGTATTTTACTCTATACGAGAAAAAATCTATAAATATGTTATTGAGATAGTTTAGGCATAAAGAAGTCGGAAAATGTAAGTTTTAGTTCATAAAATAACAAAGCAACTTTTTAAATTCAATTCAAAGTTTTCAGTATTTTTAATCTGTTATAAAACACCGTGAAATAGTAGCGGCCATGTTATTACGCCATACGGCTGTGTAAACAAAAAAATTTCAACTGTCAGTCAACCGATTGGCGTAATATAGGCTTTGTACTTTTATTATTTTCGTAACCAACGTAATTTTTTCATTATTACACCTATTACAAAATATGCTTTTAATTATTTTTAAATGATATACAATTATCATATTTAATATGAGCTCATTTGATACAAAACGAACTGACGTCATTTACGCTGAGCAATATGGCGTCCAGTAAGAGGCGTTTTAGTCAAACTACGCGCGAAATTTGAAAATTTAAAATTTAGATGCATATTTATGGCACTTATCGATTAAATAAAAAATTTGTGTTTTTTTTTGGTGGCATATTAGCACTACAGAATTCCATTGAGACACTTTTCAAAAATGGGTGTAATACCCTATTCTGTTGTGCACGAACTAAATTAATTTTAAGCTATTTTATATCTCTTTCTCTCCAATAAAACAAGAAAAAGACATATATTAGTAAGAGCTCTCAATTTAAGTTGATCTAAATGGTTCATACAATTTTTTGTTGTCATTTCAGAACGTATTGATTAAAAACACTGCGAAGTTCAAAGGAAAAACTAATTTGACATCTCTATCTTAGTCCTTGTCTGTCGCCGTCCTTTTCTTCAGCTGCCTGGTAGTAAGAGATGCCAAATACCTAATTTTAATTTAGTTTGTGAACAAGGGAATCGGCACCAGTCTCGCATCACGCAGCAGGGTGCATGGCAACGCAGTCACGCGCGCGTGTTTTCAGTACAAAAGGATACTTTCAAGCAACGTAAGCACACGCACTGCCTCGCCATGCTGTGTGATGCGGTGCAGTGTGCGAATCGCCTAAATGACGTATATTTCGAAATTGAAATTGGAAATATTTATTTAAAACTAAGCACACAGTAATTGATACAAGTCCATATTATGTTAGGGTAGATGCTTAAAGCTATGTCAGTAAAATTTAAAATTATTATTGTTTTGAGCATGCATGAGCGATCAATGCCTCAGGATTTGGGTGTACACTCTGTCAGACACCACGGTCAGAAGCGTATTGTTGCTACCCTTTACCCGAGACCGCAGGGAGGCCATACTTTTCCGAAGCACCACCTGGAACCCGTCCGTGCTTTGTTTGGCGAACATGCCAGAGGCACTGCACTATCATGGGAGCCCCAACAAATCCCTGAACAGTTGTTATACTGGACGTGCAGAGCATTGCAAGCTGGTTTATTGTAATTGCTCCGCAGGTTGCACGTGTTTAACGTTTGGCAATAGCTTTTGAATAGTGTTATTGTAGCGTCATGTGAGCATCGCGCAAACCTGCGAGAAAGCATATTATCCCTAGTACTTCAGCCGAAAGACGTCCACTGCTGGACATAGGCCTCCCCCAAAAGGGGGGGTTTTGCCATAATCGCCACGCTGGGCAGGCGGGTTGGCGATCGCAGTATGGTTGTTACAAAGGCACAGAGAACGCTGCTGCCCATTCTCTGGTGAGTCCCTTAGTCGCCTCTTACGACACCCACGGGAAGTTATGGGATTATCCCTAGTGCTGGCGGAGAACTTCAACACCACGATGATTCGATGTTAAATGGTCAACGTCATCTATGAATAAAAAATGGAACAACAATTCAAAAAGTATTTAAATACTGCTATTCGCTGGTATGTTGCTCCACAGCTCATGTCAGGCCTAAAGATTGAAATATCACTCACAATAGAAATCTTCCTCAGTCTACAGAATAGACAACTAAAGTCGTAAAACACGATGAAACATCACCTCCTGTCGACCCTAATCACCAGGACCAACCTCTTCATTAAAACAAATGAGTTTATACACAACAATAAATATTCATTCATCACCTTCGCTGAGATAATGAGAAAATTTAATTATTCCGTGAAAAAACACTTTTCCCGTTAATTTTTGGACTTAATTAACTAAAAGGAGAGTCTGCCGACATCAATCTTGAGTGTTTTTTAATCATTTATCTTTGAAGATCATTCCTTTGATAGTGTCTGGAAAAAGGTTCTAGATTTAGGCAAGGAATTAAAATAAAGTCGGAATCTGAAAACAACATTAAAATAATGTCAAAGTAACTTAATTAGATTTAAGACCGCTGCTTCTCCTTATTTTGTATAGAATATAGTAGTACTATTTGCTAGGGCAATGCCATTTTTGTATTTTATGCCACTACAACGGACGAAGTCCCGGGCAAAACCTAGTTGGTTTTGAAATGTAGTTGTTGAAATGAATAATTTAATTAAAATCTTCTTCTAAAACGTCTATCAAAAAGTAGTAGGTACGTACTTAAAGGTTTTTGCAGGAAATCACAGTATATAGAGTTCTTCAAAAGGTGAGTGAATAGGTACTAGAAGAGTTGGCAACACGAATATGACACCCCTGATGTTGCTAGCATCAACTGTCACTGCTTACCATCAGAAAGACCGTTTGCTCACTCCTACCTATATAGAGTGACTGGTAATTAGTGTACGATACTTCAACACGTGATTGTGTTCATGAATAACAAACAACTTTCCCGAAGAAAATATGTTTTTTGTACTGGTTCACTTTAGGTCACAGGCGTGCGCGCGCGTGAATTTCATACGGCTGTTGTGTTATTGCGATAAAAGTGAACCAGTATAAAAAAACATTTTTTCTTCGGGAAAGTTGTTTGTTATCATGAACACAATCACGTGTTTAAGTATCGTACACTAATTACCAGTCACCCTATATACTATACCTAGATACCTTATACCTATCAAACTATACCAAGTCTTAATTAAGCTCAAATATTACACAAGATTATTAGACAGAAATCTTGTTTTAAAATACGCCTCTTAGTTAAATTATTAGATTCAACATGATACAAAGCTAAAACATCTCTACATCTCTCCAGTTCGTTTCGCATTTCCAAATTCATTTTACAAACGAGATTATTCAGAGTCTCACAATTCCTTAAATCAGATTTAAATATGACGTTTATATGAGTGAAGACAGAAATGACGTTTAAAATTCCAAGTTACACCGCCCGGCAGAAAACATCTTCAAGATATGAATGTACAATGTTAGGAAAACGGCGCCCATGCGTGTATTCTAATGTAGATATACTGCTGAAATGGACTTTGCTAACCCCAAAGAGCAAAGAAGGACTTGCTAGAGTGTGCAATTTACTTTGGTAGTGTCATAAGATAACTACCCTCTTTTAGTGAGAATGGTGCACTAATTGAAGCTAACGGATTTACTAATGAAAAGTAAGAACATACCTTTATCATTAAATAAAACATACATTTAGGAGAATATAATACTGCAGATATCTACTGAATAAAGTAGAATATAATTGAAAATATTACATTATACTTATGAAAGTTTTTAACAAATATACAATATTTACACGTACAATTAAAAAAAGAAAAACCTATAACTATTAAACCAAAAATAAACTAATATAATAAGGCATCAAAAAATTCCTCCACATCGCCGTCATCTGGGAATGTGCCCAAGAGACTGACTGCATTGCCCCGTTGGATGGCAATGCTTAACCTATTGAAAATGAATTCATAAAAAAAAAACAGGAAGGTGACGTATGGGAGCCCTTAAGTATTTATAACACTAATTTATAAGTCTCATACAGAGAAGATACAAGCATTGATCAAGGGCAGACTGGCGCTATTTTCAGACTTAAATTAATTATAAGTCCAGGTTTCCTTACAATGTTTTCCTTCACCAATATCAGTGATGTACAAGATAAACTTCGAAAGTACATTTGATATTGGAAAAGTCACATTGGTACTTTTTCGTGACCAGTTCTGGACCACTGCACTTTAACCACAGCGCCATCACGACATCCAAAAACATTTATTATTTATATTTCATGCACACAGCACAAAGGCGGACTTAATGCCTTAGGCATTCTCTACCAGTTAACCAAGGGTGACATTTCACATACTGGGAAATCTATTTGGTCGTAGGGAGATACTGGCCACAGTATATACTTACCACCAAATAGATTTAACGTCATACTTATCAGCCAAAATATCCTAGAGCTAAATATTTGGCTGTTAGATGAGACACGCAACTCAGAAGTGTGACACAATAAAACTGTCAGCAATGAGACCTCATTTACATCAACTATACCTATATAATATCTAAGCAAACTCTAGGGCCATGGGGTCCGAGGCCCATATTGTTTCTCGTGACATCGCCAAGCGGCTGGTCGACTCTTCACGTGACCCGAGGGCTAGTCTATTCTTGGGTCAAAGAATCAGCATTGCCATACAACGTGGCAATGCTGCCAGCCTGTTGGGCACATGTCTCGTTGACAGCGATGTGGACGAGTTTTTTGATGCCCTTTGAGCTCCCTGCCTTTTTCTTAGAATTGTACATAATATTATTATTTAGATTTAAGTTTTGTATAAATATTCCCAGGTACTATGTTTTTATTTAAATAAAGTGTCTCATTTCTCATTAAATAAACCTAGCAAAATACACACTTACTAAACGAAATACACAGTTTCCTCATTTTCATAAATACAATTCCATCAGTTTACGCTTCACTCGAAAACTCATTCAACTCGAAAGGACAATGTGCAATCAAAGTCACTTAACTGCCACCAAAGTGCGCACCAAAACTCTCTATGTACTTGTAAAGTCTTGCGAACCAAAACATCGTATGTACACCCTTGCTAACAGTAACTTATGTAATGTAATACATCCTGTCGCTAAATGGCACCCAAAAGTCGCTCAAGCTAAGGACTGGAGGCAATTAACTTAATTGTCTTTATTACACGATGAACGCTTTTATCAAAATGCGAAATATTAAGCGCTCGGTAATTGTGGAGCTGAAGGAGCTAAATGGTTTTTTAAAGATTTTTGCTGTTAGAGATGGTGGGTTACTGAACTTGTAAGTTTTAGAGTTAAGAGGAAAAAGCATGTATGTAAACCTAAATGTCAAAATGTTAAAAGCTCACTGATTTTTTATCAGTTTTAAACTTAAAATTATGCTTTATGATTAGACCAATCTTATACATAAAAATCTTCTGTGCCTGTGTATGAAAGTGAATTCCTTCTACGAGTGTGGCTGTATCGATTTTACTGAATTTATTTGTGTGTGTTCAAGTGGATTCTAGAATGGTTTAGATTCACAATTGGACCCGACAGGTGATGCTATAGTAGGGTTGTAGGACAACGTCTGCCAGGCTCGCTAGTTAGTTATAATTTTATGTCTACCATAAACTTTGTGTAAGTACCTACAGTATTTTAATGATTTTGAACTTGTGTACATTATCATCACCATCCCAGCATCATGATCATCATCACCAGCCTATTGTCATCCACTACTGAGCGTAGGCCTCCCTCAGAGATCACCAACATATGTAATTTTGTATATTTATGCTCACAAATAATTTGCACCTGCCATGTTATTTCTACACCACCTTTGGTTGACTGGTAGAGAATGCCTAAAGCATTCAGTACGCCTATGTACATTTTGTTGCATAAAATTTAAATAAAAACATTTCGGTTTTCATTACCAAAGCACTAAAATACCATTAGAAAAAATTTAGGTCCCAACTTCCCTTCTATTACTAAGATAAGCAACTGACACCAGAAACAGTAAAAATTAAAATTGTGATATTTTACTGTGGTCGCAAGTTACGTAATCAGACTTTATGTCCCGACGTCAGGGTCCCTATAAAAAATGGACTGGACAAGTGGGAGTTGGACCCACATTATGAGGTCTGGTTAAACAATATAAATGTATCCTGTTCCTTTTTTTGCTTCTCCCCTTTTTTCCCTATGTTTGCATGAACTTGTCGTACATTTTTGGTTGTGTGTCGAATATTTGTACTATATACTATATTTGTACTAAATACTATAAATAAATAAAAAATAAAATAAATAATATGTGGGGACATTTTCACACACGGCTATCTGACCCCAAACTAGGGAGACCCTGTACTATGGGTGTCAGACAGCTGATATACATACACAAATACTTTTTTTTTTTGTAAATACTTACATATATAGATAAACAACACCCAGACACAAGGCAAACACAAGTGCTCATCACACAAATGTTTACCCTGGGCGGGAATCGAACCCGCAACACGCTGCGCAGCAGTCGATCGCTCGCTATATTTGCATTTATTTCAATCAAATACGTGGGCATAGATCGCACAAGATTGGGAAGTTTGAAAGGAGAAAGGGGCGGCCACAAACATAGGCTAATAAAAAAAAACATTTACACAAATCGGCACTTTTGAATTGTCAAGGAGCTAGTTACTTAATGTATATGCTCTGGGTGTACTTTATTGAATCCATACTATCCATCCATACCTACTTCCACCCAGACTTTGTTATTTTATAATATTACTAGCTTTTGCCCGCGACTTCGTCCGCGTGAATGTCGATTATAGCGAATGCAAAGTCGCGGATAAACAGTAGCCTGTCCTTCCCCGGGGTTCAAGCTATCTTCATGCTAAATTTCATCAAAATCAGTTCAGCCGTTTCATCGTGAAAGCGTAACAGACAGAGTTACTTTCGCATTTATAATATTAGTATGGAGTATGGGTAATTGCAAAACACAATCTGTCTGTTACATTTTCACTACGAAACGGCTAAACCGATTTTGATGAAAATTGCTATGAATATGGCTTGAACCCCGGTAAAGGACAAAGGCTACTTTTTAAGCGACTTTGTCTGCATCCAACATTTACGCGAACGAAGTCGGGGGCAAAATACTATTAATGTACGAGGGTAAATAATTATGATGGTTATTGATTTTTCAACCCCTTATTAAATATGTCAGTAACTCAAACTCAAATCATTTATTTCAAATAAACCACGGGTACTTTTAAATTGTCAAGGAGTTAGTCAGCTAGAAAGTTGAGGCTAGTTGCTCGTTCCAAACAGTAGGTTTCTATAGAGAAGAACGAGCAAGAAACAATAGAATATGCGGCCTCAGTAACATCGGAGGTAAGCTAATTCTTGACACACAGAGCACAGACAAGCCACGAACCTGTGCCTATATACCTAGAGATGTACCTACCACAACACTCACGCAATTCTGTTCCAGAGATCTAACAGCCGTCAGGCTCAACACTGATAACGAAGCACCCGACATAGTCTTAGCGTCGGTATACATGCCAGGCGAACACGAAGACTGCCCACCTAAAGAGATGACCGACCTGGTGAAGCACTGTGAAGATGCCAACCTGAGCCTGGTCATTTGCACGGACTCAAACGCTCATCACCCACTTTGGGGCTGCAACAAAGCCAACTCCAGGGGCGAGGTATTATGCACGTATCTTTTCTCCACTAACCTTAACATTATAAACCATGGCTCAGAACCCACTTGGGTCACAGCCCGCGGACAAACAATTATTGACTTAACCCTTGCCTCAGAAAGCGCGGCAAATCTTATCTCAAACTGGCATGTATCTAACGAACCCTCCTGTTCTGATCACAGAAGGATTCGTTTCTCACTATTAGCTAACACAAAAAAACCCGAACCAAGGCGCAACCCGCGCCGAACCAATGTACCTGGCTACAAACGACTCCTGGCCTCCTTACTAGCCAGGGATCAAACACCTTTAAACATAAAGAATCCCAAACAACTTGAGGACACCGTAACAAAGCTCTCAGAATATATTATTGAAGCCTACCACACCTGCTGCAAACTAAAAGATCCGAACGCCAAGGGTAAGGGAAACTCTTGGTGGAATGCGGAACTAGGTAAGCTCAGGCTAGCGGTACGCAAACAATTCAACAAAGCCAAAAATTCCAGACTATCCGAAGACTGGGAGCTATACAAAGAAGCCCAATACACATTCAAAAAACAAATCAGAGCTGCCAGCAGAGCAGCCTGGAGAAAATTCTGCGAAAATATTGAATCACACAACGAGGCCGCGCGGGTGAGAAAAATCCTAGCCACCGACCAAAATCGCACCCTCGGGTCGCTGAAAACCCCAGATAACACATACACGAAAACAGGACTTGAAACAAGTAAAGTTCTACTAGAAACTCACTTCCCGGACTGCAGCCTCTCCGAGGACAGGACATGGACAAGTGAGCCAACACATACGCCAAACAACCAGGACTGGTATAGAGCCAGTACCATAGTAACAGAAGACCGAATAAGGTGGGCAATTAAAACCTTCAAACCATATAAATCGGCAGGCCTAGACGAAATCTTCCCAGCGCTACTGCAATGGGGAGTTGATCTCCTCACATCGTGGCTGGTCTTAATCTATCGTGCCTGCCTAGCACACAATTACGTACCACTTGCATGGCGAGAGGTGAAAGTTATTTTCATCCCTAAACCAGGCAAAAAGGACTACACACAGCCCAAAGCGTACAGGCCAATAAGCCTGACATCATTCCTACTGAAAACCCTTGAGAGGCTCTGTGACCGACACATCCGGGACGGACCTCTCCGAGGGCTGCCACTACACAAGCAACAACACGCCTACTCCACAGGGAAATCAACGGAATCAGCACTGCACAGTGTGATCTCCAAGATCGAATGTGCGGTAGACCACAAATGTTCCTCACTAGCGGCTTTTATTGACATAGAAGGCGCTTTTGACAAAACCATATTCCACAGCATCAACGCAGCTCTCGAGGAACACGGTGTGGACTCGACCCTGCGAGGATGGATCACGAACATGCTCAGACTAAGAGCCGTACAAGTCACGGTGAATGATACTACAAGAGCCATTGTGGCGAAGGGATGCCCGCAAGGAGGCGTGCTCTCACCACTCTTATGGAATCTCGTAGTAGATAGCCTCATAAGGCGCCTAAATGACAGGGGATATTTCACAGTGGGTTATGCTGATGATATAACCATTATAATAAACGGCACACATGAAAACACACTATGTAACCTTATGCGCCAAGCCTTGAAGATAGTAGAGGACTGGTGCAAGGAGTACAAATTAGCAGTAAACCCTACTAAAACCGAACTTGTCCTTTTCACAAAGAAAAGGAAGTTAGCAACCCTACAGTTACCACACTTCTTTGGAACCACGTTAAGCCTATCGACTGAATCCAAATACCTGGGCATATATTTGGACAAACAGCTGACCTGGGCAAGACACACTGACTACATCACCACAAAAGCCAGCATAGCCCTATGGCAATGCAAAAGACTGCTTGGCAGGAATTGGGGCATAAGCCCCAAAATCACCTACTGGCTATACACCACAGTCATCAGACCAATTGTCACATACGGCTCTCTAGTTTGGTGGCCCAGGACCAATCTGAGCACAGCCCAGAAGGAGCTCGAGAAACTACAAAGATTAGCCTGTGTGGCGATCACCGGCAGTATGAGAACGTCACCCACTGCCGCCCTACAGGCGATGCTGGGACTGCCACCCCTAAATCTCGTCGTGAGAGAGGAAGCGACCCTAGCGGCTTTTAGGCTCGATATATCCGGCACCCTAAGCAAAGACTCCCGAATCAAACACACACGGATAAAAGAGGAAGCAATTAAACGACAGCCTATGATGGCATCACCCAACGACAGAACCCTGAAAACACACTGTTTCCAGAAACACTACAACATAGAGCTCACAGCGGAGCTATGTGACTACTCAGGCCCAAATGAGCTAAGGATCTATACCGATGGATCAAAAACCGACCACGGTACCGGAGTCGGGGTTTTCTCTGAAGACCTAAACATTAAAATATCTAGGCCCTTAGGAATGCTAAACACTGTCTACCAAGCAGAATGCGTAGGCATCATCCAGGCAGCACACGCCATTGAGGCCAGGGAAGTCACGGATACGCATATCCGTATACTCTCCGACAGTGCCTCAGTCCTTCAATCCTTAGAGAGAAACCAGATCACGTCGAGACTAATACTAGAATGTCATAATGCACTGGAACGCATTACAGCACCAAATCGCAATACAGTGACACTACAATGGATCAAGGGACACAGTGGTTCACTAGGTAACGATGCGGCCGACGAACTCGCCAGAAGGGGTTCCAGCACAAAAGCCTTCGGACCCGAACCCATTGTGCCCATTCCGTTCAATCAGTTGAGAAGTTGGTTAAGAGATTACACACAAATACAAGCGGAGAAATGGTGGACCTCGACACCAGGGTGCAGGCAGTCCAAGGAGGCTATGCCATCCCTGGATACGAAGTTGACCAAGCGCCTTCTGCACCTGGACAGAGATAGCCTGCGACTGGTGGCGGGGACCATCACCGGACACTGCTCACTGAATAAGCACTTTCACACACTAGGTATCACTGATAGTCCTCTGTGCAGGGCCTGCATGGAGGCGGAAGAAACGGTGGCGCATGTACTGCTTGAGTGCACTGGCGTCACCCAGATCCGCAGGGAGACTCTTGGAACGCCAAACTCCCTTGCGGACGCACTGAGAAGTCTGGGAAGATTGATCTGCTTCTGGAGGGAGGTGGGCTGGTTGGAATAATCGGCCGCTATGGCTCACGTACAATGGTCCATTTTAAGGACTAAGTGCGGAAACCGAACCCCCCTAACATAGAACATAGAACGAGCAAGAAACTCCATGAACACTCTTAAAATCAATAGAACATTACACATTTAGGTTACATCACTCATGTTGAATTGAATTGGGACATAAATGTGAGAAAAATGTAACAAGTTGTGCACGTTAAAAGAGGTCTAGAGACAAACATAAACAATTCAAAACTGAGTTGAAATTCTTTGTGAGATAACCAATTTTAACTTATTGGTCAAAATTAAAACTGGCAACTGTGAGAACTTTCGTATTTCACCTGTATAAGAAAGAGACTTTTAACTCACAGAGCGAGAATCACAGACTGATTTTAATAAAATTTCTACATTTCCACTTTCCTGCATTCAAATTTTGATTTTGTCCAATCGAAAATAGAATTACCAAAGTTTTCCCTCCTCCAAATGTCCGAGGGACTCTAAAATCATCTAAAATTCCTGTCCTTAACTTGGCTCGTAACAGCCCTTACAGTTGAAAGCTTAATTCAGACGTTGCTTCAAATTCGGGCTTGCAATTGATTTAATTTTGCATTTCTTAAGCAGGTGGGCAAGGGAAGGTTGTGAAATTTTATTCATATAGAGTAGGCATTTTGAAAGCATCAATTTTCATCTGATTATGTTTTATTATTTTAGAAAAATCAAATGTGTTTATGATTCTTGAAAGCCAACAGGTAAATGTTAAAAATAAATATTAATGAAAGTATTCATTTATTACGTAATTATTATACTGAGTTAAATATCAAAAACTGTCTTAACTGTTGTTTATTTTGTGAATGTTAAAGATGAAACTATGGAACTCCTCTTATGTTGTGCGAGATAATTCATAATTTTTATTAGACATTTTTGGAAAAATACAACTTAAGTTCTATCCACACATAATAATAATAATAATATATATATATGTAGGATCGTCAGGTGCGATCGAGGAGGAGTGCCGAGCGGTATAGCACATCGTCAGGACTATAGGCGTTCCCATTATCCCATTATCGATAAACAAGACCTGTAAAAACAATTACACACTATTAGTAAAGAAAACACAATACAAATGGTAATCAGTAACAGGAATAAAGTAAGTTCAAGGTACAGCAACAATACAATTAATCGTCGATTAATCGACCATTAAGGTCCCACAGTTCGTACAGTGGCCAAGCCACCCAATGATAAACGAACAAACCCTTAAGGTTTACAGTTCGTACAGCAGCCTGAGCCACCCAATGATAAACGAACAAACCCTTAAGGTCTATAGTTCGTACAGTAGCATAAGCCACCCAAATACAAAGTGTATCGCTCGCTAGCAGCAAGCCTATACAGCTATGTGAATATACAGCAGCGCTGTACCAGGTAAACCGACAGTATTGTCGGGAGCAGGAACTCTTTACTGAGTCGAATCCGAGGATCGACTGCCATACTTACGGAGTGCACGCTCTTTTATAAGGCGATGTCCCCCACCTTGCAACCTCTCCATACAAGTCTGCCCATGCGCACGGAAGTGCGTCACGCGTTTACTTGATACAAAACACTACAATGTACTAAATCTAATAAGATTTAATTATAAAGCAATCAATAACACACTAATAATTGTCATGAATAAACAATAGTGATTTCATAAAGTAATTCGTTTTACATTCAAAGTAACATGTCAACAATTGTTTTGAATAAAACCATCGATAACAATTATCGAAATAAAGTAACCACAAATCAGTGTGCATACAGTGAGTACTCAATAAATCATGTTTCGAATTAATAGACAATAATTGATACTAAAATCACTTAAATTGATAATAAGAGTAACAAATCATAACAAATTTAGTTAACTACCCACAATATTAATTGAGATTAAAAACCATCTCCGACACGGCCAGAACTGACATTCTACACGTCCTCGTGTAGTTATAAAGTTCTTGGTAAATATCGATCGGCCTTTCTGACAAAAAGCTTTAATTAGCAAAAGGTATGTTGCAAAGAAAAATCCTGAATTAGTCCTGAAGTAAAATCATTAGTAAAATTTGCATCATAACCAGTCAAAATAACCATACTGTTACAGACAATACATAGCTCAACAAATCAGCCGAAATCACACCATGGGATTCGACAAGTAACTTGAAGTCGAATAGACAACTCGCATAGGCGTCAACATAGACAACCCGCATAAGCGTCAAGATCAACATTCAAATACAAACGATAGTCAACATAGACATCTCAATTCAGCTATAGTATGTCAGCAGCAGATGAATCATCATCATCATCATCATTGTCAACATTGACATCATTAACAGTTACTGATGGACATTCAGGGATCTTTCGTACATTGTTACTCAAAGATTTTAACAAATACATTTTGGATCTAGAACCAAAGTATCCAATAACAAAGTAACCATTAACAGATTAACCACTAACAGAGTAACCACTAACAGAGTAACCACTAACAGAGTAACCACTAACAGATTAACCACTAACAGATTAACCACTAACAAAGTACCCAACAATATAAAGTACCCAACAAAATAAAGTACCGAACGTCAAACTTTCGGCACCTTTACCGATAACCAGTGCTGCTTCAGAACAGAATTTACTTTCATATCCTCACTGTCAACAGCGTTACAGCCGTCCTGCATCTTCACACGTTCTTGGGTGAATAGTTTATCTCATCATCTGTAAACAATCAGAAAAGAGCTCAAGTAAACAGCTTAACGTTCGGTCATTCTGATCAATTTAAATCAAACACTACAAACCTGATAACACAAAACAAGTTTAGTATCTTACCGCACATGTAATTACCTTATTACCACACATGTAATTACCTTATTACCACACATGTAATTACCTTACCACACATGTAATTACCTTACCACACATGTAATTACCTTACCACACATGTAATTACCTTATTATCACACATGTAATTACCTTACCACACATGTAATTACCTTACCTCACAACACATGTCATTACCTTACCTCACAACACATGTCATTACCTTACCTCACAACACATGTCATTACCTTACCTCACAACACATGTCATTACCTTACCTCACAACACATGTCATTACCTTACCTCACAACACATGTCATTACCTTACCTCACAATACATGTCATTACCTTACCTCACAACACATGTCATTACCTTACCACAGAACACATGTCGCTATACCGCTCGGCACTCCTCCTCGATCGCACCTGACGATCCCACTTCTGATGTAGGATCGTCAGGTGCGATCGAGGAGGAGTGCCGAGCGGTATAGCACATCGTCAGGACTATAGGCGTTCCCATTATCCCATTATCGATAAACAAGACCTGTAAAAACAATTACACACTATTAGTAAAGAAAACACAATACAAATGGTAATCAGTAACAGGAATAAAGTAAGTTCAAGGTACAGCAACAATACAATTAATCGTCGATTAATCGACCATTAAGGTCCCACAGTTCGTACAGTGGCCAAGCCACCCAATGATAAACGAACAAACCCTTAAGGTTTACAGTTCGTACAGCAGCCTGAGCCACCCAATGATAAACGAACAAACCCTTAAGGTCTATAGTTCGTACAGTAGCATAAGCCACCCAAATACAAAGTGTATCGCTCGCTAGCAGCAAGCCTATACAGCTATGTGAATATACAGCAGCGCTGTACCAGGTAAACCGACAGTATTGTCGGGAGCAGGAACTCTTTACTGAGTCGAATCCGAGGATCGACTGCCATACTTACGGAGTGCACGCTCTTTTATAAGGCGATGCCCCCCACCTTGCAACCTCTCCATACAAGTCTGCCCATGCGCACGGAAGTGCGTCACGCGTTTACTTGATACAAAACACTACAATGTACTAAATCTAATAAGATTTAATTATAAAGCAATCAATAACACACTAATAATTGTCATGAATAAACAATAGTGATTTCATAAAGTAATTCGTTTTACATTCAAAGTAACATGTCAACAATTGTTTTGAATAAAACCATCGATAACAATTATCGAAATAAAGTAACCACAAATCAGTGTGCATACAGTGAGTACTCAATAAATCATGTTTCGAATTAATAGACAATAATTGATACTAAAATCACTTAAATTGATAATAAGAGTAACAAATCATAACAAATTTAGTTAACTACCCACAATATTAATTGAGATTAAAAACCATCTCCGACATATATATAGTTGTGAATATTTTGTATGAACTCGTTCACACACGTCCGTGTACGGGCCGGCGACGGAGTTTCAGTGCCCGGACCGATACAATGCCGTGACGTATACCCGTGCACGTCACGGCATCGGTCCGGGCCCTGACGATATTTTCCAAGCACGTTGCGCATATTAAAAAAAAAAATAATGACGAGTTTTTAATACAAGAGGGAGGCATATAATATATGTTATATATATATATATATATATATATAACTAGCGGGCCTGGCAGACGTTGTCCTGCCCTTATAATAAAAAAGTTCTACAACTAGGCTGCAGCGCCACCTACTGGATCCAATTGTGAATCTAAACCATTCTCGAATCCACTGGAACACACACAAAAAAATCATCAAAATCGGTACAGCCGTTTAGGAGGAGTTCACTTTCATACACACACACAGAAGATTTTTATATATATAATGGTGACTGAGGAGGGATACAGATGGAATGTCGCGGCCTGTCCACGGTGCGGTCACGTCCCTGACGTGTGTGAACAAAAACTCCCTGACGCAGCCCTGACGGGACACGGATGCACGGTCTTAGCACGGCCACGGACCGTCCTCGTCGCGGGTACGGCCCTGATATGTGAGGATAGAGCTTTATCAATACATTTTGCAGATTTTTATAGTGTACTATTTTGCACTGCAGTGCAAAGGTCTCTTCTCATACAGAGAATTCATGAGCATTGATCACCACGCATGCTCCAAGCGAATAGACAATTCAAAAAAATAAAAAAAAATGGCTTTTCTTTCTTTCTTCCTTCTTTACTGACGTTGTCCTTCATCGACGTCACACGTATTGAAAAAGTGACATTGATAGGTACTTTTCTGGATTCGATCCCTCAACCATGGTTGCATTTGTTCCCAAAACGTATGGTGCGTGTGGGGGGATGTTCACCATGTACCGGTGGCGCATCGCCGTACACTCCCCGTGTGCAACGGAATTGCATAATTTAATTCCGCCGAGCCCGTTCCATTATCGGGTCACAAGACGTACGGCGATGCGCCACCGTTACATGGTGGACATCCCACCTACACGCACAAAACGTTTTGGGAACACATTCATTGTGCGTACTGCTAAGGAGTGGAATTCCCTGCCTGAGTCTTTGTTTCCTGATAGCTACAACCTGGGAGTCTTTAAGTCAAGAGCGAATAGGTTACTTCTAGGCAAGAGTGCTCCATCTTAGACCGCATCTTCGCTTCCCATCAGGTGAGATAGTGGTCAAACGTATGCCTATCAATAGTTAAAAATAAACCTCATGCATGAGAGCTATTATATACGCGACTTTACGACGCGACTTTTTAAGGTGACGAAATTTAAGCGCTGAAGTCTCTTCGTTCCACCGTGTAAATGAGGTGACACCTTAACATAAACCAAGCAAGTATAATATATGAGAATCCATGTGAACGAGATCCTTAAATCATTCCTAATTAATATGCTAAAAGAATTAAGCGCAGAATAACTACTTCATTCTTAGCTCTTAGTTCAGTGAGTTATTCAATTCTTATGCCAAGTTTTTGCATTAGAATTTCAGATCGAAGAGATTCAGTGTTTATTTTAGCATTCAATTGAGATTTGTAATCGAGAATTGGTTTAAAACTTTGTCATTGGACTAAAGGTCAGTTGGAAGTGTTAATAATATGAGGTTAAAGCTTGATTTCAAGGTCAAATAAACGTTTTTTTTTACTTTATTGTATATTAACAGAGACTGCGCGTGTTCGTGCCGTTGGTCCCGGTTCTCATTCGTAGATCATTGTAGTCGAAAGCCAGAAAATCCGACCACCAGCCTTACCAAGGGGTATCGTGTTACCCAGTAACTGGTTGTAAAGATCAGCCAGGCAGTCGCTCCATGTAAAACACACAATAATAAAGTAATATGTTGATATGTTGTTGGAAAAAAAAGACAACCGCCTTCAAAATCTAAGAAGTGTTAAATAACTTTAGCACAGTACACATATGACTTAAGATTTGGAAGTCGGTGGCTTTGTTCTGTTTGTTGTGTTTAATTAATTACTACCGACTTCCGGATTTAAAATCATGTGTGGGTTACCTATCACAAGGTCAAAAAATATTTGACCGAATTTCATATCACCTAAAACTTTTCAACATTTCTCGTTTCGTATTTTTTTACTTCATCGAAGTCACGTCTGCCACTGTATCAATTGACCTATTATCAATTCGCTTTTTTTCGTTGCTCCGACGTTTCATTTGGTCGAAATAGTTTTTACCGAAGTTACACTTAGCCGAAATAACATTTGTTCGAACATTCGTTATACCACTGTTTTAATTACCATATTTTACCAATCGCCTAGAAGTAAATATGTCTGATATTGATATTGAGCCAATGAAAAAATCAAAAACTTTTGAAAATAAAGACAATTTGAGTGAAATTCAATATTTAAAAGAGCTTTCAAAACTAATGTTTTTATTACAGTGGCGTTATAGAGAGCTTATTTCAGATTAGTTTCCTACTATTTTGTTTCATTTATTATTTAACGTAATGGCACTTACACAATAAAACCCCAGTCATCTCAGTAAGAAGCTTGCAAACAAAGATTCTTGCTTCGAGCATGCAGCATGCAAGCAGGCATGCAGCATGCAAGCATGTATGCAGCATGCAAGCAGGCATACAGCATGCAAGCAGGCATACAGCATGCAAGCAGGCATACAGCATGCAATCAGGCATGCAGAATTCAAGCAAGCAAGCAGCGTGCAAAGAAGCATGAAACATGCAAATGTTGCATGCATGAAGCAGGCATGCAACATGCACAAGCATGGTTTCTGTCACGGCTCCGCCGCTGCGGGATCTTGGCGGCCCCACGCGAGCTTATCGTCGCTGATGGTTTTAACGCTCACCACCGCAGCCTCAGCCGCGGCGGCGAGCCTTCAAACCGCCTGCTCCTCAGCTCGCGGGCCGCCCCACCCCTCCGCGCCTACGTGTTCTTAAACTACACTCTAGGTGTAGGGCTGACAAGACTGCGTGAAGTCAGTTTTGCAGCGATTCGTTTCTGTCACTAAATTTTGTAAGGTATTGACTTTTTATGACACTATTTTAATTTAATGTTGAAAAGGCTACCAAGTAACCGGCTATGTATTTGAGATCAAATAATATTCTGAAATGTTGTTTTGACGGGGTGAAAAGATGGCAAATAAATCATTTGGCAAATGAAAATAGTTCAAAAGAGACTTAGGCCAATAGGAAAAAGTTATTTTGTAAATCGGAGAAACATAGTTCGGTAAAATAATACGTATGACACATGATACTTTGATGATTTAAAAATATGTCAATTATTGCATATAGCAAAAAAGACGTCGGTCAATAGTTTTCGGTAAAATGAAATTCGGACAAAAATAATTCGGAAAAGTGATCGGGTATATGAAATAGTGTGCACAAACTTTCTAGGCGTTTGATGAAATGAAAATATGGTAATTAAAACAGTGGCATAATGAATGTTTGGAATCATAATACTTCGAACAAATGTTATTCGGCTAAGTCTAACTTCGGTAAAAAGTTTATCGACCAAATGAAACGTCGGAATAACGAAAAAAAACGAATTGATAATAGGTCAACTGATACAGTGGCAGACGTGACTTCGATGAAGTAAAAAAATACGAAACGATAATAGTTGAAAAGTTTTAGGTGAAATGAAATTCGGTCAAATATTTTTCGACCTTATGATAGGTAACCGTTCCCTCATGTGTGTACTGTGCTAAAGTTATTTATCACTTTTTAGTACCTTCTTATCATCAAAATCCATTAAGAACCGCCAACACACAGAGGTACTATAAAATCCAAGGATACTTTTAATTAAAATATAGTTAAGTTTCATTTCCGCTATCTAACGGATTAGGAATCTTGATCTGAGGACAAGTTATTTGGTAATGGATTAAAACTTTTTGAGACCGAAGTAATTGGAAAAGGATTTCGTTCCGATTGAACATTTAATTTTGTGTAAAAGAGATATTTGAAAATTATTCGAATTCTGCCAGTTTTAGGATTGATGTTCATTTGGCCTGTCATTTTTTCTATTTCTTTTGTATAATATCGATATCTTTAGCCTGGCGTAATAACAATTTTGGTAAAAATTAGATAATAATGCAGTCATACTTAGGTTTTCGTCCTCTTTCGATCGGTCTATTTTAAATACCGAAATTCGCAAAAAAAGTGGTGTAGGTGTGTTGTAGGTATACAACCTACATGTGTGGGGAGTGTGCGACGGAATTGCATAATTTAATTCCGCCGAGCCCGTTCCATCATCGGACCACAAGACGTACGGCGATGCGCCACCGGTACATGGTGGACATCCCACCCACAGGCACTAAACGTTTTGGGAATATTCATTGTGCGGACTGCTAAGTAGTGGAATTCCCTGCCTGAGTCTGTGTTTCCTGATAGCTACAACCTGGGAGTCTTTAAGTAAAGAGTGAATAGGTTACTTCTAGGCAAGCGTGCTCCATCTTAGACCGCATCATCGCTTCCCATCAGGCGAGATAGGTAGTGGTCAAACGCATGCCTATCAATAGATAAAAAAAAAAAATGTTCTGGATCGCTAAAAACATTTTTATTTATGCCGTAAATTAACAATATTTAGTTTCTTGTGTAACGAGCAATTAGCAAAGGTCGTAATAAGTATCTACATAAAATTAAAGATTTGGTTATTAACCCGTGATATGCCGGTGTTTACGTCATTAACCATTCTTTTAATTTGGTTCATAAGTTCGGACAGTGATTGAGAAAAGATCGCGGTCTCCAATATTTTATCAAAACATCAATCTTCTACCACAAATAAGGCCAGAAGAATACATAGATCTTCTGTAGTGTAATGTATTCATGTAAGTACAGCGGTAACTCAGTCTATACACTATAGACGAATTACTCTCAATGCCCTCGATTAATAGGTAAATTATTGATACAAAGGTAAGTGCTGGGATAGCGCTTAACTCGAAGATAATAGGATAATCCTAGAGTTTATGTGGACATATGTGAAGTGAGGGCTGGATCCGTAGTTGATCCATGTAATCAAGATACCTATATTACCGCTATGACTCTTAATTAGGGTAGTAGCATATCGTAATCATGAGTTAATTAACAATTTCCTTTAATTGTCAAATACTGTAATGGGGAAAAATGTTCAACTTTACACGCGTGAAAATTAACTGTACCTTAAAACATATACTATATTACTGTTTTAACTTACTGTATTATAAGTATCATTACTATATTACTGTAGATCATCATCAAACAGACTTAAAATTACTTATAAATAAAACGCATTTGCAACGTATTAAGAACATCATCGTCCGTGTGGTGTCGGACATAAAGAATAGCACCATCCCATATCTTCCCGTGGGTGACGTAGGAGGCGACTAAGGGACTTACCAGAGAATGGGCAGCAGCGTCCTCTGTGCCTTTGTGACAATCATACTGCGATCGCCAATCCGCCTGCCAAGCGTGGTGATTATGGCAAAACCCCCCTTGGGGAGGCCTATGTCCAGCAATGGACGTCTTTCGGCTGAAATGATGAAGAACATCATCGCATTTCTGTCAAAAGTATGAAGTTTGCGAAGACAGAATGATGTTTTAATACGTTTAGTATTAAACTCTATGTAGTCTCTTAAATCAATACTTAATAATAATTAAATGCGTTTAATAATCAGTGGTGCAAGTGGACTTAAGAGTAGGTAGACATATCTAATTGGTTTCAGTCACAAAAAAAATCACTAAATTCTTTTGAAAATAATAATCAAAGGGAGATGCGAGACCCAAGTTTTATTTAACTAGACCGGGAATATCCTAAATCAGATCCCTAAACCCGTAATGCAGCCTTCGAAACCTAATCTAACTGGTATTTCACGACATCGTTGCAAGTGGGACTCGGCGTGTTAAATTAGAAGGAAAACCAATAAAGATAACCCCATACCGCTGCGTGAAAAAATACAATCCCCTTTGTAACAGGGAGCTGAGGGCGATAGAAAATTGAAATTCAAGTAATATTGGAATGTGGGTCTGTATATAAAACGCGCTTTTGTTTTATCTAAAAATATCTCATGGGCATTTATTTTGGGGTTATATTTTTATAAACTTTGAAGAGGATTTCAATATTATTGAAGAAAAATGCTATTTTAGGTAGAATTTTATCTCTTACTAGCTGGCTCGACAGACGTTGTCCTGTCAATTGATTTCTCAATTTTCTTCAATTTTCGTCAATTGATTCATTTTCACTATATAGAAAATACCAAAAAAACATCTAGATATGAAGCATGGATGCATCGTTTGTTAAAGTCAAAGTCAAAGTCAAATCATTTATTTCAATTAGACCATTATAAGGCACTTTTGAACGACAAATGAGAAAAAAAAATTGATTCTAGGTGCCCATTCCAAAAGGTAGTTTTGTATGGAGAAGAATGGGCAAGAAACTTCATACTTACTCTTTTAAAAACGATGTTAACAATATTTGCATTTACAGGAATTATATAATTATACGTGAATACGATGTACCTTGCATAAAAACACTAGGTATTTGAAAGTGTGTACAAACTATCACAGATTAAGGAATGACAGACTAAGTTATATGTACATAGATACACAGTGTTCACATATTATTACAAATGTTGAAACAGTAGACGACCACTCCTTATATTAACAAACAATGAATCAGTATGTGAGCCTGAGCAGTGTATAAAAAAGAGTCAAATCTATATATGTACATATTTATATTTATATGTTATACGGACATAGTTTATCAGACACGACCTAACCCACATGAAGTAATTTTTGAGTAATCAAGGTTTGAAGTTTAGATGATAATTTTCTGTAATGATGTTGTATTTGGAATATTTTGAAAATTGTCTCATAATTACGAGCAAATAATATATTTTATTATGTTTATAACTGACTAGAATACAAGCGAAAGAACCAACCGTTAGGACATCTTTGGTATAAACAATTTATCTTTTACCTTAATGTGGGTTGAGTCCTTTCTGCTAGACTATGTAGTCCAAGCCCTCTATTTTACAGTCACTTCACAGTTGAATATTTACCCTAACTATAAAGAAAAAAAACTTAATATAAAACAAAACCCTTTCCACCAAAAACTTCCGCACTATTACCCTGATCCTCCACCAAAATCACTTCCAACTTCCACATAACCCCAAACAGCTGTCACTCCATTTTTTCCACCATCATCCACACACAAAAACAAAGCCAAAACACGCGTTAAACCTTCCATAACATTAACCCTAAGTTTACTGCTAACACGCTCAGATCCGGCGTGACAAAAACTTCGTCACTTAAACCTCCTTACAATATTTTACAGCGTGTTGCTCTCGCAATAAGCAGAACTCATTTCGTCACAGGAATAAAGAATGGAAGGTCTTTATTCGAACACAATGGAACTTTGGATCCTGATAACGAATATATGCAGGCAGAGCCATGAGACAACGTGAATCCGTTATGACACGAAGTAATACTGTCATCGGTTTAGCAAGGTGCCTGCCCACTGTTGCGTAACAGATTATGCGAATAGCTTACGAAGTTCCGAACTAGGGTGGCATGGTTTGATTTGTTGCCATGTTGATTAGGGAATGAAGGGATAATAGAATTTGTTAGCGACTTGTCTTTGACTTTATTATCCGTTATCATGAATTACAGTGACGAGCATTGATTCACAGTTTTAAGAGGTCCATTATGAAACTTAAATTAGTTTAATAATCTGATTTTTGTTGAAAAGTTTATGTTCTAGAACTGCAGAAACCACTAAACTTAATTCAATCAAGAAAAAAACAAGAATAATATTAAAACGGTTTAAAAAAAAATAGTACAATTACTGTAGGTAGCTTTCTCATATCGATAATTAAAGTAAATAGATGACTAGTATGACATCTAAACTTTTCATCCTCTCACAGCTTTTCAAACAAGAAACAGTGTGCAAATACCTTCGAAAGTAAAAGATCACGTCTCATAGTTGAATACGAACCTTTATTACGGCCGCCCGCGGGGTGAGGCTTTGTGAGCCATGTTTAAATAAACTCACCTAAAATACTGACAGCCTCTGAAAAAAAAATCTGAACAAATTCATAATGTTTTGGATTCTGCGCTTAGAAATGAACTGACACTTTATTAATGTAAAAAAAAACATGACATTTATTTTGCGCCTGGGTCACATTATTACTTGTTTTTTGGAACGAAGTTCCTTAGACGCGGCTTACGGGTAGTGCGGATTAGAAGAAATCGTCACGTAACGAAATGCGTGCGAGTTTTTTTTTGTACAGACACGTACATAAGGAACTTCGGTACCGCACCGCATAGGGGGCCGCACAATTTTTTTTTATTCTTTTTTTTGTAGTGACATGATGTACTGTTACCGTTTCCCAATGGTAAAGAAAACCCTTAATAATATAAAGCTGAAGAGTTTGTTTCTTTGTTTGTTTGGTTGAACGTGCTAATCTCGGGATCTACTGGTTCGAATTGAAAATTATTTTTGTGTTGGACAGTCCATTTATCGAGGAAGGCTATAGGCTCATGCGAAGCCGGGTCGGGTCGCTAGTCAATAATAATAGATTACATAAACTTCCTTGAAAATGTCTTGTCATTATTTTTGGCCAGACTGCCTCCCGCAGCTCGTCAGTCGAGTCCCATCCGCCGAACCTCTACCATATCCGTTTATCGTTGTGCCTGCCAGTTTGACTTAGTATTAAACGAAGTCCCAAAATTGTAACAAGGTCAAACTCTGAATTAAAACTAGTTCTTTTCGTGAATCTCAAAGTGTTTTTTTTTAATCTTGTTTACGTAGGCTCGCGTAACAGTACTTCGTTCCTTACGGGGGTCCCCCGACCGTATAAGTTTTTTTCAATTAAACTCTTTTAGACACTGCTGTATTAAATAACTCAAGGCGACATCAGATGGCGAGATGATCTAGACTCCTGCGACAAAACTTGGTCCCAAAGAACTCTTGATAGAGAAAAGTGGAAGGAGAGGAGAGACACCTTTGCCCTGTAGTGAAAACATTTATATTTATTTATACTTCATGCACAAAGATGCAAAGTCGGGCTTAATGCCACTAACAACAACAACAACAAACAACACACATACACCACACATAACATAACAGGCATACCAACAGCATACTAACATTCAGGCTAAAAAATATATATATATAAATCAATCTTCGCACAAGAGTATCGTAAACAATAATTTTATCGTGACTACCTATTTCTCACCATATAAACATTTTTCCGTCGAATTTCCTGTTGGATATATTTTTTTATTTGTCTATCATTTTTCGGTTGTCCATTTTAATACAAAAACCACATCCAATATCAACAGAAATGACAAAACAAACACAAAAACTATTATCCCTTTGTACACATTCTTTCAATCAAACTGTAGTTTTCCATTTTTTTTCCGTTGGTAGGTACATTTACATAACGTTTGGATGCAGACTCCAATATTCTTTCAAATCCAATTTTCTATCGAACGAGTTGTTTCATAAAACCAATATGTACCGTTGATCTAGACTAGAAAACTATAGAGTGGATATATGTAGTGAGATGTTGCAAAGCATTGGAAAGTTAATCAATAGAAAAAGTGCCAAGTGCGAGTCGGACTCGCCCATGAAGGGTTTCGTAGCAGCAAGTAAGGTAAATTGCGGTTTACGATCTAAGACGTATTAAAAAAAAACTACTTACTTAGATCTCGTTCAAACCAATTTCGGTGAAAGTTTACATAGTAATGTACATACATCATATATTTTTTTAGTTTTATCATTCTCTTATTTTAGAAGTTACAGCCCCCCCCCCCCCGTAACTTCTATGTGGACACAAATTTTACCACTTTGGAAGTGTCTCTCGCGCAAACTATTCAGTTTAGAAAAAATTGATACGATAAACTTCAATATCATTTTTGAAGACCTATCCATAGATAACTCACACAAGGGATTGATGCAAAAAAAATTTTTAGTTTCAGGTCTAAGTATGGGGAACCCCCAAAATTTATTGGTTTTTTCTTCTATTTTTGTGTGAAAATCTTAATGCGGTTCACAGAATATATCTATTTACCAAGTTTCAACAGTATAGTTCTTATAGTTTCGGAAAAAAGTGGCTGTGACATACGGACGGACAGACAGACAGACAGACGTGACGAATCCATAAGGGTTTCGTTTTTTGTTATTTGGCTACGGAACCCAAAAAAGACAGAAAGACAATAAGTTTAGGAATGTGGTAATAACAAAAATTGAGTCAATTAAAAAAATATTCCTGTGAGCACCAGAGCAGCGGCAAATCAGCCCAGTGAAGCTGAAATGCTAAACCACGAGTGCCTGACGCTGGTTTTCAACATGACACGAAAGCAGGTAAAGCTAAAGACTATAAGTAGTGGTCCGTGTTGTGGTCGGATTTAAATAATAGCACCATCCCATATCTTCCCGTGGGTGTCATAAGAGGCGACTAAGGGACTTACCAGAGAATGGGCAGCAGCGTTCTCTGTGCCTTTGTAACAACCATACTGCGATCGCCAATACGCCTGCCAAGCGTGGCGATTATGGCAAACGCCCCCCTTGGGGAAGCCTATGTCCAGCAGTGGACGTCTTCAGGCTGAAATGATGATGAATGATGGACTATAAGAGTGAAGGAAGAGGGAGAGCATCTATGTTTGCGCACACATTTCTGCACTATGATATTATCTTCTGCGTACTTGCCTGGGGGCCAAGTCTGCTATTTTCATAATTTTGTCATTCCAACACGATCACATTGTCATTTTGCTAAAAGTTCGTAATCTGCTAAATTCATAATGGTCGATCATTGGTCGGTCGAATTAAAAGCAATGACTGCACAATGACGTTCTAATGGTAGGTCACTGATCAAAGAAACTGTCAAAATTTTTGCAGATTACCGCCTAAGTCAGTCATTCGGTTGTCATTTTGCACGAGATTACCATTCTATATCATTTCTTTCAATGGTGTGTCAGTGGTTGACCATTGGAAAGTCATAATGACGCCATTATATTAGTAGATTACCAAACATGCCAAAATCAACAATTATGAAATCAATGATAGACCATTCTGACACTATTGTAATAGCAGACTTGAGGCCCTGGTCTTCGTCCGAGAGAAAAAATATTCCTCTCACTGTCAAACAACTCTGAAACTACGATTGAAAGTTTATTTATCTAGTACTCAATATTTGCAAAGATTCATTTTTATTGATGTTTTTTTGGCGATTTCAGATTTATCAGCTACTAGCTTTTGCCCGCGACTTCGTCCGCGTGAATGTCGGTTATCGCAGACGCAGGCGAAGTCGCGGATTATAAAGTAGCCTATGTCCTTACCCAGGGTTCAAGCTATCTTCACGCCAAATTTCAATAAAATCGGTTCAGCCGTTTCATCGTATAAAAAATAATAATAATAATATGTGGGGACATTTTCACACACGGCCATCTGACCCCAAACTAGGGAGACCCTGTACTATGGGTGTCAGACAGCTGATATACATACACAAATACATTTTTTTTTTGTAAATACATACATAGATAAACAACACCCAGACACAAGGCAAACACAAGTGCTCATCACACAAATGTTTACCCTGGGCGGGAATCAAACCCGCAACACGCTGCGCAGCAGTCAATCGCTCAGCCACTGCGCCAACCGTGTCGTCGTCGCCAATCGTGAAAGCGTAACAGACAGAGTTACTTTCGCATTTATAATATTAAAATATTACTATCTTTTGCCCGCGACTTCGTCCACGTGAATGTCGGTTATAGTGGATGCAGACAAAGTCGCGGAAAAAAGTAGCCTATGTCCTTCCCAGGGGTTAAATCTATCTTCATGCCAAATTTCATCAAAATCGCTTCAGCCGTTTCATCGTGGAAGCGTAACAGACAGAGTTACTTTCGCATTTATAATATTTAAGTATGGAAGTATGGATATAGAATATAGAAAATAGAAAATATAGAATAGAATGGATACATAGAAGAAAAAAGAATAGAAGAATGGAAGTTTGGATAAGCTTAGATTTCTTTACGATGTTTCTCTTCGCTGATAACCTTAGAAAGCACTGTATGTGAAATTGAAAAAGTCACATTGTCCTGCTCGATTGTGAACCCACAAGCTCGTGTATGAGAGACGGACCATTGGGCCATCCGATCAATGATGGTGCCTTCTCTGTGTGAGAAGAGGCCTTTGCCCTGCTGTGGGCAACAATAGACTGGCATTATTTTTGTTTTTTTTTAGCATTTACAAAAGCGAAAAGTCACACACTGACTAAACACAAAAACTGAACCTATTATGCTGAAATTTGGCAGTTAGTGTAACCTATAGGTGGGAAACGTCATCTAAGAGTAGATTTTGCGACAGGGCCGAATTAAGGTGGACCACCGAATAGGTCGATTCTGTAAAATTCGGATAACAACTCGCATCTCACATCGCTATTCACTCTCACTTCGCATAAGGTTCAAAATTACCTTGATATATTTGACACTTTGAATCGTGTTCGCGTGCGAAGTGAGCGTCGAAGTGACGGGGAAATTACCTAACAGAATGCCACTTCTTACGTCATCTCATACTTTATATTCTGTCAAAATCTCCCTGTCAATTTAGTTCAACTCGCTGACACGCTTGCAAGGGTGGTGCTAGTATGAATTAGAATTATCAACCGAGTTTTTAGAATGCAAATCAGCAAACTCACACCGGATTCAGATTCGAAGTCTTATAGAATGAGGAATGGGGAATGAGATCTTACAGAATCACACCCCTGGCCACGTGTGCGAAGTCACGGGCAAAAGCTAGTGTTTTATTATATAAATTGTTATACAGTATAATACCTACCTATACTGTATACCATACCTATCTATGGTGATACCCTAATCACCATTCCAATCTCACTTCAAGACGCCCACTGGGGCTGGGGGGTCTACCCCAAAGACCTCAGTCCCGCGCCGCATCCATTCAGCTTCTTCTCGCGGCGCGGACCAGGTCGTCGGTCTACCTTGATAAGTACAGCTACCATACCCATAATACTTACTATTACATAATAATTATAACAAATTAAAACAAAACAGGAATTAATTTTTTTTTCTTAAACAAATATATAAAAACTTTAATCGTTTTATCTAATCATAATATCACATTTCATCACATTATTAAAGCGTTTGAATTCTGTTATTATTCATACAGCATACCTTCCCCGGACCCTCGTCAGGTAAACGTATAAAATGGACATAATATGTAAGGCTTTATACGAATACAAATATTGGCGTAGGATCTGTATTGAAAACAGGAATTTCATTTTCACTTGTATCGTGACATAAAAACGAAATCATCTGGTACCATCTAAAACAATATGTCTGTTTCTGATCCGTTTAAAATAAAGATTTTAACTTTTTACTGGTTTTTATATTTTTTTATCTTTTCATTTATCATTATCATCTTTTTGACCTTATTCCATGTTACCGTTTTGTCAACTGTCCAGTGGGCTAATTCACGTAACTAAAGAAGTGCTGTTGCAGTGCAGTTGCAGTTAAGTTTCGATCAAAACAACGCTTTTCGTATTCTCTGCCGCTAGACACGCTCGCGTCAAGTTCGCGTCACGCGAACGCAATAACGGCATTCTGCTGCTGCGAGTCTTTGGTGCGTGCTTCGGAACGCAACATGATCGGTATTTTACTATACGTTTGACGTCTCAAAATGACAGTTAAAAAGCATTAAAATCTGTACTGGGGTATTATTTTAATATTATAATAACGTCATATTCAGATTCTATTCAATTATTTAGTGAGAAATATTTGTTCTTTCATGTGGCTAGACCATAAGTAAGTTTGGTAGAGTTTGGTTGTCGTACAGTTGACGTGCAGTTCACGCGCAGCTTACGCGCAGTTCAAATTACATTGGACTTGGATTACAAGAATACTGTTTATCACTCAAACTTGAACTTAACTGCAACTGCACTACAACTTCATCGGTGCGTCATTAAATTACGTGAATTACCCTCTGGTATCACTGACTCCCTTTTCTTTCATATCACTTGTTGTTGTCGTTTAATAAATATAATTTGTCCAACGAAATGGATAAACCCTATCTCTTAAGATACAGGCTAGACCTAGTTTAAGGGATAGAGTTTAAATTTATGGTACTTCTATGTTTAAGTCATATTGATTAAATCGTGTCAACTGAATGTTTGCAGTGCAATGTGAAGTTTGTTATGCAATAAAATTTATTATTATTATTATATCATTCTTCACACAATCCATCCATCTTCTCTTTGGCCTTTCTCTCCCTTTCCATCCATCCATATTTATATTCATAATTCCTCCTCTTCACATGACAAGCGTTTTCTTATTAATTTTGAAACCACACCGGTACCACTTTCAAATTTTATCTAATATATTAATTCCTCTCCTTATTTATTCTTGTCCATCTCAACATTTTCATCTTCGCTACGTACAATATTTTCATTATAAGCACAAAAATATGACTACGTCAAAAGTATTAAAGTATTCAATATTTGTGAACAATAAAAATATAGTTTTGATTTATTGCGCCGCAAAAACTCAAATTTCTTCTTTTATTATTAAAATTAAAATAGCACAATTCTTAATGGAATACAAATTGAATTTAAGATAAATGATTGAATTTTAATATTACATTTCAGTTTCATAGTAACTCGTTACTAAGTAGGTAAATATTTACGAATGATCGTTTGATTAATGTTAATAGTTATTTACTAATTTATGATGGGTAATACACGTAGTAATGACAAAAATGGACGAAAATACAGGCCGACTTTTAATCCTACTTGTAATTGAGTATAGACATGGACTTAAATAAAAGTTTTATTATTATTATTATTAATTCACTGCTAATCTTCCAGAGGGTAAAAGTTCTAATGATTACAAACACCTTATTACAAACTATGAAATTATATTGAATAAATCTGCAGATTTTTTCATATTTCAGGGTTAGTAACATAATAAAAACTTGTTTAAATTAATGAGTACCCTGAAAGATGCGCGGTGAACTAAAACAACACCCTTTTAGTCAACTTTAAAAATATCGAACACTTTTTAACCAACCTCAAAAAAGATGGTGATGGTATATGTATGCATGTTTGTGATTTTCTCATAAAAGACTGATCCGATTTGGATGGGGTTTTCTTAATTCGACTGCTTTGTATTTTGGAAAGGTTTTAATGTATAAAATGTTGTCTTAAGGCTTGTATACATGCCAATAACCTTGAGCATTTGGCCCGCACTGAATTTGTGGACGAGTGCGGGGGTGATGTAGACGCAGTCTTTAATCGGACGCATTTTTAATTTATTGTAGTAAAAATAATACATATTTGTAAAAAGTAACAAAACCAAATCATTTTCCTTTATATTGCTAAGCAGCAGATATTTTTTTTTATATTCTTTTGATGAGAAATTAAGGAGTAAAATGGTTTCATGTCAATGATTTGGAGGTGATTTGACATTTTTTTTTCTTATTATGTGATACCGATAGAAAATTGTGGCTAAACCAAACTACGTATCATATCATGTAGATTATCATTCCCCCCCGCGGGCTCGCGCGCGTTAACACGTACTCACTGTGTGCTCGTACAAATAAATTCTTTGAAGTAACATAAAGCAATTTCCCAGCCTTAAACTATATACGATACTGTAGCAAAGCTAAAAAGCTATCTTGTGCGCGAATCAGCTGTCTTCCAGAGCTAAAGGTTTCCAAATAAACACAGTTTTAACTTAAATCGGTTGCAAACATTTTAAATCACTGCTGCGAAGAGTGTGAGTCATCGCGTTAACAAGTCAGCTGAGCGACGGGCCGGGGTCAACGACCGGCCTTCGTGCAAATTCGCCACTACAAGGACAGCGACTGACGGCGCTCGCTCGGCAAAGTTCGGGCTCCCGAAGATACACGAAGATAAGCAGCGCCCGCGCCTACTCATTGAGGGAAGTGACTCATTAATGCTCATTAGTATAAACACTGCATGCTACTGAACCAATCTATGACTGTTTTAATCTACAAACAGTCTCATAAATATCGTTCCTATTTGAGTGTACTGTAACAGAAGTCGGTTAATAATAATGATTGGACACTCACCCCCAAAAACTTCACAATCTCCACTGCATAAATCTGAGCCGGACTTAACCACGAGTTCTGACACTAACGAAAACATCACCCAAAGGAAACGAAAGCGTGGTGACGATTCAGATCTCCATCGAATGGAAAATATGATTACGGATATGAAAGCCATGTTCTCACAGATGGTTTCACAACAAGCGCAGCAAAATCTTAAAATAGATTCCCTACACTCGGCCCTTGAGAGTATCAGAAGTCAAAATACATTGATCAGTACCCAAAACTCAGAGATTCAAACACAGAACGAAGAAATAAAGAAAACCTTACAGTTTTTATCAGATAAATACGACGACGCTGTATTAGAAATAAACCGCCTTCAATCCGAATGTACCAATAACAACAAATTGATAAAATCACTCGAGCTTAAGGTAGACTTTCTAGAAAAAAACCTAAAATCTGCATCAATTGAAATAAGAAATATCCCCACGTCGTCGGTTCCAGAAAACCGAGATACACTCTTCAACATAGTGCAAAAACTGGGTGACGTCATAAATCAACCACTCGAAAATAAAGACATAAAAAACATATTTCGTCCATTGGCTAAAAAGGATTCCCCAGGCGCTATCCTTGTCGAATTTTCGTCTTCCGCAATCAGAGACCAGTTCCTGAAGTCGACCAGAACCTTCAATAAGGGCAACAAATCCAACCGTCTCAATACTACCCACCTACATTTTATAGGACCAGAAAAACCCATATTTGTCTCAGAATCGCTTACAAAAATGACGAAACGCCTTCACTACCTCGCCAGGGAGTTTATCAAAAGCAGCACCTACGAACAATGTTGGATTGCTAACGGAAAGGTATATGTTCGAGAAAAAGAAGGGATGCCCAGTCGCCTGATAAAAACTGAAGAAGATATTATAAAACTACGAAAACAAAAATGACTACAGAATATCTTCCAATTGTGCTTTTTCATACATATAACTTTTTTTTTCTCTTTGTTGAAATTGTGTAAAAATATGTTTTTAACTAAAAGTACTAACAGATCATTTACCTTAAATTTTTATTCAATATGCTATAACACAACAAAAAACCAAACAGATGCACACACTTTATCACTAACAACTGACGCAACACTATACTATTACAATACAACACAACATAATATACACATTTACAAAAAATACAAATACACAATACATACGTCTGTAATATATACAATACAAAATAACATACAAAACATATATTTATTTAGTAGTTCCCAGTTGCTTCATTTAAGACCATCGAACACTGGTTATGCGACGTGTTTCTATATTCCTTCTTTAAATGATGGAAAATATGCCATAATTAACTGTGATACTCTAATAATTCTCTCTAAGCTTATAATAAATAACTACCCAAATAGAAACGATAACATTAGAATGTTCTTAAAAAAAATTCAACAGCGCACAGGATAATACTGACAACATAGACTCAGTCTTCGTCTCGGACTCTGCTACATGTGACCTGGATGACTGTATTCCGGCTAATTACACGCCCAATCAATCGCTCACAATTCTTAACCAGAACATAAGAAGTATAACCAAAAACATAACAGGGCTTCACACCATACTCATGAGAACTAAAGTTAACTGGGATATTATCACTCTAACTGAATCTTGGCTCCCCTGTACTACGTATATCCCAAATCTGCCAGGCTATAATTATTTTAAGACCGATAATAATGCTACCCAAAATGAGGGAGTTGTCGTCTATGTGAACGAAAATCTTAAGGTTTCTGTGGAGGAACTAATGCTTATGGAGGCAAATTGTCTTCAAGTGCGGATCGATCACAATACCATATTGTTGGCAATATAT
Organism: Charanyca ferruginea; assembly: GCA_947361185.1. NCBI lineage: Eukaryota > Metazoa > Arthropoda > Insecta > Lepidoptera > Noctuidae > Charanyca > Charanyca ferruginea. The sequence goes on from OX376065.1 coordinate 2,660,109, forward strand.
CGTCCACCAGGGTATAGGGATGTAAACAACTTTATAAACTCTCTAGACACTGTCCTTACTAAAATTGCCAAGTACACAAATATCATAATTACTGGGGACATAAATATAAATATCCACGACCAATCTCACGATCCAGCTAAGGACAGTTACCTAAATCTACTGGCCTCGCATGGCCTTCTACCAGCACATGTATTACCTACACGTCAATCTGCATGCCTGGATCATTTTATTTTGAAGACAAAACTTCCTGCCTTTACACTAGTAGCCCACTCCGCACTCACAGACCATGATACTGTGCTACTATTCCTTACAAAAATCCCCCCGAAACAAGTGACAAAAAAATCGGTTGTCCGAATCAACCATGACCAGCTTGATGCGGACCTAAAACTGCTTGACTTTGGTCCAATATACACGTCAACAGATCCACATGTGGCAGCTGACATAATGATAACACTCATTACGCAATTAATAGATTCGAATTCAGAAACAGTTAAAGTTCCGAACCGTAAAAGGATTGTAAAACCATGGGTCACCCCTGGTCTTCTACGATGCATTCGGCATAAAGATAACTTACACAAGAAGTTAAAAACTGACCCCGATAACCACATCTTAAAAACATCGTTCACTAGATACAGGAATTACTGTGATAAGTTGCTTAAACAAGCCAAAACCGAACACGAGAAAAAAGAAATAAAAGACGCTAGTAACAACACTAAATTGCTATGGACAGCTATAAATAATATATCCAACAGGACCAAAAAGAAAGACAATCCGCGAGAACTACTATCCATATCATCAACACCAATGCAATCTGTCAATGACGTAAATAACTACTTTGCAAATATAGGTAGCAGCATGGCCGAAAAAATGGGTAAACAGTCAATGATTTCAACTAGTGATAATCCAAGTACCGGCTCGCAATCCATGGTTCTGATGCCGACTGACGAAGCTGAAGTTACGCAAGTAATACTGTCTCTTCGAAATGAGTGTGCCATGGGCTGGGATCGAATATCTACCACCTTTCTCAAAAGACATATGGCCTCACTAGTTCAACCTATAGCATACATCTGCAACCTTGCCATCAGTACTGGTAAATTTCCAAAGGCGTTCAAAAAAGCCATCATTCACCCGATTTTCAAGAGTGGGGACAGAAACCGTGTCAACAACTACAGACCCATAGCTGTGCTACCGGCCATTTCCAAGATTCTTGAACGCATATTGAATAAACGCCTTGTAGATTACTTGGAGAAATATAATCTTCTCTCTCCATCTCAGTATGGATTTAGGGCCGGCAAATCAACATCTGATGCGGTTCATGACCTCACCAATCATATCGTCACTAACTTGGATGGTGGCCAAAAAGTCTTGGGGATCTTTTTAGATCTTGCGAAAGCTTTTGACACGGTTTCTGTCCCTATCCTAATAAGGAAGATGGAACGACTCGGAATAAGGGGTATACAACTCGATCTCTTTGAGGATTACCTGAGTGAGCGTACTCAGATCGTTAAAATAGGAGAGATTGTCAGTGGTGAGTGCCAAGTAAATTACGGTGTGCCGCAAGGCAGCGTGCTCGGTCCGACACTCTTCCTCATATATATAGACGAACTGGGTAAGCTCACTCTCCCGAAAGGCAAAGTCATAACCTTCGCAGATGATACCGCCCTCTTATTCACTGCAGATACCTGGAGTGAGGTATTTGTGCACGCCCAGTCGGGATTCAATATTGTTTCAAACTGGCTGCGTGACAATGTCCTCACTCTAAATGCGGAAAAAACAAATTACGTCACCTTCTCCATAAAACAGCATACACCGTTACCATCTATGACGCCGAACACCATCATAGCCCACACATGTGCAGTACCTCACTCCACTTCATGCACATGTATCCAAATCACCAAAGTAGATAGTATTAAATATCTGGGTTTAACTATAGATAGCACACTCAAATTCCAGCAACATATCAACATTTTAAGTAACCGACTGAGGAAACTTATATATGTTTTTAAGACATTAAGAAATGTGGCTGACGATAAAATAAAAAAAATGGTTTACTATGCTCTTGCACAGTCCATAATAACATACTGTATCACCTCTTGGGGTGGTGCTCCAAAAAGCACACTCCTAGTACTAGAAAGAGCACAGAGAGCCATTCTGAAGGTGTCTTTGTTCTTGCCATATCGCTACCCTACTGAATTACTTTACCAAAAAGCGGAAGTTTTGACGGTGCGTCAACTGTTTATACAACAGACTATCCTGAAACAGCATAGACTGCTAACCTACAATCCCCTTCTTCCCCGAGGTAAGAGAAGATTCAATCCTGTTGCTAACCATCATACTTCGCCTTCAACGTCATTTTCAAAACGTTTCTTTTATTATCTTGGTCGGCATCTCTACAATAAAGTAAATAGGGTTATTTCTATTTATGAACTGAACAAAATAAAGTGCAAAATGAAATTACATAGTTGGCTTCGAGAACTTAATTACGATGACACTGAAAAGTTACTCACAGTCTCAACATAAACCCTATATACGAATAAAACATACAAGCAACAAAAAACCACACAGACACGCCCCCCCCCCCCACATACACACACAACACTCACTTCAGTACTACACAAACTACACACTACACATACACGCAGTACACACTCAATTTCACCCTGATATTAACTATACTAACCAATCATTATAAAATTGTAATTATATAAATATATATATAAAAAACAAAAATGTTAACATGTCCCTAATCGCACACTTTTGTACGAGCCCATACCTAGATTTGTTAAATGTAAATGAAGGAGTCCTGGTGACCTGAAATACAGGCCCTGAGCCTAGTTTAGGCACCAGTCTCCCACAATATAATGTTTTGTATGGCACCGTAGAAATTAATAAGGCTAGCAATTAAGATTAATATTGTGGAGAAAAATAAACAATTTTTATTATTATTATTATTATTATTATTATTAACAATTTTTTTTAGGATGTAATTTCTCTGTAAATGCCGACGAAAAGTTGCTTCATCTGCATGCTTCTCTCAAGCTTTTTTCGATAGAGCAGCCCTAATATATGAGTCACCTGAGCTACCTATAGAGTAATCTCCCTTGATTTTTAGTGTAACCGTTTCATGTACCTGTACGCAAAATTCGCGCTTAGACGTGGAGTTGCTGACTCCAGCCTGTTACACTACTAATACTACAGTTTCTTAATGGGTTTAGATGATAAGAATAAGACGCTAAAATGCCCGACCTTAAAAACTACAAAGTAAATGAATAATAACTTTAATTTTGGAATTCAGTGGCAATACAAAAGAACAAACTGAGCCAAAACCGCGGACTTGCAAAATTAATTTTTTTTTGATTGCTTTGTTTATGACTCATCACGGTAGCTAAGCTGTAATTAATAATAATAATAAAAGTATTTATTTCTCACCACAATAAACATTGCAGACATGGTTACAATTTCAGATCATACATTCGTACGTAATAGTTTAGTTTACTGTGGGAGACTGGTGCCAAAGCTAGGCTTTAAGGGCCTGTGGATCAGGTCACCAGGTCTCCACCCTCTAGCAGCTAGATACATTTCTATAATAAAAAAAGTACTTTAACAATTTTGGTTATCGTTAAATTACAACTTTTAAGAGGCTGTAGCTCAACATAATTAAGTTTAAATAAGTGTAAAAATAAAAGCAAAACATTAATTAAATAAAAAATAATAATAAAAAAAAGCGAAAGTGAGAAAAAAAATCTAGTATGGTTTGGTATTGTGTTAGTATTGTTAGTAAACATTAGTAGTGAGAGTGTGAGTAAGTAGATTTGTTTCGTGCGTGTATGTGTGGGTGCCTGTAGTTAAAATACACTAAACTGTTATATTACTTCTCTATACCAAATAATATGCAAAAGAAAAATACGGTGACCTTGAAAGAAAAAAAATAGTCTTTCAGTAAACAAGAGGGCTAAGAATTTCCATATTGCGTATAACGAACGAAAACATGGAATATTTTAGGTTGTTATCTTTTTCTAGACGTGGGTTATGACGGTTTGAGTGGCGGAGAAGTTGATCTACAGGGGCTACAGGGTCCTTGACGGCACTTACTGTGTGAACCAATGATATTATACACTTAGATGCGTTACCCGCGCTCAATAATGGCAATATTAAAGCAAGGCAATTGCCGGGGTTTCACTTTCTCTGACCGACCCTGACGATGCTATTACTCTCCTCCAGGAGAGCAATAAGGCCACCAGTACAGTTAAGAAACACAGACACAGACCGCCGTCATTCCGTCCTCGCCGCCGAGGCCCGCCGCGACGACCCCGTACGTCCCCTCCCCGACCCTTGCTCGTGCCAGCCCGCGCCGCTGAGCCTGTAGTTTTAAATTCGTCCCTAAATAATGGAAATCCGATCCAGCCTGTCCCTTTGCTGTCCTCTCCCAGCGACGCCCTAAGCCGAGGCTCGTACCCCACAGGGGGTGCCCTTAGCGTGTAGTCGCTTAGTTTGTAAGCTTTTATGCCCTGGCTGGAGGCCCTAAAAATAATAATTTTTAAGGCACCACAGGAAAGTCCGGTTAAGCAGCCGACAACCTCCTAGGTTGACCTGCGAGATGCCAATCCGAAAAAAAAAAAAAAAAAGGGGTTTCACTTAGTCACGTAACACCTAGTGTCGCGCCTATACGTCAGTATCGCTCGTAATTCACACATAACTGACGTAATAAAATATGTATGTTTGTCTTTTTTTAACAGGTATACGCTGTATGCTTCTGTCCTTTTCTTCGCACTGTATAATTGTATGTGCCTACTGGTATGTAGATATAAAAGTTTGCGCCATTTTAAAGTGCACTAATGTTCGTGTATGACGCGTCTATTTATAATACGTCATTGGTGTGAACTTCATTTACTGATAGTATTTTTTTGTGATAATACACTCGAGAGTAATGAATACTTTCATTTAAGGAACATTAGATCACAAAGTGCGTAAGGCTGCGGCGCGCCCGAGAGAGACTCAGAACAAATCGCCATTTTACTTACGCACACATTGACATTACGTTTATAGGAAATCACAAGCAGTTTCAAGCAGACATCAGTCTCGACTATCACATTTTGTCTAAATGAATAAATGATAGACATTGACATTTCATGACAAACAGAAAAATATTATTATAAAAAAATGCAAAGTGTTCCAACCAGTGTCAATAAAATTTCGTATTGTCACAAATAAAACCTACAAAGTCAATACAGTAGCAGCCCTAGTGAGTCTGGCAAGTTTAGGTAATTATTTTTGAAGATGGAGCGGTCCTTCTGTACCCTTTGTATTTTGTGATTTGATTGTCTATTAAACACAATCTATTTCATTACGCTAACATTTTTAGTTTTTCGAGACTTGTAGGTATCTTTATGTGACCCTAATTCATTGCTCTCAAGTGTATGGCCTTATGTTTTTAATACACGTACCTCCTCCTTGCGTCGTTTTCTCAATGCTAGTCGTGACCCTTCAGGGAATCAAAGAATCATGGCAGGATTTGTACAAAAAAAGTTAAGATGTTTAGAGAAGTTGAAATTCAAATTTTTATATTCTTGGGTACCTAAAGAGTATCTTCAGGCATTTACAATATTTTTAAAACCCCGCAAAAATAAGTTATTAGTTTAACGAAAAGCTCATTATTTCAGATCGTAACGGCGACTGACAGTAACAGTGACTCTGACAGTCTCCGTTTCGCAGTTCTTACATTGAAATTGCATAGTTTTATGGGAAATAATTAATCTACCTAATTCATAATGTCAATAATATTCTACTTAATAATAATAATAATAATTTAATTTTCTTAATTTTGTGGTACTGATTCTTAGTTAAGAATGAATGAAATTAAGAAAGAATAAATAAAAATGAATGTAAATTCTTGTAATTTTTTACTTAAATTGAATTGAGTATAACATAATTTAAATTATTGTAATATTTGCTGCATGGAATAAAAGGCTTTTTTATTTTTTTATTTTTTTATTTTATTTTATTTTGGGAAATAATATCACAAAAACGAATTATTTTTTTTCCACACACCTGTCACATCACTTGTCTGCCAATTTTATAGATCCGTTAACATCGCTTGTCACTTACTTTCTTTTATAAACACAAAATAGGCATCGAGATGAAACGAAAAAGTGTTATTTTCATTTCGTAATATTTTAATTTTGCGGGGGTTTAAAAATATGCTAAGTACCTATATCAATCAACTCCTGGTAATGTATTATTCACATTGGAAAATATTTTAAGCCCTCTAATTTACTTTTTTTTTTCATACATTTGAATGTATGAATCTCGCCATGATTCTTTCCACGGACGATATTGCGCCATCTGTTGTCTTTCTGCAATCTTCATGTTGAGCGTGCGATTTCAGGCGATAATAAGCGACTTCTACAGATTTTAAACTGACAGCTACGTCAAAATGAGTAGTGTTACTGATTTGAAAAAAATATATGTTAAACTAAAACATTCTCCTAGTGAGTTTTTTTTTTTATTTAAGTGGTCTAACGTGGACACTATACTGTTTTTTTTTTCTTTTATTTTTTCTATTTTCTCTTTTTCTTCTTTTCTTTTCTTTTAGTTTTTTTTTCATCTTAATAATATCTTTTTTTTCTTTCACTATCTTCTCTTTATTTTTTTAACTTTACTTCGAGAGTTGGGGACGCAACGCATACGATTCGCAGGTCGTTTCAGGTCTCGAACGTTTGCCTAATGTTTTGTGCAAGACATTGGACAACTTTTCAAACCTAAAGAACGGGCCAAGTGCGAGCCGGACTCCAATATGAATGGTTAAATATGATCGTCTAATACAAATACCTAAAAATAAGAACGCCAAATAAGCCCAAAAAACACGTTCCTTTTACCACTTTAATTTCCAACTTTATTTTATTTTTATGATTTGTTGTTGTTATATTAGGTTGGGGAAAAAGTCTTTTCGCATTATAGTATGTATGAACTTGTAATAAAATCTCTTTGGCTATACTATTTGTATCTGGCTGGTTTTGGTATCATTGAAAGTTTAAATTTTAAAGAACATAATTCCAAATTCAAATTAGGAAAATGTGTGATTTGTATATTTTGTTTTTCGTACTGTCAAGATGAGTGAAGAAATTCGATATATTTTAAAATTTTACTACAAATAAATGCAACGCAGGCCGCGAAAAAAATTTGCGATGTTTATGGACCTAGTGCAGCGTCTGTGAGAGTAGCACAAATTTGGTTTAAGCGTTTTCAATCCGGAAATTTTGATGTCAAAGATGCACGTCGCTCTGGTCGCCCTATTACGGATAAAATGGATGCCATTTTTGAAAAAAGTGGAGCAAGATCGACATATCAGTAGTTACGACGTAGCTGAAGAACTTACTTGAACTAACTTTGACGGGCCTGTTGGTCTAGTGGTCACTGACCTTGACTGCTAAGCCGGAGGTCGTGGGTTCGATTCCCACCCAGGACAAACTTTGTGTGATGAGCATGATTGTTTGTTCTGTGTCTGGGTGTTTATCTATAATATGTATGTATTTATAAATTATATAAGTATGTATATCAGTTGTCTGGTTACCATAACACAAGCTCTGCTTAGCTTGGGACCCGATGACCGTGTGTGAGTTGTCCCAAGATATTTATATTTATATTTATTTATAACTGGGAATTGACAACAAAACAGTTTTGGCGTATTTGAAAAAAACTGGCTACACAAAAAAGCTCGATATTTGGGTACCTCACGAGCTCACTGAAAGAAACCTAATGAGCCGTGTACTCATTTGTGATTCTTTATTACGACGTAATGAAACCGAACCATTTTTGAAGAAGTTGATAACTTGTGATGAAAAGTGGATCACGTACGACAAGAACGTGCGAAAAAGGTCGTGGTCAAAGGCCGGTCAGGCTTCACAGACTGTGGCGAAACCCGGGTTAACTCGCAACAAGGTGATGCTGTGTGTGTGGTGGGATTGGAAGGGCTTTATTCATTATGAGCTGTTGCCACCAGGCAGGACCTGCGATTCTGAACTCTACTGCGAACAACTGATGAGATTAAAGCAAGAAGTAGAGAGAAAGCGGCCGGAATTAATCAACAGAAGGGTGTGGTTTTTCATCATGATAACGCTAGACCTCACACATCTTTAGCCACTCAGCAAAAATTAAGAGAGTTTGGCTGGGAGGTGTTAATGCATCCGCCGTATAGTACTGACCTTGCACCTTCAGATTTCCACCTGTTTCGGTCTCTTCATAATTCTTTAGGCAGTGTCAGGTTAACATCACGAGAGGACTGCCAAACCACTTGTCGCGGTATTTTGATCAGAAGTCCCAAAATTTCTATAGCAATGGGATCATGTCCCTACCTACAAGATGACAAAAAGTTATCGAACAAAATGGTACCTACATACTTTAGTTAAATGTAAATAAACTGTATTAAAAAATGTTTTGAATTTTCTAAAAAAATGCGAAGAAACTTTTTCCCCAAACTATTACTCTTAGCAGCCATAGTAATACACATTCTGCGTGTACTTTAAGAGCTCAACGCTCTTACTGCACCGGGAAAGGGTATAGTTTAGTACTTTTGGAGGCCGTTGGAAGGATACTTCAATCGAAGAGGGACCCTGTTATAATCACTCTATTATAGAATAATACGTCTGCGTCTGAAGGCTTCTGGCTTTACAATCTGCCTGTCACATAAACATAAGACTAACGTTCTAATTACAAAATACGTTTCGAATGAATGTAGAGTGTTTAGATGAAGCCATAATAATGGTTTCGACCAACATGCCAAATGCATGCAACCTTTAAATGAGCTACTACGGTTCAAATGATACAGTTCGCTGATAGAGACAAGGACGGACAGCGGAAGCTCAGTAATAGGGTGTCCTGTAAGCCACCCTTGGGGAATAAAGACTTCATTCAGTGTGAGCCCAAATCAACGTAATTATGTGAATTTTGAGTCACGTAATTTACATTCAACTGAAACTGAGAACTCATTTCGCGTCGCCATGGGTCACGAACAGCTCACAATCACAAAAATTACGTTTGTTAGAAAAAAGAAAAACTATTTATTGACATCAAAGTGACGCACCTATATAAAAAACTGTTGTTTAACAATAACAAGTGGATGTATATTATTCTGCCGGCGCATGAGTAGCTACAGACGACACAGGGTCGGGGTATCGAACCCGGCCGCACACGCATCGCCGTCACCACTCAGCTCATTATCACGGTCGACTGCGGACATATCTTTGTGGCATTCTATATGTCGTAACAGACGACAAACGTAACGCAACGCACAACACGCGCAACGTAATAGTACAGACATGAAACGAATCCAAGCCCGCCATTATCGAAAACACGTGATCTACCACTACTTTTGGCGCGCTTCTACAGAGTCGTGATGTTTTCAGCACATAGCGAGCAGGACAATCAGAATTCAGTGTCTGATCGCATCGGAACTAAGACGTCCCGAAACTTGTGTTTGCATTGCACGAAACCCAACTTCTGCCCACATGATGCTAACGGACTAAATCCTAACGATCCGACATAATTATATATGTGTAGCGATTATAGTAACGGTATTAACCCTATGTTTGTACAGTTCTCTGATTGATTTCTAAAGTCCCGACAGACCCCATCCAATTTTGAAGAGAAAAAAAAATGTCCTAGGCGGAAATATGCGTCACTACCGCGCGATACGCTCTGCGTATATGTCGTGATCCGTACACGGACACACGAAACCACGGCGATGATTCTCAGCATAAGCGGGCGTGTTGCTGTCTCGGAACAATACGTAAAACATAATTTGCTTATTGTTCCGAGGCACAGAACAATAGTAGTAGTATGATGGGCTGGTGTCCACAACTCCACGTCTCAGCGCGTATTTTGCGTACGATAAACAACAATAATACTCTCAACGAGTTCTGAGGCCGTTGTGGACACAGAAAGACGCTGTTTCGAAATCTCGTACGTAAGCAGTGGAAAAGCAGCAAAAAAAAAACAGTCTGATTTATCTATAAATTATGTTTAATATTCGCTCAAAATAATAAAACTGGCTTTTCAATTATGTTGCCAGTGGCAATAGATCCCGCAGACATTCCTAATTTCCCAGGAGTACCAACGTAAAACCGAATACATATCTAATAATATATAGTAGGCATGTAGATTTTTCACTACAATTTGTTGTTATTAGGCTATCTTTGAGAATTTATTTTGTAGGTTCTCTCTTTGAGCTGAATGTCTAGTCGTTTAGGGAAATGAGAGCAAATAGACGTTCGAATATTCAGCCATTTTACTGAGTAAAATTACCCGTATAGCGTTTCCATAAAATCTTCAAGGAATTCGAAGTTTTGATAAAGTATTATTAAAAAGTATTCGTGTATTATAAAGTAAAATAGTTACCGCTATATGGTTGAAGTTCCACGGTCTCGAACCAAGCGCTTTGATTCCACATTTATTGTGCGAACTGCCAGACTGTGGAATTCGCTGCCCGCCTCTCTGTTCCCTGATAAGTATAATCTGGGTATCTTCAAGGCACGAGTGAACCGGTTCATCCTAGGCAAGCGTGTTCCAACTTAGGCCGCATTCTCACTTAAGATCAGGTGAATTGCGGTCAAAAAAAAAAAGTAAAATTTTGTCCTTATATTCTGTACTATCATCTTGCAAAGATATCAATCTATAAACATATATACAAACTAGCGGACCTGGCAGACGTTGTCCTGCAACCCGACTATAGCGCCACCTGCCGGGTCCAATTGTGAATCTAAACCATTCTCGAATCCACTGGAACACACACAAACAATTTCAGCAAAATCGATCCAGTCGTTTAGGAGGGATTCACTTTCATACACACGCACAGAAGATTTTGATGTATAAGATATAATAAATAAAATTGAAGTGTCTGTTTGTAATGTCAAAAAATAGCAGCTTTTTGCTAAATGCATATAACAGTACATTTTTGTCTGCCTGTTTGTTCCGGGTAATCTCTGAAACGGCTGAACCGATTTTGCCGGGACATTCACAGGCAGATAGGTGATGTTATAAGAAGTAACTTAGGTTACATTTATTTTAGAGAAAATAATTGGGGTGCGAAAGAAAGTAAAACCCCGCTGATAACTGGCAATCACGCGGACGTGGTCGCGGGTATCAGCTAGTAGTTCGCGTAGACATCAGGGTTAATCCAAGGACCTAAATTATCTTACCGGACCACAAACACGGGCTTAAAATTATCATGTTTTAAGCTAGATCTATATATATGTGCCCAGTTAGTGCCGTTATCCGTTAAAGCGCAAAACAGTAGTAAACATCCATTTATCCTCACAAACTTTCGCATATAAAGCGTACCAAGACATAAGAGTGAAATCGAAAGAAGTCAGAAAGTCTGACAACCAGTCTTACCTAGGGGTATCGTGTTACCTAGGAACTGGGTTGTGGATGTCAGATAGGCAGTCGCTCTATGTAAAACACTGTTATTTGGCTGCATCTGTTTAGACTGAAAGCCGACCCCAATGTAGTTGGAAATTGGCTAGGCAGATTATGATGAAGGTTGAAATCGCCCATCCACCTTGATCCACCTTGAGCAAACATGGTGATCAATGCTCGCGTATTAGAAGAAACATGTGGCCTACAGTGACAATTGCAGAGACAATTGAGCTGGTATTAATTAATTTGTCTGCTTGTCCCTAATCACCGATTCAAGGCAATTAGCCAATAACCACAAAGACCCAAAGTTTTTGCGGTCAAAAACTTAACACAGAGTTAGATGCACGAGGTTAAGGCGGTACCACAGTATAAGTATTAGTACAATCGTGCGGTACCCTGAGCAAATAACCTTAAGCATTCGTTCCCTCTTCGCCGCGCAAGAGATACAGTAGCGAATACGCTCGGATTTTAGAATTAAATCGTTACAAAATCAAATTTTGGGATAAAAAAAAAAAGTCTACCAAAATGTTCATTAATAACTTGTCTATCCATTAGTGTTAGTAAAAATGGAATTAATGGTTACTTACCGAGGAGATGCATGTTTTCAATAATTATTTCTCATTTCTGTGGTTTCGTTGTGAGGAGATTAGTTAAATAATATACAAAAATCTGATCTACCATTTTGGAGTCAACATTATGTAGAAATTTAATCTATTTTTTATTTGTTGATATTTCTTTTGGATATAGAGTATTTAGGTCCGGAAAACTGTACAAAAAACGGCTAGCGCTGCGTTTTGCACAGGGACGCGCCTTAAATAACAAAATGTCATACGTAATGGTCCTGTGGTAACGACCAATTCAGTTAAAAAATAACCCAGTCCCTAGACTGGATTTGTTTTTGCCACCCTTTCCCTCAAGCAGGCAAGGGCGTTTCACAGCTGATTATATTACTAAACTTTAACACTGGGACATAAGTACCTCTCTCAATTAAAGCCCGGTCACACTAGAGCGGAATACATGCGGGCGCGGTTGCGTTCGGGAAAAACCAATGCAAAATCCAACAAGGAAAGCGGCTGACATACAAATACTATGACCACACCCGCATATTGTCTGCTCCGGTGAAATTAAAATAAATTAATTTAATTATACGTTTTAATAAGGGATACACAATGATTTTAAGGCTGCTCTCTCGAAAAAAGCTTGAAAGAAGCATGCAGATAAAGCAACTTTTCGTCGGCATTTACAGAGAAATTACATCTAAAAAAAATTGTTAGTAATCTACGTGATTTGGTTAAGCTATAATTTTTCTATCGGTATCACATTATAAGAAAAAAAAATGTCAAATCACCTCCAAATCATTGAGATGAAACCATTTTACTCCTTAATTTCTTATCAAAAGAGTATAAAAAAAAATATCTACTGCTTTGCAATACAAAGGAAAATGATTTGGTTTTGTTACTTTTTACAAATATGTATTATTTTTATTACAATAAATTAAAAATGCGTCCGATTAAAGACTGCATCTACATAACCCCCGCACTCGTCCACAAATTCAGTACGGGCCAAATGCTCAAGGTTATTTGCATGTATACAAGCCTTAATCCCCGAAGATCAACTGGACCGGTTGATCTCGTGGACACAAGCGGTCCATTCCAGTAGGTTTATACATTCGGGATATCTCAATTATAGCTGCCTGGAGTTTGGAAGTTGACCCCTTTTTCTATTGACATGAGTAACGAGTATCGTTAATATTATACATAGATATTTTTAAATTATTTTTTTATTACATTTCATATGGTGCAATAATATACATTGGAAACCTTAGTTTTGTGTAATTTAGCAGCATTATTTCAATTTTGTAAATGTGAATACCATGGAGCCATTTACTAAGTATATTAATACCTTTATGTTTGACAAAAATTAACAAGGCGGTTGGGAGTATTGTCATGCTCGCTCAAATGTCTCGCTGATGGTGGCGCTTGTGTTGGATCATTCGGCTCCCTTCAAAATGGTTGAGCTGAATGGTGCTGATTCACGCCTCATGTTCGTGAACGGGCGCTGTCAGTAGAGATTGGTCAGCTCTTATCTGCCATAGACTTTATCTTGCTTCTTTTTGTGTTTTGTATTGTTGGATTGCCTTTATAGTTTTCACATATAGAAGCAACAAGAATCATGTAACCAGACTTTGTAAAAAACTTGATTTAAAAGAGTGTCCGTGGAGTTTCTTGCTCGTTCTTCTCCATTGAGACCTACCTACGTTTTGGAACGAGCAACTAGCTTCAACTCTCTGACTAACTGACCGACTCCTTGACAATTCAAAAGTGCCTGTAAATGGTTTAATTGAAATAAATGCTTTGACTTTGACTTTGACTTTGATGATGTAACACCCTCGTGCCTCGGAAAGCACATAAAACCGTTGGTCCTTCGTCTGATCTCTCCTCGGTCGTGTCGGATTGCCGTCTCATCGGTTATGAGAGTGAAGGAAGAGGGAGTGCATCTATGTTTGCGCACATACTTGTGCCACACCCGCGACACTTCATATAAATGAAACGATATAATAGCCTACACTACTACAAAAATAGCAGACTGTACAGATACGTGCGTGTGTGTGCGTTAATATCGCTAGGGCTGTCACTGCCACCGCAAGCGCGCGAGAGCGAGCGAGCGCGCGATACCAGTCTCAACAAAGAAGCTTATAGATAAAAATGGAGGCAACACTCTAAATACCTAAGTGAAGCCAACTGTGGACAGACGCTCTCTTTCTGAATGCATACATAACATAAAGAAAACACATATCACTGTCTCGTTCTTATGTATGCATTCAGAAAGAGAGCATCAGCCCACAGTTGGTTTCAAGATTTTGTTCTAAGTGTTGACTCCATTTATACCTATATCTTCATGGTCTCAACACAAGTGTTTCTCTCTCTCAAGTAGGTACTCGATTCTTTTAAGGTTTGAAATTCGATCTTCCAAATAGGTAAGTAGATAAATACCAAGAAGTTTGTAGCTTTAGTTAAAATTCGTCATTCCCTGAAGGTCATTTCCTCATTGCATTTAGGAGGGAATGACGGTTGATGAGGGAATGATTTACACAGTATTGTACAATACTTTTAGATTTTTTATTTATTACTTCCAACTTGTATTTCATGGTATTTAATTTAAAACAGGTACGTGCACGTCATAGTTTAATTTGACAAAAAATACATAATTTCATATATTATTATTTGTTTTAAGTATAAAATATTATATAAATAAACAACTCCCTCAAATTAACAATTAAGCTAATTGAAATGTCAAGTTGTGTCCGACTGACATTATACATTTTATTTATTTAAAAATTATTTTCAGCAAATTCCAACAATAGTCCTATCATCTATTTTGTTATAATTCATGGTTTATATATATAAATATTAAAAACAAAGCGTAAGGTGCAATTAAATATCGGTCGTTCAGACCACGCTGATTACCAGAACGGTTTCCTTGCATCGAAACACGCCGCGAAGTTCTTCGATCAGATCAAATGGCTAGTTGGCTCGGGAGATAAGTGCTGGACGAGGCTGCCAAAGTGGATGATGTGGAAGTGACAACAGATAAAATCGACTGTGTTGTTCACGAAGCCTGCATTGACGCGACGCAGCCCGAGGAATAGTTGCCGGGCTTGCGCTTTGCTTACTGGGCGGCGTGAGCCCAGGCTCCCTGCGCGTTTACGCTACAGTTGACGTGAAGTGACGAATTTTGGTGTTTTTCTTGTTTTTTTTTTTTGTGACTATTAATTTTGAATTGGTTTTCTTGTGTTTAAGTTTATTATATTCATTAAATTTTAAGTTTTAATAATTTATGTTTGTAGCCGGCTGTAGCGACGCCGGTATCAGTGCTAGTCAACCTTCCATATCGCTGGATGCCCTGGTGAGATGCCCCCATTGCTCACAGGCACGCTTTTTTAAAGGTGAACGGGGACTGAGGATACACTATGGCAAGATTCACAAACCTCATAGTGTACCTTTGTGCCCTGCAGCCACTTCCCCAACACCTTCTGAAATTACACTTTGGAAAATATTGTCAAAATTAAAAAATTCTACTCCCGTTTTAAAGAGAGTTCCCCGGGGCGCCAGACGGTCTGTTGCATTAAATTTGGCGCAATGTGTTCGTCTTGCGACCCAGGAGAATTCTCAAAGTGCCTGGGAGCAATTGCTTACCTTCCCTTATAGGATTCTGCATGTGCAAAAAAATTTGGCTACCAAAAAGACATTAACAAACCAAATTAAAGATAATTGCATCAATTCGACCCTTATTTTAGACTCAAAATTTCCTATATTGCATAACCACACATCTAAAGGCGTGTGTTGTATTGTGGAATCAAAGTTGAGCGAAGGTGACATTAGGGGAGCTGCTAGGATATTATTCAGCAGCGATGTGGTGGCGCCTTACTCTCCAGAAACTCTTTCAGCTCTGGAGAGTAAACACCCAGCGCCTGCGGATGGTCTCGCCTTTCCCGACCCTCCCGAACTCCCCGATCTGGATTCGAATTTTTTTAACATTTCAGCTCCCCAGTTATTAGCAGCCGTGGGTTCCTTCCGGAGTGGTTCCGCTGGCGGCCTCGACGGCTTAACTCCACAGCACTTAAAGGACCTGTTGAGCTCGGCCGCCGGGGATGCTGGTGAGTCACTGTTGAAGGAGCTTGCGGCTCTGGTTAAACTTATGCTCTGCGGCGGTGTGAACGATGCCGTCGTCGATGTCTTGTATGGGGCAAACTTATGCGCCCTACGCAAGAAAGACGGCGGCATTCGTCCTATCGCCGTGGGGTGCACCTACAGGCGTATGGCAGCCAAAATTTGCTGTAAAATTTACAGCGAAAACCTAACCAAGAAGTTTCAGCCCCTGCAGCTTGGCTTTGGTTCCAGAGGGGGCTGCGAGGCTGCCGTACATGCCCTTTCCACTTTTTTAAAATCAAACAAAGGTGAGGTCATTCTTAAGGTTGACGTTAAGAACGCTTTCAACTCCGTCAATAGAGACACTTTGTTGGCCGAAGTCAAAAAAGAATTACCCGAAATTTATGGTTTTATGTGGCAGTGTTACAGGCACCCTTCAAAATTGCTTTATAAGGACAATGTTTTGGAATCTGCAGTCGGATGTCAACAAGGTGATCCTCTTGGGCCAGTTATTTTCAGTTTGGCTATTCATCCTATATTACAAAAACTAAATTCCAAATTTAACGTATGGTATTTGGACGACGGAACTCTAGGAGGTGATATAGACACCGTTTTGAAAGATTTTCAACTTCTGAAACAGCAATTTCAATCTATTGGCCTAGACCTGAATCCCTCCAAATGTGAAATTTTTCTTTGCGACTCTACCAACAAACAAACAGCTTTAGATAAATTTAATGCCATAGCTCCAGAAATCAAAATTTTAGAAAAAAGCTCACTGCACCTCCTAGGTTCCCCAGTTTTAGAAGATAGTTTCGCACCTTTCATTGACGAAAAAATTTGACGATTTGACGATATTTCGGATAGGCTCTCCAAAATTAATCTACATTCGGCATTTACCCTCATCAAATATTGTTGTTTTGGCCCAAATTTTATGTATTACCTTCGCTCTTCACCTTTATGGAAGCAGCCACACCTTTTGGACAAAATTGATCAAATTATTAAAAATACACTCACTTCAATTCTCAGTGTGTCCCTGGATGACCGAGCGTGGCTACAAGCCACACTACCTATTCGTTTTGGTGGTCTCGGGATCCGCAAAATTTCCAGTGTTAGTTTGCCGGCGTTCCTGTCCTCCGTCCACAGCACCGAAAAGTTAACCACAAAAATCTTATCCTCGTCACTGGTTGACTTTGAAGTGCCGTGCTTGACTGATGCGGTGAACGCCTGGAAAGTGGCTTGCCCAAATACGGTTCGGCCCGTGAACCCATCTTCCCAGAGACAGTGGGATGAGCCGCTCTGCAGGTTGGTACGGAATAAACTCATTAATACGTCCACCAATTCTGCTGAGCGTGCCCGCTTGCTGGCTGTGGGTGAGTGGGAGTCGGGCCTCTGGCTTCAGGCACTGCCGTCACCTAACATAGGTACTATGCTTGGTGACTCTACATTCCGGCTCGCTACATGCCTACGTCTGGGCGCTCCTTGCGGGGCCCCGCATCGCTGTCAATGCGGTGCAGTTGTCGACTGCCTCGGTCACCATGGCCTTTCCTGCTGCAAGAGCGCCGGCCGGATAGCACGGCACGCCAGCATTAATGACATCATCCGTCGTGCTCTTGCCTCCGCCGGCGTGCCAGCTGTGTTAGAACCTATTGGCTTGGCACGTGACGATGGAAAGAGACCAGATGGAATGACCATAATGCCGTGGAAGTTGGGTAGGCCTTTGGTGTGGGAAGCAAATTGTGTCGACACCCTTGCGTCATCCCATCTTCCTAGCACGTCGTGCTGTGCTGGGGCGGCTGCTGCAGGTGCGGAAAACCTCAAACGGCGTAAATATAACAACCTTCTTGAAAGTTATATGTTTGAGCCGTTTGGGGTCGAAACATTAGGGCCATGGGGCCCGAGTGCTCACCTTGTTTTTAAGGACATTGCAAAGCGGCTGGTCGACTCTTCACGTGACCAAAGGGCTGGCCTTTTCTTGGGCCAAAGAATTAGCATTGCCATTCAACGTGGTAATGCTGCTAGCCTTTTGGGCACTTGTCCCATTGAGAGCGATGCGGACGAGTTTTTTTGATGCCCTGTGAGCATTGTACATATTATGTGTTTATATTTATTTCTAAGCTTTGTATATAATAAACCTAGTTATATTTATTTGAATAAACTGTTACTCCCTATAAATAAAACATTTAATTTGTATGATATAAAATATTTCGATTTTCTTTTTCACAAATGAGCGAATACACGTTTCTACGCGCCACGAGTCAGCCCTTGAACTGGAAGACGTTGCCAGAGCCAATGCGGCGCGAGTAGACGTGAGGAACCGTGTTTCGGTGGGGGGCGGAGCGTGTCGCTACTGAACGATAGTACTAATACTTATACTGTGCTTGTGCATTAGGTATATTATCGCATGCATACTGGGCTTGTCTCGATTGAGATTTAATATTTATTTACACTTCATGCACAAAGGTACAAAGGCGGACTTAATGCCTTAGGCGTTCTTTACCAGTGAACCAAGGGTGGGAAGAAACAACGTGGCAGGTGCATAACAAAAACTGGCCAAGTGCCAGTTGAACTCGCGTGGAAAGGGTTCCGTACAACGCCAAAGTCAAATGTTTTTATTCAATTTATTTTATTGTAGAATTTTGAATCTACTACTATTTTCCGTAAGTGAACGTATTATATTGAGTTTACCACTTTATATTCAATTGAAATTTTTTTTTCATGAATAAAATTAAAACTATTTATTTTACAATAATAACAAAGAAATATTTGAGATCCTCATAACGAGCCCTTTCATTTGATTTAAGACACAGAAAGGTTTGCAAAACTTTTTTTAAATTTCCTAATAATTATGTCCCCCGAAAATGAAGGGTCATAACAAAGAAGTAAATGAAAGGGAAAAAAAAATATTTACTTTGCACATCTGTGTTTGGGTCATAGGATTACACCATCCTACTATTTCACCTGATTTGATCCAGTAGATTTGGAGCAAATTGGCTGTAACAGACGGACGAACGAGTGATCCTATAATGGTTCCGTTTTTTTTTGTACGGAACCCTAAAGTGTAATAATTAGCCGTTGCGTAGATTGGCCGCCATGATGAATTTTATGCAATGATTTTAAATTTATTTAAGTATTCATGATTTTCCATGGTACTTGTCATTTCCCTTACGTATGTTTTATCGTCTCCCTTTATACGAAAGCGTATAAGCACAATTCCAAGCGAGTTCACAAATCACCCATGAACGTGCAGTCGTAAAAGATATGAATTTACACACTGCAAAATTACACTTGCGATGTTTTTATAACTTCATGCATAAAGATGTCTTAAAGTCTTCATGTTTCCTGACTGAAAATAAGCTATTATGTTTATATTCCTAGACTTTGTTAGGTCAAGTGTTATGGGAATTATGTTTTATTTCGCTTTGTACATGATGAAAGGACAATGCCAGAAACTCTATAGAACTTTGCCCCACTCAATAAAAGTCATGTGCAATATGTAGCATCTTACTGTTTATTTATTGCTGATAACTAAACATTAGTCATAGTGACTGTAGAACTTGCGGTTTCCGTTTAAATCTTAAAACAATGATGACATTGATTATAGGTTAAATTGTATTTTAGGTAAAATGAGTTTGTATTTTGTGGGTAGGTCAAAGTCAAAGTCAAATCATTTATTTCAATTAGACCATTATAAGGCACTTTTGAACGTCAAATGAGAAAAAAAAAATTGATTCTAGGTGCCCATTCCAAAAGGTAGTTTTGTATGGAGAAGAATGGGCAAGAAACTCCATACTTACTCTTTTAAAAACGATGTTAACAATATTTACATTTACTGGAATTATATAATTATACGTGAATACGATGTACCTTGCATAAAAACTCTAGGTATTTGAAAGTGTGTACAAAGTATCACAGATTAAGGAATGACAGACTAAGTTATATGTACATAGATACACAGTGTTCACATATTATTACAAATGTTGAAACAGTAGACGACCACTACTTATATTTTAACAAACAATGAATCAGTATGTGAGCCTGAGCAGTGTATAAAAAAGAGTCAAATATATATATGTACATATTTATACTAAGTATGAAATTAGGTATTTTAAATTAGCAATCGGTTCGATTTTGTCTAGACTGTCGATCGTCCTATGGAGCTAGACCAGCATGTTTCCAAGCAGTCTTATCTTGAATATAGTCCTCTAGATTATAATAAGCTTTTTTACAGAGTGTACTTTTTACAGAGTGATTTAAATTTTGTTTCACTTAGTTGTAATATATCACTAGGAATTTTGTTGTAGCACTAAACACAGTACCCCATAAAAGATGTATGGACTTTAGACAGTCTAAAATATGGTTGAGCTATTTTGTCCTTGTTTCTAGTAGTAAAGTCATGTCTATCACTTACTTTATTAAACATATGTAAGTTTTGTCTTACATACATAATATTTTCATAAATAAATTGGCAAGGCACTGTCATTATATTAATATTTTTAAATAGTTCCCTAAGAGATTCGCGGCGACGTAGATTATAAATGGCTCTGACAGCTCTTTTTTGTAAAATAAAAACGGATTCAATGTCAGCAGCCCGACCCCACAGTAAAATACCATACGACATAATGCTGTGAAAGTAGCCAAAATAGACCAAACGCGCAGTTTCTACATCTGTTAACTGTCTTATCTTTCGGCTTTTGCGGCTTAGTCGCCCCGCAATAGATGTTATATGAGGTCCCCGTTGTAATTTCTCGTCTAGCGTGATTTTCAGGAAAACTATTTGACTAGTAAATTCCAGTTTCTCTCCATTAAGTATGATGTCACATTTACTATTCCTAACATTTGGTAAAATGAATCGAATACATTTGGTTTTTTTTCATTTAGTACCAAATTGTTTACCGTAAACCAATTTTGAACCTGAAGAATAGCGTCATTTACGTCGTCTAGATTTTGTGACAGTCTGTTTATTTTAAATATCAATGATGTGTCATCGGCAAATAACACCATTTTTGGTTGATTTTGAAACAATTGGGGTAAATCATTTATATAAACTAAGAATAGAAATGGACCCAATATTGAACCTTGAGGAACGCCCATAGTCGTTTCAGACCCCAATGAGTTCACGCCGTTAACCTGTACTTTTACCCGTCTATCCCTCAGGTATGACCTTAGTAAATTAAGAGATGTTTTACTATCCCCGTAGTGCTCCAGTTTCAGCAAAAGTGTCTCATGGTCAACGCAATCGAACGCCTTTGAGAGTTCGCAAAAGATTCCAATGGCATCTTGTGATTCCTCCCAGGCGCTAAAAATGTTCTTTATTAGGGTGATACCGGCGTCAGTTGTACAACGCCCTTTGGTGAAACCATACTGTTGTTCATGAAAGATGGAATTTTTATTAAGGTATTTCGTAATCCGCAAGTTCTAGAGAAAAACAGTTTAGTATAGAAAGGTTCTATATTCATTACAATTATTTTCATTCATTTACTTTTTCTGTACATGTGTTACTTTTTCTGTACATGGGTGGGGCAGGATCTGGCATTGTCATTTGTTTACTTTGTACTATGAGCTTGATGCATACAGGAGGGATTGGCTTATTCTACTTCTCTACTTTTCGTGTTTCGCCAATTGTACATTCATTCGTTCCTGCTTTGGTGGCAACATTAGTCCAAGCAGGGTTAAGGCTAACGTATCGTCACTCTAGATAACCGTCTTATTTCACACTTAGTACAAAATATCAAAGTCAAATAATTTATTGCAATTAGATCATTAATTAGCACTTTTGAACGTGTTATGGGGTCTCGTGAGGTGTTCGGGTTAAAATAGCACCCACCCATTTTATCCCGAGGGTATTGTAGAAAGCGAGTAAGGGAAAAACCCGAAGTCGGGCAGCAGAGGCTTCCGTGTAATTAACAGCTTCACTGCGATTCCCAAGATGCCTGCCAAGCGTGGGGATTATGGCAACGCCCTAGCCGGTGGGGAAGGCCTTTGTTCAACAGTAGACGTCTCACGGTTGATGATGATGATGATGATATAAGAAAAAAATAATCTAGTTGCTCCTTCCAAAAGGAAGTTTCATATGGAGAATAATGGGAAAGAAACTCCATACTTAAATTATGTCAGTCCAGAATTAAGAACTTAAAGAAGACTTAAACTGCAAGCAGGGCATTGCCTTTTTTCAGTTCGAGTATCGTAAAACTTTATAAAGCATCGTTGCTCCTTTCAAAATCTTTTCAAAATGCATTTTCAGTGAAACTTCTTTTTCCAAGCTAGTAAATTTTATATTCAGCTTATCTAAAAGTTAATACAAATATGGAAGCTGTGAATATTTCGTGACAAAACAAGATATATTTTCTGCTGAAGTCGACTCGGCGTTAAATGAAGCGTGGGATGTATTCATAGGCTACTTAGGTTTTACGGAGTTGTCGACGGAATGTACCGAGTACTTACGTAAGTCGCATGATTTAAGCTCACTTAGTGCTTAGTAGACTAAAATCTGTCGTACTGATAATGGGATATATGTTAAGAGGTCTTTATGGTAAAAATAATGGTTGTAGTAGCTAATGTATAGGTAGGAGACGTCAGTTTTAAATGGATTTGACTTCGACTTCCACGTGAACGAAGGTGCGGGCATAAGATACAAGTAGTGGTGTTATGCAATTGCTACAGAAACGCTATGCAAATACTGCCTTGTAAAGCGTAGAAAATTCCAACATTACATTGGATATATTTATTATACTACCTTTAACGCAACCTGAACATCGAACCAAGCACCTCAAAAGTCTACATCCCAAAAACAAACTTATTCACTAACCCAACGAGCAAACTCATCACAAAAACAAACGAAAACGCTAACCGACACCCCTTATTTATGAACGAGCCTGTTTGAGCCAACCCTAATATATCCAACGAGCGGTCGGCCCAAGATAGGCCCAAAGAATTAGCCCAACGATCATAACGACGGACAAAAAACAAGCCTAAACTTACCCATTTTAAGCGGTACAAAGCCAAAGAAATGGACAACAAGAACGCAAAACGTCAAAATAGTCCATTCAACTTTCGGACCATTTAATATCAGCCCCGTTAGGGTTGGGTTGGGGTGGCAAATTGCAGTGGTGATAGATTATGTTTTCTTGGTCGTTTATCGAGTTGTGTACCTATAGGACTATATAGAGAAGGGATAATATGAAGTTTTCAAGGTAAATATAAATGACTTGATCTTGAAGATCATCACTTAAAACGGCTCGATAGACAAAATAGGAAATGATGTTCAGTTAAAATTGCACCTTTTTGAAGCCGGCGCGCTTCGCTAGTTTTCAATATATTAGGAAACCTGATGCTATTATAAACGGGAATGTTTGTGAGGATGGATGGATGGATGGATGGATGTTTGTTAGTTACTCTTTTACGCTTAAACGGCTGAACACAATTAGCTAAAATTTTGCACACTTACCGATCAATATCTATTGATCTTCCATTGACCAGTCTTATCAAGGAGTATCGTGTTACCCAGTATCTGGGTTGGGGGGGGGGGGGGGCAGACAGGCAGTCACTCCAAGTAAAACACTGGTATTCAGCTGCATCTGGTTAGACTAGAAGACGACCCCAGCATAGTTGGGAAGGGATAGGATAATCATCAGAAAGAACAATTCTTCGTGATTGTAGTAAAAATGTACTGACATGATGTGGTATCAAGGAATTTATAAATGTCTCAACTTTTGTCTCTGCTCTTGCTGTCTTTAAAACAATTGCGATATTAACACACTAATGAAATATATACATAACTTATAAAATAATTAAATAAATGTTATGTAAAAATTGTCATATCGGGCATCAAAAATATCGTACGACTCACTCTCAATTACCTACATGCATTTACAGTAAATACGTATTTAAACTTTAGCTTCATTTAATTACACTGGAATCCAGTCTAAACCTGACAATGAAAAACCTATGATTAAAATAAAACAAAGACGAAAAATCTAAACAATTACAATCTCCCCTCTACTCATTAGTCTTACAAACAACATCCTCATTTAAAACCGTAATGAATGAACTAATTACATCCACATTTTCATAACACCCCATAGCTTACAAAGAATGTTACATTCAGCCATCTCATCCCATGCATACAGCGGCCGACCAATCAGTGAGTCTGAATACGTGAATTATTATAAGGCGTTAACCACTAAATCGATGACCTAGTTAGGCGGTGGTCGCTGTGGGAGCGATTTGCAGGATTTAAGGGCTCTCGGTTCTTTTATGTAATGTGGTCAAGGTCTGGTATTGTTATATTAAAAAAAATGTTTTAATAAAAAACGTGGTTTGACCCGTATGTATATTATGTTTGTGTATATAAGTAGTAAAAACTACTGATACGATTTGGATTAGGTTTTCACTATTCGACTGCATAATTATTTTTAAAACCATTGTCCTACATTGTAGCTACAGACTAAAATATAGGAGTAAGTCAGTGAAATTTTTTTGTATTTGATTTTTTCTTGTAGCAAATACTTTGTTACCTAAAAGTGTAACTGTGTAAGACTTCAACCTTCATGACACATTTTCTATAGTTCGTCACAGCCATGCAAAACAATGCAATGCATGCAATACATAACTGCATTGCACTACTGCAATGCAGTTATGTATGTGTTTGTGTATTTACAACGCACATGTTTAGGTTATAACTACAACATAGACGTGTGACCTTTTTCCTTTCCTTTTCTCAAACGTTGTTAATTAATTTCATAGTTTCTGAGTTATTTAAAGCATAATGTATAGCTGATAGGAATATCTTTACAATCGGGAACCTACGACCCCTCTCACTTTGCCGCGATTTCGTCCAAATAAGATTCTGTTATCGCTGATTGAAAAAGTAGCCTGTATCCATTCTTGGAGTTCAAGCTTATTCTGTACCAAATTTCATCAAAATTGCTTTTGTAGTTTAGCTATGAAAGCGTAAGAAACAAACTAAAATTAGAAATACTAGTCTGGATTCTTCGGTACACAACAGACAAAGAAAACGAGACTAGAAAAACTGAGTACAAAGGTGCTCCTTTGTTTAGTTGATTTGTCCCCGCTAGCAGTGTGACCCTACCTCATAGTTCATAGCGAAGCGAGCCCCACGTGCGTACGGCGTTTTATGATAAATCGCCCCAAGTTTCATGTTATGATCTAACGTTAACCAGATACATATAGCATGTTAGTCTGTCCGCATGTGTGTGTTAGTCACCGTATCAGCGGTTTGTGGTTAGCAACTTTACTTTTTTTTGTAGCTGTTAAGACAGATTATTTAGTTGTTCGGAAGGAGAATGTGGAAGCTTTTGTGCAGCAGTGGGACTCAAAATATACTCTTTATTTATTTAAAATGGCACATAAACAATATTTAAACACTAATAAGGATATTACCGTTTGAATGGACTAAGGTTAGTGTTTATATCTTACGGGCACAACATTTACTTTTCGCAATAATAATATTAAAATTTAAAAAAATATGAAAATATAAAAGATTTTAACGGTAAAAGTTAAAAAAGAAATAGTTAAAAATATAAAATAAAAAATAAAATATGTAAAATTCATCGTTAAAAATTATTAAAATACTAATAATAAAGAAACTTGATTTATTTAACGTAAAAATAGGTATGTTACGTTTTTTATTGTAAACCGTTATTATGGGTAAGTCCTAATTCAAAAGTGCCTGTGAATGGTTTAATTGAAATAAATGCTTTTTCTTTGACTTATCCGGTTAGACTGGAAGCAGACCCCAAAATAGTTGGGTAAAGGCTAGGTAGATGATGACAAGGTGGTCTGAACGTTATTTTCGAGCCGTTTGGGGTTGAAACCCTCGGGTCGTCTCTTCTTCTTCTTTTTAAGGAAATGTACAAAAGGTTGGTTGACACTTACCGTGATCCAAGAGCTGGTTTTTACCTTGGTCAGAGATTGTCTCTTGGGTACATTTCCAGAAGACGGCGATGTGGACGAATTGTATGATGCCTTATGTTAGTGTTAGTTTTCAACCGACTTAAAAAAGAAGGAGGTTCTCAATTCGTCTGTACGTTTTTTTCTTTTTTTTTTGTATATTTGTTACGCGATTTCTCCGGCAAATGTAAAGCGATTTTGAAAATTCTTTTTTTGATGGATAGGGTATGCCTCATGGGGGTGTGTAACGTTTGAAATAATAACAAAAGCTCTAAAGGTCATATGATCTATTTTCATTTAACATACATTTTTTTTTAATATAACGATGAAATGATGTAACGAATTATTGATATAATTTCATTTTACCTAATTTTATATGGTATAATGAACATTTTCTATAATGCACATTTGAACTAATATTTATATAGTATAATATTCAGTTACTATAATATTCGAAATCTATAAGTAACGTTGAGGATAATTTAGTTATTGAATAATTTGGGTTAGGTTAGGTTAGAACAGTGACCATTACCGCGCGAAGGCGAGCGAGCGGAGCTACCGTGCCGCGGTAGCGGCCGTCAAAGTCAATATGTTGTGCTACAAAAGTTAATGACAGGAACGAATCGCTGCGAAACCGACTCCACGTAGTCTTCGTATGGTATTTTACTGTGGGGTCGGGCTGCTGACATTGAATCCGTATTTATTTTATAAAAAAGAGCTGTCAGAGCCATTTATAATCTACGTCGCCGCGAATCTCTTAGGGAACTATTTAAAAATATTAATATAATGACAGTGCCTTGCTAATTTATTTATGAAAATATTATGTATGTAAGAAAAAACTTACATATTATGTTTAGTAAAGTAAGTGATAGACATGACTTTAATACTAGAAACAAGGACAAAATAGCTCAACCATATTTTAGATTGTCTAAAGTCCATACATCTTTTATGGGGTACTGTGTTAAGTGCTACAACAAAATTCCTAGTGATATATTACAGCTAAGTGAAACAAAATTTAAATCATATATTAAAAGTACACTCTGTAAAAAAGCTTATTATAATTTAGAGGACTATATTCAAGATAAGAATGCTTGGAAACATGCTGGTCTAGCTCCATAGGACGATCGACAGTCTAGACAAAATCGAACCGATTGCTAATTTAAAATACCTAATTTCATACTTAGTATAAATATGTACATATATACATTTGACTCTTTTTTTATACACTGCTCAGGCTCACATACTGATTCATTGTTTGTTAAAATATAAGGAGTGGTCGTCTACTGTTTCAACATTTTTATTAATATGTGAACACTGTGTATCTATGTACATATAACTTAGTCTGTCATTCCTTAATCTGTGATACTTTGTACACACTTTCAAATACCTAGTGTTTTTATGCAAGGTACATCGTATTCACGTATAATTATATAATTCCTGTAAATGCAAATATTGTTAACATCGTTTTTAAAAGAGTAAGTATGGAGTTTCTTGCCCATTCTTCTCCATACAAAACTACCTTTTGGAATGGGCACCTAGAATCAATTTTTTTTTTCTCATTTGACGTTCAAAAGTGCCTTATAATGGTCTAATTGAAATAAATGATTTGACTTTGTCTTCTTGTCTGCCCTACTCCTAGAGGGTAATTTAAATCCGCGTAGGCGCGGAGGGGCGAGGCGGCCCGCGAGCTGAGGAGTAGGTGGTTTAACACAAGGTTGAAATTATAAAATATATATGTTTAGGTTAAGGTATTTATCTATGGGCCTATGCAGCCTGAAATAAATGAATTATTATTATTATTATTATATTAAGCGCCCGCCGTCGCGGCTGAGGCTGGCCGGCGTAGCCGGCCAGTAAGCTGAAGCTGCGGCGGTGAGCGAGAATACCATCTGCGACGATAAGATCACGTGGGTCCGCCGGAGCCCCGCAACGCCGGAGCCGTGACAGAAAACATGCCTGCTGCATGTTGCATGCTCGCTTGCATGATGCATGCTGGCTTGCACGATGCATGCTTGCTTGCATGCTGCATGCTTGCTTGAACGCTGCATGCTTGCTTGCACGCTGCATGCTAAAAATTAATGTGAAACGCAATTCTATAAAACTATTAGCTATGAAACAACGTACAACCGGTTATAACAACATGTTTCCTGATATTTACTTATTCATTACAGAATTTTCACAAAAATTTAGTTAATATCATTATTAGAACAAATGAAAATTAGGTCAACTGAACATTATATAAAAAGAGCAATATACAAATTGAAAATTATATGAAATGAACTTTATGCTAAATGTTATTAGAGCAAAAGAAGTTTATATGAAATATTACAAAAATTACTAAAAAGCGAAAAATAAAAAAGATTTTTTACAAAAAAGACAACCGCAAGGTGGCTTTGCTGTTCTATTTATTGTTTTGTATTGCCACCGACTTCCGAAACTAAAGTCATGTCTTCTGTTTTAAAGTTATTTTTCAGTTTTTGGTTTTTGAAGGCGGTTGTCTTTTTTGTAAAAAATCTTTTTTATTTTTCGCTTTTTAGTACTTTCTGATCATCCAAATCCATTAAAAAATGGCAACACAGTCAAAACAGTGCTTTTTTATTTTTGTTTAATATTTTAATATTTAGTTTAACAATGAAAATATCACAATGACATTAATGAGAATTGGGAACGCATCTCCATATTCCCGTCCATTACGTAA
Organism: Charanyca ferruginea; assembly: GCA_947361185.1. NCBI lineage: Eukaryota > Metazoa > Arthropoda > Insecta > Lepidoptera > Noctuidae > Charanyca > Charanyca ferruginea. The sequence continues at coordinate 2,688,777 of OX376065.1, forward strand.
TTGTTGAATTTGTAGATTGGATGTTTTAGTAGCAGTTAGGAATGAAACAAGGGTTCGAACTGATTTTAATTCAACATTACGAATTCAAGGTAATGGTATTTACCTCCCGAACTGATTCTGATAATGGCAGCAGATAAGAGTGATTGAACAGGTCTATTGGAAGTATTGATTGATTTATAGATGTAGGCAAGTAAACATTTTGAAATTTTAAGCCTAGTGTCAGATAGTTGAATGGCAAAAGAACAATCAATTTTGTTAAAATATGTGTATGAGAAGGATCAAAATTAATTAAAAGATTTATTTATTTATACATCATACATAAAGGTACAAAGGCGGGCTTAATGCCTTAGGCATTCTCTACCAGTCAACCAAGGGTGATGAAAAGATTACATGGCAGTTTCATAGTAGCAAAATATCAAAAATAGGTAAACTACAAATACATTAATATATAAAAAACAAATAATATATAAAATAACATATACCTATATAAAAAAGAGGTTTATGAGAGGGTTAAGAGGTTTAATTTTCGACACCTTAATGTCTTAATCTAGGCGGTGGTCTTGACCTCAATGCCTTAGGCATTCTCTACCAGTCAACCAAGGGTGATGAAAAGATTACATGGCAGTTGCATAGTAGCAAAATATCAAAAATAGGTAAACTACAAATACATTAATATATAAAAAACAAATAATATATAAAATAACATATACCTATATAAAAAAGAGGATTATGAGAGGGTTAAGAGGTTTAATTTTCGACACCTTAATGTCTTAATCTAGGCGGTGGTCTTGACCTCATCCAAACCGGATCAGTAGTTTTTGACTACCTACTGTCATAGAGAGAACCCCTTTTTTTAAAGTCAAATAACACGTTGTAGTTAATAAATTTACCACCACCTCACAGGCTTCCAAAAGTTCTGAGATCTGTCAATACTTTTGGTGACTCCACCGACATCAGTAAGCCTTTCACACTTACGGATATATAAAAAAACGGTAAAGCCACTGGAGTTGATGACCTAACAGTGGAGCAACTAAAACATCTCGGACTTAAAGCCGTATCGTGGCCTATAGCCGTATTGTGGCTTTTCGCCTTCTTCAATGCATGCCTGGACATCACGAGTATTCCTAAACTGTGTAGAAGGACTAAAATCGTGGCGCTGCCGAAACTAGGTAAGCCTTCTAACGATCCCAAAGCTACCGACCAATATCTCTACTGTGCCATACCTATAAGTTGTTTGAAAGATTGCTGTTGAATCGCCTTACTGAAGTAGTTGAGCCAAAGCTGATACCTCAGCAGGCTGGTTTTAGGCCTGGTTAGTCGTGTTCCAGCCAAGTCTTCCGATTAACCCAACATACAGAGGATGGATACAAGGCTAACAGAATCACAGGAGTGGTATTTGTGGACCAGTCTACGGCCTATGACACTATTAATATAAATATGCTACTTGCTAAAGTCGAGACTATAACAAACGACCAGGGGTTTGTCAAAATTCTGAGCAAACTATTGTACAACCGTTGCTTTCAAGTGTACTTTCAATCTGGTAAGAGCAGATGGCGAAGCCAAAAAAACGGTCTCCCACAAGGCAGTGTGCACCGACGCTTTTTAACATCTACACAAATGACCGGCAAACCACGCAACACACGCTTCTTGTACGCGGATGACCTAGCCTTGACGGCGCAATCAACTACTTTTGAGGGGGTTGAAAACCACTTGACAGATAGCAATGCTCTTCGTCCAAATCCATCTAAAACCCAAACCTGCGCTTTCCATCTCCGCAACAGAGTATCAAACAGAATACTCAAAATTACTTGGCTAGGAACTGATGTAGAGCACTGTAAGAACCCAAAATACCTTGTTACATTGGACAGAGCATTAACCTATAATGTACATTGCCACAACATCAAGTGGAAAGTCGGGGCCCGCAATAATCTACTACGACGCCTTATTTATACCAACTGGGGAGCTGCATCTGATGTCCTTCGCACAACCGGCATGTCCTTAAGCCTCTCTGCTGGCGAATTTGCATGCCCAGTGTGGCACCGATCCGCTCATGCAAAGCAAGTTGACATCGCCCTAAACGAGACGTGTTGGATTATATCGGCTGCCTAAGACCGACTCCGCTCAACAAGCTCTACCCGTTGGCTGGTATCGCACCACCCGTCATCCGTAGGGAAGTCGCATGCGTGCTTGAGAAATAGCACCAAGAATCCGATTCCCGACGTCCCCTCTACAAATTCACTACAGCTCCGGGTAGACTTAAGAGTCGGAAGAGTTTTCTTCGTAGCACACAGGCCACAGGCCATTCAGGACCGTCCGCGTACGTTAAGTTGTGGGAGAATCTTCATCCACCACCACCCAACTTCGTTCAACCCAAAGAATACCTGCCACTCGGAAGTGATTTGCAGTGACCTATATGGAAAGCGCCAATAGACTGCGCACCCTGGTAGGCCGCTGCAAACATAACCTAGCAAAATGGGGGATTATAGATCCCACCGATACGCAGTGAGAGTGCGGTGATCCTGACCAGACAATGGCCCACTTACTAAAGTGCCCAAAGTGCCCCTACACCTGCAACTTAGAGGACATTAAAAACGCCACTAATGCTGCTATAAATGTGGCTACCTACTGGGCCCAAGTAGTCTAACAAAAAAGAAAGGAAAACCATCGATTCGAAAAGAAGAAGATCAATTTACTGACCTTTATACCAGCACCCAAAAGCCAGCTTACATCAGAACCAAAAATAACCATGCTTATACACAAACAATAACAGCTGACAGCCGCCATATTGTGGACAATAAACAATTTGAGCAGCTGCGGTCGTTTGCAACCCTTTCAAGGTGTCGTAAAAATTGATTAGCTCGTACAAAGTGCCTTTCGAGTGCAATGAATATTTACATTTATTTACATTTTTATATGTGTCTCGGTGGTATATTAGTGATGTAGGTAATCAGCCTTCGGTGGTATTTATACGAATTCGGCAACGTTACTTTAACGAAATGCTTCCATTTTTTTGTATATTCTACAGAATCTAAAATCCGATCCGCCTCGCCTTTGCACGGGGGCAATGTAGATCAAACTATACGTATCAAACATTCATTTTGAATCTCTGTATCTACCTATTGATAAAAACCACATTAAAATCCGTTACGTAGATTAAAGGATCTAAGCGTACACAGGGCAGACGGCGGAGTGACATTGTTTTGTGTATTGTTAAATGTACTTTGAAGTGAAAAGAGGTTGCTGAAAACAGCCCTGTGCAACAGGAAGTGGCGGATATACACGATAATTAATTGTATATTTTATGAAATTAGTTGCAAATACTTTCGTAACATGGACTAGCTAAATGCCAAAATGATCATTTTAAAGTATTCTAAGCGACTAATAACATTAATAGCCGCCATCTTCATCAAACGTCATGTCCTGTCGAAAACGATTAGGGATGCCCAATCGAGGTCGAGAAGATTGTTATCGATTGATTTAATTTTTAATGAACTGTTGCAGAGTTTTAATTTGTTTCGAATAAAGTGCAAAGAGAAGCTACAATAAAAACATTCAATCACCATATTTCATATATTATTATTTCCTAAAAATATAATTTAAAAAACTTACACTTTGTGCATGAGGTCATACTCGATTTTAAATAGGTACTCGTAGTTAGAATAATGCTGAAGTGAACAAAACTTATGTATTTCATCATGATCATTATTCAGAGTTTTCTAATTATCGTTTAGAAAAGTATGTGGTTGACTTCTAACTAAACGATTATTTACAACAATTAATATAAAAATAACCCCTCCTTTTGGGATTCGCCGCAGTCGGGTAAAAAATACTTATCATTACTGAATACAATAAGAATGTTTTCTTTAAAAAAATAATATTGCATACCAGATAGATCTATTAATATTAGTATTAATATTATTACAAGTATATAAGAGTGTTATTGTTAGTAAAGTAGGGCATTGTCATACTTGTAATGGTATTAACATTATCGTATGACAAAAGTCCGTCCGTGTGGTGTCGGACGTAAAGAATAGCACCATCCCATATCTTCCCGTGGGTGTCGTAAGAGGCGACTAAGCGACTTACCAGAGAATGGGCAGCAGCGTTCTCTGTGCTTTTGTAACAACCATAATGCGATCGCCAATCCGCCTGCCAAGCGTGGCGATTATGGCAAAGCCCCTCTTTGGGGAGGCCTATGTCCAGCAGTGGACGTCTTTAGGCTGAAATGATGACAAAAGTTGAAATAATACAATTTGTAACATATGACCACAGTAAATCTTACGAAATATCGATAAATCGTATCATAATTATTTGCCAACCCTATTTTTGACGTCACTAAATGGCCACTGTCAGTCTCTCGCCCAGTGTAGTCAATTAAGCATTATTATGAAGAAATTTAGAATTTTTCCAAAATTCCATTATTTTAGCATTTGGCCACTTTTTGTGTTTAGTGTACATAAAGTGTGCATACAAATCTCCCAGTGATGCTCCTATCTCTTAAATACGTCCAAACAGTACTCGGCGTCCTTCTCTGGAAAATAATTGTTGTTGTGTACTCACAACAGCATTTATTTTGAAATTGAGTCTTATTGCAACGCTTTTAGGGTCATCATGTACGCATTATGATCTTAAAAGCGGTGCAATAAGACTCAATTTACGAGTAACTGTGTGGACAAAACTAAATAGTTTTGTCCAAATGCGTAACAAATTAGAAGTCGTCATAGGACAAAAAATGAAACACAGCATAGTAGTGAATTTTTTTAGCATCTTTTTCCAGCATTTTGGTCAACGTAGATTTAGCATAATATATCTTCTGGAGTGAGCAACACTTAAGTAAATAATAAATAAGAATAAGTAAAAATAATAATAAGTAAAGTATGGGGACCGAGCAATGTCCTTTTTAAAATTGTGGGTTCGATACCGGGCCATTTCTGGACATTTTCAATTTCCAAAATATATCCTGGACATACCCTCATTATAACATACACTCCCTCACTCTTCCGACCTTTCCTTAATAATTCCTTAGTTGTTAATTTTTACATACATACTTTGTTACCTGCAATGTCAATGACTATTTTTGTAATGTTACAATAAAACATTTAAGGTTTTTAGTATCATAGTGACAGCAGAACACTGACACCTAAGTCACAGGATCGCCTAGTTTAGGAGTCAGGGTTTATCTTATCTGTGTGACCTTTAGTTAACCGTTATTAATTGGTAAGAGAATTACAAATATTTTGTTTTTGTGACAAAAGAAAAAACGTAAATGCACTTAATAATAGCTTAATCAATAGAAGTAATGAAATTAAAAACTTAGTCAATCAATCAATAATACATTGTTATTACAATAATAATAAAGAGTATAATAAATAAGTCTCAAATCCTCAATTCGCCTTGATTAAGCGTTCTCTTGCCTTTATAAGAGATTTGGAATTTACTCAGCTGTGGGGCAGTAATAGGCTAGTATTACTTTTATTCTAATATTATAAAGAAAAAACATTCGATTGCTTATAATTGGGTACTTGACACCACCAATCAATTGATATACTTTTTATGAGCTGTCAAAACGAGATTTCTCCATAGATTTTGTATGACAATAGCGGCCTGTGACGTCACTTATTTACAAGAAGCTTATAGAAAAAAGTGGAGGCAACACTCCAAATACCTAAGTGAAGCCAACTGTGGGCAGACGCTCTCTTTCCGAATGCATACATAAGATAAAGAAAACACATATCACTGTCTCGTTCTTATGTATGCATTCAGAAAGAGAGCATCAGCCCACAGTTGGTTTCAAGTTTTTGTTCTAAGTGTTGGCTCCATTTATACCTATATCTTCATGCTTATTTACCAACTCAATTGACTAACTATTAATGGATTTTAAAGCTACTTCAAATCGAATTTTACATTTAATTAAATATTAATCGGGTTTTCGGGGCTAAAATAAAGTGTATTTTAAGATAAGTTGTATTTTGGAATTATTGGTTAATGGTGTCAACAACCCAATTATGTTTGTTAGTAATGGATAGACTCAAAAAATACTTAACAGATTTTAAAAATTCTTTCACCAATAGAGACACACATTTTCATCGAGTAACATACTAGGATATATAATATAATTAAGTAAGAAAATTCATTCAAGCGAAGTCGAGGGCCATGTCCTAATTTTGAGCAAACTTCGAAAATATCTTGGAAGTCTAGAGTCATCTAAGGGACGCACCGCACCTTTCATTCTTTAGTATTTTCATCTTACCCTTGCATTATCACGTAACATTTTTCTTCCCAAAATTCAACGTCAGACGAACTCTTCCCAACACATCAACGTATTCAAATACGCCCAAAATCAGATAGCACAGCCCTAAAATCCCTTTACGTCGTTCAATTTCAGTACAGCCCTAACCGTGAGCCAGGCTCGGCGTACTAACTAAACTCATTTGTTTCCGATATCGTCGATACACAGTAGACTACATTTTCTTCACTTCATTCCCGTCACGGGAAATGGCTTTTGTTCGATACGGCACGTCATAGATTAAGAAAAAGTGATAGATTAGTTTTTTATATAGGGTGACTGGTAATTAGTGTACGATACTTAAACACGTGATTGTGTTCATGATAACAAACAACTTTCCCGAAGAAAAAATGTTTTTTGTACTGGTTCACTTTTATCACAATAACTCAACAGCCGTATGAAATTCACGCGCGCGCACCCAAGAGACTTAAAGTGAACCAGTACAAAAACATTTTTTCTCCAGGAAAGTTGTTAATTATCATGAACACAATCACGTGTTTAAGTATCGTACACTAATTACCAGTCACCCTATATATGTCGGATCGTCAGGATTTAGTCCGTTAGATTTAGTCATCATGTGGGCAGAATATGGGTTTCGTGCAATTCAAACACACTGGGTATAGGGCATTTATTAAAACCACAATTAAGCACAAACTCAACTTGAAATACACATAGTAACACTTAAACACAACGAATCGAGAACAGTTTCGGGACGTCTTAGCTCCGATGCGATCAGACACTGAATTCTGAATGTCTTCTTCGCTGTGGGCTGAAAACATCACGACTCTGTAGATGCGCCAATAGGAGTAGTAGATCACGTGTTCTCGATAATGGCGGGCTTGGATTCGTTACATGTCTGTACTATTGCCCGGATACGACATATTATATTTAAGGGGGTTTCAACTAATTTTGATGTGACATGTTGTTTTTTTAAGGCCTGAATTTTGTCATTGCTCGACAAAGGCCTTTTTACTCTCTTTCCACTTCTCTCTATCTAGGGCTAGTAGTAGACCAGACTTTGTCTAAAGAGTATGCGCCTGGGCATGCCGCGATGTCGCTTGCCATGTACGAGGTTTGACATCTGGCAAATGTGTCCAGCCCAATTCCACTGCAGCGTGTCAGCTTTCCGAGTGTTGTCAGCTAATGTACGTATGTATGTATCTCAGTAACATGTTTTGTATAAAAAAGCTTTTTACAAAAAAGACAACCGCCTTCAAAAACTAAAAAGTGAAAAATAACTTTAGCACAGAACACACATTGACTTTAGTTTTGAAATTCAGTGGCTTTGTTCTGTTTGTTGTTTTGTATTGCCACCGACTTCTGAAACTAAAGTCAATGTGTGTTCAGTGTGTTAAGAGGCACGTTTGAACGTCATTCTAAAAGGTAGTTTCTTATTGAGAAGAATAGGAAAGAAACTCCATAATTACTCTTTAAAAAAATGTTTGCATTATTTTGAATTGACAGTTATTATTGACTCACTACAGAAAAATAGTTATTTGTTATACAAGAGTGCAAAGTTGCTTTTTAACCGCGTGTTCAATTTTGATGACCGAGCAAGCGAAGGATTCTAAAATTGAATCACGAGCGCAGCGAGTGATTCAAAATTAGAATCCTGAGCGTTAGCGAGGGAATCAAAAGAGCACGAGGTGAAAAATCTTTGCACTCGAGTGCAACACGTAACTTTTCATTCCACCTCAGCGAGGAAATGACTAAATGCAAAAAAAAAACGTTTACAAAGTCTGAGTTTTTAACAAATTAAAAAAAAGTTGTATGATATATTCGGCACCATAGAGGTAGCAGTAAATAGGTTTAATGTTTTTTTTTAATTCACAAACTTAGTGCACACGATGTTCTAAATTCAATTTACTTTATCCTCTAGAGAATAAAAACGGCTTTTCCACTCAGATATTGAAGATAAATTTACTTTATCCTCTAGAGAATAAAAACGGCTTTTCCACTCAGATATTGAAGATTAAAAATACTCTTTCCGAGATGGTGGGATGAAAAATATCTTCTCGTATAGAGAAGGCACGAGCTTTGAATCATCACGCTCGTTCAAGTCGGATGGCTGATTTCAGACTTATATTAATCCATACTTATTTTTACCCGACTACGGCAAAGCCAAAGGAGGGTTATGATTTTGACAGGCTATGTATGTATGTATGTATGTATGTATATATGTTCATCTGTTCGCTCATAGCTCCTAAACTACTTATCAGAACTGAACAAATGAGGTATCGTTAGAAGCGTCTTGATCTTCCGCTGATTATAGGCTATATGACGTATCACCGAATCCAATGTGGCGCCCTCTGGCGGACAAAAAAACCAAGATTAAAAAAAAAATATGAAGACAAGCATACCGTGTTTGGTATCATTGGAAAGGGGTTCACTAGTACCTTTCAAATATATAATATTTAGTGGTGATTTGTCACAAATTATTGTAAAAAAAGGAAAGATTACCAAATAAATTAAGATACGCATACCGTGTTTAGTATCATTGGAAAGGGGTTCACTAGTACCTATTAAATATATAATACTTAGCTGTGACTCCAAAATGGTTTAAATAAAAAAATAAAGTTTAAAAACAACAAAAAGTGATCTAAAAAGTACGAAACAAGAAAATATTTCACACAGAAATCAAGACATAGGTACAAAATGGTCAAGGTAAGCCGTGGTTGCAAGCCATTATATTCATGTTCATCGCACTCATATGGGATACAGGCATGCAACCACGGCTTACCTTGACCATTTTGTACCTATGTCTTGATTTCTGTGTGAAATATTTTCTTGTTTCGTACTTTTTAGATCACTTTTTGTTGTGGTCGGGTTTTAATATTATAAATTTAAAAGTAACTCTGTCTGTTACGCTTTCACGATGAAACGGCTGAATCAATTTTGATTAAATTTGGTATGAAAATAGTTTAAACCTTGGGGAAGGACATAGGCTACTTTTTAATCCGCAGTTTTGCCTGCATCCCCGATAACCGATATTCACGCGGACAAAGTCGCGGGCAGAAGCTAGTTTTATATAAGTCAAGGTTTTTTCACGATGTTTTCCAAAAATCACATTGGCACGTGCCCAGTTTCAATCTGACGACCTCACATACAAGAGGCAGGCGGGTTACTACCTCTAAAATTAATTCTGTAGTAATTTAAAATGATAAATAAATTTTCCTTTATTTTACAAAGTACCTAGTGATTACGTTTAAAAGTAGACTTATTTCTATTTAAAATACCTAATGTAGAATTATAATAGCTTTATTTGGAAGACTTTAGTAAAGCTCTTCGCTGTTTTCCAATTTGAAGCATTTAATTTTCAAATAACAAATGGAGGTTTTCTTATCGTGTTTAAAAAATCACTAATCTCACATGCTGCTTTTAGTTATTACCGGAGGGTAGGTAAAGAAAAGACCTAAAGACTTTTAATGTAAATCTCTAAAGGAGGGTAAATACATTTGAAAAAAATAATAAAGTTTACTTTGGCTTGTATTTAGTGTTATTGTTTGTAATAATACACCTCTAGTATTGATATAATTGGGTCCAGTCTGAATGAATGCAGCTGAATACCAGTGTCTTACTTGGAGTGACTGCCTGTCTGGCTTCCATAGCCCAGTTATTGGGTAACATGATACCTCTTGGCAAGACGAGTAAGATTTTCGACTACCCATAACTACTGTCAAGGAGATCTTTCGTAAAGCCGAGACCAACGGCTTTACGTGCTGTCCGAGGCACGGCGAGGAATTGGTATAAAATGGATGGGACCCATCCATCGACCGACCGCGGCAAGCGTAGCTTTACCACCATGACCAGACAATCCGTACGGCTAATACCTAGCCAGAATTTTCTCCATAAAATTACCATTCTTCTACTTAAAAACATGTAAAAACATCGTGTCTGTTACTATAATCTTTGGGTCGCCGTGTGAAGTTATAGAGAGACGTAATGGGAAGTTCCGCGGAACGCGGGAACGAGCATACAAGTGATGATAACTGGGTTTTAGTGTTTTGGGGTAAGCAGAGGCGGTAGTATGATTCAATAAGTTATAACTGTTAGATAAGACGAGAAAAAAAGTAAAATGTTTATTTTCAATAGCTCAAGTTTAGGTAAAAAGTTTTGCCTGATTGCGAGGTCAGTGTCGTGCAGGGGTGGCCAACCAGTCGATCGCGACTGTTAGTCCAGTCGATTGCAGATACAATTTATATACACAAATCACACATCAGCTGCCTTATTTTAAGTTTATTTTGAATTGTTTATTATGATTGTCTCTAGACCTCTTTTGTTTTCTCACATGTATGCCTCGTAGATTAAACATGAATGATGTAACCTAAATTTGTAACATTCTATTGATTTTAAAAGAGTGTTTATAGACTTCCTCGTTCTTCTCCATAGGTATAAACTTGCTGTTTGGAACAAGCAACTAGCAACTTTCTGACATAATTCAAAAGTACCTGTAAATGGTTTATTTGAAATAAATAGTTTTGAGTTTGAGTTAGAAAAACATATCTACTTGTACACTGATTTATTTACTCAGTTATCATCTATGATATAATATGTGAATAGATATTAATACAATGTATAATTATTTAGTTGTATTAAATACTATTGTATGTTAAGTTTGGTATCGTAGATCGCACAGAGTCTAGACAGATCTTGACTTTAATAAAGTTGGCTACTCCCGGTGAAGTGGGAATGACCACTGAGAATTCTCCGTAGTACCAACCAAATAATAATAAATCTTGAGCGGCTCACTGTCCTAAATTCAGGAACGGTGCAGCAACGTCATCCATCTTGATGCTCTAGAAACGGCTGGCTCTGGTCACAATCACTTTAGGCAAGCTCCTGACAATAGCCGATACAGGGATATTATATTATATATGACACCGATGAAAAATGATTGCATGAAAGAATCTGGAGATGAATGTGTGTAGTAACCAAAATCAATAAGGTCAGAAATTAGTATATTAGAGGAAGTTTGAAAGTTGCGCCAGTGACAGAAAAGCTGAAAGGGAATCGTTTGTCTGGGTATGGGCATGTGATGAGAAGGGATGAAACGCATGTGACCAAATGAGATACGAATATAAATGTGGATAGATGGAGAGGATGAGGAAAGCTGAAGAAAAGATGGATAGATCGAGTGAAGAATGATATGAAAGAAAAGAAAATCAGTGACGGTTGAATGGATGGAATGAAAGAAAAAAACGAGTTGAGCCAACCAGAAGTAACATTAGATAAGGGCAGGAAGATGATAACGATGGCTGATAGCTGTTATGTTTCATATTAAAACTGGTTTACATCCGTAATACGTCACACACAAAGGTCCAGTTGAAAACCAGCGTCAGGCACAAGTGGTCTGGCATTTTATGCTGAACTGGGCCTGTTTGGCGCAGCCGTGGGGCACACAATAATGTTTTTTTTATTTTAGTTGTATATTTTTGTTAACACTTTTATTACTGTTTTTGTGTGCACATGGACTGTGTCAATAAACATTTTTCTTTCTTTCTTCTTTCTTGATAGGACGCTTCTAGGTTATATTTCAGTGTAATAGAGCTCTTGTCACTCCCAACAAGAACAAATAAATACATCATCATCATCATCATTTCAGCCGAAAGACGTCCGCTGCTGGACATAGGCCTCCCCCAAGTGGCGCCACATTGACCGGTCCCGTGCGACTCGCATCCAGCGGATCCCCGCAACCTTTACCAGGTCATCGGTCCACCTAGTGGGAGGCCTTTCAACGCAACGTCTTCCGGTTCGCGGTCGCCACTCTAGAACTTTTCGGCCCCATCGGCCATCTGTTCTGCGAGCAATGTGCCCTGCCCACTGGCACTTAAGTTTGGCAATTCTTCGGGCTACATCGGTAACCTTGGTTCTCTTGCGGATATCCTCATTTCTGATTTTATCACGCAAGGAAACTCCGAGCATAGCCCTCTCCATTGCCCTTTGGGTGGATCGCTCACAATGGGCCTCATCAGAAGGCTTAACCTTCTGATGAGGCCCATTGTGAGCGACCACGTTTCGGTCCCGTATGTAATAACTGGCAACACACACTGGTCATAGACTTTCGTCTTGAGACACTGCGGTAATAAATACATACATTTACTAACTTGAACTATTGTAAATTAACACATAACCACCCGTTTTCTTTAGCAAAACAATTCGCACATAGTTTTGTCCATTATTGTTGAACAATGGAGCTAACAAGCAACAGGTGGACAAATATTTTTTTAACGTTAACACAATTTATTAACATCGTGCATACTCCGTCTTTTTTCAGTAAGTTTTTTGGGATAGACCATTACCCTGCAGTCAGCATTTTGTATTGATTTGGTGCTATTTGTTTGAGAAAAGGGTCATAAGGACATTACAGCAAAAGCAAAGGAAAATCTATTGACCAAGCGTAAACTGGATGGAAATAAGTAATGTATCTAAGTTTTTGGGATTTGTCAAAGTCAAAGCATTTGTTTCAATTAAACCATTTACAGGCACTTTTGGATTGCCAAAGAATCTGTCACTTAGTCAAAGAGTTGAAGCTAGTTGCTCGTTCCAAAACGTAGGTAGGTCTCTATGGAAAAGAACGAGCAAGAAACTCCACGGACACTCTTTTAAATCAAGTTTTTTACAAAGTAATGCGTCACTACCGCACGAAACGGCTAACGCTCAGCATAAATGCCGTGTTCGCCCAGGAAGGCACGAAACCACTGGTTTTCAGCGTAAGCCGGTGTGTCGCTTACATGATTCTTGTTACTTCTATATGTGAAAACTATGAAAGTAATCTAGCAATACAAAATATAAAAAAAGGAGCAAGATAAAGTCCATGGCGGATCTAAATACTAAAATAATGGGTAGCACGATACCCAATGGTAAGACTATAGTTATCCGTTTTTCTAACTTCTGAATGCCCATAACAACAGTCGGTGATCTACGAATGACAGCCGGGACCAACGGCTTTACGTGCTTTGAGACACGTGCATGAATTATGATAATATCTACGATAGAGGTTCAATATTCTTGACGACACGGTTAGCGCAGTGGCTGGCTTTTTAAGGCCCATTAATTATGTAAATTATAATCCGTGGTGCTTAGCAACTGGGTTTCTCCCAGTTGTAAACGTCCCTTTGTGCCTATTGGCCTAGTTCTGTTCTGTCTCCTGCTTGACTTGGAGGGAAGTGGAAAATATGTTTTTTCTTACTCCACCGCTGTTCTTTTCTGATTAATTTCGTTGCGGGATCCAAGACAGTTGAATCGTTTCTCTGGGACTCGTCGAGCTTTTCTGGTGGTCGCCACTGTTGATTCTGGCTTACAGGAGTTACAGTGGTTAGGGAATAGTGTGGCGGGCTTGGCGCAGTGGCTGAGCGATCGACTGCTGCGCAGCGTGTTGCGGGTTCGATTCCCGCCCAGGGTAAATATTTGTGTGATGAGCACTTGTGTTTGCCTTGTGTCTGGGTGTTGTTTATCTATATATGTATGTATTTAAAATATATTTGTGTATGTATATCAGCTGTCTGACACCCATACAGGGTCTTCCTAGTTTGGGGTCAGATGGCCGTGTGTGAAATGTCCCCACATATTATTATTATTATTTATAATATATTGTCATAGTTATAACTATTTTATTATACCTACAGTCTACAAATATAGGATCACCCTGACAGCAACCAACATGTGGTAACAATAAACCCACACAGTAATAAACACTGCAGGGCACAGCTGATAACCATTTAATAAATATCGGCTCAATTTGATGCTAATTCGTTTCCGATATGCAACAACGGTGTTAATTAAACGGTAAATTGCAATTTGATAAATTGAAACTGTGTTAGTGTTATAGCTTGACAGTTAAGCTAACGGTCTTGTTTTGTATGAAATGTTGTTCAATATAATTTGGTTACATAAATGGCAATATAGTATATGTAGTAGTAGAAGTATATGTATGTATATGTAGTTTTGATCCTATTGCTATTATAAAAGTTTTTAAAAAAAAAAGACAACCGACTTCAAAAAGTAAAAAAATACTTTAAATTCGCAAGTCGGTGGCTTTGGTTTTGCTTGTTGTTTTGTATTGCCACCGACTTGCGAATTGAAAGTAATTTTTTACTTTTTGAAGTCGGTTGTCTTTTTTGTAAAAACATTTTTTTTTTCGCTTTTTAGTGCCTATTTCTCATCTTGGAATTTATTTACGAAACGGCAACACCAAAAAATATCTGTCATCAATATTCAACCCTTAGGGGTGGAATATTTTCTTGAAATATATATGGGACCAAATTTCAGTCATCAATTTCTCATTTCACTATCAATTAAAAAAAATAATTATTGAAATCGGACTATACTGAAAAAAGTTATGCGTGGTCAAACATAAAAGTAAAATAAAAAAATATTCATAAAATTAAAACTACTGGGCCAAACAATGTTAAATTTTTATGGGACCAAATGACAACTATTCCGCATCAAACTAAAGAAGAATCACGTAAATCGGATCATAAACCACAGAGTAATCGATGTACATACATAAAAAAAAACCAACCGAATTGAGAACCTCCTCCTTTTTGAAGTCGGTTAAAAAAAGACAACTGCCTTCAAAATCTAAAAAGTGATAAATAACTTTAGCACGTAACACACATGACTTTTGTTTCGGAAGTCGGTGGCAATATAAAACATCAAACAGAACAAAGCCACCGACTTCCGAAACTAAAGTCATGTGTGTTCTGTGCTAAACTTATTTATCACTTTTTAGATTTTGAATGCGTTTGACTGTGGGGTCGGGCTGCTGACATTGAATCCGTTTTTATCTTACAAAAAAGAACTGTCAGAGCCATATATAATCTACGTCGCCACGAATCTCTTAGGGAACTATTTAAAAATATTAATATAATGACAGTGCCTTGCCAATTTATTTATGAAAATATTATGTATGTAAGAAAAAACTTACATATGTTTAATAAAGTAAGTGATAGACATGACTTTCATAATAGAAACAAGGACAAAATAGCTCAACCATATTTTAGATTGTCTAAAGTCCATACATCTTTTATGGGGTACTGTGTTAAGTGCTAGAACAAAATTCCTAGTGATATATTACAACTAAGTGAAACAAAATTTAAAACAATATTAAAAGTATACTCAGTAAAAAAGCTTATTCTAATTTAGAGGACTATATGCAAGATAAGAATGCTAGGAAACATGCTGGTCTAGCTCCATAGGACGATCGACAGTCTAGACAAAATCGAACCGATCGCTAATTTAAAATACCTAATTTCATACTTAGTATAAATACGTATTATATATTTGACTCTTTTTTATACACTGCTCAGGCTCACATACTGATTCATTGTTTGTTAAAATATAAGGAGTGGTCGTCTACTGTTTCAACATTTGTAATATGTGAACACTATGTATCTATGTACATATAACTTAGTCTGTCATTCCTTAATCTGTGATACTTTGTACACTTTAAAATACCTAGTGTTTTCATGCAAGGTACATCGTATTCACGTATAATTATATATTTCCTGTAAATGCAAATATTGTTAACATCGTTTTTAAAAGAGTAAGTATGGAGTTTCTTGCCCATTCTTCTCCATACAAAACTACCTTTTGGAATGGGCACCTAGAATCATTTTTTTCTCATTTGACGTTCAAAAGTGCCTTATAATGATCTAATTGAAATAAATGATTTGACTTTGACTTTGAACGCAAACTTTAAATTCTTCTTTTTGACACAAAATGTGTGGGATGCCATGAATTTAAAGTCTCGTTGGTTTCGTGCAACTCAACGTTAGTGTGCAAAAATATGATTTTATAAAGTCAAATGTTCAAATAAAGCGATTTGAGTCATAATAGCGACACTAAAAACAATTGTTCGTCTTTCATAGTCTGTTTCATGGCAGAACACAATACAAGTTACTCCTTGAAAGACATCTCGAATATCTTTCCTTTGTTGTATCGCAGTTGTTGATGTTTCTTTAGTTTTCTTTACTGAAAGCTGAAAGTTCTTCTCACAGTCCGTTGCCAATTTTTTTTTGACACGTTTTTGCGTTAAATGGTTAACAATTTATTATTTATTTTAAACACGTTTTCTTTGCCATTACAGACTAATTATTTTATTGGAGACTTTTTTAATGTTAAATGTTATTATTTGCTGCTATTGGTCTTTGGGTAGGTATTTAAATCCTGTGCTTTTGGTTCCTGTATGGAATATAATATATGTACTTAGTTATATATTTTATCATTTGTTTTCATTTTTCGTGAGCCACTTTTGTTTCCTTTAGCGAAACTTTAATAATAATAATAATAATAATAAACGTTTAATTCAGACTATGAGTCCATAACTGGTTAGTAATACAAAAATACCTTACAAAATAGTGTTAGTAAAACAAATACAAAAACAAAAAGTATACAACACAGGAACACAAACCTACGCCAAGCCCAGGATGCGACCACCTGCAGTATGTAGCCGCATCCAGTGTCGCCACATCGGCGAGTCCCAGCGGTCTACAAACACGCTCAGGATACTATTCGAGCTGACGCGCATGCGCAACAGCAATGAGGCACAACGCTTTCGCATGATGGCATGAAAACCGTCCACGCTTTTTTCCGCAAACATTGCTGAAGCGCTGCAATGGCGCGGCAGCCCGAACAACACCCTAAACGAGTTGGTACTTTAGCGAAAAGTCATTTACTCTCTAAATATTCACGAATTTTTGAAAAGTACTTGTCCATGTTTTGATTCGATGTACCTAGTGGTATGGGTTATGAGATGATAGCGAAGAACTAAGATTTTGACCATCATACGGACGAAGTCGCGGGCAAAAGATAAAGATCAGAGATCATTTGCTTGATTAAAGTACATATGCCCAACACGTGGCAACAGCCAAAATATTGGAAAAATATGACCAAAGAGTAGTGTATCCAATTATCATTTTAATGATAACAAATTAAAATTGGACGCTAAGCCAAATCGCACTTCAAAACAGAAGAATTAATTTTGCAGACACTCACAAGAAACCGGCAGAAAGTCTTCTGAACAGGCCTAAAAGACAATTAATTCCCAATCCCGGCCTACTTTGGCAAAGTTACAAATCAGGGATCCTTCGGCAGTCGCCTAATGTCGTTTGCCGGGATTCCGCGGAAACTTTGCCCGTTCCGAAGTCCCCACGACAGATATAAGGTATTTGATGAATATTTAAACTTCGATAGTTAGCTCACCCATTGTTTCTTGGAAATTATTATTGTGAATGATCTTCCTGCTCCAGTTCTAGAAGCTGTTTTTTTGGATGGATTGTCCTTGGTCAGCTTGGGACAATCAAAGTGTGTTTGGTCCTGTAAATAGTTACCGATAGTTCGATCGTTGACGTTACCGAACAGCTTTTGTTGAATCTTTCTGTAGATTTCTACGTACGAGGAAGTTCGCGAAATTGTGTTAGCTAAGTAAGCATGTCGGATGTCGGAACTGGTTGCTCTCAGTAAATCAGTACCTATCTTTATTATACAAATGCGTTGTTTTCTTCGCTTATACGTACATGGAATCTAAAACTTTGTGTCTGTTGGTTTTGTAGCAAAGAATAAAAACGATGAAACGATGAAATTTATCTATAAATTCAAAGCATTAGCAAAAACTATTACTACTTAGATAAGCGACATTAACTCACCTCCGCGTACTTTTAGCCCTCCGGAACGCAACAGTATTCGTGGTAGTACTGCCGTGCCGTGATAGGCTAAGCTGGACCAAGACTAGAAAATGATTACCCACATTCACACACAAAACGTGTGTGGCCAGGCCGGTGCTCCTATAGTCTGTAGTGGTCAGCAATTATATTGGTACGTTTGTATAGAGTGTGGGGGGTATGTAAGTAATATCGTCAGGTTCTTCGTTAAAAAAAAAACTTGTCTTGTACGTACTATTTAACCGCCTCCTAGGTTTTTGTAGTCCGAATTGCTGACTAATTCAGGTCGGCAAAGGGTTATATTTGGTTTATCTATTGGGAATTTCTCAATGCCGTGCTACTTGTGCGCCTAATATCTCTCCGGTCGTGTCGGATTGCCGTACCTTAGGATATAGACTATTATAAGGGACCATTATTTATTTTATTTTATTTTTTTATTTTTATATTGATATATTATTAGAGTGAGAGAAGGTGTGCAGTTGTGTTTGCGCATACATTTGTGCACTATAATATAATAATAACTTTATTGAACAAAACATTTTGAGTACAAAAGAACTTATAAACTACTACAGGATAAGAATGAAAGAAACAGGGCGTGTTAGAGTGGAGAGAAGAGCAAGACCCAGTCCCGTGCTAGGAATTAACCAGTATTACAAGAACTAGGCAAATGTTCCGTCCCTGCACCAAAACAGGCTCAAATGGATTATTAGAGTAGCATACAAGAACTTGACTCACTGAATTCCCGAATTATTCCCGAATTATGCATGCCTGTTGATAGGGCATCAGTCTTTAACTGAATAGGTACTAATTATTATAAGATTATAAAGTATAGATGTGCCACATTTACAATGTTGTGTTTTATGTTGAGTATATGTTATGTGTAGTTGTGTGTAGGTGATGTGTTTGGTCCGTATGGTGTCGGACGAAAAGAATAGCACCATCCCATATCTTCCCGTGGGTGTCGTAAGAGACGACTAAGGGACTCACCAGAGAATGGGCAGCAGCGTTCTCTGTTCCTTTGTAACAACCATACCGCGATCGCCAACCCGCCTGCCATAATAAGACGTTCACTGCTGGACACAGGCGGAGTCCTATGTCCAGTAGTGGACGTCTTATTCGGCTGAAATGATGATGATGTGTTTGATGTAGTCTAAATTAACTAGTTTAAATATCTCCTGAGATTGGGCACCGTGATCGAAATTGGGTCGGGAGAATTATTAATTCATAATCATCATCATCAGCCGGAGACGTCCACTATTGAACAAAGGCCTTCCTCATAAGAGAGGGGGGGGGAGGGGGTTACCATATCCCCACGCTTAGGCTGTGTTCTGGGGATCGCAGTGAAGTTGTTAAGTACACGGAAGCCACTGCTGCCCGACTTCCAGAATTTCTCTTAGTCGTCTTTTACGACACCATCGGGATAAAATGGGGGCTATTCTGGCGCGGGACACAGGACGTTATTAATTATTGAATAAGTAATTCAAGTTTATTTTTTGAGGCATCACAAGCCGTAACACAACGCCACAGCCAGCACTTTGAGGTTATGGTGACTATAGACGTTCCAATTTCACGCTCAATCAGAGCGATTGATTCGGTAATTGATTGGACCCAAGGTCCTGGTGTATTTACGGAATTGTCTTTTCCGCTTAATTTTAAATTACTATGACAGATTTGTGTTTATATAAATGTGAGATTGGAACTCAAATTAAACAAACCAGTAGTCGGAAGACTTCTAAAGTTTGGTAGGACTAATAGTAGAAAGGTAAACTTAAAAGAAGAGAGACAAAAAGTTGGGACATATATATCATTGATATAGCGTGCATGGAGGCAGAAGAAACTATGGCGCATATATGTATTCCTTGAGTGCTCTGGCGTCACCCAGATCTGCAGGGAAACTCTTGGAATACTAAATTCCCTTACAGTTTCCATCAGAAGACTGGAAAGACTGATATACTTCTGGAGGGACGTAGGCTGACTGGAGTAACGGCCCATGGGGGCCGTTACGCTCACGTACAATGGTCCATTTTAAGGACTAAGTGCGGAAAACGAACCCCCTTAACATAAAACATAGAACAAATAATTACCACATCATGACCAATAGATTTTTACTGTAATCACGAAGATGTATTCATTCTAATGATTACCCTAGCCTTTTCCTATTTATAGTGGGATTGGGACAGCTGAATACCAGTGTTTTACATGGAGTCCCATTTCTACCCGTGGGTGTCGTAGAAAACGACAGAGGTATATTGGCCAGAGGATGGGCAGCAGCGTCCTTCTGAGTATCATAACACCTACTGCAGTCGCCAACATGCATCAGCCAAGCATGGCGATTACGGCTGAACTCTTCCTTGGGGGAGACCTATGCTCAGCAGTGGGCTTCTAATGGTTGAGATGATGATGATAATGATGACATGGAGTGACAGCCTATCTGATCTCCATAAACCAGTTACTGGGTAACACGATACCCCTTGGTAAGACTGGTTGTCACACTTTCGGGCTTCTGACTAGTTATATCGACTGCCAAAGATCTAAAAATGACAGCCGGGACTGACGGCTTTTCATGCTTTCCGAGGCACAGGGGGTCTCGATTTGAAAGGGATGGTCACCCATCCACAGACCGACCGCGACTAGCGTAGCTTAACCATGTCCAATCGATCCGTACCGTTTTTAGTCAGCCAATACCTTCTCAAGTATTCTATCTTGTCTCTCGTACAAAAACGGTTAAACGAGTAGAAAATTCCCTCTAAACATTAAAAAAACCTGGAGTATTTCTTAAGTCGTCAGTGCGTTCATTTGAGCAGTGAAGGTAATAAGAAATATACCGTCGTTCTGAACGTTGAAGACGTTAAGACGGCTCTTGTCTAGGCAGCCTCTGTGAATGTATGTCAATGGCTCGTCTGCGTCAACGTATGTTTGCGTACGAGGCTGCATTTTTCAACATATCTGTTTTGTTTTCTATCTCTGAAACGTAGTCATGTTTTGTTGAAGAAGAGTGTAGTGTATTATAGACTGAAATTGTATAAAAAAGAAATTATTTTTTATACAATTTCAGTCTTGTTATTTGCTGTGGAAGCCGCATGGCAATTAATACTGAATGTCAAGTATTGTCGAACCGTATAATTATATCTCATGTGCCTATGCCTTAAGATGGAGATGGATGTCTGTACGAAATTTGTGAACGCGTAACAACCAAACTGAAAAGGGATTTGTCTTTGGACATTTTTGGTGTATTGGACCAGCACAAATAGGTCAAGGACTATAAGAATTAGTACTCCACTATTTCAACTGTACAATAGAAATGGGCAACAAATTGGAAACTTTGGAAATAGGTTCAGTTATAAAACCACATTATATTCAGAAATTAGGTACAGTTGTTATGGCTCTAGTTTTCGTTAATACTTGTTTAGAGTTTCGTCTACAATTTAGCGGTTTTACTAACCAACTTTAGGCGAAATGAGGCCTATCTTATTTCAAAGGTATAATTAGTATTTCCACTAACAGTGGTAATCAATAATAATAAATTGAGTTACAGAATCTAGAGATGAAACTGTATCTCTTACTAGATTGATTATGATAAATTCCATTTGGGGAAACTTTCATGATATTCGGAAAGTTATGATTCTACCTGCGTATTTTTGCTCCCACACAAAATTCGAGGGTAAAAAAATATTGGTAGGAAGTTTTTGGTACTTCTAATAATCTCATAAAAGTCGTGGACGTCTTACGGAAATTGTGACCGATCATGTATTTACAAGTAGGATTCGTGAATCTTCTCTTTAAGACGATTGCGCTTTTTAACCCCCGACGAAAAAGAGGGGTGTTATAAGTTTGACGTATCTGTGTGTCTGTGTGTCTGTCTGTGGCACTGTAGCTCTTTAACGGGTGAACCGATTTGAATGCGGTTTTTTTTATTTGAAAGTAGATTCTCTAGCGATGGTTCTTAGACATGTTTCATCAAGATCGGTTCAGCAGTTTTAAAGTTATCAGCTCTTTTGTTTGCTGCGGTAGGGATCTTAGACATAAATTACATTTAAAAAATTTAAAATAAAAATTAAATTAAAAATTTAAAAAAACCCCCAACGCAAAACATAAAAGCGATTATGTAAAAAGTAAAAAATAATACTTTTGTTGAGCCATCAAATGTTTGTTCGTTGAAATGGCGCTATAATGTCGCGGCGGGGTACCGCTAAGTTTAAAGCAATAACTAAATATCTAAAATAGCGAACTGATGGTAACTAGATTTGCAACAAGATTAACAACTAGATTAGCAACAAAAATTTGATAATATCGAAGCAAATTGGTCGGAAATGCTGGTAAATTAATAGACAGTGAATGAAATTGAGGGACTGACTTACTTAAGCGGTACCCCGCCGCGACATTATAGCGCCATTTCAACGAACAAACATTTGATGGCTCAACAAAAGTATTATTTTTTACTTTTTACATAATCGCTTTTATGTTTTGCGTTGGGGGTTTTTTTAAATTTTTAATTAAATTTTTTGAATAAATGATTCGACTTTCTTATAGTTGTGGTTGTAGTCTTGACGACACGGTTGGCGCAGTGGCTGAGAAATCGACTGCTGCGCAGCGTGTTGCGGGTTCGATTCCCGCCCAGGGTAAACATTTGTGTGATGAGCACTTGTGTTTGCCTTGTGTCTGGGTGTTGTTTATCTATATATGTATGTATTATTATTATTATATTTTATATACTTTATGTATCTCGGGACCCAGAGGTCCCGGGCCTTTGTAAGGCGTACGAGGAGTCGAAGCCAACTCGCAGAGGCGCCTTAGGTAGCTTTATATGAAATAAGACACCAACCGACGATTATCCCTGTATGCACTATGCAAGTGCACCCAAGGACAACCCCCGGTTGGTGCAGGACTATTACAGGACATGGAAACTAACAGTACTGGACTATGGGTATGGGTTGCTAAAGTGACTTGGTTACCTGGAACTATGAAGTGACTATGGCCCCTGCCGAATCAATGTTTGTATACATGGATAAAATAGCAGGGGGTGACTTGCACACTCACTAAATGGGCCCCCTGAACCAGTCGCTTGCACGAAGTGACGTAGCGACAAGGGGGCAACATATCTTGAGGTGCTAGAGGAGTGGAGAGGTATTCCACGGCTATCAGGACAATCCCGGAAGTACGGTCAAGATCCCTACCAGCGTCTTACTGGAGTACTTCCTTACCCCGAGCACTAATGCTCTCGCGAGTTTCCACTCTAACCGGCCAATTAAGGCAAGATAGAGGTGGGAGCTCCGTTCCTCATCTCTGGCTTGCCCTTATTGAAAGGCAAGCCAGAGATGAGGAACAAGACTTCTCCCGGGAGATCAGGTCCGTGGGGTCGCTACTGCCCAACAGCTCACCACAAGCTGCCCTGCGGGTTTATTATTATTATTATAGTGGACTTAAATATTATATGATATCTATAATATCATGATTGTTTTATTTATTTGGAGTCAGTGGTTGTCTCTTCTTTCACACATCTGTTAGTCGCCATTTAAATATGTATTCCCTTTTTACCAAAGACTATAAAACCAATATCATTTTTCACGCAATCTATTATGTGATAAGTACTCCCTGGCTGATATGTTTCTAGTTTGTTGTTTGTACTTTGCGGTACAAATAATATAACAAATTATTGTACCTCAACAGATCTATATATGTATGTATTCAAAATGTATTTGTGTATGTATATCAGCTGTCTGACACCCATAGTACAGGGTCTCCCTATTATAGTTTGGGGCCAGATGGTCATGTGTGAAATGTCCCCACATATTATTATTATTTGATAATGATATCTTGGTAGCGTGGTCAAGGAGGTATTATAAATGATAAATATGTAAATGATTTATACAGAATTAGTGAATGATAATGATTAGATTTTAAGTTATCACTTACATACGTTAATTGAATATTTTTCTAAAACAGAGCTTACTCTCTTTTACCCTGTTGTTGTGCCCAACAGGGTCCTTACTGATCCTAAACAAATCAAGGCATATCTAGTTGTATTTATGGCGAAGCAATCAAGATATTGAGTATTAAGATAGCGTCCATCTACCAATACAAGCTTGTTGGAATTATAACGTATGCGGTCTGGGAACCTCCGTTAGGAACAATGTTCCTCACGCATTTTTAAACTCCGAATGTAATGTAATAAAGTTCAGGTTGACACTTGATATTCGCACGCACATACACACACACAGACACACTAAAAAGAGAAAGAATGAGAGAGCACGCCTGAAAGAAAAAGCGTATGGAGGGAGTATAACGCAAAAATGTTACGTGACGTTAATGTTACCCCGAATCACAATTACAGCAAACCGCTTTAGAAATCGTAAAAATATGTAGTGTTTCAGAGTTGGTCAAATATTAAAAGTGGTTCGTGCTCACAAGAACTTTTACCCCAAAAAACATATGCACTGAATAAAAGATAGCTTGTATTGTTATATTTTTTCGAAACACAACTTAATTCCCGACTTCGGTCACATTCCAGTCTTGTACCACGTTAAGTAAAACTGCAAGTAAAAAGCGCTGAGTTGGATAGTTCAGTCAGTTTGTATGCACAGCACATACTTACCCTCGCTGCAGCGAGCTTGCTAGTTGCGAAAAATCTACGTTAAAATCTTCTTTTAGTAGGTTCCTACATTTAGTATGTGTATGTTGTTGTACTTGTAAGATAACGTTAGTGATCTTTGAGAGTGTGAATGTAGGTACAAGACTTATTTGAACTGCAGTTTTCCAGTTGATTTAAACTGGAAATCGAGTCGACTGTTTAAACAGTATTTTAGTTTACTTATCTTCAAATTCCTAAAATTTTTCATTATGTGCTTAGCCTTTACCCAATTATGTTGGGTTGTCTTCCAGTCTTACCGACCAGCAGCAGGCCAGCACATCAAGCCACTACAATCTGTCAAATTTCTTTGATAGATTTTCAACTTTATTACAAAAGCATAAGGTTCACATTTAATTGAGAAAATTTGACAGTTAGGTATGGCTTGATGTGCTGGCGTCTGTACCTGAATACCAGTGTTTTACATGAAGCGACTACCTGTCTGGCTTACACAACTCAATTACTAGATAACACTATATCCTTACCCCACTATACCGCAGTATGAAGACAAAAATCTTTGACCAGTGCGTTCTGCCTGTTACGAATTAATGCTGCCGAGACGTGGACACTTACAGCGGGGCAAGTTCACAAGTTCAGAGCTGCTCAGCGGGTAATGGAGCGAGCAATGCTTGGAGTTTCTGTAAGGGATAGAATTCCCAACGAGGAAATCCGAAGTAGAACTAAAGTTACCGACATTGCTCTCAAAATCAGCAAGCTGAAGTGGCAGTGGGCTGGTCATGTGTGTCGCAGGACCGATGGCCGATTTGCTCACTCAATTATCTCGTTGATGGTGGCGCGTGTGTTGGATCATGCGGCTCCCTTCAAAATGGTTGAGCTGAATGGTGATGATCCACGCGTCATGTTCGTGAACGGGCCCTGTCAGTAGAGATTGGTCAACTCCTAACTGCCATGGCTTTTTTCTTCTTTAAATCTTGATTCTTTTTTGTTAATGCATTGTATTGGTCTTTACTTGCATTGTTTTCACATATAGAAGCAACGTGAATAATGTAATCAGTATTTTGTAAAAACTTGATTTAAAAGAGTGTCCCTGGAGTTTCTTGCTCGTTCTTCTCCATAGAGACCTACGCTACGTTTTGGAACGAGCAACTAGCGTCATTTTTTTGACTAACTGACTCTGACAATTCAAAAGTGCCTGTAAATGGTTTAATTGAAATAAATGCTTTGACTTTGACTGTACTTTGATGGAGCAGAGTTGTCCTAGAGTGGAGACCGTGAATCGGTAGACGTAGCGTGGGGCGCCCTCCAGCCCGATAGACCGATGACCTGAAGGAGGTAGCCGGTGGTGGCTGGATGCGGAAGACAGAGAACCGGGAATAATAGATGAGGCTTATGTCCAACAGTGGACCAAAACTAAGCTGAAGTGATGATGATGATGATGACTATAACCTTTGGCAAGACTGGTTGTCACACTTTCTGGCTTCTTATTGTCAAAGATCTACGAATGATAGCCAGGACCGACGGCTTTACGTGCTTTCTGAGGCACGGGGAGGTCTCGGTATGAAATGGATGGTCACCCATCCACAAACCGACCGCGGCAAGCGCTGCTTAACCATGACTAATTGATCCATTCGAACTTTTACAAACAAAAAGACAAACACAATATACCTCTTTATAATAAATGTGTGTATATTTATAACGTCATCTTTACAACAAAACTTGGCCGTCAAATTAATCTTACTTACTGCTGTTTCCAAGTTGTTCATTGCAGGACGAAACTACTAGGTACTAATTAACTGTCGTCTGATATTAGGTGATTTAGTGCTAAGTTACCAATTTAGTGGCCGACGGCCTAGTTAGGTTGTAGGGGTCGAGTAAAGTACTAATGATGGTGCATCTAACTTGACTGCGATCTGAAGGCTTGGTAATTAAAAATGTTCAAAACATAATCGCCATCTCAACTTAGCAACAATGAAGGTCAAAACTTGTCAAAAATGCAAGTTAAAACATTTATTTCAAATAAACCATTTACAGGCACTTTTGAATTAATGAGTAGTTACCTAGTCAGTAGGGTGTAATTAGTCAGAAAGTTGGAACTAGATTAGCAACTAGTTTCAACTTTCAGACTAACTGCTCCTTGACAATTCAAACCCGTAAATCGTTGTTTTGCCATAACGTTTGATGCATTGAAGAGTTGATTGAAGTATTTTTAGAAAGGTACAAGTATAACATGTTATATGTTATTGGTTTAACTGAAAACCTGAATACATTTGAATTTGAATTATCATTCACAATGGGACTAACCCGATTCATGAAATAAATCTGCTTATTAATACGTTTTGTTTTTTTTTCATGATCAGCATTGACCCCATAGTGAAAGTTGTTCATAATTTATATTTTATTCACAATTTAATTGCACCTTTTATAAGTCACAAATCGCCAATCTGCATTTAGCAAGCGTAGTGATCAATGCGAAGAGGTCTTAGTAGCTGTTGCAGCCAATTCCTCGATGTGTGGTCGATATTCGCGAAATCCAAAACGTTTCAAATACTTTAGAGCCGCGTGTAAATCAGCAGTAAGTACTCCATTTGTCACGGTATTAGGTCGGAGCTGCTAGCGATGCATCCGCGATGTACTGCCAAGAATTCACACCTAAACTCATAGACTGAGATCCTGGAGTCGCCAGAAATACGTCAGTTTAGCATTACTGTAATTTTGAGGATAGATAGAGAAATATTTCGTTACGAAGGAATCCAGTCTCGCTAGCTTCAATACTGCCCAGTATTGAAGCTAGCAAGAATGGAGAGATTAGAATAATGGATCCTTTTTTGTTTTTTAATTAGTTTAAGTGGTACCTTACCTTTGCGCACCCAGGTAGGCCGCTGCAAACACAATCTCAATGGGGGATAATAGATCCCACCGACACCCAGTGTGAGTGCGGTGATCCTGTCCAGACAATAGCCCACTTACTACAGTGCCCAAAGTGCCCCACACCTGCACCTTAGAGGATATTAAAAACGCCACTAATGCTGCGACAAATGTGACTACCTACTGGGCCCAAGTGGTGTAGCATAAAGGAAAACCATCGATTCGAAAAACAAGAAGAAGTGGTACCTTGCTTACGTTCTAGCGAAACGGTTGTTGCATTGATTATGTTTTGACAGGGTGTTTTTATTAGATATGTATTATAAGATATTTCAAAAAATAATGTTTGTTATTGCTAGACACTTTTTGTATGTCAAAATATCAGCCAGATGCTTTAAAGTTCCTTTAGCAATCCTGAAAATGTATCCAAAATGAATCCTGCAATCAACAACATCATAATTATCAGCCTATTGCCGTCCACTGCTGGGCGTTTGCCTCTCCCAGAGATCGCCAACCAATCCAATTCATCCGCTGCCATCCATCTTCTTTAAATCATCGGTCCATCGTGCCGCACTATGCTTGCTCAAACGCGGTCTCTAAAACGTATGTGCTCCATCTATGGTCTATGTTAGGGGGGTTTGGTTTTCGCACTTAGTCCTTAAATATGGACCATTGTACGTGAGCCATGGCGGCCGATTACTCCAGCCAGCCCACCTCCCTCCTGAAGCACATCAGTCTTCCCAGTCTTCTCAGGGCGTCCGCAAGGGAGTTTGGTGTTCCAAGGGTTTCCCTGTGGATCTAGGTGACGCCAGTGCACTCAAGGAGTACATGCGCCACCATTTCTTCCGCCTCTATACAGTCTCTGCACAGATGACAATCAGTGATACCTGCTCCATCTACACTCTGTCCTTTTGCAGACATGGCCGGCCTACATACACTTTAGCGTGTATATTGGTAACTTTAACCATGCTAAAATTACGTGTGTGGCAACTCTCGGATCTTGCACCATGACGAACGTATTTATTATGTCGTGAACTAAATAGATAACAGTTGAAATAATATAACGAATCTTTTAAGTAATCTTTATTGAATACCTTTACCATGACGCAATGTTTAAAATGTCGAACACGACTGTCTGACAGTTAAGTGTTAGTTGAAAGATTAAGCTTTGGTTTGGGGAGGCTACTGATGAATAAAATATGAACAACTTTGGTTGCATTTACGCCGCACTGAATCTCATACCTACTAAATTTCATGTCTAAAATCGAAAAGAACCGACTTTAATTAAACTTGATATTTATACGCAAGATATGAAGGACGGGTTGAAAGAAAAAGAAAGTGTTGCACCGACCCCAAGTTACATGGGATAGGGGCAGAAAGGTGGTGATGAAATATACACAAGATACAAACAAGCGAATTGAGTGAGTAAAGAACATTTTTTTTAAACGAGTTTATCTTTTCACCGTATCGCAAAAACACTATTTAATTTACTCTTTTCACAAATAAATCTATACTAATATTATAATTTGTAAGCTTTTTGTTTGTTTTATACCTGGAAGTCCTGATTCGATTACAAAAAATATTTCACGGACAGAAACCATTACTGCGTCTCATAGGATATGTCATGGTGTTTTCAACTACCACGGGACAGTCAGGTAAATAGGTTAAACATTAATGATGAGGTCTTTTTCTTAATTGCGTTCTTCATTACTAAAGGTCGTGTCCCTAAAAGGCCTTCGTGGCTTGAAATATAAAGCTTTTCCATTTCGTTCGGTTATCTCAAAGCGTTCGTAATGGAGTTACTTGTTCTGACCAGCGGCACAGTATAAATATAAGTGCTACCCCATCCCCATTCCATCACCGGACGAGCAGGGATACGGTGAAGCATCACCGCTATACGGTTGAAGTTTCACGGTCTCGAAACAAGCTCTTTGCTTCCACATTTATTGTGCGAACTGCCAGACTGTAGAATTCACTGCCCGCCTCTCTATTCCCCGTGACATATAATCTGGGTATCTTCAAGGCACGAGTGAACCGGTTTATCCTAGGCAAGCGTGCTCCACCTTAGGCCGCATTGTCACTTAAGATCAGGTGAGTTGCGGCCAAACGCAAGCCTATATCATAATAAAAAAAAAACTTGAGAGGTGTCAAGGGACACCCGGATGGAACGAAGTTCCTTTCGATTAATTAGTGAAGGAATTTTATTACAATTTTATTACAATTCCTTCACTAATTAATGTGATGCGTTAAAGTGAATTTAAGTGGCTTTAAGCCAGGGCAAAAAAAAAGCGAGGAATGAAAAGTTATTATGGCTGCTTACATTGTAAGTAAGTAATTTTAAAGATTAACATTTTCTAACATGTTAGTACAATGCGTAGTTATTTAGATAGAAAGACCAATAAATTATTTCTGCGCCATCTATTGGCCGTTCGTAATTCGATCTCGAAGAGCACAGTTGCGCCAATAACGTTAATAGGTGGCTCTTAAATCAAATGAATGACGAAATGTCAAAAGTCGTGACAACTTTTCGTAAGAATTTTTTCCGTCTAGCCCCCTTTCACAACGCGCGATAAGGAACTTCGTTCCAAAAATAAAAAAAGTAGCGACACACCCGCCTCCCTCCGAAACACTGTTCCTCACCTATTCCCGCGTCGAACGTGCTCTCGAAACTGTTTTAGTTCAAATCCATTAAGGCTGCGCCGAGCAAAATCATTCAAAACAGTCGTCACTGTTAAAGTGATATAATCAATACTTTTACCATAATTGCCATAAAAAATATGTAATACCACAGTGAATGTGTTAACCGATTATCGTTGGCAAAAAATAAGAATACTGTTTAATTTAATAAACAAAAATACGTAAAGTTGTACAAAAATCTTTAAAAAAATCTCGTATTTAGTTGAGTTTTGTTAGTAAACTGTATTTTTTTTTCACAAACTTGAATTCATATTAATCTTTAACATTCATACTACAATTTGTAGCTTTTACATTTTCGAAATGTCGCTTAGTTATTTTATTATTAATTTTTCGCGCTGTTTTGAATCATACGCAACGTATGTATGTATGATTCAAAACAGAGCGTCAATTAAAACAAAAATTAATAATAAAATAACTAAGCGACATTTCGAAAATGTAAAAACTACAAATTGTAGTATGAATGTTAAAGATTAATATGAATTGAAGTTTGTGAAAAAAAAACACAGTTTACTAACAAAACTCAACTAAATACGAGATTTTTTTAAAGATTTTTGTACAACTTTACGTATTTTTGTTTATTAAATTAAACAGTATTCTTATTTTTTGCCAACGATAATCGGTTAACACATTCACTGTGGTATTCATTACATATTTTTTATGGCAATTATGGTAAAAGTATTGATTATATCACTTTAACAGTGACGACTGTTTTGAATGATTTTGCTCGGCGCAGCCTTAAGGAACGGCAACACAGTTAAAACAAAGATTGAAAGTTCTCTAAAGATAGAAAGATGGAAGAAACGAAAACGTCTTCTCGGTTTTTGTTGTTTTTTTCAATAAGCGCTGTTGTTGTATACTAAAACCTACAGAATATAACAAACTTTTTTGAAGTCGGTTAAAAATAAGCCTTAAATTCACGAAAGCTCTTTGATCGCTAACATATAACAAATGAATAAATGTAAGTACGGTCGTTATAACTAAGTAAAGCAATTGAGTATCAAAAGGTATTCACTTATCAAGTATGACAAGTGGATTATCCTAAGGACATTCTCTAAAAATGTCCACATAAAAATGTTACAGTATTTCTGATATGAAATATTGAAATATGTTTCACTTGATCAGCGAATGTAAAGGTACGCACTGATGTGGTTGTAAATAATTGAACATTTTTGTTTTCTGTAAGGTCATACATAAAAACTGGCCAAGTTCGAGTCGCACTCGCGCACGAAGGGTTCCGTACCATTATCTATACAACATTAAACATCGAGCAAA
The DNA here is from genome assembly GCA_947361185.1 of Charanyca ferruginea. Taxonomy (NCBI): domain Eukaryota; kingdom Metazoa; phylum Arthropoda; class Insecta; order Lepidoptera; family Noctuidae; genus Charanyca; species Charanyca ferruginea. The sequence continues at coordinate 2,720,140 of OX376065.1, forward strand.
AAAACGCCATAAAAATCACGTTTGTTGTATGGGAGCTCTCCTTAAATATTGTTGTTTTTAGTATCTGTTATTATAGCGGCAATAGAAATACATCATCTGTGAAAATTTCAACTGTTTAGCTATCACGGTTCATGAGATACAGCCTGGTGACAGACAGCCGGACAGACAGACGGACAGTGGAGTCTCAGTAATGGGGTCCCGTTTTTACCCTTCGGATATGGAACCCTAAAAAGAGGCATATTATCTGTCTAGTCTTTTCCCAACCATGTTTGGGTCGGCGTCTAGTCTAACCTGATGCTGCTGAATACCAGTGTTTTACATGGAGCGACTGCCTAACTCCTGCTCTGACTACCGCAACCCAGTTGTAGACTGCTTAACACGATTCCCCTTGGTTAGACTGGTTATCAGGCTTCCTGGCTTCTGAGTAACCAAAATGACTGTCAAAGATCTACGAATGTCAGCCGGAAAAGAGAGAGAGAGTCAGCTGTTGTCGTTGTTAATGTTGTTGATAAGAATCAATTCTATAAGAACTGTCTCCATGCAATGGGCGCCTGAAGATGAACGGTGTGGTTAAGGCCGGCACAGAAAGAGGTGGCGAGATGATTTGGACCCCTACCACAAACGCGTTCGGCGTGGCGCAGGTTATGAGTACCTGCAAGGACTTAGGAGAGGCATGGCGCAGCAGTGAGACAGGCTAAAGAAATAAAACTGACGGCCGAAATTAATTACTCTAATAACTTTTGTATTTTGCTGGATAGGTCCGCCAATATTTTAACGCTACATTTTTTCTGAATGTCTCAAAATATTGAAAACTACCCCGTGATTTATTTACCTATTTATTTTAAATAGAACGACTGAATCCAACTAACAATATAATTTATTTAACACAGTCATGCATTCTTCTCGCAAAAATTCTAACAATCTGACAGTATCGTCTTCCGTTCATCTGTAAACATCTCCAGATCTGTGTTTGATTTCAGGAGAGCGATAATAGCGGCTAATGTCTGAGGAATAGGTGGCTTGCAAGAATACGGCAACTTGGAACAGAGAGTAAGCAGTGTTTTCTGCTACGACAAAAACTGTCTGTGATGTCCGCGTGGAAGTGAAATATACCATAAAACATCATCATCATATTCTTGTCAACCTTTAGACACCCACCCATAGGTCTCTCCCAAGGGGGGGTTCAGCCGTAATCACCATGCTTGGCTGATGCATGTTGGCGATTAGAGAGAGATTATCTCTTTTAAATGAAGACCAAACCGACTTAACCTCTTTATAATACGTTGAAAACCAGCGTCAGGCACAAGTGGTCTGGCATTTTATGCTGAACTGGGCCTGTTTGGCGCAGCCGTGGGACACACAATAATGTTTTTCATTTATTTCTGTGCTTTTTTACCTTTTTTAAAAATAGTTTTATGTGTGTACATGGTCTGTGTCAATAAACGTTTTTTCTTTCTTTTCTTTTTTCCTTTCTTTCTAATATTAGTTTAGGTATAGATTTATAAAATACGAAATATACTAAAAATATTTCAGATCAGTGTCCACCTTTATAGAAGTGGCCAGTGATATATGACTGCTAGCTACAAAGGTCCGATACAGACGCGACATTAAAAGTAGCGAGTAAGCAGAGTGAGCACACTGGATACGCCAGGGGTTCCCCAACTTTGGGTCGTAATACCCTGGAGCAACGCCGCGGTATCCCGAAGGAGTCACGCTATGTACGTACAGGTCATCCTTCTCGTTGTTTGTTGTACAATGATTGTACTGTTATAACGACTTAGTTGACGACTCAGCCGCAAATATATAATACTCGGATGGAACGACAAGTGGTGACGGTATCGGATTAGTCGACATACTTAAGACTAGTAGTAATACGGAGACATTCAAGGTTAAAGTTACAACTTCATTTTAGGTGTTTTTACCAAAAACAGTTTGAAATGTTCTAACTAAACTTTTGAATACTCCCATGACCCATGCACCTACTGTTACATGCTGCCGTAAGAACAATGAGTTAAATTGCGCTACAGAGGTTTTTCTGGCAGCGGATGCATGCAGGCTTCCCAAGACCGGGTTGGTTGGTGATCTCTGGGAGATCCAAAGGTCCAAAGATCCTCTGCCTACTGCCTTCAGATGTGGACGGTAATAGGCTAATATGGTGATGATGATGGTGAAGATTATAGTTTTTGGAGTATTCTTTAATTACTTTTATAGCAATAAGTAATCTTAATGTCTGCTAAAACTTCACACAAGCAAGAAAGTCACAAAAAAGTTAATGCAACCAGTAAAAGAGTCGTAGTATAAAAAAGGTTGAGAGCCCCTGGAATATGGGACACATGTGAACCGTATCAGTGCTGGCGGTAGAAAGGTACCTATTTGATGTATAGAGCGAAACGTAATCTAATAAAATTGATTCGAAAAAGCTTTGGTTCAAATTACAGTTAAATTGCTTAAAACAGATTTGGAGATTAAAATGAATGATTGGTGGGCTGTACACCAATTCTGTTTTTTTTTAATTGCTAACACAGAATTATGTAGATATCTAATCAGTTACAACAGTAATGTTATTGAAATCCGATCCAGCCTGTACCTTTGCTGTCCTCCCCCAGCGACGCCCTAAGCCGAGGCTCGTACCCCACAGGGGGTGCCCTTAGCGTGTAGTCGCTTAGTTCGTAAGTTATTTTGCCCTGGCTGGAGGCCCTAAAAATAATAATTTTTAAAGCACCACAGGAAAGTCCGGTTAAGCAGCCGACAACCTCCTAAGTTGAACAGCGAGATGCCATTCCGAAAAAAAAAAAGTTTAATGTACGCGCCACTGAAAAGAATCGAAATTAAAACGAGCAACTAGCTACCTTCTGACTAAGTATCCGACTCGGACGAATAAGGTTTTCATCAAAGTCGAATTTGTTGTTCATACAAAGTTAAGACTTATAACAACTGAGAAAGGTTGTTATTATTTTACATATTTTCCGTATAATTGTGACTACGGACAGTAGCGTAGGCACTTTCACTAGCTTTTCAACCGACTTCAAAAAGAAGGAGGTTCTCAATTCGAATGTATGTTGTTTTTTTTTTGGAAATTTGTTACGCGATTTCTGTGGCAAATGTACAGACGCCAGCACATCAAGCCTAACTATCAAATTTTCCCAATTAAATATGAACCTTATGCTTTTGTTTTTGAACAGATTGTAGTAGTTTGATATGGCACATCGATTTTGTGAATTCTTTTTTTGATGGATAGGGTATACCTCAGAGGTGGTCCCATATCCCATATATATTTTTCGAAATTGAGCCAGCTTTTTTTGAAAAAATCAACAAATACCCAAAAATTTTACATTCACGACGTTTTAGCTTCTTCTCAACGAAGAATCTTTGGATGTAGTTACTTTCAATCTCTGTTTTAACTGTGTTGCCGTTTCTTTATGAATGAAACGGAGGTACTGAAAAGCGGCAAATAAAAAGCTTTTTTTTACAAAAAAGAAAACCGCCTTTAAAAATTGAAAAGTAAAAAATAACTAGCACAGAACACAAATGACTTTTTTCTAGTTTCGGAAGTCAGTGGCAATACAAAAAAACAAACAGAACAAAGCCACCGACTTCCGAAACTAGCAAAAAGTCTTGGGTGTTCTGTGCTAAAGTTGTTTTTCACTTTTAAGTTTTTTAAAGGCGGTTGTTCTATTCCGTGTGTTTATCGGAGTATGCTGGTTTTGTTAAATATAAAAAATGTGAGCCGTCAAGGGACGCCTGGCAGATGTGAAACATTCGACATTATTTTGTAAAAGTAATATGCAGAAAAGAACAGATTGTGATAGGAACTAAATATGTCATAATGATAAAATAAAATATTACGATTTTTTTTCCAGATAACGATGACTATTTATTGAATAAACATTTATTTTCATTAAATACAAAAAATTACGAATTTATTTCAAATCGTGACTACTTAATTCGTTTAATCAGTGACTTCGGTAATCGCACAGTCGATTGCGCATGGCGACGCGACGCCACACCGTACACACTACTGCATATAGACTGCACTAGCTGGCTGCTGGCTGACTGTATATATATACCATCATATAGCGTGGCAACGCGTCGCCACGGCATGAGTCGCCACGCCAGAAATCGGTTTTCCGTGCGGCTATAGATGTTTCACATCAAAATCGAATAAAATACACAAAATCCTCTTGAGCACTACTACGCTTAAATAGGTACTTAAAACAAAAAAGAATTCAGAACAAAACACTGGCGTAGCTTTCAATGCTGACTTACAATCTCTAAGTGGTTCAGGGCTATGAACAGTACCGCGTTATCAGCTCTCATGGGGGTCGTAACAGACTAAAGGATTACACCTTAGGGATGCCCGTCTCCCCACAATATACGATACTGCTTAGCAACGGCTTTCAATTAAATATTGAAGACATCGCTTGTGTCTTTGTAAATTCTTCATTTGTATACTAGACATCTTGTAAGATTTTTCTCGTTTGACTGGGTTAGTTTAATTTTTTTTTTTTGGTTTCCGAAACCAAAAAAAAAAATTGGTTATCTGTAAAGTCGGTTTACTGACGATAGTTGAACGTGACAACGTCTTAAGAAAATACGGCGATACGGCGTTACCTCAGAGCGAGGTAACGCCGTAACGCCGTAACGCCGCATGAGTCATGTTTTTTCGTGCGTGCAGCCGGCTCTATCGAATTATAAGACGTTGTCACGTCAAAAAAAAATTAAACTCTCGCAATAAATAAATGCTGATGCCACAACATTTTAAAATAAAACAAAATGAATAATTAATGTTATGATATAATTATTAAAATAATGTTGATTGTAATTTGTTACTTTTCATACTTTTTTAATTAATTTTATACTTTTGACGTGACAACGTCTTATAATTCGATAGAGCCGGCTGCACGCACGAAAAAACATGACTCATGCGGCGTTACGGCGTTACCTCGCTCTGAGGTAACGCCGTATCGCCGTATTTTCTTAAGACGTTGTCACGTTCAACTATCGTCAGTAAACCGACTTTACAGACAACCAATTTTTTGCTGTGCCCTACAGCAGGGCCCAGCAAAAAGTATAAAATGTGTACAGATGCCAGCACATCTTATACTCCATTTACAATAAGATTACACTTTAAAACAAACCTTTTTTCAGTTCCTTCAACCGATTTTGACTTCTATTCCGTAGGCTTAAGGATAACATTAGAGGCAAAATAGTGGTTACAATAACAACTGTTTACTGCAGTTGCCATTTGTCATGCTACCAACGCAATAGAAGTCAAAATCGGTTGAACGGACTGTAAAAAAGGTTTGTGTTTAAGTCTAATCTTATTGTAAATGGAGTATAGCGATACAAAACTGTCTCAATTGAATATAAACTTTATTCTCTTGTTATATTATGATAAAATATGTTAAGCTACTATTATACTTAAAAGAACTTTTGTAACCGTATATTTCTGCCAATTAAATCTTTAACTTTGACGTTGTACTAAAGTTGAAAAGCAATTAAAGAAATTTGACAAATGGTTGTAGCTTGAATTGCTGGCCCCTGTACCTTACCTTTAAGCCATTGTTATAACTATCAACATAATGTAATACAAATATAGATATGAATTATGCACATGTAAGGCTGCTCTCTCGAAAAAAGCTTGAAAGAAGCATGCAGATGAAGCAACTTTTCGTCGGCATTTACAGAGAAATTACATCTGAAAATAATTGTTAGTAATCTACATGATATGATATTATTATATAATTTGGATTAGCCACAATTTTTCTATCGGTAACATAATAAAAAAAAATGTCAAATCACCTTCAAATCATTGTGATGAAACCATTTTACTCCTTAATTTCTTATCAATAGAGTATAAAAAAATATCTACTGCTTTGCAATACAAAGGAAAATGATTTGGTTTTGTTACTTTTTACAAATATGTATTATTTTTATTACAATAAATAAAAACATGCGTCCGATTAAAGACTGCGTCTACATCACCCCCGCTCTCGTCCACAAATTCAGTACGGGCCAAGTGCTCAAGGTTATTGGCATGTATACAAGCCTTAATATGTATTTTATCAGTACCAAAGGGCAAAGTTAAAAATCACAAAGATAAAAAGCATTAATTAATACTTGTAAACGTCTACACTAATTTAATATTCCTAAGTAAACTATTAACTTTTAAAACTAATTCATGTTTCAGAACCAAACACAAAAAGTTTTAAAGCAACCATTTAAAACCGAGTACTTCATTCGTCGAAAAATTATTCCACACCTCGCGGAGGTGGCAGTGAAAATGTTTAATATTTAAGCTGAATTTAGCTTTGCTTAACGTTTGCAGAGACGGTCAAGCTTACAGAGCTAAATTTGAAAGCCAGTGCACATTCGTCGGTACTCACATTAATTCGCAGTTGTAGTTTTAAATCGTTTGAGTTTTCACCCAAATTAGAATCCATGAGGTAGGTAATTACATTTCTATGTAGAATTTTTGATTGTGTTACTATTAGAGATGACGAGGATACAAATACTGATCCTGTGTATCATTTGATTTCATATACATAATATTATTATTATGATAATTTGAACATTTTGTAAGTCTGTTGGAATGGTTTTAAATAATGGTTTTAAATTAGTCGGCAAGACAAAAAAATCTTCGTAATTAAGTGAGCTAAATATGAAGGGCTGAATGCATTTATTCCACATAGAAAGACTGTTACGCATGCTCATTTTGCGCTTTAACATGTTCTAGCGTTCAAACCAGAAAAAAAACGCATTCGTGTGCCCTCGATGCCAAGTCACAATTCACCGCAAACTCTAAAGGTTAAGTATTTACAGCTTATTCTATTTCGTGACGGGAGGAGCTATTTATGAGAATATTAATTCATATCGTAGTATAATAGATTCACACTAGAGGCACTGTAAGTGTGCCTCACGACGTCCTGTGGTCAAAGTCAAAGCATTTATTTCAATTAAACCATTTACTGGCGCTTTTGAATTGACAAGAACTCGCTCAGTTAGTCAGAAAGTTGAAGCTATTTGCTCGTTCCAAAACGTAGGTAGGTCTCTATGGAGAAGAACGAGCAATAAACTCCACGGACACTTTTGAATCAACTTTTTACAAAATAATATGGTTACATTATTCTTGTTGCTCCTGTTATGTAAAAACAATTAAAGTGATCTAGCAATACAAAACATAAAAAAGAAGCTAGATAAAAGCCATGGTAGTAAAGAGCTGACCAATCTCTACTGACACCGCCCGTTAACGATCATAACGCGTGGATCAACACAATTCAGCTCAAGGTGCCGCGCGAAGGTCGCTAGCAAGCCCCGTCCTTCTCATAGATTGTAGTACAATCATTATAATGTTATATTTTCTAAAAAATAATAACAGGTATTTAAATAAAACAATTTTAATGTCTGCTAGCTAGAGCAATACGCAAGTATCTTCATTTAAATTAACCTTCAGCATCACTCATTGTAATGTATCATTTCTTGTTTTCTTACTCATGTCAATTACTTGCGATTGTTTTACTCTTTGTCGCTTACACAAAAATATAATAATTATCTTGCACTGAGTACTCCATCATTTATCCATCCAGCCAATCCCGTAAATTCCTGCACACTATATCCTGTTTACAATAAGATCGGTTGAACGGACTGTAAAAAAGGTTTGAGTAAATATCTAATCTTATTGTGAACAGGGTATAGGTAATTCTATGTGATTTTTTTTTAAGTTTTTTTACCTCTTGATAAAATTGTACCCGTGAAAATTTAAATTTTACTACTATTTTTGGTTCCTTATTAAAAGCACATACACGCGTTTTTAAACCTACATAGCACGAAAATAATTCTTATTCGAATAAATTTTGCCCAACTCTGCACAGCTCAACGCTGTTGAGGACTGTACGTTGAATGTGATATCTTAAGAATGTTGTGTTCTGCGAATGTGGTGTTTTGAGATTATGATATTTTGAGAATATGATGATTGTGTTGATAATATGATGTTCTGATAATATGATGATTTGCGATTATGATATTTTGAGAATATGATATTCAGAGACTGAGCGGAGAGAGTCACTGTAATGAAAAGATTCGGAATCCTCTGCAGTTTGCCTATATACCTTAGGTGTGCCAGATAAACCTTTTGCACACAAAGTATATTGCATAAAATTTTACTTTGGATCCAAACCAAATTTTAATCTAAAACCTTGGATTTATAATAAGTTACCAATCTTCTGTCACGGCACGTACAACGTCTTGACACCAATTTTTCAAATTCAAAACTACTTCTTAAAGTTAATCCGTGTTTATACTCTGAAGTACGGCCCAGAGGTACCTTGTATAATATTATTCCTATATTAGTATTGTTTAGAGGGGAGCTCGTGACTAAGCTAAAGCCGTACAGATCGATCAGTCAAAGGTTAAGCTACGCTAGCCGCGGTCGGTCTGTGGATGGGTGACCATCCACAGACAGGTGATGGGTCCGTGCCTCGGAAAGCACGTAAACCCGTTGGTCCCGGCTGTCATTTGTAGATCTTTGGCAGTCAATATGGGTAGTCAGAAGCTAGAAAGTCTGACAACCAGTCTTGCCAAGGGGTATCGTGTTACCCATTTACTGGGTTGTGGAGGTCCGATAGGCAGTCGCTCCGTGTGAAACACTGGTATTCAGCTGCAACCAGTTAAGACTGGAAGCCAACCCCAGTATAGTTGGGAAAAGTCTAGGCAGGTGATGATTGGTTTATTGTTTAAAAGTAAAATGGAGGAGCTCGTGAGTAAATAAAAGCCGTACAGATTGATCGGAAGCTTAACGCGGTCGGTACGTGGATGGGTCACCATTCATTTCATACCGAGACCACTCCATGCCCTTGTATGCATGGCAAGCCGTTGTTCCCGATCTTTGAGAGTCAGAAAATCTGACAACCAGTCTTACCAAGGGGTATCGTGTTACCTAGTTACTGGGTTGTGGAGATCAGATAAGCAGTAGCTCCATGTAATACACTGGTGTTCAGCTGCATCCGGTAGGATTGGAAGCCGACTTCAACATTTTCAAACAAAACAATGGTTAGAAAAAGCAAAAAGCTTTTATCTATTTCAGTAAATATAAAAAACTCCCAGGAGTAGAAAAGTTACGCCTTTTTCTGTTAAGTTTTTCAACAATGTATTTGTGTTTTAAATGTGATAAATGGATAGACCCGACCCGTGAGGCATTTGTTTCAATTGAAATTCAAAAAATCTAGATAAATTATTAGAGGGTTTTACAGTTGGACACTGGTCTGATTAAATGCAAAAATATGTATGTCGAGAAAATAATGCATAAGACTCAATTTATATACATACACTGACTTTCCTCGCGACTTTTATTCGATTTTTTTTAATGGATTCCTTTTTTTTATATGTAGTAAAATATAGCCGCAAAGGCATCTTCATTCTTCTTACACTTTTCTCTATTTGGATATAGGCTAAATATCAAGCAGCTTCAAGGCGGTCGTGGTGCGAGTACCGAATTGTTTCCTGCCCCTCGTCTTAGAAGACGACTTTTGGCCGCAGGACGTGGTGTTCCGTCGCTTCCGCGGACAAGTGCCACAGGACAGCACAAAAAAATTTAGTGTAAAGTGAAGTGCTACTAACATAGTCTTAAGTCTTTTCTATTAACAAAAGTTACAAATTATAAAATATGTATATGTTTAGGTTAAGGTGGGCAACCTGGTGTTTAGGCAACCTGAAAAAAATGAATTATTATTATTATTATTACTGGCTATCTGGGACCAGTGTTTATGTTGTTGATTTGGCCATCTCCGCCTGGTCCTACCGCAATGTCGCTTGCCATGTAAAGGGATCCATTGGGTCATGCGTTTGGCCCAATGATCGCCATTGAAGCTATCAGCGGTAAAACAGTTTTTAAAATCGGTGTTTCTTTTTTTAGTTTGTCCAATACTTACTTCGTGTTTTATCCATAACTAGCAACTCGACCCGGCTTCGCATGTGCCTATAGCCTTCCTCGGTAAATGGACTATCCAACACAAAAATAATGTTTCAATTCGAACCAGTAGATCCTGAGATTAGAGCGTTCAACCAAACAAACAAACAAACTCTTCAGCTTTATAATATTAGTATAGATAAACACATACACATTGAAAATCAAATCTCCGGAAAATCACAAAATTTTGAAGACTACTTGACCAATGAAACTGAAGTTTGGTAGGTAAGTAATAGACGTCACCTAAGAATGGATTTGACTTTAAGTTTTGTACGGTCATGGACAAAAGTTAGTACTGATTTATTTATTTTGATGGGGAAAAAAATCAGTAGTATGCTAAGAATATACTAAGTGTCTTAACAAATATACAACACACTATATTTTCCACAAAGTATTACTTACAATAACTCAAACTGCAATATAGCAAACGTTAACTATAGTCAGGGTATCTATGTAGAAACACTAGAAGCTACCGTCGATCTTTCAGAATTTCGATTATTTCCTGCTGACAAATAACATGTCTACTGCATAAAATCGCCTATTGTATGTATGTGTCGACAAGAACGGCCACACAAACAATAACTAATTATAAACTATACTAGTATATCTAATATTAGAGTACTAAAAGCTACTGTCACTTATATACAGTTTAGAGAAAAAAGAACAAAATAAATAGTAACGTTTGACTAAAATATTTTCATATTCATAACTTTTGTTATGTTTTTGACAGTCAATTTGCCGTAACAAAAATAGTGATACTTTTGAAGTTGAAAAACAAAGGTTCAACTTATTTATTTTTCTACCTTTACAATTTTGGCAATGACATTAAAATATAAATGAAAAGCTGGGAGGTATAATATCGTAAAAATAACAATGACACGATAACTCCATTTAAGTAAAGTTAAAAGGATTGCGATGTTAATTTTAACGCTAAAGTACACAGAACACAGTATTTTTAATACGCTATCATTTTGCCTTAGGCGAGCTAAGGTGCTTAAGAGTCTCAAGAATTTTAGTCGTAGTAAATTTCTTGATGGTTTTTATAGAAGAAATGGATACAAGTTTAATTTAATTTATTTTCAAAATGGAGTAAAGAATTGTGACAAAACTCAATGGTGCTTGTAATATTAAATATGATGTGTGTAATAAAATGCTTTGAAGAAATATCTGTCATATCAAACACGAATGAGTAGATAACTTAAGAGCGCGTATTCGATTCGTGACGAAAACTTCATGTGTTTGCGTTTTGACCAGAGCAATATCGTAATTATGTGAGCAGATTATTTAAAGACAATTTACAGTTTTAGAAAGATTAAGTCTTGATTTAGACGGCTACAGAGTAAAAGAATAATTTTTAGTTATGGTTCTTTAAAGCGTAGACAATTCTTTCATATCGTTTTACGAAAATAGACGTCAGAGTTAACTTTCAGGACGAATACAACCATTACAATATGCCAAAATATTTTGTTTTATGCGTTTCTCCAATATTATATATAGTCATAAAGACAGTAACGGAGCCAAAATTACGAATATATTACTATTACGTATTAAAAAACAATGTTGAAAAAGAAGAAAATCGGTTCACTTTGACAATTTTTTTTCACCCGTATTTGAATAAAAACATAACTGATATATTTATTTTATGAAAGTAAATGTTATGCTTAATATACAGAATATTTTTCAGTCCGTTATACGAGCTCATTTATTTTAGACAATTATTTTAAAAAGCACTGTAAAACATCGCGCGCTGTCGTTTGCCGATCAATTTCAATGATTCGTGCTTATTTCGTGCATTTTTTTTTTCTGATGCACACAAACAGACCATTGTATTGTACTAGTGTGTGTCAATGCTGCTATGCCATTCTAGCAATCGTTTAGATTTTTAGTTGCGCTAAATCGAATACGCGCCCTTAAGCATAATTATATAGAACTAACATTTTATTGGCGACTTTATCCACCTGAATGTCGGCAATCGCGTAATAAAAAGTAGCCTATATTATTTTTTGTGGGTCCACCATAGTCTGTACTAAATTAATTAAAATCAGTTTATAAGCTTAGTCGTGAAATAACAAACAAATTCACTTTCGCATGTATAATATTAGTATGAAAGTATTTATTTCAAATAATAATAATAATATGTGGGGACATTTTCACACACGGCCATCTGACCCCAAACTAGGGAGACCCTGTACTATGGGTGTCAGACAGCTGATATACATACACAAATACATTTTTTTTGTAAATACATACATATATAGATAAACAACACCCAGACACAAGGCAAACACAAGTGCTCATCACACAAATGTTTACCCTGGGCGGGAATCGAAACCCCAACACGCTGCGCGGTAGTTGATCGCTCAGCCACTGCGCCAACCGTGTCGTCAAAAATATTAAATATTTTATTTGTAACAAAAAATTTGTTTACAAAATATTAACTGTTTGTTAAGCTACATTAGTTTAGTGTTGCAGCCTTCAGCACCCACTTTCGAGAGTATGAATGAAAAACATCAATGATTATGACTCAATCATTTTAAAATCTGCTTGTTTAAAGTGCAAATTAAGTTTACATTGAGAGTAACGCACGCCTCACATGTAGGAACAACATAAAACAAAAACGGGATGAAATGCACGTGACCAAAAGAGAATATAATATGAACGGATAGAGGAAGAGGAATGCCGAAGAAAAGAACAATGGATTGTAATGATATGAATGAAAAGGGAGTCAGTGAAAGCATGACAGTTGACAGGACGGAATGGAAGAAGAAAACATGTTGCGCCGACCACAAGTAACATGGGATATGGGCAGGATGATGATACCGAACCTTGTAGCTACGGAGACTTGAAGGTCAAAGGTAAGAGTTCTTTTTACGTATATTTACGATAACCAGAGTTCAATATTATAACTCTTCTATGAATTCTTCGTAAAACACCTGTTTCTTTTTTTAAAGACACAGGTCACACACACACGAACACACACACACACACACACACACTAAGAATTTCTCCTTGTATCGTGGGTGCGTTTACAAACATATAAACTTCACATACACACACAGCCAGATTATCTGTTGATATTATCTGTAGGAAATACAAATAATTGTTCCGTGTGGGAATCGAGCCCGCGAGACGCAGCGAAACAGTCAATCGCTCAATCACTGTGCTAACCGTGTCGTCACGTCACGTCATTTTAATGTTTATTTACAAAACATTTTTTTTCGCTTTTTAGTGCCTACTTCTCAACATAGAAATTAATTACGAAACGGCGACACCAAAACAAATCTGTTAACCTTTAATTTTCAACCCTTAGGGCTGGAATATTTACTTGAAATTTATATGGGGACAAACTTGAGGTATACACTATCAATTAAAAGAAGAATCATCGAAATCGGCCTACACTGAAAAAAGTTACGCGTGGTCAAACATAAAAATAAATATATAAAAAATAAAAAAATGTTCATTAAATGAAAACTACTGGGCCAAACCATGTTAAATTTTTATGGGACCAAATGGCAACTATTCCGTATCAAACTAAAGAAGAATCACGTACATCCGATCATAAATCTCAGAGTAATCGATGTACATACATAAAAAAAAACAAACGAATTGAGAACCTCCTCCTTTTTGAAGTCGGTTAAAAATAAGGTTTAAATGTTTTACCTAACTCTACTTAAAATTCCTCGTTAACACCTGTACTGTTGAATTCAGCCGTAAACGCAATGTTTTATGTGCGTTCCATTGCGCTTTACTATAAACAGTGACATTTCACACTAAAAATAAAAGTCTTTTACCATCAATCATTTTCATTCAATGTTACTTATTTTGATGAGCCATGTGCGTAGTAGACGGCTATGTAATGAATCTTTGATGAACCGATAACCAATGGGAATGAAAGGTTCTCGAGTGGCGACCACGAACCGGAAGACGCAGCGTTGGTATTCCTCCCACCAGACAGACAGACGACATTGTCAAGGCACAGATTAACTAATAGTTCCTTTGGAACAGATAGTTCACTCCATAGAAAAAGATAGATACCTAACGCTATAACTGCCTACAAAAATATTACAGCCGCTCGTGCGCGCTAAAACGTACCTTACGCACACGCTCGAGAGTATCTACTACGTCGTCTGCCGTGGTGTCGGGCGATCCTTGCATCAAATTACACAACGCTAGGGCTGTCTATGATTATGAAATGATTACACAAAAGGTTGTGAGTATGTTTTGAAAAATAATAAGTAAAATGTCTAATCAAATCAATACCTAGGTACTTATAATTACGTACTATTATAAAACTTTCTTGTTATAAAAGAACCAAAGTAAAGTAGGTAGGTAGTAAATATAATCTACCTATTCCGATCTCTATTATAAAAAAAATAGAATCAACAGAGAACAAACAAATACAAAATATTTAGCTTTCCTCCTCCTTAGGTAATTCAAAAAAGGATAAACTTTTGTTGGTTGTTTTATTTTGACAGCCGTCTACACTGCAATATGCACGACTAACCATTATTAAAGCTGCGGTCGCAGTATCGTAAGGAACTATTAGTTAACCTGTATCGGAAAAAAGTTTCTGAAGTATACGTACACTTGAGCGAGCGCGTGGCAACCCGACTGGATTTTGGACGTACGAACGAAAGCGAGCCGTAGGTACTTAAGCGCGTGACCTTAAACGAGTGACAATACTGTTAGATATCTTTACTGTGGTCAAGGTCGCGGGTAAAGTACTTATTACACTATACAATTTGTAGGATATCAATTTAGGAAATCGGCAGGTGTAATCGCAGTTAGAACAGATTGGATCCGATTTAGTGCAAAATAGGAGGTTTACTAAATTGAACTAAATTGGTCTAGTTTAGAATTCAATTTAGTGTAGTGTGAGAGTAAGACTAACAACTTTGTTACGTAAATTGATTTCCTACAAATTGTATAGTGTAATAAGTACTTAAGCGGTGAATCCAAGCGGCAGGTCGCAGCTCGTTGTGGCGTTCTATTGGGGGAAGCCTGTTTTCAATAGTGGACGTCTTTCGGCTGGTGATGATAATGACGATGAATGTATCTTTTTACATACCGTATAAGTTGAATAAATATACCTGCCTAAGAAAATAGGCTTTCCTGTATATACTTGTAAGCCATGTTACATTAAATGGTACATATAATAATTCTAATAATATAATATGTGCGGACATTTCACGTAACCCTCATAATCTTACAAATGACTATTTAAATGTATTGATAATTTAACTAATTAAGGGCAGGAAGATGATGAACATTATGATTTCATCCACATGGAAAAGAATAGTAGCTTTCCATCATGAACATTTTTTTGTTATCGGAATCAGTATTTCCATTAGCTATTACAAACAAAAAAAACCATGAAAACACACAAATTATACCTCTCTATGACATTCGTAAATATTCAGTCACTAATTATCGTTTTCCGAATCGTTTCAATAATTAAAGCCACTCATATTTCTGTTATTCAACAACAAAACTTAAGAATTTTCTCAAGAAACACGAAACTCTGTGAAACATTATCCGATCTACACAAAACTGCGAGAAAATTATCTCGTCTTCCAACATCAACAAAACCATGACACTAGCCAAAACAAATTTAAAAGCGAAACAATGTGTACAATTTAGAGCGAGAACGACATAGTACATTGAATATAATAAGAAGCAGACATATAAACATTGCCCGTAATAAAAGTCCTCGAGAATAGTAGCAGAGCACACCAACAGACAGTTTAAATTGTGTCAAAGTGTAGATGAACGGAAAATAGGAACAGAGGGGACATGACATTATTTTTAATTTTTGTTATATTCCTAGATTACCTTCATTCTTTTCACATATAATAATGTAAGCAGTTTTTTGTATAAACTTGATTTTAAAAGAGTGTCCGTGGAGTTTCTTGCTCGTTCTTCTCCATAGAGACCTACCCTACGTTTTGGTACGAGCAACTAGCTTCAACTAACTGACTCTTTGACTATTCAAAAGTGCCTGCAAATGGTTTATTTGAAATAAATGCTTTAACTTTGACTTTGTGTTGTTTTTTTTTATGTGATAAATTTTTTGGTCGGCAAGTTAAAGTATTTGTTTCTAAGTGACATTATACTAAGCAACATGACAAAGTTATAAGTTTTTTCCCCTTATTTTTGTCCTCTACAAAATCCGACAAAAATAGTGTAAATATATTACAAATTTTATTGTGAAACTAAAATCTAAGTAATATTTTCAAAATATTCAACACATTCTATTCCATAAATTTTAATCCATTTATTCATTCATTTTGATTTCCATACATTTTATTCAGGGACGTTTTTAATAATAAAATTGTCACAAAACAATTTTTTTTGCAGAGAAACTTCACTTTTGTAACGGTAAACTTGTAACCTGTAAAAAGAAAAAAAATAATTGCAATAGAGTGAAAATAATGACAAAAAAAAATCAGAGATAAACAAAACCAGAATGATAACACTACAATTATTTTTAATCTATTGATAAATAATGCGAAAACGGTTACTATTTAACCGGCTAACTATTAAATTGTTATTTTACCACTAACAGACAACCCAACAAGAAATAAATGACTCCTTATCTAAATTAATAAATTGGCTTACAATTAATAACTTAAAAATAAATCTTACAAAAACCTATTATATGTAATTTTAAAAATAAGAACGCAAAATCAATTCCATTATCTATTGTGTACAATAATGCAACTGTATCTGAGGTTACAAGTACAAAATTTCTGGGTATCTATATAGATTCTAATATGTCATGGAAAACACACGTAAATAGTGTATGTAGCAAATTAAATCAATTCTCTTATGCCCTCTACATGCTCAAAAAAGTATCTAACCAAACCACACTACTCAGTGCTTATCATGCCTATGTGGGATCCACTCTATCTTATGGGATACTAAATTGGGGATACTCAACTGATAAAGAAATTGCGTTCAAAGCACAAAAAAAGTGTATTAGATCAATATGTGGCATACACCATACAGACTCATGTAAACCTCACTTCATAAACCTCAAGATATTAACCCTCCCTGCTCTATATATCTACGCAGCCTCAATTTTAGTTAAATCAAACATCAGTAGCTATGACACATTAACAAGCAGTAGACTTAAAAATACATTACGCAATAAAGCATCCCACACTGCGGTATATAGCAATAGTATATTTTGTATGGGCATAAAAATATTTAATAAGTTACCAATAGACATTATGAACCTAAATTCAATTGGTCTTTTTAAAAGAAACCTAAAAGACTTCCTGATTAAAAAGGCATTTTATTCTGTAAAAGAATTTCTTGAAGATAAATAATTCATGAATATTAAAATGATTGTAATACTAAATTTAGTGTGATATAAATTATAATGTAATAATAGTAATTATAAGAATAATTAGTTATGAAATATATGAATAATGATATCTTAATAAGATAATTTGAATTGTAAAATAACTCTACTTCTTTCCATTTAAATTGCAATGCCTTAACAGGCAACTAAGTTCTAAGAACAAACATTTTATTAACATCCTCATAATGTATACACTTAGTTCGCAATAAAGAATTTTGAATTTGAATTTGAATTTGAATTTGTTTTCTTAATATTACAGTTGCAAAATAAAATGTTCAAATTTTACATTTTAGACTAACACAGCAAACAGAGGGTAGGAGGAGGGAGGGGGGGGTGAGGGTAGTAGGTACTTAATTCTTCTTTCCTCCGAAGAAAATTCTGTCACCTCTGTTAAAATTTCATCTGCGGCAGACGGAAGGAATGCACAATTATAGTGTATGCTATTAAAGGAAATATTTCACTTCGGTCCAGCAAGGGTTTAGAGTTGTTGGATAATTGCCAATTCTGTGTGATTGTTGTAAAACAACATTTATTTTTACCATGGAAGACTGAATATGGAGTAGTGACAATATTTGTTTAGCTTTGATGAATATTTGCTGAGATGTCACGGGAGGTCTAATGTTTCTTGTTGGTTCTCGATGACGTAAATGTTGTCTTAAGAGATATTAAATACATGCTAAAGCTTCATTAATATCCCTACTCATTCTAGCATATCTAGTGCCTGTTGTGGAAGTGGGATTGAAATTACCTACGATTTTATTTTAGCGTCTTATCAATGCCCTAGATTGATGAAGAGAGTGGTGTGTGGTGAGGTGACTCCACCACACCACTGGTAGGACCAATCTAATTATCAATTAGCTTTTAGTAGGTACGGTCAGCAACGAAAGTCGATTAACACTTCAGATTTTTAAATCATAGTTTTTGAGCAGAAGGAAATACGGACAGATAAAAAACCAAGATAAAATAAACTCTTGACTATGACCTGAAATACTATAAAGTATTACTTACATGATATTTTTGTTTTTGTGTCTATGCTCGGAGTTTCTTTGCGCGATAGAATCCGGAACGAGGAAATTCGCCAAAGAACTAAGGTCACCAACATAGCTCTCAGAATATGCAAGTTGAAGTGGCAATGGGCAGGCCACATCGCTCTAAGAATCGATAACCGATGGGGAAGAAAGGTTCTCGAGTGGCGACCACGAACGAAGACGCAGCGTTGGTAGGCCTTCTACCAGATGGACCGACGACATTGTCAAGGTCGCGGGTAACCGGTGCAGGCAAGACAGTGGCAGGTTACCGCTCGTTGTGGTGTTCTATGGGGGAGGCCTATGTTCAGAGCCATGCGTGTGATGAACGAGGTTCACGAGAGGGTCGATTTGTTGTGGTGCAACTTGAGTGAACTCGCAAAAGCTACATTGTATATAATATGTTATTTAAATTTAGGTTAAGATTTAGAATATATTGTGTAATTTTTATTGGATGTAGATTAAGGATTTAGCATGTAAGGCCACTCTATCGCATTTGATCCCAAATCTGTAATGATAGATGTAGGTAAGATTAAAATAAATTAATAAATAAATAAATAAATAACAGTGGACGTCTTTTGGCTGATGATGATGATTTGTTATTGTGTCTTTTTAAAGGATATGAAAATGTCATAGTGTTAATCTACTTTTGTTGCTGGCTGTACATTATCTACTTCATTATAAAATACCTTTCCTTTTAATAAACTAGCTTAACTTAAAAAAAAGAATACCATTTTTTTTTATCGGAGCTACTTAAAACACTTCATAAGTTTGTGTTGTGTATGAAAATAAAAGTAAAAGCGTATTCCGAGCTTATCTCGTGCAAATAGCTAAAGTCGAGGGTAACAGAGAAGTTAATGTCAGTTCTGCATGCAAAAGGATAGAACGCTGATATTTTTGTATTGTATGTTTAAAGAATATTTAGCAAAGTCGTATTTTGTGTCTATCTGTTTGGACGCTTGGTTCATGATACATTTTTATGCGGTTTTAAAAATAATTTAGAGATTTTTAAAGATATTCCGCATGGTTTATGTGAATATTGCTAAATACTATCATAAACATGAAAGATTGTGAAGGTGGATGATGAAATGGTTGTTACTCTTTAATGCTTAAAGGCCTTCTTTGTAGAGATTGATTTAGCGTAACACATAGAATTTTATTCATTAACGATGAAACGTTTGGCGCAGTGGCTGAACGATCGAATGCTGGGCAGCGGGTTGTGGGTTCGATTCCCGCCCAGAGTAAATATTTGTGTGATGAGCACTTGTGTTTGCCTTGTGTCTGGGTGTTGTTTATCTGTATATGTTTGTGTATGTATATCAGCTGTCTGACACCCATAGTAAAGGGTCTCCCTAGTTTGGGGCAGATCGCCATGTGTGAAATGTCCACACATATTGTATGTATTATTATTTTCATTTATTCATTTTGTTTACATATTGCTTTATATTTTTAAATATTAATACAAATATAAAAAATAGTAGCCCACCAATCTACCTGTGGTCAGGGCTCCTGAGAGAGGAATCTCCTGACTATACGCGCCGTGTTCATGAGCACCGCTTTCTGTATCAAGCCCTTGATCCAGCTGCCCAACGAGAGCCTCCTTAGGTGTTGGTCGAGGCTCTTGGAAATAAGACCATTGGCCGTAACGACTATCGGCACAATGACTGCTGTATTCACATCCCACATGTCGACAACTTCGCGAGGCAAGTCAAGATACTAAATTTGTTTATTTTTATTATTATTATTAATATTGGCGCCCGCCTCTCATGCACGATGCACGAGCAAGTACCAATATGACTTTTGAATTTCATGATGTGCCATTTATCTTGATCATCACTGTCATAAGTGAAGGAAAACATCGAAAATATGAAATCCCCAATCCACCATGGCCAAGCGTGATGATCAATGCTTGTGGGTCATCTTCATCATTTCAGCCTAATGACGTCCACTGCTGGACATAGGCCTCCCCAAGGGGGCGTTTTGCCATAATCGCCACGCTTGGCAGGCGGGTTGGCGATCGCAGTATGGTTGTTACAAAGGCACAGAGAACGCTGCTGCCCATTCCCTGGTAAGTCCCTTAGTCGCCTCTTACGACACCCACGGGAAGATATGGGATGGTGCTATTCTTTACGTCCGACACCACACACACCACCACACTTGTGGGTACGCATAATATTTTACATTCAAAGTAAAGGCTCGTGAACACTTGCATAAAAAAGCTTTTTACAAAAAAGACAACCGCCTTCAAAAACTAAAAAGTGAAAAATAACTTTAGCACAGAACACACATTGACTTTAGTTTCGAAATTCAGTGGCTTTGTTCTGTTTGTTGTTTTGTATTGCCACCGACTTCCGAAACTAAAGTCAATGTGTGTTCTGTGCTAAAGTTATTTTTCACTTTTTAGTTTCTGAAGGCGGTTGTCTTTTTTGTAAAAAGCTTTTTATTTTCCGCTTTTTAGTACCTCCTTCTCATCCAAATCTATTAAGAAGAGATTGAAAGTTAACTACTACAAAGATTGATGAAACTAAAACGTCGTTCACGTAAAGTTTTTGGGTATTTGTTGATTTTTCAAAAAGTGCTGAATCAATTTCGATACAATTTATATGGGGTCACCTGTGAAGCATATCCTATCTATAAAAAAAAGAATTTTCAAAATCGTTTTACGTTTGCCGGAGAAATCGCGTAACAAATCGCGCACATACTTAATGCAAATTTAAGACTTATACGGTTTTCTCATGGATGCCATTGTCAGAACCGGACCAAATTAAAATGGGACCACACGGGAAGCACCAGCTTTCAAATAAAAAAAGAATCATCAAAATCGGTTCACCAATCAAAAGAAATCAGGTAACAAACATAAAAAAAAAAAAAATACAGACTAATTGATAACCTCCTCCTTTTTTGAAGTCGGTTGAAAAGTTGACAGACTCGTCCCACAATTGATTATTTTATTGTGTTTTTCCATCAGTGTGTTTTCAGCTCTCTTACTCTACTTTTTTATATTTTGTTTGTATGAATCTATATATAATTTTATTTAATTCATCTAAATTGTCTGCATTTTTGCACCTACCATGTTTTGTCCCTGCATCAGCATCAGGTAGACTGGTAGAAAATGCCCAAGGCATTAAGTCCGCCTTTGTACAGTGTTAATTACATTTTGTGCATAAAGTTTTAATAAATAAATAAATATTTTCTAGAAGCATGTTTCAGTTTTCAATAGAAACATGTTTTTCGTAATCTGTGTCTAGTACCTACTCAAGCTTCTAAGATCAAAGTTAAAGCTTAAGATTATAATTAATTAACTCTCATTTAGTTACTGTAATACTATCTGGATGAAAACGGAGCTAAATTGAAGCTAGAACTGAATACATATTTTATAAGTTTGCAAACTAACAGTCACTAGGATCTTTTGATGTAGGTACCTTCTTGAATTATTCCGTATGGTGTCGGACGTAAAGAATAGCACCGTTCCATATCGTCCACTGCTGGACATAGGCCTCCCCAAGGGGGGTTTTGCCATAATCGCCACGCTTGGCAGGCGGGTTGGCGATCGCAGTATGATTGTTACAAAGGCACAGAGAACGCTGCTGCCCATTCTCTGGTGAGTCCCTTAGTCGCCTCTTACGACACCCACGGGAAGATATGGGATGGTGCTATTCTTTACGTCCGACACCACACGGACAGAGAGAAGAGTGTCTTACTAATACATTACGGATCTATGTAATCTGAGACAAGCAATAAATAAATAAACAAATATATGTCTGAAATCGTCAATGCACAGAGGAGATCTTTACCCTGTAGTGAGACAATAGACTGGTATCGTTTTCTTATTTTCTATATCAATAGTGTGAATGCTCTCATATTTTTTTCCAACGAATAAAATACAAATTCAACAAAACCTTGTCTGTATTTTTCTGAGCGTAAGCATTTTATTATTTTAACGTTGTTATGTCTACGAAAACTGCATAATTTACTTGATTTTACAACTAATTCAGTATATCTCCTTTTAGTTGATACAGACGTAAGCAGATCTATAAAAGGCTAATAGATAGGTCGACGACCTTTCTTAGGACTTGGCAGTAAACCCATGAGATTGGTCGTATCTTTACTGTCATGGATTTTGTAGAAAAAGTATTTACCGTTCAATGTAAACGGTTTTGTTTTTATTTTATTACTAGCTGACCCGACAGACGTTGTCCTGTCCTTATCTACCTACTTACCTGCCTATTTACCTACCCTACACCTACCCTACACCTACCCTACACCTACCCTACACCTACCCTACACCTACCCTACACCTACCCTACACCTACCCTACACCTACCCTACACCTACCCTACACCTACCCTACACCTACCCTACACCTACCCTACACCTACCCTACACCTACCCTACACCTACCCTACACCTACCCTACACCTACCCTACACCTACCCTACACCTACCCTACACCTACCCTACACCTACCCTACACCTACCCTACACCTACCCTACACCTACCCTACACCTACCCTACACCTACCCTACACCTACCCTACACCTACCCTACACCTACCCTACACCTACCCTACACCTACCCTACACCTACCCTACACCTACCCTACACCTACCCTACACCTACCCTACACCTACCCTACACCTACCCTACACCTACCCTACACCTACCCTACACCTACCCTACACCTACCCTACACCTACCCTACACCTACCCTACACCTACCCTACACCTACCCTACACCTACCCTACAATTTTTTTTTTTTTTTTTTCTCTCCATAAGAACCTTCTTCGTACTTCAAGGAATATTATAAAAAAAGAATTATCCAATTTGGTCAAGCGGTTCGCAAGTTATGCGCTTACCAACACATTTAGCGATTCATTTTTATATATAAGAAGAAGAAGAAGAAGATAATAATGGTTTTTTTTTGGCTCGTGGCTTAGTTAAAGCCGTACAGATCGATCGGTCAAAGGTTAGCCGCGGTTAGTCTGTGGATGGGTGACCATCCCTTTCATACCGAGTTACCTCCGTGCCTCGGAAAACACGTTAAGCCGTTGGTCCCGCCTGTCATTTGTAGATCTTTGGCAGTCGTTATGGGTAGTCAGAAGCCAGAAAGTTTGACAACCAATCTTAGCAAGGGGTATCGTGTTACCCAGTAACTGGGTTGTGGAGGTCCGATAGGCAGTCGCTTCATGTAAAACAGTGGTATTTAGCAGCATCAGGTTAGACTGGAAGCCCCAATATAGTTGGGAAAAGGCTAGGCAGATGATGAATAAATTTTATACAGTCTAAAGTAACGTATTTTTGTTGCAAATGTTTTAATGCACATTTTTTATTTTTTTCAGTGTCTCTGGATGAGATACAAAACATTTCATCATCATCATGATCATATCAGTCTATTGTCGTCCACTGCTGAACGTAGGCCTCCCCCAGAGATCGTCAACCAACCCGGTCTTGGGCAGCCCGCATCCATCCGCTACCAGCCACCTTCTTCAAATCGTCGGTCCATCAGTCATCGTCAGCAAGACATTTAGACACAGTTTGAAAGTTGGGCTAGTGAAGAAATTCATCCTACTTAATATTATAAATGTGATAGTTTGTGAAGATGTTTGGATGTTTGTTACTCAATCACGCGTAAACCGTTGAACGGATTTGCATGAAAATTAGCACACAGGTAGACCATTTCCTGGATTAACACATAGGATACTTTTTATCCCGATAATGTTCCCTTAGAATAATCGTTCTTTTTTGGGGCGGGTCTGGGTCTATGCTTTAACGGTTCCCGTACGGCATGCTTAACATGTTAGCATAGATGCAGGCCTACCCTATCATCTCCTTCAGAGGTGATAGGGGGGCGTTGGTCTTGGGGGAGAGTGACACGTTGGTCGCAAAGATCCCCAAGGCAAGTTCGGCGGACTAGCCTTCTCGAGGTTGCCAGCCCTGTTACTGGGTCTAGTTCATTAGGAAAATAGGCTCAAACAAAAAACACCGAGCGCTTTCATATATAAATTATGTATATCATATATCTATGTAAGGTTTATTTTATAGTATTGTTTTATATATAGCCCATTAATCGCGGCCCCTTGTGACTGGGTGGCCGCGAGCTCGCCCCAAGAGTGTTGGCGAGTAGGGGCAAGTAGTCACCTGCGCTAGGACCTGCGCAGTTGAGCGCCGTGTGCAGGGATGAAGGAGTCCTGGGGGGTTGAGCCGATCGGCGCTGGTGGTTATGTGTCCGTGAGGCAACACGCCCCCTTTGGTCTGGATTTCAGGCAAAACGGTGGCCTTACCCTAGAGGGTAAGGCCACCGTTTTGCGTTTAGCCAGGGGTAGGGAAATGGCCATTGTGTCCCGTCAGAGGGCCACAGGCGAGGTGCGTGAGGTCCGCTGTGGTCGTCCTTGGACGGCTGCAGCGGTAGGTAAAGGTCATGCTGACGGTGTAAGTGAGGGTTGATCAGCTCGTCTGGGGTAGGCCAATTCGCCTCATGACGCCAACCCGATCGAGCACCCGATGTCGCACTGTAAGCCAGCCTTGCGCCCCTATATCTCTCTGGTAGTCCTAACGATCAAACTTCTTTAAAGTGCGACGTTCCCAGTTGCGGGCTCCATGGAGGGTGGGAGCCAGAGAGATGAATTATTTTTCACACATACTATGGACAACTTCCGGCCTAGTATAAAACCACCTTCAGGAGTGGAGTTGGTGAAAGCCAACAAAACTCCTCAACAGAGTGCTTCTAGCACTTCTGTCGCCCCTGGCGTTTCGGTAGCGAAAGCTACTGGCGCTAGCGCGGGTGTCGGTCCGGCCGTGGCGAAAACCGCGGCTAAGACCAAAACTAAGTCCCTTAAACAAAAGGCAACGGCGCTGATTGGGACCAGTACCGGCCTTTCAAAACAGGCAAAGGCTGCGTCGCCGGGTAAAACTGGTGCCAGCCCTAGCCACAGTACACAAGCCCCGGCATCGGGTAAATCCGATACCGAGGTTACACTTACACACCCTCCTCCCACTGGGGCTCTTCAAGCCCCGATCGCTGCCCCTGACCAACCAGGGACGACTAGCACTGCCGACGCTATCGCTAGCGGCTGGCAGGTGCAAAAACGCAAGGGCAAGGGTAAATATACTCAACAAGCCCGTCGCCCTTGCACAGACCCTTCAGGTCCACCAGCTCATTCAGAGCAGGATAAGAGGAGGGGACAGACGAAGAAGGAGCGGCGCCTGGCTCGACATTTAGCCATAAAGACAGGCAAGGCCCTTTCCTCCAAACAAGTCAGCTTCACAGCCGGCAAACAGGCGCGGGCCGACGCTAGTCGACCAAGTTCGAGCCAACCACCAGCCAGTGAAGCTGACTCAGTTCCGGCAACGGGAGAAACACAGCAGCCCGTTTCGAAGGATCAGGCTGTAGCCAAGCGAGCTCTCAACGAGACGATTTCGCCTCGTGGGGAGCATAAGCGGCCGCGGCTTGATCAATCCAAACGGGCCGCCAAGAAAAGCTACGCTCAAGCTGCCGGTACTCCCCTGAACGTCGCGATCACTTGCGACCGTACGGGGATTATCGGCAAGGAGACGTCGGACCAGGTGCTCGCTGCCATCCAGAGGCAGATTATTAGCGAGGCCTGCTCCCCTATACAAGATACACCAGGACCAACCTTCAACGCGAAGCCACTGTTCGCCGAGGGAGTCCTGAAGCTATGGTGTGGCAACGATCATACACTAAACTGGCTGAAACGCACAGTCTCCGGCTTGGCTCTCCCAACCAGCGCTACGCTTGTCGTCAAGAGCCAGTCGGAACTGCAGACACGAGCACGCTGTGGTGTAGTAATCCCGGACGAGCAGGGGGTTTTCGAGGACCCGACGAACATTGGACGGGCTCTCTCGTACCAGAACCCCTGGGTCGATGTTAAGAAGTGGGTGCTGCATTTCGCGGACAAACAGGCCGCGGCCTGGTTCGTGGTGGTTAGCATCCCCGAGGACCAAATCCCGACCCTGATGAAGGCCGGACGCCGCCTCTCAATTGGATTGGGGGCGGTGTACGTGAGGTTTCAGGGTTGGAACGGCAGGTTTACTGAAGTCCCTCGGGGGTGGGACCCCGCCACCGAATCTATCCGCGACGAGCTGAAACGGCCGCCAACAACAGGGGAGACTACTCCCGATACACACAACCCGGCAGCAGTCGCGGCCACCACTGCTACAGCAGAACCGGTCGCTCATGACGCCGCCGACGCGGCCGCCGCCTCTCAACCGGGTGAGGAGCCGGACGACTCTCTGTCCTCTGCTTCGGACCTGGAGGGGTGCGGCCTCGACGAGGGTGACGGTCTCGACGAGGACCTCTTCGCCGGGTTGCAGCTTGGGGGGGATGAGGAGGGATCAACCAGCGATGGCGTCCCCTTCGTCACCCTGTAAAATCATTCAGGCAAACCTCCACCACAGCCAAACCGCGACGGCTCAGTTGCGTAAGTGGTTGGAGGTTCAACACACGGCCATTGCCCTAATTCAAGAGCCGTGGATCAGGGCCGGCCGCATCCAAGGACTCTCCAATCTTGGCGGTAAGATCCTAGCTAACACAGACCAAGATCACCCTAGAGCGTGTATCTATGTGACAGGTAACCTCAAAGCACAGCCACTAAACGATTTTTGTTGCAGAGACCTCTCTGTAGCTAGGCTGGTCATACAACGTGGCGCCGAAGAAAAAGTGGTTGTCTTCGCCTCGGTCTACATGCCTGAGGCGGAGGACCCGCCCCCTTACGAACTAACCCGCCTCGTGAACGACTGCGAGAGAAATGGGCTAGAGGTCGTAATTGGGGCCGACGCCAACGCCCATCACCCGTTATGGGGCATGGACACACCAAACGAGAGGGGTAAGGCACTGGTTGACTACTTGTTCACGACTAACCTATCCCTACTAAACACAGGCTCCGAACCGACCTTCGTCACTAGACGCAGCCGCACAATCATAGACCTGACGTTAGCATCAGACGGTGCAGCGGAAATCACCACTGGGTGGCGGGTCTCCAAGGAGGCCTCCTGCTCGGATCACCGGTGGATCCGCTTCGACATTCAGGTCTGTATTCCACCAGCAACACCACGACGTAATCCGCGTAACACGGACAAAGTGGCATACACACGCAGCCTTGCAAGCGGGCTTGCGCCTATAGCTAACTCGCCGCCTCTTGAGTGCACGACACAGATCGATGCGCAGGTAAGCCATGTTACTAAAACCATTATAGCAAGCTACCATGCTGCATGCCCAGCGACCACCCCACCTAAGACACCGGGTAAACAACCCTGGTGGGGAGCAGAGCTGGAGCGTAAGCGCAGTAAGGTAAGGAAAGCCTTAAACAGAGCTATGAACACTTGTGCTGATGAAGACTGGGACGCATACTACGCGGCCAAATCCAGCTACAAGAAATGCATCAGATTCAGGAGAACAACGGGTTGGCGCAAATTCTGTGGCAACATTGAATCTTGCCAACAAGCAAACAGGGTAAGGAAGATACTGGCACAGCAGAATACACCTGGGGTTGCCACTCTCCGCAAACCTGACAACACACTCACAACTTCACCAGACGAAGCGAGACGGGTTCTTATCGAAACCCATTTTCCCGGATGTGTCTTCACACAGACGGTAGACTGGTCAGAGGTAACCTACACACCATCAAATGATGACTGGGTCTACGCACACAGGATGATCACCTTGGAGAAGCTCCAATGGGCCATTCAGTCCTTCCATCCCTTCAAGGCAGCCGGCCCAGACGGAGTGTTTCCCGCCCTGCTTCAGTGGGGGGGTGCCTTAGTCACCGACAGACTGCTGCCCTTAATGAGAGCGTGTCTGGCCTTAAGATATGTTCCCTTAGGATGGAGGGAAGTGAAGGTCATATTCATCCCTAAACCAGGTAAGAGTGACTACACAAACGCCAAATCCCACCGACCGATCAGTCTGACCTCGTTCTTGCTGAAGACCTTGGAAAGACTATGCGAAAGGGAGCTGAGGGATGGGCCTTTAAGAAACTTACCATTACACGGTAACCAACACGCTTACTGCTCAGGTAAGTCAACAGAATCCGCCCTCCATATGGTAGTTAGTAGAATTGAGGAGGACATCCACCAAAAGGGTTCTTGCCTGGGTACTTTTATAGACATCGAAGGGGCCTTCGACAAAACTAGTTTCTCCAGCATCAGCGCCGCCCTAACCAAACACGGGGTAGAACAGGTACTAATTGACTGGATTACTAATATGCTAAGTAAACGTGTAGTTCGGCTTGAGGAAGAGCAGCAAGTGGCCATGATTGCCAGAGGCTGCCCCCAAGGAGGGGTGTTATCCCCTCTCCTGTGGAACCTGGTGATCAACATTCTAATCAAGAAACTCAATGCCGAACGCTACTACACCATAGGCTACGCAGATGACCTTGCCATCCTTGTATCAGGGAAGGTGACGGGGACCATCTGCAACCTCACACAGCGGGCGCTACGCATCGTAGAGCGATGGTGCGGGGAATTCGATCTATCCGTAAATCCCAATAAAACCGAACTAGTCTTGTTTACCCACAAACGTGCACTAGGACCCTACCGCCTACCCAAACTTTTCAATACCGAGCTCCAGCTGGCCAACGAAGTAAAATACCTCGGGGTCATCTTGGACAGTAAGTTAAACTGGAGTAACCACCTAGACAATAAAATAAACAGGGCCTGCATCACCTTTTGGCAATGTAGGAAAATGATAGGTAAGAAGTGGGGCCTATCCCCCAAGATAATACTATGGCTGTATAGCGCGGTAATCCGCCCCATGATTGCTTATGGGTCGGTAGTATGGTGGCCGAGGACCAAACTTATCACAGCCATCAACAAACTCCAGCGTATGCAAAGACTAGCCTGCATGGCGACCACGGGCTGCATGAGGACCACTCCGACGGCAGCACTGGAGGCCATGTTAGAGCTCCCGCCGCTTCACCTATTCATCCAACAAGAAGCGACAACGGCAGCATTACGCTTAAAGACACTAAATCTCTGGAGCAAGACTAGCACTAGACACACTGCGTTACTAGAGGAACTTGGTAAGGAGTTTCCTATAACTAAGGCTACTAACGACAGGATACCAAAGCAATTCATATTTGACAAAAAATACAAAATCCAACTGCATGAGGATCGGCGGTGTGAGGGCCTTCGCCCGACAGAACTGCGGATCTTCACAGATGGATCTAAGACAGGTACCGGCACGGGGGCCGGCGTTTTCTCGGAAGACCTCAACATACATATAGCAACGCCGCTGGGTGCTTATAACACGGTGTTTCAGGCCGAGTGCATGGGCATCTGCTTGGCGGCCTCAGCTATACTAAACAGGCAGGTAGTAGAACAACCAATTCGCATATTGTCGGACAGCATGGCTGTACTACAAGCTCTAAACAGCTACACGGTCAACTCCGGGCTGATATACGAATGTCACCAAAGACTGAACGAGGTGGGTATTCTCAATGATACAACCATTCAATGGATCAAAGGACACAGCGGGTCGCGTGGCAACGATGCTGCCGACGAGCTCGCTAGAAGGGGGTCGAGTACAAGCGTGGTGGGTCCGGAACCCATAGTGCCAATCCCCTTCGGTCACCTACGCACCATGGTAAGGAAACGTACCAAGGATCTACACCAAAGACTTTGGATCGAGCATGGCGAGTGCAGGCAGGCCAAGGAGGCTCTTCCTGCGATTGAGGGCCGCTTCACAAGGCAAGCCCTCCGACTGTCCAAACAACAGCTACGTGTGGTCACAGCCGCCATAACTGGCCATGGGTCTTTCAATAAACATCTTTTTGTCATAGGAGTCACAGACAGCCCACTGTGCAGAGCCTGCATGGGGGCGGACGAGACAGCAGCCCATGTGCTTCTGAACTGCCCTGAGGTTGCGTCATACAGGGCAAAGTACTTCGGTAACCCAGGTAACCTACGGGAGATCGCCAGCGACGTCAAGGCGCTGCTGGCCTTTCTTGGGGAGCTCGGGTGGATCGAATGATTTACTTCCCACCTGTACGCAAAATACGCGCTGAGTCGTGGAGTTGCGGACACCGGCCCGTCATACTACTACTACTACTACTACTAATCGTTCTTTTTTACGCGGGCGAACCCGCGGGAAGAAGCTAGTACTTAATATTATAAATACGAAAGTAACTCTGTCTGTTACGCTTTCACGGCTGAACCGATTTTGATGAAATTTGGTAAGAAGATAGCTTGAACCCCAAGGAAGGACATAGGCTACTTTTTAATCAGTGACTTCGTCCACATCCACTGTAACCGACATTCACGCGGACGAAGTCGCGGACAAAAGCTAGTAAATAATAAATAAAATAAAATCATTTCTAAAGCAAAACAGAATGGTTAATGTTTTCATTAAATAATCTATCAAAGTATTTTATAGTTTAGAATAATTAAAAGACTTGTACACTAACAACAAGTCTTACGGATTTTCATATCACAAAATTTTCCAAATTTCTACTTCGCCGATTTGCTCAACTTTTTATTTGACAGACTCTGACAATAAATTCAATAGTAGGTACCTACCTGCAAATATGTGAAATAAATAGTTTTCAGTTTCAGTTCGAGTTTGCGTAAGATTTTTGCCGGTGCGCCGTCATTTGAATAAATTGCGCCGGTCTCGAACCAAGCTCTTTGACTCCACATTTATTGTGCGAACTGCCAGACTGTGGAATTCCCTGCCCGCCTCTCTGTTCCCTGATAAGTATAATCTGGGTATCTTTAAGGCACGAGTGAACCGGTTCATCTTAGGCAAGCGTGTTCCAACTTAAGCCGCATTTTCACTTACGATCAGGTGAATTGCGGTCAAACGCAAGCCTATTTAACAGTAAAAAAAAAAAAACAGATTTTTCATAAAATCTCCTGTCCCACTCATTTTATCAAAAAAAGGAAAAACTCGGAAAAGCATATAACAGATCACCAATTTTCAGTACTCGAAAAACTTTCCAGGTCTTCTTTGAGTACCAAATAACTGTGCAATGGTACAGACAGCGTCATCAACTGCTTCTATGCGAAGAAATTTCAACGCGCGGGGGGTTAGCAGTTGATGACGCTGTCTGTACCTACGTTAGAAAAACACTGTAATGATATATGTACGAGCAGGTACCCCGAACCTCCTAAATCTAAAATCACCATAAAAACTACCATAAATTCAGAGATTGGTAACGAAGTGTAAATCGCTCCGTTGTTCTACTGATTTATAAATCACACCTCGATTTTGAAAATGAAAACGACTTACAATGATAGCGAGTCGTTTCCTAGCATTCCGATTTTTGCTTTGAATTTGGGCGCTTCAACTGTGCGCTACAATTCAATTGTTTTTTGTAGTAGACTAGATTTTGCCCGCAGTTTCGTTCGCGTGAATCTCAGTTATCGCCAGGGATATTGATATCTATAGTTTTTGCAGATGCAAACGAAGTCGCGGATTGAAAAGTAGCCTATGTCCTTTCTTAGCGGTTCAAGCTTACTCATTACCAACAAACAAACAAACATTCACATTTTTTAAAAACTAGAGAAATAGAATATTAATAGTAGTTTGAGTCCTATTGCAGGAAATACAAAAAGTAGTTCCTATAGCACAATAGTTTAAAGAGTACGATTTCAATAAAACAATAGCTTAGTAAAGTTTTTGGCACTCAAACGCTTCTATTTTTTTCATGTATGAAGAATCAATTGGTGCAATAACAATGGAGAATTTATCTTTCAAAGCAAGTTTATCTGTGAACTACTTAAAAAGAATGAGTGAAACAAAATGGTGAATGAATCCTTTATGTCTTCGTTCGGATGAACGAACACGCCCGAAATTCGAATGAGTTCGAAAATTGAACATTTTAAAATATGAGTGCAAGAACGTTTCGATAATAGCGTTGGCGTTTCAGATAGTTGCAGTTGGCTGCCAACATTTGACATACAGTTCCACCAATGTTGGCAACGGATTTATTTTTGCTCTAAAGAAAAGCGTGCTGCATTTTATAGGAGGGCTAAAGTAAAGTATTTTTTGTGATCTTTGTGGTTAAATACTCTTTTAGCTGAACTTGGTTATAAAGAATGCCGACCTTACGGAAATTAATGATCGTTGAATGGAAAATAACCGAGCATTAAAACAAACTTTAATGAAGTCGCCAACCAAATACACCCATCTCACACACACACT
Source organism: Charanyca ferruginea (assembly GCA_947361185.1). Lineage (NCBI taxonomy): Eukaryota > Metazoa > Arthropoda > Insecta > Lepidoptera > Noctuidae > Charanyca > Charanyca ferruginea. The sequence continues at coordinate 2,752,655 of OX376065.1, forward strand.
CACATTTTTGTTTTTCACACCTGTTCTTAGTTTTAAATATTTAATTCATAGAAGCGGCAGGTTGCCAGCCGCAGGTTGACAACGGCAGGTTGCGGCAGGTTGCCGCTCGTTGTGTCTCATAAACAGAGAACCGGACGCCCGGTGTCACCACTGCGTCGACTGCCGGGAGGACACGGCGCGGCATACGCTGGCAGAGTGTGTCGCTTGGGAGGAGCCGCGCCCTGCTCTCGTCTCAGAAGTAGGCAGTGACCTGTCGCTGTCGGCCGTGGTCGAGTCGATAGTTGACAGCGCAGAGTCCTGGGACGCGGTGGTTTTCTTCTGCGAAAATGTCATGTCGCAGAAGGAGGCTGCGGAAAGGGAGAGGGAGATCACAACCTCTTATCCAGCCCGCAGCAGACGCACACAGAGGGCCGATAACGCCCTCTTCCGGCCTCCCTAAATGGGTCCAGGGGCGGCAGACTCGGGGACGTCTGTCGCCCCCCCACATACATCAGGACCCGAGGTGGTGGCGCGTAGTATTCCACGCGTGCCCCTCTAAGACGTCCGGGGAAGAGTCTAACACCTCACTCTCCCCCTAACCAGAGAAGTGGCCCGCCGTAGCGGACCCGGCACCAGACGGGGGTTGAATTCCAATTCCCGCGACCCCCGACGTAGGTGTGAGATGGAACACCGGGGTGGTTTTTAGTCAGTAAGAATCTGACAGACCCTTCCGCCCGCCCCAGGGCGGAGGGCATCCATGAGGATTTTCCATCACGTACCAAAAAAAAAAAAACAAAAGATTGCCGCTCGTTCTAGGCGGTCCGGCCAGTGCTCGAGCGCTGGCTCGGAAGGAGGCACGACTCCCTGTCGTTACGGGTGATGTAGGTGCTCTCGAATCGGGGCATGGTTGCTTCGGGAAGTACCCCTCTTAGACGTCCGGGTCCCTGCACCTGGCCAGCACCAGTCGGGTGTTGCGGAAGTATCTCCAGTTCCCCCGTCCCCCGACGTAGGTGTGAGATGAAACACCGGGGTGGTTTTTAGTCAGTAAGAGTCTGACAGACCCCGCCCGCCCCTGGGCGGAGGACATCGATTAGGATTTTCAACCCCGAAAAAAAAAAGTGGCCGCCCGTTGTGGCGTTCTATGGGGGAGGCCTATGTTCAACAGTGGACGTCTTTTGACTGATAATAATGATGATTTCATAGAAATTGAAAGCTCAACTATACCTAGATAAGTAAATTAATATTCATCTGCGAGAACCCTAGCACCCCAAACACAAGTTAAATCTTTGGGTGCCAGTGTTAATTAAAATTAGTATATTTGTAATGTCGTGTTGGCTCGGTGGTTAAGCAAAGTCAAAGTCAAAGTCAAATCATTTATTTCAATTAGACCATTATAAGGCACTTTTGAACGTCAAATGAGAAAAAAAAATGATTCTAGGTGCCCATTCCAAAAGGTAGTTTTGTATGGAGAAGAAAGGGCAAGAAACTCCATACTTATTCTTTTAAAAACGATGTTAACAATATTTTCATTTACAGGAATTATATAATTATACGTGAATACGATGTACCTTGCATAAAAACACTAGGTATTTTAAAGTGTGTACAAAGTATCACAGATTAAGGAATGACAGACTAAGTTATATGTACATAGATACATAGTGTTCACATATTACAAATGTTGAAACAGTAGACGACCACTCCTTATATTTTAACAAACAATGAATCAGTATGTGAGCCTGAGCAGTGTATAAAAAGAGTCAAATATATAATACATATTTATACTAAGTATGAAATTAGGTATTTTAAATTAGCAATCGGTTCGATTTTGTCTAGACTGTCGATCGTCCTATGGCTAGACCAGCATGTTTCCAAGCATTCTTATCTTGAATATAGTCCTCTAAATTATAATAAGTTTTTTTACAGAGTGTACTTTTAATATATGATTTAAATTTTGTTTCACTTAGCTGTAATATATCACTAGGAATTTTGTTGTAGCACTTAACACAGTACCCCATAAAAGATGTATGGACTTTAGACAATCTAAAATATGGTTGAACTATTTTGTCCTTGTTTCTAGTATTAAAGTCATTTCTATCACTTACTTTATTAAACATATTATGTAAGTTTTTTCTTACATACATAATATTTTCATAAATAAATTGGCAAGGCACTGTCATTATATTAATATTTTTTAATAGTTCCCTAAGAGATTCGCGGCGACGTAGATTATAAATGGCTCTGACAGTTCTTTTTTGTAAGATAAAAACGGATTCAATGTCAGCAGCCCGACCCCAAAGTAAAATACCATACGACATAATGCTGTGAAAGTAGCCAAAATAGACCAAACGCGCAGTTTCTACATCTGTCAACTGTCTTATCTTTCTAACAGCATAAGCCGCGGAGCTTAGTCACCCCGCAATAGATGTTATATGAGGTCCCCATTGTAATTTCTCGTCTAACGAGATTCCTAGGAAAACCGTTTGACTAGTAAATTCCAGTTTCTCTCCATTAAGTATGATGTCACATTTGCTATTCCTAACATTTGGTAAAATGAATCGAATTCATTTGGTTTTTTTTTTCATTAAGTACCAAATTGTTTCATCATCATCATTATTTAAGCCGAAAGACGTCCACTGCTGGACATAGGCCTCCCCCAAAGGGAGGGTTTTGCCATAATCGCCACGCTTGGCAGGCGGGTTGGCGATCGCAGTATGGTTGTTACAAAGGCACAGAGAACGCTGCTGCCCATCATTTATTTCAAATAAACCATTTACAGGCACTTTTGAATTTTCAAGGAGTCAGTCAGTCAAAAAGTTGCAGCTAGTTGCTCGTTCCAAACAGTAGGTTTCTATGGAGAAGAACGAGCAAGAAACTCCATGAACACTCTTTTAAAATCAATAGAATATTACAAATTTAGGTTACATCATTCATGTTGAATCTAGAGGTACAATGTGAGAACAATGTAACAAGTTGTGCACGTTAAAAGAGGTCCTAGTGGCAATGAAATTAGACAATTCAAAATAAATTTAAAATAACCGAGGCAGCTAAGAGATGACCAGTCTCAACTGACGGCGCCCGTTCACGAACATGACGCACGGATCGGCACCATTTAGTTCAACCATTTTGAAGGGAACCAAATGATCCAACACATGCGCCACCATCAGCGAGACATTCAAGTGAGCATGACAAACACTCAACCGCCAGGGCATATTCAAGTCAACGAAAGACATCTCGTAAATGGTGGCTTTAAAGTACCTACATAGTGCTCACATGTATGTGCTATGCAAAATTATATAATACTAATAGTTTGAGTTTATACAATGCAAAGATAATGTAGTTCTACATCTTCAGCAGCTCCAAAAAATAGTCACCAATGCTAATCAATAAATCTATGAACCCTTATGGCTGTGGAGCTAGACCAGCATCCAGCCAAGCATTTTTATCAGTGATGTAATCATCCAATTTATAATATGCTCGGCTGCATAGTGTGCGTTTAATATAGGACTTAAATTTTGTCTCATTAAGTTGAACAATGTGGGGAGGTATTTTATTGTAACACTTTAGACAGAACCCCATGAAAGACGAATCTACTTTAGCCAGCCTGAAACCTGGTTGAACTAGTTGGTCCCTGTTTCTAGTACTATAGTTATGTCTGTCACTTCTTTTACCAAAAAGATGCAGATTTTTTCTAGCGTACATAATGTTTTCATAAATGTATTGACAAGGTACCGTCATTATGTTAATTTCCTTAAACAGTTCCCTTAGAGAATCGCGCATACGTAGATTGTAAATGGCTCTGATTGCTCTTTTCTGCAGAATAAAGATAGACTCGATGTCTGCAGCTCGCCCCCAAAGTAAAATACCGTAAGACATAATACTATGAAAGTAACTAAAATAGACCAGTCTCGCGGTATCCACATCAGTAAATTGCCGGATCTTTCTGACAGCATATGCTGCCGAACTTAGTCGTCCTGCGAGAGATGTTAAATGAGGACCCCATTGTAGCCTTGAGTCGAGCGTGATTCCCAGGAAAGCAGTTTCATCAACGAATTCCAGTTTCTCTTTATTCAATACCATATCGCAATCACTACTTTTGACATTAGGTAAAGCAAATCTGATGCATTTCGTTTTTTTTCCATTTAATACTAAGTTATTGGCTGTGAACCAATTTTCGACCTGAAGTAAGGCGTTATTTACATTGTCGAGATTATTAGCTCGTCTATTTATCTTAAAAATTAAAGAGGTGTAATCGGCAAATAACACCATTTGTGGTTGGTTTTTAAATAAACGGGGAAGATCATTAATATAAACTAAAAAGAGGAAAGGACCTAATATTGACCCTTGTGGGACTCCCATTTCTACTTTTAAACCATATGAATTCACCCCATTCATTTGAACTTGCTGCTGTCTGTCATACAGATAAGATTTTATTAAACTAAGCGCAAGTTTACCCAGTTCGTAATGCTCAAGTTTCAAAAGTAACGTGTCGTGATTTACGCAATCAAATGCCTTGGAGAGGTCACAAAAAATTCCTATGGCATCTTGCGCCTCTTCCCACGCGGTAAATATATGTTTTAATAAAGTGACGCCGGCGTCAGTCGTACAACGTCCTTTGGTGAAACCATACTGATGCTCGTGTAAAATGCCATTTGTGTTAAAATGAACAAGCATCTGATTTAGCATTATCTTTTCAAATACCTTGCTGAAAACCGGCAACACGGACACGGGTCTATAATTATTGGTATCTTTACTGTCCCCGGATTTGAAAAGTGGTATGACCTTACTAAATTTCATTAGATCTGGAAAAACTCCCTGGTCTACGCACATATTAAATATTATAGCCAAATAAGGCGCTATTGTTTCAATTATAGATGTGCAAACTTTAATAGACATGCCCCACAAATCTTCAGTTAATTTTATTTTGATTTGCTGAAATGCTTTTAAGACTGTTACGGGGTTTATATGTTTAAATTGAAATTCTACCGGGCAGCCTGGAACGTTCGCTTTTAATAACGTAATTGAGACGTCAGGTGAGGAATTTAAAGCTTCCGTGGTTTTAGCTGGTATGCTAGTAAAGAAATTAACAAATTCATGAGCTAAAAGTCTGAAATCGCCAATCCGCCTTGAGCGCACGTGGTGATCCTTCTCTGTATGAGAAGAGGCATTTGACCTGCAGTGGGACAATTATAGGCTGGTATTATTATTATTATTTATAATAAGTGCAATTATTTGTTTGTATTTATATGTAACCTTAGGTACATGGAAATAAAATTCTATTCTATTCTAATCGAAATACGACGGCGTTGGTGCAGTGAGTGAACGATCGGCTGCTGCGATGCGTGTCGAGTTCGATTTCCGTACGGGACAAATATTTGTATGGCCTACACCAGTATCGGGTGTGGTTGTTTGTGTATGTGATTGTATATGTGTGTAAACCACGTGTAAACGCTACCACGATGCAGGAGTAAAGGCTAGTGTGGGGAAAAGGGTAAAAAAATAGACAGAGATGCAAAGAGGGTGTGCAAGGTTGGCATGGCAGGTGTTTATATCAAGCAGTAGCTGAGTTAGTTTATTATTTTTTATAAAAGTACCAAACTAACTAATCAAATTACAAAGTTATATTAAATACCTATATTTATTCAATTATATAATTTTAATAATATAGGTTAAACGTGGCCTAGTTGTCTGGAAAGCGAAAGGTTAGGTCTGTGCCCGGCAGGCATTTGGCAGCAAAACGAAATAATACTAAAATCACTTACTTCTATATAAGTCTATGAAAACATGCCAATGACAGGTTATAGGTAAAGCTTACATTTATATTAGATAATATCTGTCTAGCCTTTTCCCAACTGTGTTGGGGTCGGCTTCCAGTCTTCCAGTCCAGTTCCAGTCTTCAGGTAACTGAATAGCAGTATTTTACATAAAGTGACTGCCTACTTGATATCTATTAGTTTCTGGCTAACTCAATACGACTCTACTCAAAACGACAATTAGAAAATATACAAAATCTTAAAAATCAAAACAATAATATTATTTACAATTCCAACAAAAAGGCAGTCACAACGTATTGTGCTGGGGCGGCTGCTGCAGGTGCCGAAAACCTCAAACGGCTCAAATATAATAGCTTTCTTGGAAGCTATATATTTGAGCCGTTTGGGGTGGAAACTCTAGCGCCATGGGTCCGAGTGCCCATATTGTTTTTCGTGACATCGCCAAGCGACTGTTCGACACGTGACCCGAGGGCTAGATTATTCTTGGGTCAAAGAATCAGCATTGCTATACAACGTGGCAATGCTGCTAGCCTGTTGGGCACGTGTCCCTTTGACAGCGATGTGGACGAGTTTTTAGATGCCCTTTGAGCTCAGAACGACTGTCATAGATCTACGAATAATAGCCGTGATCAACGGCATTACTTGCTTTCCGAGACACGGAGTAATAGATTGTTGTGAGCATTGGAATGATTCTCGGTATGAAATGGATGGTGGTAATACATCCACGGACTGACCCCGGCTAGCGTAGCTTCACCAGGGCTGATCGATTCGTATGGTTTTTATTTAGCCACAAGTTCATCCAGTTTATAATTATAATTGATCATTAATTATGGTGGGTAATTAATTTAGAGAGTAGTTAATTTGAACGTTTAAATAGTTGAATTTATTTGGACCATAAACAGACAGCTTAATTTCCAAAGCCCAATGATTATATTTTGCAGCTTAATTTTCAAAATTAACTTTTATCTTTATTTATTACTAGCTTCTGCCCGCAACTTCGTACGCGGATCCTGTTGCTTTTGCCAGCTACAACGGGGTCGGCAAAATCGAAGATCTGAAACTGTTACCGCCCTCACCGCGTGGAGGTATGTTATTTTATAAGATACAGTGAAATTAGTGATAGCTTTGATTTTGACATCAGATGTTTCTGATCTTCGATTTTTAGAAGTCAACAGGAAATGCCCATCAGACCGAACACCTTTTGCTAAGACGTCATTCCTATATGTGTCATGGTGTAGCTGGGCTCTTGGAGTTCCACATCAGGTGTTCCAGATCTTCAAATTTATTCTCTCAGCAGAAAATGCTGATTACGTGGAACAATTTTTGCTATGGTACCATTTTTTATCTCTTATAGTTTAGCTGGTCTGTTGCGGTTCTGCATCTGGTGTTCAAGTTTCCAAGATAAATTATAGCCTATATGTTGCCCAGACTTAATACCTATACAACAAAAGAAAAATCATTCAAATCCGCTCAGTAGTTCCGATGATTAGCGTGTACAAACAAACAGACAAACAGACAGTTTTTTTTTTTTCGATTCGTGCTCTATTACTGTTCCTAAACCCCCCTCAATTATGTACTTTTTAATATATTCAATGTACAGACACAGTTTTGTTACTGTTTTATTATATGTATAGATAGATGATTTAAATATTTTCACAATACTAACTTTTTCCGCGATTTCATCGGCATCGATTAGAAAATGTAGTAGCCTACATCCTTCACTTTCGTTGGATCATTCAGCTCCATCCAAAATGGTTGAGCTGAATGGTGCTGATCCACGCGTCATGTTTGTGAACGGGCGCTGTCAGTAGAGATTGGTCAACTCTTAACTGCCATGGCTTTTATCTTGATTATTTTTTTATCTTGTATTGCTACATTACCCTCATTGTTTTCACATATAGAAGCAACAAGAATAATGTAAGCAGTATTTTCTAAAAACTTGATTTTAAAACCGTGGAGTTTCTTGCTCGTTCTTCTCCATAGAGACCTACCTTAAGTTTTGGAACGAGCAACTAGCTTCAACTTTCTAACTAACTGACCAACATCTTGACAATTCAAAAGTGCCTGTAAATGGTTTAATTGAAATAATTGTTTGACTTTGACCTTGACCTTTCTTGTGGTTCATGCTTTGTTAGTACGAAATTTCATCAAAATCGATTCTATGACAACCTGAATCCTGAAAACCCCTACCCGCTGAAGAAATTACATAGTACTTCTTAAATTCATCACTTGCATTAAAGTTGACCCTGGAGTGCAAAAAATAATGATCATTTGCGAATTGACAACGTAGCTATCAGATGGAGAACTGATACAAAAGAACAGCGTCGAAATAATAATACCAAAATCTCAAATTATGAAACAAAAGGCAGACATACTGTGCGGAACACTGAGAGTAAAGATAAAAAAGCAAATACAAATTCAAAAGCGAATACCTACACTCTCGTGATTGTATTCGCTTTTGAACTTGTGTTTGTAATTTTATTTGATTTTTTTTAACGATGCGTCGTTTCGTGGTATAGGACTCGTGTTAGTACACACGAAGCACGTTGTAGGTATTTGAATTTGTATTTGCTTTTTTGGCTTCTCTCTCAGTGATCCACACGGTCTATCTACCTTTTGTTTTATAATCTAAGACCAAAATATTATTATCCCGCCGCAGCATAAAAGCCACTTCTCATACAGAGAAATCACGAGCATCACCACGCTTGCTCAAAAATCTGCTCTGATGGTTTCAATACCATACTGCGAAAGAGGATTGCATCCATAATGCGTAGAGTCAGATTATGAAACAAAAGGCACACACCGGGTACATGCATATGTACATGCACCCAATGCGCCATAATGGCGCAACATGGTTTATCGCTAATGACCTTCAGAATCGCAGATTATGAAACAAAAGGCAGATAGACCACGCGGAACACTGTGAGTGAAGCCATAAAAAAGCAAATACATATTCAAAAGCGAATACCTACAACGCGCCTGCGCACCTAACCTAACCAACGTGCCTGCATAATACCTGCATCATTAAAAAAAACAAATACAAAATTCAAAAGCGAATACAATCACGAGATTGTTGGTATTCCCTTTTTAATTTGTATTTGCTTTTTTAGCTTCACTCTCAGTGTTCCGCGCGGTCTATCTGCATTTAGTTTCATGATCTGAGATTCTGAAGGTCATCAGTGATAAACCATGTTGCGCCATTATGGCGCATTGGTTGCATGTACATAATGTATGTTCCCGGTGTGTCAGATAAGTGGACCAGAAGATATATTTAGAATATTACTTTTGTTACTAACGTAGTTTTTAAGTACTGTATTACTAAATAAAAAAAGTATTTTAATTTTGATTTATTTGAAAAGGATTGGCGATTCTAGACTTATATTTCTCACTAATTCGGATTTTGAATTGTCTGTGATTTCCAAGATGAACCTAAAAAGTACCTACTGTAAAGCTATTCTGTTACAATCTCCCTCGGTGAACACCCAGGTGAAGTGGGCTGTCATCCGTCCCGATGCTAGAAAAATATTCACATTGGTACTTCATTACTTGATATAAACAAATAAATTCTACATTTGCAGTCATCTGCGAGTATACGCATTATCTTCAGAAGGAAAAACAGTAAAAGATAACTATTTGGTGCTGTTTGAAATGGTTATATAAACATAACTATGACTAATTGAAATAGTTGCGCCCGAAAAACTTACAAATGACTGTCATTTCACGCCTCTTTTGCTAAGTGGTACCTAATACAAATTGAAAATCTAAAAGGCATTTTAACGACATAGAAATAGGTTAAAGCAAACTATCGCAGTTAAACTTCAAAGGAAACGAATGCCTCTTTACAACTCGAAAGAATCCGAAAATGTTTCACGAGAATCCATCTCGACACATTCAAATTGATCAGTATTTTTATCACGTTTCACTAAATCCCCTCGCGCGACAATCCTTTTAATTAAACATTAAAACATTCCTTGTCGCCTATTCCTGACTCCGAACGGATTTCAAACGTAAAACGGGCTTAATTACGCCTATTTCCCCCATAATTTACAACTGTGTAACTTTAGACCGGGAACGCTGCCTTTGCGTTTTTTTAACAGAATAAAAATTATGTGTTTATTTTTTTTCGGTTTGAGATTAATGCATTGCGCAATACGGTCGCTAAATATTTTTATGGTGGTGGACCGGGTAAAAATGATGGTATAGTAGGTGGGGGGAGGGTCGGTCCACGCAAACTCGTCGCCATAACCTCTTCGGATGCCGCGACGGGCGACCGCGCGTCGTTTCGCTGAGAACTCCGCATTCGAAATTCGAAAAAAATCGTTTTAAAATTGTATGTTGGTGGTGTGTGCGTGTTGGTGACTTTTATGTGGATTTTGAAAATGGGGTTGTGTGTAGTGTTGTTTTAAAATAATCGACGGTTCCTTCCATGGTAAGTTTTATTTTATATTCCGTTTTGTTTTACACGTTTTTATTTCATATTCATATTTTAATTTCAATGGAGCTTTACATGTTCAACTTTAAATATTTGTTTTAGCAACAAATGTAAATGTGATTTATTTTCAGCAGGAAAATATAACTATTCTCTTTACATCTGTAGTCAAGTGTGCGAAATATTCGTCAAATATTAGAATATTGGTATTTCTTGTGTAATCTTTTACAAGCTTTGTACAATACCAATTTTCTAGGTATTTGATGCCTCAAAGATAATTTTATTGAGCATAAAATATATTTATGAGTGATAGCATAAAAATGTCAGTGAAATACTTGAACTGTGTAAAATTGTTCATCAAAGCAATATTCGGTGGTGAATTATTTGCGAGAAAATTATTTGAAGACGGAACCATTTCTTTCGAATCTCTTTAGTACCTTTACCTACTTAGGTCGGTGTAATCCTAAATAAGGTTTACGAAAAAAATATTTATATAAGAGTACGTTATTCCATTTCATTGTGAAAATATTCGTCTCGTCCCAAAATCTAGAAGGAATATTTATTCAAATTACGTTTTCTCTCGCTGCTGAAATCGTCGACTTTGCGGGTGATAAATTATTTTTGAATTAAATTATTATAGTAGGGAAAAGGCAAGTATTTTTGCTGAGACATTTTGGTTCTGGGGGTTATAAAAATGGGGAATGGTATGACTGTTTTTGTACCACCAAATATGAAGGCTAGGGGTCTACGGCGTAGCACGCTACGGGCTTACGTAGCGAGCCTCTACGATGCTACGACTACTTAAATGACCTCTACGGATTACTGCGACCTCAGTTACGGCCAATAATTTAGGAGACGTTAATCATCAGTTTCAGGATTAATGGTTGAGTACTGAATGTGTAAGCAATTTATAATTTTGAAGGATTTGTTTTGCGATTTTACATTTCGACATTGAATTCGGAATTGTAATTATTATCAAAACTTACTTTCCTATTAGAGATACCGTCATGGTTTAGTTACTGATTGCGTTTAGGTGATGTTTGGCAGAATGATAGTTTTGTACCTGGAGAATGATTGGCATTCCTACGTGATCTCTGTTTTTTTTTTTCTATATAATTTCATTGAGGAGCTAGTAATCATTTATATGGTGTAAATAATGTTTATAATAATTATTGTAATAAGTACTACATATTTTTCGAATTAAATATTTATTTACATGTTCGAAAAATATCAACCAATAATTATTATTTTTTACACACCTGAAGGTCAACAACTGAAGGCCATTGATCAAAAACGTTCAAATTTTGGTCGCAATCTTATCTTATCGACAGTCAATTGCAAAATGTTATCAAAATGAAGGAAAATAGAGGCATTTTTGACATTTTGAGACTGAAATTTCAATGCAAAGGTTCCTAATTGCTCTCCTGTACTTAAAATAAACGATAGGGTCCTTTTGATAAGAAACTTATATTTTTGATAGAGTTTTTTTTTGTGCCGATAAACACCATTTTCTTTTTTCAACTGACTTTAAAGGAGGTCCCAATCTGACACCTTTTTTTTTGTTTTGTTTGATCGCGTATAACTTTTAACGGTTAGTCCGATTTCGACGATCCATTCTTTTTTAAATAGATTCTGTATACCTCAAAGTTGGTCCCATATCTATAAATTTTCTCAAAATATTAAACCTCTAAAGGGTGGAAAATTAAGAGTTGACTTATTTTTGTGGTGTGACAATTTTATTAATTAATTTGGATGATAAGAAATTGGCACCACACAGACCTCTGTGTGGTGCCAATTTCTTATCAACCAAATTCAAGTTTTTTTTCTAAAAACTACCTACGATGCCTTCGAAAACTAAGAATAAAAAATAACTTTAATTTCGGAAGTCAGTGGCAATAAAAAACAACAAACAGCGAAATTCATGATTGTTATTTTTTACTTTTAACTTTTTGAAGGTGGCTGTCTTTTTATTTGTCTAATTAGACAAAAAAAAAATACGTTTGTAGCAGTAAATATGGTACAAACAAACTGCTACAAACGCAATTAAACAGAGAGTCAATTTCCAAAAATACCAAAACGAAGCATGGTTGTTCATTAATGATATGAACAAATCCAATTAATTCGGGCTCAAATTATTACAAACTCGACACACGTCAGTTATAACTCACGTGGTTTACGACACGACAACGTGCCAAAGCAGTTATTTTTAGTTGAACCCACGGTTAGAGTAGATAGGTACCTCTCTTGATTTACACACGATATTTTTGTTCCTGCGTACCAGCAGAGTTGTTTTGAGGTGGCGCAGGTTACAAGTTCCTGGAAAGACCTCGGGGAGGCCTTTGCCCAGCAGTGGGCAGCATAAAACCGCGTCGCTACTGAGGAGAGCGAGGGGCAGTCAAAACAGCATCCTGAAAACTGTTGCAGAAAGCTTCGGCTCTCCGATTGTACAGCAGTTTTTGCGGAGGTTGATTTTTACTAACACTAGGTGATAAGTTTTTCTATGTTACTAACACTCTATGGATCTTTGTTGTCTGAATTAAAGGTTTATTATTATTATAAACCAGATTTAAAAATAAAGAATATAAAAAAATATTAAAAAAATAGTAGCCCACCGGTATTGGGAAAAGGCTCTAAGCTACCGGGGGGTGGTCAGGGCTCCTGAGCGAGGAATCTCCTAACTATTCGCGCCGTGTCCAGGAGTACCGCTTTCTGTATCAAGTCCTTGAACCAGCATTCCAAAGAGAGCCTCTTCAGATGTTGGTCGAGGCTCTTAGCAATTATTTAATTTTCCGTCACGACTATAGAGTTAATCTGTGACTATATGCACAATTACTCCTATTAATATTTTATCATTATTATTTGTTTTACTGTTTCTTATTTGCACGTCAAGCTGTGCCGTTATTGGTAGTCTCAAGAAAGTTTGACAACCAGTCTTAACAAGGGGTATTGTATTACCCAATAACTGGGTTGTAGAGGTTAGACAGTCGCTCTATGTAAAACACTGGTATATTCAGCTGCATCTGAAAGCCGACTTCAAACATGGTTGGGGAAAGGCTAGAGACAGGTGATGATGATTTTGTTTAGATGGTGGAAGAATATCGTGACATAAACTGTTTACCATGGAATCAGTAAAAAATAATGTATTCTGTAATAACATAAATAATGAAATAGTTCATTGAAGCCACCATAGGCCACATCATGACTTAAGATCGTGAGTTGCGGTCAAACGCAAGCCTACTAAAATATATAAAAAAGAAAATGAAAGTTTATTGATACAATCATTTAAACATGCATTTTTTTAAATAATATACTTATATAGGGAAATATAAATTAAATACTTCATTATAGATTATGTACTTAAATTCATTTACATCGTATAGAATGCTAGAACAATTTATTCATTAGTTAAAAGATAGGTTCGTCTGTATGTGGTTTCATTTCATTGGTTAGGTTTCGTAAAGATATTTGATTAAATACCCCCGCAGATGTTTAACTACATTGTATTTGTAAATACCTATGCTAAAACTTTCCTGTTTTTGGGCTTTTGAAAGCTTATATATTAAATCTATAAACCTATTAGTTTTCAAATAAACCCTGATACGTATACCGACTGAAGTTTCGACAACATTGTTTTATATTATTTAGGTATGAGTTTAAAATGGACCTTCTTATTTTAATTCTCCTGATCGAATTTCGGCCACGGTAACTAGTCTCAAAAGGGACTCTTATTTGCCACTATTAACCAATAATTAGATAAGCCGTGTGGTGCCGCAAATAGCACCACTATATATCTACCCATGAGTGTCGTAAAAGGCGACAGAGGGATATTGACCACAGGATGGGCAGAAGCGTCATTCTGAGTACCATAACACCTACTACAATCGCCAACATGATACAATCCAATCGCCTACTACATCGGCCAAATATCTCATCCCATTTTAATCTTGACATAGGTAACTATAATTTTTCAATTTAATTATACTAACATAAATGAAAATATTTAAGTAGGTATTTCTTAGAAATGTTTAATGCATGTTAATAAATGATGGAAAATTGCAATGCTTGTAGAAGGCTACTAAGTCAAAAGTACTAACATAATAATATAACACCGACATTGTACACTTAGTTCGCAATAAACGTTTTGACTTTGACTTTGACAAATATGGCGATTACGGCTGAGTCCCCCCTTTGCGGGTGACTTATGCCCAGCAGTGGGCAATGACGATGATGATGAACCAAAACAACCAAACTAAAGAAACTAAAGTCTTATGTGTTCTGTGCTAAAGTTATTTATCACTTAAGTTTAGTTTTTGAAGGCGGCTTTTTCGTAAAAAAAGGTTTTTTTAACACCAGGTATATTGCGCTCCATAACATGGTGACAATCCTTGAGTTTGGACTTTTAGAGTTTGGATGTTAGTAAAAGACCAATAGCTATACAGCTACGTTTAAAAGTAAGAGAGTAAGTATTGTTTAAACCAATAAATAAACAATATCATTTCCCTAGCCTTTTCTCAACTATGCTGGGTCGGCTTCCAGTTTAACCGGATCCAGCTGAATACCATTGTTATACATGAAGGGACTGCCTATCTGACCTCCACAAACCAATTGCTGGGTAACGCAATATCAAAATCAAAGTCAAATCATTTATTTCAATTAGACCATTAAAAGGCACTTTTGAACGTCATAAAAAAATAGTTGATACTAGTTGCCCCTTCCAAAAGGTAGTTTCGTATGGAGAAGTTTATACTTATATACGTGAATAAATAATAATACGATGGACCTTGCATAAGAAATACAATACTGAAGTATGTACAAAGTATTACAAGATAAAGAACGACAGCCAAGTTGTAAACATAGATACATAGTGTTCACATAATTATTATTATTTACAATTATTGAAAAAGTAGAAATAGATCAAATATTCCTAGTTATCAGATTTTGAAGCTTCCGACTACCCATAACGACTGTCATAGATCTAAGAGTGACAGCCGGTACCAACGGCCTTACGTGCTTTTCAAGGCACGGAAGGGTCTCTGTATGAAATTAATGGTCACCCATCCACGGATTGACCGCGGCAAGCAAAGCTTAACCATCATGACCGGTCGATATGTACGGCTTTCACTTGACTCAGGAGTTCCTCTATGAAGATAAACAGCACCCTTCAATAAATATCTAGCAATTTAGATAGCAGAACACGATCTTGTAATAAACAAACAAACAAAATTTTTTGCTTTTCTGCGTTTTTCTCGTATTTTCGAAATATTAACACCACGGAGTCTTCCTCGTTTCTCTCCTTGATCCCGCGGTTCATTTGCATATTTCCTTATCTTTTTCCTCAGTGGGTAAACAGGAACAGTGGTCTTAGTGAAATTCTTTGAAAGACATTTTTTTTGCATACCATTTATATAAATTTTTTAATTAATTTTTTTATGGCGTATTTTTTTGTCAGAATCTTGTTAGACGATTGGTCTTTAGGGTGTTTATTATGTTGATTGAGTATTTTTTTAATTAATCAAAATTAATTATATTTAATCACGCAAGTACCAACGTCAAAGTCAAAATTAAAACATTTAGACCATTAAAATACACTTTTGAACGTTGCATTTAAAAACATTTTAATCTAGTTGCCCCTTTTAAAAGTTAGTAGAAAGACACTGACTTCTGTAACACAGGTCTTTGCTTTAGATCTTTCAAAAGCTTTTGATCTGGTGTGTTATGACAAGCTGTGGCAGAAGCTTCAATGTGAAACAGATGTGCCACATGAGATTGTGTCTTTGCTGCGGTAGGTACTGGTACAGTAAGCTGCAGAATACCGTTATAAGGGTGGGTGCGCGGTCGGACGTGTATGGGTCGGAATGCGGAGTGAGACAAGGGGGTTTATACTCGCCTCGCCTCTTTAACCTGTAAATGAACCGGCTCATCGGTGATCTCATCAGCACTAATATTGGATGTTCCATAGACGGAGTGTGTATGAATAACATTAGTTACGCAGATGATATGGTCTGGTTGAGCCCATCGATATTGTAAATTACGCTTCCAAGCATTTTTTTTGTGCAGATGTTATGAGTACTAATAATTATTTTTGTAAAATGTAAACAAAACAAAAATCATTATATTCTTGTCCTTACTTGGTTTCAACACGTATTCTTCTTCCATTTCGTCATGACCACCGATAAGGTAGGTGATACCTTATTATTTTAGTTTTGAGACGGAAATCGGTGGATTTCAGTCTCAATACTAAAATAATCTTTAAAATATTTGGCCCTGTTAACAATATTTAAAGGAATACCTCTCTCAATTTGATGTATAGGTAATATATTCAGTGAAGATCATAAAAATATCGTTTACTTATTTATGACCTCCTTACAACGTAATTTAAATCTACTTATAAAAAATAATATCCGAAAAGCCAAAGGACCAGAAACAGATCAATTTAAAACGACTCGAACAGAAATGATTTATCGATTCAGATAATCGGTTTAGATATAAAAATCGTGGCAGGCTTTCATTTAGTTTGGAGAGCGCTTTTAGGTCAATCGGGCTTCAGTTGAAGTTCGAGCTTTGGAAGCCGGAGCACCATTCGTTATGGGCTATCCGCTTACGACTCCACAAATGGTCCTATTAGCCGCGCTCTCACAAATATTTGGTGGCGAGTTTTTTGTGATCGCTGTTAGGATTTGGCCACGTAATAGGTAGGTGTGTGTACTCAAACATTTCATGACAGCTTTGAGGATTACGTATATATTTTTGAACGAAGTGACGTAATTTTTTTTGGTGTTTAGTTGCCGAGGTTTGAAATTATTATCATGGAAAAGGATTACTTGTAGGCATGAGCAATATTCTTAATAAACAGTTCATTAAAATATAACATTAGATTTAATATAAAATCAAATATTGTAAACATTAAATAGATTTACATTCAATTTAAATTATATTTTAAATAAAATTAAACTCTGTATAAATTCAAATGGTAATAAAATTATAATAATTTTATTGTAAGCTTATGAACCCTTATTTCATGCAACATTTCTTACAAGTACATTCAAGATAGCCTTTTTTTCTGAGGTAGGTATATTTAATCAATTTATACGGTATGTAAAAAGACATCACACTGCCGTTAACTTCGCACACGGCTCATCAAACTAAGTAACATTAAGTGTACAGGGTTGATGGTAGACGACTTTTATTTTTGATGTGAAATGTCATTGTATACGATAAAGCGCAATGCAACTCTCGCAAAACATTGTACTCACGAGTGCACACAACAGTACAGGTGTTGACACAGAATTCATAGTAGATTTATAATATTTAAAACTTCTGCAACAGTATTCCCAAACCTGCATTATCTGAAACCCATCAACAGTAGCGACTACTAGAAACGCGTCGAGGCAATGAAGCCCGACGAGACCCGAAGAACATTACAATTGTCTTAGATCCCGCAACAAAATTAATCAGAAAAGAATAGCGGAGGAGTAGAAAAACATATTTTCCAATTCGTCCTTTAAACCGTTATGATGTCACTGACTCAATCACAATCCATCCATCTTTTCTTCAGCCTTTTTGTTCTTCTCCATTCATCCACATTTTTATTTATAACTCCTTTGGTCACATGCATTTCATACCTTCTTTTCGCATACCCATACCCAGACAAACGATTCCCTTTCAACTTTTCTGTCTCTGACGCAACTTTGAAACTTTCTCTAATATACTTGTCGGATTGTCAGGATTTTAGTCCGCTAGATTCAGTCATCATGTGGGCAGAAGATGGGTTTCGTGCAATGCAAATACACTGGATATAGGGTATTATAATACACGGCGTTTATTAAAACCACAATTTAGCACAAACTCAATTTAAAATAAACTCACACAACGAATCGAGTACAGTTTCGGGACGTCTTAGCTCCAATGCGATCAGACACTGGATTCTGAATGTCCTGCTCGCTGTGTGATGACAACATCACGACTCTATAGAAGCGCGCCAAAAGTACCTAGTGGTAGATCACGTGTTCTCGATAATGGCCGGCTTGCGATTCGTTTCATGCCTGTACTATTCACCGGATACGACATACTAATATCTAAAACTATATCTGTTCTGGTAACTCCACACATTCATCTCAAAATTCTCATCTCCGTGATATGCAATCAATTATCATCAGTGATATATCAACAACAGCAATATCAATATCGGCCACTGTCAGGAGCTTGCTCAAAGTGACTGTGACTACAGCTAGGCGTTCCTAGATCATCAAGATGGATGATGCACCATCATTAATTGCACCGTTCCTTAATTTAGGACAGTGAGTCACTCAAGATATATTATTATTTGGTTGCCCATACTAAGACAAACGATCCCCTTTCAACTTCTCTGTCACTGGCAATACTTTTAAACTTCTTGTAATATACTCATTTCTGGCCTTATCCATTCCGGTTACTCCACACATACATCTCAACATTCTCATCTACGCTACATTAAATCTTTTTTCATACGTCTGCTTCAAGGTTCCTTAAAGAAAGAGACCTTACATCAGTAAGGTATCTTTATCCAAACAAACATTCACTTATTACTATCTACGCTTCAAAATTCGTATTTTTTTCATAAACCGTGTATTTTCATAAAAAAAAATCAACTTGATTTCATTACCTCTGAACGGGCAATGTTATTCAGCAACACCAATAATACCAACAACGCGTTAATATATAATATATTTATTTTATTAATTCAGTTTCGGGTTATCCGATTAACCTGCGTTCCCATTGAACCCTGATTACTTTGTTAAGACCAATGGTTCGGACTAGCGCCTCGTGAATGCCCCTATTACTGGGGATTTACGCAAATATACCTTTGGTTTCTTAGGGGTCTAAAGATGTGAATAATAAGTTGAACGGCTAAGGTATCATGTTTGGTTCTTCATCATGTTTGGGTATTTTCTCAAACGAAATATTGGGGCAGTACGGCAATCGCAGTTTACTAATGTCAAGTTCATTAGTAAACTGTGGACATTTTTTTATCGATACCAATATAAAGAGCTAAAGTTTGTAAGTTAATTAATTCCACCGAGCCCGTTCCATCATCGGACCACAAGACGTACGGTGATGCGCCACCGGTACATGGTGGACATGCCACCCATACGCACGAAACGTTTTGGGAGTACATTCATTGTGCGTACTGCTAAGGAGTGGAATTCCTTGCCTGAGTCTGTGTTTCCTGATAACTACAACCTGGGAGTTTTTAAGTCAAGAGTGAATAGGTTATTGTGTGCTCCATTTTTGACCGCATCATCGCTTCCCATCAGGTGAGATAGTGGTCAAACGTATGCCTATCAACAGATAAAAAAAAAAGTTTGGATGTAGCAGCTAATCTCCGAAGCTACTCATTTAACTTCATAAATTCTTTCACCAATAGGAAGCTACATCGCCCGTGAGTGCTTTAGGCTATGGTGGCTATGGTGGTGGTGGTGGTGAGTGGTTGCACTAAGACAATTCATGCGGGTGAAGTCGCACAAAAGTATAAAAAACATCAACTTTTCATAATCTTAGAAAACCTTTCAGTCACAATTTTTTTTTTATCAGTAGGTAATAAAGAGCAAATGATTATCAAACAAATATTCTATGCCCGAAAAACTATATCTATACTAATATTGTTTGTTTGTTTGTTTGGTTGAACGCGCTAATCTCAGGATCTACTGGTTCGATGTGAAAAATTATTTTTGTGTTGGATAGTCCATTTACCGAGGAAGGCTATAGGCCCATGCGAAGCCGGGTCGGGTGGCTACTTAAATCATACAACAGCTCGAACCGCTGTATATAAAAGTGGATCTTTCTGCAAGTTTGTAAATCACCCTTATTCTTGAGAAAATAAAATTTCTTATTACACTATCTACGTGCCCCAGTGCACCCGAATAAGCCGCTTTTCCCCCGATTTTACCCCCTAGTATTGGCGCACCTTGCCAATTTCGATTTTATACATTGTGCACGTGTTCCTTTAAACTAAATGAAGCGATTCTACCCTTTTCACGATTGCCACGCTTTCAGTCCGTGTATGTAAATGGGTAAGTAAATATTTTTCACTTTGGTGTTGGAATGACAGGCAATTAATGCACTAGTATTTTTATATTATATTGTCAGTAAACGGTTTTTAATTGAACCGGTATTTTATATAGGGTATTTCTCTGTATTTTTTGCCTTTCAGGTACACGATTTTAATATTAACACGTCATAATCAATGTAGGTATATGACTGTCAAAGTCAAAAAGTCAAATCATTTATTTCAATTAGACCATTATAAGGCACTTTTGAACGTCAAATGAGAAAAAAAAATATTCTAGGTGCCCATTCCAAAAGGTACTTTTGTATGGAGAAGAATGGGCAAAAAACTCCAGACTGAATGAATGAATGATCTTTATTTTATTTAGAAACAAGGTACAATAAGATCTTATAAATTAAACACAGTGTGCTTTTTACTTTGCCCTGTATCAGTAGTAGAGTGGAATCCTAATATTTTTTAGATAAGATATTCAGTACGTAAAACCTGTGCAATTAAACAAACAAATTAAAAAAGGGGGCGCCTCTCTCCCTGAAGTCGGAATGGTGTGATAAACTTCTCTGTTTGGCCGCCATTTTTAATTGGTTCCTTTAATGGCGTGAGCTATATAAAACTTCATCCGTATGAAAAGAACAACGAGTTACACATAACCAGAGCCAGACATAACTTTTTCATTCCAAATTGAAAACAGAATATCATTATTTTTCGCAACTCATTATTTTTCGAATATGGAATGGAATGAAAGAAAAACGGATTAATCTCACCTGCCTGACATAACCTGAGTTTTCCATTAAGCTCATCTTTTTAGGGTTCCGTAGCCAAATGGCAGTAAACGGAACCCTTATAGATTCATCATGTCTGTATGTCTGTCCGTCCGTATGTCACAGCCATTTTTTTCCGAAACTGTAAGAACTATACTGCTGAAACTTGGAAAGTAGATGTATTCTGTGAACCGCATTAAGATTTTCACACAAAAATAAAAAAAGAAACAATAAATTTTAGGGGTTCCCCATACTTAGAACTGAAACCCAAAAAAATTTTTTCCATCAATGCCATACGGGTGGGGTTTCTATGGATAGGTCTTCAAAAATGATATTGAGGTCTCTAATATCATTTTTTTCTAAACTGAATAGTTTGCGCGAGAGACACTTCCAAAGTGGTAAAATGTGTGTCCCCGCGTAACTTCTAAAATAAGAGATAAAATGATAAAACTAAAAAATATATAGTTATGTACATTACCATGTAAACTTCCACCGAAAATTGGTTTGAATGAGATCTAGTAAGTAGTTTTTTTTAATACGTTATAAATCGTAAACCGCAATTTACCTTTCATTCAATCAACACAAATATAAAAATAAAAAACTTTTATATTATGTTACTTGCTGCTACGGAACCCTTCATGGGCGAGACCGACTCGCACTTGGCCGCTTCTTTTTAACTGACTTAAAAAACGTGATTTTGATTTCGACGTTTAGGTATTTTTTCTTTACGAAACTTTAACACTGACTCACTCAGGATGAACTTTGTTAGAAATAGCTTTGTTTAATCAATAACTTTTGAAAGATTACGTCTGAAGACTTAAAAATAACCGACGTGGAATTTCAAAGGGAACAGTTACCCAAATACTTAGTATTACTAAAATGTGTAAACGTTAAGAAGTATTCGCTACAATATAAAAATTAGTACTTTATTATTTAAGTGCTCTTAATTTCACTCGTCTTCAAGGCTCTAAAAACCTTACATCAAAAATATTCTACTTATCTTCACAAACAATGTTGTTAACATCCAAATTATGTCGATCATTCTTATACGTTCTTTTTTGTCGATTTTTCATTTTTATGGTTATAATACTTGATTATGGAGTAAAACATCGTAATTGTGGTACGTTTTAAGCAAAGTAGATCCTTCTCCGTATACTTTTGAACATTTTCTTCTATAAAACCGTGGGTACATCGTTTAAGATTTAATAAGGTAACCATTTTGTTCGTTTAGAGTTTTCTTTAGATATATTATTATTTTAGGTGGGTTTATGTTTCTAAATACAGTCTGTGTAGAATTAAAGGGGTCCGTCTCCTTTGAGTTCACCACGAATGACGTCGTTAATAAATTAGCACTTTTGTGTTGTGGGACAAATTCTAATGTTATATTTCACATTTCGATTTCCTACTCCTCCTTCATTTCTATAATATGGAAAATTACCTTACCTTTATATTTTTTTTTCAAAGAAGGAAATAAAAGAGGCATTGTAATTAAACAACCTAAACGCATGTTTATGTCATCATGATATCAATCGGAAAACGCCTACTGTCGACTATAGCTTAGCTAGCTGCATTTATAATCTACGTCCCCGCGAATCTCTTAGGGAACTATTTAACAATATTAATATAATGACAGTGCCTTGCCAATTTATTTATGAAAATATTATGTATGTAAGAAAAAACTTACATATGTTTAATAAAGTAAGTGATAGACATGACTTTAATACTAGAAACAAGGACAAAATAGCTCAACCATATTTTAGATTGTCTAAAGTCCATACATCTTTTATGGGGTACTGTGTTAAGTGCTACAACAAAATTCCTAGTGATATATTACAACTAAGTGAAACAAAATTTAAAACATATTTATTAAAAGTACACTCTGTAAAAAAGCTTATTATAATTTAGAGGACTATATTCAAGATAAGAATGTTTGGAAACATGCTGGTCTAGCTCCATAGGACGATCGACAGTCTAGACAAAATCGAACCGATTGCTAATTTAAAATACCTAATTTCATACTTAGTATAAATATGTACCTACATATATATGTAGGATCGTCAGGTGCGATCGAGGAGGAGTGCCGAGCGGTATAGTACATCGTCAGGACTATAGGCGTTCCCATTATCCTATTAGGGATAAACAAGACCTGTAAAAACAATTACACACTATTAGTACAGAAAACACAATACAAATGGTAATCAGTAACAGGAATAAAGTAAGTTAAAGGTACAGCAACAATACAGTTAATCGAACAGACCATTAAGGTCCCACAGTTCGTACAGTGGCCAAGCCACCCAATGATAAACGAACAAACCCTTAAGGTTTACAGTTCGTACAGCAGCCTAAGCCACCCAATGATAAACGAACAAACCCTTAAGGTTCATAGTTCGTACAGCAGCCTAAGCCACCCAATGATAAACGAACAAACCCTTAAGGTTCATAGTTCGTACAGTAGCATAAGCCACCCAATGATAAACGAACAAACCCTTAAGGTTCATAGTTCGTACAGTAGCATAAGCCACCCAAATACAAAGTGTATCGCTCGCTAGCAGCAAGTCTATACAGCTATGTGAATATACAGCAGCGCTGTACCAGGTAAACCGACAGTATTGTCGGGAGCAGGAACTCTTTACTGAGTCGAATCCGAGGATCGACTGCCATACTTACGGAGTGCACGCTCTTTTATAAGGCGATGCCCCCCACCTTGCAACCTCTCCATACAAGTCTATCCAATGCCGCACGGAAGTGCGTCACGCGTTTACTTGATACAAAACACTACAATGTACTAAATCTAATAAGATTTAATTATAAAGCAATCAATAACACACTAATAATTGTCAAGAATAAACAATAGTGATTTCATAAAGTAATTCGTTTTACATTCAAAGTAATGTGTCAACAATTGTTTTGAATAAAACCATCGATAATAATTATCGAAATAAAGTAACCACAAATCAGTGTGCATTTTTATTTTTTTTTTTTTTTTTTTTTATTTCCTTTTTTCGGCTGTGGTATCACTGCGACCATTAGTTGGTCTATTGTGATCGCCGCTTGTATTGGTTAGAGATCGCCGCCAAACCCTGCAGCTGTTATGAACTGCAGGATCTGCTTTGGGGCGATCTCCATTAGTTCATCCGGGCTTAACAGGTATTTGCCCAGATGATTGTTGCGCTTGTGCATTAGTGCTCCGCATTCCCCCAGAAGGTGAAGTGGCGTTTCATCAGCCTCATTACAGCGTCTGCAGGTTTGCGTAGCACTTAACCCCAGGTGGAACATGTGCTTGTTTAAGCAACAATGTCCTGTAGTGGCTCTAGCTACAATGCGCAAGTTGTTCCTACTGAGTGCTAGGACTTGGTTACTAAGCCTTCTGTCATAGGCTTTGATAAGTGCTTTCGAGTGTAACATGCCCGGAGACTCCTTCCATAACTTTCTGGAAGCTTCGAGGCATGCTTTAATCAGGGTGCTCTGAGCTAGGCTTTTCGGTATACCACAGAAGGGCTCCGGACCCTGTTGCGTGATATGCGCCCCCGCCCTTGCAAGCTCATCGGCACGTTCATTGCCAATAATGCCTGCATGCCCAGGCACCCATCTTAATACTACTCTATTCTTATTACCTAGAGAGTTGAGTTTAGCCATGCATTCCTCTACCAGTTTCGATGAGACTAAATTCGAGTCCAGCGCTAGTAGAGCAGCTTGGCTATCTGAATTAATGTGTATGGTTAGGTTGACGTATTGCCTTTGCAGATTTATTTCCGCACATTCTAGGATGGCGTACACCTCTGCTTGGAAAATGGAGGCGTACTGTCCCAGGTTTACACTTTTGCTGAACCTTGGCCGCACTCCATTTATCCCACAACCTACTTTGGATCCTATTTTGGAACCGTCCGTGTACCAGATCATGCAGCCTGCCACCTGAGGTGGCTGACTTTTGGTCCAGTAGTCCCTTGAAGGAATTTCCACGGAATATCGCTTCTCAAATACATGCCGCACTAGCATGACATCAGTTGTCATGCCGAGAGCTGGCATTTCCAATATTGAGTCCTGTAAGGTCCTCATTTTCTGCGAGAGCCAGCAACCACTGCCCCGGACCTTGGCCCTGTACATGCTTGCTTTCGCCTCCTTGAGTATGTATAAATGTAGAGGCGGTAGTCCAAGCAGGGCGTTCAGTGCCATTCCCGGACTTGTTGACATAGCTCCTGCAGCCATTTTACTGACAGTTCTCTGAAGACTGTCTAGTTTCTTTATAGTGGTGATCTGATGTGCTTTATCGTGCCACACTACTGATGCGTACGTTATGATCGGCCGCACAATAGCTGTGTACGTCCACAGAGTGTTTTTGGGGTTGATACCCCAGTTGCTACCCATCATTCGTCCACTAATACCAATTGCCATCTTGGCTTTTTTTAACACATTGTCTATGTGAGGGTTCCACGTCAGCTTTTGGTCGATTGTTACGCCCAAATATTTAACCTCCGTGGAGAAAGCTATCTCCTTCCCATTCAGCTTTGGCAATGCCAGTTTGTCCAAACGCCGTTTTTTCGTGAAGGGTACAATAAATGTTTTGTCAGGATTAACAGAGAGGCCACTTCTGTTACACCAATCACTGACAATGCTAAGGCCTTTTTGCATTCTACTGGAGATAGTAGATTGGCAAAAGCCTCTCACAATGATTACCAAGTCATCCGCATAGCCTTGCGCATCAATGCGAGATTCTGCCAATTTATGCAAAAGTTCGTCCACTGCAAGGGTCCACAGAAGTGGCGACAGGACACCACCCTGTGGACAACCCTTTGCTGTGGGTACCTGGATTGAAGTCTGATGAAGGGACATTTTTACTCTTCTGCTGGTGAGCATGGATTCTACCCACCTTACGGTAGTCGGGTCGACACTCTTGCTTATCAGCCCATTGACTAGCAAAGGAGTCGGTGAGTTATCAAAAGCCCCTTCAATGTCTAGGAATGCACATAGCGCTATTTCCTTATCTTCTGTAGCTCTTTCCACTTTGTCCATCAGGCTCGTGAGGGCAGTCTCCGTAGATTTGCCCTTACGATACGCATGTTGACTGTCGTGGATTGGTTTACTTACCAGAGCTACATCTCTAATATACCTATCAAGCACCTTCTCCATCGTCTTGAGGAGGAATGAAGAGAGGCTTATTGGTCTGAAGGACTTTGGCTGGCTGTAATCCTTCTTGCCAGCTTTAGGTATAAAAAGGACTTTGGCTATAGTCCATCGTTCTGGTACATGTCCCCAGGCAAAACTTGCTCTGAAGATTTTGACCAGATGGGGAAGAAGGATATTTACCCCTTGTTGTAACAAGGCTGGTGTTATCCTATCCTCCCCGCAGGCTTTGTTGGGTTTGAAAGAGTCAACGGCCCACTTAACCTGATTGGGTCTTATGATTTTGGCAGCCCTGCGCCAGTCCTCGTTCCGAGGTCTATTGAACGCTGGCTGTTGTTGGAGCAGGTCTATGCTCAGAGACCCGGGAAAGTGAGTCGCGGCCAGCAACATTAAGGTCTCCTTTTCATTGTTCGTAAAGGAGCCATCTTCCTTTTTAAGGAGTCCAATCTGATTAGTCTTGGTTTTGGAGAGCAACTTGTGAAGTCTGGCTGTTTGAGGAAGGCTTTTTAGCTCCCCACAAAACCTCCTCCACGATGCTCTCTTCGCCTTCCTAATCAGTTTACTATATTCAGTTAATTCTTTCAAGTAGACCTCCCATTCGCGAGTCTTTTTAGCCTTATTGAATAATTTCCTGGTTTTTACCCTAAACTTTTCAAGTCCAGGGCTCCACCAGGGTACTTCTCTAGTTGAGGTCTTTATTTTCTCCGGGCAATTCTCCTCAAAGGCTTGATTCAGTCCTTTGGTTAGAATTTCCACAGCTATTTCTAGGCTCTCAATTGTTCGGATTGTTTTTGGAAAGGTGTCAAGATTTTGTCTGAGTTGGTTCCTGAAACCCACCCAGTCAGTTGATCTTGTGTCCCTATAAGTTATGGTTTGGGCGTCCAGAGCGGCCCTAACCTCAAAAGCAATATGTCTGTGGTCCGACATTGAATTTTCACTGCTGACATGCCAGTCATTTATGTGTCTGGCCAGGTTAGTAGTGGCGATCGTAATATCTAATACCTCCTGCCTTGCTCGAGTCACAAAAGTTGGCTCACAGCCTACATTTAGCGTAATTAGGTTATTAGTTAGTAAAAAGTCAAAGAGTAACTCACCCCTTTTGTTGGTGTCTGTACTCCCCCATGAGGAGTGATGGGCGTTGGCGTCACATCCTATAAGAAGCTCAGCGTTGTGTCGGGCGGCGTATTCCACCACCCTCACCAAGTCTTCCGTCGGGTTGTCCCTCTCTCCAGGAAGATATGCGGAGCACACAATCACCCTGGCCCCGCACCACCCTTTGAGGTTGACAAAGGCCGCTACTAAGTCGTCATTGCAAACTTCTGTAATTGGCAAGAAATCAACACAGTTGTTAAATAATATACATGCTCTGGGTCTTATACCAGTACCGTTACTAAGGATCTTACCAGCACCGTTCAGTCCCAGAACCTGGATGTTGGCTACCCAAGGCTCTTGGATCAGGGCGAGGTTGGCTATGCCCTTCGCAATACAGCGCTCCATTACCGCAGCCGCTGCCGCAGCATGATGGAGGTTTGCTTGCAGGACCCTCACCATTCCCACCTGGGTAGCCCCCCCTAGTTTCCCGAGCGTGCAGGCTTGGGACGTGCTCGCCCCCGACCTGTACGCCAGGCGTCCCTCTTCTGTCCCGCGGACCCCGCCCCTCCTGCCACCTGCTCGCGAGGCACCGCGCTCCGAGCCCTTCCGCCCGCAGCGAAGTGCGGCCAGGCTCTCCCAGAGCCACGCCCCCGCAATGCAGGGAGCCCTCTGGAGGTGGAAGGCTGAGGTTCCGCGTGTCCAGGGTCGCTCCGAGGCACTGGCGTGGGAGTCACCTCAGCCGCGACTGGTCGCGGACCAGGTTCCTCTCCACGCCGCCTCTCCGCGCCCCCCGACGTAGAATTTTGCGGTTCCCTCACCGGTCCCGCAGCTGCCGTTGAAGGGCCAACCTTTGGGTCGCTCTTGATTTTAAAATAGAGCACTTTAAAACCAAGCACGACCTCAAAGTTCCTAGCCCTAAGGGCCGCGACAGAAGGATCGTCAAGGAAAAAGGACACCACATGCCCATTCCCCTCCGCCCTGCTGTGCGCGACTCTCCAGAGCCCCGTGTTGAGCCCTTCATTCTGTAACCCCAGCAAATGTACAGCTTCGTCAATCGACTCTGCCTCGTTGCTGGGGATAAAGATGGTCCCTACGGCGGGTTTCGGCAAATCACTTTCCGGAATAACGGAAAGCGATGCCCCGCTCCAGGGTTTGATAGAGGGGACCCTTTCGGACAGCCATTTTAGGCTGGCCTGGTCCCCGCAGGTAATAATCACGAACCCAGGTCTGTGCGTGAAGCCCGTGAATCTCGGCCCCTTACCCATATCGTTGAGGCTGAGCATCGCCAGAGTAAGGGAGCGGTGCAGCAGCTTCATTTGGTCCTCGCTCATGGGGATCACATTTCTAATCCCCACGCGCGTTTGCTCCAAGACCTGTTTGAAGCTGGCCTGCACTACGGGCTTTTCCACCCTAGGAGCCTTCCTGGGTTGCTCCTTTGGTGATTCATCCTCTGACCTTATGCGCTTCTTAGCCTTCGGGTCCGGAGGAAGGTTGGAGAGCGGGATCTCGCTCCAAGGCTTTTTAGCCAACGCACGGGCCTCTTCGGCCTGAACATTGGCTGCTAACAGCCTTCGGAGCCTTTTCCGCGCTGCACCACCTAATCTCTCATGGCGGTGAGAGGACTTTTCCGTCCTTTGGGCCGAGTCACAGGAGCCTCCTGCCCTGGCCGGACTAATCCCCTCACCCGCCACCACGGTTGTCCTATCCGGAGAGGCTAGTAAAACCTCCTCCATTAGGCTTATCGTCTCCCCTAAAAGGGGAGAGAACTGTTCTCCTACTGGAGACGACGATCTTGAATTATTATTTTTATTTTTATTAACTTCCATTATTGAACCCACGAGAAGCTAGGGAACTAAAAATGCCCATCAGCAGAGCCCCGCATGCCAATGGGAGGACTAAAAATACTACCCGATTCGTCCAGGTGTCGGATAGCCACCGTTAGCGACTGAGCTCCCCCTCAGCCACGCATCCCTCGGCACGGTACGGATAACACCTTGGATTGGGTGATATATATGAATAAAATAAAATAAACCTTACATAAATATATACTATATATATTTTATACAAAAAGCGCTCGGTGTTTTCTGTTTTGAGTCTATTTCCTAATGAGCTAGACCCAGTAACAGGGCTGGCAACCTCGAGAAGGCTAGATCCGCCGAACTTGCCTTGGGGATCTTTGCGACCAACTTGTCACTCTCCCCCAAGACCAAACGCCCCCCCATCACCTCTGAAGGAGGTGATAGGGTAGGCCTGCACCTATGCTAACATGTTAAGCATGCCGTACGGGAACCGTTAAAGCATAGACCCAGACCCGCCCCTTCTGTATCAGTGTGCATACAGTGAGTACTCAATAAATCATGTTTCGAATTAATAGACAGTAATTGATACTAAAATCACTTAAATTGATAATAAGAGAAACAAATCATAACAAATTTAGTTAACTACCCACAATATTAATTGAGATTATAAACCATCTCCGACACGGCCAGAACTGACATTCTACACGTCCTCGTGTAGTTATAAAGTTCTTGGTAAATATCGATCGGCCTTTCTGACAAAAAGCTTTAATTAGCAAAAGGTATGTTGCAAAGAAAAATCCTGAATTAGTCCTGAAGTAAAATCATTAGCAAAATTTGCATCATAACCAGTCAAAATAACCATACTGTTACAGACAATACATAGCTCAACAAATCAGCCGAAATCACACCATGGGATTCGACAAGTAACTTGAAGTTGAATAGACAACCCGCATAGGCGTCAACATAGACAACCCGCATAAGCGTCAAGTTCAACATTCAAATCCAGGAGTCAACATAGACATCCGAATAAAAGTAGAGACATAGTCTCCCAGCCGAATTCACACCATGGGAATCGACAAGTAGCTTGAAGTCGAATAGACAACCAACATAGGCGTCAAGTTCAACAAACAAACCCAGGAGTCAACATAGACATCCAAATAAAAGTAGAGACATAGTCTCCCAGCCGAATTCACACCATGGGAATCGACAAGTAGCTTGAAGTCGAATAGACCACCAACATAGGCGTCAAGTTCAACAAACAAACCCAGGAGTCAACATAGACATCCAAACAAAAGTAGAGACATAGTCTCCCAGCCGAATTCACACCATGGGAATCGACAAGTAGTTTGTAGCTGATTAGACAACCAACATAGGCGTCAAGTTCAACAAACAAACCCAGGAGTCAACATAGACATCCAAACAAGAGTCAACATAGACATCTTGTCAATTAAGCTATGGTATGTCAGCAGCAGATGATTATTATCAGTGTCAACATTGACATCGTTAAAATTGAATGGACATTCAGGCATTTTTCATACATGATCAAGACTAAATTTTACTGGCACTCAAAGATTTCAACCAATATCATATTGGATCTGCAAGAAGTACGAAGTTTCCAACGAAGTCTCCAACTTTAACCTTCGGCACCCAGGGCTGCTTGTTTTCTTGCACGGGACCGATTTACTTCTATCTCCACACTGTCAACAGGTGAAACAATTGTTAGACTATTAAACAGTTGTATTATGAAAGAAATACAGCATTGGTCAATAACATTAACTCGTGTAATGATAGCACTATTTTTTCGGTCATATTAACTGCAAAAAATGAAATTAAAAATCTCACAGCATACTAAGATTGATCCAGTATCACATGAAAGCTCTAAACCCTAGCAACCAACTATTTCTACTTCTCTTAGAATTTGTTCGGTACATATTATCCCATCAAAGTCACAGAGTTCATTTCAATTAAACCATCTACAGGCACTGTTGTATTGTCCAAGAGTCAGTTAACCATAGTTCATCACAATTATTAACCGTACAAGAATACGTTTGCCAGTACACTTTTCAGCAAATGTCTCAGCATTGTGAGAATATTCGCAATGATTAAAAAAAATAACAATAAACCATAACCCTCAAAATTAACTGATTTTCATTACTAAATCACGCCACGCGCCGTTACGGTCACCCTGCATCTTCACACGTCCTTGGGTGAATAGTTTATTACATCATCTGTAAATAATCAGAAAAGAGCTCAAGTAAACAGCTTAACGTTCGGTCATTCTGATCAATTTAAAACAAACACTACAGACCTGATAACACAAAACAAGTTTAGTATCTTACCACACATGTAATTACCTTATTACCACACATGTCATGTCATTCCTTATTACCACACATGTCATGTCATTACCTTATTACCACACATGTCATGTCATTACCTTATTACTACACATGTCATGTCATTACCTTATTACCACACATGTCATGTCATTACCTTATTACTACACATGTCATGTCATTACCTTATTACCACACATGTCATGTCATTACCTTATTACTACACATGTCATGTCATTACCTTATTACCACACATGTCATGTCATTACCTTATTACCTCACAACACATGTCATTACCTTATTACCTCACAACACATGTCATTACCTTATTACCTCACAACACATGTCATTACCTTATTACCTCACAACACATGTCATTACCTTATTACCTCACAACACATGTCATTACCTTATTACCTCACAACACATGTCATTACCTTACCTCACAACACATGTCATTACCTTACCTCACAACACATGTCATTACCTTACCTCACAACACATGTCATTACCTTACCTCACAACACATGTCATTACCTTGCCTCACAACACATGTCAACAATCAGGGGGTACACAGTTACTTTTCAGATAAACTATC
Source organism: Charanyca ferruginea (assembly GCA_947361185.1). NCBI lineage: Eukaryota > Metazoa > Arthropoda > Insecta > Lepidoptera > Noctuidae > Charanyca > Charanyca ferruginea. The sequence goes on from OX376065.1 coordinate 2,784,583, forward strand.
CCTCAAACCTCAGAATCACGCTACCTATTTGTTTAGCTAAAAACCAACTATTTGACATAGTTGTATTATCACTAATTTATATTCAGATGGAATATCAGTATCAATTTTATTCGGAGTTTCAGGAATAGAGCATAGCTGTTACAATCTCAACTTTCGTAATGGTAACAATACTTTCGGTTATAATAACCCCAAAATCTAAATTTAATATCTCACGGCATAATATGATACTTTGATTTGAATAAGCATTCGGTATTACATGAAACTTCACTATATATTGGCCATACAAGTAAGTTTGCCACACATGTATCAGTAATGAAAGTAGGTACATTCAAACCCAGAGTCATAACAAAATGGAAGCGTCTCACCAGATAGTTCAGTGGTGGGTACATCACACTTATTTTATCACGGACTTCCACTTATCACGGATGATTAGTAGCTCGAAAACTGACTCACAGTATCTTCACTCGAACCTCCCGGCTGTTCTCCGGTAGTCACTAAAATGACATACTATTGTACCTGGTTTGAACCTAAGAGGGTTGAGAAGAATCGTGTAGGTCAGAGGAAAATGAGACTTTCTCTTATGATGGGACAAGACACTCACTTCTTGTTAAAGTTTAAACCTCATGTACTTCGGTAGTGAATGCTAGTAGATGAGCACGGAAAATGAAATTTGGAAACATGGGCCAGTACAGTACAAACAGCAATTTGTTTGACACTTAGGTAGGTAAATAAGGGTAGCGGTAACTGTTGGAGTATGTAAATAATGAAATTAATGTGGGTAGGTGATTTATGAATGCCTTAGCTCTGCGCTAGGTAATCCCAAGAGAGGAAGCTGTCATAACAAGAGTGGAAAAGACATACGATAATTAGGGTAGCCATGCGGAAGCATTAAGAGGCTATCCCACTTCTGATGTAGGATCGTCAGGTGCGATCGAGGAGGAGTGCCGAGCGGTATAGTACATCGTCAGGACTATAGGCGTTCCCATTATCCTATTAGGGATAAACAAGACCTGTAAAAACAATTACACACTATTAGTACAGAAAACACAATACAAATGGTAATCAGTAACAGGAATAAAGTAAGTTAAAGGTACAGCAACAATACAGTTAATCGAACAGACCATTAAGGTCCCACAGTTCGTACAGTGGCCAAGCCACCCAATGATAAACGAACAAACCCTTAAGGTTTACAGTTCGTACAGCAGCCTAAGCCACCCAATGATAAACGAACAAACCCTTAAGGTTCATAGTTCGTACAGCAGCCTAAGCCACCCAATGATAAACGAACAAACCCTTAAGGTTCATAGTTCGTACAGTAGCATAAGCCACCCAATGATAAACGAACAAACCCTTAAGGTTCATAGTTCGTACAGTAGCATAAGCCACCCAAATACAAAGTGTATCGCTCGCTAGCAGCAAGTCTATACAGCTATGTGAATATACAGCAGCGCTGTACCAGGTAAACCGACAGTATTGTCGGGAGCAGGAACTCTTTACTGAGTCGAATCCGAGGATCGACTGCCATACTTACGGAGTGCACGCTCTTTTATAAGGCGATGCCCCCCACCTTGCAACCTCTCCATACAAGTCTATCCAATGCCGCACGGAAGTGCGTCACGCGTTTACTTGATACAAAACACTACAATGTACTAAATCTAATAAGATTTAATTATAAAGCAATCAATAACACACTAATAATTGTCAAGAATAAACAATAGTGATTTCATAAAGTAATTCGTTTTACATTCAAAGTAATGTGTCAACAATTGTTTTGAATAAAACCATCGATAATAATTATCGAAATAAAGTAACCACAAATCAGTGTGCATACAGTGAGTACTCAATAAATCATGTTTCGAATTAATAGACAGTAATTGATACTAAAATCACTTAAATTGATAATAAGAGAAACAAATCATAACAAATTTAGTTAACTACCCACAATATTAATTGAGATTATAAACCATCTCCGACATATATATTTGACTCTTTTCAACCGACTTCAAAAAAGGAGGAGGTTATCAATTCGTCTGTATTTTTTTTTTTTTTTTTTTTTTATGTTTGTTACCTGATTTCTCCGGACTGAGTGAACCGAATTTGATGATTCTTTTTTTATTTGGAAGCTAGTGCTTCCCGTGTGGTCCCATTTTGGTCCAGTTCTGACCATGGCATCCATGAGAAAACCGTATAAGTCTCAAATTTGCATTAAGTATGTGCGCGATTTGTTACGCGATTTCTCAGGCAAACGTAAACCGATTTTGAAAATTCTTTATTTTATAGATAGGGTATGCTTCAGGGGTGGTCCCATATAAATTTTATCGAAATTGGTTCAGCACTTTTTGAAAAATCAACAAATACCCAAAAATTTAACATAGACGACGTTTTAGTTTCATCAATCTTTGTAGTAGTTAACTTTCAATCTCTTCTTAATAGATTTGGATGAGAAGGAGGTACTAAAAAGCGGAAATTGAAAAGCTTTTTACAAAAAAGACAACCGCCTTCAAAAAGTGAAAAATAACTTTAGCGCAGAACACATATTCACTTTAGTTTCGGAAGTCGGTGGCAATACAAAACAACAAACAGAACAAACCCACTGAATTTCGAAACTAAAGTCAATGTGTGTTCTGTGCTAAAGTTATTTTTCACTTTTTGAAGGCGGTTGTCTTTTTTGTAAAAAGCTTTTTTTATACACTGCTCAGGCTCACATACTGATTCATTGTTTGTTAAAATATAAGGAGTGGTCGTCTACTGTTTCAACATTTTTATTAATATGTGAACACTGTGTATCTATGTACATATAACTTAGTCTGTCATTCCTTAATCTGTGATACTTTGTACACACTTTCAAATACCTAGTGTTTTTATGCAAGGTACATCGTATTCACGTATAATTTAATATTTCCTGTAAATGCTAATATTGTTAACATCGTTTCTAAAAGAGTAAGTATGGAGTTTCAAGCCCATTCTTCTCCATACAAAAATTAAATTTAAAATTTAAAAAACCCCCAACGCAAAACATAAAAGCAATTATTTAAAAAGTAAAAAATAATATCTTTTGTTGAGCCATCAAATGTTTGTTCGTTGAAATGGCGCTATAATGTCGCGGCGGGGTACTGCGTTAGTCAAATCTCATCGCAAATCCATGAGTTCGCTATTTTACCTATTTAGCTATTGCTGACTTAGCGGTACCCCGCCGCGACATTATAGCGCCATTTCAACGAACAAACATTTGATGGCTCAACAAAAGATATTATTTTTTACTTTTTAAATAATTGCTTTTATGTTTTGCGTTGGGGGTTTTTTAAATTTTAAATTTAATTTTTATTTGAAAGTTTTTAAATGTAATTTATTCTGGTTTTGAGAAGTTGTAGATACATCTAAAGTTGTATTTCGTCAAATGGATCTTTTTTGATATTAAAGATCACCCTGAGAATGCGTTTGGTATATATAATTCGCCATTTTGTGGTGCCGGTCATCTTGGCTTTGAAATTTATCATAGTGTAAAGTATTCTACTAGTGAAGCCCTTTCATTTGATACCCATATTGATGGAGTTGTGAAAAAATATGTGATTAGCTATTTTGTAGCGGCGGCCATCTTGGACCGATTTTCATCAAACATAGCTAAGAACACTCCCGACTAATTCACCTTTCAAATAAAAAAAACAAAAACAAAATCGATTCATCCGTTCGGGAGCTACGATGCCACAGACAGACACACACACACACACACACACAGACACGTCAAACTTATAACACCCCGTCGTTTTTACGTCGGGGGTTAAAAACTACCTTTTGGAATGGACACCTAGAATCATTTTTTTTTTCTCATTTGACGTTCAAAAGTGCCTTATGATGGTCTAATTGAAATAAATGATTTGACTTTGACTTTGACTTTGACTTGAACCCTGGGTAAGGACATAGACTACTTTTTAATCCGCCACTTCGAACCGACGTTCACGCGGACGAAGTCGCGGGCAAAAGCTAGTAACATTATAAGAGTGTGTATGTATGTGTGTGTCATAATTACCAAAATATTTTATTCGAAGTATACTGCGACCGAACTGGTCGTGCGACTTTCGTATACAGCGACTGCCCCGGAGTCTTACTAGGTCATTGGTTCACCTTGTACCAACCCTGCGTCTTCCAGTGTTCTATAGGACCTTTGTGCCATAGTCCGTCATATCTACGGGAAATGTGCCCCGAAACTTCATCAACTGCCAAGCCATTTCCCAAGTATCCATGGGGTCGGCTTCCAGTCTGGATGCAGCTGAATATCAGTGTTTTACATGGAGCGACTGCCTATCGGACTTCCACATCCCAGTTAACCAGGTAACACGATACCCCTTGGTAAAACCGCTTCTCAGATTTTCTGGCTTGATTACCTACAACGACTGCCAAAGACCTTGCAATGACTGCCGGGACCAACGGCTTTACTTGCTTTTCAAGGCACGGAAACAAATCGGTATGAAATGTATGGTCACCCATCCACAGTCTGACCGCGGCAAGTGTAGCTTAACTTTCGACCGATCGATTTGTGCGGCTTTTACTTAGCCACGAGCCAGCCCACTGCCACTTGAGCCTTATGTAAAATGGTTTTTTTTTTTTAGTCTACTCCTACGCTCATTAACATTGCTATTTTTTATCGTTCCGTCTCTTTTGTGATTATATTAACATATTTTGGTATTCAGACTCCCGGAATGAAATCAGACGTTTTTCTTCTTATTTTCTTCGAGATTCTAAATTATCAGAGTCTATTTTTTTATCATGATTTTAAAACAGTTGAGTTATAATCACAATACGAAAAGGTTGATCATCTTATGTAATCTAAAATTCGTTAATACTGAATAGAGACTTTAGCTTTCTTTAAAATTTGATGTACAGTCACGAGCAAAAACATGTAAACAGTAGGTCTCATTCTAAACTGATTTTCTCATAAACTATTGACTGAAAAAAAAAAATGAAAAAAAAAATAAGTAAATAAATAAAAAGAAATGAAAAAAAAGAAATAAAAAAAAAGAAAAAAAAAGAAAAATTAAAAACTGAAACGGAATAAAAAAAAAATGAAAAAAAATCTGAAATGTTATGAGGTTACCTATAGGGTATTTTTGATCCCAAACTACTATAAAATGGGTTTGATTTATAACTTGAAATAGTTATTTCACGAGAAAATTGCATTTGAATTTTGCAATCTGTATACATATTTATACTCGTGACTGTACCTACCTAGCTCTTTCTGGATTACCTATGGGCTGTGATGCGACATTTTTAGTATACCCGACCAGGGGGCCAAGTCTGCTATTTTTGTAATTTCGTAATTCCAACACGATCCCATTGTCATTTTGCTAAAAGTTCGTAATCTGCTAAATTCATATTGGTCGGTCGAATTAAAAGCAATGACTGCACAATGACGTTCTAATGGTAGGTCACTGATCAAAGAAACTGTCAAAATTTTAGCAGATTACCGCCTAGGTCAGTCATTCAGTTGTCATTTTGTATGAGATTACCATTCTATATCATTTCTTTCAATGGCGTGTCAGTAGTTGACCATTGGTAAGTCATAATGACGCCATTATATTAGTAGATTACCAAACTTGTCAAAATCAACAGTTATGACATCAATGATAGACCATTCTGTCACTAATGTAATAGTAGACTTGAGGCCCTAGTAATCGAAATAAGGATCTCACTTTTACTAATCGCACAATATGTTACTACGAAACCAACGAGTAGGTGTTAATAATAATGCTTTTTATTTATTTCTGTTATACATTGAAAACTTAATTATTATTATTTTTGTGTACACATGGTCTGTGTCAAATAAACATTTTTTCTTTCTTTCTTTCTTTATACTAGTTAGTTACACTACTGCAGTACAGTTAACTAAACTGGCAAGCATCGCCGGCAGGGTTCCGCTTGAAGTTAAACACAGTAAACTCAAACCGAACTTCGTCTAAAAACAAAGGGAACTTTTCAATAATAGATGTTTTTGTACTTTCGTTGTTAATTTGTACTGTGATTAGGAGATTTTGAAGTTTCTTTTGTACTAAGAACTGGTGTGTGTGCAGATTTGTGTATTAAGAAATTTAATAGGTTTTTATTTGGAACACTGTACAATAATTAATTACACGATAAATAAATAGGAAAACCTATAAATATTTACCAAAAAAAAAAATATATATATAAGGCATCCAAAAATTTAATTAATTGTTCTGTCAATAAACAAATATTAGCTGATAAATTGTAAGACATAGCTTATTTTTTATTAAAAAAAAAACACTTGTAAAATTCTGAAAGGACAATCTTAAAAACATCAATTTACGAGTATGTCGTTTTTTTCCTAAGAATATGAAAGGTAATGTTTGTTTATTATTTTATTTGTAATAATCACTGAAAGTGCTGTTCTATTTACAAAACTGTTTTCACAGATGGTTTACTTTCGTCTAGGATTAAATAGAAAAAAAAACTGAGTAAGGAGGAAGTCTACTTTATGGCCGTGTACCATGTTTTATAGTACCCTTGTCTAGTCTTTGAAAATCATGACTACCGTATCTACTATTAACTTCAAGATACAAAAGTCCCTTCCACTAAATCAGTCACAATAAAATACAGAACCCTAACCAAACGAGCCAATCTCACACTTGACCGATTCTTTTACTGACAGATTATCTAGTCAGCCGCAGATGGCCAGTAGTTCCCGGGTAACTGCGAGCGCAGATGGTACTCAGCTGGGCTATAAATATACTAAGCAACAGCAGCTACAAGCGCTACATAATACAACTTGCGTCTTTAGAACAAAGCCGCTTGAAGCGCTGAAGCGGACCTCGGATAATGTTTGAAGATGGACGAAACGCAATTAGTATTATATGTAAGACGTAGTTTTATTTCTTATTTGTCAAAAACCAAGAAATCCATACTAATATTATAAATGTGAAAGTAACTCTGTCTGTTACGCTTTCACGATGAAACGGCTGAACTGATTGTAATGAAATTTGGCACGAAAATAGCTTGAACCCTGAGGAAGGACATAGGCTACTTCATAATCCGCGACTTCGTCTGCATCCGCGATAACCGACATCCACGCGGACGAAGTCGCGAGCAAATGCTAGTCTACAATATAATACGTATCGATCGTTCATGGTTAGGCTGTGCTGACAGCGGTCGGTCCGTGCCTCGGAAAACATATAAAGCCACAGCCGTCATTATATACATTTTTGACAGTCGTTATGGGTAGTCAGAAGCCAGAAAATCTGACAACCAGTCTCACCAAGGGATGTCGTGTTTACACATTTCAAAGGCGTCCATGACACCTAAAAATGGTGAAACCATGTATTGAATTAAACAATTATTTCATAACGATGATTATATTTCTGTCTTGAAACCTTCAGCCATACTGAGAATAATAATAATTTTTTTATTTTTTTTTATTTTCAGCCTATATTGTCCCACTGCAGGGCAAAGGCCTCCCTTTCTTCTTTCCAACCCAAAGTTCAGAGCTAGTGTGGACCAATCCCTCCTGTAAGCGTCAAGCTCATCCCGCCATCTTCGCCTAGGTCTACCTCGATGTCGCTGGACGTTTTCTGGGACCCACATTGTGGTTGCTTTAGCCCATGATATGTTCGACATGCGGACGATGTGGCCGGCCCAGTCCCACTTAAGCTTGGCTGCTTTTTGAGTAACGTCGGCGATCCGTGTCCTGGAGCGTAGCTCCGCATTCCTAACGCGGTCCGTTAATCTTACTCATAATATTTATTTATTCAGACTACAAAAAGAAGTCCATTGTGTTAGTAACAATATTACGTAACCTATGTTAGTACTTAATAACTAAAACAGATCTTGTCCGCTCGGCCAAAGCCCACACAAACGGGCTATCTGCCCGGGCGGCTATCGAGTGTAGAATGATGTTGGGACTGTCACGCAACCTGCGAAGTAACGAGGCAGATTTCTTACGCCTTACTGCGTCAAAGTATGCTGACAAAACATAGGGCTAGCGACTCCGGGATCTTGGACTACTCGGTACATATGTAAATTGAACATACAACATACCTGTTACACGATAATCATTAAACAACTAACTTACTAACGTTGACTTGCACGAAACCAACATTAGTTTAATGGAGACTTTAAATTCGTGTCATCCGTCACATTTCGTATCAAAAAGAAAGTGGCAATCAGCATCAATTTAAAGCCTTCGTTTAACTAATGTTGGTTTTGTGCATCTCACCGTAAACTTAAAAGAAAAATGCTTTTTACAAAAAAGACAACCGCCTTCAAAAACTTAAAAGTGAAAAATAACTTTAGCATAGAACACACATTGACTTTAGTTTCGAAATTCAGTGGCTTTGTTCTGTTTGTTGTTTTGTATTGCCACCGACTTCCGAAACTAAAGTCAATGTGTGTTCTGTGCTAAAGTTATTTTTCACTTTTTAGTTTTTGAAGGCGGTTGTCTTTTTTGTAAAAAGCTTTTTATTTTCCGCTTTTTAGTACCGCCTTCTCATCTAAATGTATTAAGAAGAGATTGAAAGTTAACTACTACAAAGATTGATAAAACTAAAACGTCGTCTATGTAAAATTTTTGGGTATTTGTTGATTTTTCAAAAACTGCTGAATCAAATTTATATGGAACCACCCCTGAAGCATACCCTATCCATAAAAAAAAGAATTTTCAAAATCGGTTTACGTTTGCCGGTGAAATCGCGTAACAAATCGCGTACATACTTAATGCAAATTTAAGACTTATACGGTTTTCTCATGGATGCCATAGTCAAAACTGGACCAAATTATGTGTAAAAATGGGACCACACGGAAAGCACTAGCTTTCAAATAAAAAAAGAATCATCAAAATCGGTTCACCCAGTCCAAAGAAATCCGGTAACAAACATAAAAAAAAAATACAGACGAATTGATAACCTCCTCGTTTTTTGAAGTCGGTTGAAAATATTCCTAGAAAGATGGTTCACTGGAATCGAATACAACAGAATTAGCATATGAAAATTATTACAGAACACAGCTACAGGAAACTCTACGTAATTTCCATGTACTTATGTATTCATTTTCACCTGTCTGTTGTGTTGTTCCAACATAAATTTCGGAGAAATTGAAAGCAGAAAATTAATTACATATCACTTTCAAATGTAAGGAACCCGACCAGTTTTTGAATTAATGTGAACAATAAAAACTGAGATACGACGATAAAAGAAATAGGTCAAGTACGCCACTCACGCTATAGAGTCGTATGGCCAGTATAATTGTCAACCAAAGCCAATAAAAAATAATAATTAAAAGCTTTATGTAGGGGTAAACCGAAACGTTTATACGATTGGCCAGAGAAGGCAAAATAGAGAAAGGAGTGGAAGGTTGATGGGAATGACTTTTGCCCAGAAGTGGAGCAATACAGGTTGAAAAGCTTTGTAACAAAAAGACAACTACCTTCAAAATCTAAAAAGTAAATAAAACTTTGATTTTGGCGGCATTGGTTCTGTTTGTTGCTTTGTATTGCCACCGACTTCTAAAAACAAAGTTATTTTTTAATTTTCGGTGAAGGTGATTTTTTTGTAAAAAAAAAAAATATTTTCGCTTTTCAGTGATTGCCTACTTCTTATCATCCTAATTAATTAAGAAACAGAAACATCAAACAAAATTCAACCCTCAATTTCCACCCTCAGAGGTGGAATTATCATGAAATTTATGAGACTAACTTTAAGGTATGATCGAATAAAAAATGATCGAATTTGGACTACACTAAAAAGTTATGAGTGGTCAAACATAAAAAATATACATACGTGTCCAATTGAAAACCCTATTTTTTTTTGGAGTCAGTTAACAAAGATTGGAACGCGCTCTCGATGTAGTAGCCACTTTTTATCATTTTAAACATGTGACATGAACATCCCTATTTTGTGAGAAGCATTTATTATTCATTCGCAGTAACTTATACCGATGGGTTTCATGTAATCATCCGCAAAAAAACGGCCTCGCTCCTGTAAGTCGATTCTGTAAAATTCAAACAACAACTCGCATCTGACATCGCTATACACTCTCACTACACATAAGGTTCGAAATGACCTTGATATATTTGACACTTTGAATCGGGTTCGAATGCGAAGTGAGCGTCGAAGTGACGGGGAAATTACCTTACAGAATGCCACTATACTTACGTCATCTCATACTTTATCTGTCAAAATCTCCCCGTGAATTTAGTTCAACTCGCTGACACGCTCGCATGGGTGGCGCTAGTGTAAATTCGAATTATCAACCGAGTTTTTAGAATGCCAATCAAGAAAGTCACAGCGGATTCAGATTCGAAGTTTAGAATGAAGTCTTACAGAACCACACCCCTTTGCAGGCAGTCACAATCAAAGTCAAAGTCAAAGCATTTATTTCAATTAAACCATTTACAGGCACTTTTGAATTGTCAAGGAGTCGGTCAGTTAGTCAGAAAGTTGAAGCTAGTTGCTCGTTCCAAAACGTAGGTAGGTCTCTATGGAGAAGAACGAGCAAGAAACTCCACGGACACTCTTTTAAAATCAAGTTTTTAGAAAATACTGCTTACATTATTCTTGTTGCTTTTATATGTGAAAACAATGAAGGTAATCTAGAAATACAAAATATAAAAAATAATCAAGATAAAATCCATGGCAGTTAAGAGTTGACCAATCTCTACTGGCAGCGCCCGTAAAGTGACTATTGCCCCAGCGCAATTTATAGCATCCTCAACACTGTGGCGGCCGATACTTCCTCCACCATAGTAAGGCAATATGTGAGAAGACTTGTCTTATACCCTAGTATTTTGTTACTGAAGCTGATGAATGGTCCTCTCATTAATTAATCTTTAGTTTAGTTACTAACAATAGTGTTTAATTGCAAACCTTTTATTAACAATTTATGGATCTCGTAGTTGTCTGAAATAAAATGGTTTTATTTATTTTTATTATTTGTTAACTACGTGTGAAGTCAGTGTTATAGCACCGGGCGTGTCGAAAACGCTGCGATATATTTGTCAGACGTATTATTATGCTAACATAATCTTCAATCAGTGACGAAAAACATCACTTCCTTTTTCAATAAAACATCTACAAACCGACGCTGAATTAACCGCATTAAATTCTAAACGACGGTTTATCACTTCGCAATGAAATTACGGACAAAATTTTCTTTAAAATAAAATGCTGTATGGAAAAGGAGTTTTCCGCTCCAATAAAGTGATGTGAAATAAAACCCCACATACGAGGGGTTCAGCCATGATTAATTACCGAACTTTATGAGCGTTGACACAGTCAACCTTGTGACATTACCGCCTAATTATTTTCGGAGGTTTTCGAAACTTCCTTGAGATTGTAAGCTGGTTTTAAAACCACCCTTGTTTAGAAGTTTTGATCACCTTTTTATGTAAATATTTCAGAAGCTCGTAAAACACTGTTGGAAGCCCCTCGTCAAAACATTTTATGTTGAGTGAAATATCATGAACAATGTGTTGTTAGGACTTAAATTGGCAGTGTGTCTGATGTATTGTTAGAATCTTAGACGACACGATTGGACCAGTGGTTGAGCGATCGACTGCTGCGCTGCGTGTCGACGTGTCGTGTCAATTCCCACACGAAACAAATATTTGTATGGCCTACAGATAGTTGTTCCGGGTCTGGCTTTTTGTGTATGTGAGTTTAAATGTTTTAAACGCACCCATGACACAGGAGAAATTCCTAGTGCGGGCCAACGTTTTTAAAAAAGAACTTTCTTATTTTAATCTTTATTTATTTGAGGGAATTTGTTTCCATGGACGTGACCCAAACGTTATTTTACTTACAACTTAAAGAACAGCCTTAAACTAAAATATTTACACTAGTGATTTCGAAAAGAAAAAAGTCATTGATGCCCAACAATATTTCCTGATCTGAATCTGCTACTATGCTTAAAATTCACCTTGGATGTACTTATTTATGTTAAATTTCTGCATCAAGTAATTATTTCTATAAGTCTCTTAAAATAGGTCACTTTAAAGATTTTACGTCTATGTAGTAAAACTTTTTAGAAATAAACTTTTTCTATAAACTAAAGTTTATCTACTTAAAAACTATAATATTGACTTTGGCGCCTTTTATGTTCGAGTTTATGTTTTATCGTTACCAACTTGGACTCAATAAAGTTAATAGGTATAAACTATCAGTTCCTAGCGCAAACTTGTTCCCGAAAGTTCGTTGAACAAAATGGGGTCATTCAACAAAGAATCTATTTGTAGATAAAAAGCTGAACAAAATCTTTTAACGCATAGGTATTGCTTGTCTTGTTAAGTTATATGATATTGTTAGTTTTAAGTAATTATTTTAATCAACGCGTTATTTAACTTGTGTGGGCTCGAACTGAATGTGAAAATATGATACATCTAATTTCATTCATCAAAGGGTTGGAGCACTTTAAATATAGCATCATTTATCATCGAAATTAGAGTAACGTAAAACATTAACAGTAATTAATGCATTCGTCAGTCCGTTAATAAGTATTTTTGGATCACAGACTTCAGATATTATTGTTCTTTATTCATTAGAGGACATCTGCTTAATTAGTCTTGTTAATTAGTTAAGTAGCTTCAGGAAATATTAATTAGAATATCAGCGTTGATCTAATCTTTCGCCTTTGCGACTCATATTAATTAATAAACAAAGAGTACTTGGAGTAAGCAACTCTGTTTGTTATGTCATAATTACCTATGTACTTAACATTTTCTCATGAATAAATTTAATATTTCGTCGCTCACATACAGAAATAATATGTACTTACCTATATCCTTTTTACCTTTGATAATTTTCCTTAACCTTTAAGTACCGACGTGCGGTCTGAGAGGCCCCGGCAGGCATCTGACTTGCTAGTTTACCCCTTTCCTTGCGCAGTACCCTATTCTGCTTTCAAGTACCTGCAAGGACAGTGGCCACGTTGCAGGTAGTGGTGTCGTCGAGTGCGCATTTGGTAAATAATTACGATTTGATATTACGCGGCCTCTCAGGCCTCACGTCGGTACTAATGTAACTTTTTTGTTTTATTTTTTTGTTACAATAAACTGTGTTATAACAGACTAGCTGACCCGACAGACGTCGGTTGTCCTGTCCTTATCTATCTACCTTACCAAACTACCTGCCTACCTACACCACATACCTTAGGTAGGTATGTGGGGTAGGTAGGTAGGTAGTTTGGTCTACCGAGTAGCCTGCCCTACCGACCCTACCCTACCCTACCAATCTACCCTACCCTACCCTACCCTACCTACCTACCTACTTATCTCTTTGAAATCAATTAAAGGCAGAATTTCATAATTTTCATCACGTTTTAAACAACTCGTAGAAAAACTGTTTACTGTTTACGCTAGTGCTGCACTCTGGCGCCAGAACATTGCAGTATTATCTTCTATTATAGACTGGTATTATACATATTATAACCGATATTCACGCGAACTCGCGGGCATAACTAACTGTTATAAATTACGAAATATCATTTATCTTTCGTATAAAATTATATAAATGGTAACTGGATACCTACACGGTGCTAATTTAAATTACATTTTAATAATAATTTTGTAAAATGTTTATTTTTAGCGTAGGTAATGTTCATTTTGCTCATTAAAATTTAATGAATAAGTTTCTTTATTTTCGTTGAAGAATGGAAGATTATTTTAGTAGGGTAATTTATTTAGGTATATTTTTTACGCTTGTAAGTCTAAAATGGGATAGGTGATGAACTGTGTAAATTGTACTACCCTAATGTTGTTATGGTTTTGTATTTCCGTCGTCCGCGTGAGATTTTTCCCATTTTTGATACTAAAATATAGCCTCTACCACTCAGGAATAATGTATCAATTAACTAAGCAAGTAATTAGCGAAAGAAGTTATAAAATTGGACCTGTAGTGGTTCATAATTATAATCCATACTTACATACTATAGCCATACTAATATTATAAATGCGAAAGTAACTGTCTGTTACGCTTTCACGATGAAACGGCTGAACCGATTTTAATGAAATTTGCCATGAAGATAGCTTGAACTCGGGAGAAGGACATAGGCTACTTTTTAATCCACGACTTTGCCTGCATCCGCGATAACCGACATCCATGTAGACGAAGTCGTGGGCGAAAGTGACTATAATTATAATATACTTGCACTTGGCCCGCAAATTTCATTCACGTTAATTTTCTAAAGGACCCCAGTTTTTTAATAATGCCTATATTACTCGGGGCTAATAATAGCTTTCGATTGGTGAAATACATTTTGAAATCGGACCAGTCGCTTTTGAGTTTATTCGTTCATCATCATCATCATCATTATTTCAGCCGAAAGACGTCCACTGCTGAACATCCCCCATGGTTTTGCCATAATCGTCACGCTTGGCAGGCGGGTTGGCGATCGCAGTATGGTTGTTACAAATGCACAGAGAACGCTGCTGCCCATTCTCTGGTACGTCCCTTAGTCGCCTCTTACGACACCCACGGGAAGATATGGGATGGTGCTATTCTTTACGTCCGACACCATACGGACAAGTTTATTCGTTACATAAATATAAATCTTTCCTCTTTATAATATTAGTATAGACGTAGAGATAACGACAGTGATGTCATAAATGAGGTTGTATATTTAAAGCCTAAACTAAATCACATGTACAATATTTAAGAATAAAAAACAAAAGGTAATAAAAAGACAGGGAGCTCAAAGGGCATCAAAAATCTCGTCCACATTGCTGTCAACGAGACATATGTCCAACAGACTGGCAGTATTGCCACGTATTTACATAATTTAAAGCCTTCTTTTAAGTTTTAGGATTGATGCAATAAACATTGCTGAATTGTCAAAATATGAATGATTACAATGTTAACTAAAACCAACTGCGGAAAAGTGATCAAAGATTTTGTTCTTATTTAAATTAATTAATTAATCAGAGTTAATTTAGGGTGGATTACAAGTTTTGACAGGTTTATTACCCCAAGGAACATGATTGAGCCATTAAAGAGATACCATTTGTAGAGAAACTTCTTTATTGCCTTAAGCTCCGTAAATATCCCTAATCATAACCATTACGTAAATTATTATTGCGATGGCTTTTACAAAAGATTTATTACTTTTATTTAATAAAACAATACGGATAAAGACAACAATATGGATTTTGTATAATATGACATAGTATTGGTAATATTTAGATATTACCAAAAACATGTTTACAAAATTAAATATAAAAATACGTACAACTAGCGACCCGACCCGGCTTCGCATGGGCCTATAGCCTTCCTCGATAAATGGATTATCCAACACAAAAAGATTTTTTCAATTCGAACCAGTTGATCCTGAGATTAGCGCGTTCAACCAAACAAACAAACAAAAAAACTCTTCAGGTTTACAATATTATATGGTATAGAAGTATAGATTATCAAAAGGATCTTATGGTATCAAAACTTTGTCCAGTATGTCTATTCTGTTCCAATCTCTCTCGGTGAACACCTAGGTGAAGTGAACTGTCATCCGTCCGTCTGCTTTGTCAATCCCTAGCATCGGGACGGATAACAGCTCACTTCACCTAGGTGTTCACCGAGGGAGATTGTAACAGAATAGACATATTGATCACTGTAAATGGGACATACGCCCAAGTGGCTGGCAGCATTGCCATTTTGTATGGCAATGCTGTTTTTTTGGCCCAAAATTAGGCCAACCTTCCGTCAGCCCTACAGTTTCAACATAGGTATACATTCTGTCAAGAAAGTACCGGGAATTAATCATTTAAAAAGTTCATTTAAAGGGATTGACTAAATTATTTTTGGAACGAAGTTCCTTATCGCGCGTTGTGAAAGGGGGCTAGACGGAAAAAATTCTTACGAAAAGTTTGTCACGACATGCTATAATAATAAGCTAAATTGAATCGTTGGAACTGTCAAATAGAGTTCATTATTAGTTGAATGGCGGCTTTTCTATGAAAATATTGGAGCGAATTAAAACCTTATTTTTGCTATTTTTATTAGCCCGACCGGACAATAGGAGCTATGTGCAACCGAATTTCACGGTTAATGTGTAAAAATAAGGTTTTAATTCGCTTTTCTATGAAAATATTGGAGCGAATTAAAACCTTATTTTTACACATTAACCGTGAAATTCAGTTGCACATAGCTCCTATTGTTCGGTCGGGCACCAGCCTATACGTTTCTCAGAATAATTTTATCATACCTAGTTTGGTAAAATTTCAATTTTTAACCGTTTACGTTTACAAAATAAAGTCCGAATTCGCTTTTCGTAGAATATGTTTATGTATTTAAAATGATGATGATGATGATGATGGTGATGATGATGATGATGATGATGATGATGATGATGATGATGATGATGGTGATGATGATGATGATGATGATGATGATGATGATGGTGATGATGATGATGATGATGATGATGATGATGATGGTGATGATGATGATGATGATGATGATGATGATGATGATGATGATGGTGATGATGATGATGATGATGATGATGATGATAACTTCGTTCCATCCGGGTGTCCCTTGACACCTCTCAAGTTTTTTTTACTCTAAATTGGCACATTCTCTTTACTCGATATTTGTTCGATCGTCACTGGTCATTCTGTTTGTTCACAATGCGCTATTGTCAGTTCGTGTCAACTATGTTTTGCGATTTTTACTGTAGTCAAAAATATCGAACAAATAATAAAAAAAAAAGAATTTCGTATGCAGAAGCACTGAAAATGTTACCTAGGCTTTTAGTGAAACGACTTTATCAAAAACACGTGCATATGAGTGGTATAATGCATTTAAATGTGATCGAGATGTGGTGTAACATTTGCCTCGTTCTGGCCGGCCATCGACGTCTTTCACTGAATTAACATCGCTATTATAAAGACAATGGTAACTGAAAATCATCGTTTTAGTCTGGGAAAGATAGCTGCTGAAATTTCTGTGTCTCAAGAATCAATTCGTAATGTGTTAAATGATTGTTTTGGCATGAACTGTGTTGCCGCGCCAATAGTATTCAAAAATTTTAATCGTCTGCAAAATATCATATATGTTGCAGAAGACGTCAATTCCGATGCCACATTCATAAAACGCATTGTTACTGGTGACGAGACATGGGTTTACGAGTTTGACTTGCAAACCAGTGAACAATATTCGGAATGGCGCCTTTTAACTGAAAAAGGACGACGTAAAAGAAGGCAAGTACTGAAATCGATTCCAAAAAATGCGTCTAAAAATGTTTTGATTATTGGGTTTTTCGTTGGCGTTAGTGTATTATTACGTGTATTTGTGTATTTGATACATATTTTGTTTTTTATTGAATAATTTCCGGTACTTTCTTGACACAGTAGTATGCTAAATATTGTTTGGTGTTTTTTGTCATTACGGCAAATCAGATACCAGAACGTCTGACAAATGTAACACCAAGGGGTTGTCTACTTTTTCAATAATTGTAAATAATAATATGTGCACACTATGTATCTATGTATTCAACTTGGCTATCGTTTTTAATCTTGTAATACTTTGTACATACTTCAATATAGTGTTTTTTATGCAGGGTCCATCGTGTTCACGTAAATGCAAAATATTGTACACATTTTTTTTTTAAAACATGTAGTACCTATGGAGTTTCTTGCCCATTTTTCTCCATACGAAACTACCTTTTGGAAGGGGCAACTAGAATCAACTTTTCTTTTTTATGACGTTCAAAAGTGCCTTTAATGGTCTAATTGAAATAAATGATTTGATGACTTTGACTTTGACTTTGACTTTATCGTGTTAACACACTAACTACCTAACTACTAACTACAGTAACTGGGATGTGTACGTTTGATAAGCACTCGCTATTATGTAAAACATTGGTATTCAACTGCATAGGGTTCACTGAAAGTTGACCCTTATATAGGGTGACTGGTAATTAGTGTACGATACTTAAACACGTGATTGTGTTCATGATAACAAACACCTTTTCCGAAGAAAAAATGGTTTTGTACTAGTTCATTTTAGGTCACAGGCGGCGCGCGCGTGAATTTCATACGGCTGTTGTGTTATTGTGATAAAAGTGAACCAGTACAAAAAGCTTTTTTCTTCGGGAAAGTTGTTTGTTATCATGAACACAATCACGTGTTTAAGTATCGTACACTAATTACCAGTCACCCTATATAGTTGGTAAAAGGCAAGGCAGATGACGACGACCTACTAGAAAACCTAATAACAATAAAAAAATTAAGTTTTAAAATAAAAGGTGTACGACAACACGGCTGACAATAGCTGTTGGACCTGCTTACAAAATTTACTCTACTTTAAAACTACATATTATTCTACTTTGTAATTACATAGTGAAAACTAGAGCTTTGCTAATTAAAACCGTACACAAAGGTAGAATTTCGGGAACAGGCTTCTAGCAAAAAATATAATAAAATTAGAAATGAGAAAGTATTTAATTACTACATAGTTGTTAGAGAAGTCGTTGTCTTGTTTGCTTTGTTATTTTATTTTTCTGTATTTTCCCACTGGTGGGCAAAGATCTCCCCATACTAAGATTATGAAACAAAAGGCAGATAGACCGCGAAACATTGAGAGTGAAGCCACCAAAGCAAATACAAATTCAAAAGCGAAACCCACAACGCGCTTCGTGCTGTACTGACACGAGTCAGTAACTCAGTATAGCACGAAACGCCGCATCGTTCAAAAAAACAAATACAAGCGTCATAAGCGAACACAATCACGAGATTGAATTGGTTTTGAATTTGTATTTGCTTTGGTGGCTTCACTCTGTGTTCCGCGCGTTCTATCTGGCTTTTGTTTCGTAATCTGAGTATATGTTGCGCTCTCTAGCCAATCTTCTTCTTATTTCTTATTCCTTCGCTGTTCTTTTTTGATTAATTTCGATGCGGGATCCATCCAAGACAGTAGAATCGTTTTTCTAGAACTCGTCGCGCTTCAGCGCTTTTCTGGTGGTCGCCTCAGTTGATTCTGTCTTACAGAAGTTTGGGAATAGTCAAACTTCCATAAAATTCAACAAAACAGGAAATCTTTATTTCTAAATCCCCTACCAATATTATAAATGTGAAAATTTTGATGTTTGTCAATCAATCACGAATTGTTTGTCACACCGGTATACGATGAACTAAGTTAGGACGTAAAATACTTTTTACCTCGGTAGTACGTTCCTGTGGGAAAATTTCAGACTTCCACTCGAGCAAAGCCGCAAGGAAAAGCTACTTAGACATAATTTAACGTTTAATTTCGGTGCAGAAATATTTAAAACATTTAACTTAACTGCGTACCAAGTTAAAAAGGATTCTTTGATGAAAATGTTTTAGATTACTTCCGACTTTTAGATATTCGGAAGAAGACATTTATAATATTATCTTTATTGAAGTGAAAACTGACGGATCAATGCTTACTTATCAAGCATTCAATCGGAAATTGAATAATAATTAGATGATATTTTTGAGCAGTACCTAATCTGAATGCGAATCCCTTTTGACTTCTTCTTATCCCTTTGATTCTTAGTAGGTACTTTATATTCCTCGTATATTTTGTCAATATCACTTGGTACATTAATTTTAAGTTGAATTTATGTTTGACTTAGCTAATATCCAGAACTGCTGATTCGATTCTGGTAATTATTTCGCTAATAAGAAGTTACGATTCTTCCTATTAGCGAAATAATAAGTCCTTGAGTGCTTAATGCTAATTTTTTATTATTAAAATGATTACGGAGCCGTGAAAAATTAACGCACGAACGAACGAAATCACAGGCAAAAGCTAGTCTATACTATTATTATAAAGTTAAAGAGTTTGTTTTAAACGCGCCAATCTCCAAAACTACTGCTTCGGTTTAAATTTCTGTCATTAAAACCAAAGACGAATCATTAATTTCAATTAGATCATTAAAAAGTACTTGTGGTTAAAGAATCTTTATGTACTCAAAGTAAATTTACTACAAATTTCGCTTAGCGAAAAGTAAACTATATATTAATAAATTCCTGAGCAGAGAATAAGGTAGTATGACATGCACATTATTAATAGAAGACAACAGTAATAATTAACGTACATAACAAGACAGCTCTTCTGTTTTATAACAGTTATAAATATTAAATGACTCAACTAAGCAAAACAAAACAAAGGAAGTTTTGCACTATTAGGAACCTACGTTATCCTTAAGTGTGTCCCTAGATATCCGTAAGAACATTTATGACGATAAAATCGCAGGCGAAAGCTAGTTTTATAAAATAATCTCTTCATAATCTTTTTCAAGAAACAAAACAAGTAGAAACTCAGACAGAATCAACTGAATCTATTACAGTTGACCGATTTTTAAAGCAGTCCAAATGTTTCGCTCCGTCTAGCGTAAACTGAACAGCTAAAAAATGACAACACCGACTATTTTGACGGCTTCCAAACTTGGATTATTGCCAAAGACGATGCGGATCAGCCATTGTACAGTTTAACTAGTACTAAATCTTCATTTAATCAATCCGTTCCTGTGTTAAAAATAGAGGGATTTCTCAATAGTATATTTAGAGCAATAGGTCATGGTTTTTTATCTCAGCTTTTTCATGCGTCTACGTCGATTGAGCCATCGAATTGAAATTTTTGGAGTGATATATTCAGTAATTTACTATCATAATTTTAGTTACCGTATCTATCTTGGGCTTGTAGGTAAGTAAAAGCTGATCGGTCATAGCTAAGCTTACCGCGGCCGGTCCATGGATGGGTGACCCAGACCATCTATTTAATACCGAAACCCCTTCGTGCCTCGGAAAGCAAGTAAAACCATTGGATCCGGCTGTCATTCGTAAATGACTGTCATTAAGGGTATTCAGAAGCCAGAAAGTTGAATAACCAGTCTTACCAAGGGGTAGCGTGTTACTTAGTAATTGAGTTGTGGAGGTCAAATAGGCAGTCCATGTAAAGTACTGGTATTCAACTGCATCGACTTAGGAAGCCAACCCCAACGTTTTGGAATAAGGCTAGACAGATGATGGTGATCTATCTTCACTCATCATCATCATCAGCCCGAAGACGTCCACTGTTGAACAAAGGCCTCCCCCATAAGGGGGGGAGGGGGTTGCCATAATCCCCACGCTTGGCAGGCAGGCTTGGGGATCGCAGTGAAGTTGTTAAGCACACGAAAGTCGCTGCTGCCCGACTTCCTGATTTTCCCTTAGTCGCCTTCGATTGGGATGAAATGGAGGGGTGCTATTCTAGCCCGGACACCCCACTATCTCAAAGTCAAAGTCAAAGTATTTATTTCAATTAAACCATTTACAGGCACTTGTGAATTGTCAAGGAGTCGGTCAGTTAGTCAGAGAGTTGAAGCTAGTTGCTCGTTCCAAAACGTAGGTAGGTCTCTATGGAGAAGAACGAGCAAGAAACTCTTTCTTCTTCTTCTCTCCACGGACACTCTTTTAAATCAAGTTTTTTACAAAGTCTGGTTACATAGTTCTTGTTGCTTCTATATGTGAAAACTATGAAGGTAATCTAACAATACAAAACACAAAAAAGAAGCAGGATAAAGTCCATGGCAGATAAGAGCTAACCAATCTCTACTGACAGCGCCCGTTCACGAACATGACGCGTGAATCAGCACCATTCTGCTCAACCATTTTGAAGGGAGCCGAATGATCCAACACACGCGCCACCATCAGCGAGAAATTTGAGCGAGCATGACAATACTCCCAACCGCCATGTTAATTTTTGTCAAACATATAGGTATTAATATTAATTAATTAATATACTTAGTAAATGGCTCCATGGTATTCTCTGGTATCTTCACTGCATAGTACAATAATTAAACTTGATCTTGTGTTTGTTTGGGCTTATCTGCGGAACTACTAGTCTGATTTTGCACATTCTAACACTAATAAGGACCTACGTTATCCCCGAGTACTTAATTAGCGATCCGCAAAAAAACAGCGGACGAAGTCGCGGGCAAATGCTAGTATAATATTATAAAAGCGAAAGGTCATTCACTCACTGACT
Organism: Charanyca ferruginea; assembly: GCA_947361185.1. Lineage (NCBI taxonomy): Eukaryota > Metazoa > Arthropoda > Insecta > Lepidoptera > Noctuidae > Charanyca > Charanyca ferruginea. Next base: position 2,806,563 of record OX376065.1, read on the forward strand.
GAACACGAATTAACAAAAACGAATTTAATCTATGAAGCTGTCTGTCAGGTTTAAAGGTTGTAGGCGTCAGCTAAGAAAGGATTTAACTTTGAATTCCATTCGAACAAAGTTGCGGGTAAAACCTAGTTCATTTATACACGATGGAAACGATATCGTGATGCCAACTTTTACAATGAATTCATTTCAAGATTATTTATTGTTTTATTTAAACCCTGGATATTTTTACTTGGCTTAAGTTTAACGAACCTCCAGATATAGTTAATGACCTCCAAAAATAGTAAATGATCACCAACATTTAACCCCATTTTAATGTTTAACGAACCTTCAGATATACTAAATTACCTCCAAAAATATCACCAACATTTAACCAAAGTATTGTAGAAATGTATGAGTTTCACTGTAAAAAGCGATTTGGTTCTGGCACTCGGCGGCCGCTGCCGCGGCACGCTCGTTCCGCTCGCTCGCAACAACGTGAGTTTTTCAATATCATATATACTTTCTAACCATCACTGATATCGGTGAAGAAGGAAACCTAGACTTATAATTAATAAGTCTGAAATCGCTAATTCGCCTTGAGCAAGCGTGCTGATCAATGCTCGTGCTTTTTTTAACCGACTTCAAAAAGGAGGAGGTTATCAATTCGAATGTTTATATATATTTTTTTTATGTATGTTCGGGCATAGCTCTGTCATATGTTGACGGATTTGCAAAATTCTTTTTTTGTTCGATAGGGGGTTATTCCGAAAAGGTCCCATATAAATTTTATCAAAATTGGTACAGCCAGTTTTTGAGAAAATCAACAAATTCCCAAAAAAACTTACTTAGACGACGTTTTAGTTTCTTCAATCACTGGAGGACTTACAATCTTTTTTAAGTGTGTTGCCGTTTCTTAATGGATTTGGATGTTAAGGCAACACTAAAAAGCGAAATATAAAAAGTTTTTTCAAAAAAAAGGAAAACCGCCTTGCAAAACTAAAAAGTGATAAATAACTTTAGCACAGAACACACATTACTTTACTTTCGGAAGTCGGTGGCAATTCAAAATAACAAACACAAAGCCACCGCCACCGACTTCCGAAAGTAAAGTAATGTGTGTTCTGTGCTAAAGTTATTTATCACTTTTTAGTTTTGCAAGGCGGTTTTCTTTTTTTTTGAAAAAACTTTTTGTTTTAGGATTAGCTTTGCAGTGGGACATAGGCTGGTATTACTTTATACTCTGTCTTAGTACCTAATATACAACAAGGCGAATGGTTGAATTGTAGATAACTAGCTTTTGCCCGCGACCTCGTCCGCGAAGTCAAAGTCAAATCATTTATTTCAATTAGACCAACAAAAGGCACTTTTGAACGTCATAAAAAAAAGTTGATTCTAGTTGCCCCTTCCAAAAGGTAGATTCGTATGGAGAAGAATGGGCAAGAAACTGCATACTTACTCTTTAAAAAAAAATGTGTACTATATTTTGCATTTACAGTTTATAGTTATATAACTATACATGAATACGATGGACCTTGCATAAAAACACTATAATTTGAAGTATGTACAAAGTATTACAAGATTAAAAACGACAGCCAAGTTGTATACTATGTATACAACTAACTATACATAGTGTTCACATATTATTATTTACAATTATTGAAAAAGTAGACAACAACTCCTTACATTTCAACAAACTATGAACTAGTGTGTGAACCAGAGCAAAAATTAAATATAGCGTATATATATATTAAGTACTTATAGATTAAATTGTTTTGATTAGCAATCAGTTTGATTTTGTCTAGACTGTAAATTGTCCTATGGAGCCGGACCAGCATGTTTCCAAGCATTCTTATCATGGATATAATCCTCTAAACTGTAATATCCTTGTTTACACAGTGTACTTTTAATATATGTTTTAAATTTTCTTTCACTTAGTTGCAATATATCACTAGGAATTTTGTTATAACACTTAATAAAAGATTTATGAACTGTAGACAATCTAAAATATGGTTGAGCTATTTTGTCTTTGTTTCTGGTATTAATATTATGTCTATCACTTACTTTATTAAAAATATGTTGGTTTTTTCTTACGTACGTAATATTTTCATAGAAAAATTGGTAAGGCACTGTCATTATATTTATATTTTTAAATAGTTCCCACAGAGATTTGCAGCGACGTAGATTATAAATGGCGAATGTCGGTTATCGTGGTTCGCGAATGCAGATGATATTGCGGAATAAAAAGTATGTCCTATGTCCTTCCCCAGGGTTTAAGCTATTTTTAATCCAAATTTGCAACTCTGTCTGTCACGCTTTTACGATGAAACCATCGTGAAAACGTAACAGATATAGTTACTTTCGCATTTATAATATTAGTATGAATATGGATATACAGTAAACTAGCGGGCCTGGCAGACGATGTCCTGCTACCCGACTACAGCGTCACCTGCCGGGTCCAATTGTGAATATAAACCTTTCTAGAATCCACTTGAACTCACACAAACAAATTCAGCAAAAATCGGTCCAGCCGTTTAGGAAGAGTTCACTTTCATACACACGCACAGAAGATTTTTATATATAAGATGTATTAATATAGTAATAGTATGGAAGTATGGATTATTATCATCTATCTTCATCTGCATTACCTGTAGGTACCTTCCCGTTTGCTATGTTAATTAAAATAGTTTATTAAACTCGTATTTCAAACCGGCCAGAAATTTCCGGTAGCACGGAGCCGGCTATTTATAATGTTACGAAGGGAAGCTGATACGATCAACATTCGAGTATAGGTATTTTAGTTTCGTTCGATAGTTCATTTAAGAATTGGTATAGCCTATAAAGTAAGTGAAAATAATAGTAGGTACGTGTTCTTGCCCAGTTATACAAAGAGTTTGCCTCAAAAGTTTTAAAAAGAGAAAAAGAAACCAAATGAGTCCCAATGTACTTACAAGTATTGATGTGACAACATGTGAGCATCAGTACCAATCTAACGCACACATGAACAACAAGTCTTACGCTGACGTCATCTGACGCTTACGCGTCTGACGTTCGAAGTATCAGCTACATGAACAAGAACATAATTATTTAACGAAAGTTTTAATTATTTTTTTCCATCATCATCATCAGCCGAAAGACGTCCACTGTTGAACATGGGCCCTCTCTATGGAACGCCACTACGAGCTTCAACCTGCCGCTTGCTTGTCGCCACTCGAGAACCTTTCTTCCCCATCGGTTATCAGTTCTTCGAGCGATGTGGCCTGCACATTGCCACTTCAACTTGCATATTCTATGTCGATGACCTTTCTTTTTCTTTTTCCATACTCATTTTAATACATTAGGACTATAATCCGAACATAACTTATGCATAAAAATAAAGTGCCGTCTGTGTGTTCGCAAAACTTTCACAATTCAACAGATTAACGGATATGTTCGAAAGTTTCCTACTATATTATTGGGGATCGGGGAAAAGTGTAGGTAGAGTTTTATTGAAATAGTTCTGTTTGAGAGATAATGTTTCGTAAGCAAAACCAAGGGGAAAGCTAGTGGTGAAGTTTATTATGAAGAAACTAGAACAAATTTCCGTGGGTTCAAGCAATTTTGCCTATTATTGGAGTCAAATTTAATGTAACTGTTCACTTTTTAGTACCCATTAATTATGTCAATTATAATCCATGGTGCTTGGTTACTGGGCTCCTCCCAATTGTAAACTTCCCTTTGTGCCTATTGGCGCCTAGTTCTGTTCTGTCTCCTGCTTGATTTGGAGGGAAGTGGAAAATATGTTTTTCTTACTCCTCCGCTGATCTTTCTGATTAATTTCGATGCGGGATCCAAGACAGTTGAATCGTTTCTCTGGGACTCGTCGAGCTTCATTGCTCTGGCGCTTTTCTGGTGGTCGCCAGTGTTGATTCTGACTTACAGGAGTTTCAGTGGTTTGGGATTAGTGTGGCGGGCTTGTCCCAATTAATAGTGATGAATGAATGCACATCATCGAGGTAGATAATATTGCTATTACTCGATATCTGTGCTATTATTAAGGTTTCGTACAAAAAAAACGGAACCCTTATAGGATCACACGTGCGTCTGTCTGTCCGTCCGTCTCTCACAGCCAATTCTCTCCGAATCGTAGGAACCAAATCAGGTGAAATTTGGTAGGATGGTGTAATCCTATGACCCAAACACAGATGTGCAAAGTAAATAAGTATTTTTTTTAAATAAGGGTCGTTTTCGGGGGACAAATTAGGAAATTAAAAAAAAAGTTTTGCAATCCTTACTGTGTCATATATCAAATCAAAGGTCGCGTCATGAGGATCTTAAATATATTTTTGTTATTATTGTAAAATAAATAGTTTTTATTTTATTCATGAAAGAAGACGAAATTTTATCGTTCCATATTCTCCCCCCCCCCCCTTGGGTATATTGAAAAAATACCCAAAACCTCTTTAATCTGAACTTCGTATCATCACCCTGAATAACATTTGTTCTACGACTTTTCAAAATTCGAAACATTTTTTTTCCATACAAAAAATATAAACACACTTTAAATTTTGCATAATATTTTTTTCTGACACGGCCGACGAGGATTAAGTAGTTTTTTTATTTTTTCAATTACCCTGTATAGTCCACTGCTTGTAGATTACAGGAAAACCTACAAGAATTCTATCAATTGGCATTGTACGGAACTCTCTCCACGCGAGTTCAACTCGCATTTGGCCGGTTTATTCAATTATGATGTTTATCTACCAATGCACAAAGTCTATACAGATTCCATGAGTAAAAATACATTTGTGACAATTAAATCTGTGTTAATTCCCATCATTAAAAAACTCCTAAAGCTCAGTGGTCAAATAAAAGCCCCAAAGTCAGTTAAATAAATTCCTGTCCAAGTCCAAAACCAGAAATAAAAGCTCAACACTTTGAACGCTCAATTTAAGACCAGCAAAAATGGTATGTTTAAAAGTCAAAGCGGTTGAGCCAAAGTCAATTAGTGTCGTAGGTTTATACAGTCAATAAAAGATTAACCCGTTCGCTGGCGGGTTCTAATTGGGTAAAACGGGGCGAACGTGTATGGCGAAAAGACCGCAGCAGTAATGGGTTAGAAACTCCGGACACTCGGAGAGATTTCTTAAATAGTTGAAGTTATGATTGGTCTCACGGGTTCATCGTTATAAAATACGCGTAAAGCCATGTCACATACGTAGCTATAATATATATTATAGCTAGCCACCACACCACCACGTTAGCTATAATGTAATATACGTCTGCGATCGTTGTCTGTTTCACATTTTTGAAATATTGTATATTAATATGCCTTGCTATATCTGTCCACATAGGTATTTTGGTGATGTAGTAAAAATATTTAGATCGTAATATGCCTTGCTATGAATGATATTAATATAATATTATAGCTACGTCTGACGTATATTAATATATATTATAGCTATGTCTGTGACGGGCTTAAAGCGTTTTAGACTCGTTAAGGAAAAGAAAAAGCTATATTTTTAATTACTTAATACTATCTGTGGGGTACTATTTTTTTGCACCAAACCCTAATTCTTTTTCAAAGTCAAAGTTAAATCATTGATTTCAATTAGACCATTATAAGGCACTTTTGAACGTCAAATGAGAAAAAAAATATTGTAGTTGTCCATTCCAAAAGGTAGTTTTGTATGGAGAAGAATGGGCAAGATACTCCATACTTACTCTTTTAAAAAGGATGATAGCAATATTTGCATTTACAGGAATTATATAATTATACGTGAATACGATGTACCTTGCATAAAAAAACACTATATTAAAGTATGTAAGTACAAAGTATCACAGATTAAGGAATGACAGCCAAGTTATGTACATAGGTACATAGTGTTCACATGTTTACAAATGTTCAAACAGTAGACGACCACTCTTTATATTTCAACAAACAATAAATCAGTATGTGAGCCTGAGCTGTATATAAATACAAAAAAAGAATCAAATATTTATAAATATTTATATTAGGTATTAAATTAAGTGTTTTAAATTATCAATCGGTTCGATTTTGTCTAGACTGTCGAACGTCCTATGGAGCTAGGCCAGCATGTTTTCAAGCATTCTTATCTTGGATATAGTCCTCTAAATTATAATAATCTTGTTTACAGAGTGTACTTTTAATATAATTATGTTTTAAATTTTGTTACACTTAGTCGTAGTATATCACTAGGAATTTTGTTGTAGCACTTAGCAGAGTACCCCATAAAAGATGTATGGACTTTAGACAATCTAAAATATGTTTGAGCTATTTTGTCTTTGTTTCTATTTCTTTGTATTAAAGTCATGTCTATCACTTTTTTTTTTCTTTTGCGCGGTGGAAATCCTCATGGAGTTCCTCCGTCGTGGGGGTGACGGAGGGGCATGCCGGATTCTTACCGGCTAAAACCACCGCGGTGTTCCACCTCTGCCTATGGCCGGGGGTGCGGGATTCGCGTGAGCATTCATCGCTCCCCCGACAGGCCATGACCTGCTGTTCGTCAGCAGGTCCCACCTCCCCGTGCGGCCATTTTCATAGCGGCCGCACCCACTCTCGAGTGGCGCGCGTGGAACACTGCGCCGCCAACTCGGGTCTATCTGGTCGATGTCTATCACTTACTTAATTTTTTATTTTACTTTATTTTTTTATATTCTATGTTACTCCTGATAACATCAGCCAGCCAGTGAAAGTCTTGTCAAAATCCAACCAGACGTTTCGATGACAGACAGACAGATACAAATGTTAAAAACAGATTTTCTGTTAATATAGTACCGTGTAATCATTCAAATGCATTCAATAAAAAGCTGATATTTTAATATATCAAGCAGACAGTACAATTTTATTTACTTGTATATTATATATTTCAGATACCTAATTATAAGAAGATACCTCATTATAAGTTACTACGTACTACCTGATATTTCTTCTTTCTTTTTAATTAGATACTAGTAAAGATTTATAAAAGAGAAGTTTGCTCGTTGGCTAGATATCGTAGCTGCTAGCGTCTAATTGGGAGAAATGTGGATTAAAACTCCTGTTCGAAGCTGGATAGTTGTTGAGCGGTTAAGACAGCGTTGGAGAGGTATAATAAACATATCAGTAATTTTTTTATATAAAAACTATATGGTAAAGGAAAAAGGTTTTTTCAAAAAATAAAGAAAGCGCCTTTTAAATTCGAACCAGTAGATCCTGAGATTAGCGCGTTCAACCAAACAAACAAACAAACTCTAAAGCTTTGTAATATTTATTTATGTTATTTATTTACACTTCATGCACAAAGGTACAAAGGCGGACTTAATATAGATATAAGCCTGAAAACGCTAATCCTTGAGAAAGCGTTGTAATGAATGCTTCTGCCTTCTCTATATGAGAAGAGATTTTTGCCTTACTGTAGGACAATAATAGACTAATATTATTATTTTAATTAATTACGATCGAAAGGAAAAGCAAACAAGAAAATGATGTATTACATTTATTTGTACTGAGACGGAAGTATAATAATAGCTTGCTCCATAATGCTTGAATTTATTGACAGCTATTCATTATGAGGGTAAAGTAAATAACATTTTGGACCACCTGTTACGGACAAGGCTATAAATACGTAAAATATAAACTTAATGCTACATTCAAGATGGCGTCATAACAGGATGGAAATTACAACAATAGAACAATTTTATTGATTCTTCTACAATATTATGTGAATACTAACGTTCTAACACCCTAAGGGTTCAACACCAATCGATCGATATTGGATCGAAGCCATCAATCGACATTGATCAACGTTGATCGATTGGTGTGGTAGCTTTGGCTGATCGACGCATACCGTTCCACTAACTGATCAAACGATTGCCGGTCGATGGCAACGGTCGACGTCAATCGATTAACCCCAGCTATAATCCATCAGTAATAATAATCAAGCAGCTCGATCGACGTCGACTAATCCATTCTACCATCGATCGATGCCGTCGATCGACGATCGATCGATTGGTCTGGTAACACCCTTTCTAATTGCAGTCCGTTTATAAACTGACTATCTTTTGCCAGTGATTACATCTGTGTGAATTTCGGTAATCGCGGATACAGTAGAATATCCTTCCAAGTGGTTCAAGCTTAATTAGCTCACTAACACACACAAACGCATTCACACCCTCACACACGCATACACACACACTCACCCTCACACACGCATACACACACACATACACTCACACACACACACACACATGCACACCCCCTCATCTATGTAGGTTATATACAGTCAGTTTAGTGGTGTGTGGGGGTGTATATACTTATACACCCCCACACACCACTGAACACTCCCATATACACAAAAGTTCGCATCTTTCTTTAATATTTTATAATCTTTTTATAATTTACTGTGCTGGTAATTCTTGTAAACGGAATTAAAGAGCCTAGATCATACGACACAGGGAATCCTAGTGTGTGATCTAGGGCTTCAACCCAAATATGTAACCTATTGTGGCAATAAATTGTTATTATTATTATTAATTTGGGCCAAATATCATTAAATTCAGTCCAGTAGTTTGTGAAAGCGTAACTGACCAGCAACCAACATACTCACTTTGGCATTCTTAGCACTAATAATGAATTCTAAATCATTAACTTGGGGAATATTTCAGAGCATCATAGAGTTCCGTGCCTCGTAAAGCACGTAACCCCGTTAGTCCCGGCTGTCATTCGTAGATCTTTGGCAGTCGTTATTGGTAGTCAGAAGCCAGAAAGTCTGACAACCAGTCTTACCAAGGGTATTTGTATTACTCAGTGAGCCCCATGTAAAACACTGCTATTCAGCTGCATCCGATTAGACTGGAAGACGACCCCAAAGTAGTTTGGATAAGGCCAGGTAGATGATAAGGTAATGTTCAAGTTTTTACTCATTCAATTCCTGTGTCTTTCACCCACTCCTTAGTGTCCTCTCTTTTATTGTATAATAACAATAAGTCGGGACATTTCACACACAGCCATCTGACCCCAAACTAGGGAGACCCTGTACTATGGGTGTCAGACAGCTGATATACATACACAAATATATTTTAAATACATACATATATAGATATACAACACCCAGACACAAGACAAACACAAGTGCTCATCACACAAATATTTACCCTGGGCGGGAATCGAACCCGCAACACGCTGCGCAGCAGTCGATCGCTCAGCCACTGCGCCAACCGTGTCGTAAGCAATTAAATTTGATTGATACTTTTACATATCACTTAAATAGACACTGGATAATATTATGATACATTAGCAATGCATGATCATAATATTATTCCGTATCTACCTCATAATCTTACCTCCTAAATCTACACAATATTTAAAAAAAAAACAGCATTGGAAGTTATCTACTATCATTACAACATAATACCTCAGAGGTCTATGTGTATTGTTAGGTGTACCTACAAGCAAACCAACCCATATTTTGATTTATTTAATTACTAGCTTTTGCCAGCGACTTCGTCCGTGTGAATGAAAGTTGCGAATTAAAAAGTACCCTATGTTTTCCCCAGGGTTCAAGTTACTTTCATACCAAATTTCATAAAAATCGGTTCAGCCGTTTTATCGTGAAAGCGTAACGGACAGAGTTACTTTCACATTAATAATATTAAGTATGGAAATTAGTATGGATTACAAGTTTGCCCAGTTTTTCCTTTATATCGTACTAGATGATGCCCGCGGCTTCGGCCGCTTGACAAATTATATACTAAAACCTTCCTCTTGAATCACTCTATCTATTAAAAAACCCGCATCAAAATCCGTTCCGTAGTTACATAGCGGGGGACTATGTTTTATTATAATAATGTAGTGAAGTATACTCAAATGTCTACGATTGCAGCCTTTTTTTTTTTTTTTTTTTACTTTTTTTTTTTTTTTTTTTTTTTTGATACGGGGTGGAAAATCCTTATGGATGTCCTCCGCCCTGGGGCGGGCGGAGGGGTCTGTCAGACTCTTACTGACTAAAAACCACCCCGATGTTCCATCTCACACCTACGTCGGGGGTCGCGGGAACTGGAGATACTTCCGCAACCCCCGGCTGGTGCCGGCCCGCTGCAGCGGGCCACTTCTCGGGTCAGGGGGGGGAGTGAATCAACCTTCGTCATATTTAATATTATTATAGCAAAAGATAGATTAACCGAGCACCTACCTTCAACTAATTAAGCTTAACTAATGAAGTTATAATAAAAATCATGAGTTAACATTATCAAAACAATATTCTTCAACAAACAAGCGATAATGAATCTATTAAGGCGGCAAAAGGGCCTTTCTTTTGTCCTAATATTAATCCTATTGTCGAAATAAGAATTAGCAGAATCCATTATGTCTGTCTATGATTAGTAAAGCGTATTCAACTGAAGTCAGGAGAGAGTATGAAGCTTATCGCTCATTACAACAGCTTCAACACAGTCAGTAATGTGCCATTCAAGTTGGGCTTCAATTCATCGCCTGCCTAGCTTTTTCCCAATTCTGATAGGGGTCCCGTCTTCCCCATACGGGGGACAGTCCATGAGGATTTCCCCACGTTAAAAAAAAAAAAAAAACGGGTTGGGTTCTAGTCTATCCAGATGCTACCTTAGTTCCAGTGTTTTACATGGAGCGACTGCCTTCCTGATCTGCAAACCCAGTTAGGTACTAGGTAACACGATACCCTTTGGATAGACTGGTAGTCAGATTTTCTGGCTTTTGACTTCCCATGACGACTGTCAAAGATCTTCGCATGACAGCCCTTTACATGCTTTCCGAGACACGGAGGAGTCTCGGATGATATAGATGGTAACCCATCCACAGACCGACCGCGACAGGGGTAGCTTAACCTCGTGGTTAAGCTCGACACCATCATATTGCCGTCCACTGCTAAACGCAAAGATCGCCAACCAATCCGTTCTTATATGATAGTTTTCTTGGAACTCGTTTAGTTCCATGCAGTACCAGTATTTTTTTTTTTATCTATTGATAGGCATACGTTTGACCACTATCTCACCTGATGGGAAGCGATGATGCGGTCTAAGATGGAGCACGCTTGCCTAGAAGCAACTTATTCACTCTTAACTTAAAGACTCCCAGGTTGTAGCTATCAGGAAACACATATTATTTGTAAATCCTAGTTTTCCTTGAATTTTGTCTTTAATTTCAAAGTTATCTCGGTAAGAGGCATCGCGCAGTAACTAATAATGTATTTAAAGGTTGTCCCGTTATTAACGTTTAAGTGACCCATTTTCCTCCGTTGACTCTCGGAACTATCTGTCGCTAAATTATTCTATTTTCTTCCGTTTCTTTGGAATTAAACTCCTTTTCGTTAAGAATTTGGTGTCAAAATTGAAGGGTACTTGAATTTTTGTTGACTATATTATTTTAGTAACAGACGTTACACTGTGACAGTGTGCTTAATATTACTGTTTTGTAAGTATTAGTGTGGAATTTTATATGGATAAGGATTAAGTATTTGTTTTATATTACAATTATTTTTTAAATTGCTGCACCTTAACATTGTGGTTAAATGTCATTGAAAAACATCCATCGGTTTCCAAGTAAACTTCAACTATTTCCGGCGACATGGATAGTTATCTCTTTTGGTGAATGTACATTAATAGTACATTATGATACAAGTAAGCTAAGTTTATCATTAAACGCGAGGCTATATCGCAGCTCGAGCCAAAGACGAAGATATAGAGGAACAGAGAATGTGGTAATAAAATGCGCACACGTTTCATACGAGGTTTTAAAACATACCAGTGCGAAAAAAAAAAGATTTAAATTCATTGAAATACACATTAATCGGGCACACAGATTGAGTCATTAGGTTACGTTGAAGTAGATGTCTGTTTGGGACAAATAACAGGGAAATCATTGCGTCTTTACGTTATTAAGGGTGAGCAGAAAACAAAACAGGACGGACAAATGATTGTAAAAGACCAACAAAAATATTCTTAACGAAATTTTAATAATACCTAAATCAGTCCTAATCCAGCTTTGCTGAAATTTAACTGACAAAAAACTTATTTAATTAAAATTTATTTGCTTACCTTGAAAAACAGCAATCCTACTTTTGTCTTTTCGTCCTAAATCCCCAGCTCGTATAATCCTAAGATCCATAAAATTTACCTAAAGGGCTTTGTAATTAAAAACTTAAGGATTTTTTTTTATTCGAAGCTCTAATTGGTAGAGTTTCTAAAGACACTGTAGTCGGCCGGAATAATATTTAAAACCGTTTAATATATTTTTTAACTTCATTTAAGAAGAATCGTTTTCTTTTTAGTAAATTTTGTTTTAATCTTTTCAGTTGTGTAATATAATCCATAAATAATTTTCAATTACACAAAATTGTACCTGTAACTGAAGCACGTGTGTGTTAATGAGTCAAGTACATCATGAAAATTTTAATAATAGGTACCTTCAAATTTTGTCCCACTGGGCAAAAACCTCATACAGAGAAAACATGGGCAGCAGAGAAGGCAGAGCGTTGATCACACGCTTACTAAAGGCGAATTGGTGATTTCAGACTTAGTAATATTTCATTTACGTCTGAAATCGCCAATCCGCCTAGAGCGCACGTGGTGATCAATGCTCATGCCTTCTCTGAATGAGAAGAGGCCTTTGCCCTGCAGTGGGACAATTATAGGCTGGTATTATTATTATTACGTCTAAGTTTCCTCAAGATGTTGTCCTTCACTGATGTCAGAAGAATTAATAATGCAGATCAAAGGATTTCGTGTTTTATATTCCTCATTCTTACTTAAAATCAATACTTTCATATTAATATTATAAATGCGAAAGTAACTCTGTCTGTTACGCTTTCACGATGAAACGGCTGAATCGATTTTGATGAAATTTGGCATGAAGATAGATTTAACCCCGGGGAAGGACATATGCTACTTTTATCCGCGATTTCGTCTGCATCCACTATAACCGACATTCACGCGGACGAAGTCGCGGGCAGAAGCTAGTATGAAATAAAAAGAATAATAATTGATGATCAGAACTTAAAGTTTTTAAAAGCCTCTAGAAATACTTTCTAAATTATGACAGAAGATTACCACTTTCATCGTTTCAAACAAATGGTTCCTCTATAAATGTTCGTGATCCACTCAAATTTGTGGGGCAAGTTAATTGGCAAATTGGAACACGTACCAACCTAAGAATGTTGGCAGAAACCGGTCGTAAGGATGTTCCACTTGAACTTGAAAAGGATAATGTGACGAAGCGATTTTGATCAATGAAAGATACGGGACAAAGTTAGATTGGTTTAGTAATAGTCTTGAAATTGAGGATTACATTATATCGCTTTTTGAATTTTTTGTCACGGACAAAACTTTCTGGTAATAATACAGCTCTTTGTGAAGGAACTTCGGAGAAGTAATAAAACTATATGTATTTCTGCCGCTTTACTGTTTTCCGCTTTTAAGGTCATGGATAATGGTGTAGTTACAGGCACATGAGAAAGCAGTGCCTAAAGACGAGGGATTATAACCAGTGTGCGTTGCCAGTGATGGGGTGCGCCAAAGTTCACCTAAATTTTCAACTCCGATAATTGGAAATCCGAAAATGTTCTTCCTAACATTTTTCATCCTAACAATCACAATTCCTAACTACTCTGTCTCTAATGTTCATAATCCGAAGTATTCAACTTCATAATGTCAGTAGCAATAAACATCTATTATACTTTTATTTGTTTTCCTATATTTTCTCAACATCTTCTACACTATTATTCAAAGTCATATCTTTTTTGTTTAGATTTCTTTTTATTCATAATAATCAGTACTATATACATTAATATAGCGTAACTTTATTTTCACATAACATGTATAACGGTGTCCCCTTGTTTCGCAGACAGAAATTTCATAGAATTTCGTTTTACAGAAAATGTTTCATATAATATTTGGTTCTTGTAATTTTATTTCGACTATTATTGTTTCAAAGACTATTTACTTGAAAGAAACATATTTCACAGAAACACAATTCAATGAATTTTTATTCACATTTTTTTGTTTAATAAACTTTTCAAACAGTAGAATTATTTTTTAACGAATATTTTACAACGAAAATATATATAAATAGACAATAACTAAAATATTGTCTTAAAAAGTGAATATGTTGTGCTACAAAAGTTAATGACAGAAACGAATCGCTGCGAAACCGACTTCACGTAGTCTTGTCTGCCCTACACCTAGAGTGTAATTTAAATCCGCGTAGGCGCGGAGGGGCGAGGCGGCCCGCGAGCTGAGGAGCAGGTGGTTTTAACGCCCGCCGCCGCGGCTGAGGCTGGCCGGCGAAGCCGGCCAGTAAGCCGAAGCTGCGGTGGTGAGCGTGAATACCATCTGCGACGATAAGCTCGCGTGGGACCGCCGGAGCCCCGCAACGCCGGAGCCGTGACAGAAATCATGCCTGCTGCATGTTGCATGCTCGCTTGCATGTTGCATGCTTGTTTGCACGCTGCATGCTTGCTTGCACGCTGCATGCTTGCTTGCACGCTGCATGCTTGCTTGCTTCCATGCTGCATGGTTGCTTGCGCGCTGCATGGTTGCTTGCGCGCTGCATGGTTGCTTGCGCGCTGCATGCTTGCTTGTATGCTGCATGCTGCATGCTTGCTTGCACGCACGCGCAGTAGGTTTGAACTTAGCAATAGACACAAACTCAGTACGTTATGTAAAGCATACCCCCAAATAATAATCATACCCTCAAATTAAAACTATAAATATCATCTTCTACCCACATATAATTTTTATTACACATGGTAAATGTTTCTTTCCGAGTATGAGTGAAAATATTATGGTTGTGCTTAAATGGTATGTTTAGGGACATAAGCGTTATGATAAAAAATAGTAGGAAATTAAATATATTTACATTAATGATATTATTAATTACAATGTTCGGAAACATGAGTGTTATGAACATCGCCGGTAGCACTACAAATAGTATGAATAAAAACTTTAGGATGAATAATTTTAGGAAGAGTGATCATTCGGATTACAAATCCTTAGGAAGTACAATTTCGGGTAAAGAACTTTAGGTGAGCCAATATGGACCCCCAGTGATGACATACGGCATACAAACGTGTTCCTTAACTGCTGGCCTACTAGAGAAGCTCAGAGTCACGCAACGAGCCATGGAGAGAGCTATGCTCGGAGTTTCTTTGCGCGATAGAATCCGGAATGAGAAAATTCGCCGAAGAACTAAGGTCACCGACATAGCTCTCAGAATATGCAAGTTAGTGGCAATGGGCAGGTCACATCGCTTGAAGAACCGATAACCGATGGGGAAGAAAGGTGCTTGAGTGGCGAACACGAACCGTAAGGCGCAGTGTTGGTAGGCCTCCCACCAGATTGACCGACGACATCGTCAAGGTCGCGGGTAACCGGTGGATGCAAGCGGCAGGTTGCCGCTCTTTGTGGCATTCTATGGGGGAGGCCTATGTTTAACAGCGGACGTCTTTCGGATGATGATGAGGATGAGACAGTGGTGACAATTTAACATCACGTCTGATAGCTTGTTTGCTAATCAATGACGATAAAACTTCGCTTATGAAAAGAGGTAATAGTAATCTATAAATTTATTTATTTACTAAATCAAATAGGCAGTTGCATTGATATTATTTAAACTGACCTATGCCTAGAATGTTCTTTTCCAAAAGGATTCATCGTAATAAAATTAACGATCTATGCCAAAGTTCATGCGCAGCAAAGGACATCCAGAGCTTTTATGGCACACCATTAAACTCAATTTAACAATTCAAACAACTTAAGCAAATACAACAGACAAAATTTCCCTAAATTTCCGTCAATTTTAGAAATGTTGAACCAGAAAGCTTACTAAGAACAATAACAAAACAAAGTTCTGTATGTACTTAAGCTTATTTGTGTCAAGGTCGGGAGCTCCATTCTCCTTGCAATAAGGAGTACTCACTGAGAACGGAATGTTTTTACCTCTGCGCACGATTTCTACATTATCTTAATCTTTGTTCAGATTCCATTGTAACATGAAAGGATCTAGGACATGAAAGGTTTCGAAGTGAAACGAGTTCGTGTAACGAGTATTGTATGGAGGAAGTATGAAGTGTCCATGTCTATTCTGTAAAAAATATTTCTCAGTACATTTTGGACTTGAAATGGGCTGTTAATCTCTAGCATGGTTGAATGATAGTTCACCTTATACTCACATCACCTAAATGCACTGTGGGAGATTTTTATAGAATAACACTTCACACTGTCACGGTTTTGTGCTTTTTTAAGGCTTCTGGAACTAATGCAATGTCTTCTACTGCCTTGTAGTTACCATAATACAGTTGGAGTTATTAGCTGACGATGATGAGACTTTTTTAATGATTTTAAGACAAACTTCTCTCTAAATTAAACTACCAAATTCCTAAAAAACAATGAACATTTTACGTTAAATGTAACACTGTGCGCAGAGTTCAGTAAATATTCAACAAAATCTGAAACTGCCTTACCAAGTAGAGGGGTAATTCAAATGGAAAACGGGAAAGAAAAAAGGACCGCGCCACGAAGGACCAGGTCTATAAACAATAAGTTTCGAAAAACTGAACAAAAAGTTCTTAAGGTAGCGTGTATTTTGTTTCCTTATCTTCAGACGTGACCGGTCTTTTCTTTACGAAGTGAGAAATGATCCCAATTTGTGCGCCTGTTAAACATCTGATACACTATATATTTTTCTTTCTCTTTTCACCGTATTTTGTTTTGTTTGCTTATGCTATGAGAACAAGAGATAATTGATTCATTGGGTAACTATATTTATTACGTCGTTATTTTAGGGAGGACAAATATATATCAATCATGATCTTAATTTTTTATGTTATTGGATTGTATTGAGTGGTCTTTGACTGACATCCAAAAGTCCAAACTTAAGGTTTGCCAACGTGCTATGGAGCGCAGTATACTTGGTGTTAAATTAACCGATCGCATTCGTAATACCATACTGCGCTCCAAAACACAGATCGTTGACGTAGCTCAAAAGGCTGCCCAGCTTAAATGGGACTGGGCTGGACATGTCTGCCGCATGCCAAACGACCTATGGGCCCTTAAATCCCAAAATTGGTGCCCTGAAATGACGACACGGGGCCGTGGTAGACCACGTAAGAGATGGCAGGATGACTTGGATATCTTTTGAGACCAATGGAAGGAACGGAGGGAGGCCTTTGCCCTGCAGTGGGACAGTACAGGCTAAATATAATAATTGGATTGTAAACAAGTCGGCGGTTCACCAGAGTTCAGTGGTCACTTATAATATCTGCGATACAAGAGGCCTTATAGATACATTGCCATTCCAGGGACCAAGATGAATTGTCTCATGTGCACTGTTCAAACTGGAACACAACGACGTTGTTTTGCAGCAAAAATAAGTACGGTTGATTTTTTTTTACTGTCTTTACGCGGCTATGGTATCGCTGCGACCAGAGCTGATCTATTGTGATAACCGTTTGCAAGTATAGTGGTAGTATTTCTTCAGACTAGCTCCTTCACAAAAAGTACTACGTCTACTGCAATTGTGTCTATCATGGTCTTCATCTGATCATTTTAACCCTGAATATTTTCGTTCCGACATTGGCATTGGCAGAACAATAAAAACCTATCGCACACTTCTTGGTATTCTCGTATCTACCAATATAAACGTGTCTCTAAAGAAAAGTTCAAGAAAAAATTCTCAGTACTTCTGTTTATTTGGTTTTTTTACGAGCGCCGTAAGTGTCCAATTTCATTTAGAGTGAAAAAAAATGTTGCGTATACCGTTTCGAGGTTAGCAAAGTATGGAGGAGGAAGTTTTGGATATTTTATGAAACTTCACGATTTCTTTCTGGTAGTTTGGTTGATTTTTAAGTCCTATCAGCTAGTCTATAGCGTTCTTTTCGAATCGATTTATTTTTGTAAGAGGGTCCAGTAGGTAGCCACATTTATCGAACCATTAGTGGCGTTTTAATGTCCTCTAAGGAGCAGGTGTAGGGTCACTTTGGCACTGTAATATGTGGTCTATCGTCTGGCCAAAGTGTAAAAGCGTGTCTATTATTATCTCGATAAGATAGTACTAACTGTCAGTACCAAGATTAATGTGGCAGCTTAAGTAGCAGGTCAGTAATTTATAAGTGAACAGTCTAGATTACACTTTATGTAGAGGGCATTGAGGTTTAGTTAACCTGTGACTTCGGATCCTATGGTCATCGTACATTTATTGAACGCGATTGCAGGTGAACTTTGACCTATATGGATAATATAACCTTCATTTTTGTAAAGCTTATGGGACAATAAGTGTTACGATATCAGTCGTATACCTCTATGTACGTTATGGTGTGTGAGGAGTCGGAGGGTCGAACCATCCAAACCATCGTCTTGATACAAAAATAAGCTTAACGCAATTTCATAATACATCTAGAATAATGTGCCATACCAAACGGTAAAATTTTCCGCATTGAATATGAACCTTAATCTTTTTTAATAAAGTTAAAAATTTATCAAAGAGATTTGACAGATTGTTGTAGCTTGATATGCTGGCCTCTGTACTTGGACCTCAAAAATACAACAAAAAATGTATGTGTGTATGTATATCAGATGTCTGACACCCATAGTACAGGGTCGCCCTAGTTTGTGGTCAGATGGCCGTGTGTGAAAATGTCCCCACATATTATTATAATTATTATAATCCAAGAGTTCAACTACAAACGACTGGAAAATATCGTTACCAGTAAGGTTATTATACTTTCAATGTTTGATGTCTTTGCAGCTGCAGCAACAGCGCCACCTCAGCACGCTAACTGTTCACTAATCACTGTTATTTTTGTACACTTAACTGATTGAGCTGAATGTTGCAGATTCACGCGTTGATAGCTGAGACTGGTCATGACTTAACTGCTATGGCTTCTTTCATCTTTATTTTCGAATTGATTCATATTGCTCTTTATCTTCATTGTTATCACAACCAGTTCAGAAGCAACATGAATAATGTAACCAGGATTTTGTTAAACTTCATCAAGAAGAGTATCATGCTTCTTGCTTGTTCTTCTCTATTGAGACCTAGGTTTGAGCACGAGCAACTAGTTTCAACTTTTCTGACTGCTGTGATCGACAATTGAAAATGCCAGGTTTTAACTGAAATTTTGACTTTCACCTTAGATAAGGTTTTCTTTTCTTACCTCCTGATCATTTACCAACAGTAAAAATAATAATGTATAAACTAAAGGTAAAGAAAATATAGCAATTCCATAACAATCACATAAAATCCCAACAATTGCAGAAACAAACAAAACTTTCCTCTCAACATTAGTGAACGTACGACAAAAGATGACAACACTTAGATAGTCTGAGTAATAATATACCAAATATTTGTTCCACATTCGCTCCTGGAATAACGCGTTCTCAGAAAATACGTTGAACGCGATGAACGTTGCGTATCTTGCGAACGAAATATTATGTAGGTAAATGTGAAGTGACGTGACGTATTTAAGAGCTAAAGGGTATTCAAGACGCGCGTTTTGAACGTACGTTTTTAGCGACAATTCTGAGATTCAATACACCTTTATTGAATTTTGGAATATTCGCTTTTTTTAAATTTGTAAGGCAAAAGGCAGTACGTTTGATAACATTTTTGATTGAATATTAGGTACTATGCTGCGCTTTGGCTAGTATTACTATGATATTGAAAATATCATAGTAAAAAATAAGTATTTTTACATGAGACTTCATTATTGTAGTTTGAAATAATCGACGACACGGTTGGCGCAGTGGCTGAGCGATCGACTGCTGTGCAGCGTGTAGCGGGTTCGATTCCCGCCCAGGGTAAACATTTGTGTGATGAGCACTTGTGTTTGCCTTGTGTCTGGGTGTTGTTTATCTATATGTGTATGTATTTACAAAAATAAAATGTATTTGTGTATGTATATCAGCTGTCTGACACTCATATTACAGGGTCTCCCTAGTTTGGGGTCAGATGGCCGTGTGTGAAAATGTCCCCACATATTATAAAAAAAAAAAAAAAAATTTAGAAACCAATTTGTAATCACGTGTTTAAAGCAATGATAAGTAGGTATTACAAGTAAAAACGTATAAACAGGTTATACGCGCTCCGCGAGTGCCACATGAAAAACTATGCTAATTAGCTCACTTGAGCTCAGAGTCACGTAGACGTCAATAGGAGTAGGTTGTGTCTGGAGTATCAAAATGCGCTCCAAAACAACCGAAAATGACGTTTTCCTAAAATATCGAAATCTATGTATCACTTAATATAGTGTGACATTACAATATTACATTATTTATCTTGTGCGTTAGTGTACCATATTTTTAGAGGCCCTTGGCTATGTAAACACCGTTCAGATCAACCGGTTATGGTTGAACTATGCGTCCAAGGATGGGTGACCATCCATTTCATACCGTGACCCCTACGTACTTTGGTCATCATCATCATCACCATCATAATTTCAGCCGAAAGACGTCCACTGCTGGACATAGGCCTCCCCAAAGGGGGTTTTTGCCATAATCGCCACGCTTGGCAGGCGGGTTGGTGATCGCAGTACGGTTGTTACAAAGGCACAGAGAACGCTGCTGCCCATTCTCTGGTAAGTCCCTTAGTCGCCTTTTACGACACCCACGGGAAGATATGGGATGGTGCTATTCTTTACGCCGACACCACACGGACACCGTACGTACCTTGGTAATCACGTAAAATCGTTGATCCCGGCTGTCAAACGTAGGTTTTAGACAGTCGTTATGGTTAGTCAGAAGCCAAAAAGTCTGACAACCAGTCTTACCAAGGGGTATCGTGTTACCGAGTATCTGAGTTCGTGGAAATCAGACTGGAAGCCGACCCTAACCTAGTCAAAGTCAAAGCATTTATTTCAATTAAATCATTTGCAGGCACTTTTGAATTGTCAAAGAGTCAGTTAGTTAGTCAGAAAAATGAAGGTAGTTGCGAAAATGCTAAGCAGATGATGTTAGTGTACCATTTTCAACCGACTTCAAAAAAGGAGGAGGTTATCAATTCGTCTGTATTTTTTTTTTGTTTGTTACCTGATTTCTTTAGACTGTGTGAACCGATTTTGATGATTATTTTTTTATTTGAAAGCTAGTACTTCCCGTGTGGTCCCATTTTAATTTGGTTTAGTTCTGACAATGGCATCCATGAGAAAACCGTATCAGTCTGAAATTTGCGATTTGTTACGCGATTTCTCCGGCAAACGTAAACCGATTTTGAAAATTCTTTTTTTTTATGGATAGGGTATGCTTCAGGGGTGGTCCCATATAAATTTTATCGAAATTGATTCAGCACTTTTTGAAAAATCAACAAATACCCAAAAATTTTACATAGACGACGTTTTAGTTTCATCAATGTTTGTAGTAGTTAACTTTCAATCACTTCTTAATAGATTTGGATGAGAAGGAAGTACTAAAAAGCGGAAAATAAAAAGCTTTTTTCAAAAAAGACAACCGCCTTCAAAGGCTAAAAAGTGAAAAATAACTTTAGCACACATTGACTTTAGTTTCGGAAGTCGGTGGCAATACAAAACAACAAACAGAACAAAGCCACTGAATTTCGAAACTAAAGTCAATGTGTGTTCTATGCTAAAGTTATTTTTCACTTTTTGAAGTTCCAATCTTGTATACGTAACTTGTATCTACACCTTTATACTTGTATGAAGTCATAAAAAACGCGTTTCAGATAAATGATAAAAACGTGTTGTCTGGTAACGTTCTTTATCTATTTACGTACGCCAACGTTGTCACCAATTTACTTGTTATACGTAACTTCGTAAATTTCGTGAATCGTGAGTATATTAGAGTAGGTACTTGACTACAAGTAGCTACGAGTCGGTCCTTGCCGATACAGCGGACCTGGGGGCCAAGTCTGCTATTTTTATAATGCTGTCATTCCAACACGATCCCATGGTCATTTTGCTAAAAGTTCGTAATCTGCTAAATCCATAATGGATGATCATTGGTCGGTCAATGGTCTCGTAATAGAATTGTGTTATAATGACATTGTCAACAAAGAACATTTATTCATGCCAGATTTCATTTATATATATTTTTACATATTATTTATAAGTAGTTTTAAGCAATCTGAAGTAGTAAGAAGTTCGTAAACTAAGTCAGTCATTAATTTGACATTATGTACGAGATTACCATTCTATATCATTTCTTTCAATGGAGTGTCATTGGTTGACCATTGGAAAGTCATAATGGCGCCATTATATTAGTAGATTACCAAACTTGTCAAAATCAACAATTATGAAATCAATGATAGACCATTCTGACACTATTGTAATAGCAGACTTGAGGCCCTGTTCAAACCTATTGCCTGCTTAGATATTTAAAAAGAATTCAGTGTGCCACATCACATCCTTTGCAATATTTTTTTAGTGTCATAATCAATTTTACTTGTTTTCTTTTTATATTTGTAAAGTCAAAGTCAAATCGTTTAATGCAATTACCGCATTAAAAGGCATCTTCAAATCTCATTTACGAATTAAATCTAGTTGATCTCACCAAATGGCCGTTTCGTATGGAGACGAATAGGCAAGATACTCCATACTTACTCTTTAAACAAAAGATTTACAATAAATAGTTAAATAATTGTAAGAAAGTGACAACGAACGTTTAGCCGTCATTACTAGTGGGAACGGCGTAAAAAAGATGGCCGCGCTACTGTCAACAAATCATTATGTCGCAATGGGAAAGGTGCCTTTATTTTAACTTCGGTGATTCCACGGCAGCGAGCATTCTCAACGAATTGAAACAAGAAATATTTTATTCAGTATTTCAAAAATTAAGGAGAGTCGTAATTGTATCCAGTGTAATTAATTATATTCATTATTCTATTTTTAATATTTTCAGTTTTACAAATCCAGCTTACGTCTATGCATGTTTGTGAAAAGTTAAGTAATTGGCAATTCCTATGAAACATGTTTAATTAAATTCTTGGGATCGGTTAGCGGTGATAAACAAAGTAAAAAAATAAACTATCATTGTGGTAAATTTCTGCGAAAACTCCCTGAAACACGTTTTTCAGTCTGCGTACCATTTAAGGGAATAGTTTATTAAAATTGCAAAATCATGTTACAGTAACTTAATTGTCTTAAATGCCTACTTGTCCTGGTAGAGTAAGTGAGATAGACTGGAGGTGTGGACGTCGTGGACGTGTGTTAGTATGCGTGTGTGTGAGTGAGTGAACGCCAAATGTCGTATCATATCGTTAGTATTCACCTAGTGTTTCTGTCTCCTGCTCGATAATAAGGGAAGTGAAAAATATGTTTATCATTGAAACATATTGTCCGTATGGCGTCGGACGTAAAGAATAGCACCATCCCATACCTTCCCGTGGGTGTCGTAAGAGGCAACTAAGGGACTCACTAGAGAATGGGCAGCATCTCTGTGCCTTTGTAACAACCATACTGCGATCGCCAACCCGCCTGCCAAGTGTGGCGATTATGGCAAAACCCCTCTTTGAGGGAGGCCTATGTCCAGCAGTGGACGTCTTTCGGCTGAAATGATGATGATTGAAACATATAAAGAAGGATAGTCAGCTAGACTCGGCGTTACCAAGTGCTAGCTGTCCAGGGTGTGACGGACGTTTAGAATCACGCTTTGCGCACGTTACCCAGATAGGCCGCTGCAAACACAATCTAGCAAAATAGGGGAGAATAGATCCCACTGAAACCCAGTGTGAGTGCGGTGATCCTGACCAGACAATGGCCCACTTACTACAGTGCCTAAAGTGCCCCTACACCTGCACCTTAGAGGACATTAAAAACGCCACTAATGCTGCGATAAATGTGGCAAGTGTAGTGTTGTGTAAGTGTAGTGTGGGCCCAAGTAGTCTAGCATAAAAGAAAACCATCGAATCGAAAAGGAGAAGACATATTATATACAAACAGCCACACTGAGAACAATTACTTGTAGGGCATTAAACTATTTATTCTGTGCGGGAATCAAACATGCGACACGCAGCCCAACGGCCAATCGCTGTATGTATGTATCGTCGACATAGCTATTATAGTACCCATACCGGCAAATAGTATTTAATTCCGTACAACTTACAGGTCTTTTAGGTTGAGATACAAACTCTATAATTCAAGGCTAGCAAATACTCAAGGGTAAAACATAGATTAATTCTCACCGATTGCTATACAATTTGGCCGGGGATGTAACTCCCGACCTATTCTATACTAGCCCCCGTGGGCCTGGGGCAATGATATCGCTACTCGATACCCCCAGTATGCCCAGGGGGTGAAAAGGGGTTGTTTTATAGTGTAATCATTATGGCTGTGTTTGGATAACCGTGTGATTAAAATTTCGGGGTAGATAATCTTGTTTATAGAATAGCGTACTGGTGTTTATTAACCTAAGAGATCACTCGTATGTAATAAACGTAAAATTATACTACCCATGAAATTAGAACATAAAAATCAAATATGCTACCCATAAGAATTTAAATTATTCAACCCGCAGGAACATACGCAAGAAACCTTAGCAATATATTTTTGTTTTTGTTGACAGAAACAAACTAGAAGCTCGTGGCTAAATAAAAGCCGTACAGATCGATCGGTCAAAGAATAAGCTACGCTTGCCGCGGTCGGTCTGTGGATGGGTGACCATCCATACCAAGACCCCTCTGTGCTTCGAAAAGCACGTAAAACCGTTGGTCCCGGCTGTCATTCGTAGATCTTTGACTGTCGTTATGGGTAGTCAGAAGCTGGAAAATCTGACAACCAGTCTTACCAAGGGGTATCGGGGCTCGTGCTACCAAGCAACTGGGTTGTGGAGGTCATTTAGGCGGTCGCTCCATTTAAAACAGTGTTATTCAGCTGCATCCAGTTAGGCTGGAAACCGACCCGAACTTAGTTGGGAAAAGGCGAGGCATATGATGATGACAGACAGAAACTAGAAAATTCACAACATATTAATAAACTCTATAATAAACGTGCTCTCTTTGAAAACAGTTTCTGACTTCGCAATTGGAATAAATAGTCAAAATACGTAAATAAAACAGGCTCGGTTGGATCGCAAAGCATTGGTAAAATCTTAAATGATGGTGTCGTAACAAGCGACTACCATCGACCATTACTCGTCAAACAATAATATCGTTTTTACTTAACAAATCGATGTATCATCTTTATAAATAATGTATTAAACAAACTAAGTAAATATACTCGTACGAATAATATCGGAAACGCAACTTATCACTTAGCCTTAGTGAGGACTGATGAAAACTTATTAGTTCGAGACAAACAATGGATGAATAGTAAGAATAAAAAACAGAAGAAGGGAGGAACGAAAATACCCGCAATAACGATAAATAATCTTCCTTTCTGTTGGCATAGCAATGACTTGGACAAACGAAAAGGTCTGCGAATACGGTACTGTACATGGAGAGCAAATAAATCGCAGGACATGATGGAATTTTGATGTCCAAGAGGGCCTGGCCAATATGTCAGTGTTTCTGGGCAAATAGCTTATGAGACAGTATTTTTAGGATTGATTTATCTTTGTCATCTGAAACTGTTGCGATTTTATATCTAGATCGGGGGCAATTTTAGTAGCTTTTAGAAACGTTTGTATGTAAAAAGGTCTCCTTTTTTATCAATATTTTTCTTGAACGTTTCTATAATAATTACGAGAATTTATTTTCTGAAATTTCTATAATACATCCCTTTACGAGTATGTTGGTAAAATTTGAACAAAAATACAATTTAAAAAATGTACTCTCTTCATTTTTAACTGTGAGTCTATAAAATACAGAAGGAAACAAAACGATGCGCTTATGCGGATAAGAAGAATGAGAACACTTCATCCACCAAAAACATTTTCATGGAAAATATGCCAAGACGAGACCACTTGGTCCACACTGTCAAAAAGTTATTAGATCTCATGTAGAGCCAAGCTTAACTCTACACGCCCTAAGTCTACAACTTCACAAACACTACACCTTAGTCAAATATGTGACTCGGCTGTTTCCCTACCGTCACATGGGCGTGAGGTGAAAAATTTATTCACTGTTCATTACTTTTCTGTTTTACAATAGTTCCTGTAGTAACCAAACGGCCAAGCTGCGGCAATGTCGCGGATAAAAGCTAGTAAACATATACAATAACACGGATTATCATCATCAGCCGAAAGACGTCCACTGTTGAACATAGGCCTTCACCATAGAACGCCACAACGAGCGGCAACCTGCCGCTTGCATCCACCGGTTACCCGCGACCTTGACGATGTCGTTGGTCCATCTGGTGGGAGGCCTACTAATGCTGCGCCATCCGGTTCGTGGTCGCCACTTGAGGACCTTTCTTCCCCGTCGGTTATCGGTTTTAACACGGATATAATAATAATAATAATATAATATAAAACAAAATGCTTAAGGCGGGTTGACGATTTCAAACTCCTTTTAATTTCCAGGTTTCCTCACGATGTTTCTCTTTCACCGATGTCCAAGATAGACTAGAAAAGGCAAATAATAATTATGTTGAAAGTTATTGTTAAAAGTCATCTGCAACATTTTCATTATAATACGTCATTCTATTCAAAACACCACTCTCAGTTCCATGCTACATTACAGTGATAAAATATAAAACGCACATACCAACACAACATAAAAAAAAATCTTTCGTTCCGTGTATAAAATAAAGGTGTAGCTGTACAAGAATATTTAAAATGATTCCACAATTTCCACATACGGGTTTTTCATGCTAGAGCTAGCCCATAGCAGAGCTAGCATTAAAAAAAATACATTTCCCCACACTGGAAATTTTCTTGTTTTGTGGGGGAGTTTATATGAATCACATACGCAAAACAACCAACCTACTACCTGTAGGCTATACAAATATTTGATTCGTACGCGAATCGAGCCCGCGTTACGCAGCGCAGCAGGCAATCGTTAAACCACTGCGCTAACCGTGTTTTTATATCTAAAGTTCTATAAGTACTAATTATAAAGCTGGAATCTGTTCTGGGAGAATTAACAACTATAAACTGGATCAATATTTTGCATACAATAATCATAAATCTAAAGGTAGTCCGTGTGATGTCGGACGTAAAGAATAGCACCATCCCATTATATATATATATATTGTTACTAACACTATGAGTCTTGTTACTCGAAATTAATGATCATTATTATTATATCTTCCCGTGGGTGTAGTAAGAGACTTTATCAGAAGAAGCTACTAAGGGACTTTACCAGAGAATGGGCAGCAGCATTCTCTGTGCCTTTGCAACAACCATACTGCGATCGCCAACCCGCCTGCCAAGCGTGGCGATTATGGCAAAACACCCCCTTGGGGAGGCCTATGTCCAGCAGTGGACTTAATTTGGCTGAAATGATGATGATGAAATCTAAAGGAATAAGGGGAAAAAATTAGGTTTTTTTGGTTGTATTATGTTCATTTGTTAAGAGTACACTCTATGGATAAAATACTGAACCAATTTTACAAATTCTTTCACTTTCCCGAGTGGTACAGGCTATATTTTATTATCAAAGAATCGGAATCGTTAAGAAAATTCAGGTGAATAAAGTTTTGGCAAAGTGCTAGTAATGGTATATCACTCGATATTTCTTACATCTTCTTCAAACTCTTATTTCAAATTAAAAAATGCACAAGGAGATTTACGCTGTTTCTACATTATATTCTGTAAACAATTTTCCTTTATAAAGTAAAGCAAAAGGCCAATGTTCCAGGGATTACAATGATAGGGGCGAAAATGAAAATCTGTTTGTTTTTACTATGAGAAGCTTTGAAGCAATTTTGCTACTTATAAAAGTAATGGAAAAATGTTTTGTTTATTCACTTTGACTTGAAAAGTCGACGGGCTTAATCGTTATCTTGCGATCAAGTGGTTGTTATTTTCACTGCGTCGATCTGGGCTTCAAGTCTGCTATTACAATAGTGTCAGAATGGTCTATCATTGATTTTCATAATGACGCCATTATATTAGTAGATTACCAAACTTGTCAAAATCAACAATTATGAAATCAATGATAGACCATTCTGACACTATTGTAATAGCAGACTTGAGGCCCTGGTTTGAGAGCTCGTTGTGATTGAACAATACATTCTTGAGTGTAAGAAAACTTTTCTAACAGTCTTCTCTGTATTTTCAAATGGAAAATGAGGGCCTTAAATTAATTAGTATTTATTGGCTGCTCTCCTATAACTTAAAACATTTTTCAATTAAACCATTTACAGGCACTTTAGAAATGTCAAGGAGTCGGTCATTTAGTCAGAAAATTGAAGCTAGTTATAGACTGAGAACAACGGATTAACTCACTGTGTTGTCGGGTGAAGCTAGTGCTTGGTTCAAAACTTTTTAAGACATCGTTTAAATTATTATGTATATGAAAGAAATAAATAAGGAAACCATTTATTTGCTTATAATGTAGGTATACATATCAGTGGGATGATTCTAGCAAGGGCCGTCACCTTCATCAGTTCTTTCCATCCGTTCGTGAGCGGCTGGCCAGGACATGGCTGGACGTGGACCACTGTGTTGCCCAATTTCTAACAGGACATGGCAACTTTAAAAGTAAATTATTTTCTTTCAAGCTTGTTGCTTCGCCTTTGTGTCCATGTTCTACATCTGACTGTGAATACGAACAATCTGCACATCATATCTTATGGGAGTGTATTCTTTGGCAGAAAGAACGCAATATTATGTTGGATAGTGTACAGGCTACATCCGGAGCAGTTTATTATGTGGACCTTGTGGAAACTAGAACTAATTTCCGTGCGTTCAAGCGATTTTGCCATACATTGGAATCAAATTTAATGTAACAGCTCACTTTTTAGGACCCATTAATTATGTTAATTATAATCCTGCTTGATATGGAGGGAAGTGGAAAATATGTTTTTTCTTACTCCTCCGCTGTTCTTTTCTGATTAATTTCGTTGCGGGATCCAAGACAGTTGAATCGTTTCTCTGGGACTCGTCGAGCTTCATTGCTCTGGCACTTTTCTGGTAGTCGCCACTGTTGATTCTGGCTTACAGGAGTTAGGTTAGGTTAGGTACAGTGGTTAGGGAATAGTGTGGCGGGCTTGTCTCATAAAAAAAAAAAACATATCAGTTGGAATAGTCCCGATACATTTTACCTTGCGGCATGCAAAATATTAGTTTTGAATTTAATAATATAATTACAACTACAACCATTACAATTATTATTAATAGTTCTACTCAGTATTTAATAGACATGGATCTGTCTGAAAAGATTAATTAATAAAATGTAAGTTTCAATATAATAATTTCAAAATGTTTGATGTCAAAATACTCAATACTCTAACTACAACCACATAAAATGTATCATATAGCTAATATCATTAAGAGTAATTTCAGTTTAAGTAAAGTCAATCAATACCTTTAATGTCAACATAATTCTAATACAAAAATAATCAATAAACATTCACTAAAATATTATGATGTTAGTATAATATTGATTAGAAAAAATAAAAATAATACCATCCTATAATTGTCCCACTGCAGGGCACAGGCCTCTTCTCATACAGAGAAGGCACGAGCAATGATCACCACGTGCGCTCAAGGCGGACTGGCGATTTAACACTTATAAAAACTATAAGTCCAGGTTTCCTAACTATAATTTTCCTTCTCCGATGCCAATGATGATGATGATTCGTTTATAATAATTGTTGTTTTTCTAGTGCCATATACATCCTTAGTTTTGTATAATTTAGCAGCATTATTTCAATTTTGTAAATGTGAATACCATGGAGCCATTTACTAAGTATATTAATACCTTTATGTTTGACAACGTCATGTTCGTGAACGGGCGCTGTCAGTAGAGATTGGTCAGCTCTTATCTGCCATGGATTAGATGCCACTTTATCTTGCTTCTTTTTTGTGTTTTGTATTGTTAGATTACCTTCATAGTTTTCACATATAGAAGCAACAAGAATCATGGAAGCAAACTTTGTAAAAACTTGATTTAAAAGAGTGTCCGTGGAGTTTCTTGCTCGTTCTTCTCCATAGAGACCTACCTACGTTTTGGAACGAGCAACTAGCTTCAACTCTCTGACTAACTGACCGACTCCTTGACAATTCAAAAGTGCCTGTAAATGGTTTAATTGAAATAAATGCTTTGACTTTGACTTTGACTTAGCCTTTCACAACTACATTGGGATTGGGTCCCAGTCTAACTGGATACAGCTGAATACCATAGAGAGACTGCCTGAGCCTCCACAACCCAGTAAGTGGGTATCACAATAACCCCTGTTAAGACTGGTTGTCAAACTTTTCACTACCCATAACGACACAGATCTACGGCTACGACCAACGGCTTTACTTGCTGTCCGAGGCACGGGTGTCGTATGCAATGGACCCATCGATCCATCCATGGATAACCGCGGCAAGCTGCTTTCGCGACCGATCGATCCATACGGCTTTTATTTAGCGATGACTCCCATAAATCCACACACCACACTTCCAATAAATATAATACATATGTACCTACTTCATAAATAATCGTGTCACTCTCTGCCAATCAAATTCTTTTATATTTTCAAATTATTTGTGTACTTCGTCATTGGCGTAACGTTTAATTGTATAATTATGTTACACTTACATGTATGTCAGCTGTGAAGTCACCTTGTATAAATAAATAAATCCAATACCCTATGTTTTTTTTTTAATTATAATATACACTAATTATGCGCACCAATTAAGGTAGGATATGATTTTAAGCTCTATTGTTATATGTTCCATTTTCCAGCAACGGTTATTTACAAAACAGAATAAACTAACATTTTCCACGATTTTGCCAAAGTGCCCATTTGTGTAACATCCATATTGTTTCTCACCTTCCTCAGTAAACCCATAATAAAATCATAACACACGGTGTTCGCTGCAAACATTTCACACGAGATTTTATCTCTAAAATACGGCATTTTTCTATTCCCCACTCTACAGAGCCATTCGTTTCTCTCATAGTACCCATGACATTTAAATGCTGTTTTTCGCTGGGTTCAGGCGCGTTCACACGGAACGTCTTTTATGACTCTTTGAAGTGGGGGAAATGCTGATTGTGATCAAATTCTACTTGATTATATTGGCGTACTCCTAAATAAACGGAGATGCGCCGAAGACCGCTATATGGTTGAAGTTCCACGGTCTCCAACCAAGCGCTTTGCTTCCACATTTATTGTGTGAACTGCTAGACTGAGATATTTACTGCCCGCCTCTCTGTTTCCTGATAAGTATAATTCATATATCTTCGAGCCACGAGTGAACCAGTTCATTTTAGGCAAGCGTACGCCACCTTAAGCCCAAAAGCAAGTCTATTAGAATATTTGAAATACCTTCACGATATACCAGTATGGGCAGTCATCAGCAGCTTCTACGTTGCTGATTAGTTAAAAATTTTATTAGAGCACTAGCTACTCTTTTTTATGCTAATACGATAGAAGAACTACGTATAGCATTTGGATTAATGATGCCAGAGAAAGTATGTGATCTTACTGGTTCAGCAGGGTTTAATAGTTAAAACTAGTTTCTTCTAATGATTTTGTCTGTAGACTTCAGAATTGGGCGAGCTTCAACTTTTCTAACTGACCGACACGTAGGCAATTTGAAAGTGCCTGTTAAATTTTGACTGAGGCTAAAGTCCTTAATTTTCTCACATGAACATAAAAACTGCAAAATAGAATGTGTTAAGCTAAATCAATATCTATATGTGTGCCAGATTTCAGTTACGTCCATTCAGCCGCTTAAATGTAATAATTAACTCAAACTCAAAACCTTTTATTTCAATTAAACTTTATTTGAATTGTCAGAGTCAGTCAGTCAGAAAGTTGAAGCTAGTTGCTCGTTGCAAACAATAGTTTTCTGTGAAGAAGAACGAGCAAGAAACTCCCTGAACTCTTTTAAAATCAATAATATATTACAGACGGTTACATCATTATTGTTGAATCTAGGGGTACAATGTGAGAACAATGTAACAAGTCTTGCATGTTAAAAGAAGTGTAGAGAAAAATATAATTATATTAAACAATTCAATTTAAAATTTAAAATAACCGAGGCTGCAGCTAAGAGATGACCAGTCCCGACCGACGGCGTCCGTTCACGAACATGACACACGGATCGGCACCATTTAGGTCAATGAAAGATATGCCTCGTAATTGGTAGCTTTAAAGAACATAGTGCTCACATGTATGTGCTATGAAAAATGATATACCTAATACTAAATAACAAACATCCATGCTCACAAACTTTCGTGTTTTATAATAACATAAGCAGGTAGGAAGTAGGATTTATTTCAACTATAGCTACATATATAGATGCCAAATCCGATACAAATTAAAAATTATGGCAACGCCCCCCATTTATGGGGCAGGCTATTGTTCAACAGTGGACATCTTCAGGCTGATGATGATGATGATGATGATGATGAATGCCAAATCAAGGTTATTGACTGGCAGCAATTAATTGCACTAAGTGCAGATTTTGTTGCTTAAAGAATAAACCGAATAAAATATAAAAAGCGGAACTTATAACCGGTTTTTTATTTCACTTTTCCTAGAGCCAGTATGTCGGGTGTCAGCCATACATTATGTAAGGAGGCGGGCTGTTCGACTAGGCCGAATATGCTGCGACCTTTGCCTCACTTCCGCGTTCGTGATAACTAAATTATTAGGTCGGGGCCGGCAAAGGAAGGAAACAAAAAAATCTAAGTATAACCAAACGTCATATAATATTTTTGTTGAAAATATTGCCCGGAATGAGGTTTAGGTATTTTCGTAATAATTGAAGGCTGAATATCTGATTTAATAATCTGGCAATTTGGGCCGGGTTGAATATTTAATATTTATAGAAAGGTAATGATTAGAAACCTTAGTAATACTTGAATAATGACTAAAAGCGGTAGTTATGGTTGTCAGAAATCATCAATGCCTACTTTTGAACTAGTCAACTCAAATCTTGAAACTTGGCCAGTGTACCGGTCAGGCTGCTTTAAATATTTCTCTTTCTTCTTTTCGAATTGAGGGTTTTTTTGTTAGACTACTTGGGCTACTAAGCCTTAGGCTTTTTGGACCTTAGGATACTAAAAAGGCCACTAATGCTGCGATAATTGTGGCCAGCGACTAGCCACATTTATCGCAGCATTAGAGCGCTTTTAGCATCCTCTAAGGTGCAGGGGCACTTTGAGCACTGTAGTAACTGGACCATTGTCTGGTCAGGAACACCGCAGTCACATTGGGTGTCGGTGGGATCTATAATCCCCTCTTTTGCTTAGGCTGTGTTTGCAGCGGCCTACCTGGGTGCGCAGTCTATTGAGCGCTTTCCATATAGGCCACTGCAAATCACTTCCGAGTGAAAGGTGTTTCTGGGGTTGAACGAAGTTGGGTGGTGGTGAAAGGGTGACTCAAAAGTAAAACAAGTTTTGAATTAAATAGAATACACAGTTTTTAGGCTTTAGATTACTATTTTTTCATAAAGAATATAGCATAGGGTTATTTATGTAATAACACATCGAACAAATTACCTACCCGTATTATTTATTTATTTATTTATTTATACTTCATGCACAAAGGTACAAAGGCGGACTTAATGCCTTAGGCATTCTCTACCAGTCAACCAAGGGTGGTGACGAGATAACATGGCAGGTGCAGGTTATGAAAAAAAATATATTAAAAAAGTTAAAAAGATATAAACTTACGAATATATAAACTACACATACATAATTTAATGTTTGGTATATAACATACCTATATAAAAAATATATAAACATATAATATATATATATATATATATATATATATATATATATATATATATATATATATATATATATATATATATATATATTATATAAATATAAATAAAGGAACAAAGTCATAAAATTATATAGTTATCATTAAATGTTCACAAACAAAAATCCTACTTCTACCGAGTCTAACTATATAGAATATTTATTCCAACCCTGCAAATAGACCCCAATTACCGTAATATTAGCCTCCGAAATTTTCGCTATTTTGAACTTTATAAATATTAGATGTACGGAACGGTAGGTACCTAATCGTATAAACTAGTAATCCCACAAGAATGTCCCTGAACAGCCGTAATTTAGACGCCTTCGTGTATTCTGAGCTGAATTTTAGAAAGAACTGCCTGTATGTATACCTACCTTTTTGTATGTTTACGCTGGTTGTGAATTATGAGTTGTAGGCACAGAATATTAAGGTACATAGTATTGTGACATAAGAAAAGTTATAATTTATAACTGTTTTGGTATCTATTTTCTCTCTTGGTATCAAGTCATCATCATGTCAAACCTTTAAACGGCCACTGCTGGGCATAGGTCACCTCCAGGGAGGGTTCAGCAGTAAACGCCCTGCATGGCCGATACATGTTGGCGATCGCAGTGTAGGTGTTATGGTACTCAGAAGGACGCTGCTGCCCTTCCTCTGGTTAATATATTTCTGTGGCATTTAAAAGTAATTTTCAAAATACGACGTGTCATATTTTTACTTATTTTAAGGTCCGTTTTAGCCTCATATACAATGACAATATTAAACACTAGCTTAAATTCTACCTGTGATTTTGTCCGCGCGGATAAAACATTCTATGACAATATATCATAAAATATTCTGACTGATGATTCGTTTGTTTGTTATGGATTAACTCAAAAAAGTCAAACAATTTTAAAAAATCTTACACCAATAGAAAGCTTCAATGTCGTAGCATGGGCTACGTTTGGTATGGTACATTGAGCTTCCATGCAGGTGAATTCGCGTGCAGAAGCTAGTAATATTAATAAGATGTGTAGGCCAATGGCCACATACCATAAAAATGATCCTCAGTTGGCTCACAGAACTTGAATGTACCGGGTCATCTCACAACGTATTTTGCCAAAATATCTGCACTATTTCAAACTACACTAAACATTTAAAGCAAGCATTCTATTCATCAGGCTTTTCAAGCTAAGTCAAAGCGACATCAACAGCGTTTGATGTCGTTTGATGAAGTCTAGATACCGAAGTCGAGACCTAAAGCCTGCGGCTTTTGCTGGATTGCCTCTCAACGCTATGTAAACTTTGCTGAGCTTCACAAAATAGGTCAAAAACGTTCTTCAAGACCTTGAACTGAGTTTTTTTTAGCGTTTTTATATGTAAACATGCGGAGTTGTCAGAATAGTCGAGTCTTTTTAATGTATCTTTTATATAAAAATCTTCTGTGCGTGTGTATGAAAGTGAACCTCCTAAACGCCTGGACCGATTTTGATAAGATTATTTGTGTGTGTTCCAGTAGATTTGAGAATGGTGTAGATTCACAATTGGACCCGGTAGGTGGCGCTGCAGTCGATTTGTAGGACTTCTTAGATGTATCATGTATCAAAATCAGAAATTCAATACTAATGAACGGAGTTCGCGTCAGAACTGTATGGCGTCGAAGTGATTCAAAAGTATTTGTGTGACAATCACATACTTTAAATAATTAAACTAGTAATAAATTATATAAATTAGTGTTAGTATATTAGTATTGAATTTCTGATTTTGATCATCTACTTTTGCTGTTGACTGGACTAGGAGCGCATAACTTGGTAGTACTTATCTATTTCACCCTGGTACCTACCTCTCCACTGCGAAGAGCCAAATTGCTGTGTCGAGTGGACACAAGGTACGTAGGATATGTAAGTAGGTAGGTGGGGTAGTGTAGGCTGGATCTGGATTTTTGATTTTCAGGGCAGGACAACGTCCGCCGGGCCTGCTAGTTTTATATAATTAAAGTAGGATTACGTAATTATGATAATTGCGTTATATTTGTGGAACATTAGTAGGTATTAAATAATTTGGCCCCACACTAGGAGTTTCACCTGTATCGTGAGTGTGTTTACATACATAATTTTTTACTACTACTATGACCCTGAAAATGAATCATCGAGATCCATACATCTATTTGTATGAAAAAAATATTTATTTAGAGGGTTTAAAAATGGTCCAATGTGGAGAATACATTACCAGGAGTAGATTGATATACTAATCATATTACAAAATCCCGCAAAATGCAAATATTTTAAAATGAAAATAACAGTTTTTCGTTTCATATCGTAGCCCATTTTGTGTTTATTAAAAAAAAATGACAAGTGACATTTAACGTATATTTTAAATAGGAAGACAAGTGATGTGAATTGTTGTTTTAATGGCGGATTTAAAAAGTACATTGATTCATCATTATTTGTGACATTATTTCCCATAAAACAGCTTTCAGTGTCAATGTTACTATTAGCTGCTGTTTCGTTCTATGATGAGCTTTTCATTAAAGTTTTCACTTTAAACATCCATTTATTTTTGCGGGATTTTAAAAATATTTTAAATGCCTTAAGATACTCTTTAGGCACCCAAGAGTATAAAATCAGAATTTCAACTTCTCTAAACACCTTTTTTTTTGTACAAATGATTCTTTAGAGCGTGACTAAAAAAATCATATTTATTGTAAAAACTAACATACACAAACAACGATACCCAGAACTACTAGGCAGTTGTTTTGTTGTAAACAATTGTTTCATGCGGAAATCGAACTCGCTACACCCACTACAGCAGCCTCGCAAATATATTATTATACCTTACTAAAAATTTTTTTTTTTGTAAATTCAAATTGGGTTTGAAACCCTCGTGGAGTGCTCATCTTCTCCTTGAAAAAATGTCCAAACGGTTTGTTGACTCTTCCCGTGAACCAAGAGCTGGTTTTTACTTTTCTCAGAGGTGAAGCATGATTGCCATCCAACGTGGCAATGCCGCCAGTCTCTTGGGCACATTCCCAGATGAAGGCGATGTGGAGGAAGTTTTTGATGCCCTATTGTATTGGTTTTTTAGTTTAATAGTAAGAGGTTTTCTTTTTATTCTTCGTGTTATTTTCAGTACCTATTGTAAGTACCTATACCCTGTTCACAATAAGATTAGACATTTACAAAAACCTTTTTTACATTCCGTTTAACCGATTTTGACTTATATTGCGTTGGTAGCATGACAAATGGCAACTGTAGTATACAGTTGTTATTGTAACCACTTTTTTGCCTCTAATGTCATCCTTAATCCTACGGAATAGAAGTCAAAATAGGTTGAAGGGACTGTAAAAAAGGTTTGTGTTTATGTCTAATTCTATTGTGAACAGGGTATACACAGTTAGTAGATATTCCATGAGAAATAAACAACATACCTGTGTGCTTCCAAGCCCACTTATTCGATTCGTTATAAATGGTACTTAAGTACAGTCAAAACTCTTAACCGGTCAAAATTACTTTTATCTGACTTCAAATAAAACCCTTATTAGGAGTCAAACGCGTTTTCGGTACAAAATATTTTTTTTACGTAACGTCTTTGTTATGAGAATCACTACTAAACATGAGTTCTTAAAAGGATCACAAAAAGAGACTACCAATTTAATGAGGTTCTTAGTAAGGACAAAGGACATGTTTCATTTTGGGCCCAGTCTATGTACATACTCCTCATATTTCTCCACTTCAAAAAAAAGAGAAAAATCCGTAGAATCCGGGAAAAATACAGATAGTTCGTTTCAATGTATACTGTTGTGGTAGTAAATTGATATTTAACAATTACTTTTATGGATTTCCAACATGGCGTCACTCAGATTTAGCCCAGGCTCCATACATTTTGAAACAACTCCTTGAAACCGATAAAAAGTACTATTCTCTGATTTTTGTAATCAAAAGTAATTCTGACCGGTTCAGAGTTTTGATTGTGACATATTGACATATTATTACACCAAGTTGCGTCGACATGCGTCCCTTCGTGTTCTGCCCATAAATTAATTAGCCTGTCACATAATATTATGATCTAGTAATCATGCATCCGGGTTTGGCCAACGATATTAGATGGGAATTATAATTATATATATCAGCCGCAGACATTAGGCACCTTGCGTAGTTATTACGTACCCAACCATACCCTAGTAGGTATACTACTACCATTGCTAGATAGCAAACGACAAGTAGCTTTAGTAATAATGTCATACACCCAGAGCTTTCTATATTCAAGGCTGTATATGGAAATCTTGGCATTTTAATTCCTGCCCCCCTAGCCATGATACCCAAATTGACAATCTACAATCGATTAAGCTAATAGAAAACTAATCAAATTTAAGGGAATGACGTCATTTCAACGATAGGTCACGTGATCGAAAATAAAAAATGGATTACGACGAGGCGTTAATTATTGTAGAAAGAGAAACGATACGAAATGTTTGGGGGGGGGCAGGAATTCTAGTAACTTTTGGAAATATTTGCATTCTAATTTCAGTCTCTTCATCATCTGCCTAGTCTCTTCCTAACTATGTTGGGGTTGGCTTCCAGTTTAACTGTATGCAGCTGAATACCAGTGTTTTACGTGGATTGTCCATCTGACCTCCACAACCCAGTTACTGAGTAACACGATACCCTTTGGAAAGACTGGTTCATAGGTTCATAGTTTGTTGAAATGTATGGAGTGGTTGTCTACTTTTACAATAATTGTAAATAATAATATGTGAACACTATGTATCTATGTATACAACTTAGCTGTCATTCTTTATCTTGTAATACTTTGTACATACTTCAATATAGTGTTTTTATGCAAGGTCCATCGTATTCACGTATAGTTATATAACTGTAAACTGTAATTGCAAAATATTGTACACCTTTTTTTTAAATGAGTAAGTATGGAGTTTCTTGCCCATTCTTCTCCATACGAAACTACCTTTTGGAATGGGCAACTAGAATCAACTATATTTCTTTTATTATGACGTTCAAAAGTGCCTTTTTAATGGTCTAATTGAAATAAATGATTTGACTTTGGTTGATATGATAAAAATTAAAAACAAATAGTAATCTGTAGGAAAATTCACGCGAATGAAGTCGTACGCAAAATAGTATGAAACTGACTCGCAGTTTGATTGTATGTACAGAGGCCAGTACATCAAGCTACAACAATCTGTCAAATTTCTTTGATAGATTTTCAATTTTATAACAGAAGAATAAGGTTCATATTCAATTGGGAAAATTTGACACTTTCGTATGGCTTGATGTGCTGGTGTCTGTACGTTTCCTCGCTCCCATTATACATCGTGGCATTTTAGTCGTCTTACAAAGAAGGTCCACTCAATGTATCCGACATAAAATACCTCTAACCGCGATTCAAAAATCGTTACATTAAAAAAATATTTACGACGATCCTAAACCCGAAAAAGTATGACAAAATAATAATGTTCATGAATATCATTATTTTTAAAATGAATTGTTTGTCTTTGGATTTATAATAAAGTAATGAGTATTGAGCAAATGAAGTGGGATCCGCTGTAAGACGGTAAAAATTCCACTGTGTTCTCCATACTTAATTCATACTTAACATAGCCTGGTTACATATTGAAGTTAACACCCACTTACCATAATTTTGATGATGTGCATCACTTACTATAAAACCTTATGAGCTTAGCCCAGAATGACACTAACACTAGTCTGAAATTGTTTCAGGAGCACCGTTGCGACCGTTACCAGCAGGACAACGTTTACGGCTTACCCCAGATAGTAAGTAACGTTCTATTTTATTTTCTTTCCCAATATCATGCATCACTGCAAAATTGGTTACCGTAGAATATTATTTATTCACACCCGCAGAATTCAATTATCCGGATAATATCCGGATAACACAAATGTTTTATCCGGATATTTGCGGATATTTTCATGTCCTACTCACACTCTCATTATTTATTTATTTATTTATACTTCATGCACAAACGTACAAAGGCGGACTTAATGCCTTAGGCATTCTCTACCAGTCAACCAAGGGTGGTGAAGAGATAACAAGGCAGGTGCATTACAAAAAGTAATATTTAAAAGTGAAAAAAGATATATTTACATATATATACATATAAACTATACATATAAACTATACATACATGATTATATTATATTATTATTATTATTCATTCCCCTTGGCCTAAATAAACAAATAATATTTTTTATTTATTTTTTATGTGTCTATTATTAATTAAGTAGGTATCACCATATTGCACACTGTATAAATATGTTGGATTTAAAAAACCGATGGCATTTACATAATTATTATATTATGCAAGTATGCCTTTCACGAAATAATGTATAGGTACACAGGTACAGGTACTTTGGTATTAATATTTAATAACATTTATTCATTTTAATGACAACGAATGACGTTTGAATATTTACATTGACATTTATTTAATTATTGACCTATTAGATTATTAGACACTCCTTGACAGAGATAATAAATAAATAATAAAATGGTTCAAATAATTTTCCAATTTAAAACTGTGATTGATTACTTCAGCATGATACATTATGATTGTAATTTATGTGTAACATTTTGCATGCCCATGTGACGGCAGAGCATGGAGAACATTATCAAAACATGTATTTAACATCTGTACCCCTTACCCATGTTGGCAAATAAAGAAATGATTTGATTTGATTTGATATAGTGGGGAAAGATCATTTTTTTTTACTTTTTTACCAATACAGAATGGTATTGATAACCGTTCAGAAACTCTTTTCATTTCCATTTATTTTTAATTGATTATTCGATGTTATTTAATAGCAATTGTTGAAATATTTACGTAGAATACTAGCCCGACTTTATCAGACAACAGGGACTGAAGACAATCTTTGACATCCGCATTTGTCGTAAAATCCGTTGGTGACATTTTAGTAAAGTTGACGTCACTTACATTTAAAATAACTACAAACGAAATGTCAGCTTCAAAGGACAGATAATTTCGAAAGTATCATAGCAGGATTTGTACAAAAAAAATTAAGATGTTCAGAGAAGTTGAAATTCTAATTCTTATATTCTTGGGTACCTAAAGAGTATCTTCAAGCATTTACAATATTTTTAAAACCCCGCAAAAAAAAACGTGAATATTGTATTATTTCAGAACGAAACGGCGACTGACAGTAACAGTGACACTGACAACCGCCGTTTCGCAGTTCTCACACTGAAATTGCATCGTTTTATGGGAAATAATATCACAAATAATGATTATTTTTTTCCACACACTTGTCACATCACTTGTCTGCCAATTTTATAGATCCGTTAACGTCGCTTGTCACTTTCTTTTTTTTTATAAACACAAAATGGTCGTCGAGCTGAATCGAAAAAGTGTTATTTTCATTTCGTAATATTTTAATTATTCGGGGATTTAAATATATGCTAAGTATATCAATCTAGTCCTGGTAATGTATTCTTCACATTGGAAAATATTTTAAAAACTCTAATTTTTTTTTATCATACAAATTAATGTATGGATCTCGCTATGATTCTTTCGTGTTCAGTCAGAGAGTAAATCTTGTGTAGTAAGTGACCTTTGCTTTTGTATATGAATACACAAAATTTGAATCCATACTAATATTATAAATGCGAAAGTAACTCTGTCTGTTACGCTTTCACGATGAAACGGCTGAACCGATTTTCATGAAATTTGGTAAGAAGATAGCGGACATAGGCTACTATTTAATGAGCAACTTCGTTTGCATCCGCGATAACCGGCATTCACGCAGACGGAGTCGCAGGCAAAAGCTAGTATAGAATATTTCTATAACAAGCGAGTAACGTTTTCAATCAGAAACATATACGGCTACATCTACACAGCTATATCAACTTACTACATAATTCATCCTATTATTTAGGTAAACCTTCAAAAGTAGTTCAAAACAAATAAGAAGTTCCATTGAACCTCAATCAACACTGTACAAAGTAACCGTTGAGTCGTGTCGAACTTTCGTCTATATTTAACTATTTGACGTAATATTGTAACTGGTACTATTTTTAGCTTCGTAACAGGTTATTCGCAGATTGTGTACTGTGTTTGTAACTCAGTGAGAGATGAATTACAGAATTAGGAAGTTTGTGCTTTGAGATGAAAAGGACTTACATACATTTGTAATTACATAGTTTCCGTGTAGGCGGGCAAACAGTTGTAAGAACAATTTCATTTGAAGGTAACGTAAAATCAAGTAACGAGTTTTTCAAGATTAAAGTGATCTTACTTACCAAATACAATAAAGTCAAAGTCAAAGTCAAAGTCAAAGCATTTATTTCAATTAAACCATTTACAGGCACTTTTGAATTGTCAAGGAGTCGGTCAGTTAGTCAGAAAGTTGAAGCCAGTTGCCCGTTCCAAAACGTAGGTAGGTATCTATGGAGAAGAACGAGCAAGAAACTCCACGGACACTCTTTTAAAATCAGGTTTTTACAAAATACTGGTTACATTATTCTTGTTGCTTCTATATGTGAAAACAATGAAGGTAATCTAGAAATACAAAATATAAAAAATAATCAAGATAAAAACCATGGCAGTTAAGAGTTGACCAATCTCTACTGACAGCGCCCGTTCACGAACATGACGCGTGAATCAGCACCATTCAGCTCAACCATTTTAGAGGGAGCTGAATGATCCAACACACGCGCCACCACCAGCGAGACATTTGAGTCAGCATGACAATTCTCCCAACCGCCATGCTCATTTATTTTATGTCAAGCACATAATAATTTACTTAAAATATGGCTCCATGGTACTCACATTTACAAAATTGAAATAATGCTGCTAAATTATACAAAACTAAGGTTTCCAATGTTTCTAAAATGTCGAAAAAGTAATTAAAATATATTTGTGTATAATAACGATACTCGTTACTCAAGTCAATAAAAAAAAAATACGAATACAGAATTGCTTTTTATCACATGTTATTTTATGATTTCCACTGTTGCGTTTTGAACTCTAAACACCGAGTCGATCGTTGAAAATCTAACAATACAAAAGACAAAGTACCTAATCTATGCTAATAATTATTATAAAGCTGAAGAGGTTGTTTGGTTGAACACGCTAATTTCAGAATCTATTGGTTCGAATTGAAAAAATCTTTTTGTGTTGGATAGTCCATTTATCGAGGAAGGCTATAGGCCCATGCGAAGCCGGGCCAGGTCGCTAGTGTTACAATGATTCTGTTTTAAGCGATGTGGTAGGCTAACATTTTATGGGTACATTATTTATCAGAAATAGTCTAATAGTCTGTGCAATACTATCGTTATTACTGACTAGCTTCTGCTCTCAGCTTCGTCAACGTCAAAGTTGACTTTAATATACAACATACCATCTGGCAATAGGGTAGCTTTTTATCAGTAAATTTTTTTTGTAACCGTTCCAGAGATTACCTCATTTATTAAAAAAGACATAAAACAAACAAACTTTAACTTTTTATAATATGAGTAGGTACTTATACTTAGAAGTAAGATAAGAAAGTCTGACAACCAGTCTGACCAACCCAGTACCTAACTGGGCTGTGGAGGTCCGATACGCAGGCGCTCCAGGTAAAATATGCTATTCAGCTGCATCCGATTAGACTGGAAGCCGACCCAAATATAGTTAGGAAAAGGCAAGGCCAACTATAGAAGTTCAAATAATAAATGCTACAAAATCCAACGGGTCAAAAATGACCACAGTCAAAAAGGAATCTTTTGTAAAAATCTTTAAAGAAGACACTCACACATAAATGATTCTCCATTTCGTAAGAATAATTACTACTAAATGCTTTCGAACAATGTAAACGTTCATAAACGAAGATAATATGATATTTTTACGATAAACGCAAAATAATCTGAAACGTTAATTAAGTTTAATGGAAAGGAAAACGCTCGAATATGCGATAAAAAGAAGATAAATAAAACAGAATAATAATTTAACAAAGGAATGAATAATATTGATAGAATCGGCTGTGGTTCTTACCAAATTTCTGTTCAATACAATAAGTTATACGTCGAAAGAACTTTTGTGTCAAAGTCGGAAATAGTGTTTGCGATGAATGGTTTTGTTTCTCTGATATAATTAAGCTATATTTTGTCTAAACGAGCCAACCTAAAAAATTTAGTGCAATATTTTTTTAATGTGATGTTTAGTTTCGGAAATTACCTGCTTCAACAAAACTTACAAACTTCTTTATAATATTAGTCAAAATCAAAGCATAAAATTTATTTTAATTAAATAATATAAAGGCACTTTTGAATTGTCCAAGACACAAGAGACAAGAGATAATTCCAAAACCTAGGGTACCTAGGTCGCTATGATGGACCAGTCAGGGGTTACGAAAGTATCTTCAGTTCCCGCGACCCCCGACGTAGGTGTGAGATGGAATACCGGGGTGGTTTTTAGTCACTAAGAGTCTGACAGACCCATCCGCCTGTCCCTGGGCGGAGGACATCCATGAGGATTTTCCACCCCGGAACAAAAAAAAAAGGTCTCTATGGATAAGAACGAGTAATAAAAATTACTCGATTTAACTCTTTTTCAACCAAGCTCTATATGTAAACATAACATAAGTACATCTTTCAACCAACCCTACAAAGAATTTTGTCTCAACAAGAACATAAAAAGTAACTATATATTCATAAATTCACAAACATTCCAACAAAACTTTTACAACAATCCCGAAAGAAATATCTATTCCTAAATAGTTCAGCGTTTTCACAGTTCATTCGTGACAAACATACATACATAATTCATGTAACGGGAACGTTTCTAGACTATTAACCATGTTATTAACAGCTGTATTAATGCCAAAATGGCTGCCGAGAACTCGAATAGACATCAAAAGAAATGTTACTGGCAACATCAGAGATCAAACGGGCGAATGAACTACGAAATAAATAATGTATGGGAGTGATGAAGATAGACTTCACCTATGTTTTTCGTTGAATTGGTTAGTTTTGATTAACTGGAGAAGTATCAAGTTGATAA
The DNA here is from genome assembly GCA_947361185.1 of Charanyca ferruginea. Classification (NCBI taxonomy): domain Eukaryota; kingdom Metazoa; phylum Arthropoda; class Insecta; order Lepidoptera; family Noctuidae; genus Charanyca; species Charanyca ferruginea. Next base: position 2,851,311 of record OX376065.1, read on the forward strand.
ATTTATTTATATATAATTTCCAAAATCCACAGCCCTTTATCTTGAAATATATCATCGAAATCTACGGGCGTTTTCTAGACGTCTTGTAAACTTATATAGCATTTGTAATGGTAAAATTTGTAATGTTTTTACTTGTAAAATTCTTACATAATTGTAAGGTTTATTAAACAGCACTTACAGCTTTACAAATAGGTATGTCACTTATTTACAAAATTGTCGGATTGTAAAGTTTATTAAACAGGGCCCTGGTCTTACAGCCAATTACGGATTTACTTACAATTTTAATTGTTATATTATTACGTGCAGCTGAAACAAACATGCAGAATAAACTGTTAGCACCATCTAAGCATTGCTAAGTGTAATGTGTTAGTGAGTGTGTAGGAGTGTGCAGCGTGTGAGGAGTTGAAAGTGGGTGTGTGAGCATGTTATGGTGGTGTGTAGACATTGTGTGTTTATTATTTATTCAATTCAGTGCAAATTATTTATATTATGTTAGTCAGTTCGTCATAACGTTTGTTCGGGGTACTTTTTTTTAAGTTCTTTTTATTTATAGTCCATGTTGCTAGAGTTGGCACACCAACATAATTTTCGCATGGGCGACATTTTTAGGATACATGGAGAAATAATTATATTGTTAAAAAAGGTTTACATACTTGCTAAATGAATGTTGGACCCTTTTTCAGATATCAGGTATAAAAGGTACAACACTTACTTATGTTCAGACAAGTCGGCTGGCTTTTACAAATAGGTGTTTTATTTATTTTTTGTTTTTTTTGTGCAGTGTCTAAGAAAGCTTGCTTTGTTAGTATTTCTAATCTATTAATTTTCAGGATCTTGTCAAAAACCGCTATTTGTTATTAGCAAATATTGTCTTTGGGCTATATATTCAGTATTGAAGGAAGGAAGTAGGTACGCATACCTACTTGAAGACATGTTCGTGAACGGGCGCTGTCAGTGGAGATTGGTCAGCTCTTATCTGCCATGGATTAGATGCCACTTTATCTTGCTTCTTTTTTGTGTTTTGTATTGTTAGATTACCTTCATCGTTTTCACATATAGAAGCAACAAGAATGTAACCAAACTTTGTAAAAACTTGATTTAAAAGAGTGTCCGTGGAGTTTCTTGCTCGTTCTTCTCCATAGAGACCTACCTACGTTTTGGAACGAGCAACTAGCTTCAACTCTCTGACTAACTGACCGACTCCTTGACAATTCAAAAGTGCCTGTAAATGGTTTAATTGAAATAAATGCTTTGACTTTGACTTTGACATATTTCTCTGACTACCCTCAAAATTTCAGCAGACCTTAGTTCTAAACAGATCTGGCGACTCGGAATCTTAGTCAAAATTGTGTCAATGACCCTCAATGTACAGTGGTCATAGGTAGATATGTAAGTATTGCGACCACCTATGTTTTCATGAATAAGTCAAATAAAACGTGTCTGATTATAGTTTGGTAAGTTTCATCATCATCATCTCAACCTTAAGACGCCCACTGTTGGGCATAGGTCTCCCCCGAGAGGGGGTTCAGCCTTAATTGCCATGCATGGCCGATGCATGTTGGCGATCGCAGTAGGTGTTATTGTACTCAGAAGGACGCTGCTGCTTATCCTCTGGTCAATATCCCTCTGTCGCCTTCTACGACACGCACGGGTAGAAATGGGGTAGTGCTATTTGCGGCAGGTACCACACGATTTTCAGATTACGAGATTTAACCGATCAGTGATAAGTTTCAAAGATCAGCAAAAATATCAGACGTTTTCTTGCATCGAGAGGACGAATTACAAGAATCAAAATGCTCATATTCCTTTCCGAGTCACAGCCCGATTTATTAAATTAATTTTACCATCATATGTTCAACCAAGATAATATTAATACTGCTTGAAACTCAACTCGCAAATAAATATAATTCCAGCTACGCATTCGAGCGTAGAGTAATATTTTACGAGTGTCTGTCTGATTTATTGCATTGGTAAGGAAATATATTTCACGAAGTATTATACTACTTGAATTAACTTAAAGCGTTAGCAATTCAAAATTTCCTCGTTGGTTTCGATGGGTCTTGTGTTCGATTCTCAAGTCGGGTAAAGTGTTATTTGGTTTTTGCATAAAGAATTTCTCAGCGGCAGTGCGGAGTTTGGAAATTGGTGCTGTCAGGTATAACACCCCCGTACCTCGTAAAGCCTACACCTGTGGGCTAATTCTCGAAACTAAAGAAGTGCTGTTGCAGTGCAGTTGCAGTGCAGTTGCAGTGCAGTCGCAGTGCAGTTGCAGTGCAGTTGCAGTGCAGTTGCAGTGCAGTTGCAGTTAAGTTTCGATCAATACAACGCTTTTCATATTCTTTACCGCTCTTCTTCGGTCATGTTTTTTATAATAACGTCTCATTGAAATGTAATCGATCGATATTTTTTCTCTCATGTGGCTACACTATAAGTAAGTTTGGTAGAGTTCGGCTGTCGTACTGTTGACGTGCAGTTCACGCGCAGCTGACGCGCAGTTCAAAGATTACAAGAATACCGTTTATCACTCAAACGTGAACTTAACTGCAACTGCACTGCAACTTTATCGACGAGTCGTAAAATTACGTGAATTAGCCCTCTGATCTCTCCCTGGTCATGTCGTGTCGGTCCCATTGTACTATGAGAGTGAAGGAATAGAGAGTGCACCTGTGAGTGCGGACACGCTTGTGCATTATAATATCTCTTACGTACTTAGCAAGTCTCCATTGAGATTGGCCGCTGTGGTCGAAATTCGGTCAGAAGAATAATAATAATAATCAATTTATTGTAGAGAGATTGTACACCAATTACCTTTAAAACTAGTAAGCTATTTTGAATACAAAACAAAATAGACGCATCTGCAGCCGAACTAGGTGAAACCTGTATCTCGGTATACACCATAGCGCCAAACCTCTCAGTTTTTTGTTGGTGTCGTAAGTTAAGCTAACGAGTACAACATTATTTAGACTAAAGGAAAAACTAAGTGAGTGTTTGGTGTATGTTTGGAGAGGGGTATATGAGTGTTAGGATATGTTAGTGCATGTAATGATGTGTGTGTGGGGGTGTAATGTTTGAGTGAAGTGTAAAAGGTGTAGATGAAGAGTAATACATATTTTTAAACTTGCACAAAGATTCCGTTACTCTGGTACGATTAGGTAGTATTTCTGTGTCTAATTTAAGTTCAATAATTACATTTTCCGATATTTTTATAAATTTAAAACAAACATTTTGTCATTGGCCTTTAAAAAAAATAGTCTCCATACTAATATAAATGCGAAAGTTACGCTGTCTGTGTTACATTGTCACGAAACTGCTGAACCGATTTGATGGCATTTGGTATAAGATAGCTAAAACTCTGAGAAAGGACATGGGCTACTTTTTAATCCGCGACCTCGTCTTTATTAGCAATTACCGACATTTACACATTCGTCAAGGGCTTAAAGCTAATCCATACTTTCCATTCTTAATCCATACTTTCCATTCTTAATCCATACTTCCATACTTAATATTAAAAATGCAAAAGTAACTCTGTCTGTTACGCTTTCACGATGAAACGGCTAAACCGATTTTGATGAAATTTGGTATGAAGATAACTTGAGCCCCGGGGAAGGACATAGGCTACTTTTTAATCCACGACTTTGTCTGCATCCGCGATAGCCGACATTCACGCAAACGAAGTCGCGGGCATAAGCTAGTACACTATAATATCACACAATCCGTAGAGTAAAACGATTTTTTTAAGATTTGTATACTATATAAGGACTGCTTTAGATTTACGTCCCTATTTTCTTAAATTTCGTCTCAACCAACAAAACAATATTATGCCACGCTTAACAAATTAACACTGTCAAATCGATTGAATTAAAACTTCTAAAGAAGTTAAGACGCCAGCTCAAAATAATCCTACTGTAAACACGGTAAGGTTTAAACTGTAAATTAATTTGACAATACTTGACACCCTGCGTCTCTTTTTTGCCGTTCTAATATTAGAGAAAGATAGCGAAACTGTCTGCCGTAAATTTACGAAAGAGTTTCGCTTTTCGCATTTAATTCTAGTTAAGGTTCGGTTTTGTAAAAACCGTTGTCTTTATTGCTCATACATGTGTGACAAAGCCAAAGCCAAATTATTTATTTCAATTAGAACATCAAAATACACTTTTGAACGTAATTTAATGATAATCTCCTTTTTTTTCTTAAAGTTTGGTTTTTACAATAATTTGCTTTATAAATTAATTTCTTAAAATATCACTATAAATACGTACACAGTAATACAAATACGCAATGACAGCTAAATTAATTTACATATTTACACTATTGTGAACTTAGTCTATTACTCCTTTTAAGTTTAAAATGAATCAGTAGTATTGTTTTTAGTTTTCGCCACATCTTTGCCGAGGTTTTGCACGAAATTATTTGCACCATACCATTTTCTGAAATCCTTGTAACAAACAATGTTTGAGCTTCTGCATTTCGAGTTTCCCAAAGATTACTTTCTACGACATTTACGGGTTTTATGTTGGCACCGCTTGCTATGCCGTATACGCCTTGACTTCGAGCCTTAGCAACAATCACTAAATTAAAATTGAAATCTAAATCACTGCCATGCCGGAAAAAAAAATCGATTACATGTGATGAATAAGAAAATTGACCACCAAAATAAAATCAGCTACGGTACGTCTTGAAAAACTTATTTAGCAAATGTTACTATGTCAGCTCCATAAAAACTTTTAGTCTTTCTTCAAAATAGGCTGACCTATCTTTGCTCAATTTGAAGACATAAATATTATGTCACAATTGTTATAAAACCCTATTGTTTTGAACGCACGTAAAGAGGTCGACGCCCGGAATAGTCCGCAGATGGCGGAGTGCCAATATGACCGTTATACGATTCAAATGTTACGCAATCGTGGTATGCGGAATTGACAAGCTTTAGACGTTCTAAGGTAAACTAAGATGTTTTAAAGTAAACTAAGACGTCTAAGGTAAACCAAGACGTTCTAAGGTTTACCTAAGATGTTGGGAATGGATTGAAACGGATGAATTATAGATTATAGATTTAATTATAGGACAGACGAGTGAAAATAGTGAAACAAATTACATATAAAAATTGACACGCGCACTCGTTCCTTGCTGTCATCCGAATGTCGCGGGGTTCGCATCGTGCGGGGTTCTCATCGTATGAGCCTGCGTGCGCAGCTTATATTCCCCGCGACCCATCCGCGGCCTCTGCTGCGCAATGCGCGTGTACATACTCCCAGCCTTGAAAGACCTAGCTTTCAAAAGGTTCCTCAGATTCTTCTTCACCTGGCAGCCGGACGATGTAGTGGATGGCTCTACGGATTGTTCCTTTGTATGTATAGATGTCTACCACACGGCAAGTGTTGTCTGCGCCCATGTGTAAACGTGTAATGCGGCCAAGCCTCCAGCGTTGCGGAGGCAGATTTTGGTCCTTTATTAAAACCATATCCCCAATTTTAGGACATATGGATCCCGTTTTCCATTTGGACCGCTGCTGGAGTTCCGCTATGAACTCTTTAGACCATCTCTTCCAGAACTCGAGGCGTAGTTTGCAGATGAGATGGTACTTCAGTCTGGAGTCTTCTGCTGCAAAAGAGGGCACCGACGTCAGTGGTCGTCCGATCAAGAAGTGCCCGGGGGTCAAAGGGTTTAGATCCGAGGGATCAGAAGACAAAGGGGAGAGAGGACGAGAATTAAGTATTGCCTCTATTTGCGTAAAAAGAGTTGACAACTCTTCAAATGTAAGGGACACATTGGCTGCTACTCTCTTAAGATGATATTTGGCTGCCTTTACGCCTGCCTCCCAGAGCCCACCAAAATGCGGTGAATAGGCCGGACTAAATTTAAATAAAATGCCTTCGTTAGCACTATAATCAATGACTGAGTCACGACTGGAGCGCAGCACCCTACCTAGTTCATTGTTTGCCCCCACGAAGTTAGTGCCATTGTCACACCAAATTTCATATGGTTTACCTCTGCGCGACACGAATCTTCGCAAACATAAAATAAATGCTGATGTAGTAAGATCAGTCACCAGCTCTAAGTGAACCGCTCTGGTACTTAAGCAAACAAATAGACAGAGGTAACATTTACTTATTCGATTACCTCTTCCCTTTTTAGTAGAAATTTGAAACGGTCCTGCAAAGTCAGTACCAGTCGAGTGGAAAGGGAAAGTAGGCCTCATCCTAGCCGATGGTAAGTTGCCCATTATTGGCTGTATAGTTTTACCACGGAATCTAGTGCATACAATGCATTGTTTATTGACTTTGCGAGCCAAGGCCCTCCCACCTACAGGCCAGTACATTTCTCTTACAGAAGATAATAATAATTGCGGACCTGCATGAAATAAACGTTGGTGTTCATTTTGCATTAATAAAAGGGTAAGTCTATGTTTACAATCTAATATAATTGGATGTTTCTTGTTAAAATCAAAACTTGAATTGTCAAGTCGACCTCCTACTCTTAATAAACCTTCAGAGTCAAGAAACGGATTTAAATTAAATATTTTGGATTTTTTAGGTATTCCTAAACCTATAATTAGAGATTTCAACTCTATATCAAATGACTCATGTTGACATATTTTAAAGAGAATTGTATGCGATTTATTTATTTCGCTAGTTTGAAGTGAATCATATAATTTGGTTTCATTCTTACAATTATGCACAAACCGCAATACATATGTAAATACGCGAATCAAGTGATTAAACTTGGAATAATTATCGAAATTAATAAAGTTTTGACTATCATCGTGACTTAGCTTTGTTTGCACATGAACCTTCAGTTCAGGTAATTCCACCGACTTATAAGGTTGCTGTGGCCAAGCAGGTGATCCCTCCTTTAAGAAGGAGGGTCCTTCCCACCACAAAGGTTCAACCTGCAGACGCTGAGGATCTATACCTCTAGAAGCAAGATCTGCAGGGTTGAGGTGAGTGGGAACATGCCTCCATACAAAGCCCTGTGTCAACTCATTAATTTCAATTACGCGATTGGCTACAAATGCCTTTAACAGGTTTGGTTGTGCATTAATCCAGCCAAGTACCACTGTTGAGTCGGTCCATATCACCTTTTGTGTTATCTGATGACATCGAATGGACTGGATTGCCTTTGTAGACAACCGAGCACCAAGTAGTGCGCCACACAATTCAAGGCGAGGTATGGTCATCGCTTTCAGAGGTGCAACCCTCGCTTTCGCACAAAACAATTTAACATTTACAATATTTTCATTGTTAATTGATCGCAGATAGACACAGGCTCCGTATGCTTCCTGGGAAGCATCTACGAAACAATGTAATTCAACTGATATCGGAAAATCACATACTATATATCTAGGCAAACTAATTTTAGAAAGATTATTAATATTCTCTGCTATCTTTACCCACTTTTTTTCGATATGGGGTGGCACAGGATCATCCCAGCCTAACTTTTCATTCCATAATTGCTGTAAAATCATTTTAGCTTTAATTATGCATGCACATAGTAGCCCTAATGGGTCAAATATTTTACATGTTAATGATATAATAGTACGTTTAGTAAGTTTCCTACTCATATCCATATCAACCGTAAAATGTAACGTGTCCGGTGAAGGAGACCAGTTTAGACCTAAAACTGTGGAAAATTTACTCAGATCAAGAGTTTTAGAAGTGGTCTCTTTATGTAGCACCTGGGGACAGTTTGTGCGAATTTTATGAAGAGGGAAACAAGCTGAAGATAAAATTCTAGTGACCTCATCATATATTTCTTTAATTTCTTTCTCTGACTGACATCCAGTAGTCAAATCATCCATATAAATATCATGTTCTAAAATATTAGAAATTATTGGATTAGAACACTCGCGAGCTAACTGAAGGAGGCATCTCGTGCTCAAGAAAGGTGCAGATGCTGTCCCATAGGTGACAGTGTTTAGCTGCAAAACCTTTATCGGCTGAGAATTATCATCCCTCCACAAAATGAGTTGCAAATGTCGCTGTGATGGATCTATCTCTATTTGCCTATACATTTTTTGTATATCCCCAGTTAATACATATTTGTAAGTTCTAAACCTTAACAAAATAGATAACAAATCATCTTGTACCACTGGACCTATATACTGAATGTCATTTAACGATTTCCCTGAAGTTGTTTTGGCAGAGGCATCAAAAACAACTCGTAATTTAGTGGTTTCACTTTGTTCTCTCAATACCGCATGATGAGGTAAGTAATATCCAAATAAAGGACGCTTAGTCTCATGTAAATGACCTAAGTTCTTATATTCCTCAATAAATGCAGTGTAACTTTGTTTGAGCTGATTATTATTATTTAGTTTTTTCTCCAAGTTAAAAAAACGTTTTTTCGCTAAGAAATAAGAATCGCCTAGTGCCTGTTCAGGAATCTCCTTGAATGGCATTTTAACAGAAAATCGACCATCGGAAAGACGCTTCACGTTTTCTAAATAATGTCGTTCACATAATTTGTCTTGGGGTGAACTGTTATCGATACAATTAATTTCTTCAACTTCCCAAAACCTTTTAAGGTCGTCATGAATTTCCTTCGTGAAATTACAAGTCAAGTGACTAAGGCTACATTCTCCTAAACGGCCACTGACTAACCACCCAAATTGTGAATTTTGTAGGATTGGTTTACCTACTCCCAATGAAATACGCTTTGTCCCTACAATGTTCCAAAAAACATCCGCCCCTAATAAAATATCAATATTAGAGGGATAATGGAACTTTGGGTCAGCAAGCACGATATTTTTGGGTAAATTAAGTTCCTGAATATTTACAGGTGCGCTCGGTAACGTTCCTGTAATCTGTGGAACAATTAGACAATTTATTTCCAAATTGAAAGAATTTAATCGCGACTTTATATTTACATTGCAGCGCTCGGATATATTAAAAGAAACATTATTAATACCTGAAATCCGTAAAGGTTCAGTTATTTTAATCGATAGTCCTAACTTGCTTTTCAGGTTTTCTGTCACAAAAGAAGATTGACTGCCTGTGTCTAATAGAGCCCGCACAAGGTAAGTCTGTTGTGTATATCCATTTACTACTTCTACCATAGCGGTACATAACAGAACCTGGCTGACGGAGACAGCAGACAATGATACTGGTAGTGGTTGAGTTGATGTTGAAGGTGTAGCGATAGTTGGGTCTCTGTCAGTACTATTATTGTTTTGAGGTTTATCTACATGTAATAAACTGTTATGTTTCTTTTTACAAAACTTACATAGAATCTTCATACGACAACGAAATGAATTATGACCCTCACGCAGACAGTTTGAGCACAACTTTAATCTAGATGCTTCTTTAACCCTGTCTTGTACATTCATATTTTTAAATCTAGTACATTGATGAACGCGATGACCCTGCTCACTACACAATAAACACAAATATTCACACAAGTCTTCAACCGAAGCGACAAAGAAATTAGATCTATCAAGTTGTTTATTTTTCCAATTATTGGTTGAATTATTTCTATTAAAATTTCCCTTATCGTTTTTATTTTGTTGAGACGTGACTGATGTAGTTTCCAAAATATCCGCACGACTACGTATAAAATTAAAAAAGTCATTTAGCGTTGGCAAGTCAGGTAAAATATTCCTATGTTCTTCCCACTTTACGCTCGTTCTGGTATCCAACTTTCCAGTAATTATAAATATTATTAAGGTGTCCCACTGATCAGTCGGTTGCCCTAGACTGTTGAGCGCTCTTAAATTTTTAGAAACAATGTCTATTATGGTACGTAATTCTTTGAATGACTCCTTACTTAAAGTTTCAATGCTGCATAACGCTCTAAGATGATTGTTAATGAGTATTTTCTTATTATTGTATCGATTACACAGTAGCTCCCATGCTACCATGTAGTTATCAGAGGTAAATTCCAACGACTTGATCACTTCAATGGCACCACCCTCCAGTGAGGATCTCAGATAATGAAATTTATTGATGCTTGGTATTGAGTGATTGCAATGAATTAAAGACAGAAAAGTGTCTCTAAATTCTAGCCATTTTAAATAATAACCATTAAATGTGGGCAATTTTATAGTTGGTAATTTTATTGACTGAAGGCCATGTGATGGGCAAGACGAATGAGAACCTTTGTTACTACATGCGTCACCAAATTTTTCTTTTACAGATCCTTGCCTTTCTATTATATCCTCAATGATCGACATAATGGAAATAAACTTAGTTTCAATAGAATCTCGTAACGTGATTTGTTCATCCGTGGCGGATTCATCACAGCTGTTTTCAATTGATGTTTGGACGGCATCAAACTGTCTAAACAAGTCTTGACAATTGTCCAAACGTCTACCTAACTCCTTTATATTTATGCTACTTAGAGCACCAATATCTAGCTTTTGCATTTCCTGTACATAATTGTCTAATTTTGTTAAACGCCCTCGAATATTACCGCGTTTCCTAATTAATCCACTTAATTCACTTTGGCCCTCATCCTTATCCATGATCGGCATCTTTAAATCACAATAACCGAGAAACAAACAATGAAATAGATAGCAAAATGTGCATCAAACCATACAGTCGCAGGTCGCAGCTCGCAGCCACGCGGAGCCCCGGTAGCCACGCGTTGACGTATGTGGACAACAGCCAGGAAGCAGCGCGCAGTAGCAGCCGACGATTTCCTGGAATTGTTCGGCAAATCTATATGAAGCGCGGATGCAGTGCCAGGCTTTAAGCTGTGCAATTACTGCACGAGACACGGAATTGAAGATTTAAGTACAGGAATGTAAGAAACTAAAGTCGAAAAGGTAGATATTTAAGCATAAACAGCGAATGCAGTAGCACGATTATAGACATGCATGACATAAATAGTCGCCTATTAGACTCACAATATATGATGAGTTACTATAATAGGTTAAAGTTATAGGTATTACCTACAGAATCGAAATAACCACAATGCGATTATGTTAGCAGTTAGCTGCCCTTTACACTAGAGGAATCAGCACACCCTAAACACACAAATAAAAACAGAAATCGGGAACGGAAATATAATAGGAACGAGCTTACTTCCCTCGGATAGATCACCTGACGCGATGCCCGCTATATCCAGGTAGGTCTTCAATATAGGTCAAGTAGCCTCCTTGTGCTTACTTCCCTTGGATAGATCACCAGACGCGATGGCCGCTATATCCAGGTAGGTCTTCAATATAGGATCAAGTAGCCTCCTTGTGCTTGCTTCCCTTGGATAGATCACCTGACGCGATGCCCGCTATATCCAGGTAGGTCTTCAATATAGGTCAAGTAGCCTCCTTGTGCTTACTTCCCTTGGATAGATCACCAGACGCGATGGCCGCTATATCCAGGTAGGTCTTCAATATAGGATCAAGTAGCCTCCTTGTGTTCCAGATTTCCACAGTTGCATGTGGCCGCGATGATCGGAGAGCAGCGGCGTTTGCACGTGGCCGGTTCGATCGAACAATCGAGAACACGTCAACGAGCCGCAGCTTTTCTTCGAACCAATTCGCATTAGGTATCGTAGTCACGGTCGCCAAATGTTGGGAGATGGATTGAAACGGATGAATATAGATTATAGATTTAATTATATTACAGATGAGTGAAAATAGTGAAAACAAATTACATATAAAAATTGACACGCGCACTCGTTCCTTGCTGTCATCCGAATGTCGCGGGGTTCGCATCGTGCGGGGTTCTCATCGTATGAGCCTGCGTGCGCAGCTTATATTCCCCGCGACCCATCCGCGGCCTCTGCTGCGCAATGCGCGTGTACATAAGACGTCTAAGGTAAACCAAGACTTTCTAAGGTAAACCAAGACGTTCTAAGGTTTACCTAAGACGTCTAAGGTAAACCAAGACGTTCTAAGGTAAACTTAGACGTTCTAAGGTTAACCTGAAACGTTTTAATATCCTCTTTTTAAACGACTTCAAAAAAGGAGCTTCTCAATTCCAGACCCACATTATTTTTTACGATTGATACCGCTTATTTTTTTTACAGTGTAGTCCGATTTTGATTATTATTATTTAAATGTAAAGTGTCTTATTTAAATGTAAAGTGCATCAAAGACTACATCAAAGTTAGTCCCACATAAATTTCATGAAAATATTCCACCTCCAAGGGTGAAAAATTATAGGATGACAAAAGCGAAAAAAACTTTAATTTTGCAAGTTACTTCAGAAATTAAAGTAATTTTTTACTTTTTAGTGTTTGATAGCGGTTGTCTTTTTTTATTCCGCCCAGTCGCAAAATCCGTTCTTCTGCTTACCTGACATTTTTCAGGTTCATAGATCAAATGGGTCTCGAGATTTCATGTTTAATCAGTGAGGGACCTTCCCTTTATAATGAAGATAAATATAGATAATATAAAGGGGTAAGTAGAAGGCTAATTTACCTGCTAACCTGTTATGTGGTGTCGGTATGACAGATTTCATATTGTAGAATTGATAAAGGTTTACCAATTCTTCAAAATTAACTAACAACATACCCCGGCTTCGCATGGGTATCAGAGCATAACCATCTACATAGCTTTCAGTCGGCAAAATTTTTTTCACTGCCCATATTTCAGCCAATTTAATACTCAATATTCAAAACTCAATTCTTTATTGTATTCCATAATGTAGGCTTAGGTGGTAAACATTTTCCAAAAGAAACAATAAAATTGTGCAGAAGAAAGATAATTATGTGGAGACGAGGAGTTATTATTTAAAAATCTTATAATCTAAATTATTTTAAACACGTTTTCGTTTATTTTATACTTATGAGTTTTAAGGATTTATCATTTAAAAATTGGTTGACAGTGTAGCATTGGCTTATTAATAGCATTTTTAATTTGTTTTGTTTGCGTTTTCAATTTACACGAATCCTTAACAAATTATGCACTTAAACCACAAAATATAGAGGGTACAGAAGGACCGCTCCCGCCATCTTTGAAAATAATTACCTAAAGTTGCCAGACTCACTAGGGCTGCCACTGCATTGACTTTGTAGGTTTTATTTGTGACAATATGAATTTTTTTTTTTTTTTTTTTGTACTGGATTAGTAAGAACTAAATTCTTAATAATTAATTACGATCTAGCCTAAAAGACTAATAAGCAATTTATCTCTGACTTAATATGTTACGTGACAAACTAAAACTAAAAATAGTGTCCATATGGAATTTTTTACAAGACCGTAGCACTTTCTTAGAGTCTGATATAATATATAGAAACACTATGTTCATGTGTTATATGTATAGCACAACATTGTTACTATTATTCATTCACTTTGTACACTACACTAATTCAAAAGGTTTAGTTCTTTTTAGCCTACGCACTAAGTCTGTGTTGTCTAGCAGCTGAATTGCCTCAACATTCACGTGTCGGTGAAGTCTGTGTTCATGGGCTTCAGCAAATTTTTGGATAATGTTGGTGACGGATTCCATTTTAAGGTCACGGTGAATGTCGTCATTTCTAATGTACCAGGGTGCATTAACAGCATCCCTGAGTACTTTATTCTGAAATTGTTGGATTATTTTGACATTGCTTTGTTTAGTACAGCCCCAAAGTTGGATACCATACGTCCAAATTGGCATTAGAATATGCTTGTATATAGTTATTTTATTTTGTATTGATAGACAGGATTTCCTTCCGAGTAACCAATACATACTTTTATAACGTATGTCGAGTTCCTGTCTTTTCTTTTTGACATGAGCTTTCCAACGCAATTTGGCGTCGAGAGTTATGCCAAGGTATTTGGCTGTATTAGCATAAGGCACTTGCATGCCATTTATGTAGATTGGGTGATAGTCCAAGAGTTTGTTCGTGAAGTCAATGTGAATTGATTTTGACTCATTCAGTTTGATCTTCCATTTTTGTGTCCAGTCATAAACTTTGTTCACAGCTAGTTGAACTTTTTCTACTGCTTCTCTGTGGCTTGATCCGGTGGCCATAATTGCAGTATCATCTGCAAAAGTCGCAATGGTGTTGTTCTCCAGTTCTGGGATGTCACAGGTGTATAACAAGTACAAAATTGGGCCTAGCACACTTCCTTGAGGTACACCCGCTTTTATAGTTTTTAGCTCGGAATATGCGTCGTCCTGCCGTATCCTAAACATTCTATTAGTTATATACGACTCTAGGATGTCTGCAAATTCTGGTAGCATGCGTCTGAGCTTGAATATTAGACCCTTATGCCATACTTTGTCAAAAGCTTGCGCGACATCTAAAAACACGGTGGCACAAACTTCCTTATTTTCAAGCGTTTTTTCAATGATATTAGTTATTCTATGTACCTGGTCTATTGTTGAGTGTTTTTCCCTAAAGCCAAATTGATGATTCGGAATGAGGCCTTTATCTTCTATAATTGGTTTTAACCGTTTCAATAACAGTTTTTCGAATAGTTTTGATAACACGGGCAACAGAGAAATAGGTCTATATGATGATGCTTCATGGGGTGGTTTCCCAGGCTTTGCAATCATAATGACTTCAGCAACCTTCCATGACTCAGGCACATATTTTAGCATAAATGCAGCATTAATAAGCTTGGTAAGCTTTACTATGGCTTTGCGCGAGAGGTGTTTTAGAATTTCACCTGTAATGAGGTCGTAACCTGGAGACTTTTTCGAGCTAATATTATTTTGAATTTCTCTCATTACTTCTTTAGGAGTCACAAGCTTAATTCTTTGGTTTTGTGACAAATTTGTACTCTCAAGTATTTCAATCGAACTTTCATTAGGTTGAAAAGTTTCTTCTAAGTGTTGAGCAAACCTTACCGCCTTTTGGTCATTGCTTATGGCCCATTTTCCGTCACAATCTCTGATGGGCGGTATTTGTATAATCGGCCTTTTTAGATTTCTTGTCGCTTTCCAAAGTGAGTAATCCGTTGATTTGTCATTGGTTAGCTGCAGGAGGTTGGTATTCAGAGACTCGTCCTCAAATTGAAGAATTTTTCTCTTTAATCGTTTCGTTAGGTTGTTAAGTGATGTTTTATGTCGCGGGCACCTTGTTTGTTGCCATTGCTTCCTTTGTTTCCTTTTCTCAGATAGTAAATCCACAATTTCCTTAGGATAGACAAATCCCTTATATTTACATTTTAATTGCGGTGTGTTGTTCCACGCGCATTGTTGGATGTTAACAATATATTTGTTTACTTCTGAGTCAAGCTGATCTTGCTTTTTTATCGGAGTTTTAAGGTCGATAATATTATCTAGATCAAGGGCAAAACTTTCCCAATCTGTGAACTTATTAACCAGGGTTGAATGGCTTTCTTTGAGTAAGACTTTTTGGCTAAGCATTAGTACTATCGAAGAATGGTCCGAGTTCATATGAAAACCTTCCTCCAAACTGATGTAATTGGCGGATATATTTTTGCATATAAAGAAATCTATAAGATCCGGTATTTTCTGGTGGTCAGTGGGCCAGTACGTTGGTTTACCTGTGCTCCTAACTTCGGAATGTGTATGCTTAACTGCACTCAAGAGCTGCCTTCCCTTAGATGTAGTAAGTCTTGATCCCCAATGCGTATGCTTAGCATTAAAATCGCCACCTAGGATAAATCTCTGGCCTAATAGTTCAAAGAGATGTAAATATCGCTCTTTTCTTATCATATGCCGTGGAGGACAGTATATGGATGCAATGGACACGTGACAAAATTTGGTTTTAACGGATACTGCTACGGCTTGAATATCTTGTTCTTCATATTTACACTGCATATAGTGACTAATGCTGTCTTTGATTATAACTGCGCTACCTCCTCTAGCAGAGTTGTCAGGGTGGAGCGAATTGTATACCAGGTATCCTCTAAATTTGACAAAAGATTGCTTAGTGAAGTGCGTTTCGGAGACCAAACACACGTCTATATTTTCTGTGTCTAGGACCGCCTGCAACTCATTTTGATGTTTGAGGAGCCCATTAGAATTCCACGCCATTATTTTAAGAGTGTTATTCATTTTGATTATTTAAAACAGCTGTTTTAGTGCTGGTTTCTAATTTCTCTAATCTTTTGTCAAATGAGGTTATACACTTTAAGATCTGATTAATTTTATCCTCTAGGTTCAAAGGCTGTGACCTTTGTTTTACAGCTTCCGCGTAGGAACCAGTGTTGGTTACTTGCATGGGTTTCAGGACACTTGGTTTCTGTGTCTGTTTGGTAAGATTTAGTGAGGGAAGAGACTGTTGGGCAGTTGGTACCACCACTTTCTTTTTAATATTTTTATTTTTCATAATTTGGATCTGCTTAGCTACTTCACACCCTCTATAGTTGGCAGGGTGCGGCAGACCACAGTGAACACATTTTGGTTTCTCTTGCGGAGATTTGGTACAGTCGGCTGTAAGATGCTTGCCAGTGCATTTTACGCACCTTGGCTCTTTCCTGCAGTATTTATGTGTATGCCCATACGCCTGGCATCTCTTGCATTGGGGAATGAGTTTAGGATTTTTAAGTGGGTGTATTTCAATTTTACACCCTAAAATATACTTTATGCCAGATTTTGTTGACATCTTCCTCATTACTAAACGATAAAACGAACATGTTGAGTGGTTCTTTACTCCTCCAGCTCAATTTGCCGTCTACTTTTTCTATTTTTAGGCCTTGTGCTGTGAGATCGTCTTTAATACGATCAGGTTGGCAAGAAAAATGTAACTTCTTCACAACAACTCTAATTGGTCTAGCCTGCTTATTCTCGTAAGAATGCCAATGGTGGTCTTTTTCTGTTAAAAATCTGGTAATTTCTCTATAAGAGTCTTCTTTTTTCGCGTTTACCTTTACACAATCACCATTCATCATTTTTGCGGTAAATGATTCAGCTGGTATTGTTTCAATTAGCGAGTCGTAGAACGTTTGGTAGTTCTTAACTCCATCTATTATAATTGGCGGTGGTGGGGGCACTTTTTTGACGGAAGTCTCTTTCGCGTTTTTTTGCTGTTCTTCAGGTTGGGCGCTTGTTCCAGGTTGTTGTTTTGGAGAGAGGGAAGTGTTAAGCTTCCTCTTCTTCCTGCTCTTGGCCCTAATCCACTCAGTCTCTTTAGCGAGTTCATCCTCGTCTGTGCAATATTCAACGTCACTTTTAGTACGCTGGGTAAATATCGCTTTCTCGCTTTCCTGTTTTTGTAAGGGTTCTTTATCATGCTTTTTTTCTTTCAAGCAATTTAACTCCCCTTGAAGGGCTTGTACTTGTTCCTGCAAGGTATTAATGTGATCATTCAAATTACGTACCATAAGTTGCAGGTTTTCTCTGTCTGTTTTCTCCTGGATGTAACAGTCATACAACCGCTTTTCCAGGTCAGTTTTTATCTTAATAGACTGTGTAGCCATTATTTTGTTGTAAGGTGAGTTTAGCACCTAAACAATAAATTATTATAAACACTTCATGATTTCCGCACTTGTAACTAGGTCATGACAATGACACCGATAGATCGACGAAGGAACACCGCGACGACGCACGGCGGTGTTGTGCTGCGTCTGCAGAATACTCTTAACTAGAGCACGCGCGCGCGATCGTACGTCTTTTCGCTATTGCAGTTAAACAACAACATGAAATTTTATTGACACTGGTTGGAACTCTTTGCATTTTTTGTATAACATTTTTTTCCGTTCGTCATGAAATGTCAATGTCTCTCATTTATTCATTTAGACAAAACGTGACAGTCAAGACTGATGTCTGCTTGAAACTGCTTGAGATTGCCTATAAACGTAATGTCAATGTGTGCGTGAGTAAAATGGCGGTTCGGTCGGTTCGGGCGCGCCGCAGCGGCGCGTCCCTGTGCAAAACGCAGCGCTAGTCGTTTTTTGATCAGTTTTTCGGACCTAAATACTCTATATCCAAAAGAAATATGAACAAATAAAAAATAGATTAAATTTCTACATAATCATGACTCTAAAATGGTAGACCTGTTTTTTGTTTACGAAGTATAGTATTTAACTAATCTCCTCACAACGAAACCACAAAAATGAGATATAATTATTGAAAACATGCATCTCCTCGGCAAGTAACCATTAATTCGATTTTTTACTAACACTAATGGATAGGCAATTTATTAATGAACATTTTGGAAGAATTTTATTTTTCAAAATCCCAAAATGTGATTTTATAAAGATTTAATTCTAAAATCTGAGCGTATTCGCTCTTGCGCGGCGAAGAGGGAATATTTGCTCAGATTGCTTGATGTGCTGTACTAAAATAAGAATGAAATAAAAATTAAAGGTTGGATTATTTATTTATTTATCTCTCTTCCTCTTCCGACCGGATTTCGGTCACGGCGGCCAATCTCAATGGAGATCAGCAAAGTACGCAGGAGATATTATAGTGCACAAGTGTGTGCGCAAACACAGGCGCACTCCCTCTTCCCTCACTCTCATAGGCCGGTGAGACGGCAATGCGTGTCGCATTGCCGTACCGGTGAGAGATCAGGCGCAGGACCAACGGGTTTCCGAAGCACGGGGGTGTTACACCGCCAACTTCCAAACTCCGGGCTGTTAAACTGAGAAATTCCTAATAGAAAAACCCAATAACACTTTGCCCGACCTGGGAATCGAACCCAGGACCCCACGCTCAGCAGTCGCGCTTGCGACCACGAGACCAACGACGATACTTCATGCACAAACGTACAAAGGCGGACTTAATGCTTTAGGCATTCTCTACCAATCAACCAAGGGTGGTGAAGAGATAACATGGCAGGTGCATTACAAAAAGTAATATTTAAAACGTAAAAAAAAAACTACACGTACATAATTATATTCTGGAATATATAGACAATTTTCAAAGACTTCCCGCACCTGGCTAGACGTATTCCGCAGGAAGCTTGCGAGATATAAATTTATCATTATTAATTTATCAGCCATAATGTTAAACTGAATTAACGGTTTTACTCATTATCATTTGGTTTCCGACTCCGCTGCGTGAGAAATTAAGCCGCTTATGATTAAGAATTCCGTTTGAAGCCAAAACTATGTAGTTGAATATTCCGATAAACATTCTATGAAGTACTCTGTAGGTATCTAAGTTAATTAGAAAATAGTTTTAGAAACTAACCTGATAAAATGGTTTTAGAAATCCTTAAAATATTATCCCCTTAAAAAGCTCTAATACGGTTATCATATTACTCTAAAATAATGTTAAAAGATAAGACCCTCAGATCCTACCTTCAAAGGCGCACATCTCAAAAGATCACGTTTTCAATACCTTTTCTTAATCCAATTTTCATTAATCCTCTAAGAAAATTGGACAAAATTCTTCTCTCCAGAAACGGGGCACCTGGGTCTTACCGAACGAAAAATATTACGAGAAAAAACCTAACTTCTAGCCTTTCTTAAGTTTACAAGCGGGTCATATAAAAGTCAGGAGAAGAGGCTATTTTAGGCTCTGCGGTGTACCGCCTAAATAAACATGATTCAGTTGCCCCTAAGCAACGCTTCGCAGTATTTTGATAGAGGGCAGCACTGTACGTTTGAAGACTCACTAGAGAATACGTAGGAGGAAATTTCTTAGAAAATCCTTGTGATTTTATGTCAATGTTACCACATTTCTATGTTGATCTGGTTTAAAGTGCGCCTTATATTCTTGCGTAGGAATGGCGACTGGGTATTATTGCGGGCTTGAAATTGAAAAAGGCTCGGATGTCAGTCGACATAGATAAAATATAAAAACTTTATGCTTTTTTTTGTAAAGAATTTCTCTCATACACGATGTATCAATATTTTACTGACTAAAAACATTCAACCACATTGTTATTCTTGACAATATTTTGGCTAACATTCGTATTTTTATTTTGGAGATAATAGTATAAGTTGAACTTAACGATTCTGTTCCAAGTAAAGACAAGAAGCAGGTAGCCTAATTCTTACTAAAATAGAGTATTTGTGTTTTGGTCCCTCATCAATACCACTGATCATTGTATTATTAAAATGTATCTTACAATATATTTTTAACCAACTTCAGAAAAAGGAAAGTTCTCTGTTTGACCCGCTTGTTTGTATGTATGTACGTATGTTTGTCAGTGATTATCTCGCGTTTGGCTTAACCGAGTTTAATGCGGTTTTCAGAAAAGTATTTGTTATATTCTGGAGAAGGTGTTGGTATACAACAAATGAATACCCCTTGAAGTCGACCGAAGTCGGCGGCAAAACAGAACAACAAACCGAACAAAAGCCACCGACTTCCGAAACTAAAGTCAAATGTATTCTGTGCTAAAGTTATTTATCACTTTTTAGTGTTTGAAGGCGGTTGTTTTTTCCTTAAAAAAGGGTTTTGTGACAGAACTACCTTTATTTCAGCCATGCAAGCGATGCCACAAGCCGAATCTAGTATAATTCTTATGGTGCGGTTACACTGGCCAATTCAATTGTTCAATACTTGTAAAGGTTGAATGTGACATCTGGGCAACATCAAGCAATTTACAGTAATTTGAAGACTAAGATATAAATTGCCAGAATTTGCGCCATTTTAGATTCCAGTGTAAGTGCCACGCTTAATAAAACAGATCAATTACATTTCTTCGAGAAAACGCAATTTACTTCGATTAGTTTCCACAGTTGTCATTTTGATTTAACAAAGACCTTTCAACAAATCGAGTTGAGAGTTATTCTTTCGACTTAATTGCATTTTCTGATTATTTTATTAGGGAGGGATCTTTCGAGATATTTCTATGTAAAGGGCATATTGGTTTTGTTTTTGGGGTTTTCTATTTTGGCGATTTCCCAATGGTTGAAGAAGAATACAAGATAGACAGAGTCTACCCTCTATCTCTATCTCTAGAGTCTATCTTGTTTTCTGTAATGTTAATGTAAAAATAACACAACAAGTATGTTTAATAAAAAAAGATCTTTGTCTTGGCAGCCAAGCTGATGAACCAAGAACATTAAAAAGGTTGAAACAGATTGGTTACAGATCTTTTTATAAATATGGGACCAGCCCGCGACATTACCCGCGGCATTATTATTATTAAACCGTACTGTAAGCCAGAATCTGTGGGAGAACCAAAAAAGTGCCGTAGCAATGAAATTCAAAGAGTCCCGGAGAAACGATTCAACTGTCTAGGATCTAAATCAGTAGTTTATGTACTGATTAGCGATCATGTTAACAAATTCGTAACGGTTAAATTTGCAAAAAGTAAAAAAAAATATAATAATAAATAATAATAAACGTTTATTTGGAACAAGTAAAGGGACACAAAATTACTATATGAAACGAAGATAGCTACAAAAGTTAAAAACTGTGGCGCAGCTATCAACGCCCAGGTCAAACACATGGAGCATTTGTTCCAGATTAATAATTTAAAAAAGTACAAAATAATTAAAATATGAAAAGGTTAAGTACTAATCTTACTAACTATGTGTCAGTGTGTAGTGGTCATTGGGAAGTTTGTGCGTAGTGAGTGTGCGTGAGGGTGAGGGGGGTGTTGTGTTTATGTTAATGAGGAATGTATGTGTTATGTTACCACAAGTTTTTCTGTAATATGCACTTACACATTTGTATCTCAGGAAAACAGCTATTTTTAGAAGAAGATTTCCACAAACAAGTATTGGGTACCTAACCTACTACTATTTTATAAAACCAACAAGTATATAGGATATCACCGACAAGCACGTAGGTCTTGAGTTATCGCACAATCTGGTAGCATAAAGTGCGACCTCCGATGTTGGCACTTGATTGATTGCCTCGGCTTACCCGGTAAGACGGGGAAGAAAATATGCTGATGTTGTGAATGTGCGTACATTTACAATAAATATTATCATAAGAGGGATATTTTTAGGCTTATATCGAAGTAGGTCTGACAAAAAAGTTACTTTTTATGAGATGTTTAGGCAGTCACTTGTTTTTCTTGGAGGAGCTCATGGCTAAATGCCAAGTCAATAGGTCATGGTTAAGGTACGCGTGCCACGATCGGTATGTAGATGGGTGACCCATCCATTTTATACCGAGACCAGCTGGACATAAAATTTTGTGGTAATAGCGTTGAAAATCGCCAATCCGCGTTGAACGTGCTTGGTGGCTTCATGTCTTCTCTAGATGAGACTTTTGCTCTGCAGTGCGATAATAATAGACTAGTTTTTTTTTCTAATAGGTTTTTGTAAATATTTTTTACCAACGTATTTATTTATTTACTAGAAAAAAACTCAATTCCAAAGAAAACAACACTGAAAATAATTTTACATTTCCATTTTCGATGCTTTCCACAAACGAATGATTCAGTCGTTAATAATTAACAGTAAAAAGCCCTTTAACATGACGTTGATTGGCAGCAAGCCTTATGAAATATCCGATACATCAGTTTTCAATTGAAAACAGTTTCACGTATTGCGACGGCGAACAAAAATTTTGATTGCCTTCAATCTAGGAATTCCATTACAGTTGACAACAAACTGATGGCTGATCTGTTATTAAATTATATATAACGCTTATGAACGTAGATGTTATTTTATGAATTGCTGTTTTTAATAATAATATCATTTATTTCGGGTAACAAAAGACCCATAACAAATATGCCTTACAGACTATCGTTTATAAAAAACACAAAAATATTACTTAACTATTGTACACGAAGAGACGGCGTCATGTTTCGCTGCGTGGTGTCGCGTAGCCTTCCGCAGAATCGCCGATACACGACACCCTTCGGCCAAAACTCTTCCTTGAGGAAGGTCTCAATATAATGCGTCGGGACTCGCACCACAAATGACTTGAAATTCGTATTGTGACGCGACTCCAACTTCTCGACCCTTAAGGTCCAGTTGGTCTTGGCTCGAACATACTCCACGATCTCCTCAACCTTCGTGCTTCGTGTTTCTGCAAAACTATATTCTCCCGATCGTATTTCGGTCTCAATGTATAGGTATATTATCCAAGTATGTATAAGATATTATAGTGCACAAGCGTGTGTACAAACACAGGTTCACTTCCTCTTTCGTCAATTTCATAGTACGATAGGATGGCAATCCGATACGACCAGGGAGAGATCTGAAGGCTAACTCTCGTAATTTAATGAGGCGCCGATGAAATTGTAGTGCAGTTGTAGTTAGATTCAAGTTTGAGTGATAAACGGTATTCTTGTAATCTTTGAACTGCGCGTAAGCTGCGCGTAAACTACACGTCAACTGTACGAGAACCAAACTACCAAACTTATTTATTATTTATTTGATAAATAGGGTATACCTCAGGGGTGGTCCCATATAAATTTTATCGAAATTGAACCGACACTTTTTGAAAAAATCAACAAATACCCAAAAAAATTACATAGACGAGTTTCTAGTGTTAGTTAGTGTGTAGTGTACTTTGAGTTTCGAGTTTCTTTTTTTATACGAAGAATCTTTGGAGTAGTCACACTGTTTTAACTGTGTTGCCGTTTCTTTATGGATTTCAATGAGACGGAGGTACTGAAAAGCGGGAACCAAAAAGCTTTTTTACAAAAAAGACAACCGCCTTCAAAAGCTGAAAAATAACTTTAACACAGAACACACATGACTTTTTTCTAGTTTCAGAAGTCGGTGGCAATACAACACAACAAACACACACACAGAACAAAGCCACCGACATCCGAAACTAGAAAAATGTCATGCGTGTTCTGTGCTAAAGTTATTTATCACTTTTTAGTTTTTGATGTCGGTTGTCTTTTTTGTATAAAAGCTTTTTTTATTGCTTCCATAAATGTGATGACAATGGTCAAATAAAATGATGCTGGTGGCAAATCTGAAATCTCCCGGTGCCTTAGGGCATAAGTTTTTGAGCTGCATTCGGTTAGACTTAAAGCCGACTCCAACTTACTTGGGAACAGGCTAAACAGATGAATAATACTTCTGTAACAATCTCTACATAGTATAGAACAAAGTCGCTTCCCACCCCCTGCACCCTTCGGTCTTTTAAACTGCGCAACGGATTATAACGCGGTTATAATCAATAGATAGAGTGATTCGAGAGGAAGGTTTAAGTACTTACGTATAGTTTGATAAACTCATCTCATCTCATCTAATATTATCTGTCTTTAATTATTGTAAGTGGTGTAAACCGTGGTAATTAAAGTAAAAATAAATAAATAAATAAATCTGTCAACTACTATTCAATTTATTCAGGAACAATTCACATTGTGTTTGAAATCATTATGCTATAATAAAAATAATAAAAAAGTACTAAAATCACATTTAACAAAATTATATAATTAACATATGCAACAATAAATTATAGAAAATAATACAACGATAAAATAAAATTCAATAACGTTGCAAATTACGAAGATAATACAATTAAAAATTCTATAATATTACATACACCAAAAAATAAAAAATAAAACATCAATAATATACCAATATTACCCAGTCTCACATTAATTGATACATAAAAAAATAAATAAGAAATAAAATTGTTGATGTGGAGAAATGTCTGAATTCAACAGACAATGACATGTCTATTGAATACAGACATTTCTCCAATAGGAATGCTTTGAGTCTTGACTTAAATGAGCTTTTATAAATTATGGTTTTTAAGTCCAATGACAACCTGTTAAAAATCTACACTGCTTGATATTGACTTAGTTAATTCGCTACTAGGTACTTCACTATTAACTCAACTCGTCCATCATATCACAACGTTTTCTGTTAATTTGTAAAAATATGGCAATAACCTCATTTAGTATTTACATTGCACCCGTGCGTAGGCAGGGCGGTTCGCTGGAAATTAATAAATATATCGCTATCCTTATTTCACCTAAACATTAGATACAATGTCGGTGTTGATCGAGTCATTATTATTCATACAACCATCCGAAGGGTTACATCTAAACACAACTCAATTTCATCAAGGTTAACCCCATCACTGCTTCATTTCTCTTACTCTTAACATTTACTATTTCATTCAACACTCCCATTCGCGATGTTAAGGTAAACATACACTACATTTGTTTATTCGACCGACTACTGAAGATGAAGGTCGGGTCGTGAACCTACTTCTTACTCGATCAAGGCGAACCCGGAGTGCTGTAATATATTTATGTAATAGATGTTTCTGATATTGCCAGTGGTAGGAATGTTAGCGTATGTATTTTAATATCGAGTGATGTTCAGATCAAAAGAGGTTTGCCTCATATTATTTTTGATTGATAAATGGTTCCTTTTTTATTTAAACATGTAACTAGCAGATGGCCTCTCTGAGAGCCTATTACGAGAGCGCGTGGTAGAAAAATTTGATTGTTTTGAAATTAAAAGTTCTCATTTTTCCCATAATACTAGCGGGCCTAGCAGACGTTGTCCTGCAACCCGACTATAGCGCCATCTGCCGGGTCTAATTGTGAATATAAACCATTCTCGATTCCACTGGAACACACACAAATAAATTCAGCAAAATCGGTCTGGCCATTTAGGAGGAGTTCACTTTCATACACACGCACAGAAGATTTTTATATATAAGATTTATTTCTACAGTTTGAAAAGTAATCAATACAAATAGTGCTTGTCTTTCAAAATTAAACCAAAATGCAAAAGGATAATAGTACTTTCAAAAGAACGTTGTTCGGGCAAAAACTATAAGTTTACAGAAGACAGCATAAAAAAAGTCAGAATTGTTTTGATTAAACCCGGTAGTACGGAACCCTTTGCCAGCATTAAGTATTTCTTTCACGCCATCCGTCGGTTAAAAAAACAACCGCTTCCTAAAAGAAAAAGTAAAGAAAATACTTAGATAAAGACGAATACTTTATTTCTTTTTTCTTTTTCAAAAGAACTGTCCGTGAGTAAGGGTTGCGTAAAAAAAGTTTTTTCCAAGGAGAACTGAAGACTTGCCTTTAGACACCGAAGTATTTTAAAGTTACATAGTTGACGGGCTTACAAACTGGGTATCGCAAGTATAACATGTGAAGTTAGAAACTCTGACGGCATTCGCTTATCATTCAGAATTATGTAGTTGAAGTTACGGATGTAAGGACCAAGTCTTGTATGGGAGTTGTACGGTTATTTCACTGTGTAGAAGATTATTTGTGGAGATAGTGTGTATTGCGACCGATACAAGGATACGATGTATAGTAAGCTTGGCTTTTGATTCGTCTGTGGGACACGAAAAGAGAACATTTTATAGACTTTTTCAATTGAAAATACCCGGTTGGCACATAATTATACATATCAGTGAGTGACATTTACTGGATTCGTCGTATAAAATTTTATCGAAATACGGCGAAGCGTCATCGCTATATGGTTCAAGTTCCACGGTCTCGAACCAAGCGCTTTGCTTCCACATTTATTGTGTGAACTGCCAGAGGACAGTGAAATTCACTGCCCACCTCTCTGTTTCCCGATTGTTATTCTAAGTATCTTCAAGGCACGAGTGAACCGGTTCATCCCAAGCAAGCTTACTTCTTAAGCCGCAACATCACTTACGATCGGGTGCATTGCGGCCAAACGCAAGCCTATTGGTGTAATAAAAAAAAAATGATAAGTCATTGTCAATTACAAAATAACCTTGAATCGAATACTTTTACGTTGACGTGCTTAACCTTACTAGCTTAAGCACTCGTACTGGATACTGCAGCTGTATTTGGTTTTTGTATTCTATTAGTAAGAACAAAAAATCTTAATAATTAATTACGATCTAACCTGAAAGACTAATAAGCAATTCAACTGTAACTAATAAAATTTATTCATAATAATCAGTACCATATTTACACGTACAATAAAGAAACAAAAACCTATAACTATTAAACAAAAAAACAAAAAAAAAACTAATATAATAAGGCATCAAAAAATTCCTCCACATCGCCTTCATCTGGGAATGTGCCCAAGAGACTGGCTGCATTGCCACGTTGAATGGCAATGCTTAACCTCTGCCCAAAGTAAAAACCAGCTCTTGGATCACGAGAAGTGTCAACTAACCTTTTGGAAATTTCCTTAAAAAGGAGATGAGCACTCGGACCCCACGGCCCGAGGGTTTCAACCCCAAACGGCTCGAAAATAAAGTTATCACCAAGGATACTATACTTTCGCCGTTTGAGGTTTTCTGCAGCCGCAGCAGCAGCACCAGCACAACACGCTGAGCTAGGAAGATGGGATGGCGCAAGAGTATCGACGCACGTAGCGTCCCACACTAAAGGCCTACCCAACTTCCACGGAAATAATGACATGCCGTCCGGTCTCTTGCCATCGTCACGTGCCAAGCCGTTGGGTTCCAAAACCGCTGGAACGCCGACGGCGACGAGAGCACGACGAATGATGTCATTAATATTCGCGTGCCGCGCTATGCGACCCGCACTCCGGCTGCACGACAGGCCGTGGTGTCCAAGGCAGTTGACAGCTTCCCCACAGCGACAGCGATGAGGAGAACAACAAGATGCTCCTAAACGTAAGGAAGCAGCGAGGCGAAAAGAAGTGTCGTCAAACATAGTACCTAGGTTTGACGACGGAAGTGCCAGAAGCCAAAGACCCGACTCCCATTTACCCACAGCCAGCAGACGGGCTCGCTCAGCAGAATTAGTAGAAGTAGAAAGTAAATTATTCTGTACTAACCTGCAGAGCGGCTCATCCCACCGCCTCTGAGAAGATGGGTTGTCGGGTGAATCAGTGCTCGGGCAAGCAAGTTTCCAGGCATCCATGGCCTCGGCGAAGCACGGCACATCAAAATCAACCAGTGTAGGAGCTAGAACATTCCTGATTAATTTTTCAGTGCCGTGGACCGAGGATATAAATGCAGGCAAACTGATACTTGAAATTTTGCGGACGCCGAGGCCCCCCATACGAATAGGTAAAGTAGCTTGGGCCCAAGCACGGTCGTCCATTGCCAAATTTAAAACAGATGTTATAGTATGACGAATAATTTGGTCCATTTTCTCTAAAAGGTGATTGTGTTTCCACAAATGGGAAGCGCGAAGGAAGTAATTTAATTTAGGGCCAAAACAACAGTACCGAATAATGGTGATGGCCGAATGCATGTTAATTTGGATTAATCTTTCCGAAATGTCATTGAAATTTTGTATTTTTTCCTCAATAAAACTGGGAAAGGAATTCTCGAAGATGGGACACCCAAGGAGGCGAAGAGAGCTTTTATCTATAATTTTACTGTAACTTAATTTTTTAAATGATAGATTATGTTAATACTAAAAATAGTGTCCACTTGGAATTTTACATAAGTCCGTAGTACTTTCTTAGAGTCTGATATAGTTTATGTAAACACTATGTTCATGTGTTTTATGTATAGCATAATATTGTTACTATTATTTATTCACTTTTTATATACACTACACTAATTCGAAAGGTTTAGTTCTTTTTAGCCTACACACTAAGTCTGTGTTGTCTAGCAGCTGAATTACCTCAGTATTCACGTGTCGGTGAAGTCTGTGTTCATGGGCTTCAGCAAATTTTTGAATAACGGTTGTGACGGGTTCCATTTTAAGGTCACGGTGAAGGTCATCATTTCTTATGTACCAGGGTGCATTGACAGCAATTCTGAGTACTTTATTTTGGAATTGTTGGATTATTTTGACATTGCTTTGTTTAGTACTCGTACAGCCCCAAAGTTGGATACCATACGTCCAAATTGGCATCAGAATATGCTTGTATATGGTTATTTTATTTTGTATTGATAAACAGGATTTCCTTCCGAGTAACCAATACATACTTTTATAACGTATATCGAGTTCCTGTCTTCTCTTTTTTAACTGCTGTATTTGACAGCATAATTATCATACTTTTGAGTAAATTCTCCTGGATCGTGGGTTTTTATAAACATAGAAACACACATACACAAACAACCCATTCAAAGTAAATCATACAAATATTTGTTACAAGCGTGAATCGAACCCACGACATGATGCACAGCGGCCAATCCCCCAACCACTAATACCAAACGTGTCTTCAAAAGAAATGAGAGATACATTGCACTTTCTTTCTCGAATATACTCTTTGGAAATCTCAAAACATCAATCATTTTGTTTTCTTTTTTTTTTTATAAAAAAAAATAGTATCTGACATCCGTACTATTATTAACAATGCAAAAGTAATTTTGTATGTTACGCTTTCACGGCTAAACAACTGGCCTGATTTTGATGAAATTTGGTACAGGCTAAGCTTCCAAGAACCCCAAGAAAAGATATAGGCTACATTTCTATCTGCATATTTTACTGCGTCCGACATAACTGACAGTCACGAGAACGAAGTCGTGAACAAATGCTAGTACTTACTGCCACACTCAGAGACGTCACTAAATAATATAGAATCATTAACTTTAATTGACCAGCATTACTTGGCACATGTTAACAACAATACTTTTGACTGACAGCGTTCCAAGTTATGTTGGGCAATTAAAGTTAATGATTCATTATTATTAAGTGACGTCTCTGAGTGTGGCAGTTAATAACTTCAGATAACTAAGAGCGGGTTGTTTCAAACAGTCGGTTAACGTTACATACGGACGGTTAAAAAGTTACTATGACGTGAGATGTTTAACGTACGTTAAATGTAACGGGTTGTTTCATGACATAAAAATCCGTCAGTTAAAGTTATTCAAAAAGAGATTCCATAATATTTTGATGTTTTTTTTGACAACACAAAATTACTATGACTGGTCGGTTATGGTAATAGTAATTTTTTGACGTACGATTTTGTGAAACAACCCATTTTTTTGATTTGACGATAGTTAGCGCCATTTTTGACTATTACCGGTCAGTAATGTATAATTGAAGCAACCCGCTCTAACTCTTTGAAAGAAATCACCGCTAAGCATCGAACTCACATAATTGCATTCTCTACCGTGCGAGAAGGAATGTCGAATGCTTGCATGCAACCAATTTCTGCACTCTATGAACCGTCGCGTCTTTATAGAATGCAGGGTGGAAGATGTGTGGGCTAGATTCGTGAAATGCTAATCTAGTCGTAGTGTCACCAACGCAAAGCTGCTACTCCCTAAGTACAGGAACTTACACGGCAAGAGAACGTTAAAATATATAATACCCGACCTTATAAATCATCTACCAGCAACATTAAAGGACGTAATTACCCATAAAAACATAAAATATAAATTAAAACAATACTTCCTTCAAAATTTTAATAATTAAACTAATATTAATCATAAGTTAAAAAAATAAATAAAGAAACACCTATTCAATCATAATAATATATCGTATTATAGCATAAAGGAGCAACCTGTATCTCCAAATACATTCCTCAACTACTAGTCTATAGTGAGATAAGCGGTCACTAGTCCGCTTGGTTGCCGATGTTCGCCCGCCAATATTACGTACTACTGCTGTAATTTGCTTATACCCTCTTTGAGTAAATATTACCTACCTATGTTTTAGTTTTTAGCTCATGTAGTCGATGATTTTGATGCACGGTAAAACTCTAATGAGTTTATGTTTGCATCATCTCAAATATGTAAAATCTTTATGTAATTTTAATTGGCAAATAAATAAATAAAAAAAAAATGCATTTCTTAACGTATTCTTGATGTTTCTTCATTACCATACCCATGCTGCGCCTACCGATTCACGGTCTCCAAGCCAGGACAAGTCTCCTCCATGCCATAGGTCTTGCGGCCGACGTGACCAACCCAAAGCCACTTCAATGAGTTTTGAATTATCTACACATCTTTACTTCTCTTAATCTGATGACGTATCTTTAATACTAATATTTGCACACTAATTCAATATATACAGCTACTTATTTATATTTAAAATATATTATGTACAATAGAGAGTTCGGCATCAAAAAACTCGTCCGCATCGCTGTGAATGAGACAAGTTCCCATAAGGCTAGCAGCAATTCCACGTTGTATGCCTAGTAATTCTTTGGTACAAGAAAAGGCCAGCCTTCTGGTCACATGAAGAGTCGACCAGCCGCTTAGCAATGTCTCTGAAAAACAAGGTGAGCACTCGAGCCCCATGGCCCTACTATTTCAACCCCAAACGGCTCAAACATAGTACTTCCAAGAACGTTGTTATATTTACGTCGTTTGAGGTTTTTGGCACTTGCAGCAGACGCCTCAGCACAACACGACGAGCTTCTCCTTCTCTACATATCAACTAACTAGCAACCCGACCCGGCTTCGCATGGGCCTATAGCCTTCCTCGTTAAATGGACTATCCAACACAAAAAGAATTTTTCAATTCGAACCAGTAGATCCTGAGATTAGCGCGTTCAACCAAACAAACAAACAAACTCTTCAGCTTTATAATATTAGTATAGATACAACTTGCATTCCATAATCTGTTTTTCGTCAAGGCAGCATTTGCGCTCTGTCATATTAAATTTAGAAACATCCTCTCTAACATTTTCCTGAAAATAAGCGACTCAACACAAAATGAACGTTAGCGTATTGCGCAGTCCATTTGAAAAGTTTTTATAGTTGTTTATTAAATGTTTTGTCCGTTTGTTAACTTTTGTTTCCCTAACTGTAGAACATTGACCCCATGGGGGAAATAAAGATTATTTTTATGTGAATTCATGTTTTTTCTATTGTTTTGTACGGTTATTGTAAAAGTCTAGACAGTTGTATTCTTAAACATACATAATTATACTTGCATTTTGTAAGTACTGTAATAGTTAAAACCTGCTGAGCCCTTACGGTACGATTGATGTATGAATTTACTGTGTTAGAGGAGGTTCTTGGAATTAAATACACGGCAAAGCAATTTGGCACTTTTGTGTTAATAAAAAGTACGTCGGCCACTGACGGCGCCAGGTCAAATAATAAAATTGTTATAAGTTATAAGACAGACCTAGTTTCACCCAAACGATGTTTGTTACTTTAAACGGCCGTTAAAATATTAACCGGACATTAAAAGTAGTGAGTGTTTCACCAAGCGCAAATCCATGTTTAAATGTCTTAATCAGACGTTATATTTAATTGCTGCTCCGGTCGTCCGTTAATTTACTAACCGGCGTTTAGTCAGTTGTCAAGATTGTCAAAATTAAACATTATTTTCGAAATTAAAATGTTTAGAAAATCTAGAACAATTTACAGAATTTGTAGATGCCCTACACATCAGAGAAATCCCCTTATTTTTCCCACAATAAGACATATAATATTCTTACAAAAAACGATAACAAACAAAATTAGAAAATTACTAAACGTGTGTCCAAACACAGCGTGGCAATAATGAGTCTCTCAATCTGTTCCTTCTTCTACGCAATTTTAGAATAATAGTAGAGCTACACACGCGGCCGCTTTCATTATGGTTTGAACGTGATATGAGCGCGGCGTGTCTCGGATATGCCGCGTATTATTGCCGCGCAAACATTTCTGGGTTTGTCTTAACTAGACGCACGGTTGATTTGTGTCTTGGGAAAAAACCGCGCGTAGCAGTGTTCTTTGCGCGCTGTGTTTGGACACAACTTAATATTGACATAAGTGTGTACCGACAAAATGAAATGTTGCAAGAATACACTCATACTTGACTACACAACTGACATCTTTATTTAGTTGTATTATTTAACACGAGTCTGTACAATACGGCTAGATATAGTGTACATTGTCAGTGAATATTGACCTGTGACAATGCGACTTTTTATTTTGGTTGCTTTGGTTACTGACCGATAAGAGTGAAAGACACATGACTCATTCATATAACGCCAGATTTTCTGATGTCATGTTATTTTTTGTTGGTAGAACATAAATACAATTAACATCGATGTTAGTTGTAATGTCTGATTTGCAAATGTCCGATTATGAAAAGTTTCGTGAAACGCTTTTAAATACGAAAAGGCTCTAGAAAAAATGCAGTGTTTAGACGAAACATTTAGTCAATGCTTTCGACCAGCATGTCATATGCATGCAACCTTTACAATACTTATCTATCATCATTATACCAGATGTAGGAGGACCACGTCTGGACATAGACCTCCCCTAAATATTTCCAAATGGGAAACTGGAGGGAATGGTGGGAAGCGGCTTGCATCCAGCGTATTCCTGCGGTCTAAATCAGGTCGTCGGTCCACCTAATAGGTGGACGTCCTACGCTGCGCTTGCCGGTGCGTGGTCACCATTCGAGAACTTTGCGGCCCCATCAGGCATCTGTTCTGTGCTGTGTCCATTGCCACTTTAACTTGCTGATTCCCTATAACTTTGGTTCGTTTACTGATCTCCTCGTCTCTCAGTACTCATATATTGTACTATCATAATAAAGAGGCTTAGCTTGTAAGAGGTAGTTTCTGGAAGTAGGTACTAAAGCTATTTCAAAAATTATTTTACTGATGGAAAGTAATACAATTTTATTTATTTATTTATTTTCAGCCTGTATTGTCCCACTGCAGGGCAAAGGCCTCCCTTTCTTCTTTGCCGATTGTAATAGGATATGTTAAGCCGTGTGGTGTCAGTTGCGAAGTCGTGTGGTGCCGGTCGCGAATAGCACCACTCCATTTCTACCCGTGGGTGTCGTAGAAAGCGACAGAGGGATATTGACCAGAGGATGGGCTCGCAGTACTGCGATCGCCAACATGCATCGGCCAAGCATGGCGATTACGGCTGAACCCCCCTTGGGGGAGACCTATGCCCAGCAGTGGGCGTTTAAAGGTAGACATGATGATGATGATGATGAATAGGATATGTTGCTGAGTGTAATTATGCTTAAAGTAATTATATTATGTTATGCTATGTTTTTGTGGTAAGTATATTAATTTAATAACGTTTTTATTTTTCTAATTTTGTTATTGTAAGTAAATGTAGTTTAATTAATAATAATAATAATTTATTTCTTATAAAGGAGATTGTAGTAGGTACATGGAGCATACACAAAGTTATACTTATAAGTTTGAACCATGTCAATCAAAATCTGGTGGGTGAAGTTCTGCTTTCCTAGGTAGGTTATAGAATAACCTGTATTAAGGAATAAGAGTCCCTGTCCCTTACAAGAGATTACAATAAACTAGTTCAATTATTTTCTTATTATACATTTGTATATATATTTTTTATTTATATATATTTAATACTAAAACAATGTTTATAATTGAATACGTTTAAGTTCTACTTAGTTTAGTTTTTACTTTTCAGTTTAAGTTCTTAACTGTCGCATTAGGGCAAACCCTGTGAGAATAGTATAAGATATTATACATAAATATAATGTTTTATGATATGTACAACTTCCACGCAGTCCTAGTTGCGAGCAAAAGCTAGTGTAACTACTATTATACATAAGTTAGTACCTTAAAAAAAGTTATAATAGAAAACATGTTCAATTCCTTTTGCAAGGCCTATGTGGGTGGCATGAACATGCATGATCAAACCCTCGTTAATTAAATAAAGATATTAAAAAAAAAAATCCTTTTGCATGTTTACTGACGTAATTAAAATTATTTCAGGTAGTAACAAATGTATACAGTAACAATAAAATTTCTTTGAAATAACATGCAATGACTTTACCAAGAACAACATGTTAGTAACGAATGACAAACATCAAAATATGAAACTAATTACAGTGTACAAATTGACTTTTCTATAATAAAAAGTTTTTTTCAAAAATAAGAAAACCGCCTTCAAAAACTAAAAAGTGATAAATAAATTTAGCACAGAACACACATTACTTTCCTTTCGGAAGTCGGTGGCAATACAAAACAACAAACACAGAGCCACCACCACCGAGTTCCGAAAGTAAAGTAATGTGTGTTCTGTGCTAAAGTTATTTATCACTTTTTAGTTTTTGAAGGAGGTTTCTTTTTTTTGGAAAAACTTTTTACTTTTCGCTTTTTAGTGTTGCCGTAACATCCAAATCCATTAAGAAACGGCGACCCACTTAAAAGAGATTGTAAGTCCTCCAAAGATTGAAGAAACTAAAACGTCGTCTAAGTAATTTATTTGGGAATTTGTTGATTTTCTCAAAAAGGGCTGTATCAATTTTGATAAAATTTATATGGGACAATTTCGAAATAAACCCCTTTCGAACAAAAAAAGAATTTTGCAAATCCGTCTATATATGACAGAGTTATGACCGAACATACATAAAAAAAAAAAAAAATAGAAACATTCGAATTGATAACCCCCTCCTTTTTGAAGTCGGTTAATTAACGTAATAATTATCAGCACATTTTACTTGTACAACATTCAAAAACATGACTAAGCATGTTTAAAATTAGAAACAATTTAGGAATCATTACTTTGTACAATGTAGATATTGCGTTTGGCAGCAACTCACCTGATCTTAAGTGATGATGCGGCCTAAGGTGGAGCACGCTTGCCTAGAATAAACCGGTTCTCTCGTCACCTATTAGGATATAAATATCTGAAATGTAAAACGACTTTAATTGACCGTACCTACATGTATCCAATGATAAATTTTATAGGCAAAATACATTGTTCTTCACAACTGATATGAATTCTAAACTCAACAGTCAAGAAACTAAAAGGTCAAGCATTAAAATAATAACTTCAACATCTGTCATGGCATTTCAGTCTGATCAAAGTTTCGTGTCGCGGGATTCGGTCGAAAACAAATTTACTTATTCAGGGACTCCAAACCTCCTGAGAGGCCCGGGTTCCGTTTAAATACGATATGAGCGACAACGCGCGGATGCATGAAATTGAGCGAATTTGAATGATTTGTGAACACATGTTTATTTTATATGTTGCACATAATGTTATGAGGTTTTGACTTTTGTGTATAAAAATGGTCGAAAGAATTCGGTGTTTAACTGTGCAATTTTTTATACTAAAACGACACATGATCTATTCTGCCTCGCCTTGTCCCGACTATTTTGAGGTCGGCTTCCAATCTAATCGGATGTAAAACCACTGTGAGTGGTACTCGGTGAGCGAGCACTAGACCGGTTTTTAATGGATTGTATTGGTCTGCATTGTTTTCACATATAGAAGCAACGTGAAAAATATAATCAGTATTTTGTAAAAACTTGATATAAAAGAGTGTCCGTGGAGTTTTTTGCCCGTTCTTCTCCATGGAGACGTACCCTACATTATAGAACGAGCATTTAGCTTCATTTTTCAACCGACTTCAAAAAGAAGGAGGTTCTCAATTCGTCTGTATTTTTTTTTTTTTTGTATTTTTGTTACGCTATTTTTCCGGCAAATGTAAAGCGATTTTGAAAATTCTTTTTTTGATGGATAGAGTATGCCTCAAGGATGGTTCCATATAAATTTTATCGAAAATGATTCAGCACTTTTTGAAAAAAACGATAGAAAGCAAAAAAATATACATGGATGATGTTGTAATGTTCTCACCTCGTACTTTCAAACTCCGTTTTGACTGTGTTGCCATTTCTTAATGGATTTGGGTGATCAGGAAGTACTAAAAAGCGAAAAATAAAAAGCTTTTTTTCAAAAAAGTGAAAAATAACTTTAAAATAAAACAGAACACACATGACTTTAGTTTTGGAAGTCGGTGGCAAAACAAAACAACAAATAGAACAGCATAGCCACCGACTTCCGAAACTAAAGTCATGTGTGTTCTGTTTTAAAGATATTTTCCACTTTTTGGTCTTGCGGTTGTCTTTTTTGTAAAAAAGCTTTTTTCTGACTAACTGACTCTTTGACAATTCAAAAGTGCCTGTAAATTATTTAATTGAAATAAATGCACTTTGTACTATCTGTCTGACTTCTACAACCCAGTTGCTGGGTAACACGGTACCTGGTCAGACTGTCTCGCTCCTGACTCATAACGACTGTCAAAAATCTTCGAAGGTTAGCCGGGACCAACGGCATTACGTGCTTTCAGAGCCACGAAGGGCTCTCAGTATGAAATCAATGGTCACCTATCCACCTACCGACCGTCGTAAGCGTAGCTTAACCATGACCGATCGATTCTTACGGCTTTATATAGGCCAAATGGATCGATAGGAATATTAAGCTCGCTTGTGTAAGCGTATGTGGTCACAGAAACTGTAACTACTTTTATTATTTACTTTGTATTACTCAATGGGTATAAATATAATGATTACCAAAAAATACTTTAGGATCATATGCTCCCTTACTAAAAATATATACTAAATTATACCAAATGTACTAAATGGTCACCAAATCTTAGTGTGCAAAATAACCAAAATCTATTTGACCCCCTGGGGCGGATCCGACATGGTTAGGTTAGGTTAGAACTGTGACCCCCTACGCACGAGGCGAGCGAGCGTGCCGCGGCAGCGGCCGCCGAGTGCCAGAATCAAATCGCTTTTTACAATCAAACTCATACATTTCTACAATACTTTAAGAAAAGAAAATATTCAACTTCGAGACTTCATTCAATTTCAAAAGCTCTCAAACTTGCTTTGTTTCCTACAGTTAGGGGGAAAATAAGGAGAGCAAACACAACACTATCGTTTTACAATACACTACGTTTCCACCGACGATCTCAGGAAAAATAACTCACTGCTGAATTTGCGTCTAAAGATCTCGGAACAAATGATGTGAGCATTGTTGACTTCGAGACTCGCTCGAGTGTTTAGCCGAGTTCTCGAGTTCCGAGCACCTTTCGACTTACTTTTGAAAAAGGAAGACTTTGGTCTTGTTTTATGATTCGAATGCTATTTCATGTTTGAATTGAATCTCTTCAAACGGATTATTTATTTGTTGCTAGTGAAATTTATTTTTATTTGAATGCGAATTTATTTTTGCTGTTCAAGTATTTTGAAACAGAGATGCAAAAATATGACTGTTTGGCTTTCACTTGCTTTACAATACTTGTCATTAAAAGCGTTAGAGTTTATATTATTTTATTTATTCTGAATTTATTTTATGCCAGTCCGATCGTACCCATATGTCAAAAAAAAAACAAAAAATCATTTATTTCTCTAACAATATTGTGAACATGAGAGAATGTGTGTGTGTGTGTGTGTGTGTGTGTGTGTGTGTGTGTGTGCGTGCGTGTAATATGTGTGTCAGCATGTGTAGCGAGGCGAGGACGTGCCATTGCACATCCACCATACTTAAAACAATTGCATGCAACAGTCCAAGCGGACATATCCGTGCATTATGATACATGTGTTAACAGTGCTTCTGTTTCGTCATAATTCAAAAGTTTTATCCAACTAATTAAAGATTTTTTACAGTCATGGTATTGTTTAGTATATATGTATATTTTCATATTTATCCTATTATATAATTGGGCAGAACGTTTTCGTAATTGTATTCTAGCAAAGCGAGTTCGTGTTTGGGGAATTTGTATAATATTGTCCTTTCGTCTCTTTGTTAATTTGGAGGAGTCGAACAGTAAACTTTTGTGCGTTTTCAAGATGGTCTGTATAATATATAATTTCCTCACAGAGAGCAGGTCACTGATCTGATATATTTCGCTTGTATGATATCTCAATTTCTTAAAATACATTATTTTATTAATGCTCGTTGTGCACGCTCAACGTCTAAGAATTTTGTCTTACTAGCCCCTCCCCAAACAGGAGTGCTATATAATATATCAATACAAAACAACAAAGTGACCTAAAATATTTGGACCATTTTGAATAAAACCTTCACTTCGGCACTATTTACACGACACGACATGGAGTATTGGTATAAATAATTAAAACCCAGTTCAATATTTTGAACAGGTTATTTAAAAAAAAAACGTAAGCCTATAAAAATACCTTTTAGTTTTACATTAACGCCAGAAATCGGTTCATGCCAAACCTTTCTTAAATTTCTTCCAAACTTTATCGCCACTTTTCAACGACTTCCAAAGCGTTAAATAGACCTAGGCTTCGATAATTTCCATTCACAAAATGCTAACAAAAATCCATCTTAGTTCTTTTTTTCCTTCGGCACGGGTCATGAATCATTCTGCCTCTGGCCAGTCCATTGACTAGTGCGTTTGAGACAAGACAAATATCCTACTCGTGCCATTAATCCTTCTAATCTTGACAGAAAACCTCCGGAGAATTATATAGATGGCGGTGTGAAGGTATTTATCAAATCTGGGGTAGCTACACTGATTCGAGTTGTTTGCTTAATGATATGACGATGTTGTTATTGTTTCATTCATTGTGTCAAAATTGTGAAGAAATAGTTTGATGTTAATTTGGAATGATATTTGAATATTGATAAAAGAAGTTTAATGGTAAAATCAGACAATCATTGTTTGGCTTACTGAATACTCGGACACAATATATTATATTCGGACAATGTCCGAAACTATATTTTTTTGACTGTTTATTCGGACACCAATAAAACAGCTGTTTTTACAGTCACATAAAAAACTTCCAACGATAAACGTAGGAAGCTTTTTTTAGTCAGTCAAATCATAAGTCAAAAAAAAAAATACTTTCGAATCTTGATACGCCAATTATTTCACTGCGTATTTTACACAATTCTTTTATTAAACTTATTTTTTTTTTTAAATCAAACGGTTTGAAACCGAAATGTGTACTATGCGTACAGAAAATTTTGAAATATTAAAAGTAAAAAAACCGTTCGCGCCGTTTTTTCCAAATTGCAGCACTATATTTTTCTCATCTTCGCCCTTTTGCTCGCAAATCGAATTCTCACCGTTCATGTTTATTCATCGAAACGAGATGTAGTCAGCTCCTTTACATAGGTATGTATGTGTTATAAGAACATTTTTGTAACGAGCAAAATAATGTATTGTATTTTTTGGATGATCTATTTTAATGGTTGACTTAATTTTCTATTGGTTATGGTACTGTATCATTAATCTTTATTATTTACTTCTAATAATACTGCGCTACGCTAAGTACGCTTTTAAGGTAAATACTAAAAGCAAATAATAAAAATCTTTATCGATACAAAAATCATTACATTGCTTAAGACTCTTCTTCTTTTTCCTGCCCTTATCCCATGTTACTTGTGGTCGGCGCAACATGTTTTCTTCTTCCATTCCGTCCTGTCCAACGTCATGCTTTCACTGACTCCCTTTTCATTCATATCATTCTTCACACAATCCACCCATCTTTTCTTTGGCCTTCCTCTCCCTCACCATCCATCCAAACTAATATTCATAGCTCTTTTGGTCACATGAGTTTCGTCTCTTCTCTTCACATGCCCATACCAAGACAAACGATTCCCTTTCAACTTTTCTGTCACTGGCGCCACTTTCAAACTTCCTCTAATATATTCATTTCTCACCTTATCCATTCTGGTAACTCCACACATCCATCTCAACATTCTCATCTCCGCTACGTGCAATCTTTTTTCATCCATCTTCTTCACGCATTGCTTAAGACTAAGGATACATAACTAGGTTCACTAAAGGTTACACAGGTAAAGTAAACCCTGATTCCTAAACTAGCTGATCCTGTGACTTGGGAGTCAGGATATTGGGTATTGGAGGAGCTGCTCCGTTTTTGTAGACGTTGTGTGCGTGTTCGCGGACGCACATAAAAAACTACGATTACGCAACGATGCGAATAAGGTGTGCATCCCTGGTGCGAAATACGGCCCAGCTCCAATATTATCCTAAAAATTATCTCTAGCAGGCTCGATCACATATACATCGATCACTGCAGTGCTATCTCCCATGGGAGAATACATTTAAATTTGAGTCCTTGTTACTAGAATTAAA
Source organism: Charanyca ferruginea (assembly GCA_947361185.1). NCBI lineage: Eukaryota > Metazoa > Arthropoda > Insecta > Lepidoptera > Noctuidae > Charanyca > Charanyca ferruginea. The sequence continues at coordinate 2,891,664 of OX376065.1, forward strand.
AATCTTTATTAATATTAAACTAATATTATGAAAAGGTAAAGCTTGTTTGTCTTTTTGTATGTAAGAGGTACCTTATCTCAGGATTTACTGGTTCGATTACAATAAGCCCGTCATTGATAGAAAGTTACACTTTTGTCAAATACGGCACTTTATAATAGTATAACTTTTTTTTTCAATGCAAATTATTTAGTTCAGATAAATTACATAAGTTATATAAATAATTCATAATTGGGTTAATTAATTAATTAACCCAATTACATTTTTACCTTTACATTCATAATGCATACAATAATAATAATACACACACGGACTGCAACTAACTCAGACTATAGTCCCAGTTGCCGGATCCATTTAATTTTAATATTTTTTAATATTAGAATAAAAATAATCTATTGTTCAGTACAGCCAAAATCTAAAAAATATTTAAAATAAATAACAAAATATTTAAAAACACCCTTTGATTACCTTTATATCTTTAATTATTATTTTAAATATTTTTTCGTTTGACTGTACTGTTTTTGGCTTGAACAATAGATTTTTGTTATTCCTTTATGCGTGGTCCCAGTCGTCGGAAGATAAATATTAAAATTAAATGGATCCGGCAACTGGGTCTGTAGTCCGAGTTAATTGCAGTTCCAGTTGCCGGAAGCCTCTCACACACACACAAACTACACAGACACACTAAATTAGGAACGCCTGACGTTTTATGTTTTATAGTATACCTACTTGATGATGAAATCACAGGGCAGTAGTAGCTAGTAATTTAATATTTCAACTACAAATTCAATCTAAATAACAAAATCCGTGATGTTTTTAATATAAATGTCAGAGAAACATTAAGTGATACCATTTACTACCATTGGGTATAATAAATCTTCTTTACAGGAAATAAACGTTTGAGTACATGAATACTCTACATAATGAGTACCTATGTATTGAGAACGTTGTAATAGAATTGTTTTGGGTTGGAATATTACATTGACTTTGTAATTTATACCTATAAAGGTTATACTACAAACTAGTTGTTGACTGCGGTTTCACTCGCATTCTGAAGAAAATCTATACTAATATTATAAAGCTGAAGAGTTTGTTTGTTTGTTTGGTTGAACGCGCTAATCTCGGGATCTACTGGTTCGAATGGAAAAATTCTTTTTGTGTTGGATAGTCCATTTACCGAGGGCCTATAGCCTAGGCCCATGCGAAGCTGGGTCGGGTCGCTAGTATTTTATATCCTCAACGTTAAAATATGAAGGGTAATTTTAATACCTTTTAGGAGCGTTCGCATTCAAATCAGTTTTAATGTGTCAAAAATGCTTCTTTATTTGAACAAAAAAAATTGGCATTAATTGTCGTTGACACGAGTTTGCGACTGAACTAATATCAAGTTTAATTAAGGGGGATGCGCCAGAGCAGTCCTCGAAATTCAATTTTTCTCGTTTCTTGCAATTTGTAGCTCAGTACTAGGTTACCACCCACATCTAGACACCGGACTGAAAAATGCAAAAAAACAAAAGTTTACTTGAACTTCACGGGCTACTCTAGCGCTTCCACCGTAACAGAATTGGTGTACCTATCTGTATATGTACAGTCGAACAAGCTAATTGGTTTACAGGCAAAAATATTCATCTTTCTACTACACTCACAATTTTTTTTTTTTTTTTATCGCAAGCACGTATGTATGCCCGGTCTGCCTGCTTACGTGCTCAAGATAAAAAAAAAATGTTGTGAGTGTATATTAGTAGTGATGAATATTTTTGCCTGTAAACCAAACAGCTTGTTCGACTGTACATAATTAAATCCTAATTCAATAAATATTTAAACTGTGAATGACAAACATACAAACATTCACATTTATAATAAGTGTTACATAGTAAAATTTACAGACAAGGAAAAAAATAAGACAAACAATTCCAATACGGTGACAAAAAATGGCGGAAGCCAGCTATCATATGGACTACATAACGCGTTGAAAACAACAAACAACCCATTACCATACTAGACCGAAAAAATACAATCCCATGAAACATAAATTACGGAAAAAAGTTACAACAAAACAGACCTTCATTTTGTTATTAGAGACATTTATATGTGCCTTATTATGTAGATGTGCTCTTTATGCATGCACATCGGTAATGAGAACCCACTATCGCAAATAGAAGGCATAGGATTTCACTAGGACAAATAAAACTTTTATTCTTTTATTGCGAGATTTTTTTTTATTCGTTGCCGGAGAAGACTGAGGTTTTAATGTTACCGTGTTTTAAATAAAACTAGCGGTATTAGTAGAATAAACATTAAACATTGGTGTGATGAGCACTTGTGTTTGCCTTTTATACAGGGTGTCCGGTAATTATTGGATAACCTTGAAATGGTATATAGTAGAACTTACTTAACTTATTCAGAGAAAAATACGAAAAGAAATCTATCATAAGTAGTACCTAAGATAAGTATTAAAAAAATCCTTAATTTACTTTATTGAACACTACCTACGACTAGAATACAATTTTTTTCCGTTTTTTTTTGTTTTTTTTTATTTTTTTCTGAATGGCTATAAGTTCGACTATAAGCCATTTCAAGGTTATCCATTAATTACCGGACACCCTGTATGTACACACCCATAGTATAGGCACACCCGCGACACTTCATACAAACGAAACGATATAATTGCCTACACAACTACCAAAATAGCAGACTGTACAGATACGTGCGTGTATATGCGTAATATTGCTAGGGCTGTCACTGCCACCGCAAGCGCGCGAGAGCGAGCGAGCGCGCGATACCGGCCTTAACACAAGTAGGTACTTTCTCTCTCTCATGTAGGTACAGTACGGTCAACGTATCTTGGCGCGTCTGAAGTTAGCCGATTAGCTGTGCAGTAGACAATTTCGTTCCTAAAAGTTCCATTGCGCAGCCAAACAGCTAACTTCAGACGCGCCAAGATACGTTGGCCGCATTGTACTCGATTTTTGAAATTCGAACTTCCAAATAGGTAAGTAGGTACCTACCAAGAAGTTTGTAGCTTTAGTTAAAATTCTTTATTTCCTCACGGTAATTTCCTCATTACATTTAGGAGGGAATGACGATTGATGAGGAAATGATTTAGACAGTATTCTACACAGCTGGTACGTGCATGTATACGTCTATTATAAAAATTTTATTATATATAAGATAAAAATTACATAATTTCATATGTTATTATTTGTTTTGAGAAAAAAATATTTAATTTACTTTTACTTTTATTTACTTCGGTAACTTATGAGAAAGACAACGGTGTCAAAGATTTTTTTTCAATCTTTATTTATTTAAGGGATTTTGCCACATAGAGATAATTAAACATTTGTTCTTAGTCTAAATCTGATGGCCAAATACTGAAACGCTAATAAATTTTGTCCTGTAACAGTCACTTTGACATAAAGTGATAGAGAGAGACAGCACGAGAGTTAAGGCCATACCCTGACCAAATAACCTTGAGTATTCATTCCCTCTGCGAAGTGCAATAAATACAGTAGCAAATACGCTCAGATTTTAGAATAAAGTCTCTATAAAATCAAATTACGGGATGAAAAAAAAATTGTTGCATAATTGTCATAAATAAACCTATCCATTAGTGTTAGTAGAAAATCGAAATAATGGTTACTTGACGAGGAGATGCATGTTTTCAATAATTATTTCTCATTTCTGTGGTTTCGTTGTGAAGTGATTAATTAAACGATCTACCATTTTGGAGTCAAGATTATGTAGAAATGACAATGCCAGATCCTGCCCCACCCATGTACAGAAAAAGTAACACATGTACAGAAAAAGTAAATTAATGAAAATAATTGTAATGAATATAGAACCTTTTTATACTAAATTGTTTTTCTTTAGAACTTGCGGATTACGAAATACCTACCCACAAAATACAAACTCATTTTACCTAAAATACAATTTAACCTATAATCAATGTCATTATTGTTTTTAGATTTAAACGGAAACCGCAAGTTCTACAGTCACTAGGACTAATGTGTAGTTATCAGCAATAAATAAACAGTAAGATGTGAAGTGTGTGTGTGTGAAGAAGTGGGGCAAAGTTCTATAGAGTTTCTGGCATTGTCCTTTAATGTATTTTTTATTTGTTGATATTTCTTTTTGATATAAGTATACTGCACGCGTAGCATGACCACGCTATGTCTACGGAAGAATAGACAAACTGACAGCAAGAATAGACAAGTCAGTACAGTTTGTCTATTCTTCCTGTCAGTATGTTTCGAAAAACTGCACAAAAACGGCTAGCGCTGCGTTTTGCACAGGGATGCGCCTGAACGGCATCTTAAAATTGAGTAGCGTTTCAGTATTTGGCCATACATTTAGTAAAACTGCAGAATTTGAACGCGGTAATCTAAGGTACAGTCAACAGCAAAAGTAGATGATCAAAATCAGAAATTCAATACTAATTTACTGACACTAATTTAAATAATTTAATACTAGTTTATTTATTAAAAATATGTGATTGTCACACAAATACTGTAGAATCACTTCGACGCCACACAGTTCCGACGCGAACTCAGTTCATGAGTATTGAATTTCTGATTTTGATCATCTACTTTTGCTGTTGACTGTACTACTGGTTCGGTTCTTTCGCCTTTTGGAACCTACGTCATCACTGACTACTATATTTTCTCATCAAACAATTAGGGATCCGTAAGAACAATCACGCGAAGAAAGTCACGGGGAAAGTGCTAGTAATTCATACTAATGTAATAATATAATTCATTCATACTAGTTCATACTTTCATACTAATATTATACCTAAATGCGAAAGTATCTCTGTCTGTTACGCTTTCACGATGAAACGGCTGAACCGATTTTAATGAAATTTGGCATGAAGATAGCTTAAATCCTGGGAAAGAACATAGGCTACTTTTAAATCCGCGACTTCGTCTGCATCCACGATAACCGACATCGCGGGCAAAACCTAGTCCATACTTATTTACTTATTTTACTTATTATTATTAATATTATAAATGTGAAAGTAAATTAAGAACCTAAATTCAATTGGTCTTTTTAAAAGAAACCTAAAAATCTTCCTGATTAAAAAGGCATTTTATTCTGTAAAAGAATTTCTTGAAGAGAAATAATTCATGAATATTAAAATGATTGTGATACTAAATTTAGTGTGATATAAATTATAATGTAATAATAGCCATTATAAGAATAATTAGTTATGAAATATATGAATAATGATATTTTAATAAGATAATTTGAATTGTAAAATAACTGTACTTCTTTCCATTTAAATTGCAATGCCTTAACAGGCAACTAAGTTCTAAGAACAAACATATTATTAACATCCTCATAATTAGTTCGCAATAAAGAATTTTGAATTTGAATTTGAACTCTGTCTGTTACGCTTTCACGATGAAACGACTGAACCGATTTTGATAAAATTATGTATGTCAATAGCTTGAACCCTGGGGACGGTCATAGGCTAAGTCGTCTATATCAGCGATAATCGACATTCACGCGGACGAAGTCGCGGGCAAAAGCTAGTATTATATACATCAGAGTAGAAAACTTTAAGGCATTATCCCTAATTCGAGTGATAGATAGTGAACAGTAGTTGATACAACATCCTAGCTGTTAGGTGTGTTAAAGATGGAAAAAACTTTGTCAAGGATTAAGAAGGGCGTAAAAAAACAGGACAGACACTTTTTCAAAGTCAAGTCAAAGCCAAATTCGACCATCAAAATGCACTTTTGAACGCAATAAAAGTAAATTAAATTTTTAAAGTCCTTTGTCAAGTATAACCGTCACGATAAGGCGAACATTTGCGTTGTCACACATCTGGACAAGCAATTCGTCACATTGCGAATCATTCCGGCAAACTAAATGACCCTTCGCTCGGCAGTCGGTAAATTGCTACACATCAAAGGGTCTTATCGCGACAAAGTTCGCGCGTTTGGCCACAGTCTCTACCACGCTTTCTCCACGCTCTATATTTAGTCGTTACGTCTAGTCTAACTAAATCATCGCAACGTTTTTAAACTAGTAATTTTAGTTCGTCATAAATCGACCACGAAGATTTATTGCAACAACACGACACGAATCTTTGCTGGACTCATTTGGGGTTCGACTGCGCCGACTTTAGAATTAAGTAAAAGTCCTTGATATTCGTGATAGACAAAGACGTTATTATCACTACTTTGTTTTCTCATATAAGTACAGTCAACAGCAAAACTAGATGATCAAAATTAGAAATTCAATACTTATTTACTAACACAAATTTATATAATTTATTACTAGTTTATTTATTAAAAGTATGTGTTTGTCACACACATACTTTTGAATCACTTCGACGCCACACAGTTCTGACGCGAACTCCGTTCATTAATATTGAATTTCTGACTTTGATCATCTACTTTTGCTGTTGACTGTACCTAGAAGCAACAAAAATAACCAGGATTTTTAAGCCGACATATTTGGAAAAAGGCTAGGCAGATTATTAGAGATTACCTAATTAAAGCCCCTGTCGGGTTACAGTGTGTTGCACTATAAAACCGAACATTTTAAAAAACTTGATGTGACATACTTGTGGCGGGTCCTTAGTTCATCACTGTTGCCGTAACTTTTCCATAAAACTCAAACCCCACTCAAAATGTTCACCTCAAACTGACCCCAAACTTGCCCTTACCTTCCATTAGCATAGAGTAATTAATTCGCGTCGCAGGCCTAGCTTCGGAAGTGTAGTGCAGTGTTTACACTTCCCGTCATCAAGCGAGCCAGTCTAGCAACTAATTTCATTAGACACTGGATTAGGGATCACGTCACACTGAGAGTCTGAGCGATAGCTATAATATATAGCTTTGATTATATATTTTTACCTTACTGCCGGAGGAGGAGGGTTATATTTTTTGAGAAATTGATTCATTGTTTGTTAATATAAGGAGTGGTCGTCTACTGTTTCAACATTTGTAATATTATGTGAACACTGTGTATCTATGTACATATAACTTAGTCCGTCGTTCCTTAATCAGTGATACTTTGTACACACTTTAAAATACCTAGTGTTTTTATGCAAGGTACATCGTATTCACGTATAATTATATAATTTCTGTAAATGCAAATATTGTTAACATCGTTTTTAAAAGAGTAAGTATGGAGTTTCTTGCCCATTCTTCTCCATATAAAACTACCTTTTGGAATGGGCACCTAGAATCATTTTTTTTTTCTCATTTGACGTTCAGAAGTGCCTTATAATGGTCTAATTGAAATAAATGATTTGATTTTTACTTTGACTTTGAAAAACAGTAAACCGCACTGATTTTAAATTGGAGATGGAAACAAGATATCTTAAACAATATCACACAGTTGGAGGCATCTTCTAAAGTTTATCGTAAGTAACTAATACCTCCGACTGTTCCTTTCTTTTACAAATTGTGCTTAACAGTTAATTTTAAGTCGGGTTTTTAATTTTAATAAATTAGTTTGTACATTTCTTTCGTAATGCAAATAATCTTCAAAAGACTTTTAATAGGTCATGCTAGAACGAAGTCCAGCTAGATATCTAAAGCACCTTATCAATATTTTTTTGTATTAACTAAAGTAACTTTCGGGCAATATTTTCTAAATAAAAATTCTAAATTGAAATACGTTCTTAAAAATGAAATTAAATTCTAAATTAATAGGCTAAATTAAGGATCAGGCATTAAGAGCGCCTTTTTACCTTTACGCAAGAAGTATAAATAAAAAATAAATAAATTATTTATTTTAACATAATAATAAAATATGACGTGTCATTAGATTCATCTTGCACAATATCAATTCTTCCCCAGTTCTAAATACAAAAAATTCTAAACACTTTTATGCCATTTTATCCTAACAATAATTATTAATAATAAAATCTTTTATTAATAATGACAAACTAGAAAAATATATTAAAGGAATAAAACGGACCCGATTGTTTGATTGATTTGTGATACTAAGTAGAATCTCGTAATCTAACATAAGAAGTTGGTTTTTATAAAACGATATTTGTATTTTGTTACTTTTGAAGTTTCGCTGTAAACCACCCCTGATAAACAGTAAAGGCTTGACATAGCATTTCAATACTAAAACTGAAAGCCTCCCGAATATCGAGTACATGGCACACAGAGTGATATGATGCAATTTTTTTTAATAGGCACACGACACAGTTTTCGGGTTTTATACGAATCTACACAAATCCCGATTCCATTTTGCCTTATTGAACGTACCCTCAGTTCTCCGCTTCCACATCCGTGGTTAGCGTCAATGCTATGTTCGCCACCTAAAAGCTCTCGCTACGCTTTCAATGTGATTTGAGGGTTTACTAGGATTGCAGGTTCATCATAGATTCTTATTTACTATGTACCTACCTATGTATATACAAACTTAGGTAACTCAAGTTAGGTAATAAATATTCATAGCTTGTCTAATCTGATAATACTTAATACTAGCATAATGAGCAAGTGTAGGGTACAGACTACCAAATAACGACTGTCAAAGATCTACGAGTGACAGCTCAGTCAGGCACCCATCTATATACCAACCGCGACAAGCGTTGCTTAACCATGACGGTGACAGTTGATGCGTACGCCTTTACCTCTCATAAAAAAACACTTTCAAGTCAAGTCACAATTTAATTAAATGTATTCCTAATATTCCCATATCTTCCCGTGAGTGTCGTAAGAAGCGACTAAGGGACGTACCAGAGAATGGGCAGCAGCGTTCTCTGTGCATTTGTAACAACCATACTGCGATCGAAAACCAGCCTGCCAAGCGTGGCGATTTTGGCAAAACCCCCCCTTGGGGGGCCTATGTCCAGCAGTGGACGTCTTTCGGCTGAAATGATGGTAATGATGATGATTCCTAATAAAAATTTCGAACTTCACAAAACAGTTTGCTTATAATAAAATAAGTACATAATTTCTGAAGAAGCTTTTGCTAGTTTACTGTGTCAAAGGCATTATTTACCATTATCCCTCCACATTATGATATACTTGCACAAGTCAGCGTGAAGCGGTTGTGCTCACATATGGCTCAGACCATAGCTATTCAAAAGACCGTTTCTCTTTTTTTATAACCAAAAAAAAACAAAAAATTGTGCGAATTTCGATTCTGCGGCAAAGAGGAAATGTATGGTCAAGGTTATTTGGTCAGGGAAGCGCCGCATACTTGCGCAGGATAAAATTTGGGCAAGTATACCGTTGTGTTTGGTCTTCATATTTAACATTAAAACTGTCTGCTAACTTTGTTTACACTCCTGCATACTCGGGTAGATCGTAAGCTCGTCGAGAGAGAGAGAGAGTGGTTCAGCGATGATGTTTACACTTCCCGTCATCAGCCGGCCGAGTGGCTAGGCAATTCAATTAGTCGAGCGATTAATCGGATGCCGTCATTCCAAAATGTGTTTTGTTAACTGTAGCGTACGTTTGGCAGACGGAATTTAGGTTATTTTGCGACGGTGATGTTAATTAGGAATTTGATCGCTGTGTTTACCAATTCCGATATTCAGAACCCTTACTTAAATGTACAGTCGCCAAAGGAGATAAATAACCAGAGTCGTCGAATACACTTGATGTTTACTTAGAAACCGATGGATGATTTCGAATGAAATTTATATAGGCTGCTCTCTCGAAAAAAGCTTGAAAGAATCATGGAGATGAAGCAACTTTTCGTCGGCATTTACAAAAAAAAATACTTCTGAAAAAAAAATGTTAGTAATCTACATGATGATGATACGTAATTTGGTTTAGCCACAATTTTTCTATCGGTATCACATAATAAGAAAATAAATGTCAAATCACCTCCAAATCATTGAGATGAAACCATTTTACTCCTTAATTGCTTATCAAAAGAGTATAAAAAAAAACCTAACTACTGTTTTGCAATATAAAGGAAAATGATTTGGTTTTGTAAGTTTTTACAAATATGTAGTATTTTTATTTCAATAAATTAAAAATGCGTCCGATTAAAGACTGCGTCTATCGCACTCGTCCACAAAGTCAGTGCGGGCCAAATAATAATAATAATAATAATATGTGGGGACATTTTTTCACACACGGCCATCTGACCCCAAACTAGGGAGACCCTGTACTATGGGTGTCAGACAGCTGATATACATACACAAATACATTTTTTTTTTGTTAATACATACATATATAGATAAACAACACCCAGACACAAGGCAAACACAAGTGCTCATCACACAAATGTTTACCCTGGGCGGGAATCGGACCCGCAGCACACTGCGCAGCAGTCGATCGCTCAGCCACTGCGCCAACCGTGTCGACAAATGCTCAAGGTTATTGGCATGTATACAAGCCTTAACTGTTTATTATCTGCTTTTGCCTGTGACTTTGTCCGCGTGAATGTCGGTTATCACGGATGCAGACGAAGTCGCAGATTAAAAAGTAGCCTATGTCCTTTCCTAGGGTTTAAGACATTTTCATTCCAAATTTTATCAAAATCGGTTCAGCCGTTTCATCGTGAAAGCGTAACAGACATAGCTACTTTCGCATTTATAATATTAAAGTATCGATATGGATAAATTTTATTTCATTTATAATTATTCCTATTTTAAACTTCAACTATATCCTATGACCCTGGTTATTGATCTCCTTTGGTAACCGTACCAAATTACTCGAAGATTTTCCTGGTATCACATTGTATGTTTTTTATTCACTAATTGCATCAGTTAAACTTTTTATTGACAAAGAAATATCGCGCTACCAATTTTCCGTTTATTTAAGTAAGTAGGCACCTATTGAGGATAAAATTGAGTAATAATAATTAATATAGCTCTTTAACCCGTCTTGAGTTTTTAAATGAATGATAGAAGCAAATTCAAGGATTGGGGATTTTTTTGATGCCTTATTGTCTTAGCTTTTCTTTTTGTTTTTAATAGTTATAGGTTTTCCTTTTTTATTTTTAAATGTAAATTCAAGGTAGAAAAATTCGCGTCTGTTTAATGAATATTTTATCTTTAAGGTCATCGTAATAATGTGAACAACCCACATCTCTTATTTCGATGTTCTATTGTTATAGTAGATCAGATAATAATCATTTCCTAGTTTACGTATACAGGAACTCCCATAAAACTTACGTAGGATGCTATTCCGTGTTCAGAATAGTTTCTGTCATCAAATATATCTGAACTAATTTAATTACAGGTAGGATTAATCGACGACAGAGACCTCTAATGGCTTTTGTTTGTATATTGCGGGACCTTCTTTATCATTGTATAGATTTCACTGGTTGTATAGCAATTGTACCTATGTATCTCTGTTTAATTGTCCGTGTGGTGTCGGACGTAAAGAATAGCACCATCCCATATCTTCCCGTGGGTGTCATAAGAGGCGACTAATGGACTCACCAGAGAATAGGCAGCAGCGTTCTCTGTGCCTTTGTAAAAATCATACTGCGATCGCTAATTCGCCTGCCAAGCGTGGCGATTATGGGAAAACCCCCCCTTGGGGAGGCCTATGTCCAGCAGTGGACGTCTTTAGGCTGAAATGATGATCTCTGTTTAATTACCTGGGTAAAAAGTTATCCAATTCATTTTTGGCTAGTTGCAAACACATCAACACAAATGTAATATTTTTTCTTGTGTAATAAATTGATTTTTGTTCTAGACGTAATAATATTCTATCGACTGAATTTCAGTCACGCCTGCCAATCTCGATAAAGACCAGTAAAGTACGCAGGATATCATAAGGCTCAAGTTTGTCCACAAACATATGTGCATTCCATGTCCCTTACTCTCATATTGAAAGTAAACACCACTCAACACATGTGGTTTACTATAATCAGCACAACTAGTATAAAAGTACATCATCTTTACTACCGCGTATAATATGTTACATAAATGAATAAAATGGCCTAGTATCTTTATGTTCCTCCAAACTCACGGGGATTGCGTAAGACTTTGTTTTATGGGATTCGAGAATTCTCTGAATTTACGATATCGTACCCTTGACCGAAATTACACGATACAAAAAAGCTTTATGTCCAGTTTGACACGAGCCACCTGTTTGTGAAACACAAATATGATTTTGCAACTGAACGATAGCCAGCCATTGTATTTTAGGTCCCGCATTGTTTAACTAATCTAGTTTGATTAACGTTTCTGTTTGTTGTTTCAGGCAGTCCGCCGATGTAAACACAAAGTCGAAATGAGATGAGTATGCGTGTGGCGTGGGCCAGGTGGTACTGGATCGTTATATTCACGACGTGCGCCGCGAGGACCGCCAGCGATTGGCTTGACTGCGCCAACATCTCCACCTGCAAGTGCAAATGGTCCTCCGGCAAGAAGACAGCGACGTGTGCCTCCGGAGACCTGCGCCGCCCACCAGCCCTCTCATCTGACATACAGGTTCTCGACCTACACGACAACCCACTTAGAAACCTACCACAGGAAGTTTTTGCCAGCATTGGCCTCCTCAATCTACAACGAATAAACCTCCGAGCGACCAGCCTCAGGTCGATACATCCTGACGCATTCTTAGAATTAAGAATATTAATAGAAGTCGATTTAGGAGACAACGATCTGTCCCATCTCCCAAGGGACATATTCAGAGGCAACGAAAGATTACGACTAGTTGTGCTTAGCAACAATCCTTTGACGACGCTCATAGCGGATCAGTTCCCACCTCTACCGCATTTGCGAATGCTTTTGTTAGACGGATGCAGATTAAGGTCGATACATACGAACGCTTTGAGGAATTTAAAGTCTTTAGAAACCATCGATTTGCGTAGGAATCAGCTGACATTCCTTCGTTTGATCACGTTTTCTTTACCCGCATTAAAGACAGTATCTTTGTCCGGTAATCCGTGGAGATGCGATTGTAGACTAAGGGAATTCAAGGACTGGTTTCTGGATAGCAAATTGGGTACAGAGGATTTGCTTTGCGTAGAACCTTCAACGCAAGCTGGAAATAAGTGGCGACACGTACCGGGTGAGAGCATGTCGTGCCCGCCCGAAATAAAATCAAGTACTTTAGTCGTCAGAGCAGAAATTGGGTTACCTACTTCGTTCGGATGCTGGGTCCATGGAGTACCGAAACCTAAAGTGACATGGCTTTTCGATGGTGTCGATGTACATAATAGTTCAGTAGATTGCGATATGGAAGAGACAGAGACGAGTGTCGAAGACGACTCGGAAGATAGAGTGCCGGGTAGTGTAAGATGGGTCAACGTGACCCTTTTAAATGTGACGTCAAGTGCCGCCGGGGAGTGGACGTGCGTAGCTAAAAGTGTGGCGGGTGAGGCGCGGGCTATAATAAGTCTTGTTCTACCAAGGTCACAGACTGCAACGGCTCGAACGGCACCTGGTATTCCACATTTATTAGGAGTGGTTTTTGGAGCGCTAGGCATTCTAGCAACTCTTGGTTTTATTGGGGCAGTAGCCTGCTGGCATCTAAGGAGACGAACAGTTCCACCGAGCAGAAGTTTCACAGACCAAGAAAAACGACTGATAGATGCATCTGTCGTCGTTAGTTGTGACCGCTCTATTGGTGATATGGCCTCACCATGTGATTTTGAAATGACAGAACGAATGTCAGATGAGCCTCCTAGAGGTTGCGGCTTTGATCCTGTTCATATAACCATAGAAGGTACACCTGGTGCATTTCCACCACCACCCGCAGAATTTGCGGTGCCAGTTCCATACGGTAATATTTTCATATCTGTCCAAGTAGCAAGCCGTGGAGAGCCGGCAAAGTATCCTGATTTACTGAGTGGTGGTGCAACACTTCCAAGACGGACTAGAACCTGTTGCGCTGCTGCTCCAGCATACGATAACATGGGACCTAGAGTGACAGCTACAGGCAGCTCCACTTGGTCATTGCCAGGAGCTAACACAGAGAATGTTGAATTGTCAGAGACACCAGTGCTGACCTTACCGCCGCCACCACCCGAGTTCGTTTCCCTTTAGCCCAGGCCTCTGGTACTGGACGCCTCGGCGCTGAGGTGACCTGGTACCCAGAAACCCGCAGTCAATTAGACTATCCCCAATTTTATTGTACTTTATGATGATTTTGAAGTGATTATTAATTTTAATGTAAATAGTTAAATTATTACGCTAAGACATGGACGATGTGTGACATCTGTGAGGTAAATACGTAAGATTGTTATCAATATTAATATTGTAATATTGCATTTAAAGTGAACTTGTTGATACGTTGGGTAATGAAATGAGAGCGATTAGTTTACCTGATTTGTCCCTAGACATTCTTTTTATGTATTTCGAGTAAGCGTCTTCCTAATGCATTGGAATATATGGACAGACTTTTCAGTCATATTTGACTGAAAATGCTTTTCAGTTTTAACATATTTTGTCACTATCACCAACAAAAATATTCAAAAGGGAATATTTTCACGTAAAACAGTTGGTATATTATTATTTCGTGCTTCATTAAAGGTCAAAACCGTATATATATTTTAACATTTTCGGTCTCATTGGATTAAAAATTCCATGTCAGCATTGCTGTTTCCAGTTTACGGTAGTATTTAAATAATTCACCAACGAAATTCATGAAAATAAATGAGAGAAAATATTTAGTTTAAACTTGTATCACTGTCCGTATATTCCAGCTAAACTTTTGTAAATAAAGTATTGTTTATTATACAAACTTCCCAAACATAAGACTGACCCTTTTCTCTTGTTTTTCACCTCTTTATAACTGTAATGTTAACGCTGTGTACCACCTAGTCGGCCAGAATAGCTTCTAAATATTTTTTCTTTGAAAGCAAAAATATCTAATGTAAAGGAAAATAAACTGATCAAGTGAAATGATGTCGTTTTATTAGTGTTGCCTTTATCGGAACAGTTTCTTTTATGATCCATTATTTTGGTTCATGTATGTCTTTGTTGGCTTATATTATTTGGTAGTTATTTCTGAAGGCCTATCTCCTTGGGATTGGAACAACACGATTTTATCTTCCGGATTTCTGTTATAATCTGTGAATGAGGAAAATGTATTAGCAACTTTTTCTATTGTTCTGTAGGTACTGGGGATATTTTGGAAGACTTGAGGTTTAAGGGTTAAAATACAAAGAATTATGTTGGTTTTCTTAATCGGCTTGGACAATGGTCATTATTCTTTTTGTTTACTTTTTTTGTAACACCACGCCAGAAAATTATTAAACAACCATAACGTTTACCTTGACCTTATTTATTTCTGTTAGTCGGAGGACTTTTCAGCGGACTTGGTCGTAGGCGGTTATCTACTCGTAATAGGGGAAAACCAACAAATACGCTATTATCTATAAAAATATCGTTGTACGAGTTATAAATATAAAGGATAATAAAATATAATCCGTAACACCCTTACGAGTTGGTTCATATTTAACTGACACAATACAGTGACGGTATAACAAACACGGGAAAATGCACTCTCTCCTAGTGTAGACAGATGTATATGCTTTTAATCCCAACACACCACACAAGTACACGATAAATGAGTTCTTATTAAACTTCGTACTAACTTGTTATGTTAGGTGCATAGTTCAGCCATGAAACTCGGCAACATAAAGAGTGGGTTAATTCTCGTTAGTGTAATAGAGCGCGCTATTACACCGCTACATGATTCATGCTCCCCTGGTACCCGTATACTGTGTTAGTGGCACTTAGCAGTTATGGGGTAAGTAGAAATGTTAGTTACTGTTACTGCAACAAAGCCTTGTTAATGTCTCATCACGAAAAGCGTTGAAAATAGAGTGCTTGTGTGCAAATAAAGTTATATTTTCACCTAATTAAAACCTGCGCCAGCAATAAAGGTGGATGGAATATGCTTTTGGGCAATCCTTGCGGATCCTTCATCAATCTCTTGAGATAGAAATAGTAGTAGTAGTAATAGTCCCTCAATAGTATAAAGCTCACAGTCGCTGTTTTTGTCTGTTTGTTTCGCTGATAACTTCTCTAAACCACACAACGGATATAATAATAATAATAGTTATTTATTATTAAAGTAATGCATAGACACAGATTAAACATAAAGGTAGAGTAACTAATATGATTTTATCATTTTGCACACATTAGATGACAAGAAAATCTACAAATATAACCAAAATTATAAACCTTGTCTCTTAAACTAGGAGACCTGTATCTTAAGAGACAGTGTTTGTCCAAACAATGAATTAAGGTGTCTTAAATTAGTGAAATTGTATATAACTACCAAAACAAAAGTTAAATTAACATAATTAACATTCTATTACGATTTTTACTATTATTTAGAGAAATACTAATTACGGAAGGTTTTATGTACTCATTTATGTCGGTACATGCATATTACCTATAGTAGAGAATTTCAAAGATTAGTAAAGATGTTATACAATCATATTGTTGTTTACAGTACCGGGGTGTCGGTTCAAGGTATTTTAGCATGATTATATTAATATCTGGGTAATCAGAAAACCGCAAAATGACACAAATATATTACCAAGTGTCAGTGCTAAATCAACGCGTGCGATACCGAGTGTAGCAGTTAGAAAGGTATTTACAATACCCGACTAGATTTTTAGATAAAGTGGTGACAAGTTGATAAAAAAAAACTGAGCTTCAAAAGTCAAGAAGGCATATTAGATTTGTACCTATTTTCACATTGTTCCAACTACATTTATTAGCTTTTTTTATGTTCCAAGCAGTGTTTTAGCACTAATAATTTGTACTTGTCGTCCCCTTCACTTACTGATCGTAAAGTGCCGACGACAAAAAATATATTGGGACGTTTTTGTCACTACACTTTTACGAGCTCATAGAATTTGATAGGTATCTGATATAAATTATCCTGAATCAACATAAAAAGTATTTTATCTAGACCGGGTTACGAGTCCAACTCTCTGAAGTATTAACCCAATCACAGCTAGATTTATAATACTTATTTTGATATCTCAACGTAATAACTTAGTCATTAATTTCACAAAAAACTTCCATTGGCGAGAGTAATTCCAGGAAATAGTTAAAGTTTTGAGACTATAATGGTTACAGTACCTACCTATTTATATAATTTCCGTGGCTAAGTTAAAGCCATACAGATCGATCGTTTAAAGGTTAAGCTACGCTAGCCGCGGTCGGTCTGTGGATTGGTGACCATCCCTTTCATAGCGAGTTTCCTCCGTGCCTCGGAAAGCACGTAAAGCCGTTGGTCCCGGCTGTCATTTGTTGATCTTTGACAGTCGTTATGGGTAGTCAGAAGTCAGAAAGTTTGACAACCAGTCTTACCAAGGGGTATCGTGTTACCCAGTAACTGGGTTGTGGAGGTCAGATAGGCAGTCGCTCCATGTAAAACACTGGTATTCAGCTGCATCCAGTTAGACTGGAAGCCGACCCCAATATAGTTGGGAAAAGGCTAGGCAGATGATGATTTGCTATCAGATATTATATTAACCTACTGTACATACCTATTAATATTATAAAATCTAACGCGAAAGTGATTTTCTATGGTTGATTTTGACGAAAGTTTGTACCTACCTACAGATCAAGCTTGGACGCTAAGACATAGGACATAGGTGACTTTTTAATTCGCGACTTCGTCAGCATCCGTGATAACACACAGACATTCAAGTGCACGAACTAATAGTAAAAACTAGTAGTACAGTCAACAGCAAAAGTAGATGATCAAAATCAGAAATTCAATACTAATTTACTAACACTAATTTATATAATTTATTACTAGTTTATTTATTAAAAATATGTGATTATCACACACATACTTTTGAATCACTTCGACGCCACACAGTTCTAACGCGAACTCCGTTCATTAGTATTAAATTTCTGATTTTGATCATCTACTTTTGCTGTTGACTGTACCTACCTACATACTTAATTCAACATTCTTATACTTAAATTATTCAATCTACCCACATAATAACATGACATTACTTAACGTGAGAGTAAGGACTAAATTCTTTTAGCAATGCAGCTAATTTCAATAAAGGTGTTTGGTAGGAGAACTATTTCTCAGGGTAGGGGGAGGTCATTAGCCTCTTTCCCAAGTGTCATAGTACAAGAGATGTTTTTTTATTTTCCCAATATTTCGCCTTTACGTCATGATAACATTCAACCAAATTATCTAGCTGTTATTAGAGCTAGGTTCTCTGGGAATCTGAATATATCCCTACAATGCAAAGCAAGACTTACACACCCTAGTTATCCTTTGAAAGAGTCACCTTTGAATACGACACGACATACCAACACATGTACCTACTAGGGCCACAGAAATCCATGGAGCGGGATATTAAGGGGAGGAATGCTCCCGACATTCCCTTAGGGACCAAATGTTAGCGACACAAGACTCAAGGCCGTAAGAAACAATGTTATAAAAATAATATATGGCAAATGGCATTTTGTTTTTGTTTTTATGGTTGGGACTAAGGGGATGAATGGAGTAAACTGTGTAGTTGCAAAAGAAAGTACAGATAGACACCTTTTATAAGTGTGACTAGTAATTATAGTGACCGATATTTAAACCAGATATGGTACAAATTGCTAGGATTCGTTTTTTCTTCTAGGAATACCTGAGAATCCACTGGTTCTGGAATTAAAGGTCAAGGTCACAATTTTCAAACAAAGGTGTCATACCTAAATTTATTCCAAACATAAACAATCACAATTTTATAATTTTCTTAATGAATTACACTTTATTATTTTAAATAACCTAAAGAGTATCAAACGCACGGTATCTATCTGCGAATTCTGTTTGTTAGGGAAAAAAGTTTAGTAATGGCATTTGGATTACCTATTCGTACAAAACTCAAAAAAGAAACTGCTTAAAACTTAACCATCTATACAACTTGTAACGTAATTAACGCACACCCTCAGACACCCCAATTAGTATATGATGTTATAATCATAATACATACACTGAATTTTTTGTTTAAAATTTATAGGCATGGTTTATTTACTAAATTAGTTATACTAATTCTGGAAGAAGGTTGTGGTCACAGTACAAAGCTACGCACACACACAGTCACACATGTAGGTACAAGTCAAAAAATCTTATTGCCTTGATTTACGGTCCATTTCAGTTTGTTTTGACTGTACAGCGGTAGTGTGACTATTATTTACGTAGTTTTAATTATTTTTGGGGTAAAATATTACCTATATTAAAAGTTATAGAAATCATTTCAGTAAATGATTCTGAACAAACTACTTTCAGGATGTGCGTTAAATATGTTACATGTTGTATATTCCCGGGTAGAAAAAAGGTACCAAATAATTTGTGCAATTACTTGACACCACCAATCAACTGACATACTTTTTATGAGCTGTCAAAACGAGATTGCTCCATAGATTTTTAATGACAATAGCGGCCTGTGACGTCACTAGTTTACCAACTCAATTGACTAATTATTAATTAATTTCAAAGCAACTTAAAATCGAATTTTACAGTGAATTGAAAATTAATCGGGATTTCGGGGCTAAAATAAAGTGTATTATAAGATAAGTTGTATTTTGGAATTATTGGTTAATGGTGTCAACAACCCAATCATGTGGTTAAAGCCTATATGGGTACTTCCTTTATAATAATAGTTTTAAAGTAGTTAGTAAATCTACGGTTGTCTCGAGGCCTATTGTCTCAGATAAACATGTCCATAACTCGGCAACAAAAACATAAGTTTACTCTAAAATAACAAGAGAAATGACAAAAAAAAACTCAGATTTACATTGACAAATGTGTACCGAACAAGACTTTAGAAACGAACTGTTGCAATTTTTAGCACCTGGATCAGCAGCACATCTTTATTGGTGGCGGAAGACAAGAAGAATCATCATCAACAAAGATCATTTGCAAGGTTAATATAAGGTAAGTCTGCATCCGACTCACCAAGACGTCCCAGAAATTAAGGATCATGAGAATCATTTTAAGAAATAACACCCAATGTTTAAATTTATTACTAAGCGATATCACTAGAATTTCGTTTAACTTGAACCAAAAAAATCAATTTATTAGCTCAAAATATAAACAAAGCGAAACAAATATATCAACGGAGCACTTTTGGCCAACTCGTAAATTGTTTAATCGTTCGTTTGCTAAACAAACATTCATTACTTGGTGTAAACGCCAAAACAATTCGTTTTCTGTATTATCGGTTTGACCTGTTTTAGATTCGGAGCAATCAATTTGGATAATAAATTATATTTGGCGCATTGTTTATCTTTAAACAAAATACAGGTATGAATGGTAATTTTTTGGTGCACACAAACGGTAATTCGGATGTATGTACTGGAGATCCTAATTATTGCGTCATGAAATTGTTTAGGGGGCATTCAGGGTTCAATGAAAAGAAGACAAAACCGCACGCATAAAAGCTTTCATCCTGCATTGCTTAAAATAATAAAACCAGCCTATAATTGTTCCACTGCTGGCAAAGGCCTCTTCTCATACAGATAAGACACGAGCATTGATCACCACGTGCGCTCAAGGCGGATTGGTGATTTCACACTTATATTTAATATAAAGTCCTGGTTTCCTTACGATGTTTTCCTTCACCGATGTCAGTGATGTCCAAAGACTTAGAAAGTTACAAATGTAAAAGTCACATTGCACCTGCTCATGCCCTGTCGCGAATCCATAGCCTTCTGCATGAGAGACAGAAGTCTTGACCACTTGGATCATGGCATTGCTTACTTACCCTACCCTATTCATCATCATATCAACCTTTAGACGCCCACTGCTGGGCATAAGTCTCCCCCAAAGACCTCCACCTGTGTCGGTCCTGTGCCGCGTTCATTTGTGGATTCCATTGGGGGGGTTTAACCATAATCGCCATGCTTGGCCGATGCATCTTGGTGATCGCAATAGGTGTTATGGTACTCAAAGGATGCTGCTGCCCATCCTCTGGTCGATATCCCTCTGTCGTCTTCTATGACACCCACGGGTAGAAATGGGGTGGTGCTATTCTCGGCCGGCACCACACGGCATACCCTATTACTTACTCATTAATCCGTAATGCTTACTTACCCGATATTCTGAGTGACACGAGAAGTTGACGTGCACAGCTTGGAATAATGGTTTGAACTGTGATAACCAAGTATCTAAATTGAACTAAGTCTTGCCTACCACACCAGTTGTAACAAGTATCCCTTCATGAATCTAAGTGTGATGACACTCCTAAATATCTTTTAATATTTAGGTCAAACGCCACCATTTCAAATTGCACTCAGTCCATGTTTATATTTTCGTCCTTTCCTTCAAACGGGCGTTTGATTCGTCCAATCGCTATTTAAGCCTCTGAAATCACCAGCGTTTCAAAGTTACGTTCAAAGTCTTAAACCCGACCCATTCAGCGTCATTACCGGTTGTAGAAAAATTATCTCATTCCCGTTCAGAATGAGATCGTAAGCTGAAGTTCTATATAATTGAAATCATTACCAGAAAGCGGCCGTTGATTCCTCTAAATGGCCGGATTTATGATGGTTGAAGCCCAGTCCGTTTTCCTCCACGCGTACAACTGGCTCGTTTATATTACGTGCGATATGACTGCGGGATGAGTACGGTTTTTGTTACTTCCCGCATTAACATGTAAAAAAAAGAAAATTGGACGCTCTCTATGATCTGGGAAACTGGTATGAAATCAGGGGGTAATTTTAGTACCTAACTTTTAGAAATGCGTCCTAATCTATCTCAATCTGCTAAAAATGCCTCTTTTTAACCTGTATATAGTTTTTGACATTGATTATTATCGCTGAGCTGATATTACTACTCGATTTAGAAAGATTTTAATTACGAGAACCGAACCCCTATACACTATGCTTTGAAACAGACTTGAACTCTGCCCTAATTTGGCATACCGCCCATTTAAAAATATTGAACGTGTTCTGGATCCAATATCTATTGAGCCACGTATATAAAACCAAGACACAAATCTTAAAAAAATCTTTATTGACACTTCAAGACACGATCATCATTCGATCGATCTCCTGGCTCTTGTATTTGGATTTCCTGTATTACAAGAACCAGACTTTCGAAAATCAAAAATAGATTACGACGAGACGTTAATAAAATTATTGTAGAAAGAGATACGATATGAAACGTTTGTAACTTGGCTAGGTCTACTGTTATTATTAGGTCGCTTTTTGGCTAATTCTATAACAAATGGAGTCTAAATAATCCTTAAATATTATTATCAAAGCAAAAAACTCAACCATGAAAAAACGAAAACCTAATGTTATTTGCACCAATACGTCGTTTTCCCGAATGTAAATCGCAAGGTAAATCTAACTTGGAAACAGTTTTTGGTCTAAATCTGGATTTAAGATAGGATCTAAGTTTGTGTTTGTAACTTGGTTCTGAATGATAATGCGAGTCTGGTTGTGTTTTACGTAAGTATGGCTAGAGTTTATTAGGTTTGAACTTTTAACTGGCTTAGGGTCCCTGTTTATATTAACTTTAACCTGGGATCCTGGTGATCCCAGGGGTTCGAGAGTTAGACAGACAGAAGTTACTGAAAGCATTAAGGTGCTCGTGACTAAATAATGCGCTCTGAATGACCGGTCAGCGCTGTTAAGTTAGGTACAGTTGCCAAGGGCGGATTAGCTAGGTGACCATTTTAAAGATATTGAAAGTTAAAGATAGCTTTCCGTCAACTACATTTTCGTTACTCTTTTGTATTCCATTCAAATTACGTATTTGGTTAAAACCTCTAATACTCCTGACAATGTAAGAAGTCCGATTTGACGTTTCTTTTTCCGAACTTTGTATGAACGCCTATGTTATCATCATCGACGACACGGTTGGCGCAGTGGTTGAGTGATTGACTGCTGGGCAGCGTGTTGCGTTTTCGATTCCCGCCCAGGGTAAATATTTGTGTGATGAGCACTTGTGTTTGCCTTGTGTCTGGGTGTTGTTTATCTATATATATGTATATATTTAAAATGTATTTGTGTATGTATATCAGCTGTCTGACACCCATAGTACAGGGTCTCCCTAGTTTGGGGTCAAATGGCCGTGTGTAAAATGTCCCCACATATTATTATTATTATTATTCACATTCATTTATTTAAATACACATTAAATTACATTTTTAAGTATTCATATAAAAATAAAAACATTTAAAAACATAAAAAAATAGTACCTCACCGGTATCGGGAACAGGGTCCAAGCTACCGGCGGTCAGGGCTCCAGAGAGAGAAACCTCCTGACAATGCGGGCCGTGTCCAGAAGTACTGCCTTCTGAATCAAGCCCTTGATCCAGCCGTCTAACGAGAGCCTCCTTAGATTTTGGTCGAGGCTCTTGACAATTAAGCCATTGGCTGTAACAATTATCGGCACAATGATCGCTGAGTCCACATTCCATATGTCGACAACCTCATGGGCCAAGACAATTATTATTATTATTATCATCAGTACATAGTAGTTAATTAGGATTATGAATTAGATTTTTATATAAATATTTTTATTTGGCCTATGTTCAACAGGTAGGCCGCTGCAAACACAATCTAGCAAAATGGGGCATAATAGATCCCACCGACACCCAGTGTGAGTGCGGTGATCCTGACCAGACAATGGCCTACTTATTACAGTGCCCAAAGTGCCCCTACACCTGCACCTTAGAGGACATTAAAAACGCCACTGATGCTGCGATAAATGTGGCTACCTACTGGGCCCAAGTAGTCTAGCATAAAGAAAAACCATCGATTCGAAAAGTAGAAGAAGAAGAACAGTGGACGTCTTTTGGTCCACTGTGGAACATAGGCATAGAACCCGCATAGAACGTCACAAGCGGCAACCTACGTAAGAAATTGAAAAATCTAATTTATAATCCTAATTAACCCTTTCCCAGTCACATGAACCACATACGGTTCAGGTTGATTGTTTAACTATTGTGTCTGTTAATTAGACAGTGAAAGTGTTAACTACTATGTAGGTGCTGATGATGATCCTAATTAATAACTATGTTACCCATACACTACAATAACGATATCATTCGTAAGCATTAAGTTTAACTTTAAATTGAAAAAATGCAGTCAAAAACATGAATTAATCGTCGATTAACGTTCACGGAGTCGGCGTGACCAATTCACACTTGTACTAGACGAGCTGCCTAGGTGTGCTAAATATAATAAAAACTGTGTAGCTATGTGTACGTATATTTAATAACTTACCAAAGACATTGAAAGTATTGAATTGTAGACTATTTAAAATTAAATTGTATAACTGGTTGAATGAAAATAATTTCTATAGCATTAAGGAATTTTTAGAACACTAACGTTGACAGCACAATTTTGCATGCTTTAATTTTATAAGCAAAACATGTACCTATGATCTCATTTTATATTGTAACACCTTTTTATACCGTGTTTTAAGCAAATAAATATTATTATTATTATTAAATATATGATATGGTTGTCAACGACTTCTGAATTCTTAGATTGTCAGGAATATAACCCTCTTGCATATATTATAGCTTTGTTCTTAAGTACAGATTCCAAGAACCTGTAATTTGAGTCTCATGGCTCCATAAATGGACGCCGACATGGGTGGCATTTAAGAGACAGTACTGTAAAGGTTGTATGCAAAATGTCACCTGGTCGAAAATATTTTATTAAATGTTTCTTCTGAACGCTCTAAATTATTGTAGAGGTACCTAGTTTAGAGTTTGAAGCGGTTTGCTTATTTTTATACGAATGCGATATTATTTGCCCGGCGCTTGTAGAGCGCTGATGTTTGAGAAAACAATACAAGTGATTTCATTCGGTTTCCCTCTTTTATTTATAAAAACCCCCCAGACTCTTCACAGCCCATAACGCAAGTAAAGGTATACGACTGATACCGTGAAGCATATTATTATCCTAACGGCTTCACAGTATTTCTAAGTATAGCAGATAATGACGTTTTATGTATCACGGATAGATTTTTTGACCAAATCCTGAAGCTCCAATATAAAAAAAAATTCAGCCACTGACATAAAATAACAGTACCTAGGTTTTTTTAGTAACGAACAGTGTATAGTCTTATTATAATAGAGATATAACTTTTCCATCAGCATAGAGCCATCGATAATAGCTAAAAATAACATGAAAAAATATAGCTCGGAATAAAGTATTAACAGAATAGAATGCACAAAAACAAACAAAATAGAAATCTATGTTGGCAATAAAAGTGTGGAGTCTGCTTTAATGTTGCGATAGTCGAGTGTTATTCTTTGCTATGGGCCATAAGCCTTTGTCCATTTTTGAATCAAATACAAAATGGCGATGGACAATGACGTCATAGCGTAGTTAATGACAGATCACGATGTGGCTAAAATTGGTTAGGTGCCACCATGTGCCAAGACAGAAATTCTATAAAAAACTTGATTTTATCGCTACATTCCCACTTAATTTTCAATATACTGTTACATTTTTAGTTGCATTGAAATCAATACATGATTTCTTGATGAGTTGTCCTTTTGAGGGAGGCCTTTGTTCAACAGTGGACGTCTTTCGGCTGATGATGATGATGATGTTGATGAGTATGAGGTGAGCTCACTTCACCGAAGGAGAATTTTACAGAATAATACAGCAGATTTTATACCCATATTAAGATCAGATGGACCTAACAAATTATACTTATACATATCAGACGTAAAAGCTGCCTTTAAGTTATTCTTAAAAAGATAACATTTTAAAAAGAAGGCATTTTTTCAACTTTGAACAAAAAGTTGTCTTCCCATACCATTTCTTTTTACGTAGGAATACTTTAAAACTAAGATAAATACTTCAAGTTGTTAGGGTTTCAAGAATTTCAATCGAAACTTTTAGTTAGGTACCTGCTATTCATTAAGCAAATGGAAAAAGTCAAAGTCAAGTGCGTGCCAAGACACGCATAAGAAGTTGGGTTCCGTAGTATTAAATATGCAATGATTATCTGAACTATAATCGATTTGATTTTTTGTATGTTCGATTATACTGGTTAAATACAAAAAAATACTCAACCGAGTTTTAAAAATTCATTCAACAATAGGTAGATACGGTATCCTGAAGTGCTATTTATTATCATCAAAAAATTAACAAGAAGAAAATTCACGAAGTTGAGGGCAAAGCTCCTAGTTTATTGTAAAAACGGGATGAACACTTAAAAACTTTGCCAAGATACAAAAAATTACCATTATTAAAAATCTTTCATATATTTTTATCACAACATTGTTCAAAATACCTATGTTAGTAGTTTCTTTCTGACAATATTTTTTTGGAACGAAGTTCCTTATCGCGCGTTGTGAAAGGGGGCTAGACGGAAAAAATTCTTACGAAAAGTTGTCACGACATGCTATAATAAGCTAAATTGAATCGTTGGAACTGTCAAATAGAGTTCATTATTAGTTGAATGGCGGCTTTTCTATGAAAATATTGGAGCGAATTAAAACCTTATTTTTGCTATTTTTCACAAACGCAGACAATTCGAACAGAAAAATTGAATCGTTGGAACTGTCAAATAGAGTTCATTATTAGTTGAATGGCGGCTTTTCTATGAAAATATTGGAGCGAATTAAAACCTTATTTTTACACATTAACCGTGAAATTCGGTTGCACATAGCTTCTATTGTCCGGTCGGGCACCAGCCTATACGTTTCTCAGAATAATTTTATCATACCTAGTTTGGTAAAATTTCAATTTTTAACCGTTAACGTTTACAAAATAAAGTCCGAATTCGCTTTTCGTAGAATATGTTTATGTATTTAAAGGCGGCGCGGCGAACTCTTTGAACTAGGTACCTACGGCGATATGTTTAGTACCTAAGTTTATTTGCTCAAATAGACTGATTAAGTTTATATAACATTATATTTGTTAATAATAATAAAAAATATTATTATAACTTCAAAAAAATAAAATTTTATTATAATTCCTTCACTAATTAATCGAAAGGAACTTCGTTCCATCCGGGTGTCCCTTGACACCTCTCAAGTTTTTTTCACAATTTTAACACAAATATTTATTAAGAACTTGAAAAACAGTCCTGTTTGCTTTATTTTAAGTTCTTCGTAAATATGTCTTAAGAGAACTCATTACTAGGGCTTTTTGTCGACAACATAATATAATATTCGATGTCACATTTTTTTTTGGAATTACAACAAAAAAAAAACCATTTTCTACGGAACGCTAAAACGAAGTAATTTAGCAAAAGACTCTCATGCTGAGTTTAAAGGGCACACTGAATGCCTAGCTTTAATGATGGAAAACAAATTGCATTTGGTTTCTGTGAAAGAGAATTTTCCAGAATATATTTTTACGACATATTTTTAAGGCTTCTAATAGAAGTGATACCTATTATGTCGAACTGTTATTTTCTTATCATCATCTGCCTGAAGACGTCCACTGCTGAACAAAGGCCTCCCCCATAAGGGTGGGGGGGGGGATTGCTTATGAAAGGAAGTAATTGCTATTTTTAATAAAGTTACTAGTAGATTTATTTATTGATTTAAGGAACGCTAAACAGAAAGGTTACTCAGAGTATTAAAGTTATTTTTTATTGTCTATTAGTACATATATACAATATTTACAAGAATAATAAAAAGGAGAACCAATAACTATTAAACCAAAAAACGAACACAATAAGGCATCAAAGTTATCTGGAAATGTAGGTACCCAAGAGACTGGCAGCATTGCCACGTTAGTTGGCAATGCTTAACCTCTAACCAAGGAACAAGGTATCAAAACCAAAAAGTGTTAAGGTCAAGTCGAGATTGAAAATAAACATGACTGTTTACAAAGTTAAAGATAAAATGAATTTATGTAGGTACCCATACCCAACCATCTTTACTAATCTATCAGCGAAATAGTTTATAGGTACATTAATAAAAAAAAGAAAATTATTCTTAGATTATTGGTAGTTCAAAGTAAAGTTTTTAAGTGTGTCTGAAAGCTTCTAATTCATATAATAGTAGATTGTTATACAAGGAGCTAAAATGACCCATTATAAACGTTTACTCCCGAGCTTTAGCGAGGGAGTAAATAGAAACCGAGTTTGAATGGGTTTTAGCGCCGTGTGTTACACTATACTTTTCACTACGACTGCGAGAAAATAAAACAATCCAATACATAATGAAATTAATTACGGTCACTACCAATTCAATTTGCAATTAGAGAAAAATTATAAAGATTTCGCGCCAATGTCTTTTTTTTGTTTCTTCTGTAGCCGCAACACATTGCATGCATTCTACCAGAGATCGCCGATTTTAGTTCCATTTTCAAAATTAAAATGAGGTTCTTTTTTTATGAAACAGTAATAAGTCGAGTCTTTATTCATGATTATTCTACTTATGACTAAAGACTTTTTCGTTTTTGTAGGCTCATTGTCATATTTGACACACAAAAATTAAAAAAAAAAACTTTTTTCCCTTAGAGGATGAAATGCTATTTTATCCCCGCTCTGGTATGCTACAATGACGGCCTTTTTGAGCAAGAGAAGTGAAATAGTTATTTGTTATACAAGAGTGCAAAGTTGCTTTTTAACCGCGTGTTCAATTTTGATGACCGAGCAAGCGAAGGATTCTAAAATTGAATCACGAGCGCAGCGAGTGATTCAAAATTAGAATCCTGAGCGTTAGCGAGGGAATCAAAAGAGCACGAGGTGAAAAATCTTTGCACTCGAGTGCAACACGTAACTTTTCATTCCACCTCAGCGAGGAAATGACTAAATGCAAAAAAAAAACGTTTACAAAGTCTGAGTTTTTAACAAATTAAAAAAAAGTTGTAT
Organism: Charanyca ferruginea; assembly: GCA_947361185.1. Classification (NCBI taxonomy): domain Eukaryota; kingdom Metazoa; phylum Arthropoda; class Insecta; order Lepidoptera; family Noctuidae; genus Charanyca; species Charanyca ferruginea. Next base: position 2,920,337 of record OX376065.1, read on the forward strand.
GATATATTCGGCACCATAGAGGTAGCAGTAAATAGGTTTAATGTTTTTTTTTAATTCACAAACTTAGTGCACACGATGTTCTAAATTCAATTTACTTAATCCTCTAGAGAATAAAAACGGCTTTTCCACTCAGATATTGAAGATAAATTTACTTTATCCTCTAGAGAATAAAAACGGCTTTTCCACTCAGATATTGAAGATTAAAAATACTCTTTCCGAGATGGTGGGATGAAAAATATGTTTCTTATGTTATACAAACCTGACTTAGCAAAATTGTTTTAAGTAACAATAATATCATGAAATATCTCACTTATAATGTAAGACACGGACACTTATAATCGAATTAGGTATACCAGTTAAATACCACGGTCAAAACTAAGACTTAACTTCATGGACAATATTTAGCAAACGAATTGCGACAAGCCGTCTCCCATCTGGAATACGTCCCGCTAACGTTTTATCTGACAAGATAATTATTAAGCCTTCAACGGCTTCAACAATTAAATTATATTGCCGTTGTTCTTAGTAAGACGGTGACATAATCTTATTCTAGTGACACGTAATAAGGTTACTTGAAATTAATGTAATACTGGAATTTGAGCAGAAATTAAATTAAGTAGGAATTTTCTAGTACATTAAAATGTAGATTCTTGACGTGACAGGATGACAGGATGTCTTGTTCTGCAGGTCTCAAGTGACGAAAATAACCGTATTTATTATTAGCTGTTTCTAGGAAAATAAGTAAATCCATTCAAAGTCATAGTCTTCGATATAACTATACCCTATTCACAATAAGATTAGACATTTACAAAAACCTTTTTTACAGTCCGTTCAACCGATTTTGACTCATATTACGTTGGTAACATGACAAATGGCAACAGCAGTAAACAGTAGTTATTGTAACCACTTTTTTGCCTCTAATAAGCCTACGGAATAGAAGTCAAAATCGGTTGAAGGGACTGTAAAAAAGGTTTGTGTTTATGTCTAATCTTATTGTGAACAGGGTATAAGACATTATAAGCTATTAAAAAAAAATTACGTAGTAAATTTTATAACCTTAATTTAAGAATTTTAAACTAAATAGTCTTCATCAACAATATTTTGTTGTAAAAGTCAACAGTTAATCAGTTTAACTCACCCTCTATAATATGCATAGAGAATAAAAAGGTTTTAGTAATCTATATATAGGTATACTAGCGGGCCCGGCAGACGTTGTCCTGCCTGAAAATAAAAAGTTTTAGAACCCGACTACAGCGCCACCTACCGGGTCCAATTGTGAATCTAAACCATTCTCGAATCCACTGGAACACACACAAGAAAAGTCATCAAAATCAGTCCAGCCGTTAAGGAGGAGTTCACTAACATACACACGCACAGAAGATTTTTATATGTAAGATTGCCGAAATGTACGTAAGCGCATAACTTCCGAACGGCTAGACTAAATTGGATAATTCCTTTTTTGTTGTGTTCGTTATTGTCAGGATAAGGTTTGTACAAGAATATTTTAGGTAGGTAGGGTAGGTAGGTTGGTTGGGTAGGGTAGATAGGTTGGTTGGATAAAGTAGGTAGGTAGGGTAGGGTAGGTAGGTAGGTAGGCGGGTAGGTACCTACCCTACCCTATTACCCTATTTACCTAGGTAGGGTAGGGTAGGATAGGTAGGTAGGGTACGCTAGGTAGGTAGATAGGGTAGTGTAGGGTAGGGTAGGTAGGTAGTGTAGTGTAGGGTAGGGTAGGTAGGTAGTGTAGTGTAGGGTAGGTAGGGTAGTGTAGTGTAGCGTATACAGGGAAATTGAAAAAAATCCCAAAACCTCTTAATCTGAACTTCGTATCATCATCCTGAATAACATTTGTTCTACGACTTTGACCTCAACTAAATAACTTAGCCAAAAACAATTTATTTGAAGTCTGTAAAATGTACGTATACTACGCGCACGCGCACCCATATGATAGCGAATATGATGTAGATAGTAGGTAGGCTAATGTACAGGCACAGCTGATTGCAGGCCTTTCGTCGGCCGTGTCAGAATAAAATATTATGCAAAATTTAAAGTGTTTATATTTTTTGAATGGAAAAAAAATGTTTCTAATTTTGAAAAGTCGTGGAACAAATGTCGTTCAGGGTGATGATACGAAGCGATGATTAAGTAGTTTTGGGTATTTTTTCAATTACCCTGTATAGATAGGGACATGACAACGTTTGTCGGGTCAGCTAGTATTACAATTAATAGTTATAATGCTTTTGTTTTTACCAAGGGCTATCATGGTACCCAGTAACTGGGTTGTGGAGGTCAGACAGGCTGTCGCACTAAGACACTGGTACAGTAAACCGACCCCAACATAGTTGGGATAGGGCACATAATGATTATATAGTGTATTTTTTCTGGAAGCGTTAACTGATATGCCGAATATTGTATTTATGTATAACCAAGACCACTTGAAAAATAACCAATTCTTTTTTGGAGTAGGCACGAAATAAATAACATAGGTAGGTACCATATGACAAAACCGGCTCGGCTCCAAATAAAGCAACAAAATGTTGCCACAAAACCGATGTCCTAGTTTTTAGGGTTCAGTGGTCTAACGCAAAATATTATTTAACAATTCTCAAAAAGGTCACGCGATGTAGGTTAAGTATCGCGTGAATACGACCTACACAAATGTATTGATATATAAAATATTACCGATAGATAAAATACTGATTCCAAAAAACCTAATCATCATCTTCTTCCTACCCTTATCCCATGTTACTTGTGGTCGGCGCAATGTTTTCTTCTTTCAATCCGTCCTGTCCAACGTCATGCTTTCACTGACTCCCTTTTCATTCATATCATCCTTTACACAATTCATCCATCTATTCTTTGGCCTTCCTTTCCCTCTCCATCCATCCAAATTAATATCCGTTACTCTTTTGGTCACATGCGTTTCATTTCTTCTCTTCACATGCCCATACCAAGACAAACGATTTCCTTTCAACTTTTCTGTCACTGACGTCAGACCAATTGACTTATTTATATTAGTTACTAGCTGATGCCCGCGACTTCGTCCGCGTAATTGTCGGTTGTCAGCAGGGGTTTAATTATTTTTGCACGGATTTGCGGGGTTTTAATTTTTTTGTACGAAACCCTATTTTTTTTCTAAAATTAAAGTAGCCTAAGTTACCTCTTATAACATTGGCTATTGCCAGTGAAAGTCCCATCAAAATCGGTTCAGCCGTTTCAGAGATTAGCCGGAACAAACAGACAGACAGACAGACAAAAAATTTAAAATTTGTTTTTTTGGGATAGGTACCATACTTACTTTCATATGCATTTAGTATAAAGCTGTTATTTGGACATTACAAACAGACACTTCAATTTTATTTATTTGTATAGATTCTTCAGAAAAATATAACTAATATAAAACTAAAAAGAAAGATATTCCGAATTTTCGTTTAAAACACTCTCGCACTTAGCCTCTTATATATTTTTTGCCGACCTAAACAAAATTAGTATTCTACCCTTACTCACACTACCTAGGTCCTGGGGTTGTATTATATTTCGGCCTAGGATTATATATTTTGGTCTAGACCTCTAATTTTATCTAGATGTAATAAAGTCTATGCGGTTGTTCAAGTCCTAAATTAATTTTGTATGTTTATGGGTGTGACAAGAATGATTAGATTTTGATTTGATAAAAAAAATATAAAAAAAAATAAAATTAGTAAAATAGACATTTTTATTCTTGTACAGACAGCGTCATCAACTACTTACCCCCCACGCATTGAAATTTCTTTTGAAAGGGGGTTAGCAGTTGACCCCCTGTCTGTACTATTATTATTAATCTCATCTGTAAGACTAACAAGCAATCTTACCAAAGGGTATCGTGTTGCCCAGTAACTGGGTTGTGGAAGTTAGATAGGCAGTTGCTCTATGTAAAACATTAGCATACAGTTATATCTGATCAGATTGGAAACCGACCCCAATATAGTTGAGAAAAGGTTAGACAGTTAATACGCTTCTTTAAAAGAATGTCATTTTGACAGTAGCTGGATTTTTCTTTACTCGCTTAGGCTACGCGCGCACTACAAATTTTAATCCTTGCGAATAATAATCGGGAATCTGTGAACAATACCAATATTCTGGAGTTCGAGCACTGCGAGAAAAATACGTTTGCGATTTTTCATTGACACTTTTAACCCTAGATTACTAACCTTCGTCGAAACGACGACGCGCATTAAAAAAAAGCGCATTTTTTTAACGTGGTTTGTCTCAAGCGGTTTAGCTTTTGGCTAATCTAAGTCGACCCTAAGTCCAAGCGATTGAGGGTGGTGTTTTTCGCGTGTGTAGCCCGTACACCCTGGTCTAGCTACCATAACTCGTCGTATCGACGAAGGTTAGTAATAACGTCCTTTTTGTTAATGATTTTTATGTTATATTTTATTTTTTTATATTTTATAGTGAATATTATTATTGGCTATGTTAAATGCAAATAATATCAGTTCTTATTTCAAGGTGATAGCGGTGAGGAGAACTCATCTGAAAGTAAGAGAAGACCAGCTGGTGAATTGATTCTGCATGATAATTAGCCACACATTGTAGTGTGTCACAAATGTCTTGATTCCCAAAATATTTAATTCTTTTTTAGATTAATAGTTGTTCTGTATTATCTACTTTTATATACTAAGTTTGTTTTCAATGTTTCCTTTTCAGATTTTATGTGAAATCGTCTCAGAAAATGTTGTAATTGTTGAATTTGCATGTTATTAGTGATCTTATTCAAGAGGCAGTTTTAGGGATTATTATGATGTATTAATTAACTTAAGTATAAATAATTAACTGTTCAGTAGTTGTACTTTACAAATTAATGCATAAAGAAATATTTTATTTTAATTCAACCTGAGAAATCTCTCATTTATGTAGGCGTAGTCGAAACGACGAAGGTTAGTAATAAGCGTTGAAAAATAAGGTTAGTGATCTAGGGTTAAAATCGGAACGAATTAATTTCGTAGCGCGCGCTTAGCCTTATATTCCAGAATATTTGGAAAATGAAGCAAATGTTTCAGATACGCACAATATACTACCTTTTACCTTTTTTAAACACCTACTTATAGGATGTAGCCTCATTTCATGCAAATACTATTGATCCAGGACACTAAGGGTTAAATATGGCAGAGTAAACAAACGCTTACTATGTGACGTCCGCATTGCGTAAACCACAGAACGCTTCAAAAGATAGATATGGCCTAGCTTTAAGGGGACTTCACTGACTGGGCCATTCATGCAAATATAGTCTCATATTTTTCGTCAATAAGTAGGTATGTGAATAGGGTGAGGGTTTTAATAGCTAGGCTTATTGAAATAATTACAGTGTAGAAACCACTACACTTAGGAATTCTTCATCTGTTGGTTAAGCACTCAAACCTCCTCCAGTAGTTTGACGACACGGTTGGTGCAGTGGCTGAGCGATCGACTGCTGCGCAGTGTGTTGCGGGTTCGATTCCCGCCCAGGGTAAACATTTGTGTGATGAGCACTTGGGTTTGCCTTGTGTCTGGGTGTTGTTTATCTATATATGTATGTATTTAAAAAAAGAATGTATTAGTGTATGTATATCAGCTGTCTGACACCCATAGTACAGGGTCTCCCTAGTTTGGGGTCAGATGGCCGTGTGTGAAAATGTCCCCACATATTATAAAAAAAAAAAAAAAAGTACTAGCGTCTGCCCGCGGCTTCGTCCATTTGAATGTCGGTTATCGCGGATGCAGATAAAGTATCGAATTAAAAAGTAGCCCACATCTTTTGTTGAGGTTCAAACTAAGTCTGTACCAAATTTTATGAAAATCGGTTCAGTAATTAAGCCATGAAAGCGTGACGAAACAACAAACAAACTCGTTACAGCTTTTATAATATTCATTCAGACTATAGTATAGATTAAATGGTTCCCAATGTCATCGACTCTGTACTCAAAAATCACCGCTGAATACACTCGAGTATGAAAAAAAAAGGATGGTCATTTCTGTTTCTTTAACGTTCTGTGGCATAACCAGGACGGAACAACGCTGTTTTCTTAGCATTTATATTAGCAATGCATTCCACGGATATGTTTTCATGTTGATATCATAACTTTGGATTTCTTTTATAGTTGGTATAGGGGGACAACGTACTGTTTTATAGTGCATCGCAATAAAACTAAACCTTAACAATTTTACCATCTACAATAATGTGGCCTGCCTATGGTATAACAATTTTATTGGGTACCTACCTCTAAAAACTACAGGATTAACTACTATCGATGGAAAAAAACTATGTATGTACAATATTTACACATAGGTATAATAAAATAGAAAACATACCTATAATTCAATAATACAATAAAAGGCATCAAAAATGTTCATATACATCGCCGTCAACTGGAATGTGCCCAACAGAATGGCGGCATTGCCACGTTGGCTGGCAGTACTTAACCTCAGACTGACCAAGGAAAAAACCAGTTCTTGGACCATGGGAAGTATTAACCCACCTTTTTACCCGACTACGGCAAAGCCAAAGGAGGGTTATGATTTTGACAGGCTATATATGTATGTATGTATGTATGTATGTTCATCTGTTCGCTCATAGCTCCTAAACTGCTTATCAGAACTGAACAAATGAGGTATCGTTAGAAGCGTCTTGATCGTCCGCTGGTTATAGGCTACATGACGTATCACCGAATCCAATGTGGCGCCCTCTGGCGGAAAAAAAAACCAAGATTAAAAAAAAATTTGAAGACAAGCATACCGTGTTTGGTATCATTGGAAAGGGGTTCACTAGTACCTTTCAAATATATAATATTTAGTGGTGATTTGTCACAAATTATTGTAAAAAAAGGAAAGATTACCAAATAAATTAAGATACGCATACCGTGTTTAGTATCATTGGTTCACTAGTACCTATTAAATATATAATACTTAGCTGTGACTCCAAAATGGTTTAAATAAAAAAATAAAGTTTAAAAACTAAAACCCGGCAACCACGGCTTACTTTGACCATTTTGTACCTATGTCTTGATTTACCTATGTGTGAAATAATTTCTTGTTTCGTACTTTTTAGATCACTTTTTGTTGTGGTCGCGTTTTAGTTTTTAAACTTTATTTTGGACATACCTATCCTTAAAAAGAAGATGATACTATCGATTCGAAAAAATAGGGATTTATTATTTGGATACCTATAGAAACAGATACGAAGGAAAGGATGCAATAAAATACTGTGCGTGGTCTCGATTCCCAGGTCAGGAAATGTTAACGTATTTTTCCAGTAGGAATTTCTTAGTAGCAGCCCAGAGGTGCACAGTTGAAATATTGAAAATAGACTCGGCCCTCATCTGTCATCCCAAATATTAGGATCGACAACTCACTTCAAGCTTTAAATAATAATAATACCAGCCTATAATTGTCCCACTGCTGGGCAAAGGCCTCTTGTCATACGAGCATTGATCACCATGCTTGCTTAAAAATGTAAGGTAGTTTACTGCATTCAAAATAAAACTTGCTCGGCATATAGGTAACAATAGCACCAGTTAATTACTTCTGAATGCATTATAGAAGTACTCACATCACTATCACTTCACTACATATTATAAAATAAAGTCCCCCGCCGCATCTGTCCCTATGTATGCTTAAATCTTTAAAACTACGCAACGTATTTTGATGCGGGTTTTTTAATAGATAGAGTGATTCAAGAGGAAGGTTTATAGGTATAATACATGCATATTATAGTAGAAAAAAACCGAGAAATTCCAAAAGTAATGTGAGGTCGTAATAAACATATTTTTGTGCGCTTACATTGTAAACGCTGGCTAAACCTTACGAGATATATCAAATTAATGTATTACGGAATTGTATATCTTAAAAAGATTGATATAAAAGTCCGCGATGGTATATGTTTATTTCTTAAGGATAACCCACAGTAACCATTTTTATCTTTTACATATTGCAAATAAGATATGGGTTACTTACCAAGCTATTTTAAACAATACAGTTTTATTCCTTACCAAATTATTATATCATTAAAATCAATATATTAGAAGATATCACAGTGTTAAAAAGCGGGGGTAGAGCGGCTGGCGCTTAGATTTGAGCGTTGAGTGTTTTTCACATGGCCAATTATATGTCGCTCTTTCAAGAGTAACTTCAAAAGAAAACATATTTGTGTTGTCTAATGACAAAAAAGCTGTGAACGTTGTATATAAGGACATTCTGTAGTATCTTTAGTGTCACCATTGCACCCGTGCGAAGCCGGGGCGGGTCGCTAGTATAATTATAATTACAATTTACGACAATCCATCCAATCCTTAGGTAGTTAAGTACTTTTTCTAAACAATATTTCTCATGTAAGTGATTGATGTTCTTTGTGAGAATAAAATTGACTTAAATCAAAACTCACCTCGGGATTTTTACAGAATTTTGCAGTGTATGTATAGAGGCCAGCACATCAAACTACCCCAATCTCATCATCGGACGAGCAGATATACAGCAAAGCGTCACCGCTATATGGTTGAAGTTCCACGGTCTCGAACCAAGAGCTTTGACTCCACATTTATTGTGCGTACTGCCAGACTGTGGAATTCGCTGCCCGCCTCTCTGTTCCCTGATAAGTATAATCTGGGTATCTTCAAGGCACGAGTGAACCGGTTCATCCTAGGCAAGCGTGTTCCAACTTAGGCCGCATTATCACTTAAGATCAGGGCGTCAAGTCTGCTATTACAATAGTGTCAGAATGGTCTATAATTGATTTCATAATTGTTGATTTTGACAAGTTTGGTAATCTACTAATATAATGGCCTCATTATGAAAATCAATGATAGACCATTCTGACACTATTGTAATAGCAGACTTGAGGCCCAGGTGAATTGCGGTCAATCGCAAGCCTATTTGATAATAAAAACAAATCTGTGAAATTTATTTGAAAGTTTTTTAACTTTATTAACCTCAAACGGCGAAAGTATATCCTAAGCGATAACAGCATTGTCACTTAAGATCAGGTGAGTTGCGGCCAAACGCAAGCCTATTTCAATATTTAAAAAAATAAACTTCATTTTCAAGAAATTTCCAAAAGGTTGGTTGACACTTCCCGTGATCCAAGGATTGGTTTTTAACTCGAACATTGACATCCAACGTGGCAATACCGCCAGACTCTTTGACACATTCCCAGTTGACGGCGACGTGGAGGAATTGTTTGATGCCTTACTGTCTTAGTTTGTTTTGTAGTTTAATAGTTATAGGTTTTCTTTTTTTATTTGTATTCGTATAAATACTGTACTTTATTACAAAACAATAAGGTTGATGTTCAATTAGGAAAATTTGTCAATTTGGGATAGACCGATGTGCTAACGTCTGTACATATTTCACATCTTGCTTCGTAATAATATTTTGAGTTCAGAACGCAGTTAAAATTATGCAAACTAAGGCGTTACTACATTATTATAAAGGAAGAGGAACACGGTTTGTTCCTCTTTGAGGGGACATACTTAAAGGAAACCAGGATACCTATGACGTCATAGTCTTTGTAGTGCTGTAGGCAAATACGTTAACTCGGGTACAAAGCAAACATGGGTGGGGTTGATTTTGTTAAATTATGTGAACTTTAATTTTTATGGGATAACATTGTACGAGGCATGTTTCGTACATGGCACACGCATTGCACAGATCAGCACTTTTCCGTCGCCTTACACGAATTATATTTTAACGCGACAGTACACAATCAGCGTTTATAGTCAGCTGTATTCATTTCTCTTCAAGGCAACACAGGAAAGCCGGTTAAGCAGCCAATAACCTCTCGATTTACCTGCCAGATACCATTGCTCAAAGAAAAACAAAATTGGTAACATGGTAAGGACTAAGGGTCTGCCAATAGATCCCCACTGATCATCGACTTAGGTATAGGTACGTCAATCAAGAAATAATAATATATTCCTTGGTTTTCAAAATTTCCCATATTAAATTAAGTTCCCATAGTAAAACACAAAAGATTTTCGTTGGAAAAGACGTCGTTTTCTGGAAAGAACTTTAAATCATCGTTCATTATAATAATGGATTAAGTAAGATCCCAATTTAACTTATCACTGTCTTGTAGCAGTCTGAAGTTGGAAGTGAATAAACTTACATAATCATACAAGAATTTGCTTGGCGGTAACCAAATTATCCTTAAAACAAACTGAGCTAGTTGTTTTGAAGTTAGTCAAACCGCTAAATTGACTTAATGGAATCTGTTACATGAGTCAAACATTTGCTTACACTTAAGCTAAGTCTGTTTCATACAAATAAACATTAGGCGTATAGTTTGAGGTTGTTCCAGAGTGATTTTGGCAAATGGTAAGAACACTTTGAGACAAAACAGACAAGATACTTTTAGTTGCGGAGATCGGTGAATTGGTCGCTTTTCGAAAGCTTGGTGGCGCGCGCATCAGAATGCTTATCGCCGATCGTCGCAACTAAAAGCTGGACCACACCGCAATTTTATCGAATTTTCGATAAAAATGGCTTGAAAATAATATCAAAGTTTTTTATTTTTATTATATAACGAAAATATATATTGTTATATATTGTATTAGACGACACGGTTGGCGCAGTGGCTGAGCGATCGACTGATGCGCAGCGTGTCGCGGGTTCGATTCCCGCCCAGGGTAAACATTTGTGTGATGAGCATTTGTGTTTGCCTTGTGTCTGGGTGTTGTTTATCTATATATGTATGTATTTACAAAAAAAAAATGTATTTGTGTATGTATATCAGCTGTCTGACACCCATAGTACAGGGTCTCCCTAGTTTGGGGTCAGATGGCCGTGTGGGAAAATGTCCCCAGATATAAAAAAAAAAAATTGTCACAGTTAAAACTCTTAACCAGTCAAAACTACTTTTGACTACAAAAATCAGTCAAAACTACTTTTGAACGGTTTAAATTTATCCTTAATATTTAGAAACCCATTAGGTTGGTAGGGACCCTTTTAAAACTTTGGTTTTGTAGTGATTCTTATAATATAGAAAGGTGGTTTGGCCTCTCTGTTCCCTGATAAGTATAATCTGGGTATCTTTAAGGCACGAGTGAACCGGTTCATCTTAGGCAAGCGTGTTCCAACTTAGGCCGCATTATCACTTACGATCAGGTGAATTGCGGTCAAACGCAAGCCTATTTAATAGTAAAAAAAAAAAAAAAAAACTATTATATTATTTTCTATATATAATCTTTATAGTGTATATCACTATAAAGATTATCGTGATTTTCGTGATCCCTGCACTTTACTGGAAAACTCCAGCTCAAAGACCTTTTCTCATAATTACTCACCTCAAATATCATTTAAAAAACACAAATCACACTTTGCTGTCATGCTATTATTGCAATTTATAAATAAGAACAACAAACCTAAAATTAAAATGCACCATGTTTACCTCATGGCATTAACATAACCTGTATTTTAACGTTGGCAAAGTTCAATTTCGTATAGCAAAAATATTGCCAATACAAAAGTAACTTTGTTTCATACCTACCTTTTCTTTTTTCCCTAGAGTGATCCCAAAACACCTTAAAGTGGAAAAGTGACACGGACGATATGTCAAGGATCCACGTAGTAGAATGATGTACAGTGTATCCCCTTTTGGGAAATTGCACTCAGCTGCTGAAATGTATATGGGGTAGCATTATATTGGGTGTGTTATGTGTTAATTTATTGATCTTTACATTAATATTTTGCAAAGTTGAACTTTATTCATGACTAGCTTTTGCCCGCGACTTCGTCCGCGTGAATGTCGGTTATAGTGGATGCAGACGAAATCCTACATTAAAAAGTAGCCTATGTCCTTCCACAGGGTTTAAGCAATCTTCATGGCAAATTTCATCAAAATCGGTTCAGCCGTTTCATCGTGAAAGCGTAACAGACAGAGTTACTTTCGCATTTATAATATTAGTATGGATTGTCTTGTTTAACATTTTAGGGTGCTCCCTCACTTGGACCATTCGCCTGTGATGTAACGTTACAGAGTCGCATTACATCAGTGAGGGAGGAGAACCGAGCATTACAGGGTGCAACCTGTAATGTTATACATTCGAGCATTACATTGGTGAGCGAATAGGTCAGTCAGGGAGGGTAGGTATTGTAATGTAATGATCAAAACAGAATCTGAAATGTTAGGCTGTACTGCTCAGATTATGAAACAAAAGGAGATAGATCGCGCGGAACACTGAGAGTGAAGCCAAAAAAGCAAATACAAATGCAAATACAAATACAAAAGCAAATACCTACCTACAATCTCGTGATTTTACTCGCTTTTGAATTAGTATTTGTATTTTACTGTTTTATTTTTAACGATACAGCCGAGTCAGTACACCTCGACAGCGTAGTAGGTATTTGCTTTTGAATTTGTATTTGCTTTTTTGGCTTCACTCTCTGTGTTTCGCGCGGTCTATCTCTTTTTGTTTCACAATCTGAGCTGTACTGTAATGTAATGCTCAAAATCGAATCTCACATGTGACATTATAGGCGAATCCTCCAGATGATAGAGCACCTTTAAACGCAGATTTGCTAAATGTATGACTGACGTGAAAGCTGTTCAGAGCGTACTATCAGTCGTCCTATATTTGCAGTCTGTGGGTCAACTATATGCGAAGGGCATATAGCACCCTGCGTGTCTACTTCTTCTTCTTCGTGACACTCTTGTCAGAGCGGTCGTGGTCATCACGAGCTTCCTGCAGAGGCTGATGTTATGTGCCTCACGATTTCTCGCCATTTGTCGCGACATTTGGTGTTTCTGCAGCACTCATGCAATGGATCGCCCACTGCGGATTTAATTTGGTCGGTCCATCGCATGGGGGATCTTCCTCGTGCTCTAGTGCCATCCACTCTACCTTGTACGACTAGACGCTCGATGGACTCATTATTTCGTCTTGAGACATGTCCGAAGTCCCTGCGTGTACAGTACAATAATGCGTTTTGGGTGTTGATCGGGTTGCCGCGATACTGCATCCAGCATGCAGGCTTCCATGCGGTCATGCGTAAGCGCTGTGCCTCTATCATGCGCAGGGTGCGCGGTCTGAGTAGATTATATGAACATTACACAGTTTATTCAGAAGAATTGACAACCTAAGTAAAGTCGTTCTAGATATGTAGTTAGGTACACGGTGGAAAAAACAGTGTGACACAGACTTTTACCAAGGATTTAGTACATGATTTTAGCCTCCCTAGAGTAAACATTCACCAACGGTTTTACAAAAAAAAAAAATTGTCCAACTTTACAAGTGTTGCATTTTTGTAGGCTAGCTTCTCTTCTGCGAAAGAATTTATAGAATAAAATCAGTTAGTAGTTCCAGAGATTATTCCGAACCAACACAAACTTAACTTTGATTTTTAATCTGTACAAAAATAACTGACGTCACTCGGAAAGCTGTCATCATCATCATCATTTCAGCCTAAAGACGTCCACTGCTGAACTTAGGCTACCCCAAGGGGGGGTTTTGCCATAATCGCCACGCTTGGCAGGCGGATTGGCGATCGCAGTATGGTTGTTACAAAGGCACAGAACGCTGCTGCCCATTCTCTGGTAAGTCCCTTCGTCGCCTCTTACGACACCCACAGGAAGAAATGGGATGGTGCTATTCTTTACGTCCGTCACCACACGGACATGAAAGAAAGCTGTCATGCTGAAATTAAATTGGGCTGGACACATCTGTTGCATGTCAGACGATCATAGGGCCAAACGCACGATCCCATGGGTCCCTCTACATGGCAAGTGACATCGCGGCCGGCCCAGGCGGTGATGGCGGGATGATCTGGATTCCATCGACAAAGACTGATCCCAAACAGCCCGTAATAGAGAGAGTTGGAAAAAGAGAGGAGCCGCCTTTGCCCTGCAGTGGGAAAATGCAGGCTAAAAAAAATTGGTTGTCTGTAAAGTCGGGTTACGGACGATGGTTTTACGTAATAACGTCATAAAGAAACATAATGGCTTCCGTCGAGGTGGGCGGAGCTTATTGCTTGGGCCGATCGTGCTTCTCTATCGCTTGTTCCGCGCTCTCGCTTGCACGCTCAGGTTCAGGGGGAACGTGACACTATTTCGTGCGTGCAGCCGGTGTTCATCGATTTATAAGTCGTTATCACGTCAAAAAATAAATTATAATACAAATGTCATGTTTTTGTTCTATTATATTGAGTTTGGTCGATACAAAACTCATTTTTTTTCTTAACTAACTTTTTTACTAGGTCATTGAGACCGACAGGCAAATATTCGCTCCGGACGTTTGCCTGTTAGCCGGCACTGGGCATGATATAGTCAGTTGAAAACATCTAGAATATTCTGTCAACAATAAAAATAATGTGATATATACAGTTCAACTTGTTTTCTTAGATCTTGAACTTGGTTTGAACAATCCTCGTTTGCTGATAACCCAAACTATTGGTTTCTAGAGTCCCATGAACCACATACGGTTCAGGTTGATTGTTTAACTGACTACACGGTATGACGACACGGTTGGCGCAGTGGTTGAGCGATCGACTGCTGCACTGCGTGTCGCGGGTTCGATTCCCGCACGGGACAAATATTTGTAAGGTCTACAGATAGTTGTTCCGGGTCTGGCTGTTTGTGTATGTGAGTTTATATGTTTGTAAACGCACCAAGGATACGGGAGTAATTCCTAGTGTGTGGGGTAACGTTTAAAAAAAAAACTATTGTGTCTGTTAATTAGACAGTGAAAGTGTTAATCCTATTTAAAAAAAAAATGCAAAAAGACAATCGCCTTCATCATTTGCCTGGCCTATTCCTAACTATGTTGGGGTCAGCTTCCAGCTTAATCGGATACAGTTGAATACCAGTGTTTTACATGGAGCGACTGCCGAAAATAAATGTTTATTCAATAAAGTCATCGTTATCCGGAAAATAAATCGTAATATTTTATGTTATCATCATAACATATTTAGTTCCTATCACAATCTGTTCTTTTCTGCATATTACTTTTACAAAATAATGTCGATGTTTCACATCTGCCAGGCGTCCCGTGACGGCTCACATTTTTTTTTTTCATTATTTTGTCTTCTAGTATTAACTAAGTAATTTACTTGTAGATTTTAGCGTCTACACGTTTAAAACGAAGCTTATTACTAACCACTTCAGTATACAGTAAACACCTCGAATCTCAAGGTTAATCTACAAAGGAAGTTATCTTAAGTAATAATTTATCGTAATTAACATGTAAAACGAGTAAAAGTGTTACTTTCTTTTAACCTATACCACAGAATACTTAATAGTACTACGTACAGAAGGGACACTCCCTTCCCCGCGCTATATCAGATACCGCACCCTCACCCCGCACTTACAGGGGCTAACCGCCGACTCTTTAGCCAGGGCGCTCAAAATCGTAAGAACTGCAGCGCTGTAGGTACTGCTGACACAAACACACAATTTTGCGATTTATTTTGTTTTAAGTTTTATTTATTAGTTTTAATCTCGATGATTCATTTATTTTCCAAGTTTTCGTCGTTTTATAATAATACAATTAAAACTTCCGTAATAATAACATACCAGCATTACCAGCTATTAATATTGCTCTCTCTCTTTATTGTCTTTGTTATGTACTTATGTCCCTTTCTTTCACGTTCTATTCATTCTTGGAATTGAAAAGTAGTACTAACGCACTAACTTTGTCGCGTCGCCCCATTGCGTTGCCGCGTAATGGTACGGGGCGATCGTGAATTCCATATTTTGTAATTAGGTACCTTAATTTACCATTATTGATGAATAAATAGACCTCTTTACATAATAAATGTTATAATATTACTTTTATGTCATTACAAATCCGAGTATTCATAATCAAATATCATTTATTTTATTTATTAGAAATAAATAATTGACCGCTCTGACAAGATCACTTCATAATAATGCTCGAAACGTTCGGGTAGTTCCGTCGTCGTTCGGTTCGCCCGACGCAAAGCGCTTCGCGCCATTTTGTACGCCACGACATCCAACTGATTCAACCCTACTAAAATTCACGCACACATTTGCACGTGTACAGACGTCATTTGGTTTTGTAGTAGTAATAGGTAATTATTTTGCAAGTTTTGCATGAAGTGTCCGAGGTGTGCCTATACCCTATTCACAATAAAATTAGACATTTACTCAAACTTTTTTACAGTCCGATCAACCGATTTTGACTTCTATTGCGTTGGTAGCATGACAAATGGCAACTGCAGTAAACAGTTGTATTGTAACCACTTTTTTCGCCTCTAATGTCATCCATAACCCTACGGAATAGAAGTCAAAATCGGTTGAAGGGACTGTAAAAAAGGTTTGTGTTTATGTCTAATCTTATTGTGAACAGGGTATAGCAGAATAAATATTATTTATTAGAAGCCCGGTTGCGCATGAAAACGTCAAACGTCTCATTCTTTTTAATCGAAAGGACAATGCCAGAAACTCTATAGAACTTTGCCCCACTCAATAAAAGTCATGTGCAATATGTAGCATCTTACTGTTTATTTATTGCTGATAACTAAACATTAGTCTTAGTGACTGTAGAACTTGCGGTTTCCGTTTAAATCTTAAAACAATAATGACATTGATTATAGGTTAAATTGTATTTTAGGTAAAATGAGTTTGTATTTTGTGGGTAGGTATTTCGCAATCCGCAAGTTCTAAAGAAAAACAGTTTACTATAGAAAGGTTCTATATTCATTACAATTATTGACATTAATTTACTTTTCTGTACATGGGTGGGGCAGGATCTGGCATTGTCATTTCCATACAAAAATTGTGTTCGATTTTTCTGGTGGATTTTCCAAAAAAAAATAGTCCATACAAAACTTACGAACACAACGTAAAAAGAATAAGAAAAAACTGTCTAGCCGTTTTCGAGTGATACATGCGACAATTTATTGCTTTTCAACCGACTTCAAAAAGAAGCAGGTTCTCAATTCGTAAAGCAAATGTAAAGCGATTTTGAAAATTCTTTTTTTGATGGATAGGGTATGCCTCAAGGGTGGTCCCATATAAATTTTATCGAAATTGATTCAGCACTTATTGAAAAAATCGACTGGATGATGTTCTCACCTTGTACAGACGCCAGCACATCAAGCCATACCTAATTGTCAAATTTTCCCAATTAAATATGAACCTTATGCCTTTGTAATAAAGTTGAAAATCTATCAAAGAAATTTGACAGATTGTAGTAGCTGATGTGCTGGCCCCTGTACTTTCAATCTATGTTTTGACTGTGTTGCCATTTTTTAATGGATTTGGATGATAAGGAAGTACTAAAAAGCGAAAAATAAAAAAAGCTGTATTACAAAAAAGACAACCGCCTTCAAAAACCAAAAAGTGAAAAATAACTTTAAAACAGAAGACACATGACTAGTTTCGGAAGTCGGTGGCAATACAAAACAACAAATAGAACAGCAAAGCCACCGACTTCCGAAACTAGTCATGTGTGTTCTGTTTTAAAGTTATTTTTTATTTGTAATATAGCGCGACCGCTTAATTAACTGAAACCGTAACTGCGCGGTGCGGGAGGGCTGACAGTTGTCACAAGTTGACGTATCAGTGAGCTGTTGCATCGTCACCCCCCCCCCCCCCGCAACGCGCAGCTACCTCAGGAATGGTCTCCAGTTAAGCAGTCGGGTCCTTAAGGCTGCTCTCTCGAAAAAAGCTTGAAAGAAGCATGCAGATGAAGCAACTTTTGCATTTACACATTTGTATTGTATCACATAAAAAGAAAAAAAAATGTCAAATCACCTCCAAATCATCGAGATGAAACCATTTTACTCCTTAATTTCTTATCAAAAAAATATCTACTGCTTTGCAATACAAAGGAAAATGATTTGGTTTTGTAACTTTTTACAAATATGTATTATTTTTATTACAATAAATTAAAAATGAGTCCGATTAAAGACTGCGTCTACATCACCCCCGCACTCGTCCACAAATTCTGCTCCGCCCAAATGCTCAAGGTTATTGGCATGATTACCTACAAGCCATAAGCAGTACGACTTCATTCCGTGTTTTTTTGGACCTTCTCGGCCAGAACAAAACACCAAAGCCTCATCTCAATCGGATTAATGGTTTAGGAACACATGGAGGACAGACATACAATACATAGTGTCCGTGGAGTTTCTTGCTCGTTCTTCTCCATAGAGACCTACCTACGTTTTGGAACGAGCAACTAGCTTCAACTCTCTGACTAACTGACCGACTCCTTGACAATTCAAAAGTGCCTGTAAATGGTTTAATTGAAATAAATGCTTTGACTTGACTTGACTTGACAAACATTCATTTTTAAATATAGCTATACTAGCTTTTCCCCGCGACTTCGTCCGCGTGAATGTCGATTATCGCGGATGCATATGATATCGCGAATTAAAAAACTTATGTCCTTCCCCAGGGTTCAAGCTGTGTCCATGCCAAATTTCATTCAAATCGGTTCAGCCGTCTTATCATGAAAGTATAACAGACAGAGTTAGTTTCGCAATTTATAATATTAGTATGGAAGTATGGATTAGCTTCTTTTTTATATTGTTATAGGCTTGCGTTTGACCGCAACTCACCTGATCCTTAAGTGATGATGCGGCCTAAGGTGGAGCACGTTTGCCTAGAATAAACCGGTTCACTCGTGCCTTGAAGATACCCAGATTATATGTAACGGGGAATAGAGAGGCGGGCAGTGAATTCCACAGTCTGGCAGTTCGCACAATAAATGTGGAAGCAAAGCGCTTGGTTCGAGACCGTGGAACTTCAACCGTATAGCGGTGACGCTTCGCCGTATCCCTGCTCGTCCGGTGATGGAATGGGGATGGGGCATTAAGTTGTGCAATTCCAAAGCACACTATCCGAAATGTACCCGATAAAAGACCGATAGGCTGGCAACGGCGCGGCGGTGTTCAATGCTTTGGAGCTTAGCCTTAACCAGGAAGTCGTTGTCTATGAGCCCCTTGGCACGTCTTTCAATAACTTCCAACACCTCCTGGTACTTGGCAGATTCATCCCAGAGGTGCGAACAGTACTCCATGCACGATCGAACTTGTGCTTGTTATAGGTTCAGCATCTGTACCGACGAGAAGTACTTTCGCACCTTTGCGAGGACTCCTAGCTTTTTGGCAGCTAGTTGGGCCTTTAACTCGATGATCGATCGATGCTCGATGAGCTATAGAAGATAGACGAAGCAGATAAACTTCGAGTAATTCCATTGACAATGAACTTATAGATTACGTGTATGAATGTAATAAATGAAAAATACCATATAAATACATCTTTATTGTTTTGTTATGTTTTTATTAGGTACTTTCGACTGCTGTTTTATGACCGTGGTGTACATTCTACTCGGTATAAATTGAATTTACTCGCATTTGTTCCGTATCTGGCGGGGAAAACAATAAATCTACAGTTTTATCATCGCGCTGCTATGGAAACAGTGTCAAATATAGAACAGTAGTTGTATTTGGTTCAATTAAGTAGTAGACACCATCCATCCATACTTATTTTACTTATTTAATATTGTAAATGCGAAAGTAACTCTGTCTATTACGCTTTCACGATGAAACGGCTGAACCGATTTTGATGAATTTTGGTGTGAACGTAGCTGAACCTAAGAACCTAAGAAGTCTACTATTTAAGGCGCTAACAAGCGACTTTTGCAGATTTTAAACTGACAATCACGTCAAAATGTGTAGTGTAAATGATTTGAAAAAAATATACTTATGTTAAACTAGAACATCTCTTAATCATTTAGTACGTGAATATTTTTGATTAAGTTCATATTAAATAGTTTAATTAAATCGTGAAGTTGTGTCTAACGCGGACAAAACATTGATAATTACATAAAGTCTACCAAGAATATTTAAATGAAACTTTTATTATCTTACAGACAATTTTATTATCTATCTTTTAGTACACGCCTTTTTTTTAAATTAAAGAATACTATCTTTTATTTAATTTTTTTCGACTAAACTTTGAGAGTTTTGGACGCAGCGCATACGATTCTCTGGTTGCTCAAGGTCGCCGGCGTGCATCATCGCCTAAATCCACGACTTCATCTGCATCTGCGATAACCAACATACATGCCGAAGAAGTCGCGGGTAAAAGCTAGTTTACTAATAACTGCCAGACAGAACTTCTCTAAAAAAATATTTTTTATTTATCATCCCTGAAAACTCGATTAATTTTCAACTAACTATAAAATTCGATTTGAATTTGCTTATAAATTAATAAATACACTTAGTTACTCGTCACATTTTACTACTGCCATACAAAAACTATGGGGGAATTAGCATTTTGACAGCTTATAAAAAGTAGGTACGTCAATTGATTAGTGCTGACAAGCAAGAAGCTTATTGGTAAAAGTGGAGGCAACATTCTAAATACCTAAGTGAAAGCAACTGTGGGCCGACGCTCTCTTTCTGAATGCATACATAAGATAAAGAAAACACATATCACTATCTCGTTCTTATGTATTGCATTCAGATAGTATAATAAGTTTCTAGGTGTCAAGTACCTAATTTGGTATTCAGCATTCATCATTTCAGCCGAAAGACGTCCACTGCTGGACATAGGCCTCCCCCAAAAGGGGGGGTTTTGCCATAATCGCCACGATTGGCAAGCGGGTTGGCGATCGCAGTATAGTTGTTACAAAGGCACAGAGAACGCTGCTGCCCATTCTCTGGTAAGTCCCTTAGTCGCCTCTTACGACACCCACGGGAAGGTAAGGGATGGTGCTATTCTTTACGTCAGACACCACACGGAATTGGTGTTACCGTCCAACGAAGTCATCGGTGACATAAGGGGTGGCGCTGTTCATCAACGAACTTGAAAGTTCACACAAAAGACGACCTTATTTATCTATATATGTATGTATTTACAAAAAAAAATGTATTTGTGTATGTGTGTTATATCAGCTGTCTGACACCCATACACTGAGAAAACTGGTCTCCTATCAAGTTGAAATTTTGCTTGATTGAGTAAAAAACGATTAAATGAATCATTAATCATTTTGAAACAACAAACCACAATTGATTGTGAAAATCAAATTGAAATGACTGTACGCTTATAAAGTGAAATATATTTAAAATAATAAAATTTCTTATTTAATTTTGGTGACGTCATAAACCATTATTTATTCTAATAGGATAAAATGATTAGGGTATTTTAATCATTTGCATTTATTTCAGATGTAAAACTACGTTATTGATGTAAATGTAGTTCATGATAAATCCTACTAAGTACTTGATTAGCAACATTAATAAAATATCTTTATTACATTTATAAATGTCTTCATTTAAATAATGTTCGGAAAATAATATGAGAAATCAATTAACTTTTTAAAATTAATAATTAATTTAAAATGGTAAGTTCGTCTTCATTTTTTCAATCAGTCGTTGTTTAATCTGTGTGCTGCTGTGGCGCGACTCGCGAGCGCGCGCGTTTGTTTAAACCGTTTTTCGTTCGTGTCGAAACTTGTTAGTAATTTCTTACTTGATATTTTGCAATTGCCCCGTGTTCATTTAAATAAAATTTCTGATAACTTGCCATTAGTATATTATTATTTAAAGTGGTCTGGGTATCAAGTCGTGGCGGCAAGTGAATACCTAGTGTTTGATGGAGGAAGCTGGCGACTTATTAGAGGCATGGGGCCTCTCGGATTTAAAACCCATTTTCACCAGTAAGTATTTTGCATCTACTTTCCACATTACTTGCCATTAGGTACTTACTGCTTAGTTTCTCTTCAGACCAATCACAATTTCGTAAGAATATTAAAATACCTACTGGCGGGAACTGGTAAGGGCTCAGTGCGAGATTTTTCTAGAAATTCTAGAATGGTAGGTACAGTAGGTACAGTGGATTGTAACCCCGTGGTTTTACGCTCCACTGGCTGGAATTATTAGCTAGTCTATAAATCTTCTTAATTTAAATTTCAAAATTGATCGATCGTCGTAAAGTCAGTGTTTCAGTTCAGTCTAGCTTTCAAGCAATCAATAGTTAACTAATAAAAGTATTAAAAGTGTTTTTATTGCTAGTGTTCGCACAATCAATCCAATTGTACCTACTTAACTACCTACATAAGGTTCTAAGATGCTCAAATTCTTGTGTAGGACCTACTTTGCTTGCCACAGGCACTGCATCACTCGTTCAGTAAGCGGTTTCTCTCTGTTTGGCAAGTGAAGTCGAACAATATAAAAAAACTTCGCAATGGAATCCGTCTTCACTTCTGTGGTGTCCGAAGTAGGTAATTGGTACAACAGCCATATTGTTTGTTACAGAAATGCAATTAATTTGCACGCCTTAACCGCCCTCTCGCTAGAAGATATTAAAGAACTAATCCCTCAATTGGGGCCCAGGGCTTTATTTCTAAGGTGCTGGAAAAATTGGCATTCAGAATACACTACAAGCACTACTCTAAATATATCAGCATCAGATCTAAACAGTATTTCCATAAGTGTAAGTTCACCTACCTACTTACTATGTAGTAGTACCTACCTTACTTTCATGATATAAAATAAAATAACATTTTGCCTATTTTTCTTCCTGTGCTGTCCTGAAGCCATGCTATTTAGCGGCAGGCTGAATGAACTGGAAGATTGTGCTGTATTATCAGCAGCACATCAACCTACCCCTATAAGGGATCAACTTATTCTGGTTATTCTTAGTAACTGTATGTAAAACCAGTAAAGTTGATCCCTTATATGGGTAGGTTGGTGTGCTGCTGATAGTACAATACACCTTTTTTATTACTTTTTAGGCACTAGTCTTAAAAATATCAACTGAGATGAGATGTGATAGCAGTGTCTAAGTGGTAACTTAACTTCACTCCAATGTACCATTGTCATCATAACGATTTTACATTATGTATGTTTATTACAGGATCTTAATTTTGTGACTGAATCAGGAACTCAAAATATATCAATTGCGGAGTGTACTGCTACGGTTTGCCCTTCAGTTCTATCCACAGTGCCAGCTACATACACATCAAGATCTCTTGATGCAACTGCAACTGCAACTGTAAAAGCATCTGCTTTTACATCGCACACTCCATTTGCGGCGTCAGCTACAGTGCCAAGTACATCTTCAGGGGTTATGCTAACAAGCACTTCACCAATAAAGATAAACATAATTGTACAAAATGTGAGTAATCTTATATTTTTATCAATACATGGTATAAGCCTTATTATAAGGAATCCCAAACTAGGTACAACTTCAAACCTCAATTACTGTTTGTGGTGGACAAGGCTTTAGCTATCTGCCAGCCCGCACTGAACCTTATGTCATGATGGTCTGATCTGCAACGGATGCCATTGAGTCACAGAACATTGGGGGATGGACTAGTGTACTTCTTCGTGCTTGTAATTAGTCTACATTGAAGATATTAAATGGCTTCCCTTCAGTATGAATTATAAGTTTGAAATTTTCCTGTATAAAATGCATTGATTTTATGTAGGTAACTAAAATATTTTTTTAGGGTTCCGTAGTCCGTTTTTTTTTTTTTTTTGGGTTCCGTAGTTTGTTCCTTTAACATTTTATCATATCTGTCTGTCCGTTTGTATGCCCTACCTCAATATAACTAATTTCTGTACTTGTTCACAACATGACAATTTGCAAGAAGATAGATATTTTTAATGCAATATGAAATAATTATGTGGTAAAAAAAAAATAATTCACATAAGCTTTAATTCGAACTTTCAATGGAACTACGTTGTTTAAATGAAGTATTAAGTAAGCATTGACTATGGAACCCTATAATGAGCGTGTCCGACACGCTCATGGTGAAATTTTATATTTGCTCATGTTGTGAACCCCACACTGTTATACAGGCTGTAAAAAAATAGTATTTTAGTAAAGTTGTTCAGTTTCATGGCTGGTTCACCCCTTAAAGTATTTCCGATTCCCTCAAAGAACACATGTTCCTGGGTAAAGTTGTTCAGTTTCATGGGCTGGTTCACCCCTTAAAGTATTTTCCACTCATTTTTTTACACCCTGTATTACTGTGTGGGGTTCACAACAGGAGCAAATATTAGAATCTTACCATGAGCGTGTCGGCCACGCTCATTATAGGGTTCCATAGTCAATGCTTACTTAATACTTCATTGGTTCCATTGAAAGTTCGAATTAAACCTTATGTGAAAATATTTTGAAAGATTTTTTTTATCTACCTACATACATATATACTTTCTATGTACATACCATCCATCCCAAAAATTTCTGATACGATGCTGTTATTTATGAACTGTTAGTAGTATGCAAACCTAATTATGATTATTTTTTTAGAATTTACTTAAAAAACTGAAAGAAAATTTTGAAACAAAAGGACTATTGAATCAAAAACTATCAAAAACTATCAAAAACTTGGAGTATGTGGGTTCTGCATTAGACAATGAATATGAAAGAAACCTTCTAGCTTCCACAATCTGTAAGGAAATTCTAAAAGAGCAAGAAAACTCACCGGTGACTAGTGCTATTTATAATTCTTGGTGCAAAGAAATAAAAGAAATTTTTCCATATGAAAGGATTACTACCTATTATATCCCACCTTGTGTCACTGCCCAGGGAATTACCCACCAAGCAAGAGGTAAACTCGTTAGTCAGCTATTGAATACTAGAAGAAAATATCAAAAACTTGGAGTATTGAATACTAAAGAAAAAAACAAATATAATTCTGCTGATTCAAATTCTAAAGCACCACCACCACCAAACTCACCGAGACCCATAGCTAAAGATTTGCCAAAAAACAGTAATGTCGAAGAAGATATTAAATGGCTAAAAAGCCTTTCAGAACCTTGGGATATAGTACAGTCCAAATGGGATGCAGCATTACAAAAGCGCTCAGAAGATATAAGAGTTTCAAACTATTCTATTGAGCAGTACTTTCAAGAATATCCCTGCATACAGAAGCCCGAAGGGTGTCAATTGGTAAAAATAAATTAGTTCCTTCCTTATTTTAAAATTACATTTATCTTTGTTTACATTCCCTATGCTAAATGGCGCCTCCGTCAGTTAAAAAAAATCGGTAGATTTTTCATATTAATTTTTCTATTTTTTGTGTATATTTTTTTATTTTATTTATATTTCATGTCACATGGAAGGAGAGGGATAAGTTGCTGTAAAACATTTGGATATTAAAATTTCAAATACTTTATTGTTTCAGCTCGTGGAGGATTTTGACCAGTCTTATCCTAATCAAGCCAACAATTTGTACTTAAATTTTCCTTCTATAAAAATAAGATTGATTGAACTATTGAAGAAGAAGAACTCGAAAGACAGCTACTGTGATGACATCAAGAAGCTGGCAGATGGTAAGTGTCAACTCGTATAAGCTGACCTCGAATTGTACGGAAATCCTATACAATGCGAGATCAGCATTAACTGGAAATGTATAACTTGATGTGTCGCCGTGTGTACAAGACTGTTACCTTTATCTAGTTTTATAAATGTTGTAGATATTATTAGACATGTTTTCATTAAGCACTTTATTTTAAAAAAGGATAAAAAAATCTACTTTTGGGTTTTATCATGGAACTACCAAAACGTCGCCCGGTAGTAAAATATATATTTCTTACACCGTTTGTACCCGTCACAAAATGCCCCCTTCCTTTCATGTTCAATGAAAGTTGTTCCAGTGTATTATTTCTTTACTTACAAATAGAAAAAATAATTGTTTTTTTTTATGTATCGTAGGTAGGTACGCATGATGTTATTAAAAGGGGTATTTGAAAAAGGTGTATTTTACTATCAAGGTATGTCTTGGCGTTTATATGCAAAACCTTATATGCAACCTGTTTTGGAGAGGCTCATTTAGAGATGTAAGATATTTAGAATAAGATAAGACTGAAAATAATTTTAATAACTGATACAACGGCTATCTAAAACTTGTGTACTTTGGTACTGTTCCATTAGGTACCATAAGGTCGTATCCTGTTGTCATTGCTCGTACGTTAGTGAGATGGTTGTGAAGAAAAGTTGTTTAGTTTAACGAGTAGAGTACGCGCTAAAGATATCGGGAACTAATAACGAAGCACCCTATTAAGTTAAGCCAGATTCTCCTACTGGGCGTTTAAACACTCATAACATAATTATTTTTTCAAGAAATAAAAATAATCTGTCATTATTTAAATTAACGTGTTAATTTAGAATAACACATGTTATTTTTTTCAAATTTTTATTAATTTCCGGGGAATCTGGGACAGAGTAGGTACAAACAGCAGGGTCTCTTTCAGTTTATTTTTTTGTTAGCACTGTCTTTAAAAAACTCCGAATGCATGATCAACAGCATCAATTCAAGAAACTAAACATTTTTCAAAAAAACTTAGTAAAAGACTAAAATTTTGTACCTTCCAAAGAATCAATCAGCATTTCCTATACGGGAATGGCGTTGTTTACAATTACTCCCGTGAGAATTTTGTGTGACGGTGTGCGCGCGCATCGTAAAATTTCACTCTCATCATTTTTTCATAACGCGCCTAAAGAAGTATAACTTCAAAATTGTGAAAATTTGTTTAGTTTCATGGACTGATCGCTCTGCGTAGTTTTCGGAAGGCCGTCCCTAACACCCGTTTATTCTTATGTTATAACAATTTCGTTAATTTTATGTTGATTATTTAACTTGCTGTTTTGAATAAAAATAAATGAGTCAAATTACTTGATTATTTTATTTCAGTAACACTTAAGAATATTTCAAATTATCTTTATTACGTTTAAGTTGTATGTTTGTTGCTATTGTTTGTTTTTTTTGCGTTTAAGTTGTATGTCTTCTGTTACTATTAAGTTGTTTGTTTGTTGCTTTTGAGTTGTTTGTTAAGGCTCAATTTACACCGAAATCGAATCGAATTTTTGCAACGTATTTGTTTATAGCATAATGAACCTTGTGTAACGTACGTAATTTGTACGTTAACCAATTGACATAAAGTTCATTATGCTATGTAGAATTTCGTTGCAAAAAGTCGCTTCGCTTCCATTCCGCGGCGGTGTAAATTGAGCCTAAACAAACAACTCAATAGCAACAAACATACAACTTATTAGCAACAAACATACAACTTAATAGCAACAAACATACAACTTAATAGCAACTAACATACAACTTAATAGCAACAAACATACAACTTAACAGCAACAAACATACAACTTAATAGCAACAAACATACAACTTAATAGCAACAAACATACAACTTATTAGCAACAAACATACAACTTAATAGCAACAAACATACAACTTAATAGCAACAAACATACAACTTATTAGCAACAAACATACAACTTAAGCCCAACAAAGACGTACTTAATTCAGATCAACACTTATAATTACTTAACTTTAATAAGCTACATGATCTATACAGAGACGTACTTACATCAAGCAATTAATTGTCATTATAAAATTTATCATCTGACGTGATACTATCAAACAAATCGCCTATCGTCTTAAGTATATTTCATTTTAAAACTTGCAATTTTAATGATTTAATCTATCAGCGAAGACGTTGAAATCAATCAAGTGACTTTTAAACATTGGTCAAGTGCTTTATTAAACGCAACAACTGCCATAGTTAGCATAAACAAGAGACCTAAACGCTTTGTTATAGGGCAAGTTAATATCAGTCAAGTTATTTATTCAAATTAATCAAGAAAATTTATAAAGCGACTATTTTTCTACTTATTTACGCTTTGCGACTGGCCAAAAAAGTAAACAAGTTCTTAATAAAATCTACAAAAATCATAGCGACATCCATAAAGTAATCTTACTACGGACAACTCAATGTACTTTGTTACTGTAATCGTACACCTTTGTGCGTTCCTATATAGGGTGACTGGTAATTAGTGTACGATACTTAAACACGTGATTGTGTTCATGATAACAAACAACTTTCCCGAAGAAAAAATGTTTTTTGTACTGGTTCACTTTTATCACAATAACACAACAGCCGTATGAAATTCACGCGCGCACACGCCTTTGACCTAAAGTGAACCAGTACAAAATAAAAATTTTCTTCGGGAAAGTTGTTTGTTATCATGAACACAATCACGTGTTTAAGTATCGTACACTAATTACCAGTCACCCTATATAAATAAGTTACATGAATGACGGAGACACATTCTTGATACATAATATCATTTATTTTTCTCAGTGTAGTACAGGATCTCCCGAGTTAGGGGTCAGATGGCCGTGTGTGAAAATGTCCCCACATATTATAAATTATAAATAAATTATTGTTTCTTACACAAAGTACTAGTTCCAAAAACTGCCACTTCACAGATAAATTGGTATATCTGTATTTCACTGCAAAGTCTGCAAACATGTTTGATAAACATCATCATCATCATTTCAGCCCAAAGACGTCCACTGCTGGACATAGGCCTCCCCATAGGGGGGGTTTTGCCATAATCGCCACGCTTGGCAGGCGGATTGGCGATCGCAGTATGGTTGTTACAAAGGCACAGAGAACGCTGCTGCCCATTCTCTGGTGAGTCCCTTAGTCGCCTTTTACGACACCCACGGGAAGATATGGGATGATGCTATTCTTTACGTCCGACACCACACGGAATAACGCGCCCGCACGCTAAAAAAGTTTTCCAAGCATACCCGCACTTGTGCTAAATGTAAGGGAAAACATTCTTTGTACGGTCACAGTAAAGATATCTATATGTCGCAGCAAGCGATAATTTAGCGATAAAGAGGATTCGAATTGATTATTGTAGTACCTACAGAAGAAATGGTAAACGCCGTGACGTCAGCTGTCGGTTAAAATGGCGCCATGTGGACAGAGTCGTGTTGGAGAGTGGGGACCGGGCCAAGCTCACTTTTGCTCGAGACACCAAGCAGGACACTCATCTAGTACGAAACTGTCGGTTTACCTATTTGAATTGTATTGTACGATCACATTTAATAAAGTAAGGTTGTTAGTACTGCATTGAATATTGTTATTCTACAATGAACCCGATACCACCGAACCCAAACGATGTCGGCGCTCCCGCTCAGCCATACCTGACGCCGACATATATATCTTTACTGTGGTACGGTTGTCAACAATTTTCGTTGCTGGTGCTTATCCGTCCGCACCGCACGGATAAACATCAGCTTATCATAATTTATATGATGACACGATTGGCGCAGTGGTTGAGCGATGGGCTGTTGCGCTGCGTGGTGCGTGTTCCATTCCCACACGGAACAAATATTTGTGTGGCCTACAGATAGTTGTTCCGGGTATGGCTGTTTGTGTATGTGAGTTTATATGTTTGTAAACGCACCCACGACACAGGAGTAATTCCTAGTGTGAGCCAACGTTACAAACAAAAATTGCTCAATAATGAAGTTTAAAGAGTTGTCGTTCGACATAAAAATGTTAATACCCTTTTCCAATCTTCATCATCATCTGCCTTGCCTTTTCCCAAGTACATTGGGGTCGGGTTCCAGTCTAACCGGATGCAGCTGAATACCAGTGTTTTACATGGAGCGACTGCCTATCGGACCTCTACAACCCAGTTACTGGATAAGATACCCCTTGGTAAGACTGGTTGTCAGATTTTCTGGCTTCTGACTATACCCATAACGACTGCCAAAGATCTACAAATGACAGCCGGGACCAACGGCTTTACGTGCTTTCCGAGGCATGGAGGGAACTCGATATGAAAGGGATGGTCACCCATCTACAGACCGACCGCGGTTAGCGTAGCTTAACCTTTGACCAATCGATCTGTACGGCTTTTCCAATCGTCATAATATGTATACCTGAAAGACCCAACCATTTTATTGTTATTTCCCTAATCAATAAATACCCAAAACCCTCTAACTACCCATCATTACGAGGAACCTAATTAGTTTACTTTGCTTTGCGATATTGGGCACTAAAAGCCCATCTCATTAATTCTATTTTTATATATCTGTTTACTTCGCGGGAAAAATAAATGCTACATGCCACGCACTAAAATATATGGGCCAGGAAATTCAATTTGTTAGATCTCGGGTTGGAAGGTCGAGGTTATACTGTGGGGATTAAGGAACTGAACAACATCTTTATACATATTGTACCGAGGTACTTGAGTTTTGTAAGTAGGTATTATTGCGGTTATTAGCTTGGAACTTGGGCTATACAATGACAGCTCCACAATAGTGTGTTGAGCTTTCCAACTATCACTCTGTAATAATCAGCGAAACTAACATCACACCCACGACTCTCCATAGAAACGAAACAATAAAATTGCCTACACTACTACCAAAATAAAAGACTGTACAAATACGTGCGAGTGTGTGCGTGTCTACGCGCTGCTCGAACTAAAAGCAGTTCCCAGCACCAGTTGTCGACGCGGGAAGAGGTGAGGAACAGTTTCGGTGGGAGACGGAGCGTGTCGCTAATGTACAGTAGTACTAATATTTATTTTATACTGTGCTAACATAGTCATAACACTTATATAAGAGTGATACCAACTTATCTCTGTCAAATGGCAGTTTTTGGAACTAATACGTTGAAGACATAAGGTCGTATTTTGTTTAAAATTTTAAGTTTGGAGACAAACAGCTAACATAATAACTTTGTTGGACTTTAGAGGTAAGAGACTTCATATTTCCTTCTTTTTGTAAAACTCTTCAAAGTTTTAGATTTCCATAAGTCTAAAAAAATATAAGCAATAAAATAACGCGTTAGTCAAGCAAGGGTCACGCTAAGTTATTTCATACCGAGATAAATAGAATCGTAAATGTCTGAGCCAGAAAAATATAAAGTAATATATTTGAGTTGATGGCAAACTTTATGATTTTCCTCTTTTTTTTTAGGTTTACTCCGTTATACATTTTGCAATCGCATACTTTACCGAAACAAATTGCAACCTCTTTATTTACACCCGAAAAACTGGCCCCACTGGCCACTAAAAATAAAAAAACCGAGCAAGGAGAATTTATTACTTCAACAATACAAAGAATCATGGCCGGATTTGTACAAAATAAATAAGATGTTTAGAGAAGTTGAAATTCTAATTCTTATACTCTTGGGTACCTAAAGAGTATCTTCAGATATTTACAATATTTTTAAAACCCCGCAATAAAAAAGTGAATCAAAAGCTCATTATTTCATATCAAAACGGTGACTGACAGTTGCAGATCTAACACTGAAATTGCATCGTTTTAAGGGAAATAATGTCACGAATATGGATTATTTTTTCCACACACTTGTCACATAACTTGCCTGCGTCGCTAATCACTTTCTTTTTTTTAAACACAAAATTCGCGTTGAAATTAAACGAAAAATGTTATTTTCATTTCGTAATATTTTCATTATGCGGGGGTTTAAAAATATGGTAAGTATATCAATGTACTCCTGGTAACGTATTCTTTACATTGGAAAATAATTTAAACCCTCTAAATTATTTTTTATTTTTCATACAAATGAATGTATGTATCTCGCCATGATTCTTCCGGTCACTTTTTTTTCGAATGTTTTAATAATCAGAACGACATTCGAATTTCAAACTGTGATTCAATGGGGACGCTTGATTGACAGTTTGCTGTCTTTTGTGATATTGGACACGATTTTTATTTTATTGAAAAAGAAATGAAATTCGCATCGAAAAAATTACAATTAGTGAAAAACATTGAGCGTAAAAGTGATTCGTAAAGTTATCCTTGTTGAGTTTTGTAGGACGTGTTTTAAATTATCAAAAATGTGTTTGATTCGAAATAAAGCAGCAAGAGAGGAATTGAAATCCTTAACAAGCCGTATATTTAATTGGATTTTCTATTACCTCACCGTTTTTCTTAGAAAGTCAGCTTTTGGTTCATGGCTTGCTTCTCTCGATCGTTCCAACAAAAAGTCTATTCGATGTAAGGACCCGAAACAATCAGCCAATAGAATTATAATTTTGCATGAAACTTCTCCGTTACAATAATCCTTCGCTTCGTAAATTCGATTTAAACAAGTTTGAATTAACAAATTAGTAAGACTGTTGTTTATAAAATCTTTTTTGTGTTGTGTTGTGTTGTTCTATTTAGAGATTTTCTGGTTTTTGATATGGTTGGTGTTTCATGAAAATTCTTGTGTATGATGTGATAGTTATAGATTTTTGTAGAAATCTATTATTGTTGTTTCTTTTCTTTGACAAAATCTAGTTAGCTTCGACTTCGTTGTTGTTCTAATCAAATCATTTAGGTATACTAAAACCCCGTTTTCAAGGTGGTCATAAAATTTTGATGGGGTCGCGTGTTGCTGGCAACTTCACTAAATCTTACTACAGAAACAATGTTGCCCAACTTTCGTTTACTTTAGACAATTTAAATAATTACAGGTGTATATTGTACACACTTGGCTTTGATCTCATAAACTATTGCGTCAAAAATTTTGCTACAGATTTGTAGGCTTCTGATAACGAAGAAGATCGAAAGATAAAAAAGTACCTTCAGGCCACTGAATAAATGTTTTATTTATCTCGATTTCTTGACATTGTACTTAGCTATCAAAACGTTGTCTTGCTTTGTGATTTCTAGGTGATAACGTGATGTTTTTGTTGTCGTTTCTTTTGGTTTATTGTTAAATAGTTTGGTAAGGTCAAATATATTTAGTTTCGGTGTTTGCGTAATTTCGTTGTGTGGGGTCACCTTAAACCTAACAATAATAATATATGAGATATCAATTGCACCCGATCCTTAAAATATGGTTTCTTATAGTCTGGTTACTTTGCTATGTACCTAATTGGCGATACGAGTGATTGACTGCTGCGCTGAGTGTCACAGGTTCGGTTGCCGCACGCAACAAATATTTGTGACCTACAGATAGTTGTTTCTGGTTCTGACTGTTTGTATGCGAGTTTAAATGTTTATAAATACACACACGATACGGGAGAAAATCTCTTCAAAAATCTTCATAAATCTTTAAAAAAATGGTTGTTTAGTAGAGACAGATTTCAATTTAAAAATAAGATTACTTCTTGGCAAGCGTGCTCCATCTTAGACCGCATCATCGCTTCCCATCAGGTGAGATAGTGGTCAAACGTATGCCTATCAAAACTTAGTGAATTCAAATGTGAACAAAATCATCTTTGCCTTTATATATTAATCTAAACGGGTTTCCAACATTTCTAACAGCACCTAAAATATTGTTGTAGAAAACTGTAAAACAATATTTTAGAGTTTTCTCGTGTGGACGAAACTGGTGATTTGGTAGGCCAGATCCGGTAAAAAATGTCCGTGAATTTAGATGAAGTTAGCTCGACGTGCGTGTTCTCATTACTGCTGAAGATTAGATTTGCATTTAATTTCGAAAAGCACCGTATTGCTTAAAAGTTTTCTCGTGTGGAGACAATTCTGGTGACAGGTCAGATCAACTGGTCTTTTTCTGTAAAAATATCTCGTTGATTTACGTGAAGTGAACTTGAGATGGTTTCTATGTGGCGTCCTTCTGAGTAACATAACACTGACTGCGATCGCCAACATGCAGTGGCGATTACGGCTTTGCCTGCCTTACCCTAGGGGAGACTTATGCCCAAGCAGTAGGCGTCTAAAGGTTCAGATGATGATGACCTTGAGTTGTGCTATCTTCCTTCTTTCAAGTCTATTCTAACCATCTTCGTTGGTGAACTCTAGTTGAAGTGAGCTGTCATCTGACCCAATGCTTAGGACTTGGCGAAGCATTACAATAATAATTATATTTCTCCTATTTTTAACGACCATTTTATTTCTGTTTCAATTATTTCAAAGCTTTTCAGTCTTGCTTTTTCAATTGTAAAAATCTAAATTAGCAGAAATAGTTATGATTAAAATCGATTTTGATTGTTATGTTTAGTCAATCTCTAGTGTTCTGACGGATGTCAGCTCACTTCACCTACAGTTGAGAGATTGTTACAGAATAGCATTGCGTGACCTCATTTAAATACTTACATGTATTGTATTGTTCATCGACACTGAACGAGTTCACAGTTGCAGTCTTATAACCAAAAATAGAGTTGTCAAAAATTAGTCCGCCGCATAGAAAGCGTGATAATCAAGTGCTTATTCCCACTCTGTATAAAATGACAGTTTTTTTAACGTAAATGAAGATTTTGTAAGCCACTTCACAAGTCTTTCAATGCCAAAAAAATCTTTATCCTGCCGTCGTCGTCAGAATATCTAGTTAGACGTGAAATATTTCACGCCAGACGCTGTGTCACGCTTCACGCGCGTCATGTCGACTCAGATTTTGAAGAAGTCTTATTTATCTCCTCTTATGGATATTTTACGAAGAATTTGTTTAGGCTTTTGATTTGTTGTGTTGAAGGATCTTGTGTTTAATGGTTGTGAGCATATTTGTCTTTCTTACTATAGGTACCTACGGGTTAGTTTTGTATCGCGTCGCATAAGTTTTACCTGGGGAATGAAAATGACATAAGTTTTACCTGGAGAATGAAAATGATGTTAAAAATTTCACCTTCCGTATATTTATTTTATGACAACAAAACACGAAACGTAGATAATAGATTTGGCGGGAAGTGTTCGTAAATACTTGTTATTCTGAAAGAAAAATATATAGCCACAGCTTAGCGTGGCCGAGCTTCTATGTCAAATAAATAATTATAGTCTGACAATTCGTAATAAGTGATCTTTATTTTTTCTGTAGGGTTATCGTTTTCAATAAAACATAGTAATATAGTTGCATAACAGTGTGAACCGTCTCTTCATTTATCTTATCTTATTTATCTCAAACGGAGTATGTTATTTACGTGAAAATAATATTAGTTCTAGTATTCATCAATATTGACTGTACGCGACCCACATGATATTAAATTCGCTCGTAAACATTGTTCAGTATTCTATCTTGAAGGCTATTAACAAATATTCCCTGGGCATTAAAAATCTTCACTCTTGTCACGGACTGCTTACACGTCACGTGACGAATTTACATTTTCATTACATTCTTGGTGAAAGAAACATTTATTAATATTTTTGGAAGGTTCTAGAAAAGTTGCGTATTGTTGGAATGTTCTAGAAAAGTTGCGTATTGTTGGAATTGGAAATAAACATTGATATTATTTATTTTTGGGAGGTTTAAAGAGTTGCGTATATTTGAAATTTGATATAATCATTAATTATTTTTTTATCATATTTTTGGGAGGTACTATTAATATAATTATTTTGAATTGGTTTGATTTTTATTTTTTATATTCTAATAGGCTTGCGTTTGAATCTTAAATGCTGATGCGGGCTAAGTTGGAACACGCTTGCCTAGGATGAACCAGTTTATTGACCTTCACTCATCCTAGTAATGTTGGTACTCAGATTAATATCCTATTCTTGATGACACAATTGTTTTGTGGTAATCCTCGTACTGGACTAACGAGGTTCTTGTCGTATTTTAGCATGTTGAGCTGGGCTGAATTGAAATCGCCAGTGACTGGTGCCTATTGGGTTGTTGCTAATGACTGCAAGTTGGTTCAAACATGGCCATGCTATATCCTCATATTCAAGTGGTGTAAAAAAACAAAAAAATAAAATGCTAATTTCAGTCAAATAATAAAATCCAGATAATCCAGATAATTTAGTATATTTAATTACACTTCCTGCATTCTAACTATTCTTAATATCGTCCGCTGGTGATTTTCAACATTCTTAAGACTTAAAATGCAGCTCGGGAGCGTATTTAAAGATGCATGTGGTGACCTCATTTCCTAGTTGGCATGGCGTCTCTTGTTTGTGATTTACCTGAAAATTTGACAAGACATTTTACTGTAGAGCGCTAATTTGGGAAAACACGCATTACAAGTAGTTCTAATGTAATTACACGCTTTTGTTAGATGTGCGAGACTGTCAACACTAGGACATAAAAACATACCTAGCTAAGAAACATGAACGCACACACAAATCCAGCATCCTATTTAAAAAAAAATCGCGTCCTAATATTTTCACCTGTTTGGTAGCTACGTTGCCACAGATAGACACACATACCCCTCTATTTTCATGGGGGTTATAAATATACACACATACACATAAGTTTTACCAGAGTCATCATGACTGACTTCTTTAGTTGTTCAACGCGACTGCCGAGCCAAAAATGTTGAAGGTAATTGTAATTCATAATTTTTGTTTAATGTTTCATAATGTTTCCAGCCTCTTCTATTTTAGTCCTGCACAAATACCTACCTCCATTTTATAGGAAGGTATTTCTTCTTAATAAACACATACACACAAGTTTTACCAGAGTCATCATGACTGACTTCTTTAGTTGTTTAACGCGACTGCCGAGCCAAAAATGTTGAAGGTAATTGTAATTAATAATTTTTGTTTAATGTTTCATAATGTTTCCAGCCTCTTCTATTTTAGTCCTGCACAAATACCTCCTTCCATTTTATTGGAAGGTATTTCTTCTTAATAATAATATAATTATTTTAGCGTCTATTATCTCAAGTGTTCACATCTATATATTTTCAGGTCGACTTTATTATATAGGTGTCAGTCGTTAATGATTTAGACAAAGTGGGTCAATATCAGAAGTGGTTCTATTTAATCAACCCATTTCGACCCCTGCTATAGAGAATGGAGTATTTATTTATCTTCAAAGTGTACTGAACTAATAGTAAAAAAAAAAAAAAAAATATGTGGCGAAATTAAATTAAATTATTATGGTAAATTATGGCGAATTTGTGTCTTGAAATGTATCTGAATAATTATTTTTGTTGTAGTTGTGTTGGTCGGAACATACTTGTAGTCTCAATATGAATGAGCAGATTTTCAGTAAGTTACCAATAAGTAGATCTACTTATTGGTAAAACTATAGTTGAGCTTAAATCAAAGTATATATTTGAAACATAATTTCAGTTTTGTATAGTTATTGCATACAAAATGCATTTATTAATATAGCTTTACACAGTCAGTTCTTTGTCTATGATATTATTCTCGGAGGTAGCCTTCGGAAACGCAGGTTTCAGGTTTTATATGCATCCTTTTAAGTTATATTTGCCATAGACAAGCTATTTATCGTCAGGCCATATTTAGACTCTACGGTCTTTAACAATAGCTTTTAGTAAAATGTTTTTTGTGAATCTTACCAGTAGGTACTTCCATAGTTGACCTCATAGAAACTTTACGTCTCTATATAGGATTCTATAGTTGTATGATATTGAAATGTCGTCTTCGCAGGGAGGCCACATTATTTCCAAATTCCTTACTTTTCATCTCCATACACGAATTACTATGAAAACACAAACCTTTTCCATAAGGCTGTGTACCAAGACTTATGTATTTTCATCATAAATATTTACCTCTCTGTCGCAATTTTCCGACACTGTTTTCATGTGCTCCAATTTCTTTCTGTTTGTGAATACGAGGGGCGTCACCGCGGTCATGAAGCCAAGCTTGGAATATTTGTTGCTTTTCACTACACCGATCTAGAGAAATGAAAGTTTTTAAACGTTGTCCCACAACTTCTGTATCGTCAAAAGTAGATGATCAAAATCAGAAATTCAATACTAATAAACGGAGTTCGCGTCATAACTGTGTGACGTCGAAGTGATTCAAAAGTATGTGATTGACAAACTTAAACAAAAACCATACTGGGAGCACAACTACCTATAAGCTAAACAAATGATTGTTCCGTCTGGGAATCGAACCCGAGACACGCAGTGCAGCAGTCAATAGCTCTGTCACTGCGCTAATCGTATCGATGGCGTCTGGTTAAATCTTAATTTTAGTGTATCTACAAAGAGTAGAATAATGTTTTTTTTTATTATTATTTAATAGGCTTGCGTTTGACCGCAATTCACCTGATCTTAAGTGATGATGCAGCCTAAGTTGGAACACGCTTGCCTAGGATGAACCGGTTCATTCGTGCCTTGAAGATACTCAGATTATACTTATTAGGGAACAGAGAGGTGGGTAGCGAATTCCACAGTCTGGCAGTTCGCACACACAATAAATATGGAATCAAAGCGCTTGGTTCTAGACCGTGGAACTTCAACCATATAGCGGTGACGCTTCGTCGTATAGGCTCGTCCGATGATGGAATGGGGATGGGGGAATTAAATTGTGCAACTCCAAAGCACACTGATATGAGATTGATGTGTGCGGCCTATAGCTGTATAACTCACACCAACTAACTTGTACGCAGTTATCTTCAATAAATATGTGGAATGTATTCACTGATACTTGTATTTTGGTAAAAAATAGATTTATTTTATACCACCAGAAAATTCATGACACAACAAGAAAAAACAATTAACACAATACATTCGATGTCAGATTTAAAGTCTGTCTAATGAGTTCACTCGACCATATAATATTAACATTGAAGTATAAACACTCCTCCTCAATGAAATAACGATATAGTATCCGCATACTCATTATTATCAAGCACTGAAATTCATCTCTTTCACACAAAACTCATTCATACATAACTCATTCATACATAACTCATTCTTACATCGTGGCAAGAACTTTGTCAAAATATTTTGTCAAAATATCTGCAGTCATTGGTATTCCACCTTCACAATATTATCGTTCAATGCTTCTCGTATGTAGTGACATCTCACATCTATGTGTTTTGTCCGTTGATGATGAACTGGATTCTTCGCTATCTGACTATTATCAGAATATAGCATGATAGCTTGGCGTTCCTTTCCGGTAAGCTCTTCTATAAGCGGCTTGAGGAACGTTGACTCCCTGCATGCTTCAGACATGGCTATGTATTCAGCCTCTGCACAAGAAATGGCTACTGTACGGTGCTTCTTGCTTTCCCATGATACAGGAGCTCCTCCATAAATGAAAACGTAGCCAGAACAAGATTTCCTATCACTGGTATCTCCGGCATGATTCTCCCTGTCTTCTCAAAATTAAGTTTATAATTGATTGTTCAGGTATCTCAATAGTCTCTTTGGTACACTCCAATGTTCACTTGTATAATAACTGTTGAACTGGCTAAGATAGGCAACGGCATGACTTATATCAGGTCTTGAGCAAACAGCTGGATACATAAGTGAACCAATTAGTCTCTGATAGGGAATGTCTTTAGGTGGGATGAAATTCTCTTCCACGGGTCTCTCCAGTTTTCTACCAGTCTCTAACGGTGTCTTACTGGTTTTTCAGAATTTTCTGAATGTATTCGCCCTGATCAACAGTAATTTTACTACCATGTTGATGTATCTTCTTTCCTAGAAAGTTATCTACTTTTCCCAAATCCTTCATTTCGAACTTGCGTTTTCAATTCGTTCTTGACTTTTTCAATTCGTTCTTGACTTTTTCAGTTCGTTCTTAACTTTTTCAATTCGTTCTTGACTTTTTCAATTCGTTCTTGACTTTTTCAATTCGTTCTTGACTTTTTCAATTCGTTCTTGACTTTTTCAATTCGTTCTTGACTTTTTCAATTCGTTCTTGACTTTTTCAATTCGTTCTTGACTTTTTCAATTCGTTCTTGACTTTTTCAATTCGTTCTTGACTTTTTCAATTCGTTCTTGACTTTTTCAATTCGTTCTTGACTTTTTCAATTCGTTCTTGACTTTTTCAATTCGTTCTTGACTTTTTCAATTCGTTCTTGACTTTTTCAATTCGTTCTTGACTTTTTCAATTCGTTCTTGACTTTTTCAATTCGTTCTTGACTTTTTCAATTCGTTCTTGACTTTTTCAATTCGTTCTTGACGTTTTCAATTCGTTCTTGACTTTTTCAATTCGTTCTTGACTTTTTCAATTCGTTCTTGACTTTTTCAATTCGTTCTTGACTTTTTCAATTCGTTCTTGACTTTTTCAATTCGTTCTTGACTTTTTCTTTCTCAATATCATTGTCGTAAAATATCAAGATATCAACCACTTACACTGCAATGTAGACAATGTTTTTCCTCTTTTTCTGAAGTAAACACATGGTTCATTTTCAGATCTCTTGAACTTCATCTTAATGAGAGCATCATGTAGTTTTGTTATTCCATGCTCTGGGTGCCTGTTTGAGACCATACATACAGGGCTTTCTTCAACAGACATACGAAGTCTTCTTTGCCTTTCTCTTCACAAAGCTTAGGTTGATTCATACTACTCTTTCCTACTACTCTTCCCTAATACTCTTTCCTTCAAATCTCCATTGAAGAATGCTGTAACGACATCCATCTGATTAATAGAAAGGTCATTCTCAACAGCAATAGCAAAAAATAGTCTCAATGTGCTGTGCCGAATCAGAGGCGAGAAAGTCTCCGTGTAGTCTTGTCCAAATTTCTATACTACCATCATTAATGGCATCTCCTGAACCATATGCATACAACTGCTGACCATTAGCTACACTAATGTCCTGCACTTTACTAAAGTCTTTATAATTAGTCAGTCAATCCTTCCGATAGGTCATGATAGATGACGCTCCCGAGTCTACTATCCACTCATTGTTGCTGCTGTCCAGGGTACTGTATGCAAGTAATGTAGACTCCTTCCTGTCTTTGTTTACATTGGGATTCTTGGGACAACTCAATGCTGTGTAAGCAGAAGAAAGAGATAAAATGTTTTGTGTGTGACCACACAAAACATTTTATCTCTTTCTTCTGCTTCTCACGCGTTTGCTAATTATTGCCTCCACTGCTTGAAGACTTCTTCAAACAGTGTATCTTGAACGGTTATCTCTTGCAATCAAAGCATTCTAGTATCTTGAACGGTTATCTCTTGAAATCAAAGCATTCTCATTGGATGTCGAAGGTAATGGACTATCCTGTTGAAGCAGTTTGGTTTGACATAATTTAATGTCAGTGTGATGTCGGCATTGTCTGTCATTTCCAGCGGTGCATATTCTTCAGTAAGGCCCTGTAGCATGATCGCTGCTAGCAGTTCATCGTCTACTTCCTTACCGATGTCACGTAACTGCTGAGCTACCTTCATTATGATGGTGACATAGTCCTTCATACAGCTGAATTGCTCTAACTTCAAGCTGACAAGGTTTCCCAACAACCGACATCTATTTATCACTCCTTTATCTTGGCAATTGTTCTCTAATGCTTGCCAAGCCTCTTTAGCAGTCTTAGCCTCCTGTACGTATAATTAGTAGATCAGTATTTATCATAAGACAGATCTTAGCGCGAGCCCTCTGGTCTTTCTTTGTAGCTTCTACGTCTGTGGCAGCTTCTACGTCTGTGGCAGCTGGCGTAGTTGTTACGTAGGTCCACAGATCGTCATGAACTAATGACATCTGCATTTAAAATTTCCACGTCGAATAATTTGACGAGCCCTCTAACTTCTCGAATGCAGATAAGCTATTACTAGGCATCGTACTAGTTGTCGTACTACTCGTACTTGTACTGGTTATTGACCATAATTGTGTCTTCGATCACGATCTCTGTTCAAGATTCTCTATCAGGAACTTACGAACGATCCATAACCTGTTGGTGTGTGCCTATAGCTATCTTGCGAGCAGTTATCTTGAATAAAGATGTATTGTGGAATGGATTCACTGATAAGTACTTGAATTTTGGTAAAAAAATGATTTATTTTATACCATCAGAAAATTCATGACACAACGAGAAAAAACAATTAACACAATACACTCGATA
The DNA here is from genome assembly GCA_947361185.1 of Charanyca ferruginea. NCBI lineage: Eukaryota > Metazoa > Arthropoda > Insecta > Lepidoptera > Noctuidae > Charanyca > Charanyca ferruginea. The sequence continues at coordinate 2,961,759 of OX376065.1, forward strand.
CTCTGTCTAATGATTTCACTCGACCATATAATATATACATTGAAGTGTAAAAACCTCCTATATAACAAACAACAGATACATTTATTTCAGTATGAAACCTTTATTCTGCACCTGAAAGTATAGACTTCTTCAGAACGTACGACTAAAAGGTCACATAGCAGGGTTAAATGGTTTCAGGAAAATAATTAACTACAACTCGCAATAAGAAATCTTAAAATAGTGTTTCACGTTTTTTGTTAAGGATTTTTCTATAACTACATCATACTCGTGAAAAACGTTATCTTTATACACAGTAAATGATATCAACTGTTTTTAAAGTAAAATAACAAAGATCACAAAGGAAAAATAAATAAAATTATTCTTAAATAACAGTTTCTTCTCAATAAATATAAAACGAATCGTCTTTTCTTGAACATATTTATGCATAAGATCAAACAAAAACTGACCTTTTCCAACAAACATTTCACGATACAAGCAGACTTCTCCGGATAAGGCGGCTCTTCGCGAAGGTTCTCCAAGTCTTTGACGGTAGCGTTGACGTGGTCCATACATGTGTGAGCTGTAGCTATTACTGTCCTCTTCACTATCTCACCGAATTTACTTTCTGTATATTACAACTTTGATTAATGCTTGGACTTATCTATAATTCTATACTAATATTTTAAATACTGGATCATAGTTGCGTCCTGTTGTACGTCTATGCCCTTTACCTAATCAGTAGTTCGTTAGGTATTTATTTTATTTAATTATTTACTCAAAATATATATATGTACTACTAGCTGACCCGACAGACGTTGTCCTGTCCCGATCGACCTAATGGGGGATGAAAAAGGGGTGAAAAAAGGGGATGAAAAATAGATGTTGGCCTATTCTCAGACCTACCCAAAATGCACAAAAAATTTCATCAGAATCGGTCAAGCCGTTTTGGAGCAGTACGGGAACGAAAACTGTGACACGAGAATTTTATATATTAGACTAGCTGACCCGACAGACGTTGTCCTGTCCCGACCTATGGGGGATGAAAAAGGGGGATGAAAAAGGGGTGAAAAAAGGGGATGAAAAATAGATGTTGGCCTATTCTCAGACCTACCCAATATGCACAAAAAATTTCATCAGAATCGGTCAAGCCGTTTCGGAGGAGTACGGGAACGAAAACTGTGACACGAGAATTTTATATATTAGATATGGTACACAAAAAAGATGAGATTCCTTTGCCCTGCGGTGAAACAATAAAGGACTGGTATTTTTTTTTTTGATGTTCCATCAATTTAAAACAGATAAGCTATAAGTGAAGCCCTGTTTATTTTTCCGATATTATATTTTTAAACAAAAAATGTCATTGTAGCATAAAATGGTTACACTGGTTTACGTTGATTGTGGCACGAGTGTTTGAGCGGCCTAATTTTAGGCTTTGTGATTCGGTAAGAGAATTTCAATAGATCTAATTCTGTCGCAGAAATTGGAAATATTTTCTTTTCAATGGAAAAATTCTTAGAGGTATTTTCCCTTTCCGAGACTATTTTAATAAAAGGTTTACTAATTTTAATAAGAGTTTTCTTGTACACTGTAAGGAAATAGAGTAGAAATAAATAAGAATGGCCGTCATTATTTACTATTTCAACTCACCCTTTTCATGCTGCCCAACTACGTGGTATACTACACAGAGAGTATGAAACGTAATTATATATCTATAGACGAACATTTTAGACGGTGTGTCCAAATAAAATAACTCAAAGTAATGATGGAATAATTCCGCAGCGTTTAACCGTACCGCCGACAGATAATATCTTTCCGGTTGTGCGATTTCACAAACCAATGAATAGAACGGTTTTTAGGTATATAGTGGTGATGTCATGTTTTGTTTTTTCTACCCCATTTCGCTAAGCCGTATCTGAAGATGTCTGTTAATATGTTTTGATTGATTATAAAATTATTTGGATTATTCTGGATTTATTGTCGTTTGATAAGTTTTGATTGAGTTGATCACCGATTGAAACATCACCTTAAAATTACAGTTTTGGTTCAATAGATCAGTTATTCATTTTTCTCTTTTATCACAAAATATTGACATTCTTTGTAATCGGGTTAGTATTTTGTGAGCTTACCTCTTCCAAACAAAAATGCAATAATAAACTACCTTATTCGCACGCTCCATGCAAACATGTTCGTCATATTTCAGTCAATAATCATGAAATTTTAGAGCGGCAAAACTGGGTGCGGTCGGATACTGAAGTAATATTTGTATGGACGGGCCCACACTAAAAGTGTACAGCCGCGGCTGTCTATAAATACTGCAGTATCTGGCCCCGTAAGTGGTCCATCCGGCGGGGATGAGCCTTTGTAAAGTCAAAGTATTTATTTGTGCGATTTCTGGTGATAACAGGTCTTTTTCAGAAACTCAAAAATGTACGACGTACAACGTTACTACGTATACAACTCACGACAAACGATCAATTCAATTCTCAATTTTTGATCGCCCTTTAACTTTTACGGCGTTCAAAAATTGTCGCGACTTTCCTCATCCGCTTTATCTTAATTACTTGGGCAGCTTCCTAACTATAAATTATCCCTATCTTATATAATTACGACGGAGGTTAATATTCGGTATGCATATTGTGCTATGCTGACTGTCAGCAGTCGTAATAATGATATGTACTGTAATTGTACATAATGAGCGCGGCTGCATTATGTCGACAGCAATTATTTTATGAGAATTCATGTCAATGTTGCGGATGTTGGCAAATATTTCGTTAATTAGGTTTAATTTTGATTTCTGGGTATTTGGAACAAATATTTTGCAGTATTTGGTAAAGGCTATTTTTTTAACGTTAAACTATATCTTGTATAAACAGGTAAAATGGTTTGGTTGTGTGATAAATGAAACAAACAAAAGTAGGTGGCTATTCATAGAGTTTATATATTTACGGTTTTTTTACTATTTTTATACTTTCTTTCACTTAGGGCGGGTTGTTTCAACTAACCATTACTGACCGGTAATAGTCAAAAATGGCAATAGTCAAAAATGGCGCTAACTATCGTCAAATCATAAAAATGGGTTGTTTCACAAAATCATACGTCAAAAAGTCAAAAAGTTACTATTACCATAACCGACCAGTCAACGTTATTTTGTGTTGTCAAACAGCTACTTGAAACATCAAAATATTATGAAATCTCTTTTTGAATAAATTTCACTGACGGATTTTTATGTCATGAAACAAGTAAACAACCCGTTACATTTAACGTACGGTAAACTTCATCAGTCATAGTAACTTTTTAACCGTCCGTATGTAACGTTAACAGACTGTTTGAAACAACCCGCCCTAAGTACATAAGAGATGGCGCTAGTACAGTATCTACTACTTGAAATCATTATTTAAATCTATTTTTATATTAATTCTACCACTGATCCAAATACAGTAAGAAAGCTATATTATTGTGAGGGATTAGAGAATCTTTGTTTATTTTTTAATCTAGATGGTTAAAGCGTCGCGTTATATTTTAAATCAAGTTTAGAAAAAATAAGCTGGTTGGGTGCAGATTGACCACAATTTGTAAACACCGAAGCCAAGTTAGCCATTTCGCAACCCTTCTGATCCATATACGTAGTGTATGATTATTAGCTTAGCCCACTGTACGGTATTGTACCGTGCAGCTTTTACTGATAGAATGCTATGGATATTAAATGATACGAGTCCATGAAGGTTTAACAGTTTATTACACTAAGTTAACATTAAGGCTCAAATAGAGATCACGCGGTGCGTTCGATGACCGGTAGTGAACTTGTACGGTATTGTACCGTGCAGCTTTTACTGATAGAATGCTATGGATATGAAATGATACGAGTCCATGAAGGTTTAACAGTTTATTACACTAAGTTAACATTAAGGCTCAAATAGAGATCACGCGGTGCGTTCGATGACCGGTAGTGAACTAAATTGTAAGTAAGTGAAAATTAATTAATGTTGGCGGATATGCTGACGCGGTATGTACAATAATTTCGCAATGTACAGGATTAATATGGTAGTCGTGGTTCATAGCTTAAATGCCTATCCAAATATAACTAAAGTCCTGTCAACCCATTTGCACATGCGTCCAAAAATCAAACTTCGTTCAAAAATTCATCAGCGCGCAAAACTATTAAAATGATTTGTCGTCTGACGAACACCGCTTGCCGCCATCACTAAATCATTTTCACCGTCAGGCACAGGTTTAACAGAGGCTTTGTTGTTGCCATTAATTCAGTAAACAATGTAATATGGATCCGACCACTAACAAATTGGCAACAATTGGTCTATCCAATAGCGATATTCGTCAAAGTCCAGTGCTAAGCATGGTCGCTGTGAATGATGAGTGGCGTAATGCGATGGTCGATGGCGGAACGTGAGATCAGATTGATCGCGTGAAATTTAATGATGATGTGGGGTATTTTGTATTCGACGCTCTCATCGAAATTTCAATACCTAATATTGTCACATTAACATTCAGAGAAAACGCACAATTGAATCGGTACCTATGGTTGTTGCAATGCGGATTAACGATTTCGGTATTTTTATGTATCTTAGTTTTGTCTTGATGTTTTTCTTCGCCGTATGTCCAGTGATGTCTAAATTAGACTAAACATCAACATCGTCATCATCAACCATTTCGTCTCCTTCCATCTCGCCCTCTCAATCCTCCAAAATAAACTTGAAAGCTAAAAGCTACACATTTCAAATTCGACTCGTTCCATGCCAGTTCAGGATGCAAGGTAATACAAGATAAGCAAGTAACAGTCGACGCTATAGTAAGGAATGGGTTGAAAAATCTGAGTTGAACTAAACAGAATGAATGTAGTGAACTACTTAGAGTGAACAGAGTGAACTATGAAAATGCGCCAAGATTGAAGGGGCTATTGTAAAGTACGGGCATTGGCTTCGTGCCATGACCGAGGAACTGTTTCCGTAATTTAAAAGGGTTGCCAAAATTTTCACATCGGACAGGGAAATATCTTATGTCAAAGGGATGAAAAAAATGTCGGAAAAATGTTTCGCGCGCTACGACAAAAAAATAAAAAATGACTAGTAAAATTTAGAAATGATACGATACTTAGGTACACGTTAAGGGTCTTTCTTATTTTTTGTAGAATTATTTACACAGTTTTACTACGAAAACTGGCATTTTCACTTAATAAAATACTTTATACGGCCACCTGACACATTGCTTGCAATGAGACTGGCGCGTGTAAGAGATTTTTTATTATTTTGTTGTTTCATTTGACAAGTACATCGGCGGTATCTAGTCATAGCGCGCGGAACATTTTTCCGACATTTTTTTCATCCCATGTATTTCCCTGTCCGGTGTGAAAATTTTGGCAAGCCCTTTTAAATTAGCCTTTTTAGCCCAACAGAAACCATTCCGTGTTGTCGCATCGTAGGTATTTAATTTTCAACCGACTTCAAAAAGGAGGTTCTCAATTCGTCTGTTATTTTTTTTGTATATTTGTTACGCGATTTCTCCGGAAAATGTTAAGCGATTTCTCCGGAAAATGTTAAGCGATTTCTCCGGAAAATGTTATGCGATTTCTCCGGAAAATGTTATGCGATTTCTCCGGAAAATGTTATGCGATTTCTCCGGAAAATGTTATGCGATTTCTCCGGAAAATGTTATGCGATTTCTCCGGAAAATGTTATGCGATTTCTCCGGAAAATCGAAATTGATTAATACAATGGTAAATAATAATATGGTAACTTATTAACTAGTATAATTTTCTCAGCTAAAAAAGAATAAAAAGTGTTATATCAAAAGAAAACTAATCTTTTCCCAAATACATACGTCGACGTCCAACCGCAACAAAGGTAGTTGGTTCTCCAGGTTCTCCAGGTTCTCCAGGTTTTTCCAGTAGAACTGACCACTATTTTCTATTCAACGTGCTCGAAAAAAGCAGTATCAAACAAATGCTGTCTTGAACCACTGAAATAAGGAACTGTTGCTACTTGGTTATATACACCTGACAGAAGGCCGGTTTGTAGAATACTTAAATCTTCTTTATACGTTCCGAATATGCTGTGGAAAATAGTCTGTGAAGTTTTTCCTCCTCTTCTTGCCCACTTTTTTATTGTCTTTATGCGGGCTGATCTAATTGCTATTTCGGCTACTTTCTTGTATGTGTACCTACCTCCAGCTCCTGTAAAGAATTTACAGAAACAGAATTCTCTTTTATTAGCTTCAGTTCTCCATAAAACAGAAATTTCTTTTCTTTTCTTTTCTTCCAAGAACATTCTATGGAAAACGTCTGTGCAGTTGTTTCGTCCTCTATTTGCTCACTTACTGAAAACTTGATAGGAATTTTTGTTGCTTTCTTGTATCTGTACCAACCTCCAACTCCTGTGGAACTGAAGAAGTCACAACATTTTCTACATAAATGTAGCAACAAATATAAACATTGATTGGGAAGAAAATTCTTGTTGCTTGTCAAGATTGCCGCAATTCATGTGGTCAATATTGATAGGTCATCTTAGAAGCCTGTCTAGTAGTTTTATATATATTTATATACATATTCCAGCATCGATGATATTAAGCAAGTAAGGAATATTCCTTACTTCTTATCATACAGAGCCAAGTAGCCATAGGCCCCAAACTTTGAACAATAGATGAACGTCTTTTGGGTGGAAAGGAAGTACTTTCTAATAGAACGTGATGCGCCCCTAATAAGCCAAACTTAAAGTTTTTGTGTAGATTTTGAGTTCATTAGAGCGTAAGGCTTATGCTGAAAACATATCCAAATATGGCCCCATTGTTCCATACCAGCTTTATCACGAAAACATATCCAAATATGGCCCCATTGTTCCATACCAGCCTTATCACGAAAACATATCCAAATATGGCCCCATTGTTCCATACCAGCCTTATCACGAAAACATATCCAAATATGGCCCCATTGTTCCATACCAGCCTTATCACTGACTTCAAAATCCTTGGTCCGGTTGTAAGTGTTTAGTATGGCCTTTCGCGCTGCTCTGTTTCGTCTGTTGAGATTAGGTGGTGTAGGGATTTTGAAGAGGAAGCCCGGGTTTTTATAAGCATATTTGTCTCAACACCTTTGATTAATTGTCTGCTATACATTATTGTGGCATGTAAAAATGAAACTTACTGCCTCATTCAATAAGGTAGTGTCATCTGGCCAATCAACATTGATTGAGTTCTTCCATCACGTTTCGGGGTGAATGCTGCCGTGAGGAGATAGTCGTACATGTCTACAATGGACGAAATGCAGCTATACTTTTATAAGGGTGTCGGGATCTACAATTATGTCTTCCAACTTGCGCTTTCATGGGTTGGCTGGTGTTAGTCGTTGCCATTCTCGGGACGTCGTTGCACTTTCAAATTTCTATTAAAATAAGGATCTGTCATAGGATACGTTATTTTACTAAGGTAAAGGTCAAGGTCAAGATGAATAAACGGACTAAAATTACAAGTTGGTTAAAACAAAACCAACAAAATTAAAAGAAAAACCCACAAAATTAAACGAAAAACCAACAAAATTAAACGAAAAACCAACAAAATTAAACGAAAAGCCAACAAAATTAAACGAAAAACCAACAAAATTAAACGAAAAACGAACAAAATTAAACGTGTGCACGCACATGTGTGAGTAAGTGCACATGTGTGAGTTTATTTGTGTGATTAATTAAAACGCACGTTTTATTTGATTTTTCTGTGAAAATGTAGTCAACACTTGGAAGTTAAGTTGGAAACTATATAGAGTAATTTTCTTTTAGAAATCGGTAAAAAAAAAGAAAAGATCTGTTCACTTCCCGCGATGCAACAAATACTGATTTATTTTAGAACCCAACCGTACCTAACATATTATAAACAATAAAATTGGCTACTGACCCACTTCCATATGAAAGGAAAGAACTTTAATTTCAAGGGATCCAAAGTAAATATAATACCCGTGTAAAAAAACTTTTATAACTTGGGACTATAATATAATAACATGATTTTTTTTACCTTTCGTACACAGTTCAGTGAAGTTTTCTCTTAAAAAGTTTGTTAGATATAAATTAAAAAGTTCTGGTATCATCTCGAATAGGTAATAGAATTGAGATTTCAATATAGGTTTATGGTTGAAAAAAAAAAGGTACTTATAATAGATTAAATAAAATAGATTAAAGAAAATAGATTAAATAAAATAGACTAAAGAAAATAGACTAAAGAAAATAGATTAAATAAAATAGATTAAATAAAATAGACTAAAGAAAATAGACTAAAGAAAATAGATTAAATAAAATAGATTAAATAAAATAGATTTGATTATGTATTATTTTGTGGTATGTATTAGCAGCTGTCTGACATCCATAATACAGGGTCTTGAAAGGTCAAGAAAAAAAAAATTAATTAAAATTATTTCTATTTACTATCTCCATTTATTATTTCTATATTCACATATTTTCCATTTTTAAATAATAATAAAAAAATAATTTAAAAATATAAAAAATAGTAGCCCACCGGTAGGAACAGGGTCCAAGATACCGGCGCGGTTAGGGCTTCAGAGAGAGAAACCTCCTGACAATGAGGGCCGTGTCGAAAAGTACTGCCTTCTGAATCAAGCCCTTGATCCAGCTGCCCAACGAGAGCCTCCTGAAATGTTGGTCAAGGCTCTTGGTGATGATTCCATTGGTCGTAACGACTATCGGCACAATGACTGCTGTATTCATACCTCGCGAGCAAAGTCAAGATACTTTATTTTTTTATCTTTCTCAGTTTTCACGAGGTTCTCGTCATGCGGAACCGCTATATCAACAATCATTATTATTAAGTAGCTTCGGAAATCACAAACTCGACTTTAATTTGTAACTCAGTAATGATGAAGTAATTACTTATTTGATGTCAAGAAAACAGCTTTAGGTACTATGTTAGTCGTCAACAATAGTCGCAGTGCCGATACAGGTTGGGTGGTACGAAATCGCTCCGCTATCGTTGCGTTGGGTTGATGACTAGCCGATTTGAAGGCAAATTCTAATGAATATAGAAATCTCATTTCAGCGATGTCAGAAGAAATCGAACGTAATTCAGGCATTACCACACTGTCTCATTTCCCAATTAAATTGAAAATCAAAGAAATTTGACAGACTGTAGCTGGTATGTGCTGGCCTGAGCTGGCCTCCGTTCCTAAAATTGGCAAAATCGCCCTGCTGGCTTTCATTCTTGCATCGTTATCGACATAAAAAAAAACATAAAAAAGCCCCACATTCAATTAAAAACTGAATTTTAATTAACGAGCGACTGAAAAATCGTTCACTTTTCATGAAATATTAAAAACCATTTTGAAACTTTAGCACTGAAATTTTGCATTCGGAAATATTCCGACAAAGAAATCGGAAATGAATAACGGCGGCTTAATCAGTGCCGGATGTAGTAGTTTATCCGGATTTACCTGACGGATTTGATAGGATAGCCGGACTAGAGAATAATTTCCAGAGTTGCTGGAGAAATTTCTTTAAAATACTGATTCTGATTTATCTGAGTATTATGAAGGCGTGCAGTGCATACTAGAAATCTGAAGGCCAATAACAGTAGTTAAAATCGTTCATAATCTATTCACAATAAATTGCATCTCTGCGTTAATCAATGTCAGAAAAATGGGTAAAATGTTTCTTCATCATTACATCAGCCTATTGCCGTCCACTGCTGAACGTTAGCAGCCAGGCCACCAAATTGTCGGCCCGTCGGCCCGTCGGCCCGTCGGCCCGTCGGCCCGTCGGCCCGTCGGCCCGTCGCACATAGGGGTATTTTGCTAATCTACGCGGCCAAAAGTAGAATTTACAATCTGTAGATAATGTTGAATAGGACGACTACCTGAGCTAGGGGACAGTCCAGGGAACAATAACCCGCCCTCCCCGCTCCGCTACCTGCACTAGTCGCGTCACGCAATTAGTCGGAATTCGATCGTTCAACTTGTTGTTTGAGTCTGTTCTCGGCGCTCGTGCAAAAACATTAACTTTGAAGTTAAATATTAAATATATTGCGTGAACTTGAGACGTGTTTGTGATGGATCCTGATGTAGCAGGTATTTATGCTGTATTTTATCATTTTTTTTAATATTTTCATTAGTACAAAGGTAAGATATTTTCATTAGTACAAAGGTAAGATATAATCATTTGAAAGTACCCACATGTTAGGGCGATTTTTCATTGTAAATATTTTATTTCTTCGTCTATTTGTTATACTATCAAGTTAGATCCTGCCATTATTCCATAGACAAATAAAAGTTTGAAGCTTTGAGTAGTAAAAAATAAAAAATACTGCCGCGGATAAGTGCGGATACGTTATGTTTCGATAATTTGAACTTATTTTGAGTAATGTACAAAAAAATGACTGTAATTCTTATAATAAAAAAAAAAAATATACCTCTTTGTTTTAGGTTCACGAGGTACCTCGGGGGTAAGAGTAGTGACCCGTAAATACATGTTTGGTCGTGTGCAGAGCTATGATTTGCTGAATTTGGAGGAAAAACTCAATTCCTTCAGAAGCCATTTATTGTCTAGTGAAGATTACACGGAAGAACAAATTGAGACCCTGAAACGTAACTTTTCGCACTTCAAATCACAAATTAAGCAAAGATGGCTAAAAGCACATAAGAAGGAGGACGTATTTCTCAAAGTTAACCACTCATGGCTTGAAGGAACGTTTGAGATACCCGCAGTTTCACAAAATCGACCAGGACGGCCATCTAAGTTATTTAACGAATCGAGTGAAAGGACCAAGAGGAGGAAAACTGAAGAGGTTCGGTCTGTTGTGGCACAAGATATTATTATTCATGCAGCTCAGGTTGAGTTGCGGAAATCTGGAAAAAGAGATGCTTCCGAAATACTTAAAGAGATCACCAGTACTCCAACTCGAGCATCAAAATATAAAAAGGCTTTTTCTAAGTCAACAAGAGAAAAAACATGCTCACTTACTCCAATACAAGCATTGTCGATGTTTGTCGAAGCCGATCTTACTCGTCGACAATACGAAATAGTAAGAAATACTAACAAGAAGTTATTTCCTTGTTATACTCTGTTACAGAAAGCGAAACATGAATGTTATCCGCCCCCAGAATCATGCAGGGTGACGAGTACCTATGCTGAAAAATTTTCAAGAGAAAACTGCAACCAAGATATTTTGAATCGGTTGCTTTTGACATCACATCCTCTTATAAGTAGTATTAGAAGTGTTTAAATAAAACAAAAGATTGAGTATATTCACAGCTTCTGGGATTTTAATTTATATTTTTGAACAATACATATGTTGCACAGTGAAGGTTTTTAAAAAAAGGGAAGAGAGTGGCCATGTTGCCAACGTCCTTAATTAATTGGCAGTGTTGCCAATATTTAATGTTGCAAACATATTCCCGGGGGAATGTTATTACATTAGGTAGTTAATTACAGTTAGGTAAAACACATATCTTGCTTATTGCCCTTCGGCATAATCCGGAAGCTGTTTTAATTTCAGCGACCCTGGCTTTATTATCTATACCATAGTATATTTTAACAATTCTGGCCACGGGCCACTGGAGAGGATTAGACCTTTCGTCTTTTAAAAGTACTAAACTGCCTTCCTCTATGTTTGGCTGGTTTACATGCCATTTAGGTCTACTGTTTAATTGAGACAAATATTGCTTATGCCAAGCGTTCCAAAAGTGCTGCTGTATTTGAGTGCTGCGGCGCCAAAAGCGTAACCTGTTTGCAGGAATGTGAGTTATGTCCGGCTCAGGTATAGCGGTAATAGGCCGCCCTATTAAAAAGTGACCTGGGGTCAAGTATGTTAGATCAGAAGGATCACTTGATATTGAAGTTAGTGGTCTGGAATTTAAGATTCCTTCTATGCCAACTAATATTGTGTTATACTCCTCATAAGTAAGTACTTGACTTCCTATAATTCTTTTTATGTGATATTTGGAACTTTTCACTCCTGCCTCCCAGAGGCCACCGAAGTTGGGCGAGTAACTTGGTATATACTCGAATTTGATACCCCTTGAATCAGAGAAGTTAATGACGCTCTGGCGATGAGCATCAGAAGCATTAAGTTTGTATAATTTATTTAAAACGTTTTCTGCTCCCTTAAATGTTTTTGCATTGTCACAATGAATTGTGCTGGGCAAACCGCGCCTGGCAATAAACCTCTTTAAGGCTGCCAAGAAACTTTCTGTGGTCATGTCCGACACTAGCTCTAAATGAATGCATTTAGTAACAAAACAAACAAATACAGCGACATAACCTTTGGAAGTGAAGCTTCTACGAATAGTAGATTGTTTGATATGAAAAGGACCACAGTAGTCAATACCTACGATGCTGAAGGTTTTTGCTTCAGTAACTCGATCGGCAGGTAAGGATCCCATTAGTTGAGAAGCAACCTTAGCTCTAAAACGGTAGCAGGTTACACATTTGTTTACAATATTTTTGACCTCTCTGCTACAACTAATGATCCTGTATCTTAAGGACAAGTTTGACATTGTTAATTTTAAACCTGCATGCATTAAAGCTAGGTGCTCATTTCTTATAATTAAATTAGTGATGTGACATTTTTTAGGCAATATAATTGGGTGCTTTTGTGAGTATGGAATGAGTGAATTTTGCAATCTACCAGACACTCGGAGCACATTATTACTGTCCACAAATGGAGCTAATGATTTTAAGTTAGATTTAATAGGCTTGTTTCTCTTTAGACAATTAATTTCAGTTGCAAAGTATATATTTTGTACTTGTGAAATTATTTGGTTCCTAGAATTATTTAATTCTAAACTTGACAAATAGCCTTTTAGCTTATTATTCTTATTTCTACAGTTGTAGGAAAATCTTTTTATCCATGCTACCACCCTTACAATTTTATTCCAGGAGGAAAATTTTACAAAAATATTTGGTATGTCTATGGTTACATTCAAACAAACATCTTGCTCAGCAGGTTTAGCATTTTCTAAACATAATAAATGATTACAAGAAATGGATGTTTGGGGTGTGAAATAGGGTGTAGCATGATCAGAAGGACCGTTCCACCAAAGTTTATTACTTGATAATTCTAAAGGATTACAACCCCTGGATAAGCAGTCAGCTGGATTGAATGTACCTTCTACATGAGACCAACTGCATTCTTTGGTAAGAGAGTTTATAATTTGAACTCTGTTTCTAATGTAAACATGTAATGTTTTATTTGAATTTAGCCAACATAGTACTACTTGTGAATCAGTAAATAAATATCTGGCATCAATTTTTATTTTATTATAAATATGATTTATCTTATTATACAGTTTACTTAAAATTAGAGCTGCATTTAATTCTAACTTAGGTATGGTTAACTTATCTTTTATAGGAGCAATCCTAGATTTTGAGCACAATAATGTTATTGTAACTTGACCATTGCATATTGCTTTAATATAAATACAGCATCCATAGGCTATATTTGATGCATCACAATATCCTAATAATTCTATTCGCTGAGCTTTACATGTTTGTATATTTCTGATAACATTTATTGGCAACATATTTACCAACTGCGAATAAAACAACTTCCATTCTTGTAACAATTGCTCAGGTATGGGTGAGTCCCATTTTAAATTTTCTTTCCATAATTTTTGCATGAAATGTTTAGCTCGAACTACTATTGGTCCTGCCAGCCCAAGAGGATCATAAAACGACCCAATGAAACTTAGTATGGAACGTTTGTTCCAGGAATCTATTTTTCTGTTGGGACAGCCAACTGTAAACTGGTCAGATTTGACATTATAAGACAAACCGAGAGCCTTCATTGACAAGTCTTCCTGGCAGAGATTATGGTCGTCGAAGTGCTGTTTATCAGCTGAAATGTCGGCAAGTAAACGCATGTCGTTTGCCGCCCATTTGTGCAGTTGCAAACTGGCTCGTTGAAGCAAAGAAATAAACTGATTTCGTACCTCTAATGCAGCTTCTATAGACTGCGCGCCAAACAGCGCGTCATCTACGTACATTGATGTTTGAATGACCTCGGCAGCTAGAGGAAACTCCACTTCATACCTGTCAGCTAACTCTTGGAGACATCTGGTTGCCAGGAAACTGGAGCTCTTCAATCCATATGTGACCGTCTGTAGTTCAAGAATTATAGTTTTATTTTTGTCATCTTTCCATAAGATGTTTTGTAAATGCCTACAAGATGGGTGTATTTGAATAGCTCGGTACATGTGTCTGATGTCTGCTAAAAGAACATACTCATGTGACCTAAACAAAATTAATATGTCAAAGAGATCTTTTTGGGTCTTTTGCCCATTGATAAGAACTTCATTTAAACTATTGTGATGAGAAGAGGCTCTAGTGTTTCCATTAAATACTACTCTCACCTTATTGGTTTTTCTGTCATTTCTTATGACAGGCAAATGCTGCATAAAATATCTATTTTTAATTTGTAAGTAATTTACTGGTACTATTTTAGCATGCCCTAGGTCTACATACTCTTGCAGGAATGCTTTGTATTGCTTGCTTAATTGGTCATCTCTAGATAGGCGTTTTTCTGTGCTGATTAAAGTTTTTACAGCAATGGGGTAAGTATTACCTAAATTAAGTTGTTCAATAGGCATAGCTAATGGCAAAGAAACTGTGAATATACTGTTATTTAACTGTACCGATCTTTTGAACTCGGCTTCACAGATATCCTGCTTTGCTGTAACCTCCGTATTTGCTTCAGGAACCATTTCAGTTTCCCAAAACTTGGTTAGGAGGTGATCAACTTTTTCATCCCTACTAGAAATGACAGAGTGCATTGTGACTACATTACTATTTGTAGTGCAGTTATTTTCTTTTATTTCCCCAGATATTACTGACCCAAACTCTGTGTCTATTAAATAAAGATCACTATTTTGGAGTTTGATTTTGTTAGGTAACATTATTTTAAAAAATATCTCAGCTGAAAGTAGGAATGAAATGTCAGCCGGAGTGTTAAAATCATTGTCTGCAAGTACTACAGAATCCGGGATTGTGACATTTTCCAGATCAATTTTGTGCTGAGGTAAATTGGTAGTTATAACATCTACTACTGAACAAGTTACTTGACAGTCAAAACTATTTTGAAGTGAGATTAACTTTACGTTTGCTGCCTTTGAAGTTGTTTTGTTTTGTTGACCTAACGCTGAAATATTTAAATTATTTGTGAACATCTTTAGATTTAATGCTTTGGCAAGATCAGATTTAATAAAAGAAACTTGACTACCACTATCTACTAAACCTCTCGCAATGATATGGAAGTTACCATTTTGGCTGAGTATTTTAGCTTTGATTGTTGGCAGTAGTACTGTACTATTACTGATGTTGCTGTGTAATGAAGCTTTTGGTTCACTTGTCTCTACATGTAATAGAGAATTGTGCTCTTTGCTACTACAATGAGAGCATTTAAAATGAAAATGACACTTTTTAGAGTGTGCATTCAAACATATTTGGCATAAGTTATTTTTCTTTATAAACTCAAGCCTCTCCTGAGGAGAGCACGACTCAAAGTTTTTACATTTAAATAATTTATGTTCTTTTGAGTCACAGAATCGGCAAACAGAAGTTGTTTTGCTTGCAATATTAGTGACTTTGTTATAATTTTTAGAATTATTTGTTGCCTTACCTTCACTTTGTTGGCTTTCTTCGAAGCTACTGGCTCTTTTCTCCAAGAATAAGAAGAAATCAGCTATTGTTGGTAGCTTAGTATTGTCCCTTTCGCTGTGATATGCTCTGCAAGAAAACTTGTCAATTTTTCGTAATAAAATGGGTAGCATTACCATATCCCAGTGCTCTGTTGGCTGTCCCAATGTTTTCAGAGCTCCCATATGAAGGCGAGCTTGGGCTACAACTTCTCGCAAATTGCTGGCAGTACCAGTTTGAATATGTTGTAGGTCTATTAAGGATTGTACATGATTTGATATGACCAAAAACTTGTTATCATAACGGTCTTTAAGTAATTTAAGTGCCTCTTGATATGAATTACCTATCAAAGGCAAGCCTTGTATCAAGGACTGTGCCTCACCTTTTGTGTACTTAAGTAGATAGAATAATTTTTGCACATTATCTAGCTTACTACTATTTTCTATGACAGCATTAAAAAGTTCAATAAACACTTGATATTTGGTAAGATCCTTTCCGTCAAACACTGGAATGTCAATATCCGGCAGTTTCATTTTGGTACCTGAGGAGGATTCGAAGCTTTGTGTAGTCTGCTGCTGCAACGTTTTAAGGTTTGTTAGGATTGACAAACATCTTTCTTCCAGTCCATCTCTCTCTAATTCCTTTTCGTCCAAGGTCTCCTCCAGCATGTACAACTGCAGTTCCAGATCGGTTGCTGCTGCTAATGTCTTTTCTACTTGCTGCATTCTTGTAGATATAGCTAGCGTGTTTCTTTCAGTTGAGGCTTTTTGTTGTTCGTAAAAATTATCCGCTTTTGTAAGTGATCCTTTGCATTGAGCTAGTCGTGCTTTGATTTTCCTCTTTTGCTCGTCAATTTTCTCCGTGCGCTGCATTATGGAGCGATCGTAATTGCCTTGTTAGGATAATAATCCAAAATAATGTTATTGTAAACAATAACGTGCCTTGGCACTTTTCTTGTAATGACAGGCTGTCACAGGATGACAGTGACGTGACGGCTGACAGTGACGTGACAGCTGACAGTTGACGTTTGTGAGTGACGCTCTGACGTTCCAATTCCAAATTAGCACCGTTGAATTTGAGTGAATGATTCTTAGATGTCCGAAGACCGAAGATAGCCGAATGAAGCCGAGTCGTGCCGATGCTTGGAACGCCGCGCCGCGTGGACGCCGTCGCTCGAGTCGTTTGATCGTTTCGTTTGTATTATCAAAAAATGGCGACCGTTTTTCGGCGAATTTGGCTACACACGAGTTACATTTTTTTGCTTGAATTTTGTTTGTTTTTAGCTACGAATGTCGCATTCGATTGCGCTAGATCACTGATCTGTTTTTAGGCACAACACTGTAGATTTTATTTTAATTTAGTGAATGGTACCTAACTTGAGCGGTTATAAAAGTTATTGTTGGAAAATTTAGTTTTGCACTTTCACTGAATAACTAAAGATCCCAGGTTTCGGCACCACTTTGTTTAAATAAAACAAAAGATTGAGTATATTCACAGCTTCTGGGATTTTAATTTATATTTTTGAACAATACATGTGTTGCACAGTGAAGGTTTTTAAAGGAAGGGAAGAGAGTGGCCATGTTGCCAACGTCCTTAATTAATTGGCAGTGTTGCCAATATTTAATGTTGCAAACAGAAGCTTAAAAAGAAGAAAAATGCAGAGTTTTTTTGCCTGAAACTACCGCGCTTCTCATGCCTGGGGAACCTAATGTTGATACTTCAGAGAGCGATGAAGAAAATCAATAATTGAATTTTTTTTTTACAATTACTCTAGGAAAATATTATAAAATGAATATATATTAATAAAACCTTAAAATAATTTTGGCCGCGTAGATTGTCAAAATACCCCCCTATGTGCGTCGGCCCGGCGGCCCGAGAACACCATAGGCATTATCAACTACGGAGTGAGATTGAACTATCAATTCTGGGGCCCTTTTTTCATATAAAGTAATGCTCAAAAGTCCCAAACATAAATAAAATGCTATAAAAAGTTAATGTTAATAATTAACATTTCATTACCGCGGATTCATATTTTGTGCAATGTCGTAGTCGTACCAAGGATAAAGAGTGACGTATAATTCCGCGGTATTTAGACAAAATGAAAAATGATTTAAACTTGTTGGTATCGATTTTAAAATGTGGTTTTAAAATCGATACCAACAAGTTTAAATCATTTTTCTAGGGATTTTTATAGTAACATCACAACGCCTAACAAAATTTGTGCGCAAGAAAACTTTTATTATCTCGAAAATGCGCAAAGTTCTATTGCTAATCTCTTTAGTTCATTACTAATCAACATCTCGTACAAATTGTAAAAAATATTTCAAAAATAGAACTTTGCGCATTAAGGAAAAAATAAGAAATGTTTGATTCAGTACATAAAAAACCATACTATCACATATAATTAGTCATTAATCCAAAAGTACTAATCGTTAAGGTTCATAAAAACAATATTAGAATAACCATACCTTGCCTAGTTGCAGCCATGATGCACTTCAATTAAATATGACGATTACTTGCAGAAATAAATGTTTTAAAATTCTCTACAAACTCACGAATGTTATCGGATAATTGATTATGTGGGTATAAAGTAAACTTTAAGCTGATACACTGGGCAGCAGATAGCAGTTACTGATTCAGTATTTGTAGTATTTGTAGAAATGATGTGACACATTCTTAAGTCTATCCTTACAGTTTATTTTTTGAAATACCCTCATTTTGAAAATTGAGTTTTGAGCATTACGTTGTACGTACGGGTCCCAGTGTGCGTCGGCCCGTCGGCCCTTCGTCCCTTCGTGACGCAGGGCGTCCAAACGCGGTCTGCAACTCCTGCTTTATCTACCGACAGCCCACTTCTACTTCAGCATGCTGATTCTACGCGCAATGTCGGTGACTTTCGAACTTTACCTGCAATATTACATTTTTTTCCATTTTATACTCACTTTCTACTCACTTTCTACTCACTTTCTACTCACTTTCTACTTTTATTCCATGCACTATTTCCTTCACCCAACATATTTTCGACGTAAATCGAGCGTTACCCACATACATTGTCCTAAGTTATGCTTAATCCATAAAGTAAGGGTGAATGCGATACGTGGCAGAGTAACCCTTGTTGTGCTATATATCACGCCGGTGACACGGCAGTGACCTGAAAGGGCTGATGAAATTAAACGATTCTGGGGACTAGTTGTATTAATTTTGTTTTCGTTGCTTTGATAGCATGTGTGTCAGAACTGGGAGAATGCCTGACCTGATGAGTGAGTAGTTCAAACATAATATCAATTATGTTTTTAAAGGTGTAAAAAACTAGCTCAAATGTCGGTTATCGCGAATGCAGACGAAGTCTGGAAGTGGTACTTCATACCAAATTTCATCAAAATCGGTTCAGCCGTTTCGTCGTGAAAACCTAACAGACAGACATAGTTACCCTCCCTTGCTCCCTGCGTGTCTTCGCTTCTTCTTCCGCACACGCCAATTGCTTTCTGTTGGACAGGGCCTTGAGCAACTGGTTGCGTCCAAATTCTCCATGTTCTTTTGGATTTCGGGGCTTTGGATTTCGGGGCTTTGGATTTCGGGGCTTTGGATTTCGGGGCTTTGGATTTCGGGGCTTTGGATTTCGGGGCTTTGGATTTCGGGGCTTTGGATTTCGGGGCTTTGGATTTCGGGGCTTTGGATTTCGGGGCTTTGGATTTCGGGGCTTTGGATTTCGGGGCTTTGGATTTCGGGGCTTTGGATTTCGGGGCTTTGGATTTCGGGGCTTTGGATTTCGGGGCTTTGGATTTCGGGGCTTTGTATTTCGGGGCTTTGGATTTCGGGGCTTTGGATTTCGGGGCTTTGGATTCCGGGGCTTTGGATTCGGGGAAGAAAACAAAAAAAAAACCTTCACGACCTAACTCAAGGTAATATTATTATATCCTTTGTTTCATTGATACTCTTAAAAAAAATAGTAGCCCACCGGTTTCGGGAACAGGGTATATTATAAAAAAATTAATATAAAAATTAAACTTTATTCATTACCATTTAATTACGTGTCTATGTACGTATGTTTACACTGTCAAAAACAGAGAGTTAAAAGAAATCTAAACTTCAAAGTTAGTGTATAATTTCCTTTGAAATAAAATCTCTTTCTTCATCAAAACAATTTGGCTGCTACGAAGAATTTCTCGAGTTTCACTTTGTAAAAAAAATACAAAACCGCAGCAAGGGAAAGTTTGACCGTTTTATCGTAGCTCGAAATATTCAATGTGTTGCCTGTCGTTCGACGTTCAGTACAAGTATTCGTTTGTCAGGGAATTCGAAAACAAACAAGGGTGGCAAACAATATAGTGCCTATCAATGAAGGATCGCTGTTTGCATTTTCAGACGACTCATAAAACTTTCAGAAATTTCAACATTTTTGTTAAACACAGCGTCATATATTTTTTATTTTTTGTATGCTATTTGGTATAATACCAAATCTTATTCAAACCAGACTTTCATTTATTACGATCGCAGTTCGAAAGCAAGGAGGATGTTACAGGTCTATAAAAATGCATTAAAAAAAAGAAGATATAGAGCAACGTGAATAATGTAATCAGCATTTTGTAAAAACTTGGATTTAAAAGAGTGTCCCTGGAGTTTCTTGCTCGTTCTTCTCCATACGCTACACTACGTTTTGGAACGAGCAACTAGCTTCATTTTTCTGACTGACTGACTCTTTGACAATTCAAAAGTGCCTGGTCGGTTTCTTGTATTTTCTAGCTAAACGGTAAGTTTTATCATAAAAATAGGTGTGACAAAATTGTTTACAAAAATTGATCTTACACTTTTTCCCCTAAATCCCCTAAATCCCCTAAATCCCCTAAATCCCCTAAATCCCCTAAATATTGTTACGAGCTGGGGTTCAGGATAAATAATTTACACCAAACAAAACACAAACACTTTAATTAAAACGTTACAAATATGAATGTTTGCCTTTCGCATGTGTCTAACATCTCCCTGTTAGAGTCCACGACACTAAACCTAGTTTAGTGATAAAACGAATTGATAAAACGGAACGTAAAAAAATAAGTGACACTTGCGTTTTTTGGACTGAACTGTACGGCGCATGGTTTCTGTCTACACATTTATTTATTAAGTGCATCTGTCAAAATTCAATTATTGTTTTTTTTGTAGCAGAGTGAGTTCTGAAACGCTTTCGTATAGCTTTTGTATACCAAACAGCGGACTCTGGACTATCGCCTTAAAATAATTCCTTGATCTCTACTGTTAGATTTCCGTCATAAATGATTTTTAAAAACAATACACAAGTATATTACCCTGCCATTTTATCAGTTAGTTTCAGCTGAATCAAAAAAAAACAAAAAGCAAAAACGTCCCAAATCTTGATGGTGTTCTATATAAACAGGAGGTAAGCGTCTCACGTTTTCCAATTTCCTGGGGAGAGGCAGTGTGTTGTACGATGCGTTATTGTTCCCCTTATTGCCATCGCACTCCTTTGAGTTCTTTCCTTGGTGTCGGGACTTTTTTAATGATTCTTTTCGATGTGACAACCTGTAATTGATAGCTAGTGGTAAACCTTTTATAGACAATTCTTTGGTTTTGAAACACGCTTCTTGAAAGCATTTTCTGTGATAGGCTTATCCCTGAGAAATATTTATTATACAAGCTTAGGAAATATGGATAGAAATATCTATTAAATGCAATTGTAAGCAGTTGGATGATAAGTTAGTAATTAGAGAAAAAATAATAAATATGTCGTAAAACGTCAGTAGTAAATACATTGAACATGGAATCAAAATCTCTTTTTATTACAGCCAGTACTATAACTATGATACGATACACACAGTCGGGTTTACAAACGCGTAACTCCTTGTATGTCGCAGACCTGCAATTATCTGTCAGGGAGGACTTTTTAAACCAGAAAGTAATATTGAGAATTCTACCTTTTTTTGTTAAAATACACATTGTCTTTTTGTTGATAATATTAGTATGGTAAAAGGTACGAACTTTTGAATTTTAATAGGCACAGCCCTCGTTAACATTATTATAAAAAAAGTAAATATACCTAGCGTCGTAAATAGGGTAGGTATGTGAGTTATTTGATACTACTGGGTTACGTCCATTAAACTTGCGTACCAAATAAATATATTTGGTTTTGTAGATTTTAATTACGTTATCACGTCATAACGGTAAAGTAACTATAGTCAGAATTAGAAATTAAAAGACCATGGGCAAAAAAAATATGGAAGCTAATGGGCAAAAAAATTATGGAAGCTTGTACACCTCTCCAATAGCAATGACATAAAAACTGGAACAACATTTACTATGACAGCTTTGTTGAAATGTTTGTCCGTTCTTAATATTCTAATGTTTCTGAAAAAAAATGACACCAAAGTCGTTGTTTCTTAATGTAGGTATTTAATCATTATCACACATACACATATACTGTATTGTACATGTATTGTACATGTATTGTACATGTATTGTACATGTATTGTACATGTATTGTACATGTATTGTACATGTATTGTACATGTATTGTACATGTATTGTACATGTATTGTACATTTAGAAACATTGCCGGTGCAGTAAATCCCTCGAATATGCTAAAATAATAAGCGCACATGTACCCTTCAATGTAGTTATTACTTATCAAAATGTAGCAATAATATAGCCGTGCTCTGACATGTCGGGACTCTGTATGCGCCCACGTAAAAGCCACACGTCTTCATGGATTCTGGATTCTGGATTCTGTAATCTGGCAAGTTATCCAGTTGATTTTCTCTGTAGGTCTCTATAGGTCTCTATAAGTCTCTATAAGATATAAACCATTTTGGAGATGTTCCCCGCAGTATGATCTAGCCAGTTTCAGTTGGTATGTACCTAAAGCAAGTACAATTATTTAATTTTTGGTGAGCCTTGGGAAGTTTTCAATGTTATTGGGTTCTAGTCTTTGAAAATCAGCTTTTCGGTTATTCAAACGCTTCCTTTCAACATAGGATAGGTATATAAAATATTCTTTAAATCAACTGTTTCTCACTCTTCTGCATGTACGCTGTCTACTATATAATCCCGTTTGAATCGGCCGTTAACCACTTCCACTACCCATCTACATACTGTAACAGCTCTTGATTCGTTTGCTTGCTCAGTAGTGAGCTGTGATTCTTGAAGATCTTTGCTTGGAGGCATCATAGCCACAGGCTTCGATTGCGTCCAAGCTATCTCTAAACCCACGGTCCAAAATAAAAAGCTATCTCTAAACTCACGGTCCAAAATAAATGCATCATTTTGTTGTAGCATTGGGTGTTCTTCATTTCTCATGATGTCTAGGCATTATCTGTTCTTCATTTCTCATGATGTCTAGCATTATCTGCACATCAGTTTTTGTAGCGGCATATGGCCCTATAACCATCTAAACACACAATCAAAAATGGCTTCAGAAGGTTTGAAAACTTGTGCAGGCTATATGACTCTCGCTGGAATAAAAAGTTGCCACTTTTGTTGATATAAATGTATGTTCCATCACATACTATAATTATTCTAATTCCAGCTTCTCAGTATTCAATACTATGTCACAGTCACTACTTTTGACATTTGGTAAAGTAAATCTGATGCACGATGCACTTAGTTTTTTTCCTTATTTAATACAAAATTATTCGCCGTGAACCAATTTTGGACCTGCAGTAAAGCGTTAATTACGCGGTCAAGATTCTGGGCCCGTCTATCTGAGAGAAAGAATTTTCAACAAATGAAGAAGATCATTAATATACTCATTAATATATACTAAAAAGAGGAAAAGACCCAAAATTGAGCCTTGTGAAACCCCTATTTCTACCTTTAAACCACGTAAATTCACCCCATTTATTTGGACTTGCTGCTGCCTATTAATCAAATAAGTTTACTAAACGAAGCGCAAGTCTACCTAGTCCGCAATGCTCAAGTTTCAAAAGTAGTGTGTCATGATTTTGATCATGTGTTTTAATAAAGTGACACCGGCGTCAGTCGTACAACGCCCTTTGGTGAAACCATACTGTTGATCGTGTAAAATGCCATTAGTGTTAAAATGATTGAGCATCTGATCAAGCATAATCTTTTCAAAAACCTTGCTGAAAGCCGGCAACACGGACACGGGTCTATAATTATTAGTGTCTATAATTATTAGTGTCTATAATTATTAGTGTCTATAATTATTAGTGTCTATAATTATTAGTGTCTTTACTGTCACCGGATTTGAAAAGAGTTATAATCTTCTTACTAAACTTAATTAGATCCGGGAAAACTCCTTGGTACGCACATATTAAATATGAAAGCCAAATAAGGCGCGATTGTCTCAATTATAAACGTACAAACTTTAATAGACATACCTCACAGGTCCTCAGTAAATTAAGATTTTTCCCCTAATCCTAAAGTATATAGTGATAATTGGTCCCTTATAAGAGCATGTCAGTAATAATATGTGATTTTACTTACCTATAGTATTAAGGAGGATAGAAATATAAGTATAGAGGGGTCATTGACAGGATCGTGAATTAAGGAGCTCTGACCCATTGATCTGGTCTAGATGGGATGTCTCCGAATTTTGTCCGAAGCAGATTTAATTGCTCTTTAGCCTCAGTCATCCTGTTAAACTCTTTATGAAATCCCGGATACATGGTGCATCGTGTTAATAGTCCTGATAGATCTTTGTTCAAGATTCGGACAAGCCCTTGAGGGGATAAGCGAAGAAGTCCTAGCTCAGTAAGGGCCTTAGCTCTGGCTGTGAGAGGCACAATGGAGGGATCCCCATTGGGTCCAAATTTTACAGAGATAAGGGTTGACCTGAAGGAAGAGTTAGGGACACAGTCAATGTTGCAAGGAAGATCAACCTGTGGAGAGCTTGTGGAGTCGGTTGTGGGAGGAATTGCACCGGGACACAACTTTCTTCCGGAGGGCCTGGACATTTCGAGTGTTTTATTGTCCAACTTTTCTGAGAGCTCTGCAACCCCTTTGGTAAATGAATTAAGTTGCCTTGTAAGATCTTCATTAAATGTTCGATCCATTTCTTGCTGATGTTTGGCCTGCACAGTACTTAATTTAAATTGATCGACTAACTGTCCAAATAGTTGGATGTTCTGATTAAACGCCCTCCCATGTTGAATTTGGTATACAATAGAACACTGATGAGTCCTGAATATCCCATGCGACAGCCGTCTGCAACTGATTCTTTGATGACTGACCAATCTAATGATGCTGATCCAGCAAGAAGGCGATACTTGGACATTAGAGCAGTTGGATGGAGTGGGTCATGATTACTAAGTTCTTGTACCGCTTCCATATAAGATCGGCAGTCCTTAGGAATGGAATGGCTCCAATGGGTGACATATTAGTGGGTTGCATAGTGACAGTCGAGCGTCATCTTCCGGGTCATATCCCTCCGAGTAATCAGGGTCCTGGGGCTGGTCAGTCTCTGGCTCGAATCCTACTTGTTTAAGTTGGTCCAAGATTTGTTTATGATCTCGGCCAGCCATTACTGCTTCTCTATCCTCTATTTTGATTTGTAGAAAAGCTTTTAAAACTGTCGCGGGGTTTGTATGTTTAAATAGAAATTCTACCAGGCAGCCTAGTACGCATGCTTTTAAAAATTTAAAGTTTCTGTGGTTTTAACTGGTATGTTGGTAAAGAAATTCACAAATTCATGAGCTACTTCTATGGAACCACGTGATGTCTCCAATACTACGAACTCTTTTCTTGCTAGTCTCAACTGTCTTTATTTTATCGTCTGCCGATTTGATTTTATTGCTAATGTAAAGGGCTTTCGCTACCCTGCTAGTATTTCTAAAAGTTTTAGAATAAGTAGCATCATACTTGTTAAAAGTATCGGTGTTAATATATGGCTTAAGGCCATAAAGCTCATACAGTCTTTCCTTACAATATTAATCGGTATGAATTTTTTCCTTATTGTTGAAACCTATAACTTAGAACGGACAAAAATTTCAACAAAGCTGTTTTAGTAAATGTTGTTCCAGTTAGTTCAAAAGACCTATCCAACGACATATGTCTTTGCTATTGATGGGGTGTACCAGTTCGCCCATTGTCCTTTCCTAAGGTACAAATTATTACAAAAATATCGTAATTTTTAAGCAAAAATATTACAAAATGATCTTCGCTACAAATAATATCAATAACTGTCTGGAAGATCCATATTCTTATACTCTCAGTCCTCTCCTCCATGAGGTTGGTGCGGGCTCGGATAAGATTCCGATTGACACCATTTGAGCACAGTCCT
Source organism: Charanyca ferruginea (assembly GCA_947361185.1). Taxonomy (NCBI): domain Eukaryota; kingdom Metazoa; phylum Arthropoda; class Insecta; order Lepidoptera; family Noctuidae; genus Charanyca; species Charanyca ferruginea. The sequence goes on from OX376065.1 coordinate 2,987,619, forward strand.
AAAAAAGACAGGCATTTGGAGATAAACGTATTTTTCAAATATCTTAGATAATACTGGTAACAGGGAGATCGGTCTGTTCCTCTCCTCCATGAGGTTGGTGCGGGCTCGGATAAGGGAAGATCCATATTCCTATACTCTCAGTCCTCTCCTCCATGAGGTTGGTGCGGGCTCGGATATGGAACCGGGACGTGGTATGATATGAGAGGATGTCGGAGGGAAACTTCAATGAAAGAGGGACTTCTCGTTATAATCGATACGTATACCTTTGACAGCTGCAGACTAGACAACCTGCCTGACTGTCTCACACGACGCCGCTTACCGCAATGTTTTAGGTCGAAGTGACCGCCTCTGGTCCGTAAGGTCCGTACGGTCCGTACGGTCAGGCGGTGTACGCGTGTTAAGGTGCGTACGAATTAGAGGCAGCCTCGGGGTGAGCAGAGCCTCGCCACGCACGGTTCGTGTGTGGGCTGCCTCGGTACATAATTAAAACAACACGAGGCATCAGGCTGAGACAACGTGCCTCGGGTCGAGCCACGAAGGCGCGACATTCAAAATGTAATTTTTTTTTCTTCAATACAAAAAAAACAAACTAAATCAAAGCCGCCGACTTGTGAATTTAGTTTAGTAAATTTTTTTCGCGTTTTATTTAACTCGACGATTGTCGGGCGAAAAATGTAAAGGTCAAACCTCCGGACGGACGGACTGTGTAATATAAGACATTCAAGAGGTTAAATTAAACCTAGCTAGATCGATTTATCACTCCCGATACCCCCTGCATACAAAATTTCATCAAAATCGGTTCAGCCGTTTAGGAGGAGTTCATTTTTATATATACTACTCAAAACAAAATAAGGGCCACAAGGTATTTTGTCTGTACCATGAAAATAATAAAACCAATATATATTTTTTGTCTCCATTAAAAGGTTTATTTGCTTTTGAAAGAAAAAACACATTTTAGGTTAAAAATAAAAACAACGTAAAGTTACTGAAAACAAAAGAAAATACTCCATGCTCATCTTTTAGTAACGGGTATGCCCCCCTCGTTTAGCTACGCACTCCTGAAGCGCATGCTCTCAATCAAATGCCTGACATTTTCCATTGGAATCTCTTCCCAGGTCCTTTTCACAGCGTTGATGAGTGGTTGTGGATTTCTTGATCACCGTCTCTAACTCTTCGTTTCAACTGATCCCACATGTGCTCTATTGGATTTAAGTCCGGACTGTTCGCCGGCCACGGCAAGACTTGCTTGAATTTGAGAGTCTTCCAGTACAAACCGAGTCGCTTGAGCCGTGTGTGCACGAGCCGCTTGAGCCGTGTGTGCACGAGCCGTGTGTGCACGAGCATTGTCTTGCATCAAGATGAATCCAGGACCCGCTCGCTGTGCAAATGGGATCACATGTGGTCTGACATACCGCTGAGCAGTAACAGTACCCTCATTTAAAATAGCGAGCTCAGTTTTGCCGTGTAAGCTTATCCCGCCCCAAATCATTACATTTGGACCACCAAAACGATCGACTTCATGGATGCAGGCTTCTGAAAATCTCTCGCCGCGTCTTCTCCATACTCTAATACACCGATCGTCGTTAAAAAATTTAACTTTGCATTCGTCTGTGCCCCATTGGTTTATGTCCCAGTCCAAATGTTGACGGGAAAATCTTAAACGATTTGCACGATGATTTCTGGTTAATGGAACACGGACAACTCGTCTTCTTGATGCGCCTGCTGGTCTTCATGCAATCGATTGCGAATAGTTTGGTCACTGACACGAGTACCCGTTGTCAGCCGTAAACGATTTTGCAGCTTGCGGGCCGTCGTCGTGCGATCTCGGCGCGCACTTAATCGAATGTAACGATCCTCTTGAGCTGTTGTAATGCGAACTCTGCCCGAACCAGGTCTTCTTCTAACACTGCCGGTCTCTTGGAAACGATTCCATAGATTTTGAATAGCTCTTCGAGAAAATCCTAATTGCAAACCCACAGATCGCTGCGAATGACCTTCTTCAATCATCGTAACGGGTCTGGTTGCTGTCAGCGAGTCCATATGACGCCTGCGTGCTTGTGGCATATTGCAAAAGATGTTTCTGACTCGAGATATCAATGAACTCTGATAATTTCTAATAAACCAAGAAGCTAAGGAAAGCAAAACGTCGAATCAACATTTTCAAAAAGGATTGTTGCCGCCAGCATTTGATGAATACTACAATATTAAAAAGTTTAGGTATCAAAGAGTTTGTATACTCAATATTTTACTACTTTCAATATGTATGCACCAAAATGAAAAAAAAAATACCTCGTAGCCCTTATTTTGTTTTGAGTAGTATATAAAAGATTAAAAAAGGTTAAAGGAATTTAGATTTCTTTTTGAAGGCGGTTGTCTTTTTTGTGCCGTGCTCAAATCACGTCCACACTCGCAAGGCAAGTACACCGCGAGGCGCCTTTGAGCACAGTCAAAAAACCGACATCTGATGGCTTGCACCGCTGCAACCTTCCACGAGGCACGCCTCGGGCTGAGGCGCGTATGCACTTGAGGCAACAGGGCGAGCCGTGCGAGCGGTGCGAGCGTCAGCCGAGGCTGCCTCTAATCCGTACGCACCTTTAGGCATCAGCGGTTTACACATGAGCCAATGCGAGTTGACATCCGCTTCAATGCCTACCGCGTCGGTGCGCGGTGTCGTGTGTAAATCGTCAACGTCTAGGACGCTTAGACGACATATTAAATCAATGGGTTCGACCAGCATACGAAAAACCCATGCAACCTTGGCAGTACCAATGTGACTTTTTCAATGTGACTTTAGTTTGGTCTGACCTGTATTTTGTATGCTGACTTTTGTTTTTTAACGATAATCCGGCTTTAGTATATACTAACTTTTACCCGCGTCTTCGTCCATGTGAATATTGTGGTTGCAGACGAAGTCGCGGATTAAAAAGCAGGCTATATCTTTTCTTGTGGCTGAAGCTTAGTTTGTACTGTGAGGACCGGGAAATGTAACTACTAGAAATTATACGCAGTTATACTTTTACGTAGAACATAATTAATAATTACCAATACACCTAGTTGGTGTATTGGTAATTATTAATTATGTTCTTATATATTTTATCTTTTACGCTAGACGTCGGACGTCAAGTTCCCTTATTCTAGAAGACTGTTCAATGTGTTCATCTCATTCCATAATCAATTTTAACAAGGTTGTAATACAAAGTCTCTACGGTACAAAATTTTATTTTAAATGTGTCCAGTAGTTTAGCAGTACTTTCGCATTAATGATAATTATTAATATGGATCTACTTGTACCTACTTATAAAATATATTTTTGTTATGCTGCAGGAGTGATAAATTTTGCCGCAGGATTTTCGTAATTTTTACATGACAAAAATTTAAAAAATGAGGTATCAGAAAGTTCATTCGCTTTGTTGTCAATGGGAAAAGTGCCCAGAAGTCCTGATTATTAAGCCCAAAAAAAAAAAATATTTCTTTAAAAAATGACATGTTTTAATGACTAGACAGATTAAAGTTATTATGTTTCGGATTCACGGTTTACTGCTATTTATTAAAGGTAAGGATAAGTTCTACTGAGGTACTTTTGAAACCGTTTGAAAACCGTTTGAAAACCGTTTGAAAACCGTTTGAAAACCGGTTAAAACCGTTTGAAAACCGTTTAAAAACCTTTCGAAGATTATGTTAGTATTTCCTTTTAGCTATTAATAGAACGAATGTGTATAAGGTATTCTAAAACAAAATAGCCATCTGAAAATTCCTCCGCATCGCCATCAACTGGAAAGGTGCCCAAGAGGTACAGCCAGTACGACCCTCGTTGAAGGCAATGATTAGCCTCTGACCAATGTAAAAGTCAACCCTTGAGTCACGGGAAGTTTAAACTATTCGTTTCGTTATTTCCCTAAAAAGAAGAGAGGCTCTTGGACAGATGGGCACTTGGACCCCACATCTCGTGGGTCACGATCACGCCAAACGGCTCGAAAATTGTATTCACATCTTGAAATAGATAATCTTACTCGCCCTGCATGATTTTAGATAAGCGACATTAGGCTTTGACTTAAACCAACCGTTTCGTTATTTCCTTAAAAAGGAGAATCCGACATCTCGTGGGTTTAAACGCAAAACCAGCCCGAAAATACAGTGACCAACAAGGTTATTATGCTGTCGCCGTTTGAGATTCTGCGCACAGCATGCCGAACTTTAAATAGATGATCTTACTCGCCCTGCAGGATTTTAGATAAAAAACACCTTATTTCAATTAGGTACTATAGGCGAATCTCGAATTACGGGCGGTCCGTACAGCTGGCGAATTACGGGCGGTCCGTACAGCGGGCGAATTACGGGCGGTCCGTACAGCGGGCGAATTACGGGCGGTCCGTACAGCGGGCGAATTACGGGCGGTCCGTACAGCGGGCGAATTACGGGCGGTCCGTACAGCGGGCGAATTACGGGCGGTCCGTACAGCGGGCGAATTACGGGCGGTCCGTACAGCGGGCGAATTACGGGCGGTCCGTACAGCTGGCGAATTACGGGCGGTCCGTACAGCGGGCGAATTACGGGCCAGCATGTTGCCACGGACTGACAGAGCCCTGCGCTCCCTCTCTATATCGACATCATATTTAAAGTCGTCGGTAAGGTAATGCTTTCCAAAACTGGGAAAATTTTTAGTGGGTCGACAATTCGCTATCACGTCCATTTTCAATTGGTCTTGGCTCTTTCTACACCACTTTAGCCTGCCCTTAAAAAATTTACGAGACTCGCGCATAAGTTCGTACACTATGCCTACCGGTGGTCGATTATGAAAAACCCAGCTTCCCGTACATGTTTGTTCCAGCCACACAGAACCTTATTCCGACATTTAGCTTCTACCTTTGGTTAGGATAGCCGCCTTTTTAAGACCTGTACAATTCTGAGTCTATTATTAATTTGTGGGCACTCCGGTTACATGTCCCGTAGCGTAGTCAGTGAACTCGAAAGGGAAATCAATGGTTCGCAAACCTTCGTGGCATAATTCACTTGCGTTGCATTCACTGATTTTCGATTCATCTCTCTCCAGAGAACCGCATTCCTAGGCATATCAGAATTACATAGCTTCGGCTTATTCGCATCTAGATCATATTCATAGGACGATGGTCAGACACATACAGGGCCGTTCCAGAACTATACGTTAAGCCGAAACGGGGTGACAGGATTGATAACCATCACGAGAAAAATCTGAAAAATAATCTATCCCATGCTGTTAAATTATGGGCATTTTAAGAAAAACCTAGAAATTTTATCAAACTGTACCATTTTTCGGTTATTGTGGTTATTCTTTTTTATTTTTGTTCATTTGAAATTTGGAAACGTAATCCTAAATAACATTTCTAGAATTCCAATAAAAAATAATGACACAATTGCCTCAAGTTTCTGAGAATTGAGACTATTTGTTAAATTCGTCGACTTTGACAGGCGCCCTCCTTTAAAAAAAATGTACTAGACTGCCTCGGCAAGTGGCATTAAAAGATGGCGCATTTAATCAAAATTCTAAAATGGTACAATACTTGTTAGTTCCATACAATAAAAAAGAGTAAAAAAATTAAAACCTCAAGTAACCCGATTTTTGCTATCTCAGTTAGAATCAAAAAGATTCGCACAAGCTCAAGGTTGGTTCTTAATTTTAAGGCAAAATGATGAGAGAGATGGATAGTGGGTATGACCATGAGTGAGCGAGACAGATAGTGACGCCACTTTTACCAAAATGAAAAAAAAATTGTAAAATAATGAAAAATCTTGATCTAGTTTAATTTAGGTTTGTTGGAATAAAAGTCAGATAGAGAAATAACATTTTTTATTACAATAAATTTTCAAATTGTTCACCATCAGCCTCAATACAAGCCTTACATCTTCTTAAAAAGATCTACTTATTAGTCGGGCATATCTTCGAGAGTGGATCTCCTCAGCTGCTTGAGAAACGCGTTCGCGCAGGTCGACTACGTTCTCAATGGGCTTTGAGTAAACTTTTTCTTTGAGAACTCCCCAATAGAAAAAATCCAGAGGATTAAAATCTGGTGAACGGGCGGGTCACGAGATAGTGCCTGAACGTCCAATCCACCTTCCCGGATATTCCTAGTCAAGGAAATCTCTTACTTGCACTGCGAAATGCGCTGGGCAGCCATCTTGTTGAAACCACATGTCGCGAAGATCTGCTAGTGGTACGTCCTCTAACAGGGTTGGTAAATTTTCTCTTAAAAAATGTAGGTAATTAGTTCCATTCAAGTTCTCAGGCAGTTCAATAGGCCCAATAATTTTACCGTTTAAAATTCCGGCCCAATTTTACCGTTTAAAATTCCGGCCCAATTTTACCGTTTAAAATTCCGGCCCAATTTTACCGTTTAAAATTCCGGCCCAATTTTACCGTTTAAAATTCCGGCCCAATTTTACCGTTTAAAATTCCGGCCCAATTTTACCGTTTAAAATTCCGGCCCAATTTTACCGTTTAAAATTCCGGCCCACAGGTTTACTTTAAAACGATACTGGGATCTATATTCTCGCATTAAATGTGGATTCTCCAAATAAATGTGGATTCTCCACATGCCACTCGTGATAATTGTGCAAGTTTATGTAACCATCTTGAAACGATTGAAATTTGTTCTAGGAGTGAACGCGTCAGAAGTTGAGGCCTTTGGCGTTATATTAGTAGGTTTATAATTAAATTCTACAGTGAAAGGATTATATGTATTTTGAGGTTCGTTGAACCGTTTCTCTCTGTCTAAACACTCTTCACATTTTTGACCATATGAAATTAGCGCTTGGATAGAATTAATATTATTACACACGATAAATGGTGCATAACAAGGTCGGATGTTATTCATAATGATTTCCAGTTTTTTAGCTTCCGTTAATTTCTCAGAAAGTCTTGAGAACATGCCAGACATTATAGAAACAAAAATAACGATACGTTCATCCTTGCCTTGAGTTCGATTATTAATTGAATCCAAAATTTTTTTGCCAAAATTTAGACCGCTAAAGTCGGTTATTAAAGATTCGCGATATTCGTTCCAAGAAATCAGTGAATCCCGTTTAAAACGGTACCAATGTAAAGCGCTATCAGTAAGTAATTCAAACGCATGATCTAATAATTTATTTGAAGAAATATTCCTTAAAATACTAAATTCTTGAATTTCCTTAAAATACTAAATTCTTGAATTTCCTTAAAATACTAAATTCTTGAATTTCCTTAAAATACTAAATTCTTGAATTTTATTTTATTCGTTTTAATTCGTTAAGCGAATTATTAGGGATAAAATTTAATGAATGAAAGTGAATGTCAGGAGGTATCGTATGGAACAACGCCTCATTCGGACTATTAGGAGTCGAAGAGGGACAGTTGACTTCCGTAGGTTGAGGGTTAAATTCATTTAGATTAGTTAGAGAATTAAATTTTAATTCCAAAGCGAGAAATCTATCTTTAATTAATTTGAGAGAAAGGATTTTCCTCTCTAGGATCGGAATCAGTATCAATTCAGTATCAGTATTCAGTATCAGTATTCAGTATAGAGAATTGATACTGATTCCGTTTTAATTTTTTTATTCAATTTATTATTACCCTGTTCCAATAATAGAATTTTTGATTCTAGGTAGTTAAGAGTAGTTGAGAGCTCATCCAGGTCGTTTTTAACCTCTAAAATAGAGTCTAAAATATCATCAGAGAGAGTACGAGGTGCGAGTTGTAAAATTTGTTTTCTAAGTTGGAGGACTGTGTCTTTGGGTTCCTCTAATCTAATTTTTATTTCATATTCCAACTCTGCCTTATTTAAGAGTTCGAATAAAATAATTCTATCCATGGTTAATCAATGTAAAAGAGGATAAAAGTTGTAAGTAAAGTTCAATAAGTAACAGGATCCTCCGAGAGGATCAAGGAGTAATACGAGCGTAAGAGGAATACGAGTGTAAGAGTAATACAAGTAATAAAGAGTGACCAATCTCCGGGAGGGTCAAACTTAATACGCCTCGCCGATAGGGTTTAAGCCGAGAGAAAAAAGAATATTTTAAAATAGAGCCCACGACGCTGAGCCTATTCAATAAAAGAAAACACAAGGTATAGTAAATGAAAGAGCAGTTTTCAGAATTTATATAGTTTATATATATGAGTAGGTTTGTTTAAACAACTACAGGATATGCCGTGAAGTGTCTCAGTGTCCCAAGTGACCACTATGTGGTTTTAAAAACACACCCAAGCGATACCAGAGGGTAAACACGTGTGTGGTGTGCACGTGTGTGGTGTGCACGTGTGTGGTGTGCACGTGTGTGGTGTGCACGTGTGTGGTGTGCACGTGTGTGGTGTGCACGTGTGTGGTGTGCACGTGTGTGGTGTGCACGTGTGTGGTGTGCACGTGTGTGGTGTGCACGTGTGTGGTGTGCACGTGTGTGGTGTGCACGTGTGTGGTGTGCAGCGTAATGTGGTTAAGTTTAGAGTAAAAATGTGGGTGAGAACGACTATAGGATATTGTCCAATAGCACGTCGTACAGTAAACCAAACCCCAACTTGCAAGTAACCAACGAGTGATTTAAAACTCACAAGCAAAGAATGGGTGCCAATTACCAGAGGTAAGAGGATTGTGTGTGGGGATGTAGTGTAAGTTTTTGTAAAGTATGTAAATATGTTCAGTACGACGAGGAGGGCTGAGGAGAAAATATTAGTATTTTATGCACACACAAGAATCTAAGCCAAATTAAAATGTCGAAATAAATAGTACTAATGAATTAGTAAGATTAGAATTTTGAAGAAAATGATAGAGCTAGCTTTGATTTTACGATTGGTCAATTCTACTACTTTATGAAATAAAAAGCTATGTAGAATTGTACGTTAAAATTCACATGTCGCGAAGATCTGCAAGTGGTACGTCCTCTAGCAGGGTTGGTAAATCTTCTCTTAAAAAATTTAGGTAATTAGTTCCATTCAAGTTCTCAAACAGTTCAATAGGCCCAATAATTTTACCGTTTAAAATACCGGTCCACAGGTTTACTTTAAAACGATACTGGGATCTATCTTCTCGCATTAAATGTGGATTCTCCACATGCCACTCGTGATAATTGTGCAAGTTTATGTAACCACCTTTTTTAAATGTCGATTCATCTGACCAGATAATTTCTTGGATGAATTGGGGATTCTCATTGTGCCTCTGTAGCATTGTTCTACAAAAAGAAATCCTTTCCTGATAATCTCAAGGTAGAAGAGACTTTGAACTCGTTGTACGTGAAACGGATGCATTTCGGCTCTTTGTAAAATACGATGAGCAGTGCTTTTGGGTATTCCCGTTCTTTGTTTAATTCCACGTACGGAAATACTTCGGTCACCTGCGACCTCTTGCAATACTTCTTCCTCGAAAGGAAACACAGGTCTACCTTGTAACAATTCTACTACTTTATGAAATAAAAAGCTATGTAGAATTGTACGTTAAAATTTAATAGCTCTCACAAGAATGCGATGAGTATAAAAACAGAGATATAAAAAACACTAACCTCGACGCACTAAATTAGGCAGAGATTTCCAGGCTCCACAGCCTGGCCGGGAAACAGGATCGGCTCCTAGATTAGGAACGGAAGTCCCCGGGGAATCTTAACAGTAAGACCCGCCCTGGGAGCAGCAGGCACACGACGGCACGACGGCACGACTCAGGACTGTTAAACTCTACCGGTCCACAATCAAAAGTCGGTAACAGTCCTGAGTCGCGTGCGTCTTCTCTCGGGCTTAGCCAGGGTCATAAGGGAGGATAGTATCAGGGTTCACTTGGTCCGTCTCTTCTTCTCCGTTCGTACAGGACCTACTATAGCGACTCTGCTCTCTTTCAAGTCTTTGGAATATCTGCTCTCTTTCAAGCCTTTGGAATATCTACCCTCTCTCAAGTCTCTGGAATATTTGCTCTTCTGCTCTCTCTCAAGTCTTTGGAATATCTGCTCTCTCTCAAGTCTTTGGAATATCTGCTCTCTCTCAAGTCTTTGGAATATCTGCTCTCTCTCAAGTCTTTGGAATATCTGCTCTCTCTCAAGTCTTTGGAATATCTGCTCTCTCTCAAGTCTTTGGAATATTTCAGCGTTTGTAGCTTTTATTAACGTAATAATATCGTCGAGGTCTCTGAATATCCGTTTTTTCCCTGCTTTGCGCTTAAGTGGCATCTTCTTTGCGCTTAAGTGGCATCTTCTTTGCGCTTAAGTGGCATCTTCTTTGCGCTTAAGTGGCATCTTCTTTGCGCTTAAGTGGCATCTTCTTTGCGCTTAAGTGGCATCTTCTTTGCGCTTAAGTGGCATCTTCTTTGCGCTTAAGTGGCATCTTCTTTGCGCTTAAGTGGCATCTTCTTTGCGCTTAAGTGGCATCTTCTTTGCGCTTAAGTGGCATCTTCTTTGCGCTTAAGTGGCATCTTCTTTGCGCTTAAGTGGCATCTTCTTTGCGCTTAAGTGGCATCTTCTTTGCGCTTAAGTGGCATCTTCTTTGCGCTTAAGTGGCATCTTCTTTGCGCTTAAGTGGCATCTTCTTTGCGCTTAAGTGGCATCTTCTTTGCGCTTAAGTGGCATCTTCTTTGCGCTTAAGTGGCATCTTCTTTGCGCTTAAGTGGCATCTTCTTTGCGCTTAAGTGGCATCTTCTTTGCGCTTAAGTGGTATCTTCTTTGCGCTTAAGTGGCATCTTCTTTGCGCTTAAGTGGCATCTTCTTTGCATTTGGTACTGAGTCGAATAACAGTGATTTTGTTCTTGCAATGCTCTCCACATTAAACGAACCAGGAGGTGTATACTTTCTTCATACATGTAATATAAAACGTTCACCAGAAACGCTAAAATTTCATTTACAACAACGTTAACACGGAGCGATGACATTCACGCGTTCGTGATTAGTCGAGGAAGACTACATACTCGGTTTAGTTAAAACTAGTTCGGATTTTGTTTTCACTTTAACAGTGTACCTATTCTTTGACTAGTAAGGATAATATACTTTCAGAAGTTCTCTGCAGCCGCAGCGGCACTGTCAGTACAGTATCATCATCATCATATTATAGGTCCATTGTTGGGCATAACTGGCGCGTCATTTTTCGCGTACAGCATCCCGAACTTATATAAATGATCTTAATCGCCCTGCAGGATTTTAGATTACTTTTTAAGTAAAAATGTTCCTCACTTCAATTAGGTCAGTTGTTGTTAAACTGCAATAGTGAACAGACGTACGATCGCGCGCGCGTGCTCTAGTTAAGAGTATTCTGCAGACGCAGCACAACACCGCCGTGCGTCGTCGCGGTGTACCTACGTCGATCTATCGGGGTCATTGTCATGACCTAGTTACAAGTGCGGAAATCATCATGTGTTTACAATAATTTATTGTGTAGGTGATAAACTTGCCTTACAACCAAATAATGGCTTCGCAGTCTATTAAAATAAAAACTGACCTGGAAAAGCGGTTGTATGACTGTTACATCCAGGAGAAAACAGACAGAGAAAACCTGCAACTTATGGTACGTAATCTGAATGATCACATTAATACCTTGCAGGAACAAGTACAAGCCCTTCAAGGAGAATTAAATTGCTTGAAGGAAAAAAAACAAACTAATGAATAGTTGCCCAGCGTACTAAAAGTGACGTTGAGTATTGCACAGACGAGGATGAACTCGCTAAAGAGACTGAGTGGATTAGGGCCAAAAGCAGGAAGAAGAGGAAGCTTAACACCTCCCTCTCTCCAAAACAACAACCCGAAACAAGCGCCCAACCAGATAATCAACAAAAAAATGCAAAGGAGACTTCAGTCAAAAAAGTGCCGCCACCACCGCCAATCATAATAGACGGAGTTAAGAACTACCAAACGTTTTACGACTCGCTAAGAGAATCAATATCAGCTGAATCGTTTACAGCAAAAATGATGAATGGGGATTGTGTGAAGGTTAACGCCAAAACAGAAAACTCATATAGAGAAATTGCCAGGCTTTTAACAGAAAAAGACTACCATTGGCATTCGTACGAAAACAAGCAAGCTAGACCTATTAGAGTTGTTGTGAAGAAGTTACATTCTTCTTGCCAACCTGATCGAATCAAAGACGATCTAACAACACAAGGACTGAAAATAGAAAAAGTAGACAACAAGTTGAGCTGGAAGAGTAAAGAACCACTCAACATGTTCGTTTTATCATTTAGTAATGATGAAGACGTCAACAAGATCTATGGCATAAAGTTCATTTTGGGGGGTGTAAAATAGAAATACACCCACTTAAAAATCCCAAACTCATTCCTCAATGCAAGAGATGTCAGGCATATGGGCATACTCATAAATACTGCAGAAAAGAGCCAAGGTGTGTAAAATGCACTGGCAAGCATCTTACTGCCGACTGTACCAAATCTCCACAAGAGAAGCCAAAATGTGTACATTGTGGTCTACCTCACCCTGCCAACTATAGAGGGTGTGAAGTAGCTAAGCAGATACAAATTATGAAAAATAAAATCATTAAAAAGAAACCTGTGGTACCAACTACCCAACAGTCTTTGCCCTTACGAAATCCTGACAAACAGACACAGAAAGCAAGTGCCCAGTCAACTGCAAAACTCATGCAAGTTACCAACACTGGTTCCTATGCGGAAGCTGTAAAACAAAGATCACAGCCTTCGAATCTAGAGGATAAGATTAATCAGATCTTAAAGTGTATTACCTCATTTGACAAGAGATTAGAGAAACTCGAATCCAGCACTAAAACAGCTGTTTTAAATAATCAGAAATGAATAACACCCTTAAGATAATGGCGTGGAACTGTAATGGGCTCCTCAAACATAAATGAGTTGCAGGCGGTCCTAGACACAGAAAATATAGACGTGTGTTTGGTCTCCGAAACGCACTTCACTAAGCAATCTTTTGTCAAATTTAGAGGATACATGGTATACAATTCCCTCCACCCTGACCACTCTGCCAGAGGAGGTAGTGCGGTTATAATCAAAGACAACATAAGTAACTACGTTCAGTGTAAATATGAAGAACAAGACATTCAAGCCGTGGCAGTATCTGTTAAAACCAAATTTTGTCACGTGTCCATTGCAGCCGTGTACTGTCCTCCACGGCACATGATAAGAAAAGAGCGATATTTACATCTCTTTGAATTATTAGGCCAGAGATTTATCCTAGGCGGCGATTTTAATGCTAAGCATACGCATTGGGGATCAAGACTTACTACAACTAAGGGAAGACAGCTCTTAAGTGCAGTTAAAGATACACATTCCGAAGTTATAAGCACGGGTAAACCAACGTACTGGCCTACTGACCACCAGAAAATACCGGATCTTATTGATTTCTTTATATGCAAAAATGTATCTACCAATTACGTAAGTTTGGAGGAAGGTTTTCATATGAACTCGGACCACTCCTCGATTATACTAACGCTTAGTCAAAAAATCCTACTGAAAGAAAGCCACTTATCACTGGTAAATAAGTTCACAGATTGGGAAAGTTTTGCTCTTGATCTAGATCATATTATCGACCTTAAAACTCCGATAAAAAAAGCAAGATCAGCTTGACTCAGAAGTAAACAAATATATTGTTAATATCCAACAATGTGCGTGGAACAACACAACGCAATTAAAACGTAAATATAAGGGATTTATCTATCCTAAAGATATTGTGGATTTACTATCTGAGAAAAGAAAACAAAGGAAGCAGTGGCAACAAACAAGGTGCCCGCGAGATAAAACTTTACTGAATAACCTAACTAAACGATTAAAGAGAATAATTCTACAATTTGAGGATGAATCTCTGAATACCAACCTCTTGCAGCTCACCAGTGACAAATCAACAAATTACTCCCTCTGGAAAGCGACAAGAAATCTAAAAAGGCCGATTATTCAAATACCGCCCATCAGAGATAGTGACGGGAAATGGGCCATAAGCAATGACCAAAAAGCGTTAAGGTTTGCTCAACACTTAGAAAAAACTTTTCAACCCAATGAAAGCTCAGAAACACTAGAAACACTTGAGAGTAGAAATTTATCACAAAACCAAAGAATTAAGCTTGTAACTCCTAAAGAAGTGATGAGAGAAATTAAAAATAATATTAACTCGAAAAAGTCTCCGGGTTACGACTTCATTACAGGTGAAATTCTAAAGCACCTCCCGCGCAAAGCCATAGTAAAGCTGACCAAGCTTATCAATGCTGCATTTATCTTAAAACATGTGCCTGAGTCATGGAAGGTTGCTGAAGTCATTATGATTGCGAAGCCTGGGAAACCACCCCATGAAGCATCCTCATATAGACCTATTTCTCTGTTGCCCGTCTTATCAAAACTGTTCGAAAAACTGTTACTGAAACGGTTAAAACCAATAATTGAAGATAAAAACCTTCTTCCAAATCATCAATTTGGCTTCAGGGAAAAACACTCAACAATAGACCAGGTACATAGAATAACTAACATCATTGAAAAAACGCTTGAAAATAAGGAAGTCTGCGCCACCGTGTTTTTAGATGTCGCGCAAGCTTTTGACAAAGTTTGGCATGACGGTCTAATATTCAAGCTCAGACGCATGCTACCAGAATTTGCAGATATCCTAGAGTCGTATATAACTAATAGAATGTTTAGAATACGGCAGGAGGACGCATATTCAGAGCTGAAAGCTATAAAAGCTGGTGTACCTCAAGGGAGTGTGCTAGGCCCAATTTTGTACTTGTTGTACACCTGTGACATCCCAGAACTGGAAAACAACACTATTGCGACCTTTGCAGATGATACTGCAATTATGGCCACCGGATCTAGCCACAGAGAAGCAGTAGAAAAAGTTCAACTAGCTGTGAACAAAGTTTATGACTGGACACAAAAATGGAAGATCAAACTGAATGAGTCAAAATCAATTCACATTGACTTCACAAACAAACACTTGGACTATCACCCAATTTATATAAATGGCATGCAGGTGCCTTACGCTAATACAGCCAAATACCTTGGCATAACTCTCGACGCGAAGTTGCGGTGGAAAGCTCACGTGAAAAAGAAAAGACAGGAACTCGATATACGTTATAAAAACATGTATTGGTTACTCGGAAGGAAATCCTGTCTATCAATACATAATAAAATAACCCTATACAAGCATATTCTGATGCCAATTTGGACGTATGGTATCCAACTTTGGGGCTGTACTAAAAAAACCAACGTGAAAATAATCCAACAATTCCAGAATAAAGTACTCAGGGATGCTGTCAATGCACCCTGGTACATAAGAAATGACGACCTTCACCGTGACCTTAAAATGGAATCCGTCACCACTATTATTCAAAAATTTGCTGAAGCCCACGAACTCAGACTTCACCGACACGTGAATGTTGAGGCAATCCAGCTGCTAGACAATACAGACTTAGTGCGTAATTAGTGTAGTGTACAAAGTGAGTGAATAGTAACAATCTTGTGCTATACATCTAACACATGAACATAGTGTTTCTATAAATTATATCAGACTCTAAGAAAGTGCTTCAGACTTGTGTAAAAGTCTTAATGGCCACTATTTTTAGTTATATTATAATCTATCACGTAACATATTAAGTTAGAGTTAAATTGCTTATTAGTCTTTTATGCTAGATCGTAATTAATTATTAAGAATTTCATTCTTACTAATTAATTAAAGCAAAAAAAAAAAAAAAAAAACTTCAATTAGGTATTAAATTATTTTTGTTTTTAAGTTTAAAATAATATTGAGTTACTAACAACATGCATGCCATAAAGAGCATGCATGCCGTAAAGAGCATGCATGCCATAAAGAGCATGCATGCCATAAAGAGCATGCATGCCATAAAGAGCATGCATGCCATAAAGAGCATGCATGCCATAAAGAGCATGCATGCCATAAAGAGCATGCATGCCATAAAGAGCATGCATGCCATAAAGAGCATGCATGCCATAAAGAGCATGCATGCCATAAAGAGCATGCATGCCATAAAGAGCATGCATGCCATAAAGAGCATGCATGCCATAAAGAGCATGCATGCCATAAAGAGCATGCATGCCATAAAGAGCATGCATGCCATAAAGAGCATGCATGCCATAAAGAGCATGCATGCCATAAAGAGCATGCATGCCATAAAGAGCATGCATGCCATAAAGAGCATGCATGCCATAAAGAGCATGCATGCCATAAAGAGCATGCATGCCATAAAGAGCATGCATGCCATAAAGAGCATGCATGCCATAAAGTCATGTCATTAAGTCATGTCATTAAGTCATGTCATTAAGTCATGTCATCTTGTAGTTTTTTGTCCTCTAGTGCATAAAACAGCCCCTGTCACTAGAGTTCAAGGTATTATTAGTAGTTTGGGTCACTCACACTTTTTGACTTTCGAATAACTGTGTATCCTTTAAACTAGCAAGGTTAATACCACTTGAGGATTTCTTCAGCCGCAGCAACAGTGCCAGTACCCACAGCATCATCGCCAGTACCCACAGCATCATCGCCAGTACCCACAGCATCATCGCCAGTACCCACAGCATCATCGCCACAACCCACAGCATCATCGCCACAACCCACAGCATCGTCGCCACAACCCACAGCATCATCGCCACAACCCACAGCATCATCGCCAGTACCCACAGCATCATCGCCAGTACCCACAGCATCATCGCCAGTACCCACAGCATCATCGCCAGTACCCACAGCATCATCGCCAGTACCCACAGCATCATCGCCAGTACCCACAGCATCATCATCATCATAATCACTTCAGCTTGCTAAATGTCCACTGGTGCGTCAGTTTTCCCGTACAGCATGGCAAACTTGAAATACATGATCTTACTCGCATACATGATTTTACTCGCATACATGATTTCACTCGCCCTGCAGGATTTTAGAAAAGCTTTCAAATATTCCTTATTTTAACAAGTATGCAGTTGATTTTTTCGTTTTTAAGCTGAAAAATAATATTAAACAATGCTAATGGCACGGCATGTTGGCACGGCATGTTGAGATATTATATTATACTATTCGAAAGTGTAATGGTAAATTGCAAATGGATTTCTTTGAGCGGCCTGCCTCGCCTTATTGATTTTAACTCACGCGTTTGACATGACCAAAAGAAAACGTCAAAAGAAAAAAATCATTAACTTATTTTAGATAATATGCGAAAATCGAGAAACGTTCTTTATCCCATGGTTAATATTTCGGCTCACGCGTTTCATACATTTTTCAACATGCTTGTGAGGAAAAACTTTAAATTATATGATTGACTTCTTACTTTAGACATTGTGCGAAAAATGGCGAGCAAATTTCTTTATTTGAGGGCGCCCGCCTCCATCCTTTTTTGATTTCGACGCACGTGTATTATGTAACGTTTTTCAACACGCTTGTGAGGAAACAATCTAAATTATACCGGCTGACTTTTTTTACCGTCTGGACAACAATATGGTGTGTTCTGTAAGTAGAGTAGAATCCATACAAGCTAATATTTGTTTGCTACCATTGATTTAAAAAATGTTCCAAATATCCTTAAAATACATGAAAAAGAATACATCCTACGACGCTGGCGTAAAACTAATAATAGTCAAAATAGGAAATAGTAAACGGCGTAGGCTTCAATTTCGCATGACTGGAGCATGATAGTAGTGTGAGCGAGACGCTAGGATTTAATTCGCTAGTCTACCATCCTTGCGGCTGCGAGGACTATACCGCTTGATTCCTACACTCTCACGCACACATTTGAGCGTGTACCTACACGTTACCTTGCTGTATGTAGTTGTGGTAGGCAAATAATTTGATACATTTCTGAGTGTCCGTGTCACGAAACCGTTAAGTAACTAATAATAAATTACGTCTCGCAAGATCGGTAAGGCCTTTGATAGCAATGTAAACAAACCTGTAGATGATACTGTATTCTTAAAACAATCACTAAACACACGTTTATCTGTTTTTCGAAGGTTTTAACTTGATGAGTGAAAAATTAATAATAAGTAGTAATTATTATTTTTATCTAAAACTATTGATACAACAGATGCTTAGTGGACTGAGTGAATTGCCTAAAAATACGGCAAGAGTAGACGACTCGTTTGGTGAAGAGATTGAGCGATTGGCTGCTGCGCGGAGTACCGTGGGTCCGATTCCCGCATGGAATGATTTTCGAACAGATAAGTTAGTTGTTTCTGTAGGTAGGTCTGACTGTTTGTGTAGGTATGTAGGTACTCGAGTTGAGATTTGTTATTGTAAACGTCGACCGACACCTATTTATGTCTAATGCCCCGTTAGGATTATTTTGTTTTAAAGATAAGTATTACAAAGGGCTTACTTATACCTACAGTCCCTACAGAAGTACCGCTGTCGTCAACACCATAGCAATAAGAATATGTTCCCATGGCATTTCATAGTATGTTAGTTAAAAAAATTAACTGGATAGTTACAAGATAACACAAAATTATAAAGATAAGTAGGTAGTTAAAAAAAATAACTGGATAGTTACAAGATTACACAAAATTATTATTATATGAAATAAAGATAAGTAGGTACTAACGTTTTTAGCGATATCGCAATAATTGTTCGAAGCGTCCACCGTTTCTTTCTAAACACAAAACTAGGTAGCACATTTTTGTAAATTGTTAGTAAGACTTCTAAGCATGTCTGTCACTTTTTAGAACATTAAAAGCGCCTATTAGGTACCTACTCGCTGTTTTTACTCATTTACACTACGGACTTCTCCGGTGTACACTACGCGTTTTAGTTCGGCCCACAAATAAAAGTCTAATGGAGGATGGATTTAGGTCTGGTGATCTCGCCGGCCAGTTCACAGATCCACCAAGACCTATCCACTTATCACCGAATTGGCTATCCAAGTACGCGCGCACACATCGCTCGTAGCGAGCTGCCGTGCTGGAAATACATGTCCTGCAGAAAGCGTAGAGCCCAGAGGAATGTCATGGTCAAGTAGCTGCTCATGCTGATAAGTGCGGAGTATCAAGTCTGTGCTGGGATTCCGGGGAGCAGGGACACCATTCCGTCTAAGCGATTGTAGGTGTTTCTCGTCGGCGTACATTTGCCTCGCACTATTAACCAGACAAGAAGTAGAACCTTATCATGTCAAGGTACTCCACGTTGGAGTATTCCTACGTCATTATGAAAACAATAACTGGGCGGGCGTTGCACTCGCGGAAACGTAAAAAACAGCGATCGACGTCACGCTATGACTAATCGCAGGTGACTGGTGGAGGAGTAGAGTAGGGACCCGGACGCGGTACTAGGATCTAAGGGCGCGTGTGTGTGAGATGCGCGTGCGGTGACACGTGCGTGCGGTGACACGTGACACGTAGACAAGTGCGCGTCTGCGAAAGGATATAATAGAATGAAAGAGGAAGAAGTTCCGTTAATGCCTATCGGCCGGCTTCAATCAAAGGATTGAATGTCGCTACGAATACATTGATAATTTCCGCGCGTCGAGTAGGGTGACTATAAGTAGAGTTTTTACTTTATTTGTCGATTTATTTGTTTAATTTTTTTATTTGGTTGTTTTTGGTTTTATTATGAAAAGTTTACTTCAAATAAGGGATAGTATTTATTGACATGTTAATATAATTTTTGATTTTTGAAAAAAAAATATTGAGATTTCTGTGGCATAGGCTTCTACTCCATTCACCTATTCTACCCTGTTTTGGTCCAGACGGTAAAAAAAGTCAGCCGGTATATTTCATTAACTTTAGACAATGTGCGAAGAATGGCGAGCGAAATTCTTTACTTGAGCGCGTCTGTCACCATCTCATTGTGATTTCGACTCACGCGTTTCGTATGACGTTTTTCAACACGCTTGTGAGAAAAAAGAAAAGTTTCAGTGGATATATTTTTTTAAGCGCCGGCCTCGCCTCATAGTTGATTTCGGCTCGCACGTTTCATACGATAGTTTTCAACACGCTTGAGGGAAAAATCAAAAGAAGAATTTCATTAACTTTTGCGAAAAATGGCAAGCAGATTTCTTTACTTGAGCGACCACTTTGCCTCATGGTTGATTTCGGCTCACGCGCTTCATACGACGTTTTTCAACACGTTTGTGATGAAAAAAGAGAAAAAAGAAGCCCTTTTAAAATATTATTTTTGGTTGGCGATAACCATGCATGCTGTTAAAGGATCCCCTTTTAACTCCGTGATAGTGTTAGCAAGGAAGGAGGAAGGGTATCCTCTGGTCACGTGAAGAGTCTATCCTCTGGTCACGTGAAGAGTCTATCCTCCGGTCACGTGAAGAGTCTATCCTCTGGTCACGTGAAGAGTCTATCCTCTGGTCACGTGAAGAGTCTATCCTCTGGTCACGTGAAGAGTCTATCCTCTGGTCACGTGAAGAGTCTATCCTCTGGTCACGTGAAGAGTCTATCTTTTTGTACCTGCCTGCAAACGCCTAAGCCGCTTTTTGTACCTGCCTGCAAACGCCTAAGCCGCTTTTTGTACCTGCCTGCAAACGTCTAAGCCGCTTTTTGTACCTGCCTGCAAACGCCTAAGCCGCTTTGTACCTGCCTGCAAACGCCTAAGCCGCTTTTTGTACCTGCCTGCAAACGCCTAAGCCGCTTTTGTACTTGTACCTGCCTGCAAACGCCTAAGCCGCTTTTGTACTTGTACCTGCCTGCAAACGCCTAAGCCGCTTTTGTACTTGTACCTGCCTGCAAACGCCTAAGCCGCTTTTGTACTTGTACCTGCCTGCAAACGCCTAAGCCGCTTTTGTACTTATACCTGCCTGCAAACGCCTAAGCCGCTTTTGTACTTGTACCTGCCTGCAAACGCCTAAGCCGCTTTTGTACTTGTACCTGCCTGCAAACGCCTAAGCCGCTTTTGTACTTGTACCTGCCTGCAAACGCCTAAGCCGCTTTTGTACTTGTACCTGCCTGCAAACGCCTAAGCCGCTTTTGTACTTGTACCTGCCTGCAAACGCCTAAGCCGCTTTTGTACTTGTACCTGCCTGCAAACGCCTAAGCCGCTTTTGTACTTGTACCTGCCTGCAAACGCCTAAGCCGCTTTTGTACTTGTACCTGCCTGCAAACGCCTAAGCCGCTTTTGTACTTGTACCTGCCTGCAAACGCCTAAGCCGCTTTTGTACTTGTACCTGCCTGCAAACGCCTAAGCCGCTTTTGTACTTGTACCTGCCTGCAAACGCCTAAGCCGCTTTTTGTACCTGCCTGCAAACGCCTAAGCCGCTTTTTGTACCTGCCTGCAAACGCCTAAGCCGCTTTTTGTACCTGCCTGCAAACGCCTAAGCCGCTTTTTGTACCTGCCTGCAAACGCCTAAGCCGCTTTTTGTACCTGCCTGCAAACGCCTAAGCCGCTTTTTGTACCTGCCTGCAAACGCCTAAGCCGCTTTTTGTACCTGCCTGCAAACGCCTAAGCCGTTTTTTGTACCTGCTTGCAAACACCTAAGCCGTTTTTTGTACCTGCTTGCAAACACCTAAGCCGTTTTTTGTACCTGCTTGCAAACACCTAAGCCGCTTTTTGTACCTGCTTGCAAACACCTAAGCCGTTTTTTGTACCTGCAACAGATGAAACGCTGCAAGAATGTTGATTATTTTACTAATTTCAATACTCTTCTTTTTTTATAAATACCCCATTAATTTATATTCTATTCTTAGGTTGGTGATAACCATGCTTCTATTAAAGGATCCCATTTTAGCACCGCGATAGTGTTACCGAGAAAGGTTGGACCTTTATTATTTATGATAAAATGCGAACATATTTCCAAGTGTCGATGGTGGTGGAGATCGATTTAGCTTCGCCTACACTATCGGCAGCCTTGCTCCGTCCGGCCATTAGTCTTTGTGACATCACCTTTATTCTGTGTCCGTATTTTACTAAAATTGTAATTGAAGAGTTTGGGAAAAAGAAGACATCTTAAAACGAAATCTAGTATTGGGGACAGCGCACAAATATTTTCGGTCCTACGTTCAAAGTCGCTGTATCATTTCAATGCCTATATCGTCGTTGAGAATGCAATTCCGCGTTACTAACATTTTTAAATACCGCGAAAGTACACTTTAACTGATTTAAAATTCAAGGTCAAAGGTCGAAATTGGAGTCCCAACGACGACATACCTATTCTCGTGAATGTATCACGAAAACTCAAACGAATCACTATGCATTATGTCGCCCCAAAGCGAGTCTACACATCAATCCATAATATCACCATTCGCAGTGCGATATGTGGCTATTTCTCATTTCCCGGTAACAAGTGAATGATTGCTGACGCATTTGTGGTCGCTCGCTAGCTAGACAAGTAAACAGTAACTATGTTTTCTATACAGAAAATTCAAACAATATTTTCTATACAGAAAAGTATTTCTCGTTGATTCAGAACATTTTTGGCTGCACATCTCTATTTTATATTCTGGTAAAAGATTTTCGTCTTCCATTTCACTATCTTCCATTTTCATGAAATGTAGTGGCAAATGATAAACTTAGGCCTTACCTGTTATTTTAAATAATAATAATGATGTACCTACTTTGTGAAACAGACTCGAAAAAGTTTGGGTACACAATTTTAATATTATGCGAGACTAACAAATCCAAATTTTTCAGTAGTAGTTTATTGAAATGTCATGCTCAGCTATATGAACTTCTACTGCAGCTGATGAAACGACATTAAATGTTTTGACGCGTATAAAATATGCGCATCATACACGCTGGCATTTGTAGGGCATGTTGGCAAATGTGACTAATATTGACCCACATTTTTAACGTCCCATTGAAATATTCAAGAACCTTTCACGTATTATACGCAGTACACTTGTCCTATCACGATGTTCGGTTTAATGCTCACATTGGGGTGTAAAAAATGTGTACAAGTACACTTCGGTCTCATAATGCTGGCATAAAATTTGTAGGCCGCGGTATTAAAGACTCCTTTATTACGCTAACAACACCTAAACGTGCGTTGCTGTAGTAAAATATGAACTTTCGGTATATTTAAGGGCGTATTATTGACTTGCTTTGTGGTAATAATGTCTGCAGTAAGTAGATAAAATGTAAATGGACTGGTTGATGGATTTTCTGACTGACCATAGACCATAAATAATTACCTTGTCGCCATTTTATTGACTTGCTCAAGTGCCATGATGTTCGAAAATTTCAAATTGATTTTAACCCGCTTCAGGGCGGATTTTCATTATTTATTTTCATTATTTATTTTCATTATTTATTTTCATTATTTATTTTCATTATTTATTTTCATTATTTATTTTCATTATTTATTTTCATTATTTATTTTCATATTTATTTTCATTATTAGGTATTATTTATTTTCATTATTAGGTATTATTTATTTTCATTATTTATTTTCATTATTATTATTTATTTAAGGGACCAATCGGCTAGAAGCATTTCCACGTTGAATTCCAATTGCTAATTCTTTGGCCCGAGAAAAGGCCAGCCCTATGGGTCACGTGAACAGCCGCTTAGCTATGTCCCTAAAAATAAGGTAAGCAGTGCCCGCATGGCGAAGGTTGTTTGTTATATTTACACCGTTTGAGGTTTTCGTCACCTGCAGCAGCCGCCCAGGCACAAAACGACATGCTAGGAAGATGGGATGTCGCAGAGTCCACCTGTCTCCATGTCGACACCTTGCGGGCCAAGTCAAGATACTTGATCTGCTTATCTTTCTCTGCCTTTACGAGGTTTATATCATGCGGGACTTCTATGTCAATAGTCATTGCGCGCCTCTCAGAGCACCCTCATGACTCATGTATGCGGCACAGAGTCATAGGCCTTCTTGTAATCTATCCAACATGTCGACAGATCCTTTCGGGATCGACAAACCTGTTGACTGAGGGCCACGTTAATCAGGATCAGCGCCTTAGTACCGCGGGACCCAATCTTACATCCATTTTGAAAGGGAGACATGAAAGCGTTACTGTCTCCGTGTTGGGTTAAAATTTTAGCTCGCAAAATGGATGTTATAGACCGTCTGCAGACAAGTAATCGGTGTGTAATTTTTTGGCTCTAGTAAAATCAAGTAGAGACTGAAGAATATGGAAACTATTGAAACTATCGGAGCACAATAAAACATGGACTTCATTGAATGACGTATATTCGGAGACTGGTTTGACGTTTACATCATAACTGTACGGGACAACTATAAATGATAGATTGTGATAGAGTTTGTAATGCTAACTTTATTGATATAATGATATAGCTAATTGATACAGTGATCACCTATGATAGAATGATAATTTTAGTATATCGAACTGCTACGATATTATGATAGTGAGTACACGCGACGAGGACCGAACGCGAACTAAGGTAAATTGCGCACGCGGTACAAAACTGCTTATTTAACATAAAATATATGTATTGTACGGGTGGACCGTACATGCTCCCAGGCACGAGAGACTAAGATAAAAATAAGATAAAAATAAGATAAAAATAAACATTAAAAATATAAAAATCAAAATCAAGCATTATAAACATTAAAAATATAAAAATCAAAATCAAGCATTAATTAACAAAATATAATACTTAAAGAAGCAATGATAATCGAAAGCACAATTTGAGTAGATACGCGAAAAACTTAATAGGTAAGTCTCTAAAATGTCTTATTCATTTTCACCGAAAATAGATTCGCGGAACACAGGCGACGTAGCCTTGTTTTGTTTACGCGCACTGATTACACCCGAAATTGTATTGAGCTCAATTTCACTAGGTCCCGATTGCTCATTTAAACTGATACGAGGAACACTGATTACACTAGCACTCTGAAGCTGCTGATGAGTCGAGGGCGCGTGCAGAGGCACGCTGCGCACACGCCGAAGGCGCCGCCACACGTGCACGGCTCCTGCCGCGCACAGGGCGAACACCACTAAGTATATCACCGTGTAGTGATGCACGTCGTGATATGAGAACTCGTCGTGATATGAGAACTCGTCGTCCAAATCTTCATCGATGCTCGGTTCATCTTTCATCTGACTCAATTTATCATGGACTTCCTTTACCAGACCTTGAGTCTCGATGTGAGTATGATCAGACTGTTCGTCGATTGCACCGATAGGTATCGATAAGTTGATTATGTGGTTGATAGGTGGTATATCAATCCTCAGAACGCCTGCCGTAGTCTTCAGAACGTTGGACAGCTTTTTATGTGAGTAAACTGTGTAAGTATCTCCTTTGATGACGCACCCATCGCCGAGCATGATAACACCAGCCTTGTTTAATTGTACGGCCGTAACTTGATACTCGCATATGATTCGTATGGAGCACGGTCCACAACAAAAGTATAAATAAGTGTTTATTTTATTAAGCTCTGTCCAACGGTTTGTGCAGATTGTAGATGCTGTGCTGCAACGATTGGACTGCTGATCTCTGATGCAGAGGTTTTCATCCGATCTCATTTGATAAATCGGACCCTTCAAAGGGCAGATGTATGTTTCTGTGTTATAAAACATACAGGTTTGGACATCGTTCTCCGTCATTGGAATATAAGCGTCCTTTTGTATATTAATTGCGAGAAGATCTGCGATGGCAATTATACTGATCATGTTACTTCCAACCTGCTGCGGAATTGTTATGATTTTGTAGATGTCGTAGCTATCTCTACTCACTAATGGGATTTTAACTTCGAAGAAATAAACTGCTGCATGACTCTGGCTTTGGTCTTTAATAAATGATACAGTTTAGATAAATCCGATTGAATATTATCTATTGGAAGAGTCAATTCTTTTGCTAACTGTCCTATTATGATATTAAGTTCATCCGTCAGCTGTTTAGGTGTTAGTAGGTGGAAATTGAACCCTGTGTATTGTAGGTTCATAATAGTATCCACGATGGTGTCTTGGATGGTTTTCAAGTTCATCAGGACACTGTTGGCAATGATAGATGATACACTAAAGCTGTTAGACATTAGTGATTCTTGAACTCCGTCTTGAATTGAGTTAAATCCCTTTTCTAATATGATCAGGTGCTGATTAAACACCTTGTGATGTCTATCCATCGCATTTTCTACTCTTTTGACGATGTTGTTCTCTGCTTCAACAATAGATGTGTTGTTTTTCCATAAGAAAGCCAAACGCTTTTGATTACGTCTAATTTGTTGGATATCCTTGGCATATTTTTTAGCAAACTCGTCATCTAAGACACCAAACAAACTTCGTGCTATGCTTCCTATAGGATTGATAAGACCGCGCTTATGTCGCACGTTCCCCGAGAACTGCTGACCAAGCAACATGCTATTGTAATGGTCAAGTTCATTGCTACCGTGACGTAATTGCATGAGGATTGCGTCACACTGTGATATCTTTGTTGTATTAGAACATATGTTGCCCAGATGATCCACGTATTTTTTAAGCAGATCTAATCCTTGCCAATAGGGCTCCATGTCATAATATATAATCAACTTCCACTCGTCTCGTTCGAGACGCATATTAGAGATCTTGTCGAAATAAATGCTCTGATTGCTATTCATAGTGCTGTTTTGTAATCACAAGTAGATGGTGTTATGATTAACATTAAAAACATGAGAGCGATGTAAATAAAATTGCTGATTTTTCCCCTCCGACTTCGTCTTGATCTATTTTTCGATGTCTCGTTTTCATTTGACACCGAAGGTTGATTGTTGTTTTCTGTTGGGATATTATTTTGCTCTGTATTGTTTTCAGGTTGTTGATCTTCGTGGACTGGCAACAAGGAAAGTTTCGTGATTGGCCTCTTGATAACCCCATTTTTTGTTTTTACTGATACCACACGAACATAGCTGTCCTTGCCGGGGTGCAGTTTTATGATTCTGCCGAGGGCCCACTTTCCAGGTGGTAAGTTAGCGTCTTGAATGATAACTATGTCGTTGATCTTTAAGTTGGATCGCTGCTGCCGCCACTTGCTACGTGCTGATAACTGACACAGGAACTATAAATGGATCCCACGATTTTACGTCAACCCCAAGGTTTTTAACCGCATTCAGACACTCGTTAGTGGTGTCATACATTTTCTTAATTTGTGAGGCTGACTGCTGTTGCATAGTTGGTAATAATAAAAGGATATTAAGATGAGAACTGAATATTAACTTAGTGTTATTGTATCTGTGGTTCAATATGTCCCAACAGACCTTATAGTTTTCGGTGCTAATATGCAAGTGCTGGATTAGTCTCTCCGGTTCCCCCCTAAGCTTAGCTTTCAAAAACTGCATTTTCTGTGCGCAGGAGATAGAACGGTTATTATGTATTGATTCCGTGAATAAGTCCTTAAATGCTACCCATTGATGATAGTTTCCGTTAAATGTTGGGATGTCCATCGTTGGGGTACTTTTTTCACGGTGAGAGACTGACCACATCTTACTGTTGATAGACTTCTTGATGTCGAGATAAAGTTTTTCATATTTGCTGAACGACTCTTCGTATTCTTCATTTTCTTCAAACAGCTCACTATCAATCTCCCAATGTAATGAGTCTATTGTTGACCATCTTGATTGAACAGTCTGCAAAATATCTTCGAACTCCCATTTCTCAGATATTTTATCTAAATCTATGATAGCAATGGTACGCGAGAATGCCTTAAAATTGCTTTTCTGTTTACGTAGCATCTCTTCCAGTTTACTGCTGTTACCTTGCGAAGTGTAAAAAGTCGGCGACTTGGCTCTAATCTTACTGGTTGATTGCTGTTGATTGTCTCTTGCATCTTGATCTGTAGATCCTGCTCCGGGCCCCTGACTCTTCTCCGCTTCCGCTTCCGCTGCTTGCAATGGTGGTTGCGGAGTAGTCGGTGCTTTGACAATCTTGGGTTCGGTCATGGTGACCTTGTACTGCTGAATGTACGCACGTGTCTCGTTGTAAAACTGTTTGGTTTTCTGATAATAATTTTCTGAGAAATAGCTGTAGCCACGCTCTTCTGATTCTGCCAACCGTATGTGATTGGACTGAAACTCTTCCCAATATTTATCAAGAAGCTCTATACGCTTCTTGATGTAAATAGACGTTTTTCTTTCAGCTCCATCCTTTTTAAAATTGCGCAATAGCTGCTCAATGCCCTGCATAATCTGATTCTGATTTTCGAGTAGGTCCTCCATCTCGGAGATGCTGATGTAGCTTAAGTGATAATAAGCTTGATAAAATGATAGCGAAATCTATGATATTTCTATGAATCCTACTCAAATGTGTATTCCTGGCTTCGTCGACTAAGCTTGGAAAACGATAAAGGTACCTTATGTTGATAAAATGATAAATGATTTTATGCAAGACTTTCTCGAGAATAGACACCCTTTTCAAAAAAATGCTTGATGATAGCTGGTAGTAGTCTATTCTGAATGCTGATGATGCTGTCTGCTGGTGTGGTTGTATGTATGCTGATGCAACAACCACGTGACACGTGCTGCTAACCTTGCGGGCGAGTCCACTTGTACAAATTAGACCAGCCGCTTCGCTGCTGCGATGATAATTAAAGCTCACTCACCGGTATCTGCCGCTTTGTTACCTGGTGGTTGCTACTGACAGTGATAGGTATATCCACTTTTTGATTCGGCGGAATGTTCACACGCACTTCCTGATACACGTGGTAGGTCCCGCCAATACGGTAGCTCGAAGGACCATAAAGTTGTACGGGACAACTATAAATGATAGATTGTGATAGAGTTTGTAATGCTAACTTTATTGATATAATGATATAGCTAATTGATACAGTGATCACCTATGATAGAATGATAATTTTAGTATATCGAACTGCTACGATATTATGATAGTGAGTACACGCGACGAGGACCGAACGCGAACTAAGGTAAATTGCGCACGCGGTATAAAACTGCTTATTTAACATAAAATATATGTATTGTACGGGTGGACCGTACAATAACCATAAAACATTAAAAGGAGTTCCACTATTGACTGTGTGTTGGGGTTTACTATTGAGGTTCCGGGCAGAACTAACTCCTCCAGCTTAGCGGCTCAACAACACTCTCTTCACCACTCATTCGCTCGCTCATCATTTCCTTTCGGACAGGTAACATCTGACAGAATAAATATGTCATGGCAAAAGTACTGGGCTCACAGAGAAATAATGAAAGGAGACATGCCACTCTATGTGAAGAAGAAAGTTATGGATAGTGGTATCCTTCCCTGTCTATCATACGGCTCACAAACATGGACATACACAAAACTGACAAAAGAAAAAATAAGAATATGTCAAGCAGCCATGGAGCGGTCGATTCTAGGAATACGAAAAAAAGATAAAGTACGCCACACCAAGATAAGAGAAAAAACAAAACAACTGGATTTCCTACTTCACTCAATGAAATCAAAGTGGAAGTGGGCAGGACATGTAGCCAGAATGGAAGATGATCGATGGACGAGTCGTGCCGTGACATGGGAGGGACCCAAGGGAAAAAGAGGAAGACCAGTGAGAAGATGGGTCGATGACATCAAAGATATAGCAGGAGAAAAATGCCAAAAGATAGCGAGAGATGGAAAAAAATGGTTGGAGATGGAGGAGACATTTAGGACTCTCATTTAAATTATTTAAATTAGTCGAAAATGATACTTGCTATAGTACAACAATTAAATAGTAATCAAATTAAACAAAGTGAAACCAGGATAGTTAGCAAAAATAAATAAATTTAAATACTAAATGAATAACATAATTACAAGAAAGTGAGAATAAAAAGCATATTTATTGTATGATCTATGCTTACTTCTAATAAATACCTCGGTTGGTCACCGCGGTAGAGCTCGACCATTACCCTCCAGCTTATGCTAGCTTGGAGGAGGCTTTTACCCTTCAGCTTATGCTAGCTTGGAGGAGGCTTTTACTCTTCAGCTTATGCTAGCTTGGAGGAGGCTTTTACCCTTCAGCTTATGCTAGCTTGGAGGAGGCTTTTACCCTTCAGCTTATGCTAGCTTGGAGGAGGCTTTTACCCTTCAGCTTATGCTAGCTTGGAGGAGGCTTTTACCCTTCAGCTTATGCTAGCTTGGAGGAGGCTTTTACCCTTCAGCTTATGCTAGCTTGGAGGAGGCTTTTACCCTTCAGCTTATGCTAGCTTGGAGGAGGCTTTTACCCTTCAGCTTATGCTAGCTTGGAGGAGGCTTTTACCCTTCAGCTTATGCTAGCTTGGAGGAGGCTTTTACCCTTCAGCTTATGCTAGCTTGGAGGAGGCTTTTACCCTTCAGCTTATGCTAGCTTGGAGGAGGCTTTTACCCTTCAGCTTATGCTAGCTTGGAGGAGGCTTTTACCCTTCGGGGGTCCATAAAAGACAAATCAGATGAATTTGGGTTGTAAACTGTTTAGATAAAAACAATAAGTAAATTTAAAAACTCATCAATTCATTAAAAATAAACTAATTTGTAATAAATGCGATCAAATTTGCAATCATTAACATAAATCTAAAAATATTATAAATAAAATTTTTAAATTTACTTATATTTTTATGTTTGTCGCATCATGGGTGGCCGAGATGCGAAACATAGGATCCTCTTCGTAGTCCGACATAGTTTTGGATAGGTGTGGACTAGGGCTTGCAAATATTCGACAATTTTGCAATTCGAATATTCGATATTTTTTTGGGGCATATTCGAATAATTCGAATATTGTTCAAATATTAAATAAAAAAATTAAGTTTTATAGAAATCATGTTCTTTAATTTCTAAATAGTCTTTATTCTCTAAATCAAAATAATACTATTTAAAGCTAACGCAATGTTACAAAAACAATTAAAATATTTTTATTCTGTTATAAGAACACAAAGGATTAGAATAGCTAACATTAAACTGCAAATAATCAACTAGTTTCATCAAATAACATAGCTAACACAATAATCAACGTATTTTTTTGGAACCATTTTAATGGTCAACTTAATTGTACTGATAATATGAAATATTAATACACCACAATGTTATTCTAATATAATATTCGCAAAAATTAGAAACAAATGCTTAAAATGTTTTAAAATAAACCATAGTTATCAAAATAAACTAATTTTGTTTTGTGTTTCAACCTTGGACACAAACACAACACAGTCTTATAAAATCGGTTATGAATATTGTAATAATATAATAAAATAAAATCAAACAAAACAATAACAAGTAAGTAACGCAATTAAACCTTCGATGCAAAATCGTTTTCTTAATGTTAAATAATCAATGTCACACTAACAACGTAGTAAGTAATCCTGTAGTAAGTTAACACTCGTAACGCCCGCGCGTCGAACGACGTTGATCGTTGACCTTGTTTGGACGGCGTGCATGAACGTTGAATTTTGTGTGCACATCAGATTGTTGAGTTTTGTTTTCTAGGAATCGGTCGAATTTTCGAATATCGTAAAATTTCTATTCGAATATTTGAAACAGTTGATTATTCGAATAATTCGAATATTCGAATGTTCGAATGCAAGCCCTAGTGTGGACGTTATCGTCGAACAAAAGATTATTTGATTTAAATGACAATAATTTATTCCAAGTAACAGCAGAAACAAACACGTGCGTTGGTACTGAGTGTTCAGCTGAGAATGTCTGTTGCCAACTGCTATCAAAGACTTGTAGCTAGGAATTAAACAGAAAGTTGCTAGATTGAGTAATTTTTTCTCCCTAAAAAGTAGCTAGAAGTAGCTAAACCCGATGACAATAAAGCCCGTTCTATCGTGATTACTGAGGATCACACTGTGATCTTCTGATGAATTCTTTGATATTTATTGCATTTAAAGTATAATATTAACGAAATAAAACACTGTAGAATCAGCTATAAACTTTAATAAAATTACAAAATCATATAAGACAATATTCTGAATATTATATTAAACCCGTTTTATATAACTTTTATATACTTTTTATATTTAGTTATTTAGGGACGAGAGTAAGATGTAGAAGGTTGGGAGTACTGGGAAGATAAAGATAAATCTTGTTCAGCTGCACTTGATTTTGAATATTTTTCCATAGTACCCATTTTTTGAAGTACGGATTTAGGAAGGACGTAGTTGTGACAGCATTGGCCGCTTTTCCTGAGCGAATCTCTTATGCATAGGATAGAATTAAGAGTTATTAAACTCATTCCATTCCTCTGTTTATTTTTTATTTTTACCAAATTCATTTGGGAGAATAATCTTTCTACCTCAGCATTTGAATGCGGAAGTGAAAGACTTGCTATAGCGAGTTCACTTATGTCTTCAAGTATATTATCTCCAGAAGCATTTTTTATCTCCAGAAGCATTTTTTATCTCCAGAAGCATTTTTTATCTCCAGAAGCATTTTTTATCTCCAGAAGCATTTTTTATCTCCAGAAGCATTTTTTATCTCCAGAAGCATTTTTTATCTCCAGAAGCATTTTTATACTTTTTAACTTCCACCCAAAACGGTATAATATCTTGCGATACCCATTTGAACGAATGAAGAATATGCCACTGTTGCATTATCTTATCTATTTTTTCTGGTGCGAATCCCAAAATTTCATCAAGATTCATAATATCGTTCGTTTTGATGGGTTTTACTGCCTCTTCAGGACTTAGTAACAGCATAAATTCTAATTGTTTATAGTTTTCTGGAAGCCTTTGTTGTAATTCTGTAACCAGGCGCTTTAAAAATGTGACGCAGCGTTGTCTTATTGCATTTGAAGTCCCAGAATCAAACGAGTGTTTAGTTATTTCTGTTTCAAACATATAACCAAGAAACGGCCTAGGGTGTAAATCCGTATCAGTTATGGGATCCAAAATGTTCCTCTGTTGGCATTAAAATTCTCTGGCTTACTGACTGTATAAGTGTTTTTAGAGTATTCAGCAGTTTTAATGGGTCAGAATCGTCGCTCTCAAATGCCTTAATTGCAATCTGAACATCATTCAAAATGCTTCTTAAAAATATCAGATATAAATAGTTTTGGTTATCCTCAAGCATACTGTATATTAGTTCAGCAGTGTAACAATTTTCATTTCCTCTTACCAAGTTAAAATGCAATTTCAACTCTTCCCATTGCGATAAAATTCTTGTAACTGCTGGCTCTATCGACAGCCAACGAGTATCGCACACCTTTGTTCTCCACAGTTAATAAGCTCATTTTTTTTTTATATTCATCTCTCCATTTGGGAGCTTATAAATTTCTCTAACTAGAAATTATATATTTCTTGGCAGAGAATTTTCAGACGAGTTTCACATGAGTCACTGCAAGCTGTAACGAGTGACAGACACAGCGTATGAGTATCAAATGTTGTAGACCATAGTCACGTTTTAATATAGCATGTACGCCGTTGTTGATCCCTGTCATAACTGATGCGTTGTCTGTGCCTATTCCAATCATTTGATTAATATTTAACTTATGATTCTCCAAACAAGCAACTAAACCATCCACAATGCCTTTTGCATCTGCCCTTTCGATAGAAATCAGCTCCTTCTTGTGTATTGCTATAATACCTAATTACAAGGCCAAGATGTTTACTGACGCTCACACCACACACACACACAGACACACACACACACACACAGACTCATCTAGTAAAATACTGAACTTCTGCTTCCCAATATCGTCCAAAAGGAACTTTTGGACGATATTGGGCGAAAGTGTGAAGCTAACACGTTTTTCATTATTTCTGTGCATTTCGTTCTATGCAACTTTAACCCATCGGTGGCTTCATAGCTCGCCTAAGTGGTCCACACTCATAGTAGAACAATGTTCTGCGACAAATAACGTCAAAGCGCCTTCAGCTTCATCAGAAGGCCTGCTTGAACTTTCTTTGGCAATAACTTTGAATATAATTTCTTTATTACCTGTAAAATGTAAATAAAAATAATTATTTTTTATAGAATAGGAAACTGATGAGAATAATACAAAATAATATTATTCCTAACTTGTGATCAGTATCACATGTGTTTTGTATTTCAAAATCTCTAAAATTTTAACGGTATAAATATTACTCTAAAGATTGTAATGTCGCCATGCGCTGGTATCACTACGCTAATGTTGTAGTGCAACCTGCCAAAGCGTTTTTGGCCACAGAGCCACAGAGCGCTCCGTTGATCCGTTCAAATGTGATCGAACGCTCCGTTGATCCGTTCAAATGTGATCGAACGCTCCGTTGATCCGTTCAAATGTGATCGAACGCTCCGTTGATCCGTTCATATGTGATCGAACGCTCCGTTGATCCGTTCAAATGTGATCGAACGCTCCGTTGATCCGTTCAAATGTGATCGAACGCTCCGTTGATCCGTTCAAATGTGATCGAACGCTCCGTTGATCCGTTCAAATGTGATCGAACGCTCCGTTGATCCGTTCAAATGTGATCGAACGCTCCGTTGATCCCTTCAAATTTGATCGAACGCTCCGTTGATCCGTTCAAATGTGATCGAACGCTCCGTTGATCCGTTCAAATGTGATCGAACGCTCCTTCTGGTTTGTTCTGTATTCTGAGGGTTTGAACGTCTGTCTCTCGTTCAACCTGAAGGTCCTAAGGTTCGAAATCGGACCGCACCAATACGTGAAATTTTCAAAAATAAAATATCGAACTATATCACCTACCTGTCTTGAGTTCCACTTTTTGCTTATGTTTTTTCGTCTGGGCGTGTTTCTTAATATCGAACAGCTTAGCAAGTATTTCCATTGAACAATATAAACAAAATGCTTTTGTTGAATCTCCACTTGCTGGTTTTAACCACTCATCCACATTTTCCCACTCCGATCTATACTTCTGTGCGTAATTTTTTTTTTTACGCTAAATCCATTTTCACAATGAATATTATTTACTTGAACACAAAAGGAACAAACTGTTTTATTCCGACCACCAACTTATTCCGACCACCAACTTATTCCGACCACCAACTTATTCCGACCACTAACTTATTCCGACCACCAACTTATTCCGACCACCAACTTATTCCGACCACCAACTTATTCCGACCACCAACTTATTCCGACCACCAACTTATTCCGACCACCAACTTATTCCGACCACCAACTTATTCCGACCACCAACTTATTCCGACCACCAACTTATTCCGACCACCAACTTATTCCGACCACCAACTTATTCCGACCACCAACTTATTCCGACCACCAACTTATTCCGACCACCAACTTATTCCGACCACCAACTTATTCCGACCACCAACTTATTCCGACCACCAACTTATTCCGACCACCAACTTATTCCGACCACCAACTTATTCCGACCACCAACTTATTCCGACCACCAACTTATTCCGACCACCAACTTATTCCGACCACCAACTTATTCCGACCACCAACTTATTCCGACCACCAACTTATTCCGACCACCAACTTATTCCGACCACCAACTTATTCCGACCACCAACTTATTCCGACCACCAACTTATTCCGACCACCAACTTATTCCGACCACCAACTTATTCCGACCACCAACTTATTCCGACCACCAACTTATTCCGACCACCAACTTATTCCGACCACCAACTTATTCCGACCACCAACTTATTCCGACCACCAACTTATTCCGACCACCAACTTATTCCGACCACCAACTTATTCCGACCACCAACTTATTCCGACCACCAACTTATTCCGACCACCAACCGAGTCTACCGATGATGGTCAATAGAATGAAAGAAAATAAAAACAAATAAAAACAAAGACGTAGTCTAGTATGATAGTAGTTAAGGGGACTCCCCACAGTCCAAAATTCACACAAACGAAGGAATCCCCATTAGGGGATTTCATCGATGTTATATCGATACATCGATTGTTTTTTTTAACAAATTAGTTATGAATAAAGCACATAAAAAAATACAATTTGAAATAGCTGACAAAAATTTTAGATTCTAAAAGGATTATAAGGATATAACAGACATCAATTTAAGGTTGAAGCGTAGTGAGTGGCACGAAATTTGAAATAAAACGTAGTTTTTTGTAGTTTTCGTAAGTAGAATGCAGTGATGTTTTTTTGTTGGTTCGCGAGGAAAACTTATGCAGATACAATTATTTTACCCTTTGGTTTATTATAAAACTGATCCAAATTTAAATTAATTGAAATTTCGTGCCACTCACTACGCTTCGACTTTAAGGGATAAAATTATGAAGTTAGTTATTATCACGACAAACGAATTTAAAAAACTAAAAACAAAGTCCATCCTTCTCTTTTCGCTTCCCGCACAAAACGACACTTCCCGCACAAAACGACACTTCCCGCACAAAACGACACTTCCCGCACAAAACGACACTTCCCGCACAAAACGACACTTCCCGCACAAAACGACACTTCCCGCACAAAACGACACTTCCCGCACAAAACGACACTTCCCGCACAAAACGACACTTCCCGCACAAAACGACACTTCCCGCACAAAACGACACTTCCCGCACAAAACGACACTTCCCGCACAAAACGACACTTCCCGCACAAAACGACACTTCCCGCACAAAACGACACTTCCCGCACAAAACGACACTTCCCGCACAAAACGACACTTCCCGCACAAAACGACACTTCCCGCACAAAACGACACTTCCCGCACAAAACGACACTTCCCGCACAAAACGACACTTCCCGCACAAAACGACACTTCCCGCACAAAACGACACTTCCCGCACAAAACGACACTTCCCGCACAAAACGACACTTCCCGCACAAAACGACACTTCCCGCACAAAACGACACTTCCCGCACAAAACGACACTTCCCGCACAAAACGACACTTCCCGCACAAAACGACACTTCCCGCACAAAACGACACTTCCCGCACAAAACGACACTTCCCGCACAAAACGACACTTCCCGCACAAAACGACACTTCCCGCACAAAACGACACTTCCCGCACAAAACGACACTTCCCGCACAAAACGACACTTCCCGCACAAAACGACACTTCCCGCACAAAACGACACTTCCCGCACAAAACGACACTTCCCGCACAAAACGACACTTCCCGCACAAAACGACACTTCCCGCACAAAACGACACTTCCCGCACAAAACGACACTTCCCGCACAAAACGACACTTCCCGCACAAAACGACACTTCCCGCACAAAACGACACTTCCCGCACAAAACGACACTTCCCGCACAAAACGACACTTCCCGCACAAAACGACACTTCCCGCACAAAACGACACTTCCCGCACAAAACGACACATGTCGACAGCTACAGTTATATACCTCTGCCGTTGGCAAGATGCCGCTCGTGTGTATGAGCGCTAATGTTTGACAGTTCATACTATAGATGACGTTATTAGTTAGACGAAAGTCAATTCAATGAAGGGAGAACTTATATGACTAAATTAAAGAAGAAATTAATTCAAATACATCGTTCTAAAATACAAAGTACATATTTGTAGAATGGTATTACCTCTTCCATTAACTGGATGTTGATGTATTAACAAAACATCGATATCATTCGATGTATTGATACTTTACATCGAGTGTTTTTAGTACATCGATGTATATCGTCCATCACTCCGCCACCATCACTTTATCTTTTCATTTTTTTACTGCTGTACTTACAAAAAAAATCTTAAAACCAATAGTTGCTAGAAAAAGTTGCTAAAAAATTTAGCTACAAGTTTATAAAAATTGTAGCTGCCTGACATAAAAAAATTGCTAAATCTAGCTATAAAGTAGCTAACTTGGCAACACTCCGTCTGCATACTCTGGCCCCCGCCAGTTCTCGCTGTCTCCCCTCTACCGACGATCGTGTCCAAGCGGTTTGGCGCGCTTGCGTTTCCGGTCACGTGACTATTAGTTCTCGAGTCAATTTGTTAGATGGCGCTGTCTGTTGTACCGTAGCGCTGTCTGTTGTACCGTAGCGCTGTCTGTTGTACCGTAGCGCTGTCTGTTGTACCGTAGCGCTGTCTGTTGTACCGTAGCGCTGTCTGTTGTACCGTAGCGCTGTCTGTTGTACCGTAGCGCTGTCTGTTGTACCGTAGCGCTGTCTGTTGTACCGTAGCGCTGTCTGTTGTACCGTAGCGCTGTCTGTTGTACCGTAGCGCTGTCTGTTGTACCGTAGCGCTGTCTGTTGTACCGTAGCGCTGTCTGTTGTACCGTAGCGCTGTCTGTTGTACCGTAGCGCTGTCTGTTGTACCGTAGCGCTGTCTGTTGTACCGTAGCGCTGTCTGTTGTACCGTAGCGCTGTCTGTTGTACCGTAGCGCTGTCTGTTGTACCGTAGCGCTGTCTGTTGTACCGTAGCGCTGTCTGTTGTACCGTAGCGCTGTCTGTTGTACCGTAGCGCTGTCTGTTGTACCGTAGCGCTGTCTGTTGTACCGTAGCGCTGTCTGTTGTACCGTAGCGCTGTCTGTTGTACCGTAGCGCTGTCTGTTGTACCGTAGCGCTGTCTGTTGTACCGTAGCGCTGTCTGTTGTACCGTAGCGCTGTCTGTTGTACCGTAGCGCTGTCTGTTGTACCGTAGCGCTGTCTGTTGTACCGTAGCGCTGTCTGTTGTACCGTAGCGCTGTCTGTTGTACCGTAGCGCTGTCTGTTGTACCGTAGCGCTGTCTGTTGTACCGTAGCGCTGTCTGTTGTACCGTAGCGCTGTCTGTTGTACCGTAGCGCTGTCTGTTGTACCGTAGCGCTGTCTGTTGTACCGTAGCGCTGTCTGTTGTACCGTAGCGCTGTCTGTTGTACCGTAGCGCTGTCTGTTGTACCGTAGCGCTGTCTGTTGTACCGTAGCGCTGTCTGTTGTACCGTAGCGCTGTCTGTTGTACCGTAGCGCTGTCTGTTGTACCGTAGCGCTGTCTGTTGTACCGTAGCGCTGTCTGTTGTACCGTAGCGCTGTCTGTTGTACCGTAGCGCTGTCTGTTGTACCGTAGCGCTGTCTGTTGTACCGTAGCGCTGTCTGTTGTACCGTAGCGCTGTCTGTTGTACCGTAGCGCTGTCTGTTGTACCGTAGCGCTGTCTGTTGTACCGTAGCGCTGTCTGTTGTACCGTAGCGCTGTCTGTTGTACCGTAGCGCTGTCTGTTGTACCGTAGCGCTGTCTGTTGTACCGTAGCGCTGTCTGTTGTACCGTAGCGCTGTCTGTTGTACCGTAGCGCTGTCTGTTGTACCGTAGCGCTGTCTGTTGTACCGTAGCGCTGTCTGTTGTACCGTAGCGCTGTCTGTTGTACCGTAGCGCTGTCTGTTGTACCGTAGCGCTGTCTGTTGTACCGTAGCGCTGTCTGTTGTACCGTAGCGCCATCATCCACGACATGTTTATATATTTTTAATTGCATGATACCTATTTTAATCAATCTGTAATCTATCTAAATTATTCTTTTTATGAATTTGTAATCTTTGAAATGAAATTAATTAATGAAATTAACTTGCAATTTTTATAATCTAATATATTAAATCTACAATTACAAAAAAGAAATAAAAAAATTAATCAAAAATACCGTAATCAAATTGTAATTTACTTCAGATTTACCCCTCAAATTGCATGACAACCTACTATTATATAAGTACTGTAAGAGATCCTTATGGAGGATTCTTACTGGTACCGGGATATGCGTGATTGTAATAGGTTTATTCTATAAATAAAAGCACTGAAACTCAGTACTGGTTATATTATCAGAGATCAGGGTAGGAAGACCTAATTTCAATTTCAAAACGAGAGTGTTCCGTCTTAGAGTATAATATCTAATGGCTATTATCTCAGAAACACATCAGATCTCCACATGAGCTACGCCCTCTTCATGAATAAAATAAACCTATCGGAAGGTCCCTACTCTAAAGGCGGAAATGATGATGGGGACGTCTCAGGACGAGATGGTTCAGTCTCAGGACGAGATGGTTCAGTCTCAGGACGAGATGGTTCAATCCATGACGCATGGGATAAACAATTAACTATTTAATTATACCTTTTATCCTTCCTTTTTTTTACATTATCCTACCAAACTCTTTGCAAATGACCTTTTCAAAATTAAAAATTGTTTAAAATTATCTAGCTTAAAAATTACACACATCAAATTCAAATTGACATGACGCTATAAGCATTAATCTATTTACGTGCACAATATCTCTAAATCTTCTGTTATTTAACTTCCTAATTACATAATTTACATCTGGTTTGGTTCAAAATTCCTTACTTTTGCTTTCCTATGATATACAGCCTTTTGCTTTCCTATGATATACAGCCTTTTGCTTTCCTATGATATACAGCCTTTTGCTTTCCTATGATATACAGCCTTTTGCTTTCATATACAGCCTTTTGCTTTACTTGTGCCTTACCTATATTAATAATCGCACGCCTCGTCAAATCTGTCTGAATGTTGCGTCTGCCTACATAATCTATCACATGATTACGACTATCAACATTGACCATCATATCAGTCCTAAAACTGGGTTCCCTAGCATACATCAACATATGTGGTGAAAACCTAGTACTAGCCAAACCAACGGGATATAACTACACCAATTTCGTTAATCAGCAGAAACATACATGGACAACATCTGTGTTAAAGTTCTATTAAATCTTTCTACTAAACCATTACACGCTGGATGAAATGCTGTGGTGAAACGTGATTTAGCTCCAAAATAGCTAACCGTATCTTTCACCAAACGTGAAGTGAAAACAGACCCCCTATCCGATATCACTTCTTTCACTCCACCGAAACGACAGAACACCTCTTCAATCAGAAACTCACTTATTTTCTGCGCTGTCGCTCTAGGAACCGCTCTGCAGACCGCATACCTCGTAGCATACTCACACAAACAATAACATACCTAATACCTATTTTCTCCATCAGCTGGTTCACTTGCACCGGCTGTAGCTGTGCTACCTGAGCTACCTGATTAGTCTTCTTTCGCTCCTGACATAAAACACAACTTTTCACATAATTATCTACCTCCTTCTCCACATCTTTCACAAAATAACTATCTCTAAATTTGGCGAGGGTCTTCGCTAACCCGAAATGACCTCCGGACACAGCGGACACTCCCGCTTCATCATTCAACGTCTGTGTTCTTGGGTGATTGGCTGCTTGGCTGCTTGTGTGTCCCTCAATCTGGGGACATTATTTTGCGAGCGATAATCTCTGTTGGATGTATATACAATTCTGGGCCTAAGGTTATATCGGGGAGTATAATAGTGATCCCCAACGGCATGTTGTGGGGCACCCGCCGAAGACGACGGTGATGGCGCGGTCTCGGTGAGGCGACAACACGCTGCTCTTTATCTGACGACGGCCGCTGGAAACTGACCCTATGAAATGAACCATGAGGCGGTTCAATTGGCAAATTAGCTGATACAATACGCGTAGGCTCCCCGAAAATGTCCAGAATCTGGCTGATGGTTTCTTGCAGCTCCTTCCGGGACGCATACAATCTTGACCCCAGCTTTAACTTCCAATCTGGCATCAAACTCTTAAGAAAAACTCTAACAAATACTCTTAAGAAAATCTCTAACAAATATTTTGTCGTCGGTAATTCAATAAAATAAGTTTGTAAATCTTGTCGTATATTATAAAAATTTTCCATGTAATCAACATTACGGTTGAATTCAGACCTTAAGAGGTCACATATTGTATTAAAGTCTTGGCTCTCGATGTAAATGCATTTAAAATAAGCCAAAGCAGGACCTTCAAGAAAGGCTCCTATAATGAATTTAAAACCACTCTCTGGCCATCTATTCATCGTTGCTGTGCCTCGAAAGCTTGACAAAAGACATCGGGCTGATCCCGGATACCCGGATATTATTCGCACGGCGCCTTTGCACCTTATTCGCACGGCGCCTTTGCACCTTATTCGCACGGCGCCTTTGCACCTTATTCGCACGGCGCCTTTGCACCTTATTCGCACGGCGCCTTTGCACCTTATTCGCACGGCGCCTTTGCACCTTATTCGCACGGCGCCTTTGCACCTTATTCGCACGGCGCCTTTGCACCTTATTCGCACGGCGCCTTTGCACCTTATTCGCACGGCGCCTTTGCACCTTATTCGCACGGCGCCTTTGCACCTTATTCGCACCACAAGAGTGCTTTATTCTGCTTCTCCAAAATATGAGGGCGTGAACCGGTTGCCTCCACCACTATGTAAGAGATCCTTATGGAGGATTCTTACTGGTACCGGGATATGCGTGATTGTAATAGGTTTATTCTATAAATAAAAGCACTGAAACTCGGTACTGGTTTATATTATCAGATACTTGTAGTGTGCCCGTGACAAGAGCAGGCTAGGAAGACCTAATGTCAAATTCAAAACAATACAAGTCTACTATTCAAACTTATTCTAGAAGTTTGCTGAGTGTTCCGTCATAGAGTATAATATCTAATGGCTATTATCTCAGAAACACATCAGATCTCCACA
The DNA here is from genome assembly GCA_947361185.1 of Charanyca ferruginea. NCBI lineage: Eukaryota > Metazoa > Arthropoda > Insecta > Lepidoptera > Noctuidae > Charanyca > Charanyca ferruginea. Next base: position 3,029,731 of record OX376065.1, read on the forward strand.
GTACTTACTGAAAAATTAATTTAAATTCAATTTTATTCAATTCTATTATATAAAATTGGTAACTAAGAAATGAAATTATTATTATTATTATTCTCATTTATTCATTTATTTACATATTTCGTTATATTTTTAAATATTAGTAAAAAATAATAAATAAAAACATTTAAAAATATAAAAAATAGTAGCCCACCGGTATCGGGAACAGGGTCCAAGCTACCGGCCACCGGCCACCGGGGCCATTTTCGCCAGGCTGCTCTACTGGCAGCCCTGATTTGTTTTTTTAGGTATTTTGGGTTTCTTTGTAAAGTTAGCCTGGAATTTTTGGCTCTGTTGAATTGTTTGCGTACCGCTAGCCTGAGCTTACCCGCATTCCACCAAGAGTTTCCCTGGCCCTTGGCGTTCGGGTCGATGTTTAGAAGTGTTTGGTGCCTGGCTAGTAAGGAGGCCAAAAGTCGTTTGTAGCCAGGTACGTTTGTTCGGCGTGGATTGCGCCTTGGTTCGGGTTTGATTGCGCCTTGGTTCGGGTTTGATTGCGCCTTGGTTCGGGTTTGATTGCGCCTTGGTTCGGGTTTGATTGCGCCTTGGTTCCGCCTTGGTTCGGATTTGATTGCGCCTTGGTTCGGGTTTGATTGCGCCTTGGTTCGGGTTTGATTGCGCCTTGGTTCGGGTTTGATTGCGCCTTGGTTCGGGTTTTTTTTGTGTTAGCCGCGCTTTCTGAGGCTGGGGTTAGGTCAATAATTATTTGTTCGCGGGCTGTGACCCAAGTGGGTTCCGAGCCACGATTTATGATGTTGAGGTTAGTAGAGAATAGATACGTGCACAATACCTCGCCCCTGGAGTTCCATTCAGCCCCAAAGCGGGTGATGAGCATTTGAGTCCGTGCAGATGACCAGGCTCAGGTTGGCATCTTCGCAGTGCTTCACCAGGTCAGTCATCTCTTTTGGTGGGCAGTCTTCATGTTCGCCTGGTCAATGTTGAGCCTGACGGCTGTCAGATCTCTGAAACAGAATTGTGTGAGTGTTGTGGAAGGTAAATCTTTGGGTATATACATAGACACAGGTTCGTGGTTTGTCTGTGCTCAGTGTATCAAGAATTAACTTACCTCCGATGTTACTGAGGCCGCATATTCTGTTGTTTCTGCTTTGGCTTTGTGTCTCTACCTATTGACAAAATTTCGCCATTCTTAATATCAACCTTGAGGATGACCTCACTTTGGTTTGAATTTAAAAATGATAGGGGCAATATACGGCATCCACGCAGGGTCCCTCTAGAAATAAAACTAGGTTGCAGGGGTTGTAACATGCAAGAAAGTAATTCGCTATAAACTATAATTCATTTAAAAAATTACATGCATATCTGATTTCCTACAGAAAATTTACACAAACGTCATAAAAAAATATTGGGGTGGATGACATAAGTATATATCAATCCTTAAGAAAAAATAAATACTTAGTTTCTTCCTCACGGAAATATTGTTACATTTCAAGAAACAAAATCAGTTTTTTAAATTTTTTCTTAATTCATACAAAATCTGTTTTTTCACATTTTTCTTAATTCTTGTAAATAAAAGTGAAAATCGAACTTATTATCGAACTTATTGTTTCATTGCCAGCATGGTTACAAATACGATATTTTAGCTTAGACTTTAATTTTCCTACCTACTAGATAGTAGGTATAATATAGAAAATTAATGTAGTCTAACAATGGATCTCCATTAAATTGTGACCCTTGGAACGAATAAAATTAATAAAGTATCCTGATAAAAGTTAGAGGCCAAAGTCACATCATGTGGTCACGGCTATGGATCAGCTATCGAAAATTTATCACTTCGTCGACTTCAGAAACAATTTTAGTTCAGCAATGAATGATGGGCACCTATTCTTTTTCGGAGTTCGTAAACTTTCGAAATAGGTTTCTTTGATTGTTTTAGTTGTTGAGCTTTCCTTTTTTCAATCGTTTTCGACAATAAATTTTATTATGAGTTTGTCTTTAAAGATACTTTTGTCTTTAAAGATACTTTTGTCAAAAACTTCTGTGTCTTCCGTATCATATTCATCATTATTCCTGGTGCGTTTACGAATAAATAAACTCACAAATACAAACAACTACCTGTAAGTCATACAAATATAGCTCAGTGCGGAAATTGAACCTGAGACACGTAGTAGTTAATTGCTGAGCCCCTGTGGTTGGCCACATGACAGGGGCTCAGCAATTGCCTTGCTGTAAATAAATTAATAAAACAACGATGTATGTGCTTACCTTATAATTGACTAGTCTCTGCTCGTGACTTTGTCTGCGTCAATTTCAGAATTTAGCCAAGGGATAATATAGGAATATTATCCACAGAACAACAAAATTGAGATAAAAATACGGATGTATGCTTTGCTGAGGCTAAAACAGATTGTTCTTAAACAATTGTACGCAAACGTATAGCCTCCGTGATGCTTCGAGTGCGCGAACCCATTATAGACACAGGGGGTTGATTGTACTGTTGTGCGTTACAAGAACAGTGTGCACGAGGTTTCCCCGCCAACAATTTTAAATTTTAGATAAGTTTTAGAGTTTTAATTTAAACAATTAAATGCTTAATAAATGTTGAGCTAGAACAATATAAAATGAATATATTTATTATAAAGGTGTATGTGAAATTAGATAACCTATACCTATGTAGGTACATCTTTATTTTTGTGAATTTATATATTTATTTAATTTTAATAAAAAATAATATTTATGCCATGATTGTCATCTCTTCACCAATTCAAAGTCAAAGTCAAGTTTTTTTTCACTTAGACCGTTTAAAGCCTCTAGTTCTAGTTTGAAATCGAGTTTCCCGTTCCAAGCGGTAGTTTCGTATGAAGAAGAATAGCAAGAAACTCCATAAATCACTCACCTTTCACTTTGTTGTAATCCTCATTTGATTTGTATTTTTTGTGTTGTAATGTGTCTTTTGTGAGCACCGAAAAAATATTTTATCTATCTATCTGTCATAATTGCTAACAATATTTGGTAAAAATACAGAAATTATATACTACTCAAAACAAAATAAGGGCCACGAGGTATTTTGTCTGTACCATGAAAATAATAAAACCAATATATATTTTTTGTCTCCATAACGAAAACTAATGTTGTTTTTACCATCTGGACCAATAAATTTATTCAAATAATAATGAAAGAAAGAAGAAAGAAAGAAAGAGAGTTTTTTCTTTCTTTTGAAAGAAAGAGTTTTTTCCTTCTTTTGAAAGAAAGTTTTTTCTTTCTTTTGAAAGAAAGTTTTTTCTTTCTTTTGAAAGAAAGTTTCTTTCTTTTGAAAGAAAAAACACATTTTAGGTTAAAAATAAAAACAACGTAAAGTTACTGAAAACAAAAGAAAAAACACATTTTAGGTTAAAAATAAAAACAACGTAAAGTTACTGAAAACAAAAGAAAATACTCCATGCTCATCTTTTAGTAACGGGTATGATCCCCTCGTTTAGCTACGCACTCCTGAAGCCTGGAGTGCATGCTCTCAATCAAATGCCTGACATTTTCCATTGGAATCTCTTCCCAGGTCCTTATCCCGCCCCAAATCATTACATTTGGACCACCAAAACGATCGACTTCATGGATGCAGGCTTCTGAAAATCTCTCGCCGCGTCTTCTCCATACCCTAATATGCCGATCGTCGTTAAAAAAATTAACTTTGCATTCGTCTGTGAAGAGCACCATGCCCCATTGGTTTATGTCCCAGTCCAAATGTTGACGGGAAAATCTTAAACGATTTGCACGATGATTTCTGGTTAATGGAACACGGACAACTCGCCTCCTTGATGCCTGCTGGTCTTCATGCAATCGATTACGAATAGTTTGGTCTTCATGCAATCGATTACGAATAGTTTGGTCACTGACACGAGTACTCGTTGTCAGCCGTAAACGATTTTGCAGCTTGCGGGCCGTCGTCGTGCGATCTTGGCGCGCACTTAATCGAATGTAACGATCCTCTTGAGCTGTTGTAATGCGAACTCTGCCCGAACCAGGTCTTCTTCTAACACTGCCGGTCTCTTGGAAACTATTCCATAGATTTTGAATAGCTCTTCGAGAAAATCCCAATTGCAAACCCACAGATCGCTGCGAATGACCTTCTTCAATCATTGTAACGGCTCTGGTTGCTGTCAGCGAGTCCATATGACGCCTGCGTGCTTGTGGCATTTAGCAAAAGATGTTTCTGACTCGAGATATCAATGAACTCTGATAATTTCTAAAGTCAGCGAGTCCATATGACGCCTGGCGTGCTTTTGTGGCATATTGCAAAAGATGTTTCTGACTCGAATCAATGAACTCTGATAATTTCTAATAAACCAAGAAGCTAAGGAAAGCAAAACGTCAAAGAAAATGGAATCAAAATTTTCAAAAAGGATTTTAAATCAAATTTTATTTAAAATTGTTGCCAGCATTAGATGAATACTACAATATTAAAAAGTTTAGGTATCAAAACTCAATATTTTACTACTTTCAATATTTTTCAAATGTTTAATAAATTACACTAAAATGAAAAAATACCTCGTGGCCCTTATTTTGTTTTGAGTAGTATATTTTTATGTGAATACGATGTACCTTGCATACAAACCAATATCTTTGAGTATGTTCAAAGTATACCTAATAAGTTAAGAAATGACAGCTAAGTTAAGAAATGACAGCTAAGTTACGTTCATAGATACATAGTGTTCACATATTAGTTGACTGGTAGAGAATACCCAAGGCATTAAATCCGCCTTTGTGGCTTTGTGCTTTTGTGCATGAAGTACCTATAAATAAATAATAATTATCTATATGTGTGCCAAATGATTTCGTACACCCATCCGTTTAAGCATTAAAGAGTAACAGACATCCATCCTCACAAACTATCGCGATTATAATAATATAGTACGATTGAAAATATTTGCCGAGATCACTGGTATATTCGCTTGCCTAATCATTCATGTATAATTTAATGTTAACTAGTACATAAATTCGGTCTAAATTGTTATAGGAAATCCTCGACCCGGATTTGAAATTAATACTTGAATAGTCATTGATATTTCTCGGGTATCCAATTTCATTACGTATCTACTTGAAATAAAAATATTACGAGAAACTCTGTCATTGCTTTGTTATTGTTTCTCTTTCATTAGTGCCAATTTACAATGGAGCTATGCATATGTACTGTTTTATTAGGATTCTTGAATATATTTTGAACAAAAAATCAAAATCATAAACATTTATTTGCAAACATTTATTTGCTTAAAATGTGGTAGGTACAGAGGTATGTACCGTCACATAAATATTTAAAGTGCTTAGACACATTTCGCGGCATATAAATCGATACAAATAAAAATGTATACAGTGTAAAAAGTTAAAAATTCTATAGGATACCTGCATTTTATATTAAACATACATACATAAATAATACATATTATAGTCAAGGAAGTAGGTAGCAACAAAGTAACTTTTAACAACAATGCACTATAATTTTATTTTTGGAACATTACTGGAATTTCACCTGTATCATATATACCTACCTACACAAACAGCCAGACCCGGAACAACTATCTTGTTAGGAATAGAACGCGAGGCACGAAACGCAATAATTTTGTTTTTTATAATTTTACGATTGATGCAATTGTATTATTACCTATAATTCGTGGAATTGTGAATATGGTGTTGACCTATAAATAGTTGCAGTTAAGCTTATTTTTAAGCAAAGTCATTTATGAAACAGTGATGTGTTAATAATTGAATCAACCAATCGCCCAACCACTGCGCCAAATTATTTTTCAATCACAGCCGTGACATCATCATCTGTAGATTGTAAAGGTTTAACGTTAATTGGTCATCATTTGTGTGCGAAGTCTGCAGACGATGCTTAGACAACGTCAACATTTGAATAAAAAAAGCTTTTTACAAAAAAGACAACCGCCTTCAAAAACTAAAAAGTGAAAAATAACTTTAGCACAGAACACACATTGACTTTAGTTTCGAAAGTCGGTGGCAATATAAAACAACAAACAGAACAAAGCCACTGAATTTCGAAACTAAAGTCAATGTGTGTTCTGTGCTAATGGGGTTATTTTTCACTTTTTAGTTTTTGAAGGCGGTTGTCTTTTTTGTAAAAAGCTTTTTATTTTCCGCTTTTTAGTACCTCTTTCTCATCCTAATCTATTAAGAAGAAATTTAAAGTTAACTACTACAAAGATTGATGAAACTAAAACGTCGTCTATGTAAAAAAAATTGGGTATTTGTTGAGTTTTCAAAAAGTGCTGAATCAATTTCGACAAAATTTATATGGGACCACCCCTGAAGCATACCCTATCCATAAAAGAAAGAATTTTCAAAATCGGTTTACGTTTGCCGGAGAAATCGCGTAACAAATCGCGCACCAAATCGCGCACATACTTAATGCAAATTTAAGACTTATACGGTTTTCTCATGGATGCCATTGTCAGAACTAGACCAAATAAAATGAGACCACAAGGGAAGCACTAGCTTTCAAATAAAAAAAGAATCATCAAAATCGGTTTACCCAGACCAAAGAAATCAGGTAACCTCCTCCTTTTTTGAAGTCGGTTGAAAATTAGCTTTGAATTTTGGTCAGTTGAGAATTTTGATCGAATACCATATTCAAATTGTAAAGTGTTGAAGTGGAAGCTATAACTTTACATACATTTACAACTGTTTTAATAATAAAATGTTTATGACATGATCTGGAAGTCAAATTCTATTTATAATTTTGTCGCATTTTCATCTCAGCGAAAATCACTGTCAAAATCTTCGTTTCTAAAAGTTAGTAAAATAAAAATATACTTTATACCACCTTGTCAAAGTCAAATAATTATATTTAAGCCCCATGACCGTTCTTCTTACTCAATATGTAACTCGATATGTCCCTCGATATGTCCCTCGATATGTCCCATCAACAATGTGATCCGAGGCAACCTTTGTTATCATATCTTTTGTTATCATATTCATTACATCCAATAACTAGTTCCAAGAATATTATTATTAAAGAAGTGTAAAGCCTTCTTTGCTTTAGGGATATTTGATACAAATCTTCGCTACGTGTGTCCCTTTCACTAGAACACAACTTTATTAATGTGTTGTAGAAAATAATATGAAACAGACAGAATGTCCTCAATTTTTTGAAGGTGGTCTTCTTAAGAAGCTTGTTCAGATGCTCGTTTGTTTACTTCGTGTGTAAAAAGTACATACTTAATGTAGATTGACAATTAGAATTATGAAGTAGAAAACCTGCTTATTTGATTGTCCTGTATTTTGCGATTTAAACCTTCTAACTCAAGTCAACCTTTAAGGTTGTGTTGTATCCGGTCAACGTTCCAAGTTCATAATAAGAAAAGTTTCAAGGTCATAATAAGAAATTTTTTAAGGTCATAATAAGAAAAGTTTCAAGGTTATAATAAGAAAAGTTTCAAGGTCAAATTCAGGCAAAAAGTGCTAGTCAAACGCTTTTTCTTCTATTAAGTTAACAAGCTTTTTCTTCTATTAAGTTAACACGCTTTTTCTTCTATTAAGTTAACACGCTTTTTCTTCTATTAAGTTAACACGCTTTTTCTTCTATTAAGTTAACAAGTTTTTTCTTCTATTAAGTTAACAAGCTTTTTCTTCTATTAAGTTAACAAGCTTTTTCTTCTATTAAGTTAACAAGCTTTTTCTTCTATTAAGTTAACAAGCTTTTTCTTCTATTAAGTTAACAAGCTTTTTCTTCTATTAAGTTAACAAGCTTTTTCTTCTATTAAGTTAACAAGCTTTTTCTTCTATTAAGTTAACAAGCTTTTTCTTCTATTAAGTTAACAAGCTTTTTCTTCTATTAAGTTAACAAGCTTTTTCTTCTATTAAGTTACAAGCTTTTTTTAAATTTAAGTTGTGCTCTATGAGTAGTAGCGGCCAGAATTCGTAGTGTTTTTCAAAAAGCTTGTCAAGGGATTTAATGCGATTTAAAAAGTTTTGGAATGTCACAAGATGACATTATCATGACAATATAAACATTGCATCATGTAAACAATTACAAATATTTTTTAATCATTCAGGAAAAGTAAAGAAATCTTATGAATACGAGTGAAACTCAATAGCAGACGAGTTTGGGAATAAGATGCATGTAAAGACAACGAAGTAGCCAACCAACCACCACTAATATATGATCAATCAGTATTTTGGTGATCCCCAAAATCAACTCTAGAGTTATTCAGTCAGAAAGTTGACTGAGTGGTACCTGTATCCTGGGGATTAGAAAAGCGTTGGCATTAATTTTACTATGGGAACCTACTGAATAGACGAAAATGTGGTTTGCATTGTTTAATAATTGATTATGTGGTGTAGATACTTGGTTAGCGATTCTGGGTAATGGTTTAGCTTAGGATATCTTCCCGTTTCCTAATAAGTGTGCTAGCCACTGTTTTATAACGAGTGGTATATTTTATTTTAAACAATTTAACAATTTAGCTGTGTGTTACCTAACTCTTCGAATTGTAAAAGCTAGCCAATAACTCGATTTTCCTAACAAAACGCTCCCACCTTTTCATTCCGAGCCTTGCACTTTTAATTTGCAGGTAAGCTTAAGCGCGATGAATGTATCACAGCCGATTAATTTTCAACCGAGTCCTTATTAAGATAAATTGCAGCAGAACCCCTCGGTTTAATATCGTGCAAAGCGAGGGTTCGTAATATTGAGCTTGATTATTTATAATATTATTATATTATGGTATATCATGAGAGGACCTTGACCTTGACCTTGGGCAAATACTGGCTGGAAAATTCAAACTATGCTTGACTTTTTGTAATTATTAAAATAAAGACGTGCTTGCAATGAAAGCCAAAACAAATGAACCGATGTAAAAGAACAAAATGGCAAATTTTTAATTCAAATCCTTTCTAGTTTCGGCGAGGTTGCGTTAGCGTATTTGTGTATATATTTAAAAATATATGGGTTTTGACAGAACGAGCTCTATTTAAGGAACGTTTTTATTCCCACTAGCAAATTGTGATACTAGCGCAGTCTAAACAAGGCACGGAGCAGGTTACAGCGCCACCTGATGCTGTCGGATATTAATTACTAGAGTTTAATAATAAAACGGATCCAATGGAGACTGTAACTTTCAGTGTTAAAGTTTCGAACCACGCAAAATATTGGTGGCTGGCAATTGCACAATGGTATTTGCACTTTAACATTAAAATAATAAGATACTAGTTTCTGCCTACGGCTTCTTCGCGTGGAAATTTAGTCACTACATATTATAAAATAAAAGAAAGCGGATTTTCATGCGGTTTTCACCAATGAAAAGGTTTAGGTGTAGCAGTGGCGGAAATTTCATACAAGCCGAAAAGCCGGGCTTGCAATAATCAGCACAACATGAACTAACCAATAATTGAGTTTTTTTTCTTAATCGTATAATGTCTATCGGGCTTGCCCTAAGCTCTGGACCCCGTGGCACGCTACTGAGGTGTAGGTATAATTTGTAAGGTTATTTAAGGTTAGGTAGGTTATTTTAGGTTTATTTGTAAGGTTTTGTGTAAATTTATTGAAATAATGACGATAAATAGCCGTGCGAAGCCGGGGCGGATCGAGACTAGATGAAGGCGAAGGAGAGACTTACTAGCGACTAAGTATACTATATATACTATTTCACGGAGCTTAGGTACGAGTATAGTAACATTGCCTCTCCGAACATTGCCTCTCCGAACATTGCCTCTCCGAACATTGCCTCTCCGAAAATTGCCTCTCCGAACATTGCCTCTCCGAACATTGGAACATTGCCTCTCCGAACATTGCCTCTCCGAATATTGCCTCTCCGAACATTGCCTCTCCGAACATTGCCTCTCCGAACATTGCCTCTCCGAACATTGCCTCTCCGAACATTGCCTCTCCGAACATTGCCTCTCCGAACATTGCCTCTCCGAACATTGCCTCTCCGAACATTGCCTCTCCGAACATTGCCTCTCCGAACATTGCCTCTCCGAACATTGCCTCTCCGAACATTGCCTCTCCGAACATTGCCTCTCCGAACATTGCCTCTCCGAACATTGCCTCTCCGAACATTGCCTCTCCGAACATTGCCTCTCCGAACATTGCCTCTCCGAACATTGCCTCTCCGAACATTGCCTCTCCGAACATTGCCTCTCCGAACATTGCCTCTCCGAACATTGCCTCTCCGAACATTGCCTCTCCGAACATTGCCTCTCCGAACATTGCCTCTCCGAACATTGCCTCTCCGAACATTGCCTCTCCGAACATTGCCTCTCCGAACATTGCCTCTCCGAACATTGCCTCTCCGAACATTGCCTCTCCGAACATTGCCTCTCCGAACATTGCCTCTCCGGACATTGCCTCTCCGAACATTGCCTCTCCGAACATTGCCTCTCCGAACATTGCCTCTCCGAACATTGCCCCTCCGAACATTGCCTCTCCGAACATTGCCTCTCCGAACATTGCCTCTCCGAACATTGCTTTCAAAATATTGCCTCTCCGAACATTGCTTTCAAAATATTGCCTCTCCGAACATTGCTTTCAAAATATTGCCTCTCCGAACATTGCTTTCAAAATATTGCCTCTCCGAACATTGCTTTCAAAATATTGACTCTCCGAACATTGCTTTCAAAATATTGCCTCTCCGAACATTGCTTTCAAAATATTGCCTCTCCGAACATTGCTTTCAAAATATTGCCTCTCCGAACATTGCTTTCAAAATATTGCCTCTCCGAACATTGCTTACAAAATATTGCCTCTCCGAACATTGCTTTCAAAATATTGCCTCTCCGAACATTGCTTTCAAAATATTGCCTCTCCGAACATTGCTTTCAAAATATTGCCTCTCCGAACATTGCTTTCAAAATATTGCCTCTCCGAACATTGCTTTCAAAATATTGCCTCTCCGAACATTGCTTTCAAAATATTGCCTCTCCGAACATTGCTTTCAAAATATTGCCTCTCCGAACATTGCTTTCAAAATATTGCCTCTCCGAACATTGCTTTCAAAATATTGCCTCTCCGAACATTGCTTTCAAAATATTGCCTCTCCGAACATTGCGCTGCTTGCTTTCTTGTCACGCATACAAATATAAAGCAGACACAAGAAATGGATAAGTCTACTTCATCTTAGAGTACCAGCAACATAATGTCATTGGAAAACCATAATGACCTTTGAATTTGAAGATGACTGTCAAAACCAACAATCATAATGGTAAACTTAGTCTTGGGGTCCAATTACAGCACTAATGCAGTCTCTCACTGCCTAAACAGATAAGATAAGATAACTATGACAAGCACAAAACGGTATTCATTAGAGTTCTAACATACGAACATTGCCATTTGCCAAACAAACAAAAATAAAATACCAATTTATATGAAGCATATTCTGCCAAATCCAATCAATCTGTGTCATACGTTTTACCATAAATTGGGGTAGGTTTGTTGCTATGCGTATCTGTCAAGTATCGATGACTAATATTACTTAAGTGGTTATCGTTGTGTATACTAGTGTTGTACCCGATATTGACACATCGACTACATACACGTTCGGATTACAGTGTTTGAATATTTTGATGTTGTTATTTTCATAAAAATAGCACAGGCAGTGTTGTATGTTTGGTAGTACGAGTGTTAAAATAAATCGCAGCATTAAGTTTTATCATACTGTTAATAGAACTAACTTTTTTATAATTATTCTAATAGAACTAACTTTTTTTTATAATTATTCTATATAAAAAAAGTTAGTTACCTACTTTTTTTATATATTCTAATAGGGCTTGCGTTTGGCCGCAACTCATCTGATCTTAAGTGATAATGCGGCCTAAGGTGTATACTATTCTAGATTAAATTGTGTTTCTTTAACGTAAAACAATATGTTTTCCATTGACAGTAAGGACAAATTTATAAGTTAAAATATTTGCACAGAGACGTACCCTACATATTTACAACAATATTAAAATAATATTAAAATAATTTAAAGTAAGAAGAAGTAGGTCCATATTATGAAAATAAAGTCGATTTCCGCCGTCTGTCCCTCTGTACGCCTAAATATTTTAAACTACACAACAGATTTTAATGCGGGACATAAATAGATAGTATGCTAATAATATGTTGAAATATGATGATTATGTTTCAGTGCGAAGCCGGGGCGGATCGCTAGGTTTTAATAAAAGAAAAACCAAGAAATAAATAGTAAATAAAGGTGATGTAAAAATTGACAAGCCCCTAAATTCTTCTTTTGTCCATTATGTTTAGGTAAATTAACTAGTCTTTACTTATTTTTATCTTCACATGCTCATTAAGTGAATTCCGGAAATCGTCATATCTCTAAGATGCCAAGGACTTGTCGACTCTCATAGTAAAATCAATATCTTCTGGCAAAGTGCCAGTGGAAATTGTAGGGAAATATGTTTACCGTCGTCGACCTATGTCCTGATCATTGTTTTTGAGATTGAGACGCAGATGGGACTGGCAAACAGGCCACGCTAAAAAAATATCGACGATAAGAACGGATATTTACCAACTATGAACTATTAGATTGGTAGGTTCGAATAAAATTTGTCTGCTTGAATGAACCTTGATTGTTGTTTCAACGCGATTCTAAGATATTGCCATTCTAATTCTTTCTTACGTATCATGATAGCATATGGGACATGCCTTGCGGATCCATATTATGACTGTCGCCGGTGCAATAACACGTCACGTTTCACTAGATAAACTTATATTATATTGTATTACCCACGACTTCGTTCGCGTGAATTATTACAAACTAACAAACAAATTTTACGTCTTAAGCCAGCCAGGAGATCAGATTTTTTACGTCTTAAGCCAGCCAGGAGATCAGATTTTTTACGTCTTAAGCCAGCCAGGAGATCAGATTTTTTACGTCTTAAGCCAGCCAGGAGATCAGATTTTTTACGTCTTAAGCCAGCCAGGAGATCAGATTTTTTACGTCTTAAGCCAGCCAGGAGATCAGATTTTTTACGTCTTAAGCCAGCCAGGAGATCAGATTTTTTACGTCTTAAGCCAGCCAGGAGATCAGATTTTTTACGTCTTAAGCCAGCCAGGAGATCAGATTTTTTACGTCTTAAGCCAGCCAGGAGATCAGATTTTTTACGTCTTAAGCCAGCCAGGAGATCAGATTTTTTACGTCTTAAGCCAGCCAGGAGATCAGATTTTTTACGTCTTAAGCCAGCCAGGAGATCAGATTTTTAACGTCTTAAGCCAGCCAGGAGATCAGATTTTTTACGTCTTAAGCCAGCCAGGAGATCAGATTTTTTACGTCTTAAGCCAGCCATGAGATCAGATTTTTTACGTCTTAAGCCAGCCATGAGATCAGATTTTTTACGTCTTAAGCCAGCCAGGAGATCAGATTTTTTACGTCTTAAGCCAGCCATGAGATCAGATTTTTTACGTCTTAAGCCAGCCATGAGATCAGATTTTTTACGTCTTAAGCCAGCCATGAGATCAGATTTTTTACGTCTTAAGCCAGCCATGAGATCAGATTTTTTACGTCTTAAGCCAGCCATGAGATCAGATTTTTTACGTCTTAAGCCAGCCAGGAGATCAGATTTTTTGCGTCTTAAGCCAGCCAGGAGATCAGATTTTTTACGTCTTAAGCCAGCCAGGAGATCAGATTTTTTACGTCTTAAGCCAGCCAGGAGATCAGATTTTTTACGTCTTAAGCCAGCCAGGAGATCAGATTTTTTACGTCTTAAGCCAGCCAGGAGATCAGATTTTTTACGTCTTAAGCCAGCCAGGAGATCAGATTTTTTACGTCTTAAGCCAGCCAGGAGATCAGATTTTTTACGTCTTAAGCCAGCCATGAGATCAGATTTTTTACGTCTTAAGCCAGCCATGAGATCAGATTTTTTACGTCTTAAGCCAGCCATGAGATCAGATTTTTTACGTCTTAAGCCAGCCATGAGATCAGATTTCCCGCGACTACATCCGCATGAATTTTCTCAAGGATCTCTATTTTTTTGCTAATGTAATATAACCTATAGCATTCAGGTATAACGTAGCTTCCTATTGGTGAAAGATTTTTTGAAATCGGATACAAACTTACAAACATACACTTGGATGTGTATGCTTTGATATTATTAATGAACTTAACTCCGTAATGAACACTTGTTTCCTTTAATTACCTGTGACTACAGTCCATGACAAACCCGCCAGGTAAACGATATACGCCTATATAATTTTAGTATTTCTGGTGCAACAAATATAGACATTAAGAGACAGTTCAAGAGCGGCTTTAACAGCTATAGTTTCCCTCTTTGAAGTAGAATAATTTTGTATAAGCTATGACCACTTACTTGTCATTTTGATGCTGTGTAAGCAGTGCATTGCTCCTAATCCAAAATTTGATGCATCGAAATGCTCCTAATCCAAAATTTGATGCATCGAAATGCTCCTAATCCAAAATTTGACGCATCGAAATGCTCCTAATCCAAAATTTGACGCATCGAAATGCTCCTAATCCAAAATTTGACGCATCGAAATGCTCCAAATCCAAAATTTGACGCATCGAAATGCTCCAAATCCAAAATGCTCTGAAAAGGGAAGATTGAAATCTGGACAAGCGAGAACACGAGTAGTTACAAGAGCTTCTGAAATGCAGAATTCCAAAGAAATTTAGAAGCCTTCTTCCCAGTGCAGGTTAGCCTATTAAGTGGAGAAGCGATCGTGCTCTAATTTCGTATAAATCTTTGAAACCAGCTACAGATGCCGAATAAATCTTCGAATTTCTTTTTTTGAAGTTGGTGTCAACGACTATTTGACATTTTCGCGTCGCATCGCATCGCATCGCATCGCATTAGGTACCGCGTTTGTCGTTCATCTACGACAACGGGCAACAGCCAGACCCGGAACAACTATCTGTAGGCCATACAGATTTGTTCAGTGCAAGAATCGAATCCGCGACACGCAACGCAGCAGAGAATCACTCAACCACGACGCTAACGTTTGGTTAGGTTGTGAGTTCGCAACCGGGCACAAACAAGCACCCATGTGACTTTTTCAATGTCATATAATGTACTTTCTAAGTTTATCTTGGAGATTACTGACATCGGTCAAAAGTGCCTAGTTTCGTGCCTAGCTTACGTACGAAAATCGTAAGTAAAAAAATAAAGTAAAGGATATTCCAATACTCATCTACAACGAAACCAAGATATTTAAGTTCTTTTCTGAAAAAATAGCTTTTATTCAAAATAGCTTTTTTTCAAAATAGTTTTTTTTCAAAATAGCTTTTTTTCAAAACAGTTTTTTTTCAAAATAGATTTTTATTTAAATAGCTTTTTATTCAAAATTGCTTTTTTTTAAATAGCTATTTTTCAAAATAGCTTTTTTTTTTAATAGCTTTTTTTAAAATAGCTTTTTTTCAAAATAGCTTTTTTTCAAAATAGCTTTTTTTTTAAATAGCTTTTTTTAAAACAGCTTTTTTTCAAAATAGCTTTTTACAAAATAGAGAAGTGAAATATGTTCATCGAAGGTATCGCTAATTGTAATAATGTCATCCAAATAACAAAAGACTTTGTTATCAAAGGAGAATTCGTTAAGCCAAAAGGCATTACTTTAAATCTATGCAGGAGAGGCAATTAAGTACATAAGGGTAATGCGTCAACAGTGGCAAAATGTAGAGTTCTTGTTCGTGGACGAGATATCTTTGGTAACCCTTTGGCGGCATAAACGTTATGCTCTTGTGCGACCTCATGCAGCTTCCGCCAGGAAATTAGTATTAGTATTTGTATACAAGAAAGTCTTTCCTGTTCCAGCGCCCCACGATTTTACAATCAAATATTATAATTAAAAGCACATAGTTGCACTTCAGCCCAGAAATAGAGAAAACTTGTAGTATTTGTTTACAAGAAAGTCTTTCCTGTTCCAGCGCCCCACGATTTTACAATCAAATATTATAATTAAAAGCACATAGTTACACTTCAGCCCAGAAATAGAGACAACTTGAACGATCCATAATTTATTTTTGGTTTTTACGTGCATTTATAAAAGCGTGTTTTGCTAGTGTTTTTTAAACTATTAATTTTTATTAACAAATAATAAAAGCCTGTACAACAGATATCTTTGAACATTCTTTGGGCATCTAGGTAGTGAGGAGCAAATTGTTTTTCTTCCTAATATCATCGTCACACCAACAGTTGTGAACAAGCCTAAACAATAAAGGATTAAAACACTCATTCCATTTGGTTGCATCTTCAGTTGCCTGTAAACTGTATGTGACCAGCATATTTTCTTTTAAGGAAGACATTTGTAACTCGTTCATAATCTTCCTTTTCTTTTCTTCGCCGCCTATACTAATTGTACTTCCAGGGACTTTCTTAGCTAATTTTAAATGGAACTCTTCTATAATTTTTGAAGATGCAACCTCATAGCTGACGCTGACCCTGACACTATTGCTCTACGATCTTTGTTTTTATCACTTTCAGCATGCTTGATGTAATTCATAAAAACTAAAAAAGGATAGATTTATACCGTGACTTATTATTATTGTACTACTTTTTTTGTCTTCCTACCGGGGGAAGGTGGCAGTCAATACTTTTCGTGGGAGGTGTAAGGGCATGCCTTGCGGGATGGGATCCCTATCATGACCGCCGCCGCGGGTGCAATAACACGTCACGTTTCGATATACGCTATATGTCATACCTATTAAAACAGCTAACTTTGGTATTTCTGGTGTGGAACAAATATAGTCATAGAATCATCACTAGACCTTAAACTTTTTATAATAAAATTGTATTAGGAATTTCTATTCCAACTATTGCTACCAATCTCAGTGTTGTAGAACCTGCGTTTAACATTCCCATTAGGAATCCTGATGACGCTGGTATATAATCGTCTTCATTCACTTTTTCTACCACATCTTTGTACCAGTCATGGTTGTGACACTCATGGTTGTGAATATTTACCATAAAAAGTTACCATAAAAAGTTTCATTTTCTTATAGGAAATCTACTCCCATGTGTGAATCCTTTATATTAACAAATAGTAAAAGCCTATACAACAGATAGTACTTTTAAACACTCTTTGGACATCTGTGGTGAGGGGCAAATTGTTTTTCTTCCTAATGTCATCGTCACACCAAAAGGCTAAACAATAAAGGATTTAAACACTCAATCCAATTGGTTGCATCTTCGGTTGCCTGTAAACTATATGTGACCGGCAGATTTTCTTTTAAGGAAGACATTTGTAACTCGTTCGTAATCTTTCTATTCTTTTGTTCGCCGCCTATAGTAATTGTACTTCCAGGGAGCTTCTTAGCTATTTAAAGTGGAACTCTTTTGCTCTACAATCTTTTTTTTTAATTTCTTTCAGCATGCTTGATGTAATTCACAAAAATCTAACAAAATTATTTTATTATTAATTGACTTAAAGAAAGATATTATAATTGCATTGTTTACGTTTAATTATTTTAAAATGTCGGTTCAGTAATATAAGTAATTATAATTACAAAAAAAATGATTTAGATTTATACCGTGACTTATTATTATTTATTGTACTTCTTTTTTTTTCTCCCTACCGGGGGAAGGTGGCAATCAATACTTTTCGGGGGAAGTATAAGAACATACCTTGCGGGGGATCCCTATTATGACTGTCGTATTGTACTCAATAATTAAATGTGTATGCTTTGAAATTATTAATAATTCAACTCTGTTATGATCACTTGTTTTCCTCAATCACCTTTGACTACATGTTATGGCGACCCTGCTAGGATTTATACCAAATAATCGATATGTGCTGTATGTTATACCTATTAAAACAGCAAACTTTGGTATTTCTGATCATCACTAGACCTTAACTTTTTATAATTGTATTAGAAATTTCTATTCCAGCTATTGCTACCAATCCTATTGTTGTAGAGCCTGCGTTTAACATTCCCATTAGGAATCCTGGTGATCCTGGTGATGCTGGTATATAAACGTCTTCATCCACTTTTTCTACCACATCTTTGTACCATTCTTGGTTGTGAGCATTTCACGTAAAAAACTTTATTTTCTAATAGGAAACCTACTCCCATGTGAATCCTTTTTATTACAAATAGTAAAAGCCTATACAACAGATATTTTTGAACATTCTTTGGGCATCTGTAGTGAGGGGCAAATTGTTTTTCTTCCTAATATCATCGTCACACCAACAGTTGTGAACAAGCCTAAACAATAAAGGATTTAAACACTCATTCCATTTGGTTGCATCTTCGGTTGCTTGTTGTAAACTGTATGTGACCAGCATATTTTCTTTAAAGGAAGACATTTGTAACTCGTTCAGAATCTTCCTTTTTTTTTCATTCGCCGCCTATACTAATTGTACTTCCAGGGACTTTCTTAGTTAATTTTAAATGGAACTCTTCTATTGTTTTCAACCTCAAAGCTGACGCTGACCCTGACGCTATTGCTTTACGATCTTTGTTTTTACCTGTTTCAGCATTCTTGATGTAATTCACAAAAATCTAAAAAAAGGATAGATTTACACCGTGACTACTCATTCCATTTGGTTGCATCTTCGGTTGGCGGCTCTTGGGTCGGCATATTTTCTTTTAAGGAAGAGATTTGTAATTCCCTTTCATTCGCCGCCTATACTAATTGTACTTCCAGGGACTTTCTTAGTTAATTTTAAATGGAACTCTTCTATAATTTTTTAAAAAAGCAACCTCAACGCATACGCTTACCCTGACGCTTTTGCTTTACGATCTTTGTTTTTATCTCTTTCAGCATGCTTAATGTAATTCACAAAACTCTAACAAAATTATTTTATTGTTTTCAACACGCTTGATGTAATTCACAAAACTCTAACAAAGTTGTTTACGTTTTATTGTTTTAAATATATTTTAGTAAGTCGTACTTCAGTAATATAATTAATAATAATTACTTAAATTTGTAGAAAAAATAAATTATTTATACCGAGACTTTCTTCAATACTTTTCGGGGGAGGAATATGGAAATGCTTTGCGGGATCCCTATTATGACTGTCGCTGGCGCAATAACACGTCACGTTTCGCTAGCTAAGCTTATATTATATTGTACTAAGTAAATTGATGTGTATGCTTCGAAAATATTAATAAACCTAACTCCGTAATGAATACTTGTTTACCTCAATCACCTTTGACTACATTTCACTATAAAAAAGTACTGACCTACAATTATCCCACTACATGACAAAGGCAGGCGTCTTCTCATACAGAGAAGCCACAAGCATTGATTACCTCGCTTGCTTAAGGCGGATTGACGTTTTCATACATTTATGTATGTAGTTTGGGATCGTGGCAATAAGAACGATGATTATACAAACTTTATTTTGTCTTATAAACTTTCTTTTATCTTATAGTTTACTTTTAAACGCACACCGTTCGCTCCACCACACCGTCCTCGCCATCTTCCTTTTATTTCCTACCTCTCTCTCTATCCATCTTTTGTCATTTTGTCTCACTCACACCTTTATGTTTCATTACGCGCATCATTTATACGTTCCATTCCATTCTCCATTTTACATGTTTATAAGTCCAGATTTTCACACGTTTTCCTTCATCGATGTCAGTGATGGGTAAGAAAGTCACAATGGTACTTGCTCGTTCTCGGTTGCGAACCCAAAACCTCGTACATAAGCGGCCGGCGATATTAACGACTGGCAAAATGAAAAGGTATAATTTTTGCTTGTAAGAGGTAAAACCTTTAGAAGTACTAGTCCGATTACAAAAATTCTTTCACTGAAAGAAAGCCTCGCAAAATTGTCGAGTGGATATGGCTGCTGGGCAGAGTGATTGCAGTGAAGACTGGGTCTGAGGCAGTGGCGTGCGGTTCATACAGGCAAATAGTCATTGCCTACCTTACAAAATACTTACTACTATCGAAATAAAATACTACTACTATTTTATTTTGATAACAAATATTTTATGCACGAGTAATTACCATCATTATACCAAAAACGAAAAATAGAAAATCTTAAATCAGCTCCACCTATCGAGTAACGGTGGAATCATGAAGTCTCATTGATACCTTCGCGCATTTCGACCATAATCGCTTCGCGCTGCACCAGCGCCGCACCCGCCAACGGAAAGGCACAAAGTCAAAGTCTCTGGATGATTATATGTGTGCGTCGTGACAGACACGTATTTACGTGGACTACAATGGTGTGCTTTTTCTATAAATACTTGGCACACATTGAGACAAATAACGCACACAAACGTCAAAACTAGACATTGCCTTTTTTTAACTTTTTCTTACACTTTCGACAATTGGGTTGTTGACACCATTAACCAATAATTCCAAAATACAACATATCTTTTATTACACTTTATTTTAGCCCGTAAAACCCGATTAATTTTCAATTCACTGTAAAATTCGATTTTTAGTTGCTTTGAAATCATTGAATAAATTGGTAAAAAAGTGACGTCACAGGCCGCGTCATAAAAAAATCTATGGAGGAATCTCGTTTTGATTGGTGGTCAATTGATTGGTGGTTTCAAATAGCCAATTGCGGGGTCTTAAAACCGAAGTTGTCTACACAAGGATCTGCGACTATTTTAAAAAGTAGCATCTTTTGGTTATATTAGCGTTAAATGAAGCACTATTAGTTTTTATAGTATTATTTTTTTATTTTTACGTGAGTTATGAGCGGCCATTGTTGATATGGTTTGTGTGGTTTTGTGATATAATTTTATTCTGGTATCTATATTTACGATTTTAACGTTGATAATAGGTGAAAGATGGGTGATAATAGGTGTGTGTGTACAGAAAATTTTAAATGATGAGTATTCAAAACTCTTTTAGTGATAAAAATAGCGACGAACCAAAACAAACAAACAGTAGGTAGGTGTTTTTGTTTGGTAAGTAAGCTTTTAAAAATTTCTGCCTACCCTGTCTCAAAACCCTGTGCCACGCCCCTGGTCTGAGGAGCATTGTCGAGTCGCCGATATCATGACGAAGAAGGGCATCGTAACACGTGCATACAACAAAATATGCCCTCTTTCAGTCTCTTGAAGCATTAATAAACTTCAACCGGGAAAAGGTATCTGACGTCACATCGGGCCACCGCAGCTTCGTACGCCCTACCGCGAATGACGTTGGTCGGACCGCGGATGACGTGGTCGGACCGCGAATAATTATTGTAACAATCAGTACCTACAAATACAGTTCTTACTAGAAGTCACGCAGTTTTATTCACTAGTCAAGACCACCAGCCACACACCTGGAGCTTGACACTCAACAAGATAGGTAGTTTCGTGGTATACTTGACTCTACTACTAGACAAGGCGTGATTTCCACCTCTACTTCAATGACGATATAGATCTTCCGATTAGAAATAAATCTGCTGCTATACCATTAATATTAATGATTTTGTTTGTGAGATGTGTTTACATTTTGGTTTACAATAAAGCCTAATTATTACATTCTGAACAAACACGCAGCCGTCAACTTGACTACTAGATTAAATTGTAATATAATTTAAACTGGATCAAATTATCAGCAAAGTTACGGCTTGAGTTTGTTCAATCAATCTGTCGTGCTTCATAATAATTTGTATATGTTATAAATAATCTCTTTTAGCTTTAATAACTAAAATGTAAATCTAGTTGTGGGCATAAATAATTTAAATGATATAAAACAACTTTGTTGGTGAAATTAGACCCAGTGCTACCCTAATAAACTATACCAATGGCTAATAATATCATTTCTGCGCAATAGCTGTGTACAAAATTTACCACTATTCATTAAACCTAAAACATATCACATCATCCATAATTGAAACAAACAAAACGGATTATTAAACTACGCAAAAACTAATTAGTCGGCACGCATTCACACCGTAATTAATTTATCGCAGCGCCACAATATACGATGAATTTGTATCACAAATCACGCGCGGCCAGCCATTATGTACGGTGTTAGTGGCGGTCGCGAAACAGAGATAAGATTCATACAAAGCTTCGGGCCGGCCTCACGATGTCATTTAGGTACACCCCCACATTACGTTCGGACATTCTTTACACCGACATGTAACAATTTTTGTTTCCTGTTTTTTTACTTAGCCAATTGTTGAGTATCAGTAATGTGGGCTTGCGTGGTCCATGGTCATGCCTTTAGAGGAAGCTTTAAGATTTGGTTGAATAAAAGAAGTTGGTTGATTAGCAATACCTACCACCAATCTCCAAAGACCCTTGACCTTAAGATTTCTTTATCCTGTAAGTTATTGATGTAACGTAGAAACATAAAACACGTTATATACAAGAACACACAAGCACGCAGACAAAATAAACTCGAAATCGAAGGAATGAAATTGTAGCCATATTTTTACAACGATTTTGTTAGTCTATTCTGTTCCGCTCCTGGGCAAAGGTTTCCCTCCATGCCATCCATCTTTCCCGATCCTGGGCCTCATCACACCAGTTTTGGAGGAATCCGTCCAGTTCGTCCGCCATCTCGTTCGTGGCCATCTCGTTCGCCATCTCGTTCGTGGCCATCTCGTTCGCCATCTCGTTCGTGGCCATCTCGTTCGTGGCCTGCCGCGACCCCGTCTTACTATCAATGAGACTTTTTAATTCTCCACTCAGATTTTGTCCCACTACACTAGAATACATCACGCAAGTTTCACAGAGTTCAAAAGTTCTCGTAAGAGCTTCGTAAATTACGTCATACTCGTATTTTCTTCCGGAATCGTTAAGTTTATTTCGTGTTTTCTTACTCTGAATACATAAGTTTTACTACTGGCAGCGTCTTTCAATTTTAGGAGTGTTTTAAGGAATTATTGAGAAAGTTTGACACTGAAATAAGTTAAGAAATAACGTTTACAGGTGATTGTGATTCAAGGAATTGGAAATTATTTATTCTGTGATAACAGTTTAGGTACCTTTTTCCTCTTTTCCCTTATTCTTTGAAAATAATTTAAAACCTTGAGTTACTTACTGATAATTTAGCTCCATATACCTAGGTGAAAGATTTTTTAAAGCGGTTAAGTATTTTTTTAATTTATCCGTTTAAACAAACAGACATAAAAACAATTAAATCTTGTCTTCTATAATATGTATCAGTTTGACCAACCGTGTGATTTTTGTAACAGATCCCTATTTCTTTTTTTTTTAAATATACACCTATTAGAGAAATAATTGTCATAAAGGTAGTTCTGGAGATTAGTGTGTTCAAACAATACAAAAACAAACGAAATTATATAATATTACTTTTAGTAAAGACATAATTTTATAGGAAACGACATAATTTCATAGGAAACGACCGCCATTTTTTTTATGCTCCTTTGGCTGAGCATTCTTAAAAAAAAAACTAACAATCAATCTAATTTCGCAAACATTACACTCCGGTGTAACATGCAGCCAACGGATATACTATAAAAGTATCCAGCCCTCGATTACGGGATGCGGCGATGACATCATTACCGTTGAAAATGCCACCGAGCAATTTACCTTTTGTATACACGCAAAGATTACAAATTCGGGGATCGGGCAGCCACAGCCTCTACTGTGATCACGAAAATGGTTAGGATTTTTCGTCTCGATTGCCCGTTTTTTGGGATTATGTTAGCTTTTTCGTGGGTACGTTATAATATAGTGATGTTGTACATTTTTATACATGTTTAGGTAGGTTATCTATGACTTGATTATCTATTTTTACCAAATTAAAGTTATGCAAAAAGCAAGTAAGCAAGCAAGTTGTGTTAAATTATGCATGTGAAATTAAATTGGTTTGTTTTCCCTTTTCGGTTTAACTAAAGCTAAACGATTTTGATAAAATTAAAACAAACTAAGCTTGAAGCCCAAGAAGGATATAGGCTACTTTTTAATTTGTCTCTTCGTCTGCATTCGCAATAAACGACATTCACGCGGACGAAGTCGCGGACAAAAGTTTGTATATATAAATTTATTGTGCGAACTGCCAGACTGTGGAATTCACTGCCCGCCTCTCTATTCCCCGATACATATAATCTGGGTATCTTCAAGGCACGAGTGAACCGGTTTATTCTAGGCAAGCGTGCTCCACCTTAGGCCGCATCATCACTTAAGATCAGGTGAGTTGCGGTCAAACGCAAGCCTATAACAATATAAAAAAAAAAAAATGAATGTATATGTCTGTCCTGTATGCGTTCTTGAACAACCGATTGTAATGAAACTATAGTGTGAGTTGTTCTGTGTACGTCCATGAAGGTTCCTGGCCCCTCACATTATGAATTGTATTCGCTTTTGAATTTTGTATTTGTATTTGTATTTTTATTTGATTTTTTTTTAACGATTCGGCGTTTCGTGCTATACTGACTCGTGTCAGTACAGCACGAAGCGCGTTGTGGGTATTCGCTTTTGAATTTGTATCTGCCTTTTCTTTCATAATCTGAGCCTGGCCCAAATAAATAAAAAATAAAAACACCGAGAGCGAAGTCGAGGGTAGCAGCTAGTATTACATATAATAACGGTAAGTACTTTAAAAAAAAAAACTTAAGCCAGCCAGGAGATCAGATTTTTTACGTCTTAAGCCAGCCAGGAGATCAGATTTTTTACGTCTTAAGCCAGCCATGAGATCAGATTTTTTACGTCTTAAGCCAGCCATGAGATCAGATTTTTTACGTCTTAAGCCAGCCATGAGATCAGATTTTTTACGTCTTAAGCCAGCCATGAGATCAGATTTTTTACGTCTTAAGCCAGCCATGAGATCAGATTTTTTACGTCTTAAGCCAGCCATGAGATCAGATTTTTTACGTCTTAAGCCAGCCATGAGATCAGATTTTTTACGTCTTAAGCCAGCCATGAGATCAGATTTTTTACGTCTTAAGCCAGCCAGGAGATCAGATTTTTTGCGTCTTAAGCCAGCCAGGAGATCAGATTTTTTACGTCTTAAGCCAGCCAGGAGATCAGATTTTTTACGTCTTAAGCCAGCCAGGAGATCAGATTTTTTACGTCTTAAGCCAGCCAGGAGATCAGATTTTTTACGTCTTAAGCCAGCCAGGAGATCAGATTTTTTACGTCTTAAGCCAGCCAGGAGATCAGATTTTTTACGTCTTAAGCCAGCCAGGAGATCAGATTTTTTACGTCTTAAGCCAGCCATGAGATCAGATTTTTTACGTCTTAAGCCAGCCATGAGATCAGATTTTTTACGTCTTAAGCCAGCCATGAGATCAGATTTTTTACGTCTTAAGCCAGCCATGAGATCAGATTTCCCGCGACTACATCCGCATGAATTTTCTCAAGGATCTCTATTTTTTTGCTAATGTAATATAACCTATAGCATTCAGGTATAACGTAGCTTCCTATTGGTGAAAGATTTTTTGAAATCGGATACAAACTTACAAACATACACTTGGATGTGTATGCTTTGATATTATTAATGAACTTAACTCCGTAATGAACACTTGTTTCCTTTAATTACCTGTGACTACAGTCCATGACAAACCCGCCAGGTAAACGATATACGCCTATATAATTTTAGTATTTCTGGTGCAACAAATATAGACATTAAGAGACAGTTCAAGAGCGGCTTTAACAGCTATAGTTTCCCTCTTTGAAGTAGAATAATTTTGTATAAGCTATGACCACTTACTTGTCATTTTGATGCTGTGTAAGCAGTGCATTGCTCCTAATCCAAAATTTGATGCATCGAAATGCTCCTAATCCAAAATTTGATGCATCGAAATGCTCCTAATCCAAAATTTGACGCATCGAAATGCTCCTAATCCAAAATTTGACGCATCGAAATGCTCCTAATCCAAAATTTGACGCATCGAAATGCTCCAAATCCAAAATTTGACGCATCGAAATGCTCCAAATCCAAAATGCTCTGAAAAGGGAAGATTGAAATCTGGACAAGCGAGAACACGAGTAGTTACAAGAGCTTCTGAAATGCAGAATTCCAAAGAAATTTAGAAGCCTTCTTCCCAGTGCAGGTTAGCCTATTAAGTGGAGAAGCGATCGTGCTCTAATTTCGTATAAATCTTTGAAACCAGCTACAGATGCCGAATAAATCTTCGAATTTCTTTTTTTGAAGTTGGTGTCAACGACTATTTGACATTTTCGCGTCGCATCGCATCGCATCGCATCGCATTAGGTACCGCGTTTGTCGTTCATCTACGACAACGGGCAACAGCCAGACCCGGAACAACTATCTGTAGGCCATACAGATTTGTTCAGTGCAAGAATCGAATCCGCGACACGCAACGCAGCAGAGAATCACTCAACCACGACGCTAACGTTTGGTTAGGTTGTGAGTTCGCAACCGGGCACAAACAAGCACCCATGTGACTTTTTCAATGTCATATAATGTACTTTCTAAGTTTATCTTGGAGATTACTGACATCGGTCAAAAGTGCCTAGTTTCGTGCCTAGCTTACGTACGAAAATCGTAAGTAAAAAAATAAAGTAAAGGATATTCCAATACTCATCTACAACGAAACCAAGATATTTAAGTTCTTTTCTGAAAAAATAGCTTTTATTCAAAGTAGCTTTTTTTCAAAATAGTTTTTTTTCAAAATAGCTTTTTTTCAAAACAGTTTTTTTTCAAAATAGATTTTTATTTAAATAGCTTTTTATTCAAAATTGCTTTTTTTTAAATAGCTATTTTTCAAAATAGCTTTTTTTTTTAATAGCTTTTTTTAAAATAGCTTTTTTTCAAAATAGCTTTTTTTCAAAATAGCTTTTTTTTTAAATAGCTTTTTTTAAAACAGCTTTTTTTCAAAATAGCTTTTTACAAAATAGAGAAGTGAAATATGTTCATCGAAGGTATCGCTAATTGTAATAATGTCATCCAAATAACAAAAGACTTTGTTATCAAAGGAGAATTCGTTAAGCCAAAAGGCATTACTTTAAATCTATGCAGGAGAGGCAATTAAGTACATAAGGGTAATGCGTCAACAGTGGCAAAATGTAGAGTTCTTGTTCGTGGACGAGATATCTTTGGTAACCCTTTGGCGGCATAAACGTTATGCTCTTGTGCGACCTCATGCAGCTTCCGCCAGGAAATTAGTATTAGTATTTGTATACAAGAAAGTCTTTCCTGTTCCAGCGCCCCACGATTTTACAATCAAATATTATAATTAAAAGCACATAGTTGCACTTCAGCCCAGAAATAGAGAAAACTTGTAGTATTTGTTTACAAGAAAGTCTTTCCTGTTCCAGCGCCCCACGATTTTACAATCAAATATTATAATTAAAAGCACATAGTTACACTTCAGCCCAGAAATAGAGACAACTTGAACGATCCATAATTTATTTTTGGTTTTTACGTGCATTTATAAAAGCGTGTTTTGCTAGTGTTTTTTAAACTATTAATTTTTATTAACAAATAATAAAAGCCTGTACAACAGATATCTTTGAACATTCTTTGGGCATCTAGGTAGTGAGGAGCAAATTGTTTTTCTTCCTAATATCATCGTCACACCAACAGTTGTGAACAAGCCTAAACAATAAAGGATTAAAACACTCATTCCATTTGGTTGCATCTTCAGTTGCCTGTAAACTGTATGTGACCAGCATATTTTCTTTTAAGGAAGACATTTGTAACTCGTTCATAATCTTCCTTTTCTTTTCTTCGCCGCCTATACTAATTGTACTTCCAGGGACTTTCTTAGCTAATTTTAAATGGAACTCTTCTATAATTTTTGAAGATGCAACCTCATAGCTGACGCTGACCCTGACACTATTGCTCTACGATCTTTGTTTTTATCACTTTCAGCATGCTTGATGTAATTCATAAAAACTAAAAAAGGATAGATTTATACCGTGACTTATTATTATTGTACTACTTTTTTTGTCTTCCTACCGGGGGAAGGTGGCAGTCAATACTTTTCGTGGGAGGTGTAAGGGCATGCCTTGCGGGATGGGATCCCTATCATGACCGCCGCCGCGGGTGCAATAACACGTCACGTTTCGATATACGCTATATGTCATACCTATTAAAACAGCTAACTTTGGTATTTCTGGTGTGGAACAAATATAGTCATAGAATCATCACTAGACCTTAAACTTTTTATAATAAAATTGTATTAGGAATTTCTATTCCAACTATTGCTACCAATCTCAGTGTTGTAGAACCTGCGTTTAACATTCCCATTAGGAATCCTGATGACGCTGGTATATAATCGTCTTCATTCACTTTTTCTACCACATCTTTGTACCAGTCATGGTTGTGACACTCATGGTTGTGAATATTTACCATAAAAAGTTACCATAAAAAGTTTCATTTTCTTATAGGAAATCTACTCCCATGTGTGAATCCTTTATATTAACAAATAGTAAAAGCCTATACAACAGATAGTACTTTTAAACACTCTTTGGACATCTGTGGTGAGGGGCAAATTGTTTTTCTTCCTAATGTCATCGTCACACCAAAAGGCTAAACAATAAAGGATTTAAACACTCAATCCAATTGGTTGCATCTTCGGTTGCCTGTAAACTATATGTGACCGGCAGATTTTCTTTTAAGGAAGACATTTGTAACTCGTTCGTAATCTTTCTATTCTTTTGTTCGCCGCCTATAGTAATTGTACTTCCAGGGAGCTTCTTAGCTATTTAAAGTGGAACTCTTTTGCTCTACAATCTTTTTTTTTAATTTCTTTCAGCATGCTTGATGTAATTCACAAAAATCTAACAAAATTATTTTATTATTAATTGACTTAAAGAAAGATATTATAATTGCATTGTTTACGTTTAATTATTTTAAAATGTCGGTTCAGTAATATAAGTAATTATAATTACAAAAAAAATGATTTAGATTTATACCGTGACTTATTATTATTTATTGTACTTCTTTTTTTTTCTCCCTACCGGGGGAAGGTGGCAATCAATACTTTTCGGGGGAAGTATAAGAACATACCTTGCGGGGGATCCCTATTATGACTGTCGTATTGTACTCAATAATTAAATGTGTATGCTTTGAAATTATTAATAATTCAACTCTGTTATGATCACTTGTTTTCCTCAATCACCTTTGACTACATGTTATGGCGACCCTGCTAGGATTTATACCAAATAATCGATATGTGCTGTATGTTATACCTATTAAAACAGCAAACTTTGGTATTTCTGATCATCACTAGACCTTAACTTTTTATAATTGTATTAGAAATTTCTATTCCAGCTATTGCTACCAATCCTATTGTTGTAGAGCCTGCGTTTAACATTCCCATTAGGAATCCTGGTGATCCTGGTGATGCTGGTATATAAACGTCTTCATCCACTTTTTCTACCACATCTTTGTACCATTCTTGGTTGTGAGCATTTCACGTAAAAAACTTTATTTTCTAATAGGAAACCTACTCCCATGTGAATCCTTTTTATTACAAATAGTAAAAGCCTATACAACAGATATTTTTGAACATTCTTTGGGCATCTGTAGTGAGGGGCAAATTGTTTTTCTTCCTAATATCATCGTCACACCAACAGTTGTGAACAAGCCTAAACAATAAAGGATTTAAACACTCATTCCATTTGGTTGCATCTTCGGTTGCTTGTTGTAAACTGTATGTGACCAGCATATTTTCTTTAAAGGAAGACATTTGTAACTCGTTCAGAATCTTCCTTTTTTTTTCATTCGCCGCCTATACTAATTGTACTTCCAGGGACTTTCTTAGTTAATTTTAAATGGAACTCTTCTATTGTTTTCAACCTCAAAGCTGACGCTGACCCTGACGCTATTGCTTTACGATCTTTGTTTTTACCTGTTTCAGCATTCTTGATGTAATTCACAAAAATCTAAAAAAAGGATAGATTTACACCGTGACTACTCATTCCATTTGGTTGCATCTTCGGTTGGCGGCTCTTGGGTCGGCATATTTTCTTTTAAGGAAGAGATTTGTAATTCCCTTTCATTCGCCGCCTATACTAATTGTACTTCCAGGGACTTTCTTAGTTAATTTTAAATGGAACTCTTCTATAATTTTTTAAAAAAGCAACCTCAACGCATACGCTTACCCTGACGCTTTTGCTTTACGATCTTTGTTTTTATCTCTTTCAGCATGCTTAATGTAATTCACAAAACTCTAACAAAATTATTTTATTGTTTTCAACACGCTTGATGTAATTCACAAAACTCTAACAAAGTTGTTTACGTTTTATTGTTTTAAATATATTTTAGTAAGTCGTACTTCAGTAATATAATTAATAATAATTACTTAAATTTGTAGAAAAAATAAATTATTTATACCGAGACTTTCTTCAATACTTTTCGGGGGAGGAATATGGAAATGCTTTGCGGGATCCCTATTATGACTGTCGCTGGCGCAATAACACGTCACGTTTCGCTAGCTAAGCTTATATTATATTGTACTAAGTAAATTGATGTGTATGCTTCGAAAATATTAATAAACCTAACTCCGTAATGAATACTTGTTTACCTCAATCACCTTTGACTACATTTCACTATAAAAAAGTACTGACCTACAATTATCCCACTACATGACAAAGGCAGGCGTCTTCTCATACAGAGAAGCCACAAGCATTGATTACCTCGCTTGCTTAAGGCGGATTGACGTTTTCATACATTTATGTATGTAGTTTGGGATCGTGGCAATAAGAACGATGATTATACAAACTTTATTTTGTCTTATAAACTTTCTTTTATCTTATAGTTTACTTTTAAACGCACACCGTTCGCTCCACCACACCGTCCTCGCCATCTTCCTTTTATTTCCTACCTCTCTCTCTATCCATCTTTTGTCATTTTGTCTCACTCACACCTTTATGTTTCATTACGCGCATCATTTATACGTTCCATTCCATTCTCCATTTTACATGTTTATAAGTCCAGATTTTCACACGTTTTCCTTCATCGATGTCAGTGATGGGTAAGAAAGTCACAATGGTACTTGCTCGTTCTCGGTTGCGAACCCAAAACCTCGTACATAAGCGGCCGGCGATATTAACGACTGGCAAAATGAAAAGGTATAATTTTTGCTTGTAAGAGGTAAAACCTTTAGAAGTACTAGTCCGATTACAAAAATTCTTTCACTGAAAGAAAGCCTCGCAAAATTGTCGAGTGGATATGGCTGCTGGGCAGAGTGATTGCAGTGAAGACTGGGTCTGAGGCAGTGGCGTGCGGTTCATACAGGCAAATAGTCATTGCCTACCTTACAAAATACTTACTACTATCGAAATAAAATACTACTACTATTTTATTTTGATAACAAATATTTTATGCACGAGTAATTACCATCATTATACCAAAAACGAAAAATAGAAAATCTTAAATCAGCTCCACCTATCGAGTAACGGTGGAATCATGAAGTCTCATTGATACCTTCGCGCATTTCGACCATAATCGCTTCGCGCTGCACCAGCGCCGCACCCGCCAACGGAAAGGCACAAAGTCAAAGTCTCTGGATGATTATATGTGTGCGTCGTGACAGACACGTATTTACGTGGACTACAATGGTGTGCTTTTTCTATAAATACTTGGCACACATTGAGACAAATAACGCACACAAACGTCAAAACTAGACATTGCCTTTTTTTAACTTTTTCTTACACTTTCGACAATTGGGTTGTTGACACCATTAACCAATAATTCCAAAATACAACATATCTTTTATTACACTTTATTTTAGCCCGTAAAACCCGATTAATTTTCAATTCACTGTAAAATTCGATTTTTAGTTGCTTTGAAATCATTGAATAAATTGGTAAAAAAGTGACGTCACAGGCCGCGTCATAAAAAAATCTATGGAGGAATCTCGTTTTGATTGGTGGTCAATTGATTGGTGGTTTCAAATAGCCAATTGCGGGGTCTTAAAACCGAAGTTGTCTACACAAGGATCTGCGACTATTTTAAAAAGTAGCATCTTTTGGTTATATTAGCGTTAAATGAAGCACTATTAGTTTTTATAGTATTATTTTTTTATTTTTACGTGAGTTATGAGCGGCCATTGTTGATATGGTTTGTGTGGTTTTGTGATATAATTTTATTCTGGTATCTATATTTACGATTTTAACGTTGATAATAGGTGAAAGATGGGTGATAATAGGTGTGTGTGTACAGAAAATTTTAAATGATGAGTATTCAAAACTCTTTTAGTGATAAAAATAGCGACGAACCAAAACAAACAAACAGTAGGTAGGTGTTTTTGTTTGGTAAGTAAGCTTTTAAAAATTTCTGCCTACCCTGTCTCAAAACCCTGTGCCACGCCCCTGGTCTGAGGAGCATTGTCGAGTCGCCGATATCATGACGAAGAAGGGCATCGTAACACGTGCATACAACAAAATATGCCCTCTTTCAGTCTCTTGAAGCATTAATAAACTTCAACCGGGAAAAGGTATCTGACGTCACATCGGGCCACCGCAGCTTCGTACGCCCTACCGCGAATGACGTTGGTCGGACCGCGGATGACGTGGTCGGACCGCGAATAATTATTGTAACAATCAGTACCTACAAATACAGTTCTTACTAGAAGTCACGCAGTTTTATTCACTAGTCAAGACCACCAGCCACACACCTGGAGCTTGACACTCAACAAGATAGGTAGTTTCGTGGTATACTTGACTCTACTACTAGACAAGGCGTGATTTCCACCTCTACTTCAATGACGATATAGATCTTCCGATTAGAAATAAATCTGCTGCTATACCATTAATATTAATGATTTTGTTTGTGAGATGTGTTTACATTTTGGTTTACAATAAAGCCTAATTATTACATTCTGAACAAACACGCAGCCGTCAACTTGACTACTAGATTAAATTGTAATATAATTTAAACTGGATCAAATTATCAGCAAAGTTACGGCTTGAGTTTGTTCAATCAATCTGTCGTGCTTCATAATAATTTGTATATGTTATAAATAATCTCTTTTAGCTTTAATAACTAAAATGTAAATCTAGTTGTGGGCATAAATAATTTAAATGATATAAAACAACTTTGTTGGTGAAATTAGACCCAGTGCTACCCTAATAAACTATACCAATGGCTAATAATATCATTTCTGCGCAATAGCTGTGTACAAAATTTACCACTATTCATTAAACCTAAAACATATCACATCATCCATAATTGAAACAAACAAAACGGATTATTAAACTACGCAAAAACTAATTAGTCGGCACGCATTCACACCGTAATTAATTTATCGCAGCGCCACAATATACGATGAATTTGTATCACAAATCACGCGCGGCCAGCCATTATGTACGGTGTTAGTGGCGGTCGCGAAACAGAGATAAGATTCATACAAAGCTTCGGGCCGGCCTCACGATGTCATTTAGGTACACCCCCACATTACGTTCGGACATTCTTTACACCGACATGTAACAATTTTTGTTTCCTGTTTTTTTACTTAGCCAATTGTTGAGTATCAGTAATGTGGGCTTGCGTGGTCCATGGTCATGCCTTTAGAGGAAGCTTTAAGATTTGGTTGAATAAAAGAAGTTGGTTGATTAGCAATACCTACCACCAATCTCCAAAGACCCTTGACCTTAAGATTTCTTTATCCTGTAAGTTATTGATGTAACGTAGAAACATAAAACACGTTATATACAAGAACACACAAGCACGCAGACAAAATAAACTCGAAATCGAAGGAATGAAATTGTAGCCATATTTTTACAACGATTTTGTTAGTCTATTCTGTTCCGCTCCTGGGCAAAGGTTTCCCTCCATGCCATCCATCTTTCCCGATCCTGGGCCTCATCACACCAGTTTTGGAGGAATCCGTCCAGTTCGTCCGCCATCTCGTTCGTGGCCATCTCGTTCGCCATCTCGTTCGTGGCCATCTCGTTCGCCATCTCGTTCGTGGCCATCTCGTTCGTGGCCTGCCGCGACCCCGTCTTACTATCAATGAGACTTTTTAATTCTCCACTCAGATTTTGTCCCACTACACTAGAATACATCACGCAAGTTTCACAGAGTTCAAAAGTTCTCGTAAGAGCTTCGTAAATTACGTCATACTCGTATTTTCTTCCGGAATCGTTAAGTTTATTTCGTGTTTTCTTACTCTGAATACATAAGTTTTACTACTGGCAGCGTCTTTCAATTTTAGGAGTGTTTTAAGGAATTATTGAGAAAGTTTGACACTGAAATAAGTTAAGAAATAACGTTTACAGGTGATTGTGATTCAAGGAATTGGAAATTATTTATTCTGTGATAACAGTTTAGGTACCTTTTTCCTCTTTTCCCTTATTCTTTGAAAATAATTTAAAACCTTGAGTTACTTACTGATAATTTAGCTCCATATACCTAGGTGAAAGATTTTTTAAAGCGGTTAAGTATTTTTTTAATTTATCCGTTTAAACAAACAGACATAAAAACAATTAAATCTTGTCTTCTATAATATGTATCAGTTTGACCAACCGTGTGATTTTTGTAACAGATCCCTATTTCTTTTTTTTTTAAATATACACCTATTAGAGAAATAATTGTCATAAAGGTAGTTCTGGAGATTAGTGTGTTCAA
This sequence comes from Charanyca ferruginea, assembly GCA_947361185.1. Lineage (NCBI taxonomy): Eukaryota > Metazoa > Arthropoda > Insecta > Lepidoptera > Noctuidae > Charanyca > Charanyca ferruginea. The sequence goes on from OX376065.1 coordinate 3,064,102, forward strand.
ACAATACAAAAACAAACGAAATTATATAATATTACTTTTAGTAAAGACATAATTTTATAGGAAACGACATAATTTCATAGGAAACGACCGCCATTTTTTTTATGCTCCTTTGGCTGAGCATTCTTAAAAAAAAAACTAACAATCAATCTAATTTCGCAAACATTACACTCCGGTGTAACATGCAGCCAACGGATATACTATAAAAGTATCCAGCCCTCGATTACGGGATGCGGCGATGACATCATTACCGTTGAAAATGCCACCGAGCAATTTACCTTTTGTATACACGCAAAGATTACAAATTCGGGGATCGGGCAGCCACAGCCTCTACTGTGATCACGAAAATGGTTAGGATTTTTCGTCTCGATTGCCCGTTTTTTGGGATTATGTTAGCTTTTTCGTGGGTACGTTATAATATAGTGATGTTGTACATTTTTATACATGTTTAGGTAGGTTATCTATGACTTGATTATCTATTTTTACCAAATTAAAGTTATGCAAAAAGCAAGTAAGCAAGCAAGTTGTGTTAAATTATGCATGTGAAATTAAATTGGTTTGTTTTCCCTTTTCGGTTTAACTAAAGCTAAACGATTTTGATAAAATTAAAACAAACTAAGCTTGAAGCCCAAGAAGGATATAGGCTACTTTTTAATTTGTCTCTTCGTCTGCATTCGCAATAAACGACATTCACGCGGACGAAGTCGCGGACAAAAGTTTGTATATATAAATTTATTGTGCGAACTGCCAGACTGTGGAATTCACTGCCCGCCTCTCTATTCCCCGATACATATAATCTGGGTATCTTCAAGGCACGAGTGAACCGGTTTATTCTAGGCAAGCGTGCTCCACCTTAGGCCGCATCATCACTTAAGATCAGGTGAGTTGCGGTCAAACGCAAGCCTATAACAATATAAAAAAAAAAAAATGAATGTATATGTCTGTCCTGTATGCGTTCTTGAACAACCGATTGTAATGAAACTATAGTGTGAGTTGTTCTGTGTACGTCCATGAAGGTTCCTGGCCCCTCACATTATGAATTGTATTCGCTTTTGAATTTTGTATTTGTATTTGTATTTTTATTTGATTTTTTTTTAACGATTCGGCGTTTCGTGCTATACTGACTCGTGTCAGTACAGCACGAAGCGCGTTGTGGGTATTCGCTTTTGAATTTGTATCTGCCTTTTCTTTCATAATCTGAGCCTGGCCCAAATAAATAAAAAATAAAAACACCGAGAGCGAAGTCGAGGGTAGCAGCTAGTATTACATATAATAACGGTAAGTACTTTAAAAAAAAAAACAAAATAACAATCACAGGTCGTGTGGTTAAGGCATTACACCCTCCACTTCATCTTCTCTTCTCAGTTGATATCCACTGCTAAACGTAGGCCTCCCCCTGTATTACACTTCCCATAGAAAGGAATATTCTCAATATAATAATAATATAATAATTATATGTTGAATTATTTGGAATAAATTTAGTTCCACCGTGTTCAAAATTTAGAGTAGTCGTTCATTTTTGTAAATCTTTTCAATGTTTTGAGTTGGTTTTTGGGATTGTGATTTGTTTCATCTGAAATCGCCCTTTTTATATTCGAATGCACTACAATATTATATTCGAATGCATATATTCGAATACATATATTCGAATGCATATATTCGAATGCATATATTCGAATGCATATATTCGAATGCATATATTCGAATGCATATATTCGAATGCATATATTCGAATGCATATATTCGAATGCATATATTCGAATGCATATATTCGAATGCATATATTCGAATGCATATATTCGAATGCATATATTCGAATGCATATATTCGAATGCATATATTCGAATGCATATATTCGAATGCATATATTCGAATGCATATATTCGAATGCATATATTCGAATGCATTATATTCGAATGCATATATTCGAATGCATATATTCGAATACATTATTTTCACCTTGAATTCTAATTACAAAACAAAATATGCAGCAATTTTATGACATTATGCGACTGCTCAGTACCATTAAGTGATAAATAAACAGTAGGTAATCATTAGCGTCATTACAAACAGTATGCCCATACAGAGTTTAAAACAAAATTAGGGCTCATTAAAAATATTGACTCGAATTTATTGGAATGCACGTTTAATACAAGGATCTGGACTTAGAAAACAATATTATTTCGGTACTCAATCGCACAGTAATAGAAAATTACTTATTCCCCAACCACTCATAATATACTTACTATTATTTGGATCACCCACAATCTTGAACAACTTTCCCACCAAAATAACATAAAACCATTGTTGTCCCACATAAAACGCGTAAAAAGCAGTGTAAAAAGAATTAATACTACCGTTAAAATAAGGGATGGTGTTACGGTCTGACTGAATGGGTTTTTTTACGCTTCACGAAGAATCGCGCCGTGGAGCGTTTGAACTGGGCGAGTTAACTGACCAATCTACTAACTAATATACTATGAAAGTACCTAAAATATTGTTGCTTTCGCAGTAAAACCTGTATGTATATTCTGTTATGTTGTAATAATACTGGCTGTATATTACTGTCCATAGACTGTATTCAAAATTCTATTCATTCTATGTAACTAGGTTACCTATACTTCTATTAATAACAGACCTAATGAAACACGTCTTTTCTTTTCTCAAATACAAAATTACAACATGTTACAATCTCTCTCTGTGAACACTTAAGTGAAGTGAGCTGTCATCCGTCCCGATACTAGGGGTCGACAAAGTAGACAAACGGATGACAGCTCACTTCACCTAGGTGTTCACCGAGGGAAATTGTAACAGAATGACACTGCTGAATGAGAATCTGAGTAAAATTGGCATGGTAGCGATGCGGATAATGATGATGATTTAGACTTAAGGTTTAAATTTCCAGACAAGTTTCATTTCATAACACAACATAACGCTATTCATTAATAATTACAATTGTATTGTGCTTCATCCATCAAAATGAATGCAGTAAGGTATGACGATATTCGTGAGGTCCCTGCAAAATGTTTGTAATTCTATTTAAAAAGCGCATTTTAAGGTAAACTTTTTTAGTCAAATCTTTCAGGGTTCAGGCGCGAGAACAATAACAAATTGCGTGAAATCGGAAAATGTTATATCATCCGCCATACTCTCTATCAGAAGAAGGCCAATTCTATAGTATAGTTAAATTAGCAATTAAGCGTAGACAATAGTTATTTAAGATTGCGATATGATCAAACCCTACAATTAAAAAAAGTTTAACTTTCAATTATTTGATTGTCCTCTATATATATAAATATGAAACGATTTCAGTCCATATTTATTTATGTAGAGGACCACTTTACATAAATAAATATGGGACTGAAATCGTTTGGAAGCGACTAATCGATTCCATTTGAATTCCCTACCAAACGATTTCACCCCGTCCTTAATCGAACGAGTCAATGGCAAAATGTAAACGAACCATTGAGTACTTAAAAGTATAAATGAATTAAAATATGAAAATGTACGTTTTATATCCTATTCCCTAGACAGTCTGCGTCTTAGTTATAAATTCGTCTAAATTGGACGAATGTTGATGCAGCATTTCAATTAAGTTTGTGTCTATTCTAGTGCACTCGCAACTAAGATATGTTTGGTCTAGCCAGACCAATTGAGAAAGTTGCACCGTTGTATTTAAAGGCTAAGTAATTGTTTTGGTTTGAGCAGAGTTTAATATTACTAATGACTCCTTTTAGAAATTAATTAATATAATGACATTTGTGGATTGACTCATTTCTATTTGTTATCTGATCTTTTAGTGCAAATCCAGGTAAACGTATCTCGAAAGTTTGTAGAATGGACCTTTTTAGTGTACAGACTAAAATGTCGCTGTTGCTTTTAAGCAAATATATCGACATTTCTGTTGATCGTATCGACATTTCTTTTCATCGTCGATATTACCAATCTATTGTCTTAACGGTAATTTAGATTTGATGGCTCACCAATCTATTGTCATTACGGTAATTTAGATTTGATGGCTATCTGAATTACGCTAAGAAGAGATAGATGACAGTTTGAGTGCTAATATTTACTCGATGTAAACGCAGCATAGTTCGTCTATAAGCCATAATGCTTTATTTGTCTAGGAAACAGAGGTCGCCGTCTTGACGTCATATTGATTGGAAACGAAATGTGTGGGTGCGATGTTTGCAGATATCACTTTATGAAACAAATTATTGTTGTGGTCTGTGTGTGTGATAATGAACTTAAATACCAAAAGATACAGAGGTGAGAATTGCGTAATTGACTGTGAGATAATAAATGCCGAAGGAAACACAATGTTCAACTCTCTTTGTGTTGTTTTTTGTTTCATTATCAATTAATAAAACTGTTCGAGCAAATTGCTACTCGGTTTCCACTGACCTTTAAAAGGTTATATGGATATAACTCTCATAGTTAATGACATAAATGGAGACAGTTTCCTGATAGTGCATGATTACAATGTGTTTCTACAATATTTATGTATGTATTGTTATTTACGTATTTTTGGAATGGCAATACAAAACTAAATAAATACTACTTATTACATTCAAAGAGAAACAACATTTAGGACTGTTATTTCACAAATGACAAATTTTTATTTCCTTACTTGCAATTGTTCGTTTCTCCTGCAGTGTTATTCTGTTACCATCTCCCTTGGTGAACACCTAGGTGAAGTGAGCTGTCATCCGTCCGTTTGCTTTGTCCATCGGGGCGGATGACAGCTCACTTCACCTAGGTGTTCACCGACGGAGATTGTAACAGAATAGACATACTGTTCTCTTTCTCTAATTCTCCATTTCTCTTTCTCTAATTCTCTTTCACTTGTTTAAATTTTCTCTGCATTGGAAGAGACAAAACATTTAGGGCTGTTGTTTCACAAATTACTATTGTTATTTCCTTACTTGCAATCGTTCGTTTCTCCTGTTCTGTCTCTAATTCTCCTTTTCTCTTTCTCTAATTATCCTTCACTTCTTTAAATTCTCCTTCACTTCTTTAAATTCTCCTTCACTTCTTTAAATTCTCCTTCACTTCTTTAAATTCTCCTTCACTTCTTTAAATTCTCCTTCACTTCTTTAAATTCTCCTTCACTTCTTTAAATTCTCCTTCACTTCTTTAAATTCTCCTTCACTTCTTTAAATTATCCTTCACTTCTTTAAATTCTCCTTCACTTCTTTAAATTCTCCTTCACTTCTTTAAATTCTCCTTCACTTCTTTAAATTCTCCTTCACTTCTTTAAATTCTCCTTCACTTCTTTAAATTCTCCTTTACTTCTTTAAATTTTCCTTCAATGAAACACAGCTACAGTGCATCATGTTGTTGTTTCACTTATTACATTTTAAATGTGCACGTCTGCTTTTATCCTTTTATCCTTTTATTTTGCTAGGATTAAAATCTATCTTAAGTAAAAATGAACAAATGAGAAAAAAAATACAGATAATTATAAAAAAACCAGCCTATAACGTACACTAAGGAAGGTATGAAGGTTTACACTTTAGTTGGTGTCATATCAGGTCAGCACTGTAGGAGAGGCAAGATCAGAGTTTAGGGTAACTCTATAGGAAGGCTCACCTCTGCAGGAAGGCTTCAGTATAGTATCCAGGAACAGACGTTAGGGCAGCTCCGAAGATCGGGAGTAGAGGTCCCAGGTGAATGTTTAGTTGAATTCCCTGGGAAGTGTAGGTACGCGATAAAGTGTCAGCGTCTCAAACACCTTTAGTGGGTACGATGACACTCGTGGTTGATGAGCGTTGGCTTTCCAAGAACCAAGCTGTTCAATGATGATTATCGTATCAAATCCAATTCTAGACAGCCACGTCTCCGCGGTTCGTCAGCACGTTTTCAAAATAGTAATCATTTCGGATTTTTGAATATAGTTTTTCTTCTTACGGCCATATAATCATCCCATCTGACAAGTGTAGTCGGCCAGGATATATCTGACTTCCTTCATAAAACCATGAACCATGCGCAAAGAATTTTATAAATATAATTTATAATTAAGTTATGTAGTAAAAAATCGTAATTACCTATAAAATATTTGAGCTGACCATATTACCTAATTAAAATAATTTAAGTTATATAAACCAAAAGCCAGTAAACCAGTAAGAGACTATGAGAAAAAGAAAAGTAACTGAAAGTTGCCAACTGACATACAAGTCATAGCAAAAAATTATGAGAATTAATATTTTATTTCAGCTAATTCTATGAAAACGAAACATATCTAGATCAATTCGCTGAGTTAATGCAAAGAAACCAATAAAAAGCGGCCAAGTGCGAGTCGGACTCGCCCATGAAGGGTTCCGTAACAGCAAGTAACATAATATAAAAATTCTTGTACTTCGTTGTAACTTTGATCGATGTTTTATATTTGAGTTGATTGAATGAAAGGTAAATTGCGGTTTACGATTTATGACGTATTAAAAAGAAACTGCTTACTAGATTTCGTTCAAACCCATTTTCGGTGGAAGTTTACATGTACATCATATATTTTTTTTAGTTTTATCATTCTCTTATTTTAGAAGTTACAGACACTTTGGAAGTGTCTCTCGCGCAAACTATTCAGTTTAGAAAAAAAACCCCTATCAATAGTTACGTATGGGTTTGTATCAATAGTTACGTATGGGTTGGGGAACCCCCAAAACCTATTGTTTTTTTTTCTTTTTTTGTGTGAAAATCTTAATACGGTTCACAGAATACATCTACTTCCCAAGTTTCAACAGTATTGTTCTTATAGTTTCGGAAAAAAGTGGCTGTTACATACGGACGGACAGACAGACAGACAGACAGACATACAGACAGACAGACAGACATACATACATACATACAGACATACAGACAGACAGACAGACAGACAGACAGACGTACAGACAGACATACAGATAGACATACAGACAGACAGACAGACAGACATACAGACAGACATACAGACAGACAGACAGACATACAGACAGACATACAGACAGACATACAGACAGACATACAGACAGACATACAGATAGACATACATACAGACAGACATACATACAGACAGACATACAGACAGACAGACATACATACAGACAGACATACAGACAGACATACAGACAGACATACAGACAGACAGACATACAGACAGACATACAGACAGACATACAGACAGACAGACATACAGACAGACAAACATACAGACAGACATACAGACAGACATACAGACAGACATACAGACAGACATACAGACAGACATACAGACAGACATACAGACAGACATAAAGACAGACATACAGACAGACATACAGACAGACATACATACAGACAGACATACAGACAGACATACAGACAGACATACAGACAGACATACATACAGACAGACATACATACAGACAGACATACAGACAGACAGACATACAGACAGACAGACATACAGACAGACAGACATACAGACAGACAGACAGACATACAGACAGACAGACATACAGACAGACAGACATACAGACAGACATACAGACAGACATACAGACAGACATACAGACAGACATACAGACAGACAGATATGACGAATCCATAAGGTTTCCGTTTTTTGCCATTTGGCTACGGAACCCTAAAAAGGATGATAAATGATATTATGTATGACAAGTGTAAGTATAGCATATACTATATTGTGTACGTTATGGTGTGATGACAGCTTCCTTTAACCTCACTTCTCTTTCTCGGGACCAAATTTCACCAAAATTAGTTCAGGCGTTTTGTCGTGACTCTTTCACATTTATAAGTAGCAGTAATATATATTCGGACTTCTAGATTCGGGCAACAAGATATTTATTTTCTTATATGACGTTCAAAAGTACCTTTTAATAGTATTATTGAAATAAATGATTCGACTTTTACTTAATATTAAAATGTACGTTGATTTTCAAAGTGAGCGCAGATAATATAAAATACTGGATGTAATTAATTAAAAGTCACACAATAGCAATAAAATCGTCGGTGCACCAAACTGTAAATTTCAATAACGCAAATGTAATGAAAACCGGCATGTACAGAAAAGTAAATTAATTAAAATAATTGTAATGAATATAGAACCTTTCTATACTAAATGGTACCACCAAAAACCACCCACAAATACCTACCCACAAAATACAAAATCTTTTTACCTAAAATACAATTTAACCTATAATCAATGTCATTATTGTTTTTAGATTTAAACGGAAATCGCAAGTTCTACAGTCACTAAGACTAATGTTTAGTTATCAGCAATAAATAAACAGTAAGATGCTACATATTGCACATTACTTTTATTGAGTGGGGCAAAGTTCTATAGAGTTTCTGGCATTGTCCTTTTAATAGTTGTAAACTATATTCGAATTAAACAGCGTATAGTGTAGTCATATAGTCGGTATAGTGTAGTCATATAGTCGTCGACACATCATGATAAATATTGTACAATTTCGAGTCGTATGTGTGTATGTGTATGTATGTGTGTGTGTGTGTGAGGTACCAATTTCGAGTAGGTACCAATTTCGAGCAGAGCAGGTACCAATTTCGAGCAGAGCAGGTACCAATTTCGAGCAGAGCAGGTACCAATTTCGAGCAGAGCAGGTACCAATTTCGAGCAGAGCAGGTACCAATTTCGAGCAGAGCAGGTACCAATTTCGAGCAGGTACCAATTTCGACTAGGTACCAATTTCGACTAGGTACCAATTTTTATAGCTTTGCCAAAGAAAACACCTAACTCAGAACAACTCTTATAGTTTCTCGAGCAAATTTAACATCTGTTAGAGGCCTTAGGATAAGTTTTAAAAATGGCCCATGTGTAAAATTATACCGCATGGCTATGAATCTGTCTTCTTTGCTGTCCATAATAACTTTGTCTGACAGTATGATCTTGTTCGATTCAGTACGGAATCGAATCGAATGATTGTGAGTAAACCAGTTGGTGGAAGGTAGTTCAGATCTTCCACATCCTCGGTTAACGGACCCAGAGGCCTACTGTTCATGCACGCTTCGATGTGTGTAAGCAGCGTTGCAAATTGTTCCTAGGGTAGCTTCTGTTGTCCGATTACCCGTTTTGGGTGTGCTTTCAAGGAACGTACTGCGGCTTCCCATAATTCTCCTGCTGATGGCCAGGATGGAGCGTTGTAATGCCACTGGATTTGAAGGTAATTGATCTCTTTGAAGAACTCTGAACTCCTCATTTAATACTTTTGCCGCTCCTACAAAGTTTGTTCCGTTATCGGAATACATATGTTTTGGGGTGCCTCTTCTAGCACAAATCCTTTTTAATGCTGCGAGGAAAGTTTGCGTTGATAGGTCAGAAACAAGTTCGATGTGTACTGCTTTTGTGCATATACATATGAATATGGCTATGTAGCCTTTGCACGTATTTTTTACACCCACGTGACCTGTGAAGACAACGCCAGTATGTGAAAATGACCTCGATGGAGTGATTCTTTTTTTAGGAAGGTTGCCCATCAACGGCTTGTGTTGTTGCGTAACGACGGCATCAGATGCATTGCCGCAGTGTCTTCTTGACGGTCCGATTGCCACAGTGTCTTCTTGACGGTCCGATTGCCACAGTGTCTTCTTGACGGTCCGATTGCCACAGTGTCTTCTTGACGGTCCGATTGCCACAGTGTCTTCTTGACGGTCCGATTGCCACAGTGTCTTCTTGACGGTCCGATTGCCACAGTGTCTTCTTGACGGTCCGATTGCCACAGTGTCTTCTTGACGGTCCGATTGCCACTGATGATCCAGTATTTGTCTCTAGTGTAAGCTAGCGTTAATCTTGCTTCACCGTGTAATGTCCGTTGATGAGCTTTTTTAATTAATAGTTGAGTGAATCTTCTCTCCCCTGGTACGAGAATGGGGTGTGTACTTTCTACTGGCAAGTTTGAGTGGTTTAAACGGTCCGCCAACGCGTAGAAATCCATTCGAGTCGAAGCTTGGGTTGAGTTTCAAAATAGTGCTCTTGTTAGGAAGTTTTCCATTGATTTTGATGACTTTTATTTCATTTCCAAAATAATTTTCTTGTACTGACTTGATAATTACACCCAAAGCGTTATTTATTTCATTCAAGTTCAGTTCATTGCACTCTATTGACATCCAATGGTTTCTTAATGCATCAGCAAAACGTATTACCCAGGCGAGTATTCTTGTAATACGATCTATGTCGCTATGCCGCTCAAGTAATGAATCGATTAATTCATTTTTCAACGGCGTGGTGTAACAGTTTGATCGAAAGCCCTTGTTTGTAGTATAAGTATATTGTGGGTTATCGGCTTGTTTTTTGTTCAAGCCATTTATGGACCCTCCAATCACAGGAAAAAAATTACCAGTTTTGATGGCGGAAGTCCTCTTGTTGCACAGTCGGCAGGGTTTTCGTTAGTCTTTACGTAACCCCAATTTATCCCAGGCACGATGTTTGTTATTTGTGTGGTTCTGTTAATTTTTCGTATTTGTTTTGACTTCCTTGAAACCATGCTAAGACTACTTTAGAGTCGGTTCAGCAGTGCATCCTTAGATAGTAATCTGAAAGGATTTTAGTTATCTTTTCTAGTAGTTTCGCTAGCAGAACTGCGGCGCATAATTCCAACCTTGGGATCGTAGTTTTCTTTATTAGTAGTGCCACCTTAGTTTTCGCGGCGAGTAGAGTCGTTTCATAAGCGCTGGTGGATGACGTAGTTCGGCAGTAGATAACGCATGTGTGGGCTTCTTCGCTCGCGTCACAGAAAGCTTGCAATTCCATCGTTCTATTGTTTTTGTTTTTTATCCATCTTTGTAAACTGATGTTGTTTATGTTTGGTTGATCGGATATAATTTTCTTCCATTCTCTTTCTATGGTCTCCGGTACCTTTTCGTCGTTTCGTTAAGAGTATCTCTTGTTTACCGTTAATGTGATTAGATGTTCGCTCAGCCGCCGTTGATGTGATTAGATGTTCGCTCAGCCGCCGTTGATGTGGCTGGCTTTGAAGTTTGTCCTTTCAGATTATTATCATGAAGAAGGGAATGGTGTTTAAAGTTACACGTGTGGCATCTTTTCGTTGAATTGCATTTAGTTTCGCCGTGACTGAACAAACAATTTTTGCATAGGTTCAATTTAATTTTTGTTTGATTTCGCGTTGCGACGTCTATGTTTAAAAATGTAGAGTATGCCTTAGCGCATGATCGTTTTTGCAGAGTGGACACTTTCTTTTAAAGTTCGTTGACTTGTTGTAATTATGATTTTTATATTGGTTTTTGATTGTTTCAAGCCACTCTTTCTGGTTCATAATGTTTCCAGCGTCATGAACTGCAATTCCAGGACTCCATAAATTCCTCTAACTCTGGAAGCTCTCTTGAATGTTTCATTGTTTTTATGTAGTCGCCGTAAGTCACGTCATCCAGTTTCGAAGACAGTAATAGTGCACGATAAGTGAACTCCATACAGGAATATCAACGTTGATATTCTCTAGGCCATTTAAATACTCTTTTGTTGTGTCTTACAGCTTTACTTCTGAAAATCTCTCGCCGCGTCTTCTCCATACTCTAATACGCCGATCGTCGTTAAAAAATTTAACTTTGCATTCGTCTGTGAAGAGCACCATAAAAAAATAAATTACACCAAAATGAAAAAATACCTCGTGGCCCTTATTTTGTTTTGAGTAGTATATAAGTGAGAATGAATGTGACATTATTTAACGTAAAAAACTGACTTTCTTTCTTTGACAATAAGTAGATGTGTTTTAGATTAAAGACATTCGATATTATTTTTTAAGTTTCATATGCCATAATGAGGCTTAATAGAAGATAAGAACAAATAATGTAACTGTAAAACCACCTACTGTACTTAGTCTATTTAAATGTGAATAAATGAATTTGAATAAATTCGAGATAGTTGACCATTGATATTGTTGACAGTTACTTAGTGTTTGAGGCGTCGGTATTGACTCCCGTAGGACTCGGAGTCCACGTAGCAGTACACGTTATGTCTGCTAAGTTGATAGCTAAGTTGATAGCTAAGTTGGTCGCAATCGCAGTGGACGTTATCCCCGCTGATTGTTTCTTGTTTTTAGCAGTAGACGTTATCTCTGCTGATTGTGTCTTGTTTTTTTTTTTTACTATTAAATAGGCTTGCGTTTGACCGCAATTTACCTGATCGTAAGTGATAATGCGGCCTAAGTTGGAACACGCTTGCCTAAGATGAACCGGTTCACTCGTGCCTTGAAGATACTCAGATTATACTTATAAATATGGAGTCAAAGCGCTTGGTTCGAGACCGTGGAACTTGAACCATATAGCGGTGACGCTTCGCCATATCTCTGCTCGTCCGATGATGGAACGGGGATAAGGGAATTAAATTGTGCAATTCCAAAGCACACTCTCCGAAATGTACCCGATAAAAGACCGAAAGGCTAGCAACGGTGCGGCGATATTCAAGGCTCTGGAGCTTAGCCCTAACCAGGGAGTCGTTGTTAATGAGCCTCTTGGCACGTCTATCGTCTATCTATCTTCCAATGCCTCCAGTTGGTATTTTACTGATCCATCCCAAAGGTGCGAACAGTACTCCATGCACGAGAGTGTAGCAGTAGACGTTATCTCTGCTGGTTCGCACTGGCTGGCACTTACCTCTTAGTCTAGCTCTTCCGTCACGTTATGTGCACCGTCTCAATACTGCTGGTGACTGGTGAGACCCGCTTCTGGGAAGCCAACAGCTTTGATTTGCTAACGTAATTGGAATATGCCACGGTAAGCACTTGGCCGATGAGGAGGCACGACGATTCTAAAGTTGATTCAACGTGCACGTTGCTCGAAGGACCAAAAGATGTTATTGACGATACTCCGGTAGTTGATGTAGGTATTAATAAATTGTCCCAAACCACTACTAATACGTTAAGAGTTTATTGATTCTAAACACAGGTTTAACATTATACTTAGCTATCTGAGTCGCACATATGTACTATAGACATTTTAGCGCGTGATGGAAGTTTACTTACGACCAAAATAAAATCATTAAGTAGTTACGTATACCATAAGTATTTTGCTGTATGAGCATTATTAGCTCGTACAATATTTGTTTTCATATGTCTCCAATATCTTTGATAGAGGGTACTCATTTATACTTGTTGCTCTAACCAACTCTCTCAGTCTGTAATAGGGTAACTTATTATCTTGACAGTGCTTAATCAAATTAATGCAAGTAGAAGTTATATCCAAATTTTTATTCGTAACTGTAATTTTTGTTATAATATTGGTAACTCTATGCTGAGGCTGTAACAATGCATGTGATATATACACAAATTCAGGTTCTAATCCACGGAAAATTGGAAGATATCGTTGTTTTGGCAATTTGTGATTTTATATAATAAAGAAAACTAGGGATCTTTCTTACATCAAGGTTGCTTTCTCTTACAGCTCTCTTTATTTGTTCTAAATAATAATCTGGAATATTTTAATACTCAATTAAAATTAAGTTCTTATGAATGGTAGTTTCACTGGTTTAACAAGTTCCTTATAGTTCCCAGCATGTTAAATTATTGGGATCTTATATTGGGCCTCAAAATCAAAAACAGCATTTTTCTCAATAGTTCGTGTATTTTTATTTTATTATTTGACATTATTTATTAGGAATGTCTGTATTACGTTTTATCTTTAGGTTCCTTGGGTATGCATATACAACCTTTGTGTGAGTGAATGGTTGCGTTTTGTAACTAAGTTTTGTCTTACAATTTGAATGTATTTACAAAAATAAAACTAAAATATTGAATTTCAATGTCAAATAAAGACATGGAAAATGAGAAATATGTACTCGAAGTAAAAAGCGTGTGATTATAGCAAGCGTATAATGCAAAGAGAAGTGTCAAATCTCAACTGTCACTATGATAGCCATAGAGACATACATTAGCTATTTCAAATGCTTCTTGGTTAAATTTCTCCAATTCTGCTTCTTTGATTGAATTCTTGTCCTTGTTCGTTCTATTTGTTTTCCTTAAAACACATTTCTGGTTGTGTTGTCGTCACTTGCCACTAATATTCCTATGTCTTTGCTATATAATAATTTCTCCTCACTTGGTTCTGAGAAGGGATTATTTGGGTTAATTACTCTGAGGAAATATTTATTATCATCTTCTGTTGAAATCCTATTATATCTTATAGTAGCCTCATCTACTGCTAGGTTCTCTATATTCCATGGATTACGACCCCCATCTGCCATAAATCTCACATCTTCATCAATTACAAGATTCTGATACTCATTCTTCTTTATGTTCCATAATTTCAATAGTAATTCTGGAAACGACCCCAAAATCATTTATAATTTGTGTCCTCATGAGCTGCAAAGTGTTTGCTGCAACAGCATTGAAATCATCTTGGGGATTTGCTCCTATTGGTTTTAATGAGCTTGTTTCCACACCATATTGTCCAACAAAATCTCCATCTTGGAACCAAGTGTATTCACCATAACCCTCGGGGAATAATATACTTTTTTCTTTACTCGTATTTATTCCAAAAAATCTATAGACACTGTATACTAAAACTTATGAGTCCTGCTAAATTGTTTTATGGAATCGGCAACAAAAACAGTCATTGAATCATCACTTGATCTTAGGCTCCTTATTATAGTATTTGATACAGATATCCCCCCTACTGCTATCAGGCCTATCAGGTCTTTCAGGCCTACTGCTATCATTACAACCCTTCACCCTAAATACGACTTAGACAATTAATAAAATTAACAGTGACCGACCACAGCTAAGAAAAGTATATAAACAAACACATTTTAATTCTATAAACAAAACAATATTATATAATATTATAATACTAATTACAACTAACACAACTTTTCTATTAAAATATTTAGGTGGTCTTTTCAAACGACATTCCCGAATAGGATGGAATCGGATTCCTTCGGGAACAGGATCCTTGGATACTGGTAGTACCCTCGTACCAGGACTGGATACATTAGTGTGAGGAACCGAACTAGAAGCGGATGTGGACGGCAACACATCGACTGTAGCGGGCTGATCCTTTTTTTTTTTGTTTTTTTGTTACGGGGGTCTGTCAGACTCTTACTGACTAAAAACCACCCCGGTGTTTCATCTCACACCTACGTCGGGGGTCGCGGGAACTGTCCGCAACCCCCAGCTGAGCGGGCTGATCCTGAGTCAACTCCCTTACGGTCTGAGGTCTCCGTGTCTACAAGGTAACTGGTGCGGGCAACACCTCGGGCATTTCCGAACGCTCCACCTCGGGAAGACTCCGCTCTGCTAAGTCCGTTGGACATATCAAAGAGCTACGTAATCGCTGTCTTAACTGGTCAACGTGTCTATGGGTTTCCTTACCTGACTGATCCACAACCCTATAATCTGTATTACCCATTTTTTTTTACTGTTTCTTTTTCCCTATACTGTCTCATCCATATTTCCTCCCCCAACTGTAAGGAACGTTGGATATCTGTTCCTACTTTTTGCTGCCGTGCCTGGGCTTTTAGTACTTAGTAGTACTTTTAGTACTTAGTAGTACTTTTAGTACTTTAGTACTTACTAGTACTACTGCTGTCCCGATTAGGCCTTAACGCGTCTAATTTTGTACGTAAACTCCTACCCAGCATTAAGTTCGCTGGACTTTCACCCGTAGAACAATGTTCTGTATTACCATAATAGAAATTCCGTAACGAAAATAAAACCTAACACCTCCCACTCCGCCTACCATGTAGCTCGACCGAGCATTCGCTTAACGACGTCATTTTCTGCGGCCCCAATCGATGCCGGGTGGTATGGGGCAGAAAAGATGTGTTCTACACCATGAGAAATTAAAAAGTCAGACATTTCCTTACTCGTAAAAGGAGGTCCATTATCTGTCACAATTTGTTTAGGAAAACCCCATCTAGTGCAAACCTCCGTGAATCTTTCAATGGTATATGTAGCTGCCGTACTAGGTACAGGGAATAATTCTATCAATTAGTCCTTGCATCAACCATCACTAAATACATTTTTCCAAAAACAGGACCTAGAAAGTCAAGATGCACCCTCGCCCATGGTCTATCGGGCCAGGGCCACGGCGTGATGACGTGCCGCTGCGGCGCGTCCGCCTCCCCCGCGCACACCGCACACTCTCGACAAGTTAACTCCACTGCCTCGTCGATGCCTGGCCACCAGACATAGCTCCCTAGCCTTCGTTTTGACGATACCCATATGAGGCTCATGTAATTCGCGTAACACCCTAGTTTGACAGTTTTCTGGAATCACTACCCGGTATCCCCACATGACGCCGCCTAATTCCTCGTAGTTGCGTGCGACGGTTAAAATATGGCTGCAATTCCCTATTTAAACTTAAAATCTACTTAGCAACGGATCTTTTATGGTTTGTTGTTTAATGACATTGTAATCTATTTTGTTTCTCTTCTTCTTCTTTATCTTGTTTGTTGTTTAATGAAATAGCAAAGCATTTTGTGCGAAATGTAAATAAGTTTGCTCGGGAATATGCAAGGACTCATCGCTACTACAAGGAACTGGCTCGACACCCAAATACTCTTAAATGACTTAGATCCGGTCTACAACCAGTCCACATTTCCTCGGAGGTAATGTCTGAAAGTGCTTTAGTAGGCGAGCGGTTAATGATGTGTGCTGCCGTGACCACTGCTTCGCCCCAGTAAGAGTTTTGTAACTGCGCATTAAATAGCATACATTTGGATCTTTCAATGAGTGTCCTATTCATACGTTCACTCAAAAGGTTTTGTACCGGTGTGTAAGGATTCGTAGTTTGATGTAATATACCATATTTTTTTAGGTAATTATCAAACCTTTGATTTACATATTCCCTGCCATTGTCCGTCCTCAATTTCTTAATTTTCTTATATAACTCATTTTCTTTATTATATTCTATAAACCTTTCTAGAGCTTCAGATTTATTTTTGATCGGATAGACAAATACTTTACGTGAATAATCGTCTATAAAAGTGACAAAATACCTGGCGCCCCCATGAGTCGTTGTCTGCATCGGACCCACAATATCAGAATGAATGACTTCTAGCAATTCAGTTGCACGGGAGCCTTCATTAGGAAAAGACTGCCTAGTCTGCTTTCCTTCAATGCAGCTGATGCAAGTAAACTTTTCTTTCGCCGGAGGTAACTGTACACCTGTAGTGCAAATCGGTAATTTATTTAAATCAGTAAAATTCAAATGGCCCATTCGTTGATGCCATAAGTGAATGTCATTCTTAGTCAAAGCTGACATGGCATGTGCTTCATCATGGATGAAGGCATCTAATTTGTACATGTCATTAATTAGATTGGCTTTTGCTACCTTTTCTCCACTTTGGTTTGAAATTTGGCATCCTTTGGCATTAAATTCTACCTTACAGCCACTCTTTATCATTTGGCTGACTGATATTAAGTTTGTTGATAATTGACATTTCTTACCAGTATTTTGTTGAATTTACCTTGAGTGTCTGGTACTTTAATAGTAATATTTCCACAACATTCAACTTTTAAAACCTTATTGTCTGCTATTTTGATGTTAGAGACCGGTGGTGCTTGGACGTTGCTGAGCCAGTCCCGGTGCATGGTCATATGCATGGAGGCGCCGGAGTCCACGAACCAATTTACTGAGTCATTTTTGCTACACACTGAAAAAGCAGCAACAAAACCTGTTTTATTCTCGTTTTTAGTACTTTTACCTTTCATATATTATACCAACAGTTCTTTCCGAGGTGGCCATATTTATTGCAGTTAAAACATCTAGGACCCTTTTGTACTTTATGCTGGTCAGTTTTAAACTGCTTTTGATTTGACTTCGAGTTTGTATATAGAACAGTAGTGTCTGATACTTTGACCTCTTGTATTAGTTTATTTTTAACTAGATCAGCACTGATTTTCATACCTGAACTCTCTAAAGCCATTATCATGGGCTTATATATGTCTGGTAAACCAGCCAACATAAGAGTGCCCAGCCACTCGTCATCGACGTTGAACTTTATTTTTCGGAGCTTGTGTGCCGCGGTCAATATTTTATTCACATAATCTTCAATAGATGAACAATTTTCTAGGTTTGTGTTTATTAATTCTTTCAGCAAACCTACCTTCCGGGTCAAGCCGCTATCTTCAAAAGCTTTTGCTAAATTTTCCCATACCTGTTTAGAGTTTTCCGCGTCTTGAATATGAACATACAATATTGGGTCTATTAATAGAATTAATTTAGACTTGGCTTTGGTGTCCTTTTTTTGAGCTTTTTCGTCAGTTGAAGTTCTTCGTGCTGCAAATAAGCTTTGACGGCAAAACTCCAGGTAGACCAATTTTCTCTGCCATTTTGCTTCTCAATTGACATTAATGACCCATTTCCAGACATTTTTTAATTGTTTTGTGCTGAAAATGCTGAAAACAAATTGCGAACGCGGACCGAGTAAAATTAAAATTTTGACTAATTATTTTTTACTGAATTTATCAAATTACTTCACAGATTTTACTAAACACGTTTTAACGGCAGGCATGGAACGGCCCATAACCTGATGAAAGTAAAGCAAAGCTCTTGAAAATAAACTTTTATTGTAAAGAAGAAATAAAATATTGATAGCACACGTCAGAGTCCAGAACAAGAGAGAGACATAGAAAAAGAAAAGATTGACATGAAGTAGTACACGTAGATATTAACTAAAGAGGTTTTGCGTTCAGTTCATTTTCCATCACTTACTAATGGTTTATGATCACCATGTTCTGGTCCAAATATGCTTACTAATGGTTTATGATTCGTCCGCTATCACATATCTACTAAATTCTATAGAATAAAAACCTGAGTAGACTTGAACATGTAAAATTTAATAAAATTAAAAAAATGGGACGAGTAAAAAACAACACAGAATAATATAAAAATCTAGCCTAAAACGCACTGTGAAAGGGTAATATTAGTAGGAAGGTAGGAAGTGTCGCCTAGGCTGCCAAAACTCGTCTGCCTGAACATCTGTTAGGGCGCCTTCATCTCGTCCGCTCCTTTCAAATATTCATATTATTTTCTAAATATGATTTTTCCTCTGGAATTTCTGTATCATCGTATTTTATTCGTTTTAAATAGAGTTTAAGTATCATCGTATTTTATTCGTTTTAAATAGAGTTTAATGATTGAAACCGAGTGTCACGAGGTATAGTATGAAATATCGTCTCATTCGGGCTATTAGGAGTCGAAGAGGGACGGTTGACTTTCATAGGTTGAGGGTTGATTTCATTTAAATTAGTTAAAGAATTAAATTTTAATTCCAAAGCGAGAAATCTATTTTTAATTTGAGAGAAGCGATTTTCCTCTCTAGGATCGGAATCAGTATCAATTCTCTCTATGCCGTAATATAAATGAAAGTTTATTATTTCCCTGTTTATTTTTGATTCTAAATAGTTTAGAGTAGTTGAAGAGCTCATCTAGGTCATTTTTAACTTTAAGTCTAAAATATCCTCAGAGGGTACGAGGTGTGAGTTGAATAATTTGTTTTCTAAGTTGAAGAACTGTGTCTTTGTGGTCAAATAGTAATACGCCTCTCCGAGAGTGTCAAATAGTAATACGCCTCTCCGAGAGTGTCAAATAGTAATACGCCTTTCCGAGAGTGTCAAATAGTAATACGCCTTTCCGAGAGTGTCAAATAGTAATACGCCTTTCCGAGAGTGTCAAATAGTAATACACCTTTCCGAGAGTAATACGCCTTTCCGAGAGTGTCAAATAGTAATACGCCTCTCCGAGAGTGTCAAATAGTAATACGCCTCTTCGAGAGGGTCAAGAGTGACAGTTCAACTTTGTTGAACCAACACCGATAATATTTAAAAGAGAGCCCACGACACTACGCCCATTGAATAAAAAAACACAGAGGGTATAGTAGTAGTAAAGAGCAGTATTTGTAGAGTTTCGTATATGAGTAGGTTTGAATAAACAACCACAGGATATTGTTCTGCAGCTGCCGTGAAGTGTCTCAGTCCCCAACTCAGTAGTGACCACTATGTGGTTTTAAAAACACACCCAAGCGAAGACTGAGTACGATTACCCGTTGGTAAACGCAGTGGTGCGCAAGTGTATGGGGTACAGGGTAATGTGGTTTAGTAGAGAGTAAAAGTGTATGTGAGAACGACTATAGGATATTCTCCTATAGCACGTGGTATATAGTAAACCAAATCCCAACTTGTAAGTTACCAACAAGTGGTTTAAAACTCACAAGCGAAGAATGGGTGTCGATTACCAGAGGTAAAAGGATTGTGTGTGGGGATGTAGTGTAAAATTTTGTATAGTAGAAAATATGTGGAGTACAACGAGGAGGGCTGAGGAGCAAAAAATAGTAGACACACAATGTTTAGAATTTTAAAGAAAATGAAAGAGCTAGCTATGATTTTAACGTTGGGCGCCGAAATGTCACAAATCTACTAAATTCTATAGAATAAAAAGCTAAATAGACTTACACATCATGTAAAATTTAATAAATTAAAAAAAATGGGATGAATAAAAAAACACAGAATAATATAAAAAAAAACACAGATGAATAAAAAAACACAGATGAATAAAAAAACACAGAATAATACACATCATGTAAAATTTAATAAATTAAAAAAAATGGGATGTATAAAAAAACACAGATGAATAAAAAAACACAGATGAATAAAAAAACACAGATGAATAAAAAAACACAGATGAATAAAAAAACACAGAATAATATAAAAAACACAGAATAATATAAAAATCTAGCCTAAAACGCACTGTGAGAGGGTAATATTAGTAACGCACTGTGAGAGGGTAATATTAGTAACGCACTGTGAGAGGGTAATATTAGTAACGCACTGTGAGAGGGTAATATTAGTAACGCACTGTGAGAGGGTAATATTAGTAACGCACTGTGAGAGGGTAATATTAGTAACGCACTGTGAGAGGGTAATTTTAAATAAAATTGTAAATCACCTAACACATACTGGAAAGATTCCGTAACGAAGAACCTCAGACAAATCAGCGACTGTGTGAGGCCATCAATGGATTGAATAAACGAGATCGCCGTAATTTCATCATCTTGCATCTAGCAAGGGTAATTTTAAATAAAATTGTAAATCACCTAACACATACTGGAAAGATTCCGTAACGAAGAACCTCAGACAAATCAGCGACTGTGTGAGGCCATCAATGGATTGAATAAACGAGATCGCCGTAATTTCATCATCTTGCATCTAGCATCTAGCCTCCACATACAAGGGGCAGACCCACAGTGCGTGGTGCAGGTCTTCCTCTTCCATACCACATTCGCACAGACTGTCCTCACATAGCGCCACCTCATGCAGCCTTTTCCGGAAGCACCCATGCCAAAAACATGAAGTATCTATCTGTCTAGAAAAACTCATCCAAAGTTACTTGCGTGATCGATCTTTTTCCGTTTACGTAGGTAAAGACCATTCTGCTCCCAAAACTATTCCAGCCAATGTGCCTCAGGGGCCCCTCGTCGGACCATACCTTTCATACTTTTCGTGACCCACTTTGCCATCTATGCCGATGATACAGCAACATTTACGTCAGACAAAGATGTTGACATAATTGCGGGGCGGCTACAATTTTCATTGGAATTACTCAGCCAATATTTTAAGACCTGGAAACTAAATTCTGACAAAACCGAAGGAATACTATTTAACAGTAAACGAACACTACCCACTAGGCTCGTTAAAATTGATGGCTTTCAAATTGCGTGGCGTGAATCGGTTAAATATTTAGGCATAATTTTAGATAAGACGCTTAACTGGAACAAAAACACCGAACTCACTATATAAATAAAGGTGCGAAAGCCCTTAATTCACTAAAACCAATTTTAAATCGCCAATCCATTCTCAGTCCCACAACTAAATTCCTTATTTATTCTACATTGGTTAGACTTTGCTTAACCTACGCAGCCCCTGTCTGGTCCAGTGTGGCTGAAACTAAGTACAACAAGCTTCAAACTATCCAAAATAAAGCCTTAAAACTATCGTACAACATAACAACACACCATTACCACTTGAAACATTACACAAACGCCATACAGTATCCTTTTCTTAAAAAAAAATATACTAAAGATTTCACGTAAATTTTATTTGCACAAAAACCAATCACACCAAAATACACTAATATCGGCAATTGGTAACAGTAGACTGATGACATTGCCTTACGCTCGAACATATAATCGATATCGACTCCCCCATCACTACTTCCTCCGTGACGTATCATGACGATAGCTCGCTTACTATCCGATGCCGCTTGACCGGTCGTACATTTCGCGATCTTTGCATACAACTACCCGCTACCTAGGTACTTTATATTATTTTAAATTAGCATAACTTGCTGTTTAAATAAAACGTACATTTTGTATTCAAGCCATTGTAAATATTTTGTGGGTCTTCACTAAGACCTCCACTTACTTGTAAAATTAAAATTATAACAATAAGTTAAGACAGCACAAAATCATGTTTTGATGTTTATAAAAAAATAAATCCCGACATATGAACAAATAGAATAATATCATTTGTAAGCAGATGTTTTGTGCCAACAAGCAGCAGCATACTTCACGGTGGCTACGAAAGTACCCCTATAGAGGAAGCGCAGTTCGGGATATCTAATGCCCCAGGAAGATGCCGACACTCTTGATATCTTGCCGAAGCATTTGGCCGCGCGTTCCCCTATCTGTCGCATGCTGCGCAAAGGACAGACGCGCATCAAGTACCACGCCTAGAACCCTCGTCGAAGTGACACAGCCAATCCCCGGCCAGTTTGACAGTGGGGGCCCGCTGGAATTTGCCCCTGATCGTCATCATAGATCATTTCGCAGGGAAGAATTCCAGCCGATTCCTGGCACCCCATGCCGCGACCAAGTCCAGCGTTACCTTGGCCGCCGCCTCAATCCCTGCTCGGGGTTGGGACTCGATCAGGATGGTCAAGGCGTCCGCGTATGCGGCCATACGAACGCCGGCAGGTAGCGGCAGTCGAAGCAAGTCGTCCAACAACAGGTGCCATAGAGCCGGACCCAGAAGAAAAATGGCATGCTGCACGTACTTGCTCGTGCCCTCTCTCGCGGCCCGCAAGATGTCTTTGAGCGCCGTGACGGTTGACTTGCCCGGTCGGCCTTGGGGTCGGTCAGCCTTGGGGTCGGTCGGCCTTGGGGTCGGTCGGTCGGTCCTGGGGTCGGTCGGTCGGTCTTGGGGTCGGTCGGTCGGTCTTGGGGTCGGTCGGTCGGTCTTGGGGTCGGTCGGTCGGTCTTGGGGTCGGTCGGTCGGTCTTGGGGTCGGTCGGTCGGTCTTGGGGTCGGTCGGTCGGTCTTGGGGTCGGTCGGTCGGTCTTGGGGTCGGTCTGTCGGTCTTGGGGTCGGTCGGTCGGTCTTGGGGTCGGTCGGTCGGTCTTGGGGTCGGTCGGTCGGTCTTGGGGTCGGTCGGTCGGTCTTGGGGTCGGTCGGTCGGTCTTGGGGTCGGTCGGTCGGTCTTGGGGTCGGTCGGTCGGTCTTGGGGTCGGTCGGTCGGTCTTGGGGTCGGTCGGTCGGTCTTGGGGTCGGTCGGTCGGTCTTGGGGTCGGTCGGTCGGTCTTGGGGTCGGTCGGTCGGTCATGGGGTCGGTCGGTCGGTCTTGGGGTCGGTCGGTCGGTCTTGGGGTCGGTCAGTGGTTTGCCATCACCCTTAGGCAAGACACGCAGCCGGCCTTCCTTCCACACGGTCGGTCAGTGGTTTGCCATCGCCCTTAGGCAAGACAAGCAGCCGGCCCTCCTTCCACACATCCGGAAAAACCCCATCTAATACACGGGGACAACTTCCCACACATTCTTCACTATTCGCGCACTGATTTCGTCCAATCCCGGAACCGTGTTCGGAAGGCTCCTGATGATACCTCCCAGACTGTCACGTGACAGAGGAGGCGCAGCGTGGCCTGACGGGATGAGCGAGGCGGCGACGCGGAACCTGCCTGTGGTTATGGCGTGTCCCGGGACGGGTCATCGTCAGAGCGCCTGCACGTAAACCCCTCCGCTAGTTCTAGGCTATTGATGACCCGGGAAGGCGGCCTTAGTCTGCCACTAGCAGCGCGGTTGGCCAGCCCCCACGGATCCGCATTGCCAGACCCCACGGATCCGCATTGCCAGACCCCACGGATCCGCATTGCCAGACTCGGCGATCTACCGGACTCGGCGATCTACCGGAAGTGCCCGAGCTCGGCCTCCTCCATTGCCTTTTGGTATCTCGCTCGCACCTCGTGGAATTCTGCTTTCAGTCTCTCTTCTCTCAGCCCCCCATCCTTTCGTGATCCCTGCCATCTGCACCTCGCCTTACAGTTGGATTTCCGGAGTTTCTCGAGCTCCGTACTCCATCACTCATACCCTGCGTCCTTCGGTGGCTCTTCCACCCCCAGACACTGGCGCGCCGTGTTTACTATTCCTTGCATACAAAGGACGCCCAGGTCAAGCCTACCCATTCGCGCGTGGATTGTCTGCTGGAAGTGCGGCCAGTCCACCCCTTGATCCTGGAAGCGCACCGACTCTCCGCCTGGCTCTGCGCTGTGGTGGCCCCCTGTTATACCCACCTGGAATGTAATAAGGCGGTGGTCGCTGGTGCTCCTCGTTGTTAGAGTAAGGTCGATATTGGATTCACCGTTTGGGCCGGTCTTTGAGTCCGTGCGCAGCAATGAAGGCCTCCAGAGCCACCCATATGTGCTCCGCGTCATGTCCTAGCGCCTCCATAATTCTCTCCAGGTGGTGCAACATATGTGCTCCGCGTCATGTCCTAGCGCCTCCATAATTCTCTCCAGGTGGTCTAAGTCTCGCTCTGGACTATCGAAAGAACGATGTTCGGGAGCGACTGCTGCGGAGAGTTCACGGCGCTGCTCTGCCCAAGCTGGGCACTGCCAGCGTGTGCTGCGCCGTGTCCTCCAGACATAGATACATCCAAAAACAGCCATTTAAGCCTGGATTGACATTTCTTTAGTTATACATAAAGGGGCATTAAAATTACTGACAAATAATGTTCTGTCCAACACTTTAATGAGTCATTAGTATTTAGAGTGATTTTAAATATTTAAAGAGCGTTTCTGCAACTGAGTGGTTAGTCTATCGTAGTTCACAGCTGGACATATACCTAACTACCGATTTTTAAAGTACCATTCAGATGGAAGGTATTCAACGTAAGGGTTGCCGTTTACACGACTCAAAATAAACATAAAAAAAATCCCCACATTTTCGTTTCAATCAACCATGACCTATCTCAAAAATCTCTTAAGCTTTACCTCAAAATCTGTAGCCATGGTCTTACGTCATAAGTATTTCATTTATGAAGCCTCCAACATAAAATAAATCCCGGCTTTTGTTTTATTTCTATTCCAAAAGGAATGCATTAGGATTCGCGCATCCCTTGTAGTATTTTGCCAACCATTGAAAATTCTACTTTAGAGGCCAAGAGTGAAGGTTATTTTTATCATTGTTAGGTTGAATGACAGAGTAATATAGTACTAAGCACGAAAACAATACTGTCAGGTTCCGGTACGTAAATAGACCTGAAATGTCCTCTCCCAGTATATTAATTTGCAAGCATAAAGATTCTCTGTATCTCTCTATTTCTTCCTCATGTACGCTCAAACACACAAGCATATTATTTTTTTAAACATTTATCTCATTTTATTTTTAAAACACATTTGAATGTATCTCTACTGATACTATTATCAACTGGGAGGTATCGTGGAAGAGAAGAAAAGTTACCATGACACTTTCAATGACATATTGCGAATATCTCATGCGCACTTCAAAATCAAATCATTTATTTCAATTAGACCATTAAAAGGCACTTTCGTCATATTAGAAAAAAATAATCTAGTTGCTCACCGGGAGCGGGGGAACCTCATTAGAGACCGGTGGGCCTCGAAGTCCCAAATTTTCCGGTGGCCGGCGTCCTTGTCATCGACGTACAAGTAGTGGAGATCATCAAGGCGAGGAGAAATAATAATCATCGGACTGCGTGATGAATCTGGTTGTGGAGGGCGTGCTCTTTGTGTAGCTGATCTGAATAGCATTTACTGACTCTGCGAGTGGCCCCTCAGCGATACAGTGATGACGGCTACTTCCAGATGCGTTTGCGTAGTTGAATGTCCTCTCCGAGTGTAGTCCAGGCGAGCACTCACATCTCGCAGTTAGTCTCTTTTTCGGCTGGTTAGGTTTTTAGGCAAAAAAAAGATGAACATTGTTTCTATTATTCGTTATTATTATCCCATTAATTCATTTATACACTACATATTATTATCATTTTTTAACCTTTGCAGTTTTTTATGTTAATATCTGCAATCAGCCTCGCCAATCAGCAAATTATCAGGCTTTAATCAGATTTGCTTTCAAATATTTTGATAGTGCACATCCTGTGATGTCACCTTACAAGTATTCAGATCGAGGCTAACTGCATTATGCATATTTATAAGTTTTGTAGCCAGATAATTTGTATGTCAATCAAGTCTTTGTTTGGACTTTTTCACCAAAGACCTTTCTATTTCTACCATGACTTGGGATCTCGAGATATTCATGCATTTCTGTATTCCGTAATAACAGTCATGGCGCATTCATAGTTTTCTTTATTTTAGCGCTGGTGAAATTCGATAATTTCTACGTTCTATGTTAGTCGGGGTTCTTAGAAATGATTTCATTGGCCGTCACGACTATCGGCACAATGACTACTTTACTCACATTCCACATGTCGACAACTTCGCGAGCCAAGTCAAGATACTGAATTTGTTTATCTTTCTCAGCTTTCCACGAGGTTCTCGTCAGCTTATTATTATAGTTTTATTGATCTCATCATTATTCAGAAAGCTTAACTAGTCTAAGCTCTTAAAATACGCGATTTTATTTGCCATTTATAAGCTTTTCACAAATTAAAGACTTATGTACCTACATTTTACAAAACTATTAAAAATAGAACATCTGCATTGTAGAAAACGTTACAAACGTTTTCTGTAAATAAATAAAACAACATCATTATTATTAATCATTAGGAACTTACTACCACTAAAACAGTATTTATTAAATGGTACGATTTTTTTTTATACCTGCACGTAAAACATATTGCAATTTTTGTAAGGTTATAATAGCCTTTACTCGCTCTGTCTTCAGTTTATGATCCGATGTGCAGGGAGCAGTTACCTAGTTAAGTTTGAAAATATAACATAATACAGTAGAAATACAACTGTCTTCGTACAATTTTGTGCCATGCAGCATGTCTTTTTTTCCTGTAAAAAGGAACCTCCATTAGGACCATATTGTTCTAGCCCTTCTTTAGTACAAAGGCGACAATAACTACCATTGTTACTTCTAAGTTCTCACTGTGTGCTAAGAAATCTTTTTGTGATTCGTTTTGTTACTTCGATTGTGTTCTGAGCAAACAAGACACTGGAATATGTGTCCAAAAGGTATATTATTTTGGGTTTGATGTTAGATAGGTGTATTTAACTCCACATATTAATATTTCCACTTTTATCATACTGCAGACAACAATCAAATTCGCTTGGGCCCTAGTGACACTGAAACTAGACATTCCTACCGACTGTCACTATCAATTTGCCCTGCTTGAAGGTTCTATATCTATACGATTTCCGAAATTCCGCTTAAAAGTATTTTCCGAATAAATTACCCGACCATTATATCAATTCATCCTTTAGAGGAATTTATTAATATTATCATTCGTTATTCTGTGGAATAACCACTTCTCCGTTACTGCTCCGCCTTAGGCCGTATCACCACTAAAGAACAGGTGAGTTGTGGCTAAACGCAAGCCTAATCACCTGTAGGCCCCGCCGGATCCAGGTCCAGCATCACCACGCAGAATATATAAAAAAGGAATTGAATAAATTTATTTTATTTTATTTTTACAATTTTGGGAAAGCTTACAGACTAATACACGTAAATAGTAACAAAAAATTACTATTGACAGTTGCTAATTACAAGCTTCCACATATAGATAACAATGTTAAGAAACCAGAAAAAAAAAGGTATAGAAAAATAGGTAGGTATGCCATGATAAACCGCGAATATTCACCCATCAAAATATTGTTTACTCAGAATTTTTCTGATTCGTAACGCACTCGTGCAAAATAAATCGATGTCTAAATTCAATGGAAGGTTGTTAAACAATATTGCACTGCGTATACAAAAAGCGTTTCGCCTGTAATTTGTTGCGGTAAATGGTACTTGTCGTAATAATGGTCGTAATCTTAGGTTATTTTGATTAGTGCGAAGATAAATTTTACATAGTAAATCGGGGCAATCGATTGATCCGTTTGCGATGTTGATAAGAAAACAGATGATTATTAATTGATGATTATACCACCAATTTTATTATTGTACCATAACCTTCGTTTGCATTGTTCGACGACTAGCATTGTAATCGTTGGCATCCACACAAAATAATCCATAGACACGACTGGTTAACATATTTAGTGGTACATGTACACACACACGTTGTTACACACGGTGGCATGACAATTCCCATGTTACGACTCTCATTCTATTTGCAACCAAACATTTAATTTGCAAAATGAGCTTTCATTCCGTACGAAATGACGGTAGCAGTTGTTTAGTAGAGGTAACAAATTGTGAGGGAACATGTTTAATAATGAGCTCTTGTTTCGATATATTTGGGAAACTGCAAATGTATTTTGTGGCATGTAAGCGAAAAAGAAGGTCGATAGCTATCACAGCTGATGCTTTGAATATCGTATCTAAACATTCGTTCACATCAAGAACAATATACATTAGTGGAGGAGCTCGTGGCTATATAAAAGTCGTACAGATCGATCGGTTAAAGGTTAAGATACGCTTGCCGCGGTCGGTCTGTGGATGGGTGACCATCCATTTCATACCAAACTCCCTCCCTGCCTCGAAAAGCACGTTAACCCGTTGGTCCCGGCTGTCATTTATAGATCTTTGGCAGTCGTTATAGGTAGCCAAAAGCCAGAAAGTCTGACAACCAGTCTTACCAAGGGCTATCGTGTTACCCAGTAACTGGGTTGTGGACGTCCGATAGGAAGTCGCTCGATGTGAAGCACTGGGTAATCAGCTGTATCCGGTTAGGCCGTGTCGTGAAGCGGCAGATAAAAATAAAAGAGATGTTTAAGGTATAAAGGTATAAATGTGTATTAACAGTAAACAATTATATAAAAGATGAAAGACATTGAATGGCGGATGTAGGTTGTGCAGAATGTGTCGGTAGGTGTATAGTGAAGTGGATCAATGAATGATGTAGGCGGGTCGACGATGGAGACACTTGAGAAAATCAGGCAGGAAGGTGAAGGCAGGGTGTGGGTCGCTGGCGTTTCAGGAGAGTTCAGGCCATCGATTCCGGCTTCAAACCGGCAGGCCATGCAGGCGTTCTAGGATGTAGGAACAGGATTCGTGGAGTAGGAACATTGGTCTGGAGAAAGATGTAGGTTGGGTTAAGCACTACTTGATTTAGGCACAGATAATCCTGTGCACCGATTTCGTTCACGATCAACTGCCGGCATGAACGGTGGAGCGAAGACACAGTAAAGTATTTCACTAATTGCTTCGCTTCTGTGCGAATGGATTTGTGAAGAGTTGCTAAACAGAAGCGTGTGGCTGTGACGTAGTTTATTATTTCACTACACTGTTTAGGTATGGAGAGTAAAATAGAGAACAGCTCGGTAGTAATTTTCAGAAATCGATCAGCTCACACGCTCATGTCCAGATACACACAGCACACTCATCACAAAAACCCTTTTTCCTCAATTAGGTTGACAAGAAAAATTCGTTAAGCCAAAAGGCATTACTTTAAATCTGTACATGCCTCCTCCTGGCACATAAAAAGTAGCCTTATCTCTGTCAGTAGGATTAAGTGGAATTTCCCAGAATGCTTTTGCAATATCAATGCTTGAGAGGTATTTAGCGTTTTTAAGATTATCCAGAATCTTAGTTATAAGTGGGAGGCTATAGTTTCCTGCTATCAACGTAAAAACGTCATTCGCCATTTTGTTTAGGACTTGATGAGTACAGGGGACTTTCACAATGTTCAATAACATTCCATTCTAACATTTTGTCCACTTCACTAACCAATGGTCTTTGTTTTTCAGGTGATAATCTATAGTATCTGTGTTATATGGGAAGAGAATCACCCTTATCTATTTTATGCATGATTAAATGAGTCTGACCCGGTTTTCCTTTTTCTTCAAAAGATATTTCTTTAAAACGTTGAACATATATGTTTTTGATGTATTGGATAGATGAACAACACGTATCTTGGATAGATGAACATTCAAATTTAGATGACAAAGGAAGGAAGAATATCAAACTTCCTCCAAAAATCAATGCCAAGAATAAAAGAAGGAAATAGTTCTGGGAAAGCAAACACTTTAATAGAATATGGACCATTAAAAAATATAGGCAGTTCAAAGTAACCTAAAGATTGAATTATTTGGCTACTAGCAGTAGAAATAGTAATAAAGTTAAAAAGCCTGAAACCTAATTTTAGAATAAAATTTCTAAGTGAGCATTGTTACCAAGTATGGTAACCGAACTAACAGAATCGAGTAAACCATGACATATTTAAGTTATTAATACGAATGTTAATGAAAAGACGATTCAAATCATTTTCATTAGAGTAAAGTGTAAAAGAAATTTTGTAGCAAGAGAAAATTTTCTTTAATCCAATCATTCTATTAAAATTAACACTAAAGTTAGAGCTTTTAGAGACAACCTGCAGTTTTAAACCCCTTTTGGCTTACCCTTTAGGCTGCATTTGAAGCAGATAAATAAGCAGATAAATAAATAAGTGCGTAAGAATTTAAGGATACAGAATATATTTTTATTTTTTGATGATATATGAGTGTATTTGTTTCTATACGAAGTTTAAGATTTGAAAAAGATGATTTATAATCAAATTCACTTGTGAAGGAGATTTGTTGAAGTGGTGCGACGGTATATGCGACAGCAATTACAAATTCATAAATGTGCTGCCCGCCACAGCTCTAAGACAACCAGAGCGGTTGACTGTTATCATGAGATTTGTTGAAGTGGTGCGACGGTATATGCGACAGCAATTACAAATTCATAAATGTGCTGCCCGCCACAGCTCTAAGACAACCAGAGCGGTTGACTGTTATCATGAGATTTGTTGAAGTGGTGCGACGGTATATGCGACAGCAATTACAAAGTCATAAATGTGCTGCCCGCCACAGCTCTAAGACAACCAGAGCGGTTGACTGTTATCATGAGATTTGTTGAAGTGGTGCGACGGTATATGCGACAGCAATTACAAATTCATAAATGTGCTGCCCGCCACAGCTCTAAGACAACCAGAGCGGTTGACTGTTATTATGAGATTTGTTGAAGTGGTGCGACGGTATATGCGACAGCAATTACAAATTCATAAATGTGCTGCCCGCCACAGCTCTAAGACAACCAGAGCGGTTGACGGTTATCATGCGGTTTCATCTAAAAAGATTTATCATTAAAAAGAAAACCGCCTTCAAAAAAGCTTTTTATTTTTCACTTTTTAGTATGGCCTTAATATCCAAATCCATTAAGAAACGGCGACACACTTAAAACAGAGATTGTAAGTCCTCCTAAGATTGAAGAAACTAAAACGTCAACAAAGTATTTTTTTTGGGATTTTCTTGTTTTTCTCAAAAAGAGCAGGATCAATTTTGGTAAAACTTATATGGGACCATTTCGTTAATAAACCTCTTTCAAACAAAAATAAATAATTTATATAATTTTGCAAATCCGTCTCTATATGACAGGGTTATGCCCGAACATACATAAAAAAAAATATTAACATCCGAATTGATAACCTCCTCCTTTTTGAAGTCGGTTAAAAAGTTGGAATGCGGCCTGTTGCAACGGCCGCCTTACAACCAGTGCATTGCAAGTCTTTGGATAAAACGCGCTAATTGATTACAGTACTTCAACAGACTAACATGAACACTTTGTTATTATTTGATCTCTAAATCGTAGTACGATTATCTTTATATCCATTATCAGATCCGCTATGTGATCTCTTATAATGTCCTGTTATAACCCTGTTATAATCCTGTACGGTGATATAGGAGCTTTTATCTCCATAGCTAGCTACAACTTATTGGCCATGCATATCATCAGATGCAAGTAACTTATTTGATCATCTGTATCGCGCCAGGTCTCTGCTGGACCATCTACAAAATCTATCAAAACAATGCTGCTTGCTGGCTAGTACCACTAATACAAAGCACACTAACAAGAGATAAATATTTCTACAAATATTTTGTTTAGAGGATACTTCGTTTAACATATTTACTCTACTAACTTTGACAACTAACTTTCAGAGAGTTGAAATATATTCTGCTTTAATCGTTGACAAACAAAAAACAACCATTTCTTACGTACATTGTCATGTCATTTAGGTTATCCAATAAAATTCTCACTTGGGTCTAGACGGGGCTTACACGGGACCTGTGTTTAAGTGATTGGCACTTCTCGGAACCTTTCAGGTTTTTCATTACCAACAAAACATTCGTAGGGCTTTCATTTTCATGGATTTCGAGTGTTTGACACTAAGTAGGATCGAGTTTTGACTGACGGATGTGGTAAAAAATTTTTGGTAAGTAATTTCAGTACCTACCTAATGTACAGTCATGTGCAAAAGCATGTAAACAGTTGGTCTCATTCTGAACCGATTTTCTCCTAAACTTTTGTTTGAAATGTTATGAGGTTACGAATATCCCATACTACTATAACATAGGTTATATCATTCTATAAGTTGAAATAGTTATTTCACGAGAAAATTGCTTTTGAATTTTGCAATCTGTAAACATATTTATGCTCGTGACTATACAGTCACAAGCACGTCTTGAAAAGCGAGACTTCATAGTGCTGTCTTTTAAATATTGCTTATTTCTGATGTAAATTGATAGTCTTTTTTAAGGAGGTTTTTAAACCAAGCCGAGAGGTACTGGCCGCTGTATGTCGATTTGGGCCCATTTAGGTTTAATGCTAACTCATTTAAGTACAGACTGTGCCAGATGTCTCAACATCGATTTTCGCTGAGAAAACTTAATCGCGATTTTGAGCTGCGAAATCTGAATCGCGATTTTGAGCTGCGAAATCTGAATCGCGATTTTGAGCTGCGAAATCTGAATCGCGATTTTGAGCTGCGAAATCTGAATCGCGATTTTGAGCTGCGAAATCTGAATCGCGATTTTGAGCTGCGAAATCTGAATCGCGATTTTGAGCTGCGAAATCTGAATCGCGATTTTGAGCTGCGAAATCTGAATCGCGATTTTGAGCTGCGAAATCTGAATCGCGATTTTGAGCTGTGAAATCTGAATCGCGATTTTGAGCTGCGAAATCTGAATCGCGATTTTGAGCTGCGAAATCTGAATCGCGATTTTGAGCTGTTTTATAAGGAATTAAGTAGCACACAGCCTGTTGGAATAAAAAAAATTGGGTGTTGGAGTTTGTAACGTGCCTAAAGCAATATTTCAATGATGCCGGCAGTAATAATTCACATTATCACGATTCGAATAGTGACATAATCGAGTTGAGAAAAAATGTAATGTTAATCGATTTTAATATTCGTTCAGCTATCGATACATCGGATGGAAGATAGTGGATGCAATTTATAGCGCATTCAATATTTTAATGGAAACATTTTTTTTTTCTAGAATAAGTTGTGTGATAAGGACAGTGTTGTTTTTTACTGTTCATGTGGTAAAGGAATATAAGAAATCTTCGCGCATCGCGTGAGGTTAGGTGTGCATCAATAGGGAACATTACGCGAAACTCAGCGCAGAGGGCGCCACTAGCACATACCCACGAGCATAACCTCGTATTCTTGTCTAATTATGTTATTAATTATAATAGCTAGGTATTTAATGAAAATATATCAAAGTTTTAATTAATCTTACCTACTTACCTAACTGTACTTTTAACTAAATTGTGGCATCCTACGGCCATTTGAAAATGGATTCTATGGTTATGCTCAGATTAAAATCATATTTGGTTGACTTACATGACAAAAGTGAACGTTATTCTGTAAATACGTCTATCGAGTATATATCGTCTATTAGAGTGATTTTTAGCAGCTTCCAAAAGTTTTCCAACATTTTCTTCTTTTGAAAATGAATAATTCCCTTCATTTCTACATCGAAATACACAGCACTGATGCATTATTGTATAATATAATACACTTCCCAATTTTGATTCGACTCGTCGAAAAACTGTTTACGGATTATGCTAGTGCTGCACTCTGGTGCCAGAACATTGCAGTAATATCCCCTATTTGTGTAAATATTTTTGCTACTTTTTTGATTAAATATGATTCTAGTCATGATTAAATTAGTAACAAACAAAAAAAACTACTCCACCTTTTTTTTATGAAGTAAAAACAAAAAATATATTAATATTTAATAAGGTTATAATAATGGTTGTGTATTGGGGGTTCGGGTATATAAATATTTTAAAAAGGACGCAAACTTGCAACACTCTCTTTAAACAGAAGGATATTCATATGAATAGGTACTGTAAGACTTCAGACCATGCTGAACCTTCACGGTATACCGAATCGTACTATATTTTAGTAAGTTTTTGTGTTTTATTGAGAGTCGAAGGTTCTTATAAATCAAAGAGAGAAGCCGAATGAAATAACTATTTTGATTCGTCAATGTGAGCATTCCGAGAGTGACAGGTCAAGTAATAGCTTAACGCTTCTAAATACAAAAATACTTATAAAATAAATCCGGAGTGTTTAGACGAAACATTTAGGGCGCGTTGCTTCAACTATACATTACTGGCCGGTAATAGTAAAAAATGGCGCTAACTATCGTCAAATCAAAAAAAATCACAATCATGATGGGTACCTGGGTTGTTTTACAAAATCGTACGTCAAAAAGTTAGCAGTCAACGTAATTTTGTGTTGTCAAACAGCTACTTCAAACAAAATATTATGGAATCTCTTTTTGAATAACTTTAACTGACGGATTTGTATGTCATGAAACAACCCGACATCTCACGTCATTGTTTGAAACAACCCGCCTGTTCGGGCGCCTCCGACCACTCGGCAATCTTCGGCTGCTGTCGTGAGACAGCGGAAGGCGGCGGGCGGCGGCGGGTAGCGGCGGGTAGCGGCGAGAGGTGCGGCGTGCGGGCCTTCACTTCACTAGCGAGAACCACTGACGACATACGCGCGCCTTACTATTTTCTAATACTGTACAATTTCTATAGATATACGTTATCAGTTATACAGTCCACTGCATTTTAATATCATAGTCCAAGTCAAGACCCTTACAAATGGTCCCCTATACTAATAAAATAAAATAAATGAATGAATGAACAAAACGCCAGGGACCGTAAACGGATTTCAGGACTTACTGAAATGATTACAAATCTAGTGATCGTTTGAAAATATCTTCTACGTCTTTAGCTATATAGACATAGTCTCTTAATGGATAACATGGTGGATCCACGGCAGGTACGAGTTCTCCTATCCTCTCAGGCAGTGTTAGCTGTTCTGGGGTGATACCAAGCATTGTTATGTATCTAAACTGACCGGGGTGTGCTCTGATGTAATCATAAACCTCCCCAGGTTCTAGTTGATAATGTGTCAACATGTGTTGCACTAACCTATGCCAAGGTGCAGCCATTCCAGAATGCATAGTTGACCACATCTGGCCAATTGCACGCGCTGTCCGAATCAGTGGTGTCTTAACATACCTCTCTGGATAAATAAAGGATGCTATCAGAAAAGCATGTCCCTTATAGGGTAGTCCTCTCCTGTTGTAATAGCCGAGAAATTGAACGTTCATCGGGTTTTCTGTAACATAACTCTTTTCCGGATGGATTATCATACCAAAGTTCTCTAAAGCTAAAGTACTCAAATCGTCCAGATTAATAGTGCCGTCACAAATAACGAATGAATCATCTCCAAGGTACATCTCCCCAAGGGGTAGATGTCCAGTTTGCGATATCGTTCACCTGATGGTAAACGAACCGGAGTATTAATAAAATACTTGATCAGTCGGTTTATACGTCTACGTGTCCTGTCTGAGTTTACATTCCAAACGTTGCCATCACTACCAATTACGTGCTCTAAGTCCATAGAATCGAATACCATGTTAAAGGCATCGCGAATCAGCCATGGTGGAACGGTCTTATCAAATTGACTAAAATCTGTCATCATCATCGGTTTCCCTCTGTGATGGCGGATCATGTCATCAATATAAGCCATACCTCCTGTGGCCATCTCAAGTCTATAGGCAATAGGTGCGTTAATAGTCTTAAGGAACTTGATATAGGGAAGAAAGAAACGCGCCTCTTCTGAAATTACATCCAGCGGTACGCCCCAAACTCCTCTTATCTTGTTTTTGTCCAAATTGACAACTTGCGCTCTAAAGAAAGCAGCAGTGTCTGGAAGTCCTGTGTCTCGTCCTCTTCCTATCGCATCCCAACGTGCCAGCATTTCGTTACGTGCTTGAGTATCTTTCAAGACATCACCCTTAGTTTTAAAGCCCTTTTCGGTCCAGGGTAATCCGGGCGACTTGTCTTTCGGAAATTCGTCGTGTTCCCAGGCCCCACCGAGTGTTAATGGTGTTAGCTTATTAGGTGATACAAATTCATCTCTCACAGACTGTAATACCATACGATAATTGTCTGAATTTCTGATGTTTGATGTAACGTACTTGCGGTCGTAGGATAGAATATCAGCTTTAATTTCCTCATGACTGGCGACTGAACGATGAAGTGTTCCTATTGCGTTATCAACCTGATAACGGCCGAATGCGGCATTTGCGAACATACATGCATCTCTGTCTAAACCATGGTGTCGTGTGTCAATTTGAAAGCCTTTCTTAGACGGAAGTGGTTCCATTGCGCTCCGCGCGAGTCCACAAATTGAGTCAGTCAATTTGGGGTTACCTAGACGCAGCGCGAGCTCCACGATCACAGGTATAAACAGTCAGACTACAATTAGTACACAGTCTTGTAATTTAACTATCCAGTCTCGCAACGGCGGGTATGAAACAAATATCAGCTGTTTTGTATTGCCTCAAATCACAAAAATATTACCGTCTACTTTTACTCTACTCTACTTTTGCTCTTTCTGTGCTAAAGTTATTTGTAATTTTATAGTATTTGAAGGCGGTTCTCTTTTTTTGAAAAAGCTTTTTATTTTTCACTTTTTAGTATTGCCTTAATATCCAAATCCATTAAGAAACGGCGACACACTTAAAACAGAGATTGTAAGTCCTCCTAAGAATATGTTTCTCTGCTTCAGCAAAAAACCAAATGGACAGCGTCAACAGGTCAATTTTCAGTAGGAGCCCTGGTTCTCATCAAAGAGAAGGGCCAACCACCCTTGGTGTGGACACTGGGATGTGTCATCAAGGTCTTCCCTGGCTGCGATGGGGCCACAAGGGTAGTGGAGCTGAAGACGAAGAGAGGAACGGTAGTGCGGCTTACAACAACGTCTGCCCACTTCCTCTCACTTGAATGCTTCAACCCGGGGAGGATGTTCGGGCGCCTCCGACAACTCGGCAATCTTCGGCTGCTGTCGTGAGACAGCGGAAGGCGGCGGGCGGCGGCGGGTAGCGGCGAGAGGTGCGGCGTGCGGGACGCGGGCCGCCGGGCCTTCACTTCACTAGCGAGAACCACTGACGACATACGCGCGCCTTACTATTTTCTAATACTGTACAATTTCTATGGATATACGTTATCAGTTATACAGTCCACTGCATTATAATATCATAGTCCAAGTCAAGACCCTTACAAATGGTCCCCTATACTAATAAAATAAAATAAATGAATGAATGAACAAAACGCCAAGGACCGTAAACGGATTTCAGGACTTACTGAAATGATTACAAATCTAGTGATCGTTTGAAAATATCTTCTACGTCTTTAGCTATATAGACATAGTCTCTTAATGGATAACATTGTGGATCCACGGCAGGTACGAGTTCTCCTACCCTCTCAGGCAGTGTTAGCTGTTCTGGGGTGATACCAAGCATTGTTATGTATCTAAACTGACCGGGGTGTGCTCTGATGTAATCATAAACCTCCCCAGGTTCTAGTTGATAATGTGTCAACATGTGTTGCACTAACCTATGCCAAGGTGCAGCCATTCCAGAATGCATAGTTGACCACATCTGGCCAATTGCACGCGCTGTCCGAATCAGTGGTGTCTTAACATACCTCTCTGGATAAATAAAGGATGCTATCAGAAAAGCATGTCCCTTATAGGGTAGTCCTCTCCTGTTGTAATAGCCGAGAAATTGAACGTTCATCGGGTTTTCTGTAACATAACTCTTTTCCGGATGGATTATCATACCAAAGTTCTCTAAAGCTAAAGTACTCAAATCGTCCAGATTAATAGTGCCGTCACAAATAACGAATGAATCATCTCCAAGGTACATCTCCCCAAGGGGTAGATGTCCAGTTTGCGATATCGTTCACCTGATGGTAAACGAACCGGAGTATTAATAAAATACTTGATCAGTCGGTTTATACGTCTACGTGTCCTGTCTGAGTTTACATTCCAAACGTTGCCATCACTACCAATTACGTGCTCTAAGTCCATAGAATCGAATACCATGTTAAAGGCATCGCGAATCAGCCATGGTGGAACGGTCTTATCAAATTGACTAAAATCTGTCATCATCATCGGTTTCCCTCTGTGATGGCGGATCATGTCATCAATATAAGCCATACCTCCTGTGGCCATCTCAAGTCTATAGGCAATAGGTGCGTTAATAGTCTTAAGGAACTTGATATAGGGAAGAAAGAAACGCGCCTCTTCTGAAATTACATCCAGCGGTACGCCCCAAACTCCTCTTATCTTGTTTTTGTCCAAATTGACAACTTGCGCTCTAAAGAAAGCAGCAGTGTCTGGAAGTCCTGTGTCTCGTCCTCTTCCTATCGCATCCCAACGTGCCAGCATTTCGTTACGTGCTTGAGTATCTTTCAAGACATCACCCTTAGTTTTAAAGCCCTTTTCGGTCCAGGGTAATCCGGGCGACTTGTCTTTCGGAAATTCGTCGTGTTCCCAGGCCCCACCGAGTGTTAATGGTGTTAGCTTATTAGGTGATACAAATTCATCTCTCACAGACTGTAATACCATACGATAATTGTCTGAATTTCTGATGTTTGATGTAACGTACTTGCGGTCGTAGGATAGAATATCAGCTTTAATTTCCTCATGACTGGCGACTGAACGATGAAGTGTTCCTATTGCGTTATCAACCTGATAACGGCCGAATGCGGCATTTGCGAACATACATGCATCTCTGTCTAAACCATGGTGTCGTGTGTCAATTTGAAAGCCTTTCTTAGACGGAAGTGGTTCCATTGCGCTCCGCGCGAGTCCACAAATTGAGTCAGTCAATTTGGGGTTACCTAGACGCAGCGCGAGCTCCACGATCACAGGTATAAACAGTCAGACTACAATTAGTACACAGTCTTGTAATTTAACTATCCAGTCTCGCAACGGCGGGTATGAAACAAATATCAGCTGTTTTGTATTGCCTCAAATCACAAAAATATTACCGTCTACTTTTACTCTACTCTACTTTTGCTCTTTCTGTGCTAAAGTTATTTGTAATTTTATAGTATTTGAAGGCGGTTCTCTTTTTTTGAAAAAGCTTTTTATTTTTCACTTTTTAGTATTGCCTTAATATCCAAATCCATTAAGAAACGGCGACACACTTAAAACAGAGATTGTAAGTCCTCCTAAGAATATGTTTCTCTGCTTCAGCAAAAAACCAAATGGACAGCGTCAACAGGTCAATTTTCAGTAGGAGCCCTGGTTCTCATCAAAGAGAAGGGCCAACCACCCTTGGTGTGGACACTGGGATGTGTCATCAAGGTCTTCCCTGGCTGCGATGGGGCCACAAGGGTAGTGGAGCTGAAGACGAAGAGAGGAACGGTAGTGCGGGCTTACAACAACGTCTGCCCACTTCCTCTCACTTGAATGCTTCAACCCGGGGAGGATGTTCGGGCGCCTCCGACAACTCGGCAATCTTCGGCTGCTGTCGTGAGACAGCGGAAGGCGGCGGGCGGCGGCGGGTAGCGGCGAGAGGTGCGGCGTGCGGGACGCGGGCCGCCGGGCCTTCACTTCACTAGCGAGAACCACTGACGACATACGCGCGCCTTACTATTTTCTAATACTGTACAATTTCTATGGATATACGTTATCAGTTATACAGTCCACTGCATTTTAATATCATAGTCCAAGTCAAGACCCTTACAAATGGTCCCCTATACTAATAAAATAAAATAAATGAATGAATGAACAAAACGCCAAGGACCGTAAACGGATTTCAGGACTTACTGAAATGATTACAAATCTAGTGATCGTTTGAAAATATCTTCTACGTCTTTAGCTATATAGACATAGTCTCTTAATGGATAACATTGTGGATCCACGGCAGGTACGAGTTCTCCTACCCTCTCAGGCAGTGTTAGCTGTTCTGGGGTGATACCAAGCATTGTTATGTATCTAAACTGACCGGGGTGTGCTCTGATGTAATCATAAACCTCCCCAGGTTCTAGTTGATAATGTGTCAACATGTGTTGCACTAACCTATGCCAAGGTGCAGCCATTCCAGAATGCATAGTTGACCACATCTGGCCAATTGCACGCGCTGTCCGAATCAGTGGTGTCTTAACATACCTCTCTGGATAAATAAAGGATGCTATCAGAAAAGCATGTCCCTTATAGGGTAGTCCTCTCCTGTTGTAATAGCCGAGAAATTGAACGTTCATCGGGTTTTCTGTAACATAACTCTTTTCCGGATGGATTATCATACCAAAGTTCTCTAAAGCTAAAGTACTCAAATCGTCCAGATTAATAGTGCCGTCACAAATAACGAATGAATCATCTCCAAGGTACATCTCCCCAAGGGGTAGATGTCCAGTTTGCGATATCGTTCACCTGATGGTAAACGAACCGGAGTATTAATAAAATACTTGATCAGTCGGTTTATACGTCTACGTGTCCTGTCTGAGTTTACATTCCAAACGTTGCCATCACTACCAATTACGTGCTCTAAGTCCATAGAATCGAATACCATGTTAAAGGCATCGCGAATCAGCCATGGTGGAACGGTCTTATCAAATTGACTAAAATCTGTCATCATCATCGGTTTCCCTCTGTGATGGCGGATCATGTCATCAATATAAGCCATACCTCCTGTGGCCATCTCAAGTCTATAGGCAATAGGTGCGTTAATAGTCTTAAGGAACTTGATATAGGGAAGAAAGAAACGCGCCTCTTCTGAAATTACATCCAGCGGTACGCCCCAAACTCCTCTTATCTTGTTTTTGTCCAAATTGACAACTTGCGCTCTAAAGAAAGCAGCAGTGTCTGGAAGTCCTGTGTCTCGTCCTCTTCCTATCGCATCCCAACGTGCCAGCATTTCGTTACGTGCTTGAGTATCTTTCAAGACATCACCCTTAGTTTTAAAGCCCTTTTCGGTCCAGGGTAATCCGGGCGACTTGTCTTTCGGAAATTCGTCGTGTTCCCAGGCCCCACCGAGTGTTAATGGTGTTAGCTTATTAGGTGATACAAATTCATCTCTCACAGACTGTAATACCATACGATAATTGTCTGAATTTCTGATGTTTGATGTAACGTACTTGCGGTCGTAGGATAGAATATCAGCTTTAATTTCCTCATGACTGGCGACTGAACGATGAAGTGTTCCTATTGCGTTATCAACCTGATAACGGCCGAATGCGGCATTTGCGAACATACATGCATCTCTGTCTAAACCATGGTGTCGTGTGTCAATTTGAAAGCCTTTCTTAGACGGAAGTGGTTCCATTGCGCTCCGCGCGAGTCCACAAATTGAGTCAGTCAATTTGGGGTTACCTAGACGCAGCGCGAGCTCCACGATCACAGGTATAAACAGTCAGACTACAATTAGTACACAGTCTTGTAATTTAACTATCCAGTCTCGCAACGGCGGGTATGAAACAAATATCAGCTGTTTTGTATTGCCTCAAATCACAAAAATATTACCGTCTACTTTTACTCTACTCTACTTTTGCTCTTTCTGTGCTAAAGTTATTTGTAATTTTATAGTATTTGAAGGCGGTTCTCTTTTTTTGAAAAAGCTTTTTATTTTTCACTTTTTAGTATTGCCTTAATATCCAAATCCATTAAGAAACGGCGACACACTTAAAACAGAGATTGTAAGTCCTCCTAAGAATATGTTTCTCTGCTTCAGCAAAAAACCAAATGGACAGCGTCAACAGGTCAATTTTCAGTAGGAGCCCTGGTTCTCATCAAAGAGAAGGGCCAACCACCCTTGGTGTGGACACTGGGATGTGTCATCAAGGTCTTCCCTGGCTGCGATGGGGCCACAAGGGTAGTGGAGCTGAAGACGAAGAGAGGAACGGTAGTGCGGCTTACAACAACGTCTGCCCACTTCCTCTCACTTGAATGCTTCAACCCGGGGAGGATGTTCGGGCGCCTCCGACAACTCGGCAATCTTCGGCTGCTGTCGTGAGACAGCGGAAGGCGGCGGGCGGCGGCGGGTAGCGGCGAGAGGTGCGGCGTGCGGGA
Organism: Charanyca ferruginea; assembly: GCA_947361185.1. Classification (NCBI taxonomy): domain Eukaryota; kingdom Metazoa; phylum Arthropoda; class Insecta; order Lepidoptera; family Noctuidae; genus Charanyca; species Charanyca ferruginea. Next base: position 3,106,601 of record OX376065.1, read on the forward strand.
CGCGGGCCGCCGGGCCTTCACTTCACTAGCGAGAACCACTGACGACATACGCGCGCCTTACTATTTTCTAATACTGTACAATTTCTATGGATATACGTTATCAGTTATACAGTCCACTGCATTTTAATATCATAGTCCAAGTCAAGACCCTTACAAATGGTCCCCTATACTAATAAAATAAAATAAATGAATGAATGAACAAAACGCCAAGGACCGTAAACGGATTTCAGGACTTACTGAAATGATTACAAATCTAGTGATCGTTTGAAAATATCTTCTACGTCTTTAGCTATATAGACATAGTCTCTTAATGGATAACATTGTGGATCCACGGCAGGTACGAGTTCTCCTACCCTCTCAGGCAGTGTTAGCTGTTCTGGGGTGATACCAAGCATTGTTATGTATCTAAACTGACCGGGGTGTGCTCTGATGTAATCATAAACCTCCCCAGGTTCTAGTTGATAATGTGTCAACATGTGTTGCACTAACCTATGCCAAGGTGCAGCCATTCCAGAATGCATAGTTGACCACATCTGGCCAATTGCACGCGCTGTCCGAATCAGTGGTGTCTTAACATACCTCTCTGGATAAATAAAGGATGCTATCAGAAAAGCATGTCCCTTATAGGGTAGTCCTCTCCTGTTGTAATAGCCGAGAAATTGAACGTTCATCGGGTTTTCTGTAACATAACTCTTTTCCGGATGGATTATCATACCAAAGTTCTCTAAAGCTAAAGTACTCAAATCGTCCAGATTAATAGTGCCGTCACAAATAACGAATGAATCATCTCCAAGGTACATCTCCCCAAGGGGTAGATGTCCAGTTTGCGATATCGTTCACCTGATGGTAAACGAACCGGAGTATTAATAAAATACTTGATCAGTCGGTTTATACGTCTACGTGTCCTGTCTGAGTTTACATTCCAAACGTTGCCATCACTACCAATTACGTGCTCTAAGTCCATAGAATCGAATACCATGTTAAAGGCATCGCGAATCAGCCATGGTGGAACGGTCTTATCAAATTGACTAAAATCTGTCATCATCATCGGTTTCCCTCTGTGATGGCGGATCATGTCATCAATATAAGCCATACCTCCTGTGGCCATCTCAAGTCTATAGGCAATAGGTGCGTTAATAGTCTTAAGGAACTTGATATAGGGAAGAAAGAAACGCGCCTCTTCTGAAATTACATCCAGCGGTACGCCCCAAACTCCTCTTATCTTGTTTTTGTCCAAATTGACAACTTGCGCTCTAAAGAAAGCAGCAGTGTCTGGAAGTCCTGTGTCTCGTCCTCTTCCTATCGCATCCCAACGTGCCAGCATTTCGTTACGTGCTTGAGTATCTTTCAAGACATCACCCTTAGTTTTAAAGCCCTTTTCGGTCCAGGGTAATCCGGGCGACTTGTCTTTCGGAAATTCGTCGTGTTCCCAGGCCCCACCGAGTGTTAATGGTGTTAGCTTATTAGGTGATACAAATTCATCTCTCACAGACTGTAATACCATACGATAATTGTCTGAATTTCTGATGTTTGATGTAACGTACTTGCGGTCGTAGGATAGAATATCAGCTTTAATTTCCTCATGACTGGCGACTGAACGATGAAGTGTTCCTATTGCGTTATCAACCTGATAACGGCCGAATGCGGCATTTGCGAACATACATGCATCTCTGTCTAAACCATGGTGTCGTGTGTCAATTTGAAAGCCTTTCTTAGACGGAAGTGGTTCCATTGCGCTCCGCGCGAGTCCACAAATTGAGTCAGTCAATTTGGGGTTACCTAGACGCAGCGCGAGCTCCACGATCACAGGTATAAACAGTCAGACTACAATTAGTACACAGTCTTGTAATTTAACTATCCAGTCTCGCAACGGCGGGTATGAAACAAATATCAGCTGTTTTGTATTGCCTCAAATCACAAAAATATTACCGTCTACTTTTACTCTACTCTACTTTTGCTCTTTCTACTGAAAATTGTCAAAGAAAAGAACTTTGACAATTTTCCTGAGGTCTATACATACGACGGAGGTGCAAGATCGACCGCCCTGGTCGAATTACGCTGAGTCGCCGCTTCGTGGGAACCAAATAAGTTCATCTTGTGGATAAGGATAAGGATATTTGTGAGTTAGTTCCAATTATTTCCCTTCTATTTCCTATCCCAACGTTATTAACGATTACCGTGTTAAATTCATAAGTAGATTATTTGTTTGTTTGTCTTTTTCTTCGCCTCGTTAGTGTTATTGCCATAGCCATCATATGTCTTACTCTTCTTTTGCATTCACGCGTACACTTTCTGTTGCATTCACGCATTGCTTATCTATCGCTTGCCGTTAACCGTTATAATTTGTAACGGTCGCATCAGCTGACCGTGCGCTGTCAGTGAGTCAAGGTCACGCGTCTATTCATACTTAACGATTTTTTTTCTATGTTACAAAACATTCCTCGCTAATTATTTATCGCTTCGCTCAGTTTAAACATCTACATTATTATCATTATACTTTGCTCATAATGGCCGAAGATTTACTTATTAGGAAACGTAGTGCTATGAAAGCGAAGCTAACGAACTTTAGCAATTATATAACAGTGTTGCTTAGTTGTGAGGCTATTTCTGAGTTACAGCGTATCGAGTTAGAGGGACGCTTAAGTAAATTTGATGCTATATACGATGATTTCGACGAATTACAGTTGCAAATCGAGGTGCAGTCGGACAAGCCAGACGAGGCATATGCAGAGCGATCCAAGTTTGAAGAGCGGTACCACGCACTAGCAGCGCAGGCGCGTAGTCTGTTGGCCGGTGTCGCCGCTGGCGTCGTTGGTGACAATGGGTCTGTAGCGGGCTCGGCAGGCAAACAATCAGGTGAATCGTTTCAACGTAACTTTATACGCTTACCCAAAATTAATTTGCCTAGTTTTGATGGTGGTTATCAGTACTGGCTTGAGTATAGAGATACTTTCTTGTCATTAATTCATAACAGTAGTTGCATAGATGAAATTAGCAAGTTCCACTACCTTCGTGCATCGCTTAAAGGTGATGCAGTGGAAGTCATTAAGAATATTGATTTTAAAAGTGAGCATTATGATATGGCGTGGAAGTTGCTATGTAGCCGCTATGATAATAGTAGACTTTTAGTTAATAATCACGTGCAGGCATTGTTCAATGTTGAGCACATTCCGAGGGAGTCGTGTACCTCTTTGCGGCGTTTAGTTGACGTCATAAATAAAAACATTAGAGCCCATATCTGTGAAAACTTGTAATTGGCCTTCATAATGTTATTTACAATCGAACTATTGTGCATGATCAGCTGTAAGTTTTCCTAAAATTACAAAAATAAATAAATAAATAAATAAAAACATTGAACGAGCCCACGGAATACTGGGATACGTTGATTGTGTATATGATGTCCGTTAAATTAGATTCCGTCACCAGTAGAAATTGGGAGGAACATCGGAACACTTTACCAAAGTCACCCACACTGACACAATTTTGTTCCTTTATAAGTAAAAAAGCTGATCTACTGGAAACTTTAGAATACAATACAAAGGCAAACACAGACAGTATTTGTAACACAATACAAAATAAACCTGAATCTTTAGTTATAGCTACTGAGCAGAGTGCAAATAAAGTTCAAACTTACAATCGAAATTCATCAAATCAAATAAAATGTCCCTTATGTACAGTCAGCAAAAGAGATAAGTATGCAGAGTCGTCAGATATAGTTAAAGTTTACTTAGAAATGGATGGATGTTTTTGATTAAAATAAAATAAATTTAATAGAGAATAAACATTTCAATTATTTAATTAAATTTCATTCGAAAACATCCGTCGGTTTCTAAGTAAACTTCAACTATTTCCGATGACCTGCATACTTATCTCTTTTGCTGACTGTACAAAGGCTCATCTTTTGTATACTTGTGAAGAATTTCGTGCATTGCCGGTTGAAACTCGTATAGCTAAAGCAAAAGAATTTAAGGTTTGCTTTAATTGTTTGCGTTCTAGCCATTTAACTAAACGATGTAAATTAACGGGATGCAAATATTGTAAAGGTAAACATAACACGCTTCTACATGTTGAGGATTCCAAATCGTCTAAATTTCAAGATCCCATGCCAAGTAGTGTTGCCTTATCTACTGACATATCTGGTACTTTTTCGAATAATTGCCCTCAAAAAAATGACGTATTGTCTAGTGATATTTCCTTAAAAGTTTCTACCGCTTCCCATATTTTACTGTCCACAGCGTTGGTGAAGGTGGTGAACAACCAAGGACGCAAGGTTGATGCCCGGATCCTGCTCGATAATGGTAGCACAGCCAATTTTATAACTCAGACGCTTTTTGATCAATTGGGGTTACCTAGACGCAGCGCGAGCTCCACGATCACAGGTATAAACAGTCAGACTACAATTAGTACACAGTCTTGTAATTTAACTATCCAGTCTCGCAACGGTGGTTATGAAACAAATATCAGCTGTTTTGTATTGCCTCAAATCACAAAAATATTACCGTCTACTTTGATAGACAGACATAATATTCCAGTACCTTCAAATGTACAGTTGGCTGACCCTACTTTTCACATTCCGTCAGTAATTGACATTTTAGTAGGAGCCGAAGTATTTTGGAATAGCCTAGGTTCTGCATCAATTAGCCTAGGTAGAAACCAACCCACATTACGTGATACAAAGTTCGGATGGATAGTATCAGGCTCTGTGCCGCTTCCATTACATTCATCCACAAAAATTCAGTCGCATTTGTGTAACGCTACTTTAAGTGAAATCAATCACAATTTAAGTAAGTTTTGGGAACTTGATTCTGTTTCTTCAAAACACTCCTTATCTCAGGAAGAACGGGCTTGCGAAGAAAGTTTCCGTTTGCATACAACCCGTGATAGCATAGGTCGGTTTGTGGTTACCATGCCTCTGAAAGAGGATCCTAGTGTACTAGGTGGATCTTACGAAATGGCTAAACGCCGTTTTTTGTCGTTAGAGCGTCGGTTCCAGCGTGATCCTGTCTTCAAGCAGAGGTACATCGATTTCCTGCAGGAATACGAGAGTCTGGGGCACATGACAGAGGATCGCTCGCTGAGGAAACCTCATTCAGATGGTAACTCAGAGTATTACCTTCCGCACCATGGGGTCGTTAGAGAGTCAAGAGTCACTACGAAACTCCGGGTAGTCTTCGATGCATCAGCTGTAACCACATCTGGATTGTCGCTTAACGATATCCAGATGGTGGGACCTACCGTTCAAGATAATCTCTTTTCAATATTGTTACGTTTTCGCCAACACAAATACGTAATTTCTGGAGACATCGAAAAGATGTATAGGGCGATTGTGATGACACCTGAACAACGTTCCCTGCTTAAAATATTTTTTCGGATTGATCCAAAGCTTCCTTTAAAAACATATAGCCTTAACACCGTTACTTATGGTACGGCCTCTGCCCCTTATTTAGCCACGAAATGCTTAGTTAGCCTGGCGGCGGCTGCCACTAATGAACACGCAAAGTTGGCGATCGCGCGTGATCACTACGTTGACGATTTTCTTAGCGGTGGTAACTCCATTTCAGAGGTAATAGCAAAGGGTAAGGAAGTCATTTCTGTTTTAGCTTCAGCAAACTTTCATCTGCGAAAATGGCAGTCGAACAAAGAAGAAATTATAGCTGAAATAACAGGTGTTTCAGGTACTTCGAAAAGTTTAGATTTGTCCGCAAATAGGAACGGGTCTTCAAAAACACTAGGTTTACATTGGTTTTGTGAGTCAGATATACTAGCATTTTCAATTAGTATCGACAACAACGAACATGTCACTAAACGACATATTTTGTCTGTGATAAGTCAGATTTTCGACCCACTGGGTCTTGTTGGTCCTTGTGTTGTCGAGGCAAAAATAATAATGCAGATGTTATGGATGGCTAAATGTGACTGGGATGAACCAGTATCAGATGACATCAATAATCGTTGGCTTTCCTTTAAAAACACGCTTCCACACCTGAATGAATTGAAAATACCACGGTGGGTGTTACATGAAAATTCGATCACACACGAACTTCACGTTTTACTGATGCATCTGAAAAGGCGTATAGGAGCTTGTGTGTATGTACGATCGGTAGATGAGAACGGGTCAGTTAATGTACAATTGTTGGTCTCAAAAAGCCGGGTGGCGCCAATCAAACCAACGACCATTCCCCGACTGGAGCTATGTGGCGCGCTGTTGGGAACAAGACTGTGTACTGATGTACTGAAATCTCTTACCTTGTCTTTTAATAGATGTCGGTTTTGGTGCGATTCAACAATAGTGTTGAGTTGGCTGTCAATGTCACCAAGTTTATCGAAACCATTTGTTCGAAACCGCGTTAATGAAATGCAAGAGAGCACTACTGGGTATACGTGGAGCTACGTGCCATCAAAGGATAATCCGGCAGATCTTGTTTCGCGCAGGCTGAAGGCTGACCTTATCAGAGAGTGTCCCTTGTGGTGGTCAGGTCCAAATTTTTTGTCTAATAATGAAAAGGACTGGCCAAAAATGCCCAATGAAAACGTGAGACAGGATTTACCTGAAGTTATGTCATCTCACTTCATTACTCATCCTCAATCATGTTCTAATAATAATAATTTAATTTCACATCATCAGTCTCATAATTATCAAGCATTCATTAATGTATTAATTCATAATTTTTCTAATTTTAATCATTTACAGAGAGTAGTTGCCTATTTATTAAGATATATTCATAATTTAAAAAGTAAACGTAACAAATTACTAGGTTCCCTATCTCATCAAGAACTTAAAAATTCCTTACATTTCATTTTACGTCACGCTCAAATTGAAATGTTTCCTGTTGAGTGTGCCTTATTGCAATCAGGTAAATCATTGCCTCGTAAAAATAGACTTATTTCGTTGAGTCCTTTTACAGATTCGAATGGTCTCATACGCGTAGGAGGGAGACTTGACAACTCACCTTACGACTATAATGTCAAGCATCCCATACTATTATGTGGTAAGCACCACATAACAAAAATATTATTTCATAAATATCATCTCGACTACTTACACGCTGGCCCTCAGCTGCTCTTGGCAAACATACGCCAAATGTATTGGCCTCTTGGTGGCAGAAATCTTTCTAAATATACCGTAAAAAAATGCATCAAATGTTTTAAATATAACTGTCAAACTGTGCAACCTACAATGGGTCAGTTGCCCTCTTCAAGGACACATTTAGAACACCCATTTTTAAATTGTAGTGTGGATTATGCTGGGCCAGTGCTGATAGCTGATCGCAAAGGGCGAGGGTGCAGGCTAATAAAGGCGTACCTGTGCATTTTTGTTTGCCTTGCCGTTAAGGCTGTTCACATCGAGCTTGTTACAGACCTCACAAAAGAAGCCTACATGGCTGCTTTGAACCGTTTCGTGGCTCGTCGTGGCAAACCCGAAAGCATCCTGTTCGACAATGGGACAAACTTTATAGGTACATGCAATGAGCTACGTAAGTTCTTACAAGACTCGAATCTCGTGTCTGAAGTTGCTCAACAAGGTGTCAAATTTTCCTTTGCGCCTCCATACTCCCCCCCACTTCAACGGCATTGCTGAAGCCGCGGTCAAATCGACAAAGCATCACTTAAAGAGACTTTTAGGCTTAACGCACTTCACTTACGAGGAGATGGCCACATGCCTGACTTAAATAGAAGTCTTAAATTCCCGTCCTCTTACCCCTCTTTCCACTGATCCTCTAAATTTTTCCGTCCTTACTCCCGGTCATTTCATAATTGGGCGACCACCAATATCTGTTCCGCACCCACAGGTTACTGATCTCAACATCGGGCGACTAGAGCGATACCAACGAGTGGAGCACATTAAACAACATTTTTGGAATCGCTTTCAATTGGAATATGTTTCTCTGCTTCAGCAAAAAACCAAATGGACAGCGTCAACAGGTCAATTTTCAGTAGGAGCCCTGGTTCTCATCAAAGAGAAGGGCCAACCACCCTTGGTGTGGACACTGGGATGTGTCATCAAGGTCTTCCCTGGCTGCGATGGGGCCACAAGGGTAGTGGAGCTGAAGACGAAGAGAGGAACGGTAGTGCGGGCTTACAACAACGTCTGCCCACTTCCTCTCACTTGAATGCTTCAACCCGGGGAGGATGTTCGGGCGCCTCCGACAACTCGGCAATCTTCGGCTGCTGTCGTGAGACAGCGGAAGGCGGCGGGCGGCGGCGGGTAGCGGCGAGAGGTGCGGCGTGCGGGACGCGGGCCGCCGGGCCTTCACTTCACTAGCGAGAACCACTGACGACATACGCGCGCCTTACTATTTTCTAATACTGTACAATTTCTATGGATATACGTTATCAGTTATACAGTCCACTGCATTTTAATATCATAGTCCAAGTCAAGACCCTTACACGCCCTTAGTCAAATTCTTTTGACCAGCTTGTTATATGCATGCAAACTTTACAATATAGGTACCTACGAGCATGTAATACTGAAAGATCTTTTATTCATGTTACCAGAAAAGAACACGCCAGATAGTTACTTGTATTTTTTACTGAACAATATCGACTTACTTTACCAGGAACAAGGCAATTGTGCCATTTAACGGAGCGATTATTTCCTTAATTGTAACATGACCTTCACAAATATAATTACAAGGGCGGCGCTAACTCGTAATTGGATTTACGAAACTTCGATGCTTTGAATTTGTAGAGACTGGGACTAGCGACGAGCCATTCATCGTGCGACTCTTAGTAAAGTAAAAAACCAATTTAAAATTTCTATGTCACACAATGATAATGGAAATGTTAAGATCATGAGGATAAACTGCAACATTACCTAGATTTAGCTTTCGGATCGAAGTTGATCTGGATCCTGCAAAAGTAACTCTAAGGCACATTGTTCACGGTCGCATCATTTGGCAAACGCATGCAACCTATATTATGACGATAGGCGTAGTTTGCATATTTGTTATGTCCACGCTATCATGCAATCGTCAATCACGCTACCGTCAATCACGCTACCGTCGTGCAATCGCCAATCACGCTACCGTCGTGCAATCGCCGTGCAATCGCCAATCACGCTACCGTCTTGCAATCGCCAATCACGCTACCGTCTTGCAATCGCCAATCACGCTACCGTCTTGCAATCGCCAATCACGCTACTGTCATGCAATCGTCAATCACGCTACCGTCGTGCAATCGCCAATCACGCTACCGTCGTGCAATCGCCAATCACGCTACCGTCGTGCAATCGCCAATCACGCTACCGTCACGCAATCGTCAATCACGCTACCGTCGTGCAATCGCCAATCACGCTACCGTCTTGCAATCGCCAATCACGCTACTGTCGTGCAATCGCCAATCACGCTACCGTCGTGCAATCGCCAATCACGCTACCGTCGTGCAATCGCCAATCACGCTACCGTCATGCAATCGCCAGTCACGCTACCGTCATGCAATCGTCAATCACGCTACCGTCAATCACGCTACCGTCATGCAATCGTCAATCACGCTACCGTCATGCAATCGTCAATCTCGCAATGTTCATAAGTAGCATTGGTTTTCTTTCAAGTAGCATTGGTTTTCTTTCAAGTAGCATTGGTTTTTTTTCAAGTAGCATTGGTTTTCTTTCAAGTAGCATTGGTTTTCTTTCAAGTAGCATTGGTTTTCTTTCAAGTAGCATTGGTTTTCTTTCAAGTAGCATTGGTTTTCTTTCAAGTAGCATTGGTTTTCTTTCAAGTAGCATTGGTTTTCTTTCAAGTAGCATAGCGGAAGCACGTCATTTCTTTGGAAAAATTTCTCCGTGCCTTGGAAAACATGTAGGCGACTTTAATTTCGAAAGTCGGTGGCTTTGTTCTGTTCCATGTTTTGTATTGCCACCGACTTCCGAAACTAAAGTCATGTGTGTTTTATACAGACCGTTCGTAGCCTGTTTTATTAACACTGAAATAAATAATAAAAAATGTCGGTGGCTTTGTTCTGCTCCATGTTTTGTATTGCCACCGACTTCCGAAACTAAAGTCATGTGTGTTTTATACAGACCGTTCGTAGCCTGTTTTATTAACACTGAAATACTGAAATAAATAATAAAAAAATGAATGCATTAATACAAAGATGTTCTAATTATGATTCATTCGGACACCCACAGATTGTTTGTTTAATTGTATTCAATTGGGATTTGGTTGGGGTTATTTTAGCCTAATTTTACGCGATTATCTTTTAAGTCGGGTTTACAACTTCGTTTGATTTGAATTTGGTTTTTTTCTTACATACATTTCTAGTTTATTTTCTGTCCAACTCTGTTTACTATTTATTAATTTCAAATCATAAGCGTCTGTGTTCAACCGGTTCATGAAACTGCATGTGATAGGTACACGGTGATGTATCAAAATACAGTGTAATATTTGTCAATCCATCATTGTTGTTTGAAAATAATAATTTATTTAAAAATCTTATTTTACAGTTAATTGATATTTATTTATTTATTTATTAACACTTCAAGCACATAGTACAGAGGCGGACTTAATGCCATAGGCATTTTCTACCAGTCAACCTTTGGGTGATGCAAAGACAAGCAGTGGTGGTAGGTGTAATCTGAAAATAATTAAATTAATACTAAGGTAAACTACAAGGATATAAAAAATACTATAAGCATACATATATACATACATATATTACTGAATATAGATATTTACACGAATATACAACAAAATAAAAAAACAAACAAAGAAGAAAACATTACCGTTGTGATGAAACTGCCAGCTTCTTGCGAATATACTCTCGAACTTGAATTTTGAACGCTAAACTAATGGTTGCCATCTTGATTTCCTGGGGAAGCGCATTACATAGAGAAATATATTGCACAAAGAATGAACGGTGAATGAAGTCAGTGCGGTGAGAGGGACAGTGAAGGACACAGTGAAGGACACAGTTTTACGATGATCGCAGACTCCTATTATGGTTGACACAAATGTACTGAAAGTGAGAAGCAAGGTAACTAGGTGAAGTGGGAGAAACAAGAAAAGAAAACAAGGTGGTTAGCACCCTTTGCTCCCTACGCTGACGTATGGGCAACCACTTAAGAAGAGACCGGTTCTCGGAGACACGTTAATCGGTTCTTGAAATAATTGGTTATTGAAATAATTGGTTAATAGTGACAACTACCCACTTATTAAGAAAAATAATAAAACAAAAAAAAATTAGTTTCACAAATGATTTCAGTTTCCACAAAATGCACACAAATAATTGAACAAGTCCGCACTACATCCAAGTGCTATTGATCACTAGCTTTCCGCATTTTCACCCCAACTATCGAATCCAATTTAAAGTTTACACTAGAACCTTAACAAGAAGAATTCCGAACAACCGAGCCGAGCCGTGCTAATAAAGTTATGTTAACTAGATCGCGCGCCGCACACTACGCGATTTGAATCCATATATACAAGACCTGCAATGTACGCCGAACATGTAATGCAATTTTGTTTATTGTTTTAAGTTTTATTAGAAACTGGATCTTTTGAAGTGGAAGTGAAAATAGAACAGTGGTTTGTGTAATTTGTGGAACTGTGTTCGATTCTGAGATTCTGTTAAGCTTTGTTCTGTTGGTTATCCTGTAGTCTCGTATTCTGCTAAACAAACGTTGCACAAACATGTTTTCCTGTTGCTGGAAATATGTTGCTGACGAAACAATATAGTTCCTCTAAAATAAGTATCCATAAAATACGGAACTTATAAATAGCAATACTTATGGGGTGTAACAATAATACAAATGGGGTGGCATCGCTCTCAATGACAAGTGCCCAATAGTCTGGCAGTATTGCCGCGTTGTTTGGCATTTCGCTTATTCTTTAGCCCAAGAATAGGCTCGCCCGCTGGTCACATGAAGAGTCGAACAGTCGCTATGTTCCTAAATAATATAAATATTCTTGGTAATAAGTCTTCTTGTTCTTTAATTTTATTTACGTCTGAAAACCAGACTTCCAAAGGTAAACATTCAGGAAAAACATTGCAGATAACATTAACCTGAAAAGGTAACCTATTGACCCGATTAATGAAAATGAAAAATATTGGAACATAAACTTTGTGTTCTGAAACAATCTGACCCGAATCCGTCATAACATTCTGTTGTTAACCAGCTAAATTCTGACATGTACCGTATGTTTAACTGTTGTTCTAAATCAGTCACCGCTGGTGGGGTACGTCCTAAGTGTTGTCGTTATTTATTTTTTTAAGTAACTATTCTAAACTATTGTGCATATTCACAATAGATACAATTCTAGACTTATCTACTGTTTGTATAATGTGCAAATATATTGTGCCACGCTAAAGTATTGCCTTAAAAATTCAATATGTTTTGCTACAAAAGTTAGTGTCAGAAACGAATCGTTGCAAAACCGACTCCACGTAGTCTTCGCTGCCCTACACCTAGAGTGTAATCCAAGTCCACGTAGGTGAGGCGGCCCGCGAGCTGAAGCAGAAAGCATGACGATGCTTTTAGTATCGGTTATCGGCGATTTGACGACTGCATCAATACTGTTTTGGCGACTCGATTGGTCACGTCGCGTTACAAAATCGCACATGTTTTAAGGATAACTTTTTGTCAATTGCTGTATCGTATCCGTCTGAAAGTTGCTAGTAATCAATGTAAAAATCACTATGTCTGGACAAGACCGTAAGGACTCGTCCAGAAAAAAAATTGTATTGTACAGGCGCGTGCACTTTGTAGGTGACTGTACATTTTTAGACCTTCTACGATTCAAAATAAATAATAGATATGTTTGCTCTGCCATATTTCTGTTTTGAATTGTAGTACACTATACGCTCTTCTATATTAATGGATGTTATGTTAGAACGTGTTACGCCGAGCGACAATCTAAAATTTAACCTTTTATTCAGATCAATTCATTTTATAACAAAGATTTGAATCTAGTATTTGCTTTTTGCTTGTTTTCTGTAGATCTGTTTGCCAGTCTTCATGTGCCCTGCTCACCGTTTTAAGCCATTTGGTTTTGTAATGTTATGTCTAGGACCATTGTCACACAAAGCCACCGCCACCGCAACCGCAACCGACTTCCGAAAGTAAAGTAATGTGTGTTTTTGTGTAAGTTTTTGAAGGCGGTTTTCTTTTTCTTGAAAAAACTTTTTATTCGATATTTTTCATGAATTGATTTATTTGCGGATCTTTTTGGTTCCGTGTTTAGGTGATAATGATGATATTTAGATTGCATGCATTTAGCATGCAGAAGCCATTAACTATATTATTATGGTCTATGGCTAAACACTCTGCATCCTTCTAGTATAGTTAGAATAAATTCAAATCGTAGATTTGGATTGTTTTATAATATGACAGAAGGATAGTTCTCAGCCCCCATGCCCCTTCGCGGGCACACGTTTAATTATCTTGATTACATATTTAATAGGTATACTTGGAATTAAACCAACTTTATTTAAAACTGCTAAGTATACCTATTAAATTCCTCACTCACCACGCAATAACCCGGTACCTGTAAGAGGCCCTTCAGTTGGACCTAATTTTATCTTATAAACTGTTACACGTTTCCGTATAAGCTATATTATTTGTCTGTGCGTATTTGTTGTAATGATCATCTTAGAGGAGGAACTATGGCTCCTGAGATACATGTACTTATTTACTAGTTTAGGAGTCAACGTGGTCATTTACGTTTCTCTTCTTCACCGTTTGTACAATTATACTGTTTTTATTTGCTTATACAATGTTACTGTGTGTAAAATGTATATACAAATAATTAACTAAAAAAAAAATAACCTCTTACTGTACCGTGTACATCCAGTACGTGCCTAATACTACGAGGTCTAAAGCAAGCGCCTAAGCGCGATAAAAGTCCTTGAGTTATTCCCAGGTGAGCACCCAAAAATCTCAGTTGGAACCCTGGAAATGGAATTATACCCGAGGTTACGTCGGCGGCCGTTTCATTGTGACATGGGTTTAAGTAACACCAATGGCGGACATGGGATACTCCGAAATTTTTTTCAACAAGTGTTTGGATTGCCTGTGGAGTTATGAATGACTAACAGCCTGCCCCGGTGTTGGTCGAGTAGCGAAGGACTGCGATATAGATTTTAATCTTAAAATGCAGAAAACTTTGTCTACCTAGTCTATGTTGCTTGGTGTATGCTCAGTATAACCCAATGAAGATACCAGTATTTCATATGGATCAAATATATTCTAGGCGATTTGACATTGTAAAATATTTTTCGGGCTGTTGTTGCTTTTTCATTGAAACATCATTATACACATTTTTGATTTTTCAGAAGATATCAAATAATTTTGGTCATTGGTTACGAAGAAATGAAGGCGAAGTTAATGGAAACGTGTAAATGAATTGATTTGAGATTTAGTAACTAAGTCTAGAGGAATATTTCTTAGAAAGTCTACAAGGATATTATTTTCTTAGATTTTGCATAGACATAACTCGTTGGTAGGTGTTACAGAGAGATAAAAGCGGAGATAATTGAAACGTTTCTAGAAAGAGCATTATCAGGTTCTGTAAACATTGGTGTTATAATTTGAGTTTTACATTCGAAGTAAACAATTAAATAGTAGGCATTAGACATGGCATGCGAGAACCACAATTAGCCTTGTATATATACAAAAACATTATAACAATTAATGCCTTATAATTAAATAAGTAATACATATTTTATACAAAAACTTACCGAAAGCATTTGAATCTTCAACAATAGATTTTCTGGTTTGCCAGTAGCTTCTTTCAATATTCACGTAGTTACATTATTTCAAATCTCAAAATGTCTATATTAATCCTACTACAAAACCTATCTTTGAAATTGACCAACAATTTTCCCTCCCGAAACCTACTTCACTGGCCTACATCGAACCCGACTTGAACCGTATAAACATCTCAAGAGGTGGGTAAGCAGAGTTTCGCGTCGTCAGCGAAACGTGAGCTTCGGGCGAAACGTGCCGTCCGCCCGGACGTCGCGCACTTGTTGGCAATGCACTTTCAGTGCAGCTTTGTAGACGGAAAAATTGAATCCTTTCATACTTTTATCTAGTATGGATAGGTGTCAATTATGATTTGCTGGAGAGAAATGGAGAGTACTACCTATCTTTACATAGGTTTGTATGTATATCTGTTGTAGGTACATTCTGATTTTTATCTCAAAAGCGTTCACAAGCATGTGTCATTTTGTAGTTTCAGTCTACACTTTCATGGAAAGAAAGGCTTAACTTTCTTGTATTTATTAATACAGTACACCAACTGCATAAACATTAAACATTGAAATACAGCATAGTAAAGTACTATCATTAGAGTAGTGCTGCATTCACAAAACAATCACCTTATTTATGCATGTAAGTATCATAAACATGACCTGAAGGTAATTTTGACTTGGTTAAGATCTGTAGGGTAAAAAAATCTATATAACTACAAGGATCACCTTTTTCTACTGACAAACTTTACACAAAACCCAAAATGTTAGTGTAGCAGCGTATCATAACCCTAAATTCATGCCAAACAGATTCCCGAAGTCCCCAAAAATAATTCAAATGGCTTTGGCTCGTTTAGATCGCAATACAAACCGCGTGTAGGCGTGATTGGCGATGCATAAATTGTACACTTGTCGTGCCAAAATGTTGATTTGTCGACACTAAGCCGATACGACGTTAATGCCGATTTGAATTCAATGCTGACGTAATTTTCAAATGGGTCAGCGTATTGGGTGTTATTTTATAAAAGGGATAGTAGATTTTAGCCAAAATACTTTCTTTGATTGTTGTGTGCAATTTAACAATTACTAATTGCTTGTATTTTCATCCTGTTAGCCTGTTTAAAAAACCACAGGCTATCGGCGACAGGTAAGCGGCGACAATTTGGCCAGCTTGTGTTAAAAGTCACATAAAACAAATAAAACTAATTTCAATTTTATTTTTTAATTTTACTTGTCGAATAAATTTGGTGTCATCTAATCAATTCGCAATTAATGTCAAAAAGTTTTCAAAATTTTTGGTAAATTAGTGGCAGATTAGAATGTGGACATATATTTTACAGTTACTAGAATTGCCCTTAAGTGTGCATCTTTGTGACAAAATCTCTATAAAATATGCGAGCCCGATGTTATTTTTTCATTCCCGCTTTCAATGGAAACGTGTCTGAAAAATATAATGTTTTATATCCGGTTCAGTGTAACGTGAAACTTCCAGGATTGATTGTTTCATTTTAATTGATGTTTCGTTATTTTTACGTTCGTACGTGACGTCAGCCTGTGTTTTCCTTCCATTTTTTTTTTACATTGTAATTTTATTTTTTGTATGATCACATTTTTAAGCACTGGTATTTTTAGAACATCTTTGTCAATGTTTAATTTGGGAATCCTGTGTTAACAATGCAACGTCTATGTCATATTTTAGTTACATTTCTTTTTTGCCTCAAAAGATTTTCTTAAAGATGTCTTGATTGAAATGACGCAGCGTCAGGATCGATTTAAAACCTGCAGAATGTACCTGTGTTCTATTTTCAGGCCAAAAAGGAGATTTTTTGATGAAAGTCATGAATTTCTTCAATAAAGGCAAAGTTAATAGAGATTACTCAGTCACAAGCACATCTATAATTTTGACATAATATTATTATGTTAGGTTTATGGAAATTTCCATTAGTTTAGTTAAATATTTTTGCAATGAATAACAGCATAGGCATATTGCCATCCAACGTGGCAATGCCGTCAGTTTCTTGGGCACATTCCCAGATAACGGCGAAGTGGAGAATTTTTTGAAGCCTTTTTAAAAAAATCAGCGCAAGAAAAAAAACATGAATTGGTCTTCAGTTCTCAAATCTATGTCTGCACGGTATTGGAATGAAATTGTAGTACCTATTTACTGAGTTTATAGTAAATATATGAACTGTTAATGTCTGAATAAATAAATATAATAATAATAAATATTTTTATAAGTTAATTTATTAAGTTTTAGTAGATTATATCTTGACTATGGTTTTATTTCAATAAAAACTTAGTACCTAGGAATATATATACAAAACTTAAATCTAAATAATAATATTATGTACAATTGTAAGAAAAAGGCAGGGAGCTCAAAGGGCATCAAAAAACTCGTCCACATCGTTGTCAACGGGAAACGTGCCCAACAGGCTGGCAGCATTGTCACATTGTATGGCAATGCTGATTCTTTGACCTAAGAATAGACCAGCCTTCGGGTCACGTGAAGAGTCGACCAGCCGCTTGGCGATGTCACGAAAAACAATATGGGCACTCGGACCTCATGGCCCTAGAGTTTCCACCCCAAACGGCTCAAATATATAGCTTCCAAGAAGGTTATTATATTTGCGCCGTTTGAGGTTTTCGGCACCTGCAGCAGCCGCCCCAGCACAACACGTAGTACTAGGAAGATGAGATGGCGCAAGGGTGTCGACACATGTTGCGTCCCACACCAAAGGTCATAAGCATAAGCCTTTATTAAGTAAATAAAGTTCTTTCGTAAAAAAAATGTGTTAGAGATTTAGGGTTAGAACTATTGTCCCGGTCTTATATATGACTACTGATTCTTACCTTTTATTTCAGTAATAAAAACAAATAAATAAGGGTCTCTACACCTGCACTTTAGAGATCATGGAAAACTAACGTGTCTTCCTAGTGAGCCAAAGTCAAAACATTTATTTCAATTAAACCATTTATAGGCACTTTTGAATTGTCAAAGGGTCAGTTAGAATAATGAAGCTAGTTGCTCGTTCTAAAACGTAGGGTAGGTTCGAAACGTAGGAGGAACGAGCAAGAAACTCCACGGACACTTCTTTTTTAAATCAAAATTAAAAAAAATACTGATTACATAATTCACGTTGCTTCTTTATGTGAAAACAATGCAGGTAAAGACCAATACAATCCATTAAAAAAAAAAACCGGACAAGTGCGAGTCGGACCCGCCCACCGAGGGTTCCGTACAAATTTGTACAACCAACCAAACATCATCATCTGCCTAGCCTTTTCCCAACTATATTGGGGTTGCCTTCCGGTTCGTCTAACCGGATTCAGCTGAATACCAGTGTTTTACATGGAGCGACTGCCTATCGGACCTCCACAACCCAGTTACTGGGTAACACGATACCCCTTGGTAAGACTGGTTGTCAGACTTTCTGGCTTCTGACTACCCATAACGACTGCCAAAGATCTACAAATGACAGCCGGGACCAACGGCTTTACGTGCTTTCCGAGGCACGGAGGGAACTCGGTATGAGAGGGATGGTCACCCATCCACAGACCGACCGCGGCTAGCGTACCTTAACGTTTGACCGATCGATCTGTACGGCTTTAACTTAGCCACGAGCTCCTCAGCCACAACCAACCAAACAATACTATCAAAAAAAGAAGGATTAACTATCATTAATTCCAAAAGAAGAAAAATAATAGATTTCTTAAACATCGTCACGTACTGGCTATTTCTTCTGTTAAGCACACACATACAACTAGACCCTAAACAACTACCCGTAGGCCATACAAATACCTGTAGGCCATACAAAAGTTTGATTCGTGCGGGTGTCGACTCTAAGACACGCAACGCACCAGTCAATTTTTCAATCCCTTTCACTCACGTCATTCTTTCACCCTTACACATCCTACACACATTCACATACACACCACACATACATCCTCACGCAAACACAACTCCAGTCAAGCACTTTCTGCATAACTTTTAAATGTAAACCATCATAGTTTTAAGTTATTTTATTTGTATAAAAAATTGTAAAATATCATTAAACAAGTACCCTACTTTATAAACACTACTAATGTATGGAAGAGCGGAGTCTCCTAATACAGGCTTCATACGCTTAAAAGGAGGCTCCAATCACCACTGATGTATGATGACTTGTTGATTCCAATAAACCATTTTTCATTTTCATTTTTCATAGTCACTACGCCAACCGTGCCGTGTCCGTTGCATGTAAGAAACGTAATAACGTTTCTTACATGCATATTTTAAGGGAATAAATATATGACCACCAAAATACTTACTAAATACCAAATGTAGTAAATGATCACCAAAACTAAATACCAAATGTAGTAAATGATCACCAAATCTTAGTGTGCAAAATAACCCTTTTTGACCCTTAAGTCCCCGCTGGGAGGATCCAACATGGTTAGGTTAGAACTGTGACCCCCCGGAACCAAATCGGTTTTATTTCTACAATACTTTAGGAAACACAATTTTGGTGATCATTTAATAGATCTGGAGGTTCGTTAAACATAAGCCATATTTTAATACAGGTAAATATTATATTATATATATTATTATATATTTTTTTTTATTTTACTTCCGTTTTATTATTTTACTTCCGTAGTTATTTACGCAAACGTCAATCGACTCTGGGAACGATACTGTTGCTGACGCGTTGTTAAAATACTGAGACTACGATCAACATGTAAGGAAATTGCTAGATCTTCTAGGAAATTCTTCCAAGCTACTCGGATGTTTAATAGGATCGCTTGAAATTCCGTTATGCTGAAGGAAAATTTAATTAATATTTTAATTACTTGAGCAAGTAACAGGAAAGTTGAATTAATTTTGCTCAATCTGCGTATTAGTGTTTCGGCTGTTGCTTTATGGCAGCTGTTTTGCATATTCAGTTCAAAATGTTAGGATGTAATTAACATAAAATGGTTCGCTCTACTTTTAAATATTGTGGTATGCACTTATTTTGGAAGCTGGTGTGTAACGTATTCTTCGAAAAGGGTCCTAACTATCATAGTTATGGTTATCATCCTGTTTTAAAGACTAGCATTTGCAAAAAAAAAATATTTAAGTGGACGGACTTTTGCATGCGTGACTATTTTAGACATATTTTTAGAAAGAAGATTACATCTAAACGACTGGAAAATATTGTTGCCAGCTGGGTTACTATTAATCAATTATTTTTTAGTTAAATGTTCAGCCTGTTTACTATAGTTGTTTTCGGAAGAGGTTCTATCTATTTGGATGTATAACACACTTTGAATGACAATATCGTGTAGTGAATAAAAATATTCTATTTCGATAGCGCTAACACGTCTTGTCCGCCCTTGAGGCGTATAGCATAGTTCATCTCGCAGGAAAAAATCAATAATCAAATAAGGTTGCATACGGCAAAACCATCCAGAGTATCTACAGTACTAAACTTTTGCTACTTTAGGTTTTCTGTAGCCGCAGCGGCAGCTCCAGCACAGCGAGATATGGCGCAAAAGTATTGCACAATTTGGGTCCTAAATAGGTCTACCCAACTTTAAGGACATAGATAGAGACATGCCGTTCGGTCACTTGCCATCGCGCGCCATTTGGGTCCTAAATAGGTCTACCCATCTTTTAAGGACATAGAGACATGCCGTTCGGTCACTTGCCATCGCGCGACGTATGCCAAGTCATTGGTCTAATGCAGCTGGAACGTTGGCGACATCGAGACCACGGCAAATGATATCGTTAATATTCACGGGACGCGCTATGCGACCAACACTCTATCTGCAAGACTGGCCGAGTCTAAACCTGTTGACAACTTCGTAGAAAAAGTATCATTTGACTTCGTATACCACTTTTATGTCTAATGTAAAAAAACAATCGGCTTGCCTTTCGGCAGAGTTTGCCACAATATATTCTATTTGTGACTTTCTTGTCCATGTTATTCCAGCATATTTTTATTTCGTCCTTCTATCTCCGGTTCTGCCGCTCTTTTTTTTTCTTTTTCCGTCTCAGGGATACCACACGGTGTCATCTTTTTACCATTTATTCCGGCTATTTCTTATTCTTTATCACGTGGCCTGCCAGTTCCATTTAAGTTTTTTACTGTGTATGTGATATCTTTAATTTTGGTCTTACTTCTTACATTTGTTAGTCTGATTTTGTCCCGTTTTATGTTTAGAATGCTCCTTTCGATTTTATTTTATCAGAATCTAAAAAATCAATCACAACAACCCAAAACCTATACCTATTCAGAGACTATAAGAGAGAGCTGAAAACAAATTGAGCACCAGCAAAAATGGACTGGCTATCAAAATTTAACGACCTACAGAGATACTAGCGATCAATTTGCTGAACGACGAGAATCCCGTCAGTAAAACGGAAATTAATTTGAGGTTTTAATTAAATTTAAAGTCGAATAAAGGGGTCGGCTGTGGACCAAGGATTTGATAGGATCATCTTGTGTCGTTAATATTAATTTGGCTATCGACTTCTAGAACCAAAGTTGGGATAGAATTTCTTAAGGCTTGGAATAAATGTATCGTTTATCTTTAAGTTTTGGGTTTATTTTCATCTTGGTTTGGGGTCTGTCGGGGGTTGTATTGGTTTGAAAGTTTTATAGTCTCTTATACTAAAAAAATATATCATCATTTATTTAAATTATGTACAATAACTGCATATGAAGATACTGAATTGTTTTGATAACAGTTATCTTGAAATACAGTAATCGAAATACAGTTATTTCGGTTCTACAATCTTTGCATTTCTAAGGACACAATTTTGGAGGTAACAATAGGTTCTAACTCGACAATCTTCTATCTAAAGTCTGAATTTCGATAACTTTCCAAAAACTTTACAATAAGTCATGGAGAATTTCATTGAAGAAAGCAAAAGCCATCTGAGACAGATCATCAAATTCTTTTGATAACAATACGTTGGCGTACAAAGGGTTCGAGATAGAAAATTATTTCTAAAACAAGATTCGACGTAGATTGGCTTCTAAGGGTTTAGGAATAGAAATCAAATTGGCATAGAGTGTTGCTGTGTTGTCAGAGATAATGCCTTATCGACAGGACAGAGTTTAAGTGCATTGTCTCCGCGAGGATTACCTACTGCTTGTATGGTAGAGAACTAAATCCTATTTGTGAGTGGGAGCAACAGGAAAATGTAAGAAATGGCAACAGTAAAAATGACGTCACAGTTCGAGGATATATTGAGTGCTGTAATCGTCGAGTGACGACATGAATTTATGGAAGTACTTTGTTTTTGTATTATGAAAATGTATAACACTTCTGTTTTGTTCCTAGGACATTTATCTGCTGTGTAGGCTAGAGTTCCAAAATGAATAAAACATCCGATTTATACGGTCGCCACTTTGCCAGGAATCTTTAATTCTACAGACGTTTCAAAACTTCCTTTTTGAAGGGGGCACTAGATTCAATTTTCCGTATAAATGACGTTCAAGAATACTTTTTAATAATCTATTTGATATTAATTTGACTTAGACTTAACAGAAAAATAAATAACATATTCTCGCAACATTATGTTTAAGCGAATATTTTCAACAATTCAAGATTTTGGAGACTAATTTCACAATTTGTTGGCCATTGATCTGACTAACATTTAAAATAACTAATGTACAGTACTTGCCATTGTAGGCCACACTGCGATTGTATGACATAAGATGCTTTCTTGCTCATAAGTGGTCGAGAATAGAAACCTTTTGTATTATATACGGTACACAAACATATGTACATCGTATCGCAAAGTTTTACCGTGAATTAACTACGTAAAGATTAGTAGATATTTTTTTTAAACCGACAAAAAATATCAACTCTTGGGGATCTTGGAAATGAATTTTGAGACACAAACTTTGACCAAAGATTCAGGTCATCTTTGGTCAAAGTTTGTGTCTTAAAATTCCTTCCTTGTTTATTTTCTGAAAATTGCCGAGGATATGGTCGGAAAGGTGGTGGCAAGACGATCTGGACTCGTATCACGAAGGCTAGGCCTAAAACGAATGACATAAATCGAACTTTTAATAAGCTTGCTGCGCTTTGTTGTTTTCATTCGAATAAACACTTAATGATATTCCATAATTTTATGAAACCTGATTCATTTCAACACCCCAAAATATCAATAAATGACACAATAATAAAACTTGTACGTTTTCCCATCACAACACACGCGATTGGCGGACGGATTGATTAAACTTTTTCAATCATAACTGTCGATTTCTGACTGCGGAACAGCGAACGCGTTGTACTGTCGATCAACGAATATTATCTCCACTTTTTGTTTGTTTTTCGTGCTTTTGTTGCGTATTTAGCTATTTGTTTTGCGAAAATTTACCGCCGGTAACGTTTTAAGTTCTCGTTTGTATTCTTTTCGAATTTATGGTTTAAGATAATCCTTTTTTCCCCTTGGGTTCTGGTTTAAGTGCTGTAAAAAGTATCTGTATTTATTTATAAATTTGTGGAAGAACATAATGAATTAAAATATAACCAACTAGCTTTACCCGCGACGTTGCTCGCGTGATATTTTTTTGATAATAATAGCCCACACCACTCAAGGATATCGTAGCTTCTTAGCAGCGAAAGAATTATTCTTCATGTTCCGTCTGATGACAAAAAACAAAGATTTAAATGATTTTCTTTATATTCAAAAAGAGTGAGAGTTCTAAAGAGAATGCATGCTGGAATTAAACAGAGGTGTGCACTTTTTCCAACGTACAACAAAGACCCGAGACTTCACCCGTAAATTACGAGCGAGATTCTTGCACATGTTGCAACAAGCAAGTATTACACCTTGATACCACACGACGTTCCACGAGCAGTTAGCAAACTTTGTATCATAGAAAGCCACACGGCCTTCTAGCAGTAAACTCTAAATTAACTTAGTGTGCTGCGAAATATCCAAGGGAGCTCAGGTGCTTCTCTCTTAACATTTATTATGATAAACTTCCACTTTTACCGCCTCCCATTAGCCTCTAACTGTGCTCGACGAAATTTTGGAATTACCCCATTTTTTATACGACTACCGAGTGCAGTAAAATAATTATTTTTGATGAAAATAATTACAACAAATCATTACCTATTAACTTTAAACTGTAAATTAGCATATTATTTTTGCTTGCGATTTTCATCATAATTAATCTCTTTATTTTTGTACACTCGATTGACTAAAGTGCCTTTTTGAGGGATTGGGATGCAAACTAACAAAATAAAAGCGCTGACTAGTACATCACATACAGGCACCTACAAAGTTGCATGGGTACCTTAATGTCTATTTTCCAGTGAACGTCTGAGTTCAAGTTTTCTAAAAAAAAACAAGATGGCGTTGGTTCCTTCACTGCCATGACTAATCTACAGAATGTAATAGGGAGTTATGAAGAAATGTATTAAGTAGGTTTACCTAAGGAGTTACACAGCTAATATTTTAGGATATAAAGCAAAGCGACACCATCTAGTAGGTAACGGGATAATACAATTTTGTTAATCGATAAGGTTAACGCTAGATGTCGTAATTTCTCGCTTCACACGATTTTATTTCTAAACTTATTTCCATCTTAGTAAAAAAGTAATAAATTATATCATTCTATTTTAAAACTGTATTTTGTAAAACATGAGTACAACACATTGTGTATTGTGAATCGTGTTAAATTTAAAAAAACTTTTCTCAAAAAAAAAAACAACCACCTTCTAAAACTGAAAAGTGATAAATACTTAACTCTTGCACAGAACACACATTACTTTAGTATCGGAAGTCGGTGGCAGTGGCTTTGTTCTGTTTGTTGTTTTCTATTGCCACCGAATTCCGATACTAAAGTAATGAGTGTTCTGTGCAAGAGTTATTTATCACTTTTCAGTTTTTGAAGGTGGTTGTTTTTTTTTTTTCGCTTTTTAGTATCGCCTTAACATCCAAATCCATTAAGAAACGGCGACACAGTTAAATCAGAGATTGAAGACCTCCAAAGATTGAAGAACTAAAACGTCATCTATGTAATTTTTTTGGGTTTTGTTGATTTTTTCAAAAAGCACTGAATCAGTTTCGATAAAATTTATGTGGGGCCCTTTAGGAATAAACCCCTTTCGAAGAATAAAAGAATTGTGCAAATCCGTCGGTATATGACTGAATTATGCCCGAACATACATAAAAAAACAAAAAAAAAACTCCCAATTGATAACCTCCTCCTTTTTGAAGTCGGTTAAAAAACTAGCTGATCCGGCAAACTTTGTTCTGAAATATAAATTAAAAAAAAATGCCTATAACCTACCAAATATGCACAAAAAAAACATAAAAATCGGTTAAGCCGAAGAGTTCGAAAACAAAAGCATCATGTTTTGCCAATTACAGCTACATATTTTGCCAATTAAAGCGTATATACGCAAGGAATTATGGCTATTGTGTTCCTAAGCCTAGCTACATGGGCGCGAATCATGCGTCAAACAAATACCGGACCCATCATCTCAGCATCACCCTAAGGTAGACTGGTAGAAAATGCCTAAGGCATTAAGTCCTCGTTTATGTGCATAAAGTTTAATAAATAAATAATTAAAACAATTACTTAAAAAACGTTGTAACTACAAGAAATGTCGCAGTAATGTGCCTTTATTTATTACATTTTACTAATTGCGAAATTATGTTTAAATACCCCAATAGGGTATTTTACTCTATATGAGAAAAAAGCTATAAATATATTATTGTAATATTTTAGGCAAAAAGCAGTCGGAAAATGTTAGATTTCGTTTATAGAATAACAATATTTTTTTTTCAGTTTTTTAATCTGTTTTATAACACCATGAAATAGTAGGTAGCCGCCATGTTATTACGCCGTACGGCTGTGTAAACAAAAAATTGTCAACTGTCTGTCAACCGATTTGATTCTTAATATGATTTTTAATTATTATACCTATAACAAAATATTATTTTAATTGTTTTAAAATTATATTCAGTTATCATTTTTATAGTATTAGCGCATTTGATACACAGCGAATTCACGTCATTTCCGTAGAGCAATATGGCGTCCACTACGAGGCGTTCTCGTCAAACAACGCGCGTAATTAAAAAAAAAAGATTCGTTTTTATGGCACTTATCGAGTGAATAAAAATTTTGTTTTTTTTGTAGCATATTTAATTGAGACACTTTTCAAAAATGGGTGTAATAGCCTAAATTTTCCGGTTTCCGGGGGATTTGCCAAAATGTCTGCTATTTGCATAACAACATCCTTGCTGAGTTTTCCTACCACCATATAATATTTGTTTAAGTCAGACGTTTACATGTTTAATGGAGTAATATACTACTATAGTAAGGAAGAACTTGATCAAACTAGCCAATGTTTACAATATCTAAGTAATTTAAGTACCTGATTGATACGTTCCAACAAAATATTTTTCCTCTCATACATCATGAAAATAAAAGGAAAATAAGGATTTATCCCTGCTGGCACCTCTGGCGAATTTTGGCTCAATTAACAAAGGTTATTTCGAAGTCACAGCATGGGATCGCCCCAAGGGAAATGTAGTTATGTAGTAGATTAAGTGAGTGATTGATCTGCCGAGGTCCAGCCCAGCGAGACGGGAAAACTGTGTGGCAACTGGCCAAGTGTTGTTGAATGGAAAAAGGAATTTTCGAAGGTGCTAAAAATATTTTCAGTCTGAACAGGTATAAGCAATTTACTAGTGGCAACATTGAAATGGAATAGAGTTGGCTTAGATCCGTTTTGCTTTACCTTTTTCCACGACGAAAAGTAAAGTGTGAAGTTTCATGCGATTTTCTACTGCACATCACTAAACTCAAACTCAAATCCATTTATTTCAAACTTGCGTTCGCCCGCGATATTGTCCTCGTGAATGTCGGGTGTATAGCGTGTATCGCGGATACAGAAGGATTCAAGCTATTTTCATAAATTTCATCATAATCGGTTCAGCTGTTTCGTCGCGAAAACGTAACAGACAGACAGTTACTTTCGCATTCATTATTAGTATGGATAAACCATTTTACAGGCACGTTTAAATTGTCAAAGGGATTTTCGGTGGTTGTGTTTCCGACTCGGAAATTTTGTTTTTGTTTTTTAGAATCCACTTGTTTTAGTTTTAGACTTTGTAACAATGTTTATGTAATATGTGCGTCGCTTTCGCATGAATAAAAGGTATTTCTCTACTTTTTCTTTCTTTCAGTAAGTCAGACAGTTAAAGCAAGTTGCTCGTTATAAACATAAACAGTAGGCTCTTATGGAGAAGATCGAGCAAGAAACTCCATGAGCACACTCTTTTACTCTCACTTTACACACACTCTTCGCTGCAAATGATAATAATACAATGAAATGTGTTCTAGACAATTGTTAGAGGTCTACAGATATGTAGCTTCAACTAACCTTGCCAGGCAAGTCGTAAGAATCAATGGAGAGGAACGATGCTTGTGGAGACAATGAATGGCTTTAGACGGTATAGAGGCTGCAGCTTGCCGCTGATTGACTGTAACGACCTTCAAGCTCAATATGTTAGGACTACGGCCTCTAGTTGGTAACTACGTGTCTTATATAGTCTATTGCGCTCTCACTTCAATGGCATGATAATGACCAGGACAGGACAGGCAGTTTAGAGTTCCGTATCTCAAAAAGAAGCGTTGTAAGATAATTTTTAGACCGTCTGCAGCGAAAAGGTTTTTCAAATGATATTTTTCTTTTTTATATTTTGCGTTTGACCGCAAGTCACCTGGGCCTGACACGCCATTGAAAGAAATGATATAGAATGGTAATCTCGTACAAAATGGCAACTGAATGACTGATTTAGTCGGTAATCTGCTAAAGTTTTGACAGTTCCTTTGATCAGCCATTAAAGCGTCATTGTGCAGCCATTGCTTTAATTCGACCGACCAATGATCGACCATTATGAATTTAGCAGATTACGAACTTTTAGCAAAATGACAATGGTATCGTGTTGGAATGACGAAATTATAAAAATAGCAGACTTGGCCCCCTGATCTTAAGAGATGATGCGGCCTAAGGTTGGAGCACACTTGCCTAGAGATGCTTACATATTATAATGCAATGTAGGGATTTAAATTTTGGAATAATGTTTGATATTCTTAACGTGCACACATTCTTCAGACAATACCAATAAAATAACATAGTATAAATAAGTTTACTTAGCAGGAGATTATTAATGTAATATTTCCTAAACAATTTTTTTAAAGAAAAAGGATTTGTTGGTTGTATGTTTGTTTGTAATAGATAAACTTAAAAACATTATCAGCACGTAACATACGATATATACGTATCAAAAACGCGGCCGATGTCACGGGCAAAGTTGTAGCTTATTAATAAAGGGGATAAAACAGTATGATCATGTTGTACCGACTTTGCGGCTGCTTGCACAACAATTCAATAAACAGTAGGTATGTTTTTATGTTTATTTAGACGTCTTTGCTAAATAATTAATACTTACTAAAAAAAAAACGATTACTCGTTTAAACTGTTGTTTAGAATGACATTTGAAAAATAATCACGAATAATGTTTATAATGTGATTTTATATAAACATAAACTGAGTTTCAACAACAACAATTCAATAAACAGTATGTTTTTATGTTTATTTAGACGTCTTTGCGAATAATTAATACTTACTAAAAAAAAACGATTACTCGTATAAGGTGTTGTTTAGAATGACATTTAAAAAATAATCACGAATAATGTTTATAATCTGATTATAAATAAACATAAGCCGAGTTTCAACAACAACAATTCAATAAACAGTATGTTTTTTATATTTATATAGACGTCTTTCGTATAAGGTGTTGTTTAGAATGACATTTGAAAAATAATCACGAATAATGTCTATAATGTGATTTTATATAAACATAAACTGAGTTGCTCTGAAAAATAGAGATATTCTTAGGTAACATATTACCTGCAAAATAGGACAAAAACATTTAAAACCAGTGCTTCGCAAATCCTATATAAAGTTAAAGTTTTAGTCTAATGTGTCGGACGTTTGTGACATTGACAGCCTATTACACCGGTTCCACAGAACCTCTGCCACAGTCAAACATGTATCACGTAAAATGCTCTGTGCGGGAAACTCGAACGAAGTGCGAACTTCATCTACAAAATTTTAAATATAACAATCCGTTTTAAAGATTGCAATATTTTCATGACGCACAAATTATTTTCAATAATCATGCGCACTGTACACTAACACTAGAGGACCGCTCATTACCAATTTTCCCATCACATTTAGACATTTTAGATTTGTACTGGCAATTTATCGATCTTGCTTCTTCTCTGCTCTCCCCCAAGGGGATTCCGTCGTAATCGCCATGCTTGGCCGATGCATGTTGGCGAACTTGCTTACTAATAATAGCTTACTTCATTAGTTATATTAATGATGGACTGTTTTTGAATGAGGAAGCTCGATAAAGATCGCTTAAAAAGTAGCTTTGAAAGAGGTTTTGCTGTATTAATAGCTGCTGCCCGCGACTTCGTTCCCAGTGTATTTTGCCTTCGCGGGCTAACGCAAGACAGCCCTGCTAAGTTAAGCACCCAGGAAAACATAGAGGCCAAACATACAAACATTATTTTTTATTATTATGAAAGGTACTACTAAGTTATGTGCTCCTAGTACTTGGAAATAAAAAAGGCTATTTCAGTTTGAAGATATTTGGAAACTGGTGACTTCAAGTGAGTCATATTCCCTGGTAACAATCGTGTCAATCGTCAATGTTATGGTTGTATCATAAGGAATTCACCACATTTTTTTTCTTCTTAATTTTACAAATATTATTTTGATGTACCTACATATGCCATATTACTGTAAAGTTTCATCAAAATCCGTTCTGTAGTTTTTGCGTAGAAAAGAGTACAAACATCAATCCAATCCAATCAAAAGGTGGTTTGCGTTATGCAACCTATTCGAAAGTATTTGACTTAAGTCAGATAACTTTTGAGGTTGATCTGAGGAATAAAAATTGCGGTTTGTCAGCTTAGGTATAGAAAATAAGTCAAACCGCTATTTTTATTCCTCAGATAAAAGTTAGTCAGATAACCCTAAATGTTACTTCTAAACACTCTAAATTGATTCTAGAAGTAGGTTGAAATAAGAATCGTTAAGCTTATTTTATATCAATGCGATGGTTTGCCTTGCGCTCTCCGAGTGCTGACATTTTATAAAGAATACAACTTAATTTCATTCGGTACCCCTCTTTAATTTATAGACGTCCTCCTATTCCTCACACACAATCACGCATCGCGTCGGTATACTGGGACCGTTAAGCTTGCAGCATCGCACTTTAGCTTAACAGTACCTACGTAGGGATGCTTATGCTCAAGCAATTCACCGAAATTTTCGTACCGTCTTAACAAATTCCCGTAAAAAATTGCTCAATTATGAGGGCCCCGTTGTTGAAGGCTTATGAATCTCTTCTTATAAATTCCGTTAATGTTTTCGTACTTAACTTATTATCTGAACATTAATTACCTCCTCCAGAGAAACGGGAATGAGCCGGATATTAACGTTTTAAATTCTTCCTTTAAGTAAAGAGCGAATTTATTTATTTTTTGTAAGAAGGATGTGTTGGTTTATGTTCTTGGAATTTTTCCTGTACCTTTCGTGGGTACGTTTACAAACATACTCACACATACACTAAGGCGTCGTCCTGCAGCGATCAAACGCGACACGACGCGACGAGACGCGTCGCGACGTGACGTGGCGACGCGTAATGCGACCAATACTTCACGCGACGTGTGTCCTACGTTGTAGGTAGTCATTGTACTTATTTAGAAAGAAATAAGTTTGGACAGCTTTATGATTTATATCGAAAACTAAAACCACGACGTTTATTTAAAAAGTATTATGACTTATTACCAAGCCCTTTCGATTATATTGTTGCAGCTGTTAAACCTATTATTTGACTATCAATAACCAATTTTGAAAAACCTATTTCTGTTAAGGAAAAGTTGTTATTGACTTTACTTTAAGGTAAGAAAAAACACTGGTACTTATAATCCTAATCCTAACTTCCTAATTCCCAACTTTCCCAACTAATATTATAAATGCGAAAGTAACTCTGTATGTCTGTCTGTCTGTCTTTTCTTCACGCCTAAACTACTGAACCGATTTGTGTGAAATTTGGCACAGGGTAAGTGTGAACCCCAACAAAGGCTTTTTATTCGACTTCGACTTCGTCTGCGTCCGCGATAACCGACATATACGCGGACGAAGTCGCGGGCAAAAGCTAGTAGTAAATATTTATTTATTAAAAAACTGTTGCGTCGCGTCTCGTCGCGCCAAAAATAAATCGGTACTTACCACGTTTTGTCGCACACAACGCAGGCCACAAGTACATACAACGACTATTTGACATTTTCGCGTCGCATCGCATTAGGTACCGCGTTTGTCGTTCATCTAGGAAAACGGGTAACAGCCAGACCCGGAACAACTATCTGTAGGCCATACAGATTTGTTCAGGGCAAGAATCGAATCCGCGACACGCAACGCAGCAGAGAATCACTCAACCACGACGCTAACGTTTGGTTAGGTTGTGAGTTCGCAACCGGGCACAAACAAGCACCCATGACTTTTTCAATGTCATATAATGTACTTTTAAAGTTTATCTTGGAGATTACTGACATCGGTCAAAAGTGCCTAGTTTCGTGCCTAGCTTACGTACAAAAATCGTAAGTAAAAAAATAAAGTAAACGTTTCCTTCCATCGGTAAGTCATTTTGCGATTAATATTATGCGTAATTAATTTAAAAAGCAATTATTTTTAATCTAATACCCTCAGTAAAATACCTGGTAATACTAAATTTAAGAATAACAAAACATTGTGACCTCATAATAGGTAGTCAAAGCTTACGTACAAAAATCGTAAGTAAAAAAATAAAGTAAACGTTTCCTTCCATCGGTAAGTCATTTTGCGAATAATATTATGCGTAATTAATTTAAAAAGCAATTATTTTTAATCTAATACCCTCAGTAAAATACCTGGTAATACTAAATTTAAGAATAACAAAACTTTGTGACCTCATAATAGGTAGTCAAAAATGGCACGCTTGGTTTTCATACAGATCGTGATACTTGCGTTATCTAGGGTCTTTCTTCTATCTGTGGTCAAAGCACATCGGGGAAAATCTGAGCAAGCATGGTGATCAATGCCCGTGCCTGCTCTGTATGAGAAGAGCCTTTTACTCTGCATTGGGACAATTATAATAATAATCGAGAAAGATAAACAAATTAAGTATCTTGATTTGGCTCGCGAGGTTGTCGACATGTGAGCTGTGAATACAGCAATCATTGTGCCGATAGTCGTTACGGCCAATGGACTCATTTCCAAGAGCCTCGACCAACACCTGAGAAGGCTCTTGTTGGGCAGCTGGATCAAGGGCTTGATACAGAAAGCGGTACTCCTGGACACGGCGCGTATAGTTAGGAGAATCTTCTCTCAGGAGCCTCGACCACCGGTAGCTTGGACCCTGTTCCCGATACCGGTGGGCTACTATTTTTTATATTTTTAAATGTTTTCATTTATTTTTTTACTAATATTTAAAAATATAATGAAATATGTATATACAATAAATAAATGAGATAATAATAATTTATTTTATTTTATTTGACAACAATGGTCCACTGGTTAGTAAAAAACTTACGTTATCTTTGTTTTTTTATTTTTATTTTTTAGAATTTAATTGTTTAGTTTGAAGCTTGTTGTGTATTAAGTGCGTCACTTCCGTGTGAATAAATGGATTTTCTTTCTTTCTTTTTTCTTTCTAACTAAGGGTTAGTATTTAATAATAATAAGACAACATTAAGCCCGTCACATATGTAGCTATAATATATATTATAGCTAGCCACCACACATAGTAGCTATAATATAATAATATATTTTTGCCCCTATTACGTCTGTGGTCGTTGTTTGTTTCACATTTTTAAAATATATATTAATATGCCTTGCTTTATTTGTCCACATATTTTGATGACGTAATAAAGATATACAAGCTGCGTCTGTGGTCACTCAAAGATAAGATTACTATAAAAAATATACCGTAATATCCCTTGCTATGAATCATATTAATATAATGTTATAGCTACGTCTGTGACGGGCTTTAACATTCATCCCTGCTGCACAAGCAACCGGACAGAGTGTTTTAATATATGTGCATCAGGTTGCTCGGCTAGGGTTTTCAAAATGTTGTTGCTACTAGCCTTCATTTTCATTCTGCTTGTTAATGATGCGGTCTTTTTCCTCCAAATGGCATAGAAGTCGTCAGTTCGTGCAACAGCAAATATGCTAGACGCACTGCAGAGCCGAGGCAACCTCAACCGCACCCTGAAACCATTATTATATTGCACTCGCAGAGCATCTAGAGCCCTCCGCTTGCAGTTGTCCCACAAACTGGTATTTATTTATTTATTTATTATTCACAAAATCCACAGCTCTTTGACAATTCATCTTAAAATATAAACCGGTTTTACAGCCAATTACGGATTTACAATTTAATAACTATTAAATACATGCAGCAGAAACAGACATACATAATGCAGAAATTACTTAACTGCTAGCGCCAACTAAGCATTGCTAAGTGTACAGTGTAGATGAGTGTGTGAGGAGTTGCAGGTGGGTGTGTGCGTATATGCTTGGGTGTGTGTGAGGATCGTGTGTATAGGTACCCATGTATACCTACTATGCAGTTAAATTATTCTGTTTGGTTTTGTTTAGATTATTCCAAATAACCGCAAAATCCTAGTAGTACTTAGCCATAACTTAAAACCACCAACTCATTATGAAAGGAAACTTCTTCATTACATAATGTTACGCAAAACCTACATCAAATAACTTATAAGACTTTAAAACCAACAAGTTCTAACACTACTTTGAGTGCCATTTTCCCCGGTATAAAAGCTCTTATTCCACGCTGTGAATCATAATGACCCTAGAAAATGAGACGTCTAGAGAAACCTATTCTTGTACTTATAAGCTTTTATTTAGTACCTAATAGGATAATAGAATATTCTTCGCAAGGTCACCGACATAGCTCTCAGGATATGCAAGTGGCAATAGGCAGGCAGATGCGTAAGTCCATCTGATGGCAACACCTCAGAGAGATGCAATCTTTGACGCGATAAGTGCAATCCCCCAGAAAAATTTCATGGAGCCATTGGAGACCCTTTCTTCTGGGCATGCGTTGCTGTGGCCGGTATGGAAAACTCTGAACCGCCTCCGCACCCAGGTTGGCCGCAGCAAAGAGAAACTTCAGTGCCTGGCGTCTCCCCGCAGACCATGGCCCACCTTCTATCCTGCGCCGCATGCCCTGTCACCAGCTCATGTGCGGACCTAATGACTGCGTCACCGGATGGTGTTGCCGTGGCTGAATTCTGGGCGAAACAAGGAATCTGACAAGAACAAACACTCCTCACACACACACACTCACACACACACACTCACACACACACACACACACACACACACACACTCACTCACACATACACACTCACACATACACACTCGCACATTTACACGCACACATTTACACGCACACATACACACACATGTAACACTTCCGTGTTTGCTATCGACACGCTAGAAGAAGAATATGCAGGCCACATCGCTCGAAGAACCGATAACCGATGGGGAAGAAAAAGTTCTCGAGTGGCGACCACACACCGGTAGCCGCAGCGTTAGTAGG
Source organism: Charanyca ferruginea (assembly GCA_947361185.1). NCBI lineage: Eukaryota > Metazoa > Arthropoda > Insecta > Lepidoptera > Noctuidae > Charanyca > Charanyca ferruginea. The sequence goes on from OX376065.1 coordinate 3,140,970, forward strand.
AGCTCCCTGCACCAGATGCACCGACGACATCGTCGAGGCCCCAGGTAATCGGTGGATGCAAGCGGAAGGTTGCCGCTCGTTGTGGCGTTCTATGGGGGAGCTATGTTCATCAGTGGACGTTTTTCGGCTCATAATGATAATGATAAGGATAATAGAGAGTAGAAAGTTGATGGCCCTTAGTCGCGATCTATTCTTCATTCATGTCATGTTCGAATACACGCCCTCTTTCTTTCATACCGGTGTGTACCTACCTCAGATTATGAAACAAAAGGCAGATATAGACCGTGCGGAACACTGACAGTGAAGCCAAAAAAGCAAATACAAATTCAAAATCGAATACCCACTACGCGCTTCGTGCTGTACTGACACGAGCCAGTAAAGCACGGAACGCCACATCGTTTTATAAAACAAATACAAATTCAAAAGCAAATACAATCACGAGATTGTAGGTATTCGCTTTTGAATTTGTATTTGCTTTTTTGGTTTCACAGTCAGTATTTCGCACGGTCTATATCTGCCTTTTGTTTCAAAATCTGAGTAGCAAACATGCAAAAAAATATAGTTGAGAACTTCATCCTTTTTTTGAAGTTGGTAAGAAATAATAGTTTGAGTTGTTATCAATTACTATTACGAGTATTACCCTTCGTTTTACAAATCAATAAATTCAGAGCACTGGTTTCTATCCAATGCAATAGTTCACAAAAAGTACATAAAAACAGTCGGTGTTTAGTTGAAGAAAAGGGTTTATAACTCTCAACAATGCGTAGTGACGTGACTCGAATAAATTTTCGATTTACGATTCCGATTATTCGTATCAATTGAATCGAATGAAATTTATTATGAGAAGGATATTACTCAGCGTTCAAGTTTGAGGGTCAAGGTTTATTTTCAGGATGTTTTCGATTATCGAATAATTGGAAGTGGTTTTCCCGCATTCTTATTAAGTACCTAGCCTATCTTTGGAATGACTACTCATTTTTGCTTGTTTGTTTCAAGAAGTAGGTACCTACTATTCAAGCTAGACAAGTAGAAGGTTTTTTTTCCAAGATCGCAATACTAAAAAAAATAGTTCTGTTCGTAATTACCAGCAAAAAGTCTACAATATCCTTTTCCTCGAACATTTTGTATCATTCAACAAATAAAACATGGCTTATTTGAAGTTTAAAAAATATGTATTTATCGACCTTAGTTTAGAGCTAAAGAGAACTTAAAGTCACCGACATTGCACGTAGAATAAGCATGCTGAAGTGGAAGTGGGCCGGCCACGCCAGCCGACGGACAGACAGTAGATAGAGCTTACAAGAGTTCTAGAGTTTCTTAACTTGTAATACGTCGTACTCTAATAAGTATAGTGATTAATGTAACTCTTGTACCTAATTATACAAAATATTGAGTTAAAAGACTATGGAGTTTCCTGCCCATTCTTCTCCGTATGAATTTACTTTTGGAAGGGGCAACTAGATTAAATTTGTCTTATTCAAAAGTGCCTTTTAATGGTCTAATTTAAACTGTCACTGTCCCATTGTTTTGAAAATTCTCTTCACGTTATTTCTTTTCCAACTTTACTCTAAGGTACAACTATTTATTTCAATTAATTATTAAGTTACATACAAATCTTAAAAATCTAAATAATAATATTTTATGTACAAAGCTTAAAAAAATATTAAAAAAAAATATATATTATGTACAGTCGAACAACAACCTAATTGATTTACATGCCACACATACGGGTTATTGTCACTGTGTGTGTAAATGATCTAGTCGGTTGGTCGGTTATGAAGGTAAACTGTTTGCGTGCGTATGATATACCCACGTATACCAATTTTAATTAAATGAAGTCCAATATTTCAACAATATAATTAAGGACTCGATAGCCGGTCGGTGGAAGCACCTAGCATAGATAAACCTCGTGTCGTAAGATCAAACCCCGGCAGGTGTTATGGTTTTAGGTTTTTATTTTTCCTTTGTCCTATAAAACATTAATATTTTGTGTCAAATAAAATTACTTAAACAAAAAAATAAAAAGGTGAAATAAAACCAATAAAATAAATCAAAATATTTTATTAAATAAACTAGGCGTTGGAATCATCGATCACTAATAAAAGATGGAATGCGGAATCCTATTGTTCCTTATCGCTATTGGGTCATTAGTGAATGAGCCAGCTCGTTTCGACTATTATGATTCTTACAAGAGTTGGCTTAGGGTTCAATTTGGCATGGGTTATAATATTAGCAAATAAAAACGCGTAGCCAATACAATTATTTATATAACGCAAACTATTGTAAAAATATTATTATATCGCTATTGATACCTAACTTTTTTATGATTAGAACACTATTGGCAACTTCTTTAAGAGTTTATAAGACAAGACAAAGTTTTATTTTTATTGAATACTAGCTGACCCGACAGACGTTGTCCTGTCCTTATCTACCTACTTACCTGCCTATTTACCTACCCTACACCTACCCTACACCTACCCTACACCTACCCTACACCTACCCTACACCTACCCTACACCTACCCTACACCTACCCTACACCTACCCTACACCTACCCTACACCTACCCTACACCTACCCTACACCTACCCTACACCTACCCTACACCTACCCTACACCTACCCTACACCTACCCTACACCTACCCTACACCTACCCTACACCTACCCTACACCTACCCTACACCTACCCTACACCTACCCTACACCTACCCTACACCTACCCTACACCTACCCTACACCTACCCTACACCTACCCTACACCTACCCTACACCTACCCTACACCTACCCTACACCTACCCTACACCTACCCTACACCTACCCTACACCTACCCTACACCTACCCTACACCTACCCTACACCTACCCTACACCTACCCTACACCTACCCTACACCTACCCTACACCTACCCTACACCTACCCTACACCTACCCTACACCTACCCTACACCTACCCTACACCTACCCTACACCTACCCTACACCTACCCTACACCTACCCTACACCTACCCTACACCTACCCTACACCTACCCTACACCTACCCTACACCTACCCTACACCTACCCTACACCTACCCTACACCTACCCTACACCTACCCTACACCTACCCTACACCTACCCTACACCTACCCTACACCTACCCTACACCTACCCTACACCTACCCTATCTTTCAAGTTGGATCAAACTGCACACGGTGTACAAATTTCATTAAAATCGCTTCAGTAGTTTAGGAGTCCATCGCGGACAAACATCGTGACAGGAGATTTATATATATTAGATGAATGGACGTAATTGTTTTTTCAATGTATTCAAATGTAAACAAAGTGGAATTGAAAGTGAAGTGAATCAACATGTTAGATAGTAAGAAATTAATTTAACTTCTAACTGAATAACAATAACATCACTTACACTTCAAAATATATACTGCAAATAACTGTCAACTACGAACTATACATAATAACTTAGGTGTTTATAAGAGAATTACGGCAACATGAAATAGCTTTTAAACCTAAGTATATTAATAGTAATTCGGCTTCGTTTACAGTATTTTAACGCCATCCACAAACGACTTTAAACATTTCTCATCACTAAAATAACACATTATTCTCCCAATTAAAATGAATATAATAATATGACCTAGCGAATAGAACTTGTTTTTGCCGGTGAGCGTTGAACAGAAAAATCTTCCGTGGTGGCTTACTGCAACTTAAACCAGCTTCATGCAGGTGATATCGCACTGTTTGTAAGCACACATGTCATTATGTGCTGATGCAGTTATGCGGGTGGACAAAAACGGATTTAATCCCGTAAACGGCCTTGACACGATGTCGTGGTAACGAGCCGAAGAATTCGCCTTCGGTTTTGGCCCACGTCGATGATGGTCTATTTCTCCAGAATGCGCACTCCGATAGACACATAACTGCACGGTTCTCCTTAATGAATAAAATCAAAATAATATTTAAAATAATGCAGATAAACAATGGTGGATTAGTGGATAATTAATCATAGATAAATTAACTGACTGTCTTATTTTGCCTCATAATGTAATAAAAGTTAATACCTTTTTTATTTATTAGATAAATAATAAACGTGTTTCATGACTATTTTATTTACATAATTTAAAAGTTTTTCTTTATTTCGACTACAAGTTTTATGTTAGACAAAAAACAGACTGACATAAGTAAATTTTATCAGAATCAAAATCTGATATATTTAAATATTATTTTACATTAATTTAGTCATAGGTCAACAATGAAAGGTGAGATAAGTTAAGAATTTGAGTTGAAATATTAATAACGTAATGAAAACATTGTCACTAGTAGCTTTGTTACTCACCGATATTAATAATCACCTTGCAATTTCACTAATGAAAACGTTTTGCTCATGCAAAACAATGAATTGCGTCTTGTTGCATGGTTGGAAGAAGTTCAAGCACAATTGGATCATAAACAAAGAACGCACAGAAATATGAGTGTTCATTTATATACTTAGGATTGCAATTTATATTCGTAGACTGACAACTAAGAATGCTCATTTTTTATAAACTAATATAAAGTTAATAGAGTTAAGTTAATAAAGTTTTTATAACCATTTTTTATAAATATAAACTAAGGTGAAAGTAAAAAAAAATAAACAAAAATTGTGGGTAGTTATATCCTAAACGGTCAAAATAAATTGGCTGAGAGTTCCGTGCGCACTTCTCAAACGTTATTTTACTCATCTGTGAACGGAATTGAATTGTTAGCAATTCAACTAGGTAATGAAAGTTTTACGAAAATTATAATTACAAAATAAAAAGAATGTATTGCAACCGAGATTTTTGATCTTTAGACTTCTTAATAACTAACCAGATTCGGTAGCCATTGCGCCAAACCTGTTACAATGATTAGGTGCGAAATATTATAACTTATTCAATTACACAGATTAGTGATGACGATACATACATTGATATTATAGTTACTGCTTAGTGACGCGACATACGCACACTAATAAAAAGCAGAACTCGTTCGTTTTATTTAACGTTTGTGTATGTAACTCTTCATACCGCATGTGCGTGCAGTATGTAAACTAATTAAGTTGTTCGACTGTACAATGGAGGGCTCACAGGGCATCAAAAAACTCGACCGCATCACTCACAATGGGACAAGTTTTTAAGGTTAACAATTAAATCCGGGGATGAACTAAAGTCACCGATATAGCTCGTAAGATTAACAAGTGATGCGGCAGTAATCTGATTAAGTCTTTCGCAGGACCGATATGTCTGATGGAGTAAACTTGTCCTTGAGTAGAGACCGCGAATCTGTAGACGGGAGAAAGTAGCCGTTGATGGCTACATGCGGAAGGTAGAGGACTGGTAAAAATGACACGTCATGAAGGAGGCTTGTGCCCAACTCAAGTAAGATGAAGGACAATGGGGATTTTTCACAATCAAAGTCAAAGTCAAAGCATTTATTTGCACTTTTGAATTGTCAAGGCACTGTATAAGTATTAGTACTACCGTACAATAGCGACACGCTCCGCCTCCCTCTGAAACCGTTCCTCACCTCTCCCCGCGTCGAACGACTAGCTCTGGAAATTGCGTTTTTGTTCGCGCTGTTGTTTTAGTATTAGTGTAGGCAATAACATCGTTTCATTTCAAGGTCAAGGTGTCGGTCAGTTAGTCAGAAATTTGAAGCTAGTTGCTCGTTCACAAACGTACCAAACACAAAAACCCCGTTTACTCCTCTATTAACATATTATAAATTGATTCAATGATAAGTGTTGAGTAGAAATTAATTTTCTAAGCGAAAATGCCTGCGCCGAGGGCAAAGGCAAGCAAGTAAGAAACAAACTTCAGCGACCGTCCGAATCTGCACATCAACATGGTTATGAAATTTAAGTTGCCGTCCGAGAAGGTATTTGAATTTTTATGCTGTTTCAAAAGGCATTCTTTCGTCTTTTAATTCAACTCTGTATAAATATAAATTAAAATAACAAAATGAAAATAACACTTTTTCGTTTCATCTCGATGCCCATTTTGTTTTTATAAAAAAAAGAAAGTGATAAGCGACGTTAACGGGTCCATCAAATTGGCAGACAAGTATTGTGACTAGTGTGTGGAAAAAATATTAATTATTTATGATAGTCGCCGTTTCGTTCTAAAATAATGAGCTTTTCGTTAAACTGTTCACTTTATTTTGCGGGGTTTTAAAAATATTGTAAATGCCTGAAGATATTTTTTACCCAAGAGTATAAGAATTAGAATTTCAACTCCTGCCATGATTCTTTGGGGGAAATAATTCTGCTGATTCCCCACATAATTCAGATCGAACTGATCAAATAATATCTCAAAATAATAGCGTCATTCCAACAGTCACGTACATCATATTATACATCAACATTTTCATAATAATCAAGGAGGCAAATCTCGTTATAACATTTCGAAACAAAAGAAACTTCAGACGAAAATGACGAGAAATGCCCGAGAAATATACAACCTTAACTTTTTTGTAATAAAACTTTTGTGATGAGATCGTATTTAATTTGAATGAAATAAGGCCATTGGTCAAGGATCATGACGGTACACTTTGTAAAAAAAAAATAGCGTAAAAAAAAAATTGCTTTATAGGAGATGTCTTAGGGGCCGTCCCCACGAGCGTGAGAATCGCGGCGATATTATGGTCGTGCTACGTATTTCTATACACTCTCTAAGAACGTGTCTACACGCGGCGATGTTATCGCGGCGATGCGACTAGTGGCTGAGTGCGAGCGAAATGTCATCGTATCTCCGGCTATTAAGGCCGAGATTACCTAACGATAGAAGCGCTGAATCGTCGCGATTCTTTCGCTCATGGAGACTGCCACTTAAATAAATTGCATTTTAAGTTTTTAACCCTAACCTACACGTCTTGTGATCGCTTTTGAGGGCATCGTGGTCTTTCTTCTACCATGCGTCGTACGCTCTGTCACCTGTTCATGTGAGGAACACTGCGTCAGTGTATGGCGTAGCCAGCCGTAGCTGACCAATAAGCCACACGGGAAATTGTACAAAAAAAATACATGTATAATAATGTTTCTTTCGATACGATAAGAAGAAGGGTCCTGATTCCTATATCCATAAGTAAATTTGTTTGTTTGTTATGCATGCATTCACGACTAAACTACAGAACAATTTTGTTGAAATTTGGTACACTATTATGTAAAATATCTCGATGGCAACAAAACAAAAAGAGAACTAAAGCAGCCGTCTCCCGGAATGAAAGTTATTTTTATAATTAGTAGTGTCACAGTATAAATATTAGAACTATCATACAGTTGCGACACGCCTCGCCTCCCTCCGAAACACTGTTCCTCACCTCTTTCCACGTCGATCGTGCTCTCGAAACTGCTTTTAGCTCGAGCGGCGCGTAGACACGCACACACACACACACACACGTATTGGTACAGTCTGTTATTTTGGTAGTAGTGTAGGCATTTAAATCATTTCATTTGTATAGAGTGTCGTAGGTGTGGTAGTGTTCGACGGTGGTTATCATTATGAATAAAATTTTACCTGTAGTAAAACTAAAGCCACAGGTAAAAAAATACGGAAAAGAGCCAACAAAAAACATAAAACAGCATCCTCCTGACATGAACCAACATTCTTCACGGGCCCGAATAAATTAAATAAGAAATCCCTAGCGTGCCCTAATTTTGAGCAGGCAACGCAAATATGTCCCGGCTTAATCCCCCGGTTGTAATTAAGCTTAGCCCGGGTCGTTGTGGCTGCTCGCCTGTTTGGGTTTTCATCGCCGCTGAGCAAGCCTGACTTGTTGGTTCGTCATCGCTAGTTTTCAATAAGTCATAAAAAGCTTTTTCAAAAAAAAGAAAACCGCCTTCAAAAACTAAAAATTGATAAATAAGTTTACTTTCGGAAGTCGGGGGCAATTTTTAGTGTTGCCTTAATATCCAAATCCATTAAGAAACGGCGACACACTTACGTCGTCTAAGTATTTTTATTGGGAATTTGTTGATTTTCTCAAAAAAGGCTGTATCAATTTTGATAAAATTTATATGGGACCATTTCGGAATAATCCCCTTTCGAACAAAAAAAGAATTTTGCAAATCCATCTATATATGACAGAGTTATGCCCGAACATACATACAAAAAAAATACAAACATTCGAATTAATAACCTCCTCCTTTTTAAAGTCGGTTAAAAACCTATCACACACTAAACCAAACCAATAAGTGTACAGTCACGAGCAAAAACAAGTAAACAGAGTTGGTCTCATTCTAAACTGATTTTCTCCTAAACTATTGATTGAAATGTTATGGGGTTATGAATAGGGTATTTTTGATCCCAAACTACTATAAAATAGGTTTTATCTATAGGTTGAAATAGTTATTTCACAAGAAAATTGCTTCTGGATTTTGCAATCTGTATACATATTGCTAAATATGCAGTGACAGTGACTGTGCGGGTTGTATGGTTTAGGTAATATTAAAGCACTGATTGGTTATGGATTTAGAGTTTATTAAATGTTCTTCAACTTTAAAGTAAAATATCTTTAAGTAAAATGTTATATTAAATGTTATGTTAAAATGTTATGTTAAAATGTTATGTTAAAATGTTATGTTAAAATGTTATGTTAAATGTTATGAATGCACCCGGTCGGTTTGATGTCTGGTAATGCACTTATGTTAAAGTATTAATAAAATTGTCACTTAGTTACAAGTACAATGATTGTTGTAAACTGCTACGTTAGCAGGTGTTCGGTTGCTTAGACCGAACAGTGACATATGACAGTCGCTGCGCCGACACGTTGACAGCTGGCTCAAGCACCTGAAACAGAGAGAGCATCCGACCACGGTACGCAGTCAAGTTACTTCCCCCCTCTGTAGCCCCAAAGTATGTAGTAAATTGCGCATGACACTTTCATTAATAGACTGCGTCCATCTCATGCGCTGCACACTTCCACCGAGAGCGGGGACCCCATCAGAGACCGGTGGGTCTCGAGGCCCCAAGCTGTCCGGCGGCCGGCGTCGGAGAGAAGTACTCGTCGCTCGAGCTCGACGCAACTGCCGAGGCCGGTGTCACAGCACTCACGTTGGGGCTGGGTTCCGGCGGCGGCGAGGCGGAGCTGAGCGACAGGTCCGGAGAAGTTGGGCATGCTCGGCGTGCTGATCTCAATATCATCTCGTCGTCATCGTTTTTTAGTCCATTTCGTTATATATGCTCGTGGCTGTACTACACCTTCCCTGCAAATGATCATGGTAACGAGTAGTGCTGACGTATCTAGGTCATCATCATCTGCCTAGTCTTTTCCGATCTATGTTGGGGTCGGCTTCCAGTCTAACCGGATGCAGCTGATTACCAGTTTTTACATGTAGCGACTGCCTATCGGATCTCCACAACCCAGTTACTAGGTAACATGATACCCCTTGGTAAGACTGGTTGTCAGACTTTCTGGCTTTTGGCTACCCATAACAACTGCCAAAGATCTACGAATGACAGCCGAGACCAACGACTTTACGTGCTTTCCAAAGCAAGGAGGGAACTCTGTATGAAATGAATGGTCACCCATCAACAGACTGACTGAGGTAAGCGTAGCTTTACTACAGGTGGAATCACTCCTCACCTTAAGCTCATTTCACCAAAATTCACCCGGCCTTTTGCGCAACTGCTAATTGTATTCTCGATTGTGATTTTATTATTTTGACCAATCTGCTGAAAAACAAAAATGTGCTGACCATCACAGAATAGTATTTATTGTTCTTCGGCAAAATGCTGATTCTACGCAATTATTCACTCATGTACTACATACAGCTTCTGTAATGTTTTGTTTGATACCTATACTGTTTTATCAATTTTGCCAATTTGGTGAAGGAGTGATGTTAGTTTTAAGAAGTATTTTAAAAACAAATGTAACATCAAAACGAATCTTACAAAATAAACAAAGAGACATTATTATAATTCCTTAAGATTTTTCTTTCCAAAAAATACGAAGAGTTTTATCAGCTTACGGGAACAAAACGATCTGAAACGGCATTTCTTTCATTCCTATTAAAATGATCCCGTTATAATTTATTTAAATATACTTCACAGTTACATCCAGGGTTCCCGAAACTTTTCGATTAAGCTCCTTTTCTTAATTAACTTCCTTAATGACGTAAGTTTCGGGAGTGATTCCGTTTTTCCCTCCGTCACGGTCTATTACGCGTTTTTGTGCTTTTCTTTCATTATAAAACAATCGAGCCTTTGTTTAGCGTTTGTGTTATTTGCTGTTTGTAGACTAAACGGCGCCGAGGTTGAAATTTATGAATAGAAGAAAATGTAAACATTAATTTATGAAAGGTTCTGTGACCATGGCGACTGCATTACAACTTGAAGGGATCAATCCGTACTAATCACTACTTAATTAAAAACATACCTATTCTGTTCTATAATTTTTTTCAAGTGTGTTTTATATGCGTAAATGACTGAACTGATTTTGATGAAATTTTTACTTATTTAATTAAGGTTCATCAACAGTTGTTCAGCTGCATCCGGTTAGACTGGAAGCCGACCCCAATATACTTGGGAAAAGGCTAGGCAGATGATGAGTTACAGAAACTTGTAATTGGCCTTTATTTATATATAGCGTTGCTTACTCAGATGTACTAGCTGTAAGTTTTCTTAAAATTAATAAAATAAAATAAAATAAAATAAAATATTTTACAGATAGGAACATACAAGTAATTGTGTCCAATTACAAGCAAACACACCACATTCCACGTCTCTCTCTCGTCGTCGTCAATTAGTATGTAGCGTTGTGTTTAAAATAATTTATCTAGAATTTAAGTCTTTAAAATTAAATGACAATGCCAGATCCTGCCCCACCCATTTACAGAAAATGTAATTTAATAAAATAATTGTAATGATCATAGAATCTTATTACAATAAATTGTTTTGCTTTAGAACTTGCGATTTTGCGAATTTGCGTTCTTGGTTTGTTTCCACGAGATAGGCTCTAGTGTGGAGTTGTGTGGAGTTCATTAGCAAAATGCTTCCTTTGTGTCTTATATTAGTTTTTTTTGAGAACCTAATTGATAATGTAGACTATTGTAGATTATAAGGAAATGTAAAGAACTTTTTTGTTGGCAAATTTATCAACATTATTATTATTACTTGCGGATTACAAATCAATGCTAAAAGGAATGCAAATACAGTTTTTTGATTTAAACAGAAACGGCAAGTTCTGCAGCCATTAAGACTAATGTTTAGTTATCAGCAATGAATAAGCAGTAAGATGCTTCATATTGCAAGCATGTACATGACTTTTATTGAGTGGGGCAAAGTTCTATAGAGTTTCTGGCATTGCCCTTTATAATTATAATAAACTATTATTTCAGACGTTTGTCCATAAGTACACATAACATAGAGGTACATATCTACAATAAACACAACAAATACAATAAATAAAATAAAATATCAAAATACTAGGGAAGAGGGGGCACTGTCCACTGATTACCCTACAGTGGCTGTGTGCAAGCGTATCCAATGACACAGCAGTGGAGAGTCCCACCTATCCACGAACACGCTTATGATGCTGTTATGGCTGGACCTAACACGACTCAGCAGCGACGCACACTGTTTCCTAATAAGGGCATGAAAGCCATCGTGTGCATTTCTGCAAACATATTTGACGCACTGAAGAATCGTGGCAGACCCAGCAGCACCCTAAACGCATTATTATATTGAACACACAAGGTGTTGTATGTCCCCAGTGTGTAGTTCACCCACAGGCTGCATGTGTACAGTGTTTGGCAGTAAGATTTAAAAAGTGTAACTTTAACTTCATTACTGCAATGCGCGAACCTGCGGGCCAACATGTTACACCGGACAGCCAACGCCCTACGTGCTCTCTCCACGTCTTTATTGTCCTTAAGAGAGAGATTATAAAGGGGCAAAATGCTCTTTATAATTATAAATACTTAAAAGACTTAAATTCTAGATAAATTATTTTAAACACAACGCTATACTAATTACATCTGACAAACATCGAAATTGAGTGTGCTTGGACATCAACCAGATCGCTGCGTTCGTTTATGCGTTTTCATATGTGGGGGTGAGTTAGAACCAAACACTGTACGGCAAAGAGGTGGAGCTAAGGGTGTTATAGGTTTGCGAGGTGGTCTACGAGGTACTCTGAAATTTAGTCTACATACCAATTATGGGCAGTCAATGGTGTTATTGAGCAGTTTATATGCGAATCTCAAAACCAAGAGCTCCCTTCGAACTTCCAGGGTACTCATTTTGTAACAGCCTAGTTTGAGATAACCTTTTTTGGACTCGTTCTATCCGCAGCGAGTGGGTGGCGTAGTGAGGCCTCCATAACACACTGCAGTATTCCAGGATGCTTCTTATTAGGCTATTGTAATGAACTAATTTAGTATGAGGGCCATGAAATACCTTTCCATTACGAATGACAAATCCAAGCATACGTTGGGATCGACTGATTATGATCTCAATATGTGGTATAAATGTGAGTTTAGAGTCTTTAGACTATTTAGAGTTTAGAGTTTACAGACTAACCTTGAACCCCAAGAGAGGATATTTATTAATCCGCAATTTTGTCTGGTTCCGCAAAAACCACCATTCAAGCGGTGTTCTAATAGGTAGAACACACGGCTACGCGATCATCGCAAGTTCGCGCGAATTTTAGTCGTACGAATCCGCGATCAAACATACTGATATCGAATAAGGTGTCCTAACTGACATGTGTGCGATGTGGTCACGCAACTCAAATGTTTGTTATCTATTCGCGCAAACAGTTTCGTACGAACGCGCGATCAAACATATTGATGTCGAATAAGTGTCCTAAATGAATTTGAGCGATAATTGTGTCACGTCGTCTGGGAGCGAGCGAAGGCGATGATCGCGTAGTTACGTTTTATTAGGACACCGGTTTTTGTTACCGCGCGAAAAGGCGATGGTTCCATCGCTTACTGGCGCGATGTTAGCGCATTCGCATTCTTTTAAGACAACGCCTCACGTGAACGAAGTCGCGGCAAAAAGCTAATAAAATTAAATTCTACCTAATTTTCAAAGATACCTCAGATCTGTCTACTTTAAAAGAAAACATTTACTGGTATCCGAATTAACGTGCAGTGCTAATAAAATTACATTAATTCTAGGTCTAAACAAAAACTTAGTGCTAATCTGCCGTGATTCTTTAAAAGGCAGTCATCTGTCAATTTACCGATTTTGACTTAAACAATTGAGCGACATCAGAAAAAAAAGGCGCGTCGACCTATCTAACCCCTTTTTCTGTAAGTTATTTAGCTTTTGAGATATTTTTTTCATAAAAAGCAGTGAAGTGGTTTTGATACCAGTGCCAAATTTATAAAAAGACAGTCATATCACATTATTCTTAAAAAGGTAGTTAAAGTCCCTTAAATGCAAAATGTTTGGCAAAATTGTCTTTCGCAAATTCTATTCTATAGAATTATCTTCACAATAATTCACTTAAAGACCGCTTTTGACGAAAAATTTCTTAAAAGGCAGTCATGTGACTTTGGCTGCCTTTTTAATAATTATTTGATAGATATTATTTTCTTCTATACTTAAAAAAAAGACGTTTACATTGCCTTCAAAATTTTTATTTACTAATATTTTGAGTCTATCGGATACTAGAAACCAGTTTTCTAGCAATGATTCATTAAAAGGCAGTCAAGTTTTGTCGCGCTAGTGAATTTTTGTGTAATAAAATGATTGTTATTATTATTCACATTTATTAATTTTATTCACATGTTATAATATAATTTTTTTTAAATATTAGTAAGAAAAATAAAAACATTTAAAAATATAAAAAATAGTAGCCCACTGGTATCGGGAACATGGTCCAAGCTACCGGTGGTCAGGGCTCCTGAGAGAGGAATCTCCTGACTATACGCGCCGTGTCCAGGAGTACCGGTTTCTGTATCAAGTCCTTGGTCCAGCTGCCCAACGAGAGCCTTCTTAGGTGTTGGTCGAGGCTCTTGGAAATGAGTCCATTGGCCGTAACGACTATCGGCACAATGACTGCTGTAGGTATTCACATCCCACATGTCGACAACCTCGCGACCCTAGTCAAGATACTTTATTTGTTTATCTTTCTCAGTTTTTACGAGGTTCTCGTCATGCGGAACCGCTATATCGACAATCATTGCGCGACGCTCTAATCAATCTATCACCAATATATCAGGCTTATTGGCAACAATAGTCCTGTCAGTGATGATAGATCGATCCCAATACAACGTGATATTGCCATTTTCGAGAACTGGGTCGGGCACATACCTATATTAGGGTACTTCCAACTCCACAAGTCTTTATTTTAGAGTAAGTTGCTGGTGGATAATCCTTGCTGCAAGGTTATGTCTATGCAAGTAGTCTCCGTTCGCCAGATGAGAGCACCCAGAGATAATGTGTCGGATTGATTCTCCCGGACGGTGGCATGCCCGACAAATGTCAACCATGCCGACCTTCACAATATACCTCTGGTAGTTGTTCGTCATCATAACTTCGTCTATAATCGCACAGACAAAACCTTCAGTTTTCCCAATAAGGTCTTCAAAAAGGTCTCCAGAACGCAGCCAGGATACGGACGCCAAGAAATCTACATCAGGCCCATGTAGGGCCCGGTTAGTTTCTAGTACTACAGGTTTGCGCCAGTTCTCGTTAGCTAAGGAGAGCGGGGTGAGGCCCTTGTCTCCACTGAGACCACATCTCGGTGCATTCCCACGTCGGCTTTAAGGAAATACTCCCTGAGACTGCATACCTCACGGTTGTGCAGGGACTTCATACCTCACGGTTGTGCAGGGACTTCATACCTCACGGTTGTGCAGGAACTTCATACCTCACGGTTGTGCAGGGACTTAGCATTAAGAAAGCCTCGCCCTCCGCACTTCCGCGGGATATACAGTCTCATTACCGATGACCGTGGGTGATGCATTCGATTTGCGGTCTGCAATGTACGGACCCTTCTATCCAGAGCGTCAAGTTCCGACTGAGTCCACTTGAGTATGCCGAAAGAGTACATACATCAAAACCGACATGACCCATCCGTTGAAGGCCTTGGTCACACCTTGGTCCAGTCGCTCCCAAGTTCTATACACCCACCTCTCATCACTCTTTAATATGCGATTCTGAGTGTACCGCTCCATTCGCCGCTTGTACCGCTTGATACGGTTTGCCTATGCACACATTTTCTGCTTCAGGAAGTTGATACGCTCTGTGATGCAGGACAAATAAACTCGAGGACTGATATCAGTCCCCGAAAATGCCCGCCTTACAAAGCGCATCACTCTAGGGCGAGTATTGCCCTCCCTGAAGCAGATAAGCTTGCCGATGAGTGCTCTAGCCTCACCAATACGACGCTCAATCCTGCACTGCCATGCTGGTACAGCTGGTTTTGGTCGTTATTATTATTATTTTATCTAATAAAATTAACCAGTTTATGTGAACGCCCGTAATTGGAGTTACAAAGCCTTTACACAACGTAAAGTTCGACTGAAGTTCGTAAGTATACAAAAAGTGAGAGATACAATTCTCTATATAATGAATCTTTGTGCAACGAGTGTAAGTGACGTCATAATGGTGACTAATTCAATGATTTTAATATAACTTCAGTTCTTCTCTATTACAGTGAATTTCTTAATGTCATACAAATTATAGATCAACCTCCAAGTTCCTTGTCTAGAATATATCTTGCGAAGTAATTCAGGCATTTTGATTACTGGATTTATCAGTCAAGATTCCCATGATTTCGTGTTCAGATAAACCAGAGTTTGATAAAGTGATCTTTTTTGGTTTTCTATTCTTGATCTTTGATGGAACTATTATTCCATTGGTCAACTGTGTCAAAAGGGATTGTGCATTAGCTGAGATATCCAACATGAATATACTTCTACAGGTGGAGACTGAGATCTATTATAATCATTGTATGAAATGCTATCAGCAACCGATACAGTGTCCCCATACTCTACATCAGTAATGGTGCTTGTTGTTATGTGGAATCTCGTGCTTGATGTATCTGGGAGTTTTGTAACGGCAATATTACATTCATCTAGTTCTGTAATTACAAAACTCTTCCCAGATACCTGATGTATGAGCCGTTACGATAGTTTTAAGTTTTGTACTGATTTTTGTACCCTGCCAATTAATAAAATTTTGATTTTACTGTTCATTTTTCCTTTAATTTGAAACTCAATTACAAGCTTGGATAAAAGAATTACATAAGTGATAATTGTTTAAAAAACAGCAACTGCAGTTGAGAATTTTTGACTGCTTTTTAATGATTTCCTTAGACGCTATATTTATTCAAAAAGGTTTTTAAGAAAGTAGTTTGCGGCAAAACTATATTATAAGGCAGTTATATGGACTCTCACGACTTTGTTAGAAATTTTTCAAATAGGATTTTTGTTTTCAATACTTTGGCAGCTCAATGAATAAACAGCCTTTTAAAGAATTATGAACAGTGAATTTGGCGACTAAATGATTTTTAATAAAAAAAAGTTACTAATAATTAACTAAAAGGCAGCTTCGGGACTGAAGCTGTCTTTTACTGGATTACTATAGTATGTAAAATTATCCCAATAATTAACAAATATATAGTTTATAAAATTTATTTATTTAAATGTGTAAAAAATTGATCCAAAAACACTAAATAAGACACAACAGGCACCCCTTTATTAAAAAAAAACCACCATATATGTCATATTTCTTACGCAAATTAATTAAAGTAAAAAAAACAAAATGAAGACTGCTTTCGCGGTTTACTCAAAAATCTGTGTTGTCAGAAGGTTGCCTTTTAAAGAATCACGGCAGTAATCTGAATATATCACTTGCAACACAACACTCGAAAATCACTCGGACAATACACAACACTCGAAAATCACTCGGACAATCCACAACACTCGAAAATCACTCGGACAATACACAACACTCGAAAATCACTCGGGACAATACACAACACTCGAAAATCACTCGGACAATTTACACAACACTCGAAAATCATTTGGACAATACACAATAACATTTATGTGTCGCAGCAAGCGACAATTTAACGATAAAGAGGATTCAATTTGATTATTGTAGTACCTACAGAAGAAATGGTTAACGCCGTGACGTTAGTTATCAGTTAAAATGGCGGCACGTGGACAGAGTCGTGTTGGAGAGTGGGGACCGTGGCAAGCTCACTTTTGCTCGAGACACCAAGCAGGACAGTCATCTAGTACGAATCTGTCGGTTTACCTATTTGAATTGTATTGTACGATCACCTTTTAATAAAGTAAGGTTATTTTGTACTGAATTGAATATTGTTATTCTATAATGAACCCAGATGGGGCCGAAAAGTTCTAGAGTGGCGACCGCGAACCGGAAGACGTTGCGTTGGAAGGCCTCCCACTAGGTGGACCGATGACCTGGTAAAGGTTGCGGGGATCCGCTGGATGCGAGTCGCACGGGACCGGTCAATGTGGCGCCACTTGGGGGAGGCCTATGTCCAGCAGTGGACGTCTTTCGGCTGAAATGATGATGATGATGATGATAATGAACCCGATACCACCGAACCCAAACGATGTCGGCGCTACTGCTCAGCCATCGCTGACGCCGACATATGTAATAATTCCTCCTAAAATCTCATAATTCACGTTTTAAATAACACCAATGTCCCTATTTCACAATACCATCGCTGAAAGCTGTGTTATTGTCCATCAGCTATTACCCGCTTTGAACCTTTCACTTGGATTTCTTTCATGTGAAGGGAAAAACATCGTAAAATGTAGGGTATGTGTATGAAGTTAACTGGATATTGTGAAACAGCACGATTCGCAGGCACTGACCGATTTCTGACCTGTTTCCTGTTTAGTCTATTTAGTCGCGCCTCTGTAAACTATGGCTTCATACGTCACGCGATTCCCTTTTAGTTCTGTGCTAGGAAATGTAGAGCGTGACTTAAAAGGACCGACATCGGTGTTGTGATATTTATTTTATAAGGACTGAGATACTGAAATAAATACTGCTCATCTGGCATCGCGGCTGACTGAGGCTGCGTTTTCACCAGAGATGTACAAGGATGCGTAGCTAAGGATAGGACTTTAAAACAGAACACACATGACTTTAGTTTCGGAAGTTGGTGGCAATACAAAACAACAAACAGAACAGCCAAGCCACCGACTTCCGAAACTAAAGTTATTTTTCACTTTTTGGTTTTTATAGGCGGTTGTCTTCTTTTGTAAAAAGCTTTTTTATTTTTCGCTTTTTAGTATTTCCTTATCATCCAAATCCATTAAGAAATGGCAACACAGTCAAAATAGAGATTGAAAGTACAAGGTGAGAACATTACAACATCATCCATGTATATTTTTTTGCTTTCTGTCGATTTTTTCAAAAAGTGCTGAATCAATTTCGATATAATTTTTATGGGACCACCCTTGAGGCATTTTTTTCAAAATCGCTTTACATTTGCCGCAGAAATCGCGTAACAAATTTACAAAAAAAATAATAAAAAAAAAACATACAGATGAATTGAGAACCTCCTTCTTTTTGAAGTCGGTGGAAAATACACTTATCTTCTGCTAAACTACTGTACGATTTGTCGGCAGTGTTCTCGTGGATAGAGTTTCGTGATATCCAAGAACTACTTTATACAATGAGCTATGTGGGTACACATGACATGATGACCCAGTGATAACGCTTCATTGTCATAACTTGTACTGAGCTAGCGTTTTTTTTGGCTAGTTTCGCACACATCCCCACACGTCTTTTGTGTAAACGCAGCTAGTTGAATAAAATATGTTGTGGTTAATCTCCAAAATGGTTGGTCCGATTTTGATGGAACTATCACAGGCACATAGCTAATGCAATAAGTAGTAACATAGGCTACTTTCATTTATATAAAAAGAAAAAACCCTGTAGATAACCGACTTTCATGCGTACACTTCGTCGTGTATCATATTAAGTTAATAATGAATGAATAAAGTAATAATAAAATAAGATTAAACATGATTAAACCAGCTAAAGCCTCTCAGCAGCGAAAAGAATAATTTCTTAATGGAATAACAACATATTATGTTTTTAAGGAACGCTATCAACAAATTGATTGCGTTTTTAGTTACTCTTAAGCCCGGTTTCCACCTCGAGCGGGGCGGACTCATTAAGGACTCCGTTTTACTCGCAAGAGTAAACTGCATACATATGTTTCCACCAAAAAAGAGTCGAGCGGAAATGACTCAGCGGGCAAAAAGAGTAAAAATGAGCTCGCTTCATCATTTCTCTTTTGTGGTGGGAATCGGACGACTAAACTCTTCATTAGTGGAAACGCAAACCTATTTCATGAAAACGAAGTCCGCTCTGCTTAGCCATTTTCGGCTCATTACTCTTTCACGGTGGAAACCGGACTTTAGAAGGAACATTATGTAGCATAAAAGTTCCATGGTATCAAATTCAGCAGCTTAGATGCAGATGCTCTAATTCCTGAAATGTCTTACGATAGTGAACAAGCAACTGATACATTTTCAATAAACCTAGGCTTTGACTTGGCCAAACTAAACAGGACTCAATCAATATTGGAACTACAATTTCCTTACCAAGTTTAGCAGTGTAGGTTACTGTTCGCAACCGAAGTTTCTATAGTCTATACCAAGTTTTCAAATTTTCAGCTGTAAATACGGAAATAGGTTGGCTACTTCTGGTATTATCCTACGTAAATATTAGGTCTTTACATATGAAATTGCCGCTCGGTATCAAAAAATTAAAAATAACTTTTTTTTAAAGAAATTATACATTTAGTCAATCGAAGTATGCACCATTGTTATCGATACACTTTCGCCATTTTATCGGGAGCTCATTGATCCCTTTGGTAAAAAAATCCTGGGAGCGAGAATCGATGAACTGCTTGAAGGCTGTTTAAACTGCCTCATCAGAATTGATTTTTTTCCTTGTAAAAAGTTGTCTAAATTTCGGAATAAATGGTAATCGTTTGGGGCAAGATCTGGAGAGTATGGTGGGTGACGCAGAGTTTCTAGTCGCAGCTCCTCTAACTTGGCGACCGTCTGATATGCAGTATGTGGTCGAGCGTTATCCTGAAAGAGCAATGGGCTAGAGCAATTATAAATAAATAAAAATAAATAAATATCTTGGGACAACTCACACACGGTCATCTGGTCCCAAGCTAAGCAGAGCTTGTGTTATGGTAACCAGACAACTGATATACATACTTATATAATTTATAAATACATACATATTATAGATAAACACCCAGACACAGAACAAACAATCATGCTCATCACACAAAGTTTGTCCTGGGTGGGAATCGAACCCACGACCTCCGGCTTAGCAGTCAGGGTCAGTGACCACTAGACCATCAGGCCCGTCAATTGACCAGTCTCGGTTGTTTAATGGTGAGCTTTTCCATCATTGTTTGCAACTGTTGACAATACATGTCTGCAGTAATCGTCTGGCCAGATCTCATGAAGCTGTAGTGGATGATACCAGCACAGGACCACCAAACACTAATTAGAATCTTTTTTTTGGTCAGTTTTCGCTTGGGGCAAGGTTTTGCCGGTTCTCCAGGGTTAAGCCATTGTGATGATCGCTTGCGATTATTGTACACGATCCACTTCTCATCACAAGTGACAATACGACTTAAAATTCCCTCATTATTGTAACGATTGAGCAAAGAAGCGCAGCAACCGACGCGTGTTTGTTGGTGTGCTTCAGTCAATTCGTACGGTACCCACTTTTCGAGCTTTTTTACTTTTCCAATTTGACGCAAATGGATAATTATTGTTTTGTCACTTACTCCAAAGGCTGCTGCTAATTCAGAAGTGGTTTGAGATGGATCCGCTTCAACTATCGCCTTTAATTCTTCATTATTCACTTGAGTATCCGGTCGTCCACGAGGCTCATTTTGTAAATCAAAATTTCCAGAACGGAAACGTTGAAACCAAAAACGCACCGTTCGTTCGTTAGCGGTGCTTTGGCCCGTACACGTCGATAATCCTTCGAGCCGTTTCTGCTGCACTGGTGCCACGGTGATAAATATCGCGAATTTTTAATTTCTCCATTGTTGTTGCTATAGCAATTTTCAAGCCCAAACAAATGACGTGAAAACAAATGAAACACGAATTTTAAAACAATATTCTTTAGTCTTTATTTTGAAATAATTTTGAATTTGGAATTCCTAATCAAACACAAAATATTTGATTTCAAAGTTGCCAGTACTAAGAATCGGCAATTTCATATGTAAGGACCTAATAGTAACAAGCTTTGTAGCCGAGTCATCCATGTCATTTTGATTTAATTTTAATGATAAGAAGTAAAAATAAAACTATTTTACAAAAAACTTTTTACAAAAAACTTTTTACAAAGTAAACAACGAAAAGCTAGTTTCATGATATTTCATTATTGTAGGAATTTGTAGGCATGGGTAAGTATTTACTCAGATTTATTTATTTTCATTTCGCGTTTGTTATTAAATTAGTATTAATACAAACACAAATAATTACGCACAATTAGTTATGCAAAAAAGCTATAGATATCTTATATATAAAAATCTTCTGTGCGTGTGTGTGTTCCAGTGGATCTGCGAATGGTTTAGATTCACAATTGGACGGTAGGTGGCGCTGCAGTCGAGTTGTAGGACTTCTTAGATCCCTGGTACTAGGAGCGCATAACTTAGTAGTCCTTATCTTCTTATTTTCAGGGCAGGACAACGTCTGCCGGGCCCGCTAGTATGGTATAAAAACTAAAATAATTATGAAATCTATTTTTAAAGAAGCTGAAAGCTTTCGTCAACTTCTTTCGATTTTTATGTACGGGAATGCCAATTTAGATGATGTTATTTTCAATCTCATTGCAATTTCATAGCAATGTACATCACGTCTGACATAGAATTTACCTACATTTTTGACAAGATTTTGACATTGATTAGCGCTAAGTTGAGATTGCAACTAAATTCTAAACGTTCTTAATTTTTAAAATTGGGGTCTTAAGCAGCCGTTTTATAAAATGCTTCTAAGATTTAAACTGTGCAGAAGAAAACCACCATCTTAGGTATGACATCCCAAACATTTCATTTACGACACCCATCTTTATGCCCTTGTCATACACGATAAGGGCATAAAGTTGGGTGTCGTCGCTTTCAGTATCCAAACTACTGTTCCAAAATGAGTTCTCCGAAAATGCCGTCACCCCAAAGTTTACACTACAATATTCATAACCCCCATTCCTTAAACTTCAAACAGAACTTTAAACTTACAGAACCCTATAAAAGTCCCAAAATAACTTTCACTTACAATGTTTACAAATAAGAGCTTCGTTAGTATACATGAAAGGGTATCGTAATGTTTGGACGACACCTGGTACACGCATGCGCTTTACGGCCGGTTCAAAGTGACGCACCTGACTGCGATAAGGGTAGTGCACATATATTCGGTGAGCTAGATGTTGGAGAAACGAGATAGTGTGCTTTGACTACGGAAATTCAAGCTTTTAGTCGAATTGGGCTACTAGTACAGGCGTGTCGGTATTGATAAAAAGAAATGTTTAAAAAAAAAGATGCCTTCAAAAAGTAAAAAATAGCTTTAATTTCGGAAGTCGGTGGCAATACAATACAAGAAACAGAATCAAACCCGATTTTTTTTTTCACTTTTTAGTGCCTACTTCTAGTCATCCAAATTTATTAAGAAACTGTAACACGAAACAAATTAAGTCATCTCTTAATTTTCCACCCTTAGTGGTAAAATATTGTCATGTAATTTATATGGGATCAATTCAGATTATGAAACAAAAGGCAGATAGACCGCGCGGGACAGTAGGTGTAGGTATTCGCTTTTGAATTTGTATTTGCTTTTTTGGCTTCACTCTCAGTGTTCCGCGCGGTCTATCTGCCTTTTGTTGCATAATCTGAGGGACCAATTTTAAGGTATACACTATTCCAGTGAAAATAATAATTGAATACAGACTACACTGTAAAAAGTTTGCACGGTCAAACATTAAAAAAAATACGTGTCGAATTGATACCTCCTCCTCCCCCTCTAATTGGAAAGATGCCACATTAGCAAATAATTTCATGACACAACTTCTCACAATACCTACTCCATAGTAAGCCTAGAAACCCAATGAACTTTCAATTAACTGTAAAATTCGATTTTTAGTTGATTTTAAATGAATAAATGGATGGTCAATTGAGTTGGAAGAAGAGGCCTTTCCATCTGGCCCCTACTTTCCGACATGTATCCGTTCCAATCACTGACCAGCTTGAGCTTCTTGGCGTTACTTTGACGTCAAATCTTAACTTTGGGTCATTTATTGAATCCAAGGCCAAACTAGCTGCCAAAAAGCTGGAAGTCCTCGCAAAGGTGCGAAAGTACTTCACGTCGGAACAGCTGGTCAACTTATACCAAGCACAAGTTCGATCGTGCATGGAGTACTGTTCGCGCCTTTGGGATGGATCAGCAAAATACCAACTGGAGGCATTGGAAGTCATCGATAGACGTGCCAAGAGGCTCATTAACAACGACTCCCAGTTAGGGCTATGCTCCAGAGCCTTGAACATCGCCGCACCGTTGCTAGCCTTTCGGTCTTTTATCGGGTACATTTCGGAGAGTGTGCTTTGGAATTGCACAATTTAATTCCCCCATCCCCGTTCCATCATCGGACGAGCAGAGGTACGGCGAAACGTCACCGCTATATGGTTGAAGTTCCACGGTCTCGAACCAAGCGCTTTGACTCCACATTTATTGTGCGAACTGCCAGACTGTGGAATTCCTTGCCCGCCTCTCTGTTCCCTGAGAAGTATAATCTGGGTATCTTCAAGGCACGAGTGAACCGGTTCATCTTAGGCAAGCGTGTTCCAACTTAGGCCGCATTATCACTTACGATCAGGTGAATTGCGGTCAAACCAAGCCTATATAATAGTAAAAAAAAAAAAAAAAAGTTGGCAAGAGAGTGACGTCACGTTTTGCTAATGCCATACAAAATGTATGGGGAATCGCGTTTTGACAGCTCATAAAAAATATGTCAATTGATTGGTGGTATCATCGGGATATTGGTCTGATTCTTTATTATTTAAGCACCCTACGTCATTATGGATATCTGAGCAAATTCGGTATCTAATAAAATTTTGAAACATAAATGCGATGCATAACATTTCTTGTCAACATTATTACAAAGTTAACATACGTTAATTTTCAACACTTACTTGTAAGTACTGGGAGCTAACTGCCGAGCGGATGTATACCGGCCTTAACGTAATTTATCTCGCCTCCCTCATCAACGCACGCTTTAAGCAGCGTTTAATTTTAGAAGCTCGCTGTATATTCCACCGTGAAAGCTTTACCAACAGTCTACTTTCATGGTAATCCAAGGGAAGAAAATTGAGCTTTTTCTTTTTTGACTGGAGGCTAAGACATGCTGCCATTTTATTTGGATTTCAGGCTAAAAAGTGGGCAAGTAGTATTGTTTGCCTGGCGAGACGACTGAGACGGTTTGAGAATTTTGCTAGAAGTAATCTCATTGCATTAAAAATAATTTACTTCAGCACAGAGTGACAAGCTTTCATCCATCCGCAGAAACTTTCGCATTTATAATATTTGTAGGATTATGTAGAGACTTTTCAGATTTGGTCAAAATTATAATATCATCTATATAAAATAGAAGACATCTAAAGGTCTTTTAACATCAGCTAGGACCAATGAACTTCATAAATTTTAGGCAACATGGGCAGACGTGGTCTCACTAAAATCTAATTTAGCTGTAGGCACACATAGTTTAGTACTAACGAACAATTTCGAAGCTCAATTTGTTAAGTCTTGTTCAGACAGACGGTAATCCGAACTTGACGTGAATAGTAGTAATATTGCAGGTTATTTCAAATAAGGTCTCGAGTCTTGACACCTTAGACACCTATATTTCTAATTGTTACGAGGTATTATCACATGATGAAATAAGGCAGGTAAACTCTGTATAATAAATAAGGGCTGATTTTTCAATAGTCAGATAACTTCTATCTGAGGAATAAAAATGGCGGTTTAACAGCTTATGTATAGAAAATAATTATGTCAAACCGCTATTTTTATTCCTCAGATAAAAGTTATCTGGCTATTAAAAATCATTGTTTGTTAAACAGGGGGTTGGCTTCTAGTCTAAACGGATGCAGCTGAATACCAGTGTTTTTTATATGGAGCGACTGCCTATCTGACCTCTACAAACCAGTTACTGGGTAACACGATACCCCTAACACTGGTTGTCAATGTCTGGCTATACTGATAACCACTTCTACTAACGACTGTCAAAGATTCACGAATCACAGCTGGGGGACTAACGGCTTTATGTGCTTTTTAGGGCTTTTTTTTGTCTGGGTGATCACCCATCCACGGACCGACCGTGGTAAACGTAGTTTAACCATGACCGATCGATCCGAACGTGTCAACTAGCTACTACTACTATTATCTAGTAATTAAGCGCAAAATTCTCAATTCGTGAGAGTCTGAAAATTAACTGATGGCGTTGTAAAGCTAATAGATCTGGTTATGAGAACATAAAACACAATGCTTCTCGCGTCTTCCTAAAAGCGTTATAAAACGCTTTCAAAGCTTAGGCCTAAGAATTATCTTTACCTATATTAGGTACACTGTCTTATTCCACCGAGCGACGGCAGATGGACGCGGGCACGCGACCGGAGTAGTCGCGTGGCGACGCGAACGCCTACAAATATTGTCATAGTGGTTACGTTGTGTAGTGTCATGTGCGTTTTGCTATTGTGATTCTTGCAGGCGTATATGAATGTGAGTATATTTTTTTGTACATATTTGTGATACTGTGTTTTATGTTTCGGAAAAGCTTAATTGATATAATAATACGAATTGGAATTCATAGAAAATTAGATGCCTAGTGTCGCATCAAGATTTATGGGCAGAGAAATGAGACCGCGTGGTCATAATAAAAAAATAATTATACTCTAGTCATTTAGACCAATAGCATCATCATTTTATACAATATTAATGTAGGGTTTATAAAGCATGACATAAAAATTTCATACTGGTTACCTTCACAAAAGGTTTAGTCTGTAAAGGAATTAAAGTTTACCGGGACAATGGGACCATTATAAATTTGTGTTGACATCTCTTTGTGAAATATTATTTGAGGAACAAAAAATAATTATTGTTTAATTTTAGTAAGGTATTTTATTCGTTTGTTCGGTATTTTATTTTGGAAATATTAGATATAGAGATACATTTTAATGCTAAAGGTAATTTACATTTAGCCTATTTACCTATGCTTCAAAATTCGTGAAATACGTAAGGCGTACGTACGGCTGATATTTTCCCATTCCGGATGCTGTTTAAAGACTGTATCCTGATTACACGCTTTTATTGAAACTGAAGACTTTGCAACCCGCTTTACTACGTCACAGAAGAGACTCCTGAGATATCGTTTTTATAAAAAAACCGAAAACCGAACTACGAGTTGTATTCAAATACTCGCAGGGTTGATACTAGGGCCATTTTTATTTATTTATTATTCGACTCTAAGGACTACGTATACTATATGGACCTATGACCTATAAGTTTAAAACCCGTCACAGATGTATCTATAATATTATATATTAATATCATTCATAGCAAGGCATATTACGATCAGCTATAATATATATTTTTACTACGTCACCAAAATATATGGACAGACATATTATAGCAAGGCATATTAATAATATATTTCAAAAATGTGAAACAAACAACGATCGCAGATATAATAAGGGCGAAAATATATTATTATATTATAGCTACCGTGTGTGGTGTGGTGGCTAGCTATAATATATATTATAGCTACGTATGTGACGGGCTTAACACTGAGCAACAAGACAATCATCGTCGATGTCGTCTATCATGTGAAATAGGAGTCTAAAGTCGAGCTCAATACTTAAAAAACCGCGTACTAATACAAAGAAGATAGTAATGAAATACCGCTTAACTGTCCAAACTCGTATCCAAATGGCCCTTGTGGTACTTAAAGTCACTTTGCTTACATTTTTATTATTTTTATTACAGATAATATATATTTTTCGTAGGCAGGCAGAAGCCGACTACATAATTACAATTATCTCTTAAGGGTGTAGACCCACACTTTATATTCACCAGCCAACCTTCATAAAATAAAAAGTGATAAATAACTTTAGCACAGAACACACATGACTTTCGTTTCGGACGTCGATGGCAATACAAAACATCAACCAGAACAAAGCCACCGACTTCTTAGTTTTTGAAGGCGGTTGTCTTATTTGTAAATAAGATTTTTATTTTACGCTCTGTAGTAATTATAATTTTGAAAATTATTTTTTTAAGGATTATTCTATTAAGAAACGGCAACACAGTTAAAACAGAGATTGAAAGTCTTCCAAAAACTGAAGAAATTATTATGTCGTATGTGTATATTTTTTGTTGTTTTATTAAAAAAGCGCGAATCAATTTTCATAAATTTTATATGGGACGGGGGTGGTCCCATATAAAATTTATATACCATTTTCAAAATCGATGTACGGAGAAATCGCGTAACAAACATACAAAAAAAACATACAGTCGAATAGTGAACCTCCTCCTTTTTTGAAGTCGGTTTTTTGAAGTCGGGTGTTGAAAATTTTCAACACCAAGCTTAATTTCGCATTCCTCCCCCCACCAAAGAAAAGACACGTATCATTCAATTCACAATACCCAAATGACCACGGCCCGCCTAACGGAAGGCTGGGGTTCAAATCCGGCGTCATTGAAATATTATGACAGCATTATTCAGAATTCTATTCTAAATTCCCTCTCAAAAGCACATTTGGTCTAGCCGGAGGGGTTTCAGGAAATATTAGAAATGTATTATACTGAAATTATCTTTAATGATACCATTTAATGTTGCGAACGAAATAACAGTCAGGAATAGAATAGGTTATCTTCCTGCCTGTGGGTGTTAAAAGGACTACCTGCCAGCTAGTCAAAAAATTATTTCGTTTAATGGTTTCAGTATTACCTACCTAAACTTGGTTTAGAAATGGACCCTAACCATGAAGTTTCTAGGTCTTTCTTCCTACGTAGGAATTTATGCTTTAGAAGTGGCAACTATCTTCAATTTTCTGTGGCCATATTTTACTCGACTCTACCTTTCTCTTGCACTAGAAAAAATGTGGCATTAATATTTCATGCGGCCCTTGATTAACCGGCCGGCATTTGGACAATTGTTGATAGTTGTTCCTGGTCTGGCTGTATGTGTTTTTTTTTGTAAACGCATCCATGATTCAGGGCAAATTCGTACACTGTAAAAACTCGTTTTTTATTACATTTCCCACATTTAAAATAATATGTTTTGTTTAATTAAATTCTCCCAGTTTGAGGTTAGCATTTCGTAAGTGTAGTGATTATGGTCATAGCTTTCGGGTGTGTATTCATTACAGCAGCTGAATAAATTAATGTTTCAAGTTACATAGTAGGTACCCTAAAGGTCGAGATTCTGTTCTGAAGGTCAAGAGTCAATTCCCACATTTGAACAAATATTTGTGTGGACTACAGATATTTGCTCGACGTCTGGATGTTAGTAACTTATCTATCCGCGACACTAATGATTTTGTGCAAGACTTAGTGATAATGTTGTAAATACTAGGTTATAGGTCATATAGGTCGTATAATCTATACTAAGGCACTTTCTGTTTTTAGTCTGAATTGCTCGCCGATCGTCTACGAGTGCAATTTCATTTGAAGTGGAAGACGTTATCGGTTTTCAGTTTTTCTGTCAGATGATTTAGATTCTGAGTGGAATTTATTTATTTTATATTTGCAAAATTCTTCTTTGACAATTTACCTGTAAATATAAACTGGTCTTACAACCAATCACGGATTTACAATAAAATAGCTATAATAATACATGCAACAAAAAACAGACATACAGAATGAACTGCTATCACCATCTAAGCGTGGCTAAATGTACAGTGTGGGTGAGTGTGTAGGAATGTAGGAGTTGCAAGTGGGTGTGTGAGTATATTATGGTGGTGTGTGGAGATAGTGTGTATTTACCTTCTTGACGGTACGTTGACGACGCGGTTGGCGCAGTGGCTGAGCGATCGACTGCTGAGCAGCGCGTTGCGGGTTCGATTCCCGCCCAGGGTAAACATTTGTGTGATGAGCACTTGTGTTTGCCTTGTGTCTGGGTGTTGTTTATCTATATATGTATGTATTTACAAAAAAAAAAGTATTTGTGTATGTATATCAGCTGTCTGATACCCATAGTACAGGGTCTCCCTAGTTTGGGGTCAGATTGCCGTGTGTGAAAATGTCCCCCACAAATTAAAAAAATATATTATTATTTGATTTGAATTATTTTATATAGATTTACAAGTCAGTTCGTCATTATACAGACGTTATTAATTATAATCATAATAATAATAAGTATTTATTTTACAAAACACTTTGCACTATATACATTGTTTGAAAATGATATTTACATTGTAATGCAATAGTAGACTCTATCTTTTAAACTAGGACTAGCCTGTATCTTAAAAGATAGGGTTCAGCCAAATGAATTCAGACAACTTTTACAACAAAAACCAAATTGTCTCTTGAATATGGCTTTTCTGGAAAAAAAAATGTATTTGTGTATGTATATCAGCTGTCTGACACCCATAGTACAGGGTCTCCCTAGTTTGGGGTCAGATGGCCGTGTGTGAAATGTCCTCACATATTATTATTATTATTATTATTAAATATAATTATATCCATAAGAGAGATTGATTGCCCGCGACTTCGTCAGCGTGAATGTCGGTTATCGTGGATGCAGAAAAATGCGGATTAAAAAGTAGCCTATGTCCTTCCCAGGGTTCAAGCTATCTTCAGACCATATTTCATCAAAAACGGTTCAGGCGTTTCATCGTGAAAGTATAACAGACAGTTACTTTCGCATAATATTAGTATGGGTAAAGTTTTTAGATTATTCCTGTTTTTATTTGTGACAACTGTATAAAAATCAATATTAAAGTAGTTAGTCATAGAGAACAAACATAAATTACTACCACTTATACCCTGTTCACAATAAGATTAGACATTTACAAAAAACTTTTTTACAGTCCGTTCAATCGATTTTGACTTATATTGCGTTGGTAGCATGACAAATGGCAACTGCAGTAGACAGTTGTTATTGTAACCACTTTTTTGCCTCTAATGTCATCCTTAAGACTACGGAATAGAAATTAAAATCAGTTGAAGGGACTGTCAAAAAGGTTTGTGTTTATGTCTAATCTTATTGTGAACAGGGTATAGGTACTTTAATCTGTATCTTCTTATATATGTACTAATATAACAAAGCTGAAGTTTTTGTTTGTTTGTTTGTTTGAACGCGTTAATCTCCGGAATCACTGGTCTGATTCTGAAATCGAATCGCTAATTGAAAGCTATCAGTTATCACTGAGTGCTTTAGGCTATATTTTATTATCAATCAATTTGGGATCCGTAAGCAAAATTACGCAGACGATGTCGCGGGAAAAGTGCTAGTATAAAATAAAGTAAGGTTGGAAATTACTAAACCACTCAGTCTCTACAGTATCTTCCTCATAAATATACTTTCAACTACGTCTTCTAAGGATGTAAGTTCAATATATTACAGAGAAAGTTTCCTAGGAAATCCTCTTCCTGATAATTTCATCTCTACTAACTTTATTTGCTCCCATATACTGTTTGGAATAGTTGCAGTTGTATTAATGTCATAGGGAAACTGTTTGCTTAAACGTTGCATTATTATGAAACTGAACTTGTTATTATGAAACTGAAATCGTTATTATGAAACTGATTTTGTTACCCGTAGTGTTACCACCACGTGTGGCTACCACGTGTGACTTTCTGTAGTTCTGCTATGACAAAAGACTTGAGATTATGTATTGTAATGTAACTACATGTTTCCAAAATTATGAGTTTAATTTGTTGTGTGTAAATATACAGGATGTTTGGTAGATCGATGCAAAGCCGTAAAGCGGAGCTAGTATAGACTATTTACAACCATTTGAACCGAACTTGTCTTAGCCGAAGTGTGAGATTCTTTTTTAGCAAAATTTTAATGGTTTTTCATAACAAAACCCAAAATATTGCAGTAAGTTGCAAATAATGGCCAATTTGAAAGGTAAGTCATTTATTTATTTTTTGATTTGGTAAACATAATGCGTAAACAATCTAATAAAACATAATTAGGGGATCTGTGTGATAAGATTTTTATTTTACAGACGTTTAAAGTCAAAGACATTTTTAAAGATTTCAGGAATCTGTTTTTAGACGGCATGAAAAAAAATTACGGTTGGTGCTATTTTTGTTCACACATTTTTAAAAACATGTCTGGTTATTGTTCTTTCTTTCGAGGTATCAACTACGTGGATAGCTCACCAATTATTGGGACCTACAAACCAGATTGAGGAAGAAAATTTTTTTAGGCGAATTATTTAAAGTAAAATTATAATTAAAATCATTTATTATTCGTGTTCAAAATGTTCGCCACGGTCTCTAACATCAACACGGGCCCGTCTTTACACTTCTGTTGTTGTTATTTTTACCTTTATCTCCAGTTTCATCGTTTCAAACGCAAAATTAATTCTCTCAATCAATTTTTTTTTCCACTTCCACATTCGTGTAAACTAGTTCCTTGGCCCGACTCTACACGTAAAAGTCAAGCGGAGCCAGGTCGGGTGACTGGGCGGGTCAAGGGATCGGCCCGTCTCTGCCGATTCAACTGTTAAGGAAGCAATTATTTAAGTCCCGTACCTTTTATGTCCAATGCGCTGAACAACCATCTTGTTGAACTAGCGAATATCGGGGCCCCAAATTCAGAATACTTGTCGGTCTCTAGCGAATATCAGGGCCTCAAATTCAGATGACTTGTCGGTCTCTAGTGAATATTGGGGCCCGGATTCCTCTACAAGCTCTGGAAGATCATTTTGTAGGAATTCCACATAATTGTGGCCAAAAATTGGGATGGCGGGAAAAAATGGGGCCCAATCAGTGAAATAAGTATCTAGTATACTTATTTAATTGTTTTACAGAGTATACTTATTGAACAGATTTATGAAATCTTTAAAAATGTCTTTGACTTTAAATGTCTGTAAAAAAATTATCTTATCGCACAGATCCCCTAATTATGTTTTATTAGATTGTTTACGCATTTTGTTATCCAAATCAAATAAAAAATAAATGACTTATCTTTTAAATTGGCCATTATTTGCAACTAACTGCAATATTTTGGGTTTTGTTTTTTTTTGCGGCTGTAGGTTAGATAGATCAGGATTGGAATCGTAGAAGATTTCGAGTGAGAGATGATCCAATACATTATCTGATTACAGAAAGAGAAAGGATTTAATCATGATCGAATACATTATCTGATTACAGAAAGAGACTGGATTTAATCCTGATCTAATACATTATCTGATTACAGAAAGAGACTGGATTTAATCCTCACACTGCTAGCCTTCCTAAGCACTCAAAATTCCAAACAATATTTTTCATCAGTGTAATATTTTTGCATAAACAAGTAGTGCCTAAGTGTACACTGATATTTATCGGTTCCAGAAAATTTACTAATTTTTTTATTTTACATATACCTGAGGCAAATATTGTAACGGTTCGAGGTGGTCCCGGGGGACTTGGCGAAGAGCCCAGTCGCCTGGTCAACGCCTCCGTTGTATGTACCTACACACGTCTTCACACGCTGCAGTGAACAGATAAAGAGCTATTATATTGCTCGAAGACAGTGGATCTACTTGAATGTTCGTGTATATATCGCAGGAAGATGGAACAATTAGAAATTTTATCAAATCCGTAGACTGTTTCAGTGAAATGATGAAATAAATTACAGGACTCGCATAACTCTATCATATTTTGATCAAATTTCTAATTTTCTTCAGGGAAATAAGCTAACTGGGTTGTTATTGTATCATCTGCCGTGATTTGACAAAATCTCTTAGGGATTTTATCAAATCCCTAATTCAAGCATTTTCCTGCGACATACTATATAAAAATGTGTTGGAACAAGATCAAAAGAAAAAACATAATCATAATATTTATGACATACGCAAGACAATGTACAGACATAAAAAAAATCTTACTACCTATGTCACTAGTAGAGATTGTGTCCGCGACTTCGTCCACGTGGAAATCAAATATGCCATAACACAGGTCTCTATGACACTTAACAATAGTGTAACTGAATGAGAAATTATGTAAAATTCGTGCAATAAACGATTTTTTATGTAGCTTTCTACCACATTAAGCAAAATATTTTTGGTAATCTGATTAGTTCATCTAGAGATTACTACTTAAACAAACTTCTTCACAAAACAAAGAAACACAACAAATTCCTACTTCTACCAAAAACGACTAACAGTACTCGTATTTATTAACGTTATTAACTTGCTTAGTTGTAACTAAGCAAGTTTGAAACACATTCCACCTGAACTTAAATTGCTCAAATCCAATATTATTTAGTAGTTCCCTTGTAAACCATCGTTGTAGCTATCTGAAAACGTGACAATCAGACATTATTACCCCGATAGCATCATCTGCGAATCTATTTGTGAAAATTGGCGTATTGGCACGATGCTGGCAAAATTTACTAAATTACCCTTTTATCATTGTTAACAGTTTCTATCTCTTTGTCATTGTTAGTGTTGTTTACTGTTCGTTGTTGTCTCATTTCTTTGATGTAATACCTAAATATGTATTTCTCGCCTCCGGGTAAAGCCTTTGTTTTATGTAACAGCGAGAAGAGTCCGTGTAACAGTAGGAAAAACATTTTCAAATAAATAATAGTAGCTGTATTTTCTAAAAAGTTGCTAAATATTTAGGATAAGCAATCCTCATGGCTAAGTAAAAACCGTTGGGTTCGATTGGTCATAGTTAAGCTCTTGCTGGGCTTGGTCCGTGGATGGGTAATCATCCATTACATACTGACACCCCTTCATGCCTCGAAAAGCACATAAAAACTTTAGGCATTCGTAGATCTTTGACAGTCGTCATGCGTAGTCAGAATTCAGAAAGTGACAACTAGTCTTACCCAGACGTATCGCGTTACCTAGTAACTGGGTTGTGTAGGGTCAGATACGCAGTCGATCCATGTAACACTGGTATTCAGCTGCATCCAGTTAGACTGGAAGGCGAGCAGAACATAGTTCGGAAAACGCTAGGCAGATGATAAATCCCATTCCTTTTAATCAAACAATCATACTGACAATGAACAGCAAAAGACTAATAATCGTAATAATAGAAGCCCCAAGAGCTTATGTTTTGAATGTGTTAATATCAATTTGTTTCGAGGCCACATCTGTCCCTTTGGGCCAAACATTTGAGTAAAGTTTTGTTTAATTAAAATCATCAGACTGTCCCCATTGTAAGTTAGAGCTATCAAAATTACGTTAAAGTTGTACAAGTGTGCTGTGTTTTATGAGGGTTACAAGAGGGAAGGCTACTCCAGATTGTTTAGGCGAACTATGTTATTAGATTTAGCTGAGAGATAGATCTATGGGATTCTAAATCCTGAGACTTGGCAGGATCACGTAGGAATAGGATTACGCCAAAGTGGATTGCAGAAGTTCCTGCACATAGAATTCTTGTTAATGTAGGTGTTTTGTTTATAACTGAACAAAGAATATCTTATTATTGATAACATTCCTCTGAGCCATTACTTCAAATATTTAAAATACATTAATACTGTTGAATATTGACTACGGTTAGAGAAACAAAAGTTTAATGAAAATCTTATCAATGTTATTAGCGTCTTTTGTCACCATGATCTCTTTTGCATTGTTTCATATCCATCTGTCATTCCAACGCTTGATTCCAACGATGTTGACTGTCTCGTGACCCTAAACATCACCTGTCTCACTCATTACCTTAGAATTTATCCTTTTCACACAGTCATAGTCATACATCATAGCTCATGTACATACATAATTTAAAATCAAATAAAGTTAGTTTTTTTGTGTTTGTCGAGTTTTATGTCTAAAAGCGCAAAGGTTCTCGCGCATCGTCTAGAGACAATGAATACCTTTTTTTCCTGCTTCTTCGATGGGTTCCATTTGACAAAGTTTGGTTTGCGTTTGGTACAATATACTGAAGAGTATATTAATAGTAGCGGTACCTTTTTGGAAAAGCTATGAAGTATAATAATTCTACTTCGTACAAACGCGTTTTGAATGGAATTAGCAGAAATTTGGCACACTCGTTGATGTTGATCTAACCTCACACATGGTAATTTTTTGTCCAGTGTGTGTTTTCGAGTGTTAACTTTGGACTTTGGCTTATTTCTGAAGACATTGCAGACGTTGTCGCTGGCGGAAACTTATTATTAACTGCAAAGCTTGTCATTAACAAACTGTCGTAGCCACCTCATAGTAACAATATCTATAAAGCATCTTTGTATTCTTCAATTCTTTTTTTCTTTTTTCGTTTCCCACAAAATTAGGTGGATGACACGAATCAATCAATTGTTCATAAGCAATTTGTCAACAAACACACGTTTTATGAGATGTCAAAACGCTATTCGCCTATAGATTTTGTATGACAATGTATACTTATGACATCATTTGTAGGTAGTAACTTGCCAACTCAATAGACAAACTGTATTTATTGCTTTCAAAGTAATAATAATAATAATAAGATCGCTCAGCCACTGCGCAAACCTGTAGTACTCGATACTAATGACCGCAAGGAGGTATGGCAAGGAGCAAGGAGCTTCACGGGCGCTTCTACCGGGCCCTACATGGGCCTGATGTAGATTTCTTGGCGTCCGTATCCTGGCTGCGTTTCGGTGACCTGTTTGGGGAAACCGAAGGTTTTGTCTGTGCGATTATGGACGAAGTTATGATGACGAACAACTACCGGAGGTATATTGTGAAGGACGGCACGGGTGACATTTGTCGGGCATGCCACCGACCGGGAGAATCAATCCGACACATTATCTCTGGGTGCTCTCGTCTAGCTAACGGAGACTACTTGCATAGACACAACCTTGTAGCTAGGATTATCCACCAGCAACTTGCTCTAAAGTACAGGCTTGTGGAGTCGGAGGTACCGTACTACAGGTATGTGCCCGACCCAGTTCTCGAAAATGGCCATATCACGTTGTATTGGGATCGATCTATCATCACTGACAGGACTATTGTTGCCAATAATCCTGACATAGTGGTGATAGATCGATTAGAGCGTCGCGCAATGATTGTTGATATAGCGGTTCCGCATGACGAGAACCTCATGAAAACCGAGAAAGATAAACAAATTAAGTATCTTGACTTGGCTCGCGAGGTTGTCGACATGTGGGATGTGAATACAGCAGTCATTGTGCCGATAGTCGTTACGGCCAATGGACTCATTTCCAAGAGCCTCGACCAACACCTAAGGAGGCTCTCGTTGGGCAGCTGGATCAGGGGCTTGATACAGAAAGCGGTACTCCTGGACACGGCGCGTATAGTCAGGAGATTCCTCTCTCAGGAGCCCTGACCACCGGTAGCTTGGACCCTGTTCCCGATACCGGTGGGCTACTATTTTTTTATATTTTTAAATGTTTTTATTTATTTTTTTACTAATATTTAAAAATGTAATTTAATATGTTAACAAAATGAATAAACGATAATAATAATAATATGTGGGGACATTTTCACACACGGCCATCTGACCCCAAACTAGGGAGACCCTGTACTATGGGTGTCAGACAGGGTGGGGTGGGTGGTTTGTGTATATACATACACAAATACATTATTTTTTTTTGTAAATACATACATATATAGATAAACAACACCCAGACACAAGGCAAATACAAGTGCTCATCACACAAATATTTACCCTGGGCGGGAATCGAACCCGCAACACGCTGCACAGCAGTCGATCGCTCAGCCACTGCGCCAACCGTGTCGTCAAAAATATATCTGGTTTTCAGGACTTTAATTGTTTTTAGAGAAATTCTGTCATCGAATTATTGTTGTCCCAATTACATAACATCAAGTCAATTAACTGAAATCACTTAATTTTCGGATCCGATTTCCGAAACATTTTAGTTCAGTGAAACAGAATTCTGTCGCTAGGTATATTTAATTAGTGTCACAAGAGACGAACCCTCTTAATGTACTTGAAATACGGCGAGAGCACCTCATTTATTGTAGGTGGACCCGGCGAATGGTTTTATTTACGTCTTCTATGTAGGTACGGTATTGTTTTCGGGACTTTTGTGAGGGCAAGAACCTTTCAAGGCTGGTTTTTATTTCAAAACAGAACTTGACGTGTTGTTAGGGTAATTATAATCTCCGTTAATTGCCATATTTAGCTAGTCGGTTGATTTACTGTGGCTTTGTGTAGATACAATATTAATTTTGCATTTATATTAACTCTGTTTTTGTTTGCGTTAATGGTCAATGTAAGCATAACATTGTATCCGTCAGAATGGCGGGTGTATGACTTCCAAATAAATAAAAAATTAACTATATAAATGTACGTTAATGTACTAAAATAAGTATAAATGTACTAAACCAAGCCAGAAAATGTGAAAATAATGAGTTAGGTAAACTGAAAACTTTTAGATGCTGGATATAGGTCTCCCCAAGTTCAGCCGTAATCGCCATGCCTGGCCGATGTATGTTGGCGATCGCAGTAGGTGTTATGGTACTCTGAAGGACGTAGCTGCCTATCCTCTGGTATATCCCTCTGTCGCCTTCTACGACACCCACGGGTAGAAATGAGGTTGTGTCATTCGCAGCCGGCACCACACGGCTTCTAATAACCTCCCAGTATGTCTATTTTGTTACTTTCTCCCTCGGTGAACACCTAGATGAAGTGAGTTGTCATCTGTCCCGATGCTAGGGATTGACAAGGCACTACAATCGGATGACACAGTAACATTTATTCGACCAAAACTGAAAACGCAAAAATAAACAGCTGATTTATATATTTATGTTCGTATAATTGGACCATTTCTATGCTCAGCCGATAATTTTATTCGTTTCTATAGGATTATATTAACATCGTGTTATTACATTTTCATAGTAAATATAAAAATCTGAAGCAAATATTTAAATTAATAATTCGCAGAACAAGTGGGGAACAGGTGCATTCTGGTGAAATGAAACAAGTTTAGAAGAAAGAAAATGAGAAAATGTCTCTCAATCGAATAAACCCAACTACACACCGTTATTCAATGAGACCACATCCGGACAGTGCATTTCATGTAATAAATAGATAAATAATAGATTCCTCGGAGCGTGCACTCCGTTTCTAAGACCGCAGTCGATTTATCTCAGTGTCGGACACTAACTCACCGTGTCCGACTTGTGCGTCCGCCGGACAGGCTTCGGACATTAGGTGTATATGTACTACTGAGCCTTAGGCCAGTACACGGATAGACTGGTAAGATGTAAAGATGAGAAACTTATTAGTCCGTATATTTGCCGACTGTTTACTTATTACTGTTTTTAAATATTCAACTGTTTCCACAAAAATACTCTTATAACTTTGAGGCGCTTACTAGATCCAGATATCCCAAATAGACCTGTTTCAAACATGTTTTTAGCCAAATCTATTTGAGTTACCACACACCGAATAGTTCCGTCACCGTAATGAGATCCAAGTTTGTCAGTTTGAATTTTCTAACAATTCGGGAACCAAATAATAAAATTTTATCATTAATTCCATCTTTGCAAATCAAATCAAAATCAAATCAAAAATATTTATTTGCTCGAATATGGTATATAAGGTGTTACATTAATTTTATTTCAGCATATCCTGCCATAAAATGGCGTGCAAATGTTTTAGCAATTAGCAATGTCAATTAATCTAACTTACTTACAAAGAACAGATTCTATTGACTTGTCTTCTAAATAGTCCTTAATGGTATAATAACTTTTAAATACAAGTAGTTTGAAAAGCTTTTTTTTAAATAAAGTCAGAGGTAAGTCTTGGAAACAATTAGGTAAATGATTGTAAATAATAATCGACATGCAGTATACATTTTTTTTAAATAATTTCAGTTTTATTGCTGGCAGCCGAAGTCTATCTTTATGCCTAGTTCGGCTATTTGGCCTGTCAGTGGTAGCTTCAAATAAGTTATAGTTTTTCTTAACAAAGATACATATTTCAAAAATATATATACATGGCAAAGGCAGAATTTGAAGTTTTTGGAACAGTGGCTTACAACTGTCTAAAAAGTGAGCTCCACAAATTGCTCGGATACATTTTTTTTGAGCTTTAAAAACTCTGTCAATATCTACTGAGTTACCCCATATTATAATACCGTATCGGAGGATGGATGATACATACCCATGGTAAGCCAGCATTGCAGTATCATGGTTAACAGTTTGCTTAATTCGTTTTAGCACATATATAAAACGATCAATTTTTGTAACAATTTTATCTAGGTGTGGTTTCCAATTGCAATATTTATCGACCGTTATACCCAAGAATACACAATTGTCGACAGTGGTCAAGTGAGAATCTTTATAATTAATGTCTACCAGGAAATCGTTTTTTAATGTTTTTGGAATTGTAACTTTTTCTAAGCTTTTAAAAACTTGTATCTTGACATCAAGGAACTTTTGGTTCACAATACAAAGCATTTTTAAGTGAAGAGAAAGACTGTATCCAATTTTGGTACTCTTCATCCTCTTCAGACCAAATTCTTTCACGTATGTTATGCGTATTATTCTCAAAACTTTGCTGGACTAGTTCTAAGTTCTCGGACACGTCTTTTTTATATTTGTCAATTAACTAACGTAACTCAATTACTTCATTTCGATGACTGTTTGATGCGCAGGTGAGATGTGATTCGTCTTCCTCAAAATATTGGTACGGTCATTCAATGTTATGGTTGCACTGCACGATACACGGTTATCAAATCTCCATAAAGACGTCTTGTTTTTGTTACGTTTTGCCAATAATAGCGATAGCCATCCAACAACACACAGTCGGTACCTTTTTGGGTTTTAATTATTGTTAAGTACATTTACAAACGCAATTTCTTTTTTTACAAAATAGCATTGAACGTTCTTTTGATCATTGTAAGGACGACGCACCTTACAATGCTATTTTTGTAGCATAAAACCAAACATTACTTAGGTATTTTTTTTTTAACTTAAAATAGGTTTCCGGCTAAATATGTAATTCAGATTTTAGAAAATCATATAATTTATAAATTGACAATTTTATGAAGCAAATTATTTAACGACAATGACGAACCATGAAAGAACCAGTAACACTTTGATAAAAAGAAACCTATTTGGAAAATGGGCGTTTTGAGAGATTGACGTTAATTATGGGAAGTGGACTTCTTGGGCAATGTAGATTTGTCGTGTGGTCGTTTTAGGAAAGAGGACGAAGTGGGAAATATACATTTTGTGAATTACCATTTTGGGAAGTGTCCATTTAGAACCTAAAGGCCATAGCAGTTTGAAAACCTAATTATAAGTAATTCATTGACATATTTTTGAGCGAATATTTGACTCCAGGAAATAAATTAATAACAATAGTGTAGCATATTAAAATACGGATAAAATTTTATCTTTTTTATGAATCGATAATTTTTTTTCATATTTTTAATAAATTGTGTGCGTTGTGCTCCTTCCATTTCTATGGAGTCTGTCAGTTACCGCGGTTCGTCAATAATCTACGAAATCTTTAAACTTTTACACAAACCACAAGTTTCCTTTTTACTTTATGTGATGATTAGTAATATAAGTAAGATAAGTATACTCAAGGTCAACGTTGCATCATTGATTTCAATGAAACCACAAAAAAGTAATTTTGAATGTTAATAATATAATATTATTTAGAAGAAAATAGGATTGCTCCTATTGTCTAGTTCATCATCATTATCATGTCAACCTTTTGACGCCCACTGCTGGGCATAGGGGGGGGGGGGGGGGGTCAGCCATAATCGCCATGCTTGGCCGATGCATGTTGGCGATCGCAGTAGGTGTTACGGTATTCAGAAGGACGCTGCTGCCCATCCTCTGGTCAATATCCCTCTGTCGTCTTTTACGACACCCATGGGTAGAAATGTGGGAATGAGGAATGGGGTTTATTGTCTAGTTGCCCCTTCCAAAATGTAGTTTCGTATGGAGAAGAATGAACGAGAATGTTCAAGTAGCTACTGCATCCACCTGACCTTAACTGCGGGATAGTTGGGGCGGTCATTACATTTTATTCCCACATTTGCAAGGAAATTGCGTTGCATAGAAATTATGTAAACAATATTCTCGTCTCAACGTTTGACGAAGTTATTAGTTTTGTTTACTATCGTAGAATATGCTAAAATATACTAAAGTTAAGAGAGCCTTGATGCTTTTGGCGAGGCAACTGACCTATGAAATGTTCGTGAAAAGTTGAAAGTTAGAACTATTCGGTTATTTAATAATCTTCTTCGTTGTTGCTTTCGTATTCATCCTAGTTTTATTGGCAGGGTTTGCTCGAGAAAATGGTTGCACTTATTTTCAAACAAGTTTATTTAGTTATGAAATGGCTATTATTTTGGATTTTATGTTAGTAGCATCTGCCAAGATGAATCTATTCTTTCAAAAATGACTAAGCAGATCCTAATATTCATCTGCCTAGCCTCTTCCCAAATACGTTGGGTTGGGGTCGGCGGACAGTCTAACCAGCAGCTGAAAGTGAAGTGTTTACATGGAGCGACTGCCTGCCTTAGAGCTTGTATACAAAACTGCGATGCGGCGCCGCATCGCAGAAATCTACGAGCACCCACGACGCATCACAAGAACTTGTGAATTGATTCGCATCGCGCATTTCTGCGATATTACGTCAAACTCGTTAACACCATTTTAGTCCGCTCTGAGACAGTATGTAGGCAAGATGTACACAATGTAAAAAAATTACAGAGTACGACGTAGATTTTTTTATATCACTGATTGAGGAGCGGCCTGTTCTTTGGGATACTATTGACGAGGATTATAAAAATGATTTAGTCAAACAAGAAGCTTAGAAGAACGTATATAAAAACGTATATTTCCAAATTTCGAGGAAATAAGTGTTTTTTTCCTGTATCTCCTTAGCAATAACAAAAGTGCGGTCTTCTTTTTATGATCCATCTCACGACCAAGTTTACCAAAAACCTTCAGTACGGTTGACGGTTGTCGAAGGAATGGTCACCCGAATCGTGGAAGGGAGACGCCTTGCCGCAAGAAATCGCATCGTAGCAATTCGTGCCGCAGTTTTCTGCGTTTCGAATTCGCATCGCGCCAAATCGCAGTTTTGTGTACTGGCCCTTACCTCTACAACTCAGTTAATAGGTAACACGATACCCTCTAGTAAGACTGGTTTTCAGACCTTCTGGATTCTGACTACCCATAACGACTGCCAATGATCTACGAATGGCAGTCGGGATCCAATGGCTTTACGAGTTTTCCGAGACACGGAGGGTTCTCGGTATGAAATGGATGGTCACCCATCCACGGACGGACCGCGGCAATCTCAGCTTAACCTAGACCGATCCATCCGTATGGCTTTTACTTAGCCACGTGTATCTCAATTCACTTGCGTGTGACCTTTCCCTTATTCCAAACATATCAGTTGACGGTATTGAAACAATATTTCCTCACGAAGGTTCGTTTAAATAGTGATTAGTACTTTGTAATAATCATTTGAATAAATAATAGGACCTACGATATATCGATAAAGGTATGAACATTTTAATTGACAAACAACAAAAACAAACAAATTGATTGATATTATCAATCAGCTTACTGACCCGACAGACGTTGTCCTGTCAATCGATTTTTCAATTTTCTCACTGTTTAAACCTTCCCTGGATTTCCACAAATATTTCAAGACCAAAATTAGCAAAATCGGTCCAGCCGTTCTCGAGTTTTAGCAAGACTAACGAACAACGATTCATTTTTATTATAAAGAAGATTTGTAACTAGAAAAACACGTACTTTGTTTTAATTGAATGTTAGTACAACATAAAAAAGCAAGCTAAAATGTATATATAGCATCAATTTAAAACACCGCACGAAGTACTTGGACATTTTCTCAGTTTTATTACTAGGCAACTAGGAGCACTGAGGAGGTTACATTTTTCAAAGAAAATAATGGATAATACTAGTAGGTACTTGTTGTTCAAGCCACCTCTTGTTACTCCTGGTAACCTTATCTACCGTTCTTTAGTTCAAAGTAAATGAAGAGATGGTAGCCAATAGTGTCTGTACGTGTGCAGTGTGCTCCTGTTACAATTCTTGGAACAAGGTATAATACCTTGTTAGCTTAGATAAAAGGACTGGAAAAGTTCTTTTGCTCCCATCTCACGAATTCACAAGTAATGGCTACGATGTTAACAAATAAAATGTTGGGATTAATATGAAACCTTTTATTTTAGCTTTGGACAATATTTTTTTAAGAATTTCTTCAATAATTTTAGATATTTTTTTTCGAAGTGAAAATAATTAGTATTCACCACATACATATAAAAAAGAAAAAAGTTGAGTTTGGGTTCGTTCGAGTTAATCTCCGAAACAACAAGTCCGATTTTGTAAATTCTTACGCTAATAGGCGACTACGTAGAGCTATAGACTATATTTCATTAGAAATACGAGTTAAGGTTCCGTAACAAAATTCGTGAGGGCGATGTCGCGGGCTATCATACTAAAAATTTAATTCCCTGTTTTAATCTAGTAGAGTTGAACCTGAAGTAAAGTCGTACCGTGAACACGCCATGGTATTCACAGTCATCTCCTCTCTCTTCTTCATCAACCTTAAGCGCCCACTGCTGGGCATGGTCTCCCTCGAGGGGGTTCAGCCGTAAACACCATGCTGGGACGATGCATGTTGGCGATCGCAGTAGATGTTATGGTACTCAGAAGGACGATTCACAGTATCTACATAAAAACCAATTACGACAAAAAACCTTTTTTTTTTACAAAAAAGGCAAACCGCCTTCAAAAACTAAAAAGTGATAAATAACCAGCACAGAACACACATGACGTTAGTTTCGGAAGTCGGAAGCTTTGTTCTTTGATGATTTGTATTGCCACCGACTTCGTTAGTTTTCCGCTTTTTAATACCTACATACAGTACGGTCAACGTAACTTGGCGCGTCTGAAGTTAGCCGATTAGCTGCGCAGTAGACCATTTCGTTCCTAAAAGTTCCATTGCGCAGCCAAACAGCTAACTTCAGACGCGCCAAGTTACGTTGACCGTATTGTACCGCCTTATCATTTTATCTTCAAATCTATTAAATAAGAAACGGCAACACAGTTAAAACAGAGGTTGAAAGTCCTCCAAAGTTAGAAGAAACTAAAATGTCATTTATGTATGATTTATTGGGTTTTTGTTGTTTTTTTCAAAAAGCTTTGTATTAATTTCGATAAAATTTATATGGGACCAAACCTGAGGCATACCCTATAAAAAACATACAGTCGAATTAAAAACCTCTCCCTTTTTTTAATTCGGTTGAAAATCGCAAACCAAGTAACATGAATCTGTACCAAGCAAACTATGAGCATTGAGTGAACCTGCAGGCGTTTAATTCAATATTACCGGCTGCTTCCATCAGTAGCTCGAAATTAAATCATGGCGATGCGACTCTGGCACCTGGCCAGGGGACGCCCCCATTAATATTGTGTTAGAACGACCAACTGCACTGCACCGAGGAGAGCGTGATAAGAATGCTGAATCGCCTGATTTTTTTGCCAAGTTTGTACTTAAT
The DNA here is from genome assembly GCA_947361185.1 of Charanyca ferruginea. Classification (NCBI taxonomy): domain Eukaryota; kingdom Metazoa; phylum Arthropoda; class Insecta; order Lepidoptera; family Noctuidae; genus Charanyca; species Charanyca ferruginea. The sequence continues at coordinate 3,185,652 of OX376065.1, forward strand.
TCTTAGTTCGTAATCTTTTTCTGCTGTTTCGTGTTTTTAGTTGGTATTTCCTATTTTTAACTGAGGTAGGGTTTTTATATTCAATGTTTCGGTTGTTTCTAGAGTTGTAGCTACTAAGATTATCGTATGATATTACAGAAACCTGGATAACTGGGACATTATCCTTGTCCATCCATAGACCCTGGTAAGTATTGACCCTGGTAAGTGTTCCACTTACCAGGGTCTCAGATATCCAGATATAATATCTGTCTCATTTACGGGAATAGAAGTTATTTCAGTTATAGAGGTTCAATTACTAAATAAAACGTCTTAGTTAGAAAGGTAATAAATTGACGTTATCTCAGTTACGGAGGAGGTGATACCTATAAAATTCAAAGAAAATAATTTAGCAAAAGTATTCTTTAAAATATAAATCTCAGTAAAAGAGGTAAAATACACTCGATCACACATCACATTATAGAGGTAATTATGTTGATAAAATCTAAAGATCTAAACCCAGATATAGAGGTTTGTTTTGTCCCACTAACAGAGGTAATTCAGTGCTAAAGTGTCGGGACCTCAGCATCGGTTCCAGCTATGGAGGTTTCTCACTTATACAGGTCCCACTTAACCAAGTTTTACTGTATTATGAACTTTAGATCTTAGTTGTACTTTCAAAATTGGAATCATCATCATCTGCCTAGCCTTTTACCAACAATGTTGGGGTCGGCTTCCAGTCTAAGGGCCGTTTTCCTGTCATGCGTTTTTCTCCCACGCGCAGATCTGGTCTGCATGCTTGTGATAGCACGCTCCTGGTCACACGCAGAACAAAAATTTCGTTTCCCTCGCAGTGTCGTGCGTGTCGCCAGTGACAAACCTCGTGCGTTATGACCATGCGTGCGACCCGCGTCACAAAAAAACAACACTGAAGGTGTTGTTTTGTGTGAAGAACGCCGCCCGCATCCGGCTAACACACATGCGGGCTACGCGCCCGCAGCCAATCCGAGTGCTGCCCGCATGATAGGAAAAACATGTATGAAATAATAGGATGCGGGCAGCCTGCATGCGGACCAGAACCGCGCACGGGCGAAAACATGCATGACAGGAAAAGGGCCCTAACAGGATTCAGCTGAAAACCAGTATTTTACATAGAGCGCCTACCTCCGCAACCCAGATACTGTGTAAAACGATACGCCTTGGTAAGACTGGTTGTCAATGGTTGGCTTCTGACTAACCATAACGACTGTCAAAGATCTACGAATGGCAGCAGCTGAAACCAATGGTTTTACGTGCTTTCTGAGGCACGGGGAGGTTCGGTATGAAATGGATGATAACCTATCCACGAAATGGCCGCGGCAAGCCGCTTAACCGTAACCGTTTGATCCATACGGCTTTCACTAAACCACGCAGGGCTTTCAAGGTAAACCACTTTACGTAAATCGTAGTTCGCAAGGTGTCATGATAAAACCCTTATAAGCGCTATACCTGCGTAGGATGCGACGATAATATCATTAGGGCTGAAATTAACGACGTCGCCAATCCTGTTAGTCGCGTCGCCTTTATAATTACCTATTTGTCGTTATAATTATGTAAGAGTGCCATGTACTCTGCTTCGTATTCTGAGGTAGATAGAATAAAAATAAAGGCAAATTGGCTCTATAAAGGTATAACATATATTTTGAATATTCTTATAGCATTGCGTTTGGCCGAAACTTATCTGATCTTAAGTGATGATGTGGCCTAAAGTTGGAGCACGCTTTCCTAGAAAAAACCGGTTCACTCGTGCCTTAAAGATACCCGAATTACATGTATTGTCGTGAAGCGGCTGATAAAATATAAGAAGTGGTTAAGGTATAAAATTATAAATGTATATTTACTCTAAAACGAGATATAGAAGATGAAAGTTTAATGAAGATGAGTTGTGTAGGAAGGTGAAGGTAGGTGTAGGTAGTAGATGTAGTAATGGGTGATGTAGGTAGGTCGACGATGGAGACACCTGGGATGACGACAGGAGGTGCCGACAGGCCAGGCAGGAAGGTGAAGATAGGCCAGGCACGAAGATGGGGACAGGGCGTAGATCTATTGCGTTCCAGGAAGCCAACTCCGACTTCAGCTCGGCAGACCTTGCGGGCTTCCTAGGTTACAGAAACGTTTCGTCTGGAGGAAAGAGATTGTTAAGGTTTAGCATGCAGCACTAGGATTGGGCACAGAACAACTTGTGCACCGAACAACTTGTGCACCGAACAACTTGTGCACCGAACAACTTGTGCACCGATTTCGTTCACGATGGCAGTTCAGAGTATAGAATAGCTTTTGCATTGTTTTCGGAAGTATTTATGTATATTCCACGAGTTAATTATACGCTAACAATACTTCACTACACTGTATAGCTTTGGAGAGTAAGTTACAAAAGAGCTCTGTAGAAATTTTCAGTGCAACAAATCTATCAGCTCTCACTCTCAAACCCACTGGAAAAACTGATAGTCAAACGCTTTTTCTGACACCAAGTTGTCAATCTTTTTCATCTATACCTCGGTGAACACCTAGGTGAAGTGCGCTGTAATCCATTCCTATGCTAGGGATTTACAAAGCAGACGGACGGCTGACAGCTCACTTCACCTAGGTGTTCACCGAGGGAGATTATAACAGAATAGACATACTGGTGGCAGTTCGCACAATAAATGTGGAAGCAAAGCGCTTGGTTCGAGACCGTGAACCTTCAACCGTATAGCGGTAACGCTTCGCCGTGTCTCTGCTTGTCCGATGATGGGATGGAGATAAAGTTGCGCAATTCCAAAGCACACTTTTCAAAATGTACCCGATACAAGACCAACTAATGAGCAACCTATGATTATGAGCAACTTATGATTATGACTAACTTATGATTATGAGCAACTTATGATTATGAGCAACTTATGAATATGAGTTACTTATGATTATGAGCAACTTATGATTATGAGCAACTTATTATTATGAGCAACTTATGATTATGAGCAACTTATTATTATGAGCAACATATGAGATGACCATTATTTTTCTTAGTGTGTCGATGGAAAACACAGATAATGTAGCATGTGTATTTGTGTGTGTGTGTGTATGTGGTTGTTAATGTTTGTTTGTGAGAAAGCTCTTCCTGAGAATTACCTACCTACGATCACTAACTATACCCATATGTACTAATAAAGACCCGGACAGACACTCTAGCTAGTGATTGATACTCAAATCTCTTTCTAACTTTGTGTATTGGATAGTTTAGTTATTAAATTTGGAATATTTTGTTTGGGACAACTCGCCATACGATTCTCATACCACTGTAAAAGTGTGTGAAGCCCAGTTGCCAAGCACCGCGGATTATAATAACATTGAGTCCTATAATGCGATACGTTATATATTTATAATAGTAAAACTTTTATTGAATATTTATTCAGAGGCATTGTCACATTTATGAAAATGTTGATTCTTTGACCGAAAAATAGGCCAGCTCTCTGGTCACGTGAAGAATCGACCAACCCTTGTCGATGTCCCGAAAATATTTAAATAGTCTGTCAGGCTGTCAGTGAAGGTTTCTAACTCTTGTTCACGTCTCGCCGGTACGTTTCAGCGAATGTGACTGCGGGCGCATGGCTGTGCTATCTATCGATATTCTCGAAGACATTACGCACGTCCGACTTTATTGTGAACGTGTGGATTTCAACACGTTTGCCTACGTTTTATTGGTTTATAGACTGGAAGATGGAGTAGGTAAATTAGAGGGTAATTTGAAAAATACTAAGAAGCTTTTTGAATGGTTGGGTGCTCGTCATTAGATTGGATAATGTAACCAATATTATGTAAAAACTTGATTTAAAAGAGTGTCCGTGGAGCTCGTTCTTCTCCATAGAGACCTACCTACGTTTTGGAACGAGCAACTAGCTTCAACTTTTCTGACTAACTGACCGACTCCTTGACAATTCAAAAGTGCCTGTAAATGGTTTAATTGAAATAAATGCTTTGATTTTGACTTTGACTTGGTCTCCAAAGCTTTTTCGCAAATACGCCACAGGTATCAAATCAAGGTTTTTTTTACGTCCTATCTACCTATTAGATTGTCAAAAAAGTTTTCAAGTGGGAAGATCAAATCGGTTTTTGTTACCGTAAAATGATCAATACCTACTTTTTGTCCAAAAAGCAGCACAGACGTACTAGTGGATTTTGTAAAAATTAGGAAAATATAACAATTCCTTATCAAACTTTGTCCGCCTCATTATGGCAACAACATGATTTTATTTTGGATCAGACTCTATATCACACGTGTTCTACACGTGCAGCCTGTGGACTAATTATACCCAGCGGGCCATCAGCGCCCTACGAGTGCAATATAATAGTGGTTTCAGGATGCTGTTGGGGTTGCCCCGTTTCTGCAGTGCATCTGCTATGTTCGCGCACAGTCACGTTGATGGCTTCCATGCCATCATTAGACAGAAATCTGCCTCATTGCTCTGCAGAGTACGGGCGAGCCCCAACTCCATCCTGAAAATCATAGCTGGGAGATGCGACTCTTTGATAATGCATAGCATTATTAAGAGATGTATAACTAATAATAATCTTGTCGCAAAGTTATAATATTAAGCTTTACTAACATAGTCGTAAGATTTCTGTTTACTAACCCACTATGGATGTTACTGGTCCGAAATAAAGGTTATTTTATTTTATTTTTATTTTATATTAACCTTTCGAATGTCTTATGTTACACAGTCCGACATAAGCAGCGGAGGTTTTTTGACCTTCAACACTTTCGCCCGACACTCGTTGAGTTAATACTCTTGGTAAATATTGCTCATAGTTTTCGATCAGCACCTTTCTGTTCGTAACGTACAACATAAAAGGCGTAGTGCAATTTGTATCAGTGTGCGGGAATTTAAGGGATTTCCTGGATGAATAATTACAGGAAAATTCAGTGCTCGAAAATAATTGATATTTGGGTGATAACGATACGGGTTAAACAAGTGAGTGACGTGCCTACAGAGACACATTACAATGAGTGATACTTAATAGTTAATTAGATGAGTTGATACTGGGAGTTGATCAGGCGCTCCAACAATTAACATGATGTATCCTTATGCTACAACATGTTCTTCGTCTACTAATGATTCTTTTACAGTGCAAGATAACGATTTAGGGCATAAAATTACCATTTTTTATAATTGCACTTTCATTAAGTATCTTAAAATGTTGCTACAGTTTAAATATAAAGAGCTTCATATAATGTAGAAGCTTAATGTATTCAACTAATAATACCTAATATACAGTAAAGATTAAATATTCATAGTGTGTCTAGACTAAACAATAATTAGTTTTAGTTTTTAGCCGCCAGAGTTCATGCTTCATCATTAAGTTAAATTCAGTTTTAGCCGAATTTCTAGTTTAACGCTAACACCACCGCTAACCAAAGGGGAATGCCGATTTTAGGCCCAAGACTGCCCACGAAATTCGTTTTATTGAAAAAACTTATAAAAATTTTACGTAATTAACTCTGCTATTCACGACGCAATACAAGTTGGAAACATTAAAAAATAAATAAAAGTAACTATTATGTTAAAAAGTTAATTAGGTAGTTAAGCTCACGTCTATTAAACGCCTTATTCACCATCCTTCTTGCTGTACGTCCCACCAAGGTCGCCATGCAAAAGTACCGTCAACAATGATCTCTCAGATTATGTTAGGGATCATAATCTCAATAGAGCTAGGGCAGATTTTCACAATATAAATGTAGACAGGGAAAATATAAGGGACTTCCCAAGATTGACCTACAGCGAGCTAATATTGATTGCCTGAGGGATATATCAGCTGAAACAAGCCCGCTCTTACTATGGAGAGCACATCCGATTTAATGGATCGTACTTTATCGAAATATCCAGACTCTAGAAATAGAACTATGGAAGAACTCATATTCGGGTCCAATTGTTATTTAATTAGAGCAAGAATTGCAAGTCGGCAATCAGTCGCAAAACATACTTCGTGTATATTTTAATCAGTAATACCGAAACAGGTCGTGAGGCGATAAAGCAGTATTGCTGTAATTGTATTGTTGGCCGTCGTACTGTTGGATGCTGTGCCCATGTCATGACAGTGATATGGTATTTGGGATGGGCACGGCATCAATCTAATATTTTTCCTCCTGCTCAATTTTTGGACGATGTATTAATAGTGTATGATGATTGATGATCTGATACATTGGATGAATAAAATGTTGACTAGTAATATGATGTTTTATTTTCAACCATCTAAAATCTCAAATACTATTTAAGCTATAATAATTATGTTATGTAGGAAGAGTTTGCAATAACTTTTTAACACTTATGTACGGCACATTAAAAAATAAAAAACCTTATAATTTGGAAACTCTGACTTTTTTCAATGAGTTTCTTTTGCCAATAAATTATTTGTGGTGTATACTAATATTAGCATTCGGTCTTACATGTGGGCACTCAGGGCCTAAGTCACTATGGCGGCCTGGCATTCCCCTTTGTTTAGAGAGTGGACATAACATACCCGTATAATTTAGGTATAGTTCATGTGTACAGCAACTTTTAACCTGAAGTAGTTTCACCATGCAACGACCCTTTTATGCTAAACACGGAGGACACAAAATTGACAAAGTTTTCATGCAGAACTGACTTTTAATTTTCATCATCTGCCTAGGTTTTTCCCAACTATATTGGGGTCGGCTCCAGTCTTTGGAAACAGGTGAAGATCAGTGTTTTACATTGAGCGTCTGTCTCCCACAACCCAGTCACTGGGTAACACGATACTCCTAGGTAAGATTGGTTGTCAGACTTTCTGGCTTCTGACTGCCCGTACAGATTGTTAAAGATCTAAAGGCCCTTTTACGCCGGGGCAACACTGTGCGGCGTTGCGGCATGCCACAAGGCCGCATGCCACAAGGCCGCATGCTATAATAATTAAAAATGTCGCACATTGTAGCAAGAATCGTGCGGCAAAGCCACACCTGGCGTTATGTGGCAGCTTGTATCCGAAGACAATGGATTCCATGCGACATTTTTGGTGCTTCAAAATAGTTTCTGGTTATGTTTTGTTTGTATTTGTTTCGGAAAGAAAAGACTTTGGCGAAATTACACCAAGAAATTGAATTGAAGTAAAGGTAAAAAAATTATGAATGATTTTGGCGATTGTAGCATGCAACAAGAAGACGCATGCCTCAATTTGTAGTATGCCGCACTGTAGCACGATGTTGCTCTGGCGTAAAAGAGCCTTAAGAATGACAGCCAGGACCAACGGCTTTATGTGCTTTCCGAGGCACGGAGAGGTCTTTGTGTGAACTGGATGGTCACCCATCCATGGATGTACCGCAGCAAACGTCGCTTAACCATGACCGTTCAATGCGTACGATGCCTCACTTTATGTCAAAGTGACAGTGACAGTACGAGACTTAACGGCATCTTAAAATTTAGTAGCGTTTGAGTTTTTTTTTAATCGAATAGGCTTGCGTTTGTCCGCAATTCACCTGATCTTAAGTGATAATACGGCCTAAGTTGGAACACGCTTGCCTAGGATGAACCGGTTCACTCGTGCCTTGAAGATACCCAAATTATACTTATCAGGAAACAGAGTATTTAGCCATTAGCCACGAATCCTGTGCTTTATGACTCAAATATCTTGAAAGAGCCACCTAAAACAAACGGGTCATAAGATCATCATCATCATCATCATGGCAACCTATAGATGCCCACTGCTGGGCATAGATCTCCCCCAAGGGGGGTTCAGCCGTAATCGCCCTGCTTGACCGATGCATGTTGGCGATGGCAATACATTTTATGGTACTCAGAAAGACGCTGCTGCCCATCCTCTGGTCAAAACCCCTTTGTCGCTTTTTACGACACCCAAGGGTAGAAATGGGGGTGGTGGTTAAGATAAAAATCATAACAGAAATATTATAATGACGGCCATTAAATTGAATATAACTTCGATGTCTGATATTCAATGCGCTATTATGACCGAGTTGGAGGTTGAAAATAGGTCAGAGGATTGTATGATCTATGCTTTAAATTATTGGCTCAGTAATACTTTAATGGTCACTGCAGAACTTTATCTTCGCAGTAGGCTAAGCAGAAAAAAGTCAAGAGATTTTTTTTTAAATAAAATATATTTAAAACTCTGAGCTTCTCTAGGAGGCCAGCAGTTAAGGACCACGTTTCTGTGCCATCTGTCATCACTGGCAACACATACTGGTTTTAAACCCCTAATGCCGAGGGTTTAAAACCAGTGTGTGTTGCCAGTTGCACTGTGAAATTTTGGACGAAAAGATATCTCGTAGTTTCCCGAACGCTGCCCATCCGAGATTCCTCGGGCGATCTCTTTGTCAAAGTTGGACCTACCTAGCTGGACAGCTTATCCAAGGTGAATAGTGTTCTTCAACTTCGAGAGTATCGAATATGAAAATTTAAGAACACAAGAAATCTCTTACCAGACCTGTGGAAAATGCATGATAATCTTCAATCAGCGCAACAAAATATATTCTTGAATCATAGCTAACAATACTCTCGATCGAGCCCCTTTAAACCTTTCAAACAAAAAAATACAAATTAACTAAATTCGATTGGTTCAGCCATTTGAGAGCTACGATGCAACAGGTAGACATACATATAGACACGGCAAACTTCCAACATCCCTCTATTTTCGTCGAGGGTTAAAAGTTGAAAAACTAAAATAGCTCATCAATTCTTAGACATAGTTATCAAGTCCAGCTTCATCGTCATTGTTAATAATATCAGGTAGGTACATGATTGAGACATCCAAAATGTTTATAACGACCCTCTACAGTTATTTTAATGTAGGTTGGTTACTTGTGTACAAAGGTATGCCTATTAAGTCTTATGTGGCCATCATTATAACTTCTCTATGAGACAAGTGGGAATTAACCCCGTCTGATGTAACACTAACTTGGAAACAAACGTTGATGTAGAAAATTATAAGTTAAATTTTGTACACCTTTCAAATTAGGATTGTTAGATATTGTGTTGCTTTCGTATTGTGGCTTATTTTTATGGAACAAGCCTACAAGTCTATTCCTAATTACTGCAACTCTTGAAAGCCAAGCTTGGAAGTTGATCACCAGAAAAGCGCTGAAGCGATGAAGCTCGATGAGTCCCGGAGAAACGATTCAGTTGTCTTGGATCGCGCATCAAAATGAATTAGAAAAGAAAAGCGAACTAAGAACAGCATAACTTCTACCTTCCTCCATATTAAGCAGGAGACAGAACCACAAAGTACCTACGTAAGCCTGCGACGGTGCGCCTGAGCAGAGACCCCTCAGAACAAACCGCCATTTTTCGCACACACACATTAACATTACGTTTAAAGGCAATCTCAAGCAGTTTCAAGCAGACTTCAGTCTTGACTGTCACGTGTTGTCTAAATGAATAAATAAGAGACATTGACATATCATGAGGACAGAAAAAAAATTGTTATAAAGAAAATTGCAAAGAGTTCCAACCAGTGTCAATAAAATTTCATATTGTTACAAATCAAACCCATAGAGTCAATACAGTAGCAAGTTTAGGTAATTATTTTTCAAGGTAGCGGGAGTGGTCCGTTTGTAACCTTTATATTTTGTGACAGAACTGTGTGTTGTGGCTTAAATGCAAAATTCTTTTTAATCAGAAGAGAAATAGAGACCACCAACAGAAATCAAATACTAAAGTTTTATTTTACCCTCCTCCTACTCCAATCTCCACCATTTTCCGCGTACCCATAAACAAGTACGTAATTAACTCTACCCAGAATTGGCGAACCCAAACGAAGTCGCTGGACACGAGTTAATATCTCAGAATACATTATGAGTGCCGGTTCAAAGTCCCAATTAGCTGCCTATCCCCGACGTCGGCGCTGGTCCACCGCAAAACTCGGCTTATCCGAACTACGGTTTACGTTGCCGCCACATTTAAGCCATGTTGCCTCAGATAGAACGTCATTTTCCGGTGATTCTGTTTGCAGTGCTTAAGGATTATAATTATAATATAATTAATAGTGTACAATTTGCAGTTTTGCTGAACCATCAAGAGTCCAATTTTATTTAATTAGTGATATTGGTACAATACTTCTAAGCTCATAAGCCCTTTAGGTATTCAAAAACTCGTCCGCATCATTGTTATTGGGACAAGTGCCCAAAAAGCAGGCAGCATTGCCCTATCCATTTCGTCTTTGTTTTTATAAAATTAATATAAAAAGAATCATCCAATTTGGTTGAGAAATATAATATAATAATATATAATATAATATAATATGTGGGGACATTTTACACACGACCATCTGACCCCAAACTAGGGAGGGAGACCCTGTTCTATGGGTGTCAGACAGCTGATATACATACACAAATATATTTTAAATACATACATATATAGATAAACAACACCCAGACACAAGGCAAACACAAGTGCTCATCACACAAATATTTACCCTGGGCGGGAATCGAACCCGCAACACGCTGCGCAGCAGTCGATCGCTCAGCCACTACGCCAACCGTGTCGTCAGAAATGTCGGAGAAACGTGGTAACAAACAGAGAAAAAAGTCGAAATGAGAACTTACTGATACTGAACCCGATGACACGGTTGGCGCATTGGTTGAGCGATTGGCTTCTGTGCTGCGTGTCACGAGTTCGTTTCCCATACGGAATAAATATTCGTAGCCTACAGATGCAGGTTTGGCTGTTTGTGTATGTGAGTTTATATGTTTGTAAACCCACCCACGATACAAGAGAAAATCCTAGTGTGGGTAACGTTTATTATAAAAACAGACTTCGAAAAAAGATACTCAGTTTAATAAATTAGTAAAGTTTTCTCGTATTACAGAACTTAGACCTTCAAACAATTTTTAATTAGACGGTTAGTTATTTTAAAGTAGACAATATAAAGTAGAAGGTTCTAACTACTCTCGTGAAAAATTTACCTGCTCTTAAATAAGATACCTAACGAACTGTTGATTGAGTTAGTTACCTAATATAAAGAGCACTTGCCAATTCAGACCAGATTTTTAAGATGCTTTTAGTTTGCACTTAGTACAAGAGAAATGGAAGGATTTTACACTAAACAAATTATACTTACAAGAAAATTGAGTCAAATCAAATAAGTTTATTTTTGCACACAATTTCGTAACACCCTCACGGTCAGTGTATGCGTTACGAAATTGTATGGATATCTGTTGTGTCCTGTCTGTCACAATAAGTGATACTTATACAAATATTAATATGGTTGTCCAGCAGTGCCTCCTCCGAATCCTATCTCATTTCCGATTTCACGTACCTGAAGTGAAAAGTATTTGGTATTCGCTAAAATAGTAACGTAATAATAGTTCGCTTCACCTATGTTGCTACTCGATGGCGCTAGCGTAGTTATTATCGAGTTACAGAATACCTAAAACAGTTTTCACCGCAGAATCAGAAGTGAGAACTGTATGTCTACTGTTACAATGTCCCTCGGTGAACCCCTAGGTAAAGTGAGCTGTCATCAGTCCGTCTGCTTTGTCAATCCCTAGCACGGGACTGATGACAGCTCACTTCACCTATGTGCAAAATAGCCAAATCTCTTTATATTAAAAATAAAATAAAATTAGCTGATGACAAAATAAAAACTACTTGGCAAATAATAAATAATGAAACAGGTAGGAAAAAGCAGCGTAGTACTGAATTTAATTTAGAGACTGCACATGGTCCCATAAATTCAGATATAGAAGTAGCTCAAGAATTTGAAACTTTTTGGCAACATTCCCATTAGAACCACTGAAGCCTTAAATTCCTCTCCCGCTCTCTCTGCTGCCTTACTTAGGAAGAATGTTAAGAAATGCCCTTTGGAGTTTAGGTTTCAACATACAAACCCCCAGGCTGTTATAAAAGCCTTTAAAGATCTTAAAATTAAATCAACAGAAGATCTTTGGGGAATGTCTGTAAAAGTCTGTAAATCTATTATCGAAACGATTGCGCCCTATTTAGCTCTCATATTTAACATCAGTGTAAACCAAGGAGTCTTTCCGGATCTGATGAAACACAGTAAAGTAGTACCATTGTTCAAATCCGGTGATAGTAAAGACCCCAACAATTATAGGCCTGAGTCGAATCTACCAGTTCTCAGTAAGGTGTTTGAAAAGTTAATGCTCAATCAAATGTTACATCACTTTAATAAAAATTCCATCTTTCATGAGCAACAATACGGTTTCACCAAAGGGCGTTGTACAACTGACGCCGGTGTCACCCTAATAAAGAACATTTTTAGCGCTTTGGAGGAATCACAAGATGCCATTGGAATCTTTTGCGACCACTCAAAGGCGTTCGATTGCGTTGACCACGAGACACTATTGCTGAAACTGGAGCACTACGGGATTAGTGGAGTATCTCTTGATTTACTAAGGTCATACCTGAGGGATAGACAGGCAAAAGTTCAGGTTAACGGTGTGAACTCATTGGGGTCTAAAATGACTATGGGCGTTCCTCAAGGCTCAATATTAGGTCCATTTCTATTCTTAGTTTATATAAATGATTTACCCCAATTACTTCAAAATCAACCGAAGATGGTGTTATTTGCCGATGACACTTCATTGATTTTTAAAGTAGACAGACGGTAACAACATCTTGATAACGTAAATGACGCTATTCTTCAGGTTCAAAATTGGTTTACGGTAAACAATTTGGTACTTAATGAAAAAAAACCAAATGTATTCGATTCATTTTACCAAATGTTAGGAATAGCAATTGTGACATCATTCTAAATGGAGAGAAACTGGAATTTAATAGTCAAACGGTTTTCCTAGGAATCACGCTAGACGAGAAATTACAATGGGGACCTCACATAACATCTATTGCGGGGCGACTACGCTCCGCGGCTTATGCTGTTAGAAAGATAAGACAGTTGACAGATGTAGAAACTGCGCGTATGCTCTACTTTAGCTACTTTCACAGCATTATGTCGTATGGTATTTTAATGTGGGGTTGGGCTGCCGACATTGAATCCATTTTTATCTTATAAAAAGAGCTGTTAGAGCCATTTATAATCTACGTCGCCGCGATTCTCTTAGGGAACTATTTAAAAATATTAATATAATGACAGTGCCTTGCCAATTTATCTATGAAAATATTATGTACGTAAGAAAAAACCTACATTTATTTAATAAAGTTAGTGATAGACATAATATTAACTAGAAACAAAGACAAAATAGCTCAACCATAGTTTAGATTGTCCAAAGTTCATAAATCTTTTATGGGGTTCTGTGTTAAGTGTTATAACAAAATTCCCAGTGATATATTGCAACTAAATGAAAGAAAATTTAAAACATATATTAAAAGTACACTTTGTAAACAAGCATATTACAGTTTAGAGGATTATATTCATGATAAGAATGCTTGGAAACATGCTGGTCCGGGCTCCATAGGACAATCTACAGTATAGACAAAATTAAACTGATTGCTAATTAAAACTACTTAATTTATACTTAGTATTTAAATTATATTTAATTCTTGCTTTGGTTCACACACTGGTTCATAGGTTCATAGTTTGTTGAAATGTATGGAGTGGTTGTCTACTTTTACAATAATTGTAAATAATAATATGTGAACACTATGTATCTATGTATACAACTTAGCTGTCATTCTTTATCTTGTAATACTTTGTACATACTTCAATATAGTGTTTTTATGCAAGGTCCATCTTATTCACGTATAGTTATATAACTGTAAATGCAAAATATTGAACACATTTATTTTTAAAAGGGTAAGTATGGAGTTTCTTGCCCATTCTTCTCCATACGAAACTACCTTTTGGAATGGGCAACTAGAATCAACTTTATATTTTTTTTATTATGACGTTCAAAAGTGCCTTTTCAATGGTCTAATTGAAATAAATGATTTGACTTTGACTTTGTGTTCACCGAGGGAGATTGGGTAAACCCCTTGGTGAAGTGAGCTGTCATCAGACCGTCTGCTTTGTCAATCCCTAGCACGGGACTGATGACAGCCCATTTCACCTAGGTGTTCACCGAGGGAGATTGTAACAGAATAGCACTGCTGGAGTGAGTTCTTACAGGATAACAAAACTGTACGCAAAAAACGCGCTGAGACGTGGAGTTGCGGACACCAGCCCGTCATACTACTACTACTACTAGTATGGTAGTCGATCAATCTTTAGAGAGGTTATCAATTCGAATGTTTATATATATATTTTTTTTTTATGTATGTTCGGGCATAACTCTGTCATATATAGACGGATTTGCAAAATTCTTTTTTTGTTCGAAAGGGATTTATTCTGAAATGGTCCCATATAAATTTTACCAAAATTTACATAGCCCTTTTTGAGAAAATCAACTAATTCCCAAAAAAAATAGTTTAGTTTCTTCAATCTTTGGAGGATTTTCAATTTGGATTTTCATTTTTCGTAATGGACTTGGATGTTAAAGCAAAAAAAAGAAAACCGCCTTCAAAAACTAAAAGGTGATAAATAACTTTAGTATAGTAAGTAACTTTAATAACGTAAGTCGGTGGCAATACAAAACAACAAACACAAAGCCACCGCCACCGACTTACGAAAGTAAAGCAATGTGTGTTCTGTGCTAAAGTTATTTATCACTTTTTAGTTTCTGAAGGCGGTTTACTTTTTTTTTGAAAAAACTTTTTTATGCCGCTATATCATTATTGACACTTTAAAATCTAAATTTCTATTTGTAAACTTAGAAAGTGCCATTGGTACTTGCGCATACCTGGTTGCGAACCCAGAACTTCGTGCGTGAAAGGTGGGTGCTTTGGCCAATGGGTCATCACGGTATTCGCATTTATTCATTAACATTATACTACCTATACCTACTACCTAATTATACATAACAAGACTTTTTCATTCTAAATACCTAAACACTTTAAACGAATACCTACTTATTTAAAATATTTACAATTTTTTAATTAACCATAAGTTTCAGGTAATTGTACTAACTGTAACTTTAGATTTACTTATTATCTATGTTATTAGGGAAATAATTTCATGTAATATTCTGTGTGTTATTAATTCTGTTTAATATCATCTTCTGACCACGCAGTCTACACTTAAGACATAAATCTCCAAGCAACACAATAGAACGGTAGAATTTAATAGGTACCTCATCACTTATGCCTCATAGAGCGTCTTGACCTTTGTCTAGAGTTAAACCGACTTATCAAATAGGCTGTGTAATACGCTAAAGTGTTTCATGTATGTACATGACTCACATGTGTGCTTCTAGTCTGTCTCATCCCAAATTGTTAGTTATAACCGTACCCTTACACCAAAAAGCCACACTATTAATAGATTAATGCTTACCGAGTGAGAAACTGAGCTGTTTTAGCCGGGTTTAATAAAGGGTGTTAAAGACACCAAACGAAGACGAAAATAACGTGTTGCCATCTTTACGATACTTTATTTTGTACTTGGAAACATTCTGATTATGGAGATAGTAAAGATGTCAATGTCAATGATCAATTATGGTAGTTTATTTTTTTTTATAATACGCGTACATCTTTCAGTTTCAGTCTACTCATGTATTACTATTAATTTATAAACAACTTTTTACTTTGTACGCCATATTCTATGGCAAAACATGTAGGCCTAGTTATTTCCCAACATCTTACACTTTAGACCTGTGAATAATAATAATAATAATAATAATAAAAATCTTTATTTATACCATAACCTTTAACATTGCTTAAATACTAGGTCACATGAGTTTCAGTGGATTAAAGGTCTTACAAATAGAGTAAACCCTGACTCCCAAACTAGGAGATCCTGTGACTTAGGAGTCAGTGTTCTGCTGTCACTATGTCACCAAAAAACCTTTTACTAAAAAGTGTGTTATATTGACACTTAAAATATTAGCAAAACAATATACTAGGTTTGAGTGTACAATAAAAATGATTATAAAAAAAATAGGTACTCATCATAATCATCATGTCAACCCCACGCCCACTGCTGGGCATAGATTTCTCCTAAGGGGGATTCAGACTTAATCGTCATGCTTGGCCGATGCATGTTGGCTTAGCGCTCGTTTTCGGTGTTATGGTACTCAGAATGACATTGCTGCCTTTCCTCTGGTCAATACGAGTATCCCTCTGGTCAATACGAGTATCCCTCTGTCGCCTTCTACGACACCCACGGTTAGAAATGAGGTGGTGCTATTAGCGGCCGGCACCACACGGTTTGTTTATCTTCTGTTCTAAGTAAACTTAAAATAACTGCTTGATCCCTGAACTGTTGTATACCCAAACATATTTCTCAGATCAAAAATTTAATGAAAGTCGTTTCCTAGCAAATTATTTTTGCTTAATGTAGGTAAGTTACTTTGTTCGGCAATATGCGTAGCTACCGGCTATAACTCCATATAGCGGGTCGTCGCAAGAAAAGTGAAAATAAACACCAACATTAAAAAAAAAACGTAGCCCCTAGGAGTTTCTCCTGTAACGTGGGTGCGTTTACAAAAGTCGCATGCGGGAATCGAACCCTCGACACGCGGTGCAGCAGCCAATCGTTTAACCACTGCGCCAACCGCCATACTAAATCTATATCTATATACTTATATAATACTAGCGGGCCTGGCAGACGTTGTCCTGCAACCCGACTATAGCGCCACCTGCCGGGTCCAATTGTGAATCTAAACCATTCTCGAATCCACTGGAACACACACTAACAAATTCATCAAAATCGATCCAGCCGTTTAGGAGGAGTTCACTTTCATACACACGCACAGAAGATTTTTATATATAAGATTATAAAGCTAAAGAGTTTCTTTGTTTGTTTGGTTGAACGTGCTAGCCTCAGGATCTACTGGTTTGAATTGAAAAAATATTTTTGTGTTGGATAGTCCATTTATCGAGAAAGACTAAAGACCCATACGAAGGCGGGTCGGGTCCCTAGTTCCATAATAAAGAACTGTCTTTCATGGTCGGTCGCAGAGATTCAAATCGAGAGAATAATATATCTGAAACATAATAGCGTATACTACATTTCCTAGCATTTCCTTTGACCCCGTTTAATTAACAAAACTCTTCATTAGCCACGTACAGAACAGATAGGCGCCGATACTGAGGTTAAGTGCCCAATATTAATTAGTACAACCGTTTGTTACCCTTTGTTGATATGTTAGGAGGAGTTTCGGGACAGAATAATTGGAGTACGGTGAAAGCCTCAACGTGTAACTAGATGAACTAGTGGCACCTGTCATCACATCGTCTAGATATACCTACCTACGTATAGTAACTTTATTGTGTGTTTCAACAAAATGCGTTGTTAACATACATTCCAATACTTACAGACTAGAATGGATATTTATTGTTTTTTCTTTTTTTCCATCTATGTATAATCTTGTCTAGCCGAAACATACGTCACTACATATTATAAAACAACGCCAACGTCCCCCACAGCGTCTGTCTGTGTTTGTTTGTTTGCGATAAACTTAAAAACTACTGAACGGATTATCACGCAGTTGAGCGATTCATGAGAAAGGTTTAGGTATTTAGAGGTATGAGGAACAGAGTGTAAAGTTCCTCATCCTCCATTGAAAAGGGAGGATCACAGATATAGATAGACCTAGATATCGCCATAGGTGGTGTGATTTGTATAAATCGGCTAAAATATGACGATGATAGTTGAAATAGCGGAAAATGTCATGGCGACTGGGAGCTAATGTAGATTGTTATGTTCTGCTTACCGTGCGAAGCCGGGGTGGGTTATTACTTTTCTATAATTTTCTATAATTTACAAAAAGTATTTATCCCATTAACCAAGGAACGGACGGACGGCTATAGAACGGAGTATTCTGGGTATAAAACTGCAAGACCGGGTTAGGAATACCACCATCCGTTCCATTACAAAAATAACTGACGTCACTCGGAAAGCTGTCATGCTGAAATGGAATTGGGCTGGACACATCTGCCGCATGTCAGACGATCATTGGGCCAAACGCACAACCCAGTGGGTTCCTTTACATGGCAAGCGACATCACGGCAGGCCAAGGCGGAGATGGCGGGATGATCTAGACTCCTTCGGAAAAGACTGGCCCCAATTAGCCCTTAACAGAGAGAGTTGGAAGGAGAGTGGAGAGGCCTTGGCCCAGCAGTGGGAAAATCCAGGCTGAAATAATAATATATAAACAAGGATATTAGTAACTATTCTCAGCAACATCAAAGCCCCAAAGAGCGCAAAGCCATAAGACAAAATGGAAATAATTCTAGTACCAAAAAGTATTCAAATCTTATTTTTGACGTCGTTGTACTTGGCAACATTTCATAAATATAAAATATCTTACTAGTCATGTTACTTTTTCTTATAGCTAGAACGGTGCCAACTCAAAGTTTGAGTTCTGTAATTTCAGATAGTGTTGAGCTTCCGTGGCGAGAAATATGTTTTACCAATATTTTGGAATTCATTCTATGAATTTATTGAGGTTATTTGATAACCTCATTCAGACATTCAAATCTGTGCAATTTTTCGTTTTTTGTTCACGTACACAATGGTCTTTGTTGGTTATTTATACCCGGATTTTGCCTGCTACACAAAAGGGATTGTTTTTTTAATTGAGAATATTAAAACATGTTTAATAACTTTGAGCGAATGTTTAATAATTAACGACATCGCGGCAGGCCCAGGTGGAGATGGCGGGATGATCTAGACTCCTTCTAAAAAGACTGGCCCCAAATAGCCCTTAACAGAGAGAGTTGGAAGGAGAGTGGAGAGGCCTTTGTCCAGCAGTGGGAAAATCCAGGCTGAAATAATAATAATAAGTAACTTTGAACTTGGAGCCGTGTGATGCCGGCCGCTAATAGCACCACCCCATTTCCGACTGTGGGTGTCGTAGAAGGCAACAGAGGGATATTGACCGGAGGATAGGCAGCAGCGTCTTTCTGAGTACCATAACACCTTCTGCGATCGCCAATATGCATCGGCCAAGCATGGTGATTACGGCTGAACCCAGCCTTGGAGGAGACCTATGCCCAGCAGTAGGCGTCTTAAAGTTGACATGATGAATTATTCTATGAAACATAGAGACCTATGCCCTGCAGTTGTGGGCGTCTAAAGGTTGACATTATGAATTATTCTATGAAACATCTCCGCCGTATTAGAAAACGGCGTAACAGATTTTTTATTTTCATATCAAATGTATTGTTTAATTATAGAATAATATTTTATTTAAAAATAAAATTCGCTTCGAGCAATCGTGGTGCTTGTGCTTTATCTATATGAAAAGAGGTCTTTGCCCTGCTGTGGGACAATAATATGCTGGTATTATTATTATTTATTTAAAAAATCTGAATTCTGAAATAAATCATAATTTCATGCATATTTTCTATACAAAATAGTTCCGATATTTTACATCTACCTGGCATTTTAGTTGGCTCAATTTTTACTACGTTAAATACAAAACACTAATCTAAACAATCAGCATAGAGTCCGGATTAAAAAAATGAAGTTTTGGTCGGTAGTTACATCATGGTAATTACTAAAACTTTGTGAAAAAGGTGATTCGAATCAAACCTATTTTTGGGAGGATAGCTTGTTTTAATGGAACCAGACAGGCGATCTTGTAAGACTGAGTTTAATATTAGGTTAGCATTTTATATACGTATTCGCAATATTCTTAAATCATATAAGTCTATTATTATTACAAAAAACCAGTGAAACTCGCATTTGCTCCAGTACGCGTAAAATCAAACCGATCCATAGAATAAATATGTCTAATTTGCGTACAAGTTACCATATTATCTGATCCCGAGTCTTCACTATTTTGTAAGCGCCCGCATTGAACCGCCCACTCGCCTAATCTAACTTTGCCAAGTTCCATTCTGAAGTCAAAATAGAAAAGGATATTCCCACATCTGATACCCGAATGTTTTAGCGTCATGATTAATGAGATACGGGTTCTGGAATGCTTATTTTGTTATTTTCGGTTTTTCTCAATACAGCACTATGAAAAATCGTTCTGTCAAACCTGAACAGCGTTTCATGTCCTTAAATTAATATAAATTATCTTTTCTTTCCAGGTAAACAGAAGCCAGACTGATATGATTCGAGCATGGAGCGCATACTTGACATTCATTCTCGTCCTCGCACAGGCTGGAAGCGATTGGCTCATCTGCGCAACAGAATGTCACTGCAAATGGTCCTCAGGAAAGAAAACGGCTTCATGTGTTTCAGCAAGCTTAAAACAACTCCCAAACCTAGCTGCAGACATTCAAGTCTTAGACCTACACGGAAATCCTTTAAAGAAGTTAGAAGAAGACGCCTTTGTGAACATAGGACTGTTAAATCTTCAACGCTTGAACCTGAGTTTGACAAGTTTGCAATCATTACATGCAAATGCGTTCCGAGATTTGCGAATATTGATAGAACTGGATCTGTCCCAAAATCAACTCCTGCAACTATCACCTGACACATTCAAAGGCGCAGAACGTTTAAGGTTGTTGATCCTTAACGACAATCCTTTGAGCGTTTTAGTTGCGGAGCAATTTCCTCCGTTGAAACATCTGAAAAAACTAGAAATATCACGGTGTAAACTTCAAACAGTGCATCCGTTTTCATTTGTTAATCTTCAAGCGCTAGAAACCGTCAATATACATCAAAATCTTTTATCATATCTCCATCAAGACACCTTCAATCTCCCGGTACTAAAAACTTTAACACTATCAGACAATCCTTGGTACTGTGATTGCCGATTACGAGAATTCCACGACTGGTTTCTTAATAGTAATTTAGGAAATGAAGAGGTATTTTGCGGGGGGCCAGAAAAGAAAGCAGACATGTCATGGAGAGTTTTAAAAAGAGATGATTTTGTTTGCCCACCTTCTGCAACATCGTCACCCACAGTTATAAGAACAGAGGCTGGAGCTGAAATATCCTTCGGCTGTTTTGTCAGAGGCGATCCAAAGCCTACGGTGTCGTGGTCGTATCATCATATAGAAATAAACAACAATACGGACAAACACAGTGATATTATGATCAATAAGTACCACTTAGACAATTTTGATGAATATAACGATGATTTCTTAAATAAAAGTGCGCAGTGGGTCAATTTAACTATTACCAATGTGACTAGTGACTTGTCGGGAGAGTGGAAATGTAGTGCTAAAAGTCCTGTAGGAGAGGCAAATGCTTATCTTACTTTATTTCTGCCTAAAGCTAGAACAGCGACGGCACGGGTTGCACCTGACTACTCAACGTTTTTTTTAATAGGTGGTTCACTGCTGGCTATGACCTCCGCAGGGGTTATATCAGCTTGCGTTTGCTGGAAAACCAAACGTCGAAGAGTGCCACCGAGTAGAAGTTTCACTGACCAAGAAAAGAAACTATTAGATACTTCTTTAGCAGTCAGTTGTGACAGAACAAGTGGAGACTTGGGCTCTGCCTACGGCTTCGAAATGCTAGACAGATCCATTTCTATGGAGTCTGATGATGCAAGATGCTTAGAACCTGTGCAAATTACTATAGAAGGCCCGCCTGGCTCTTTTCCTCCACCTCCTGCAGAATTTGCTTTACCTGCTCCGTATGGTAATATCTTTATTTCTGTTCAAGTGGCTGGACATGGTGATGAGTACCCAGACCTCTTGGGAGGTGGTGCTACACTACCAAGAAGAAGTAGAACGTGTTTTCTAAAATCCGCTTATGACAATATGGGTCCCAGAATCACAGCTGCTGGTAGTTCAACCTGGTCACTTCCAGGTGCTAATGCTGATAAAAATGTAGATAAAGAACCTCTGACTGTTCCTCTATCAACCTTTTCTACTGAATTTACAGCTTTGTAATTCTTATGTGATTTTTACGAGTGACAGCAATTAGAATAACAAAATGTTTTTCCGGAAGAATTTAAATCTTTGTCAAATTCCACATTTTTTTGTTACCTTTCAGTATTATTAAGATTATTTTATAAAGTTCTACGCGCATCCAATTTTCAACAATATTGTGTGTACCAGTTTTTAATTAGGCGTGTTAAGTTTAATTAGGTAATATTTTTATTATGACCATAGTTTAAACATACCAATTTTATGATAACTAAACAAAATAATGGTTTATTTCTAAACTGTTACCTAATATATTTTTTTGGTTTATAAATACCATCATTACACAGTATTTAGAAACCAATAGCTTACATTTTATTAGCATAGGAAGAAATATTTGTGAAAGAAAACAATGCCTAAGTTTTGGCCTAGACTCGATTTTTAGCATTTACAAAAAAGATAATGTGTGACATATCAATTTTATAGCTGTAAATAAAATAAGTTGACATTTTTATCCCCATATTTGCATTAAATTATTGTACATAATAGTATACGAGGAAAAAATTGCTAAAAAGAAATAAACTAATATAAAATAATAGTAGAAACACAATTTGTACTGACTACATTATCTGACCAATGCAACATTCGATTACCTGCTCTATTTCGAAACGAATACCTTATGGTCAGCAAACAGAGCAGCAATGTCCGAGCAGATTTTATTTTAAATTTTATCTATAACTAAGAGAAGGCATACCTATGGATCGATCAGTCTCGGTTAAGATACGCTTGCTGCGGTCGGTCCGTGAATGGGTGACCATCTATTTCATACTCAGACCCCTTCGTGCCTCTGAGAGCACGTAAAGCCGTTGATACCGGCTGTCATTCGTAGATCTTTGACAGTCGTCCTCAGTCGTTGGTAGTCGTCATTGTACTACGTCATACACAAAGGTCCAGTTAAAAACCAGAGTCAGGCACAAGTGGTCGGGCATTTATTCTGAACTGGGCCTGTTAGGCGCAGCTGTGGCACACAACAAAATAATGTTTTTTATTTATTTCATTTTTTTTTATTGAAACACCTTTTTATTATATCTTTTGTGTGCACATGGTCTGTGTCAATAAACATTTTTTCTTTCTTTCTTTAGTCGTTATGGGTATTCAGAAGCCAGAATCTGTGACCATTAGTCTTACCGAAGAGGTAGTGTTACCACAAAACTGGGTTGTGGAGGTCAGATAGGCAGTCGCTCCACGTAAAACACTGGTATTCAGGCAGCTGAATACCAGTGTTTTACGTGGAGCGGCTGCCTATCTGCAGATGGATGCAGATCCAGTAAGACTGGAATCTGACCACAACATAATTTAGAAAAGGCGAGGCAGATGATGAAACCATTTACAAGTTTTCTTGAATTGCTAAGGAGACAGTCTTTCAGCAAAGTTGGAAAGCTAGTTACTCGTTCTAAACAATAGATTTCTATTGAGAAGATTGAGCAAGAAACTCAAAACCAAAGAGTGTTCATAGCTACTCTTTTGAGATCAATAAAATATCACAAAAACAGTTGCAAAATGTGTGTGCAAGATTTAATTTTCGCTGCATTTATTATCTTACTGATATTTACGCCATTTTCATGACTATTTCTGTTGCATTTTAATATATTATAAATTATTTAATAAAAACAGCTTGAGGATAAACAGTGCTGCTCTGTCTACCAACCTTTATGAGACGAGAAACGTTGCTTAGTGAGTACCCTATCTTCCCATTCACGCTATGGGTCCTTCATAGTATTGGGATTTTCTTGGAACTCTAATAAAGAAACTATCTTGTGTAATAATTATAGCTTTTATGTATTGTCAATTTTCATCCAATTTTTGATTGAAATCATTGACTGATTTTCGCCACATAGCTAAAGTTGAGATAAAAATAAACATTATCTTCGAGTATTCATTTTTTTTTCTGCAGACAATAGTAGTTTTTATCTCAGATGTTTAGTAAAAATTCTATCTCTTAGCAAATATTCTCCCATTTCTAATTAATTAATTAATTAATAATTAATTAAGAATTAATTAATAATTAATTAAGAATTAATTAATTAATAATTAATTAATTAATAATTAATTATTATTATTATTATTTATTAATTAAAAATAATTAATTATGTAGGTACTCTATTTCTTAGTAAATATTGTTTTATTCAAAATCTGTTTTTATGACATTGACAATGCATAAAAGTCTTGTCATTACAAAACTGTACAGTAACCTCTAAGTTTATATACCTAACTTAGTTTGTATTTATAAGAATTTGATCGTGGATCATTGCTTTAAATCCAAGTGATGAGATAATAAAAGGAGTGCAAACATTATTGTCTTTCCCTTATTACTTGTATTTTTCTTCGTTTTTCTGTTTTGTTTCTAATGTATTTTATTTAGTAATGCTTCGGTCACGCAGTGGGTGCCGGAAGACGAACGTCGTAGGGAGAACAAAGGAACGCCCGGCTTGATGACTTCAATGTGTTCATGTGAGATTGTTCAGAGAGCAATATGAAAAGAGGAGTGGAAGACTATGGTGGAGACCTTGACCTTTGCCCAGCAGTGGGACAATATAGGTTGAATAAAAAAAAAACACGCTCAGTAATAAAATGGCCACTAAAATGGTGATCATGTACCACCTGCTCAAGAATGAGTGTCCGCAGGTGTTAGCTTAGCATTATCAGCTGCGGCCTGGCTTGTCTTTCGTTGTAAGTACTTTTTAAACAGTAACTATTATTTCCTTCAGATATGTTTTAAGTGTTGTGTATTATGATACGATTCACTATATTTTTATCAACTTATTCGTTCTTCACTTAATTTTTATTTCCAACGCGTATTAATAATGACTGGTAAGTATTTATAAATAGGTATACAATTTGAAAAGTATAGGTACAGAGGCCAGTACATCAAACTACCCCAATCTTGAAGCTTTTTTTATATTTTTTCAACTTTACTGCAAAAGGAGAAGTTTCATGTTTAATGAGAAAAATCACAGTTTAGGATAGCTTGGCGTCTATACATTGCCAATAGTACCTAAAAATGTATACATATTAATCTATAGTCACTATATTAATCTTAGACTCGAGATGATGGAGCTTAGATTATCAGAAAACAGACACAATGAAATATTGGGAAATTAAAGCCTACAAAGATAGTTAAAATCGGTATACTACAATCATTTCCAAGAGTTTAGTGGATCCCCATCCACAAAACTGTGAAATGATTGTACTATCAACTCTCAGAAAACTTTAAACCCAATATTATTTCCGTCACAATTTATACCCTCAAAATTTTAGAATTTATCGGATACGTATTCGGTGAAACTATAAAATCGAACAGTTATCTACGACTTTCAATCTGCAAAATGGACAAGAAATCCAATAGACGGGAAATAAGATGACGTAATTCATTTTCGAGTAGCGAAGAGATGGAATTAACTGGTTTTATAACAATTTGATGGATTTTCGATTATAGACAGGACTGTTTGAAGTAATAAAGATGTTTGAAGTAAGTATTTGTAAATAAATACATTTAGATGAGTTACGAAGGAAGAAGATTTTACTTAAAATGGAATGCAAATTAGTTTTGAATTGAAAAAAGATTAAAAAAAGAGAAAACCGCCATCAAAAACTAAAAAGTGATAAATAACTTTAGCACAGAACACACATTACTTTACTTTCTTTATCACTTTTTAGTTTTTGAAGGCGATTGTCTTTTTTTTTACTTTTTTTTTTCGCTTTTTAGTGTTGCCTTAACATCCAAATCCATTAAGAAACGGCAACACACTTAAAAGAGGGAGGTAAGTCCTCCAATGATTGACGAAACTAAAACGTCGTCTAAGTAATTTATTTGGGAATTTGTTGATTTTCTCAAAAAGGGCTGTATCAATTTTGATAAAATATATGGGACCATTTCGGAATAAACTCCTTTCGAACAAAAAAGAATTTTGCAAATCCGTCTATATATGACAGAGTTATGCCCGAAGATACATAAAAAAAATATATATAAACATTCGAATTGATAACCTCCTCCTTTTTGAAGTCGGTTAAAATTGCTCAGCTATCTATATGACATAATGTACTTACATTTATACATACGAGGTGTCACACAGACAAATACACATCACTTGGCGACCATGAGCGACCAGAGGGCTAATTCAAGTAATTTTATGACGCGCCGATGAAGTTGTAGTGCAGTTGCAGTTACGTTCAAGTTTGAGTGATAAACGGTATTCTTGTAATCTTTGAACTGCACGTAAGCTGCTCGTGAACTGCACGTAAGCTGCGTATGAACTGCACGTAAGCTGCGCGTGAACTGTACGTCAACTGTACGACAACCAAACGCTACCAAACTTACTTATGGTGTAGCCACTAAATGATAAAGAGAATGTTCTAGTTTAACATGTATTTTTTCAAATCATTTACACGATTCATTTTGACGTGATGGTCAGTTTAAAATCTGTAAAAGTCACTTATTAGCGTTTTTCACTTATTAGCGTTTTAAGTGCGTACTTAAAACGCTAATAAGTGACTTTTGCGACTGAAGCTGACTTTAAGACTGATGCGTATCAGTCTTCATCATATCAGCGTATTGCCGTCAAATGCTGGACGAAGAACTCCGTCGGCGATCAGCCAGCTACCTTCCTCATCCTCAAATCGTCGGTCCATCGCGCCGCATTACTGCCTATCAAATTAAGTAAATTGAGCAAAGGACATTGCTGGAAAACGTAAAACTTTCATCAGTTGTTGTTAAAAATTACTGTCTATGGAAGCGCGTGATTTTTTTTGAATATTGCTTGGGGTGTATGCAGCAGTACAGTGGTCGTCAGCTTTTACCCGCGACTTTGTCCGCGTGAAAGTCGGTTATCACGGATGCAAGTGAAGTTGCGGATCAAAAAATAGCCTATGTCCTTGCCCAGGGTTCAAGCTATCTTCATGTCAAATTTCATCAAAATTGGTTCAGCCGTTTGATCGTGAAAGTGTAATAGACAGAGTTACTTTCGCATTTATAATATTAAATAAGTAAATAAGTAATAAGTATAAGTATATAAGTATGGATATGGATAGTTATGACATTTAAAAAAAAGGTTAAAACTTTGACCTTCAATATCAAAAATAATCGTAATGGTGTCAAATATAATATTTGCATGTAACTTTTGGTTCGTGCGCAACCGGTGTAATGTAATTTTTTCTTTCGGTCACGGTCGCTAAGCTCAATGGAGATCAGCCAAGTACGCAGATGATACGAGTATCATAGTGCGCAAACACAGATGCATTCCCTCTTCCCTCAATCTCATAGTCCGGTGGGACGGCAATCCGACACGATCGGGGCGAGATCAGTAGCAGGACCAACGGCTTTACGTACTTTCGGAGGTACGGGGGTGTTACAGCCGCCGACCTCCAAACTACGGGCTGTTACAGAGAAATTACAGAGCAACGATATGAGCAGAGATACGGCGAAACGTCACCGCTATATGGTTGAAGTTCCACGGTCTCGAACCAAGCGCTTTGACCCCACATTTATTGTGCGAACTGCCAGACTGTGGAATTCCTTGCCCGCCTCTCTGTTCCCTGATAAGTATAATCTGGGTATCTTCAAGGCACGAGTGAACCGGTTCATCTTAGGCAAGCGTGTTCCAACTTAGGCCGCATTATCACTTACGATCAGGTGAATTGCAGTCAAACGCAAGCCTATTTAATAGTAAAAAATAAAAAAAAATAAAAATCTAATAGAAAAACCCAATAACACTTCGCTCGACCTGGGAATCGAAGCTAGGACCCCACGCTGAGCAGTCTCGCTTGTGACCACGAGACTAACGAGGCAGTCAATACATCCGGTATAAAACATATAATCAACCTGGAGCTATAGACAAAATCCCTTTTCAGTTAGCATACTTAGCATTAATGCCAACGGAAAAATCGAATTGTATGCAATTGATATATTTGTATCACGTGACATCTGGTAAGCAAACGTCAACTCCATACACACATACATTTTTCCGTTGGCGTTAACGCTAACAGAAAGGGATTTTGTCTACAAGCTCAGGACGTATATATATATAAGCAAGTTTCTTGGTGACTATTCACGTGGAGATCGCATAAAATGAAGTAAGAAAAACTTTGTCAAAACCATTAAGTATTTATGTCTTAAAAGGCTTTTAGGGATAAAGTTGAGACAAACGACAGAACTTTAGATATTATAAAATAAAGCGTTCCCTAACGTTATAGTGCAGTAACGTTGTTATTTGACAATCATAAAAAAGATTTTACGGTTTGACGGGTTTGAAAAGTTTCCTGTTTATATTTCTTTGGTCAAGTAATCTTTTTATACGTTATGGCAAATAAAGTTTTATTGCTGCAATCATAACTGGGTCCTATACGTAGGCTTCCCCCAGAGATCACCAATCAACCCGGTCTTGCGCAGCCCGCATCCATCTGATGCCTACCTTCTTCAAATGGTCGGTCCTTTGTGCCGCAGGGCATCCCACACTACGCTAGTCTAAACGCAGTCTCCACTCTAAAAGTGTCTGCTCCATCTACTGTCTGCCTGTCTGCTGCTATGGCTGGCCACTTCCACTTCAGATTCCATTTACCAATCATTCCAAGACTGGACTTCCCTAAAAAAATGTTCCCTGAAAATCCGATTAATTTTCAATTTACTGTTTTTTTTTTGGGAAACTAGCCTTTTGGGCACTTGTCCCATTGTGAGCGATGCGGACGAGTTTTTGATGCCCTGTGAGCCCTCCATTGTACATAATATATATTTTTTTGTAATTTATTTTTAAGCTTTGTACATTTTTAATTCTTTTAAATGGTTATCAAATGAACAAATTAAACCTTTTAATTGAAAAAAAAAAAGGATTGTAAAATTAAATTGTTAGTTGTTACAAAATCTGGAAATTTTGAAAAATTGTTACAATAATAAATTAGGTAACTCAAAAAAAAGATAGAAATATGTGAAAATTTAAACCAAAAAAATACTAAAATTTTCACTTATTTCTTTATCAAATGAACAAATTAAACCTTTTAATTGAAAAAAAAAAAAAAAAAAGGATTGTAAAATTAAATTGTTAGTTGTTACAAAATCTGGAAAATTTGAAAAATTGTTACAATAATAAATTAGGTAACTCAAAAAAAAGATAGAAATAAGTGAAAATTTAAACCAAAAAAATACTAAAATTTTCACTTATTTCTGTCTTTTCTTGTCACCTAATTTATTATAACTTTCACGCAATCGGGTTTTTTGTTTTTTTTAATTTAAATAGTTTTTTATGCACATAATTACTATTACTTAATTATCTTTTGACCTTAGAGCCAATTCTCGTGTGTTTAAAGACCTTACGCATTCTTATCTCAGGGTCAATATGTCAAAAATAGCTGTAATTGTTTCTACAATTTTGACATTGATTGCTGCTTACATGAAATTACTAGAATTGGTCGTCAGAAGAAAATTCAAGTTATAATTGTTCCAGAAGTTCCAATTTCCGTTGTTTGTAGTTAAACTTTTTTGTAGTTGATCGAGTTTTTATCAAACCTGCGATGAGTAAACTTCGTTCTCCTCTTCCACACGTCTCGCTTATAACCATATCTTAATTCGGTGAAACTGTAGATTCCCAATAGTTACATTTCTTTATTTTCAGGGTTCCGTACCTCAAAAGAAAAAAGCGGAACCCTTATAGGATCACTTTGTTGTCCGTCTGTCTGTTTGTCCGTCTGTCTGTCAAGACCCTTTATCTCAGGAACGCGTAGAGGTATCGAGTTGAAATTAAAACCACTCAAGTCTACGGTCTCTTGAAGCTGTGAAAAAATCAAACTTCTAAGTTAACGAAAAAAAAAAAAGATACGGCCGTTTATGCCGCAAAAATTGTTTATTTCGACACTCTCACGGGAATCAAAATTTATAGGGTACTTCCCGTTGACCTAACATGAAATTTTGAGAGTAATATCGTCTTATGCAAGTACAGGGAAAAGTCTGAAAACTACACATTTGTAATTAAATCATAAAAAAAATTGTCTTCAGTTAAAGTACGTAATCCATCATCGAAGTATGCGCGGTTATAATTGTATGGGTGACTAAACCACGGAATATGAACGGAACCCTCGGTGGGCGAGTCCGACTCGCACTTTATTTATCCAGCTCTTTTTTCTTCTGCCACTCCTCACTATTTCGGTAACAGACCAGAATAATAGAAGATCAATAAATAAAGATAATAAACTCCTTTAACTACTTCAACGACCGGAGTGGATATTTTGAGATATTATAATAGGGTATTTTACTCTATACGAGAAAATATCTATAAATATGTTATTGAGACAGTTTAGGCATAAAGCAAAAGGAAAATGTAAGTTTTAGTTCATAAAATAACAAAACAATTTTTTTGAATTCAATTTAAAGTTTGCAGTATTTTTAATCTGTTATAAACACACTGGGAAATAGTAGCGGCCATGGCGCCGTACGGCTGTGTAAACAAAAAATTGTCAACTGTCAGTCAACCGATTGGCGTAATATAGGCTTAGTACTTTTATTATTTTCGTAACCAACGTATTTTTTTCATTATTACACCTATTACAAAATATGCTTTTAATTGTTTTTGAATGATATACAATTATCATATTTAATATGAGCTCATTTGATACAAAACGAACTGACGTCATTTACGCTGAGCAATATGGCGTCCAGTAAGAGGCGTTTCCGCCGACTTCGCGCGTCATTTGAAAATTAAAAATTTAGATGCATTTTTATGGCACTTATCGATTGAATAAAAATGTTGTATTTTTTTGGTGGCATATTAGCACTACAAAATTTCATTGAGACACTTTTCAAAAATGGGTGTAATACCCTATTATGACACACGCTAAGTTTATAATCTCATTACATTATTTTTAATAAACACAACACAGGTAATTGTTCTCATAAAATCATTAGACAATGTAAGTGAAATAGTCATCGTGGAAAACAATTATTATCACCAGACGTATCTTATTATTTTCAACTTAAATTCACTCGTGTCAAAGTTTCACCATCAATTTTGTAAAGGTCCGGTAGATGGACAACTTGGGCCTACCGTGTGGAAAACACGATAGTCAAATCATCCCGCTGACATTTCAATTTGTATAAAATAATGGATACGAAGTTGTAAGTCGTGGGGCGTCCGGGAGCCGACGCTGTGCATACGAAACGAATACTCCCGAATGCTCCCGATAATCATGGACTTGAGAACTGGATGTGGCTTGTGATAGGGTATTCAGAACGTAAAAGGATCATTCGGGAAAGATGAGTTCATTTATACTTATGCGGTATTGGAAAACAAAAGGAAATGTACTATGTAGCAGATGGCTGTTATATAGGTATATTGATGTCGCTGTGCGTATTAAAATATATGGGATGGAAAGGGCAAATAATCAGCATTTATATAACTAATTAAATTTTCAACAATCTTTAAGATTCCCAAAACAGTTCTACGCTATTGTAATCTAACTAGCGTCCTTCCCGTGATATGAAATATAAAACCATAACATTCCTAAACATAATTTATTCTACATGTGTGAATTGTGTTATTTATTTTTATTTTATTCACCTAGCTTATAACAGTGCGTGAAAAATATAAATTTTAAGGCCATTTACTAGTTTCCACTGATATAATTAATATATAGGTACTAAACTAAAGCCGCCGGTTGCCGCTCGTTGTGGCGTTCCATGGCGGAGGCCGAAATATCATAAAAAAAAAACTTGTAATAAACCGGTAAAAAAAGACTGGTAGAAAATGCCCAAGGCATTAAGTCCGCCTTTGTACACTGTTAATTACATTAGGAGAATAGGAGGTAGGTGTAAAGATCTTTTGTCTAAAATGTTGATGTCTGGGGCTATTGCATTAAATTGGTCTAAGGTCGATTATCTGTCAGTACTGCCAGCAAGGTGTATAATTCACATTTAGAAGGGTTTAGGTCCAGACCAAAGATTGTAAACTCTGTTCTAGGTGGTGCAGATCTTTCAAAACGGTGTTAATATCACCTCCCAGAGTCCCGTCTTTGAATTTAATTGTTGTGTATAATAATCGGATGAATAGTCAAACTGAAAATAACTGGCCCGAGAGGGTCACCTTGTTGACATCCGACTGCAGATTCTAAAATATTGTCTTTATAAAGTAATTTTGAAGGCATACATTTCGGGTAATTCTTTTTTGACTTCGACGAACAACGTGTTCCTATTAAAACGCGTTCTTAACGTCAACCTTTAGGATGGACCTCACCTAATTTCTAATTTAAAAAAGGGCATGTACGGCAGCCTCGCAGCCCCCTCTTGAACAAAAGCCAAGTTACAGGGACTCAAATTTGCTGGTAAGCGTCTCACTATAAGCTTCACAGAAAATTTTGCTGCCATACGCCTGTAGCCAACCCACCTGCCAAGTGTGGCGATTATGGCAAAACCCCCCCTTCGGGGAGGCCTATGTCCAGCAGTGGACGTCTTTCGGCTGAAATGATGATGATGATGATACGCCTGTAGGTACACCCCACGGCAATGAGACGAATACCGCCGTCTTTCTTGCGTAGGGCACATAAATTGGCATTGTACAAGACATCAACGACGGCATCATTCACACATAAGTTTCGTCAGAGCCGCAAGCTCCTTCAGAAGCAACTCACTAGCTTCCCCGGCACCCGAACTTAACAGATCTTTTAAGTGCTGCGGAGTAAGGCCGCTGAGGCCGCCTGCAGAACCACTTCGAAAGGAACTAAGCTCCCCTAATATCATTCTCGCTTAGCTTTGCTTCCACATAAGAACACAAGCATTTTTGTGTACGATTATGCAATACAGGACATTTTCGATATAAAATAAAGGTCGAATTGTTACGGTTTTCTTTGTATGTGTAATTTGTTTTGGTTGTTTTAGCAGCCAAATTTTTGTTGAACATGTAGAATCCTGTAATTGCTCCCAGGCACTTTGCAAGTTCTGCTGGGTCACAAGACGAAAACATCGCACCAGACTAAAGACGCTTCCCTGACCAAATAAACTAGACCATACATTTCCCCTTTGCCACAGAATCAAAATTCGCACAATTTATGGTTTTTTTTTATATAAAAAAAGAGAAACGATCTTTTGAAATAGAACAAAACGTGTATTATAAAGATTTTTAAGTTACCTACCTATTAGTGTAATCCTCAAATTAATAGCACGTCAACTATAGCAAAAGATGTCATGTTTTCAATTATTTTAGTCATTTTTTCACAGAGAGGTTTAGGTGTATATATGTTACATAAAACAAATTAAGAACGTGGAATGTGATGATAGGATATTGAACATTAATAATATGCTTTAAGATGTAGTTTGTTTCCCTTCATTTATGAGTTAATGGCTCCTGAATAACGAAGAAAAACGCACTTTTGGTCGGGGTAGCGCCTTAAAGCAACAGAACGTCTCGCGCCCCGGGGAACTATTTTTACACACGTGTAGAATTTTTAAATTTTGATAAGGTATTCCAAAGCGTTTGTCCTGAAGATGTTAAAGTTGAAAAGTAACTAGGGGACACAAAGGTACACTACGCGGTTTATAAACCTTGCCATAGTGTATCTAAAGTCCCCGTTCCCCTTTATAAACACATGCCTCGGAGCAGTGGGGGCATCTCACTAGTACATCCAGCGATATGGCAGGTTGACTGGCACAATTTTCGACGACGCTACAGCCGGCTTTAATCATAAAAAAATGCGTTCATCATCATCATCTGCCTAACCTTTTCCCAAGTATATTGGGGTCGGCTTCCAGTCTAACCGGATGCGGCTGAATACCAGTGTTTCACACGGAGCGACTGCCTATCGGACCTCCACAACCCAGTTACTGGGTAGCACGATATACCCCTTGGTAAGACTGGTTGTCAGACATTCTGGAAGAAAAATGCGTTAAAAGAGAATAATAAAAATGACGGATAAAGTGATGGGTCTGTGACGCAGTCACGGTAGCGCCCTGGGGCGCCTACTCTATTCGCGTCGAGCATACATCGACCACCACCAGCTGAAGGCCCAGCCTTCGCGACGGTCGCGTCGCATTGACAGCGGTGGGCGTCGCGTTGCGTCGTCGTCAACGAAGGTGAGTTTATTATTGTTGTCGTACAAAAAAAAAAAAAAGGTATGGAAAACTGAACATAGGTAGGGTAAAAATGAAGAACGGAGTTTATTTTACCCGTTTTGTAGTTCTATAACTCCTATGTGGTATAGGTACTATTTTTGTGCCGCTCTGATGGTGGAAACGATTTATCTGCATAACAGACGAGACATAATTTAATTTACATTATATTCCATGAAATGTCAGTTGACAGGTGTCAGGAAATAAAATAAAACATAGTACCTCTTTTTTATATGTGATTAATTAAAGAATATAAAGAAATTACAAATAATGTCAACAAAATGAGCTGGAGAGGTACTAAAGAGTTCAAAATGAACAATGTAGTAAGATTACAAAAGAAATAACAGAATAATAAAGGAAGAATGTATAATATAGTTAAATAATGAGCGGAGATCGGACCCACTGATCATCCTTGTCTGGAATATTTCTTATGGTTGGCCGTTTATATATTGTGACAAAAATAATTGCTTTTCAATTTATATTCTTTTTTTACCTGGGTTTTTGATAGAATTTCAGTAACGTCGTTTCAATGAGAAACTTTACAGATTCTTACAGCATTCATTAAATTAAGAAAGTGTCCCTTCCATGAATGCTTTAGCACTTAATATTCAAGTTACCGAATATTCGATTTCTTCGAACGATACGACAGGTGGAGACTGTATATTGAATAAATTATATTTTTTACGTGAAAACATTTATAATGCTTTAAACATTCTTTGTTGGACAAAGTTTTTAAATTTTAGTATTTTTTTTTGTAAAATAAATTCTTGTTGTTAGAAGGAAGAAAGACAGAGAGAGATGAGCAAAGATCTTCACTCACTTGACACCTGAAGGGGAGGACATTGCCGCCTAGGCCGACCGAAACAAAGATGGTGTGATGATCTGATCCTTTTTTCGGGGCAAACGTGGGCACAGATCGCACAGAATCGCCCAACAGTGGGACACAAAAATAGACTAATAAAAAAAACAATAAGTGTTTATCAGTCTTGTATTGATATAGTGGGTTTTGAGGACAAAGGGCGAAGTAACTGAAAATCTTGTACCATTTTGTTTAATTGCAGCGGTTTGAAAAAGTCCTGTTATACGATGAAGCACGCGATTTCTGCTTTTTATGCGTGCTGTATATGGTGACAGCTGCTGCAGCTATCGTGATGTATTTTCAGCGTAATGGGTGGTGGTTCGACACGGTTGGCGCAGTGGCTGAGCAATTCTTTGCTGCGCTGGGTATCGTAGGTGCGAAACCCGCACGGAACAAATATTTGTATGACCTACAGGTAGTTGTTCCGGGTCTGGCTGTTAGTGTATGTGAGTTTATATGTTTGTAAAACGCACTCACGATACAGAAAAAAAAATCTTGTGTAGGGCAACGTTTTTTAAAAATAAAGAATGAAGAATGTTGCGTATATACACAAATATTGAAATACCCACGCGCTCGCGGGGCGGCCTATATTCAGCAGTGAACAGCAATAGGCGGCTATGAATAGAATAGAATATATTTATTTATTTGTTAAACATGTGTACACATACAAGAGCATGCAAGATATTATGTCAGTTCCTTCATTGAAGTCCAGTCATGTTTAGCCGTAAGTTTCGGCGTACAAATATTCAAACAGAAACATTCAATCATTACAGCAAATAAGTTACATTAAAATTACAGCAATTTAAAAATATGTTAAAACGTCAAGGATTAACATGTCGAGAAATTATAATGTCAAACAATACAAATTACAACAATTTATAGAATATATTAAAATGTCAATATTTAAAATATGTCAAAAATTATAATGTCCATAATACAAAACGTCTATGTCTAACATAATTCTCATTTAGATAGTTCTGTAAAAATTCAAGTCAGATGCATTATTAAAAAACTTTTTCAGCTAGATATTCGTGAACCGTATAATAGGCTTTTTTCAATAGATTTTTTTTATTTGACGTTTAAATGCATTATCATTTAGCTCTTTCTAGCGTTTAGTCAATTTGTTGAATAGAGTAGGAGCCATGCAGACGATACTTTTGCGCATAAGTGCTGTTTTAGCGGGGTATACGCGAAGTATACTCATATCACGTCTGTTACGGACGTAAAGAATAGCATCATCCCATATCTTCCCGTGGGTGTCGTAAGAGGCGAATAAGGGACGTACCAGAGAATGGGCAGCAGCGTTCTTTGTGCATTTATAATAACCATACTGCGATCGCCAACCCGCCTGCCAAGCGTGGCGATTATGGCAAAACCCCCCCTTGGGGGAGGCCTATGTCCAGCAATGGACGTCTTTCGGCTGAAATGATGATGATGATGATGACGTCTGTTACGCGGAACAAACTCTTGCAGTCTCGGGAACAGTTTCGGGTTTGTTTTAACGAACTCTGAAGAGAGAGACTATTTTATATGAAGACTAGCTGACCCGACAGACGTTGTCCTGTCCCGATCGACCTAATGGGGGATGAAAAAGGGGTGAAAAAAGGGGATGAAAAATAGATGTTGGCCTATTCTCAGACCTACCCAATATGCACAAAAAATTTCATTAGAATCGGTCAAGCCGTTTCGGAGCAGTTCGGGAACGAAAACTGTGACACGAGAATTTTATATATTAGATGATAATGTTTGAAAAACGCTTCAGAAATTTAAGATCAGTGTCCTTTACACTCAAACTCCTTTATCTCAATATACAGAGCGCAGTATTTTTACCCAACACCCAATGAGGCGTTTAATGCTTATAACAAAATTAAATTTCACCCACCCTGAATTACCTGACCACAAAATATGTATATGCGTCCATAGAGCCTTTCCAAGGTCTTCCAGCGTTTATATTATCATTTATTAAAACCCTAACGTTCGCTCGGGTACCTGAAAGATGAAATTTTATAAGATTGGGAACGTTTATGCCTTGAAATGCTAAGGTAGAGGTAAAGTGTAGGTATTTTAAATCTGCTTTCGTAGAACTCCTTAAACTGGTTTTTATTGAACCAGTGTTTTTTATACGTCTGAATAAATTGATATTGAATTCTTGTGATGTTGAATTTTTGTTTCCACAGTCGCAGTCTAACTAGAAACATTCAGTAATAATTATAATCGTCTCTATTTACATATTTTATTATTATTATATGAAAGAAAGAAAAACGAAAATCCATTTTTTCACGAAAAAGTGACGCACATTAACAAAACATCTTGTACAACAAAAACTAAAACCAGTGGATATATTATGTTGTAGAAAACAAAAAATAATAATAATAATGTCCGAGACGAAATATGCGTCACAACCGCGCGAAATGGCTGACGCTCAGCATAAATACCGTGGTCCGCGCACGAAGGGTTCCCAGGCATCCTAGGTATGGGTCTAGAACTAAAAAAAAAATATCGTAATGATGGGAATGTACCTAACTGTTGGCTAAATCCGTTATATTTGGGTTTACCTTTTGTTTGGTTGTTAACAGCTTGCTTGTTTCTTAGGTTTTAGCTAGTTTAAGAAATATCAATGGCCCCAAGCCAAGTCAATGACTTTTTAAGGCAATGGATCGGAGTTATGTTTAGAAATGTAATTTTCTTCGTTTTGCTAGGCAGATGGTAATAGAGTCCATGAGTTCCGTGGGTGTCGTAAAAGACAACAGACAGTCTTTGCATAGTAGTACAGTGAAGACTGAGGCAGATCCGTTGGATACTGTATATATACCTGAAATGAATGATCGTTCTTAATAAAATTTTAGTTATTATTATATTATAATAATAAAACCAATGTAAACCAATGTAACCAACTTAAAAATATGTAGGTATGTCATATTGTTGGAATTGCACAATATTCGTGTATACGTATTAGTCTATGTGGATTTCTACACAGTGTTTATATTGAATGCACAGGTATGTTTGTAAGTTTGTACACGTATTCTGAAAAACTAGAGATCGAATTGCGAAAAAGTATGAAGAAAAAGTAAGCAAAGTAAGTTTTACAAAAATCGGTTTAGTATTTTTTAAGATATGGACTGTTTTAACTTTTTCCGAGTCAGTTTCGTTCTTCAATTCTACGCAGACTTATTTTACAAGATTATTTATTTATTTATTTATTTCTCTATCTTACATCTACCATTACAGTAATTTTACCAAATGCGATAAATGCGCTTATATAAGATATTATTATACACAGTGCATACTATTTTGACATATATATACATACTATTTTACATATTTTAGTGTTATCGATTAACGCATTTGATTGACTATAAATTAGGTACTAAAAAGCGGAAAACATCTTTTTATATTTCACTTAATTCAGCTCCGAATACTTATTGACCTAAACAGAATAATTTTTGAACTTAAAAGAAACTAAATACAGAGATTACTGAAATAATTATCACGCTCATGGTTGACTCATGTTAAACGCGATAATTATTTCAATATCACGATGTTCAGCAGTATTACATTCGAGCATATAACCGACATACATTTTCCGTAGCACTGAGCATTTATAAGTAATTTAATCACTCCTCCACCCAAGTATGAAGATAGGACCCATACGGACTTCAAAGGCATATATAGTTAATAGTTAAGTAGTTTCGACTTAGTTTCGCCACAAGAGGTCCGCTTTTTTCCGTCCAATAGTCGTTAAGTAACGCTAAGCACCGACTAAGTATGTTTAAGTAGTTAACTAAGCACAACTGACGGCTGGACTACCATTTGTAGGAAGGCCTTTGTTTTTTGGACAGTTATTTCAGTTGGCAAAAATGTAGAAAAGCATTGTGCTTTTGGGTCTTTTGTTCGTCCTTTTCGTCTTAGTTCTGTAATGCTTCGGCCGGATCTGCGTGTATCGTCCCGAAGTAAAGTGTGCCGAAGCTTCGTACGTTTTGTCATTCAAAATTTCGAACGGCTTCGATATTTTGCATGAACTATCGTGCAATAATCCAAGATGGCCGAAATCATTTCCAAACGTTTAACTATGGACGACGGCTTTTTTACTTCTACAATGTATCCACCACCATTTTTTTAATTCATATTTTTTAGGTCCCATTTATGATGGGGACAGCTTCATAATTATGGAGGAATTCTAGTACCATAGCACACATCTGAGCTGATCGAAAACAACGGCCGGAATGAACAACGCTATTGTGACCATGGAGCGCGATATGTTAGCGCGCTAGAACCCTTTGATGAACCGCCACCCGCGCGATAACACACACGCAGCCCAAATGTTCGCAACGATAGCCGATAATAGCCTTTCACATCTGCCTGTATCGTGTCATGGTACCAAGCATCGTGACATTACACGCAGATGCGGCCTAAGCATAACTGGAAATCATTTTGTCGACTTTGCAAGTTTTAAATATGCTGTTTAGTTGGTGAGATCGTTGTGTGTCGTCGTTGTGTCCCACTCTTCCTAGTCACTTTCGACCAATTACCATCCTTCCTTTTTTATCTAAAGTACTCGAGGCCTGTGTCCATAAACAATTCTCCCACTTCATTCACCAAAACTCCCTCATTAGTCCCCTTCAATCCGGTTTCAGGCCCGGCCACAGTACTGTTTCAGCTCTTCTTAAGGTGACTGACGATATAAGGCGGGGAATGGAAGACAAAAGTTTCCGTTTTAGTGTTGATAGATTTTTCCAATGCGTTCAATACCGTCAGTCACGAAATCCTTTTAGCCATCCTCTCCTATCGAATGGTCTCTCCCAAGGTTTTGAATTGGTTTTCTTCCTATCTTCGGGGGCGTCAGCAGTCAGTTCTTGCAGGAGACTCTAGTTCCAGCTGGTGTGATCTTGATGCTGGCGTCCCTCAAGGCGGTATTTTATCTCCACTTCTGTTCTCTATTTTAATAGATCTTATAACTGCCGAGCTTCAGTGTGCGTATCATCTTTACGCTGATGACCTACAGCTCTACAGTCAGGCAGGTGTTGATAACTTTTCCGATGCGACTGAGGAGCTAAACCGGAATTTAGCAGTTGTGAAAGATTGGTCTGATCGTTTCGGCGTAGCGGTTAACCCAACCAAGTGTCAGGCTATTGTTATAGGGAGTACCCATAGCTTGCGAAGGCTCAATGGTATAGCGCTGCCTCCGGTTACCTTTGATAGCACTGTCATTCCGTTTAGCTCCGACGTCAGGGACCTAGGTTTGTACATTGACACTTGCCTGGACTGGCGTAAGCAGGTCGCGAGTGTGAGTAAAAAAAGTCACTGGGACGTTGCGGTCGCTTTATCGATTGAAAAATATTCTCCCTTGACACATAAAGGCAATGCTGGTCCAATCCCTTACCCTCCCCGTACTTGATTATGGTGATGTGTGTTACTATGACCTGAATGCAGATCTCCTCAATAAGCTTGACCGACTTCTTAATAACTGCATTCGATTCGTATTTAATCTCCGTAAGTATGATCATGTGTCCGCACATCGGTTGCTCTTAAAATGGTTTCCATCAGACAGCGCAGAGCGTTAAGGGCTTTGACAACCTTGTTTTCTCTTCTAGACAAACCCAGTTCTCCTTCTTACCTGACTTCTCACTTTCAATATTTATGACTACGACTGCGCGATCGTACGGACGTTTTTATTGGTCGGGCGTAGTTATTGGCTATATAAGTCGGTGAAGTCGCCCTGAATGAGTGTGTATCTAAAGCAAACATTTGGAAACACTGTTTCGTGGATAATTCAATATGAATAAAACACCAACACCCAGTGATTATGTGAACACCGAGCGCGGGAGTCAAACTAATCGCGGTTGTAAAGAAGACAGGATTATGAAAGAGATTCGTGAGTTTCGCTTGGAAATGAAAGCTCTTATGGATGACCAAACAAAGGAGTATAAAATACTTCTTAATAGGTTTATAAACACCGAATCAGAGCTAAAAGACCTAAAAAATCAAATGTAGGTACTTCAAGATAAGGTAGACAAAGTACAAGTATTGGAAACAAAACTCAGGAATATAAAACATAAGGATGAAGTAGTAGAAGGCAGCATTGTTCCGGCAAGTACATCAATAGATAAAAATGCCGAAACAAAAGCTCAAAAAGAACCTACTCGAACATTTGCAGCGGCAACTAAACAAAACCAAAATCGGGTAATTTAAAGAAGAATTTAAAGAATTTAAAGAATTTATTAAGCACAAGTTTACAGAATTAGTAAGCACAAAATAAATCTAAAAAAACAAAGATTGGCTTATAAAGCAGAGTTTGTGTTGTGTGCAATGGGAGTAGCCCTAGACCCCACACTAGGATACCCTGTGTCGTGGGGTCTAGTATCCTCGTAGTTGGTGAGACATAAAGTGCACATAGTGGTTTACAGTTGGGTTTTGATTAGCTAACATAATAATATTAAGCAACGGTGTCGCAACTTAAGTAGTTACTAATTCAAACTTAACTTAGGTATAAGATTAAAAGCTGTAAGTATGTGTGGTGTATATGTGTGTGGATGTTTGATATGTGTATGAGTTATTATGATTGTGTTATAATGTGTGTGATGTGGGTGAATGTAAAGTGATATTATTCTATGACTGTAAGGGTGTGTTTGCGTATGTTTATGTGTAGGATGTGTTGTGTGTGGGTGAGTTAATGCAGGGGATTTATAACAAGGGAATCAGGAGAGCTTCAGTCTTGACATAGTCCAGAGCTGATAGCCACTTTATAATTTTAATTTTACAACTATGTTTGGAGCAACCGAGTAAATCCAGGATTTTGTTTAGTTTTTGGTAGATATAAGGACCGACGTATCTAGGGGATCTTTGGGCGAACTTTGTACGAGTCGAGGGTATGTCCCATTTAATCTGTCTGCATGATCTTGATGATTCAATTTGGGTGAACAGTGCCTGTCGATGAAAGCGTAATGCTATAGACAGCACAAAAAGTTGTCTAACCCTAAGAACGCTACATTCTTGGTACAGACTGTCGGTGGGATATCGATAAGGCTTTCCAAAAGCAACCTTGAGGATGCCCCTTTGAGTTCGTTCAAGTTTTATCAAGTGGCTCTTTGCTGCTGTACCCCATATCCCTATACAGTAATTTAAGATAGATTGGCACAGTGCAAAGTACACACACCTAAGGGTACTGTGGTCAGCTATGTTCCTAAGTTTTTTAAAAATGAACATTAATTTCCGGATCCTTGCAGAGACAGCATCTATTTGTTTGATCCAGGATAATTTATTGTCTATCAAAACGCCAAGGTATTTAATGTAGTCAACCTGTTCAATCTCGACACATTGGCAAGTGTTACTGCTAGGGTTCCTGCAGGAGTGGAGTTTGACTTGGAGGGGCTTTTCAGTTTCATACCGCTTGGATGTTTTGAATGCTATGTATTTAGTCTTGCTAGCATTTAAAGTTAGTAGATTTCGCTGCAGCCAGTCCATTACTTCAGCTAGACCCCTCTGAGTTGCATCAACGACCTCAGTCCAATTTTTACTATGGAATACAATAGCGGTGTCATCCGCGAAAGTAAGTACCTTTGCATTCTCTACTGCTAAATCACAAAGGTCGTTGATGTAGACTAAGAAGAGAGTTGGTCCGAGCACACTTCCCTGCGGTACACCATAGTGGACTTCAGCATACTCGCTTATCGCTTCACCTTCTTTAGCTTTTATTCGTTGCAGTCGGTTTGAAAGGTAAGAATGAAACCAATTCTGTGCCAAACCCCGTATTCCCATTAACGCTAGCTTTCGTAGGAGTATTGGCCTAGATACTGTGTCGAAAGCCTTAGCCATATCTATGAACACACCAACGCATTTATGACCAGAATCTACCCATTCAGTGATGTGGTCAACAAGTGTTATTACTGCTTCTTCGGTTGACATTTTTTGCCGAAAACCATATTGGTTATGAGACAGCAGTTTTTCTTTCTCCAGATATTGTTGCAACCGGTTATTAGCCAGTTTTTCAAGAATTTTAGACACTGAAGATAACAAGGAGATGGGTCTGTAGTTAGTAACTTGAAGTGGGTCACCAGATTTGAAGATAGGGCAAACATTGGCTATTTTGAGACAGTCTGGAAAGATACCAGTAGACATGCTAAGATTAAATAAGTGGGCTAATACAGGAGCAAGAGTCAATTTACACTGTTTTAAAATTGCATTATTGATCATATCATTGCCTGGGGCTGAGCATTTTTTTAGGTTATCAATATTTTTTATTATTTCTTTCGGATCAGTGGGGGTAAGAAAGAAGGAATTTCCGGGAGTGTTGTTCAGTTTTATGTCGTCTGCTAGTTGCTCCTCAGTTACTTTTAGCTTTGATAGGATGGCATCAGCCAAGTTTTTGCCGACTGTACTAAAAAACTCATTGGCGGAGTTTACTGATTCTGCGGGATCATCCAAAATTTTGGTAATATCTGCATTTGTTTTGGAAGTCTTTTTGGTATAACAAATTTCCGTAACACTTTGCCAAAGTTTCTTAATGTTGCCTTTATTTTTTATGAGCATTTCTCGATTGTATTCTTCATTGACTTTTTTGATAATGTCGTTACAATAATTTCTGTACTTTTTATATTCCTGTTGAGTTGTGATATTATCGGGACTTTTCCTGGCATTGTAGTGCAGTAGGTCTCTCTTACGGACACATTTCAGTAGACCTGAAGTCATCCACGGCTTACGCATTACTTCTGAACTACGGACTTTTATTTTTGAGCTAGAGCCCTGAATTTTTTGTGTCATTATGTTGATGAATCGATTTGTGGCATCATTAACGTCTAACTCATTTGTTATGTCTGACCAGTCCGTCTCCGTTATCATTTTTGAAAGTACCTTATAGTCAATTTTGTTGTAGTAT
This sequence comes from Charanyca ferruginea, assembly GCA_947361185.1. Taxonomy (NCBI): domain Eukaryota; kingdom Metazoa; phylum Arthropoda; class Insecta; order Lepidoptera; family Noctuidae; genus Charanyca; species Charanyca ferruginea. Next base: position 3,229,268 of record OX376065.1, read on the forward strand.
TTGGGAATCTTCACGGGGTTCGAGGTTTTGCTAATGCCAGTAATTACTGTGTCGTGGTCGGAAATGTCAGAATCACAAACAACGACGCAGACTGGCGACTTGGTTTTAAGTAGCATATGGTCTAGGCAGCTAGGTCCTCTCGTAGGAAAGTGGTGACCAGATACATAGCCGCTATATGCAGTTAGGTTAAGATATTCGTTAGCTCTTGAGTCCGTAGTATTCACTCTGATATCAACGTTTATGTCGCCGGTTATAATGCAGGTGCTACTTTTAGCCAGATTCATTACCTTTTCAAGTGACTCCAGGAAGCAAGAAATATTTTGGATGGAGGGTGAGCGATAGATAGCGATGATACTATAATCCGTTCCGATATCAATGAGGAGGCAGTTAGCATCTTGAAATTTAGGTTCTCGTACTTGTATAGTTAGGCCACACTTTGATAATACAATTATACCATCATTTTTATTTAAATATTCTTTGGAGGCGTGACAGTCATAATTAGGCAGTGTTATGGTGCTGAAGTTAGAATCTAGCCAGCATTCCGTCAATATGATAATGTCAGGTAAAAATCCTAGTCTTGATAAAAATATAGAAAAATAATCAAAGTTCTTACGAATGCTTCTAATATTCTGGCATAAGAGAGTCAAAAGATTATTGGGGTTACCTAGCTTGATCATAGTATCTTCTGGAGTGGAAATACGGAAGCAATCAACAAAAGAAGTGTTATCAATATTTCTTAAAAGTTCACTATCCATAATATGGGCAAATTAAAAGGGCCACACAAAGGATTATCGGCGACTTGGTTTTATCGGCTTTTGATTTGGCTTTACAGAGTAATAATAATTGTTTGCTACAAAAACAGTCGTCACGTGCGTAGTCTAGACAGAACAATATTTTATGAATATACAATAAGCACATAGAGAAACAGTACATTGGCAAGAAAACTATGAAAAGGTAAAAACTCACCCTGTTAGAGCTGGTAAAAGTAGTGGTGATGTCTTGAGTATGTGTGAGGGAGTAAGTGTTTAAAGGTTTGTGAGAATTAGTCATGTGTGTTTGGTAGGATAAAAAAGTACAAATAGAATTAAGAATTAACTTAGCGAATAAGGACACAGCATTTATGAGAGAGCTACAGCATTTCAGTAAGTACAGGCTCTGATCAGTACAGCTAGTGACTAGTCATTTATCCTGTTTGTCGTGTTTGAGTTTAAGCTCGTGAAGTTGTGCTTCTGACGTAATCCGTATATAAGGATGTCCTTCTTCTTTGCGGAGATACACTTGCCCATTCGATGTCCAGCAGTGTTCATATTGGGCATATTTAGCAACGTCGCGTGCCAGGAAGTGAAAGCGTTTCATCTTAGCCGTAAGGTGTTCTGATATAAATATCGGTAACTTTTCTCCATCAAGACCCAAGTGGCTAGTGTTAAGCCGGTTGGAGAAGATCTTGTTGAAGTTTTTGGTTTTTCCTAAGAAGTTGCTTTTTGTTAGTGTGTCAGCAAATTCTATAATGATAGTGGATTTAGTGTCGGTAGATTTACTCGGAGCTCTAAATGTGTCGCGGACTTCTGCCTTCGATATCTCACAACCAAGCGATTTAAACAATTTTTGAGCCATATCATACAGGCCGACCTTAGTTTCTTTTTGTATTTTTGGCACATTTCTGATCTCAATCGACGTTTTAATAGTGCTTCGTTCCAGTTGGTCTATTTTTTCATCTAGTTTTGATAAGTATTTGTTGATTTCTTTTTTCTCAAGTTCCATATTATAAATTTTGTTTTCTAAATCACCTAATTGGTTGCCAAAGGCTTCAATGGATTTTCTTATTTCAGCGCTGTTTGTTTGGATGCCATCGTTTTGGTTTTTCACTTCCCTGATGTGGTCCTCAAGGGCATCGAGTCTAGAATTAGAAATAAAATTCCGACAAAATAGTGTGTGGCCACGAAACCATCTAACAAAGACATTGTCAAAATAAGTACACTTGTAACGGAGATAACTGTACCAGAAAATGGAAGGAGTCAGCTGGAAAAAAAATACTGAAACGGAGGAGTTGACATCTCAAAAGGAAGGAAACTGGATAACAGTAAATAAGGAAAAAAATAGATATCCAAACACTGAAGTAAGGAAAGGTGGGAACACGAGTGTAGTAGACATAAAGGGAACTGAACGTAAAAAGTTTTTACATGTATGGCGCCTTTGTAAGGAAACTACAGTAGAAAATTTGGAAAAATACGTGAAGAACATATGTGGATCGTTAGTACCAGTCACGGTGGAAAAAATAAAGCATAAGACTGAAAGGGATTATGTTTCTTTTATCATCGGTGTACCTGAAAGCAGTTATGATATCTTATGTCGATCGGAAAATTGGGCAGTGAACATCGAATTCTGTGAATGGGTGTGGTTTCGTAGAACAACCAAAAAACCATAAAATAACTAGCACATCTATTAAGATTTACTACCAAAACGTAAGAGGTTTGCGTACAAAATTGGAAGAGTTCTATGCAGGTGTGTCATCTTCAGAAGCGGATTTGTTCGCCATTACTGAAACAGGTTGCAACAAATCTATATATGACGCAGAATTAGTGCCACCTGGATTTACAATATTGCGTTGCGATCGCGCGGACGGACGAAAGCAGGGCGGCGCGTGTCTTGTGTGGCCACACCGCGTTTAGAACTGCGGCGAGTGTCCGGCCCCAGTGACGTCAACATTGATGATAAGGTGTTCGAACTGGTTTGTGCTACCGTTTATTTACAAAGTAGACTTTTATTTTTATTGTGTGTTTTTTATATTCCGCCAAATAGTTGTGAAAATGAGTACATGATATTGTTCAGGGTAATAGAACAGCTGTGTAATAAATATAGTGATATAGTCGTAATAGGTGACTTCAATATGCATTCCTGTTCGATAAACGTATGTAATTATTTTGAATATTTTTTATCATATTGTGGATTTACTCAGTACAACACGGTAGTTAATTGTAATGGTCGATGTTTGGATTTAGTGTTAAGTACGCTTCCGAAGGGAGAGAGTGTGAATGTGCGCGGAGCGGGGGCGCCCCTTGTGCCTGTGGATGCGTACCATCCGCCGCTCGACGTGTTGGTCGAACGGCGGGTACGCAGGGACGCGGGCTCATTTGCGTTTGAGTCAAGTACTGTACCCACAGGTTGGAATTTTAATAAAGCGGATTTTTTTACATTGTACTCATCAATAGCGGCAATAGATTGGACTGATATCTACGACCTAGATTTAGAAATGAGTTTAAATTATTTCTATGAAACAATTAATGCGAAAATAGATGACTGTGTTCCCAGAAAACAGCGAAGTCGTGTAAGCTCGAAGTATGTTTACCCCGAGTTTTACACTGCTGAAATAATTTGCAACATACGTATTAAGGCTATTCATCACAAACGGTACAAAGCAAGTAAGAACCAGGATGATTACGAGGCGTTTGCTCTGTGTAGGGCTAAAGTAAAAGAGTTGATCAAATTAGCACATGAACAATATAGCAACAGAGTTCAAAATCAACTACAAAAAGACCCGAAATCATTTTGGAACTATGTAAAGTCCAAAAGGGGTAGTCGAAATCCACAAAGAATTTTGAAAAACGGGGAGGTCTTGTCTGGTGAACAATGTGTGAAAGAGTTTGCTCAGTACTTTCACTCGGTTTATAGCACGAGACAACCCGAGTTGAATGTTGCTGCGGCGATAGAAGGGGCGGGTGGTGAAAATGGAGGGGCGCGGATCCACCTGCAGGAATTACAGTTGAAAGATGTGCGAAGTGCGCTTGAACAATTAAAACCGAAGAGATCCGCAGGACCGGACGGTATTCCGCCTTACATATTCAGAGACTGTAGATCTGTGTTGGCTGAACCGTTGCTCTATATTTTTAATAAGTGTCTGAAGGCAGCCGTGTTTCCAGAGAGGTGGAAAACTACTCGTGTCGTGCCGGTACCAAAAGGAGGTATAAGCAACGACAATGTGAGTGGGTACAGACCTATTGCAGTACTGTCATCACCGGCTAGAGTGTTGGAGTGCGCTATTCATAGCAGCATTTTTATGCAAGTGAGAACGCAACTTTCAGATGCACAGCACGGGTTTCGACCAATGAGGAGCACCACCAGTAACTTACTGTGTTACATGGCTCATGTGCTGCCGATTGTAGATAGTGGGGGCAAGCCGACGCTGCTTACTTTGACTTCAAAAAAGCATTTGACCTAGTCGATAATGACGTGTTGCTCAAGAAGTTAGCAGCTGTTGGTTTCACTCCGCACCTACTTCGTTTCTTTGCCAGTTACATGAGGGATAGGCAACAATACGTAGAGTATGAGGGACATAAGTCAGAGCCATACTTTACGTGGTCTGGTGTAAGCCAAGGGACTAATCTCGGACCTCTGCAATTTATAATTGTGGTGAACGATTTGCCCAAAGTCGTTAAAGATGCAAATTGTTTGCTATTTGCAGACGATCTGAAGTTATCTCTGGCAGTGAGGGGTGATGACGACTGCGAACGCTTACAGAAGGCCATAGATAGCGTAGTTGCGTGGAGCAAAGAAAACCTTCTACAATTCAACGCGCAAAAATGCGTCACCATCACTTTCTCGCGCGCACGTATACCAATTGTACACGATTACAACATTGATGGGATGCCGATGACCAGGGTCACAGAGGTTAGGGACTTAGGAGTTAGTCTTAACGCGGGGCTAACGTTTCGTGATCATATAGTCAAGTGCTGTAAAAAGGCCTACAGAAATTTAGGGTTTATGTTGCGTACTATTCGTAGTTTCACAAATATTACGGCGATAATCGCTTTATATAACACTTTGGTGAGAAGTCAATTAGAATGTAATGCAGTCATCTGGGCCCCACATGAGGCTAAATATAGTCTCATGTTGGAGCGAATACAAAATAAATTTGTTAGATTTTTATATTTGAGACTCTATGGAGTATATCCTTTTTACCCGCTCATGTATCCAACCTTGTTTATATTAGGCATGGTGGGATACAACGAGCTGAGAGTTAGGCGTGAATTCGCACTTGTCTCATATTTATTTAAATTAATAAGAGGCAAAATATATAACGCCAACATATTGGAGTTAGTATGTTTGAGTGTGCCGGATAGATATGTGTGGCGGAGACGTCGGCCTCAGCTGCTGGCTGTACCTCGTGGCCGCACAAATCTGTTGATTGAGGCGCCCCTGACGCGAGCGTTTCGCACCCTTAACCTTGTAGCAGACGAGCTAGACATATTTGCTTGTTCACTGAGTGAATTCACAAGGATAACATTATTTGTAATAAGTTTTAGGAAATAAGTTGTTATTATTAAGTTTACTGCAACTAATGCATTGGGTTGTACCTGTAAAAATAGTTGTGTGTGATGGTTATATAAATAAATAAATAATAAATAAATAAATAAAAAATGTTCTGCGCACAGCAAAAATCTTCGTTCCTCCAATAATCGTCTCCTACGATGTCCTACTCACCGCTCTGGTTTTCTCAAATCTTCTTTTGCTGTCCAGGCGGTTTTCCTTTGGAATGCGCTTCCTCAAAATATCAGGACGGCCACCAGTCGGTTTACATTCAAGGTAAAGGCTCGGGAACACTTGCATAAGAAGTTGGCAGACTCGTCCCACAATTGATTCGTTGTGTTTCTCCAACAGGTATTTTCAGCTCCCTCTACTCTTTTATATATTTATATATATATATTGTTTGTATGTATGTATATATGTATTTATTATTATATTTTATTCTTAAAAATTTCTGCGCCTTTGCACCTACCATGTTTTGGCTCTGCATCACCCTAAGGTAGACTGGTAGAAAATGCCCAAGGCATTAAGTCCGCCTTTGTACAGTGTTTTTTACATTTTGTGCATAAAGTTTTAATAAATAAATAATAATTATACCAGCACAAAGTACGTAAGGCTGTGGCGTCCCGAGCAGAGAGACCACTCGGAACAAACCGCCATTTTTCGCACGCACACATTGACATTACGTTTCCAGACATTCTCAGGCAAATTTCAAGCAGACTTCAGCCTCGACGAGCGACACGTGTTGTCAACATTTTGGTGGGATCAAAATTATGTAATTGACATAACTTGCAAAGACTTTCAACCGGTGTCAATAAAAAACCTACAAAGTCAATACGGTAGCAACCCTAGTGAGTCTGGCAAGTTTAGGTGATTATTTTCGAGGATGGCGGGAGCGGTCCTTTTGTAACTTTTTTTTGTAATACCAGCCTATTTCTGTCCCACTGCTGGGCAAAGGCCTCTTATCATACAGAGAAGGCACGAAAATTGATCACCACGTGCGCTCAACAGCAATTTCTGACTGTTCCTTCACCGATGTCAGCAATGTCCAAGATAAACATAGACAGTATGTACGAGTAAGTACATATGAAATTAAAAAAGTACATTGTTACTAGCTCGTTCCCGGTTGCGAACCCACAACTTCGTGCATAAGAAGCAGGCACCTTAACCAATGGCCATCATGACATTAGTTCATTCTGGTCTGTTACCATTACCTAAATACAGGAATTTACGAGACCTGAGTGTATACACTCACCCACTCAAAATGGGTTCGAAGTAATCAAAATAGACTCCTAAAGTCTAAATTGAATTAGGCTCGTATTCAGTACTTGTATACCTAATAGGAAGGAGCCTACTTTGATTAACAGAAGACAACTCGGTTGCGAACCGACAATATTGTACAGAGGCCAGCCCATTAAGCTACATCAATCTGTCTTTCTTTGATAGATTTACAACTTTATCAGAAATGAATAAGGTTCATATTCAATTGAGAAAATTTGACAGTTTGGTATGGCTTCATGTGCTGGTCGTCTGTACATGAGAGACGGGTCTCCTTAACCCCACTAGGCAATCACGTGCTTGAACGTGCTTAATACTTTTTAATAGGTCAAGATTGAGACTTTATTAGCTTAGCTCTTACCTTAGAGCCCTTACAGATCTGCGACACAGTGCCGCGACAGCTGTCGCGAGCGGTCGGCGACACCGGCCGGTGACACCGGTTGGCGACACCGGTTGGCGACACCGGTTGGGGACACCGGTTGGCGACAATCGCCAATGACCTGCGACTGCCCGCGACCGGCACAGATACCAGATGGGTGCCGCGATCGAGCGTCGCATCGGCGAAAGTCGGCGACCGCTGCCGATCAGTGTCGGCGATCGTCACCGACAGTCTTCGACAGCTGTCGCGGCACTGTGTCTCAAATGTGTAAGAGCTCTTATACGCACATCATCGTCACGTAAACCTTTAGCCTTTAAGCTCGTTTAGCCGTAATCACCATGCTTGGCCGATGCATGTTGGCGATCGCAGCAGGTGTTATGGTACTCAATAGGACGCTGCTGCTCATCCTCTGGTCAATATCCTTCTCTCGCCTTCTATGACACCCACTCCCGGTAGAAATGGGGTATATACACATAAGCCAATTGAAATATTCCAATTAAGGATAACAAAAGCAGAAGCTACATCCTCATAACTGATTACCACTTAATTCCCCTACGATACACGCTTAATAGGTTCCAATGACCACGATTTATGCGGTAAGCTAATAAAAACGGTCTGATTTCCCCGGACAGTTCGCTTCGTTAGCGGCCTGTGTTGCAGTCGGCTTTCGTTTACGACCCATTGTCACCATAAATATACTGAGTTTCCTCTTAAGGAGGTCGTGTGAGGGTTACTGGGATCGTGATAACAGAGCGTGCTTTAAAACGAAATAGTTTCTGAAGCTAAGGTTCCACGAGAAGGATAAGAAGAAGAGTATGTAAAAATCTGTTGAAATTGTTAGATGTGTGAGTTAGTCCTAATTGGTAATCGTATCGATTTGAAAGATAATACCAAATGTAAGCAAAATATCAAATAATTCATTTTGGACATAGGAATGTGTCTCCATGTGCCCTTATTGAGATGACAAGGAGATGAAGAGAATAGACAAGGAAGTAGATGCCCTGTCTGCACTAAATATGGACAATCCATAAGCGCGTAGAATTCTATCCATATATTATGAAGACCACATCCCGCTCCGTAAATCGAACTCCCTTCTTTTCCCGCTCACCATTTTTATTTAAATCCTCGTCGCCACTGTAATATTTGAGGAGGGAATGACGGTTGATGAGGGAATGATTTACACAGTAGTGTACAATACTTTTAGATTTTTTATTTATTACTTCCAACTTGTATTTTGTGGTATTTAATTTAAAACAGGTACGTGCATGTATACGTCATAGTTTAATTTGACAAAAATTACATAATTTCATATATTATTATTTGTTTTAAGTATAAAATATTATATAAAATATTTAATTTGTATGATATAAAATATTTCGATTTTCTTATTCACAAATGAGCGAATACACGTTTCTACGCGCCACGAGTCAGCCCTTGAACTGGAAAACGTTGCCAGAGCCAATGCGGCGCGAGTAGACGTGAGGAACAGTGTTTCGGTGGGGGGCGGAGCGTGTCGCTACTGTACGATAGTACTACTACTTATACTGTGCCTGAATTTATAATTAATATAAGTCTGAAATAGTCAATCCGCGTTGAGCGCACGTGGTGATCAATGTTCGAGTCTTCTGTGTATGAGAAGAGACCTTTGCCCTGAAGTGGAAAAATTATAGACTGGTATTACTATTTATATTATATTAATTATATAAAAGTTAAATTAGGTGTAAAAAGGTTGTTGTTTATAATTCTTTAAATATTTGAAAGTTGATAACGGTCACTTTACCTAAATACCCTCACAGACATTAACACTAAAGTGGCCTCAAGAAACGAGAAATATAAAGAACAAACATCTAATATAAATAATAGCCTAAGTAATTTTATTTTCAAAACAATTTATGGCCAGTTTCAAGGTATGAACACTCATTAGTTTATTACAAGCCCACAAAAGTCGGACCTCTGGTTTTCCAGCGAGGTTAGTCCCTAGTGGGTCATAACGGCTTAATGTACAATACAGATGAATTTGGCTCTAAGCATATTTTTAGGGTAGGAAAATATTAGTGGTAAGTTTAATTTTAGAATATTTTCAAGGTAAACATGCGGCAGGCCGCCGCGCCGTCGCATGCCGGACGTCACCTAAGCCCACAGGGCTTAGGTGACACAGAACTGGGGCCCTGAGACAGTAAGACGAGGTCGCGGCAGACCACGAAGCAGATGACGGGACGAATTGGACGGATTCCTCCAAAACGGGTGTGATGAGGCCCAGGATCGGGAAAGATGGAAGGCATGGCGGGAGGCCTTTGCCCAGGAGTGGGACAGAATAGGCTAACAAAAAAAAATACATATTATTATTCCGTAAATTCCTCGATACGTTGTAATTTTTTCAATGATTCGATTCTCAAAGTTTGTTGCTCAAAATAGAAGAGAATATATCGCCGCCTATTCTAGTGGAATAAACCTTTCGTTGCTTACTTACGGATGCTGAGTTATCATTGAAACTGAAATATTTCCAGTTGAAATTTTGAACTGGTTTCGGGCTTTAGAATATTTGAAAACCTTACAATAAACTGTGATTTTGACAGTTTATTACTGTGATTTTGCTGCTAGATTCAGAAATAGAGGCTCATCGATTTGAAAGAGCTCATAAATACTGATCCCGGTACCCCCGTTTTGAAGAACGCAACTGATGCCGTGATTAACGTGACCTACAGACTGGGCCCAAGTAATTCAAAATGTATCTTGGATTCTAAAAGAAGAAGATACTTAAACATTTCTCAACTAATTTTATTTTTCCCAAGATCTCTTAAAACGAAGGACGTATTATACAAAATGTTTCGTACATCCATGTTTTAAGGTTCTAAATTTTCAGTTGCGTACACCTAAGAGCAACGAAAGTCATTATTTTTCAGTTGTTAAATACATACACGTGAAAAGGGGCTTGCTGGGTTCATTATAATTCTCTTTCAGGCCGTACCTTTAATGTCTCGTGCTCTGAATAAAGTTATTTCAGTGATTTTAGCACAGTATGTGTGCACGGGTGGTTATTATTTTTGATGATTTTTGAGTTTAGCGTGTTTATTTTTTGACCGAGTTTCTAAAGGATCTTGAAGGTCAATTCAAGTACGAATAAGTAATAAATAGTTTTTTCAAAAAAAGAAAACCGCCTTCAAAAACTAAAAAGTGATAAATAACTTTAGCACAGAACACACATTACTTTACTTTCGGAAGTCGGTGGCGGTGGCTTTGTGTTTGTTGTTTTGTATTGCCACCGACTTCCGAAAGTAAAGTAATGTGTGTTCTGTGCTAAAGTTATTTATCACTTTTTGGTTATTGAAGGCGGTTTTCCTTTTTTTGAAAAAACTTTTAATTTTTCGCTTTTTGTGTTGCCTTAACAGTCAAATCCATTAAGAAACGGCAACACACTTAAAAGAGATTGTAAGTCCTCCAGTGATTGAAGAAACTAAAACGTCGTCTAAGTAATTTTTTTGGGAATTTGTTGATTTTCTCAAAAAGGGCTGTACCAATTTTGATAAAAATTATGTGGGACCTTTTCGGAATAAACCCCTTTCGAACAAAAAAAAGAATTTTGCAAATCCGTCTATATATGACGGAGTTATGCCCGAACATACATAAAAAATATATAAACATTCGAATTGATAACCTCCTCCTTTTTGATGTCGGTTAAAAAGGTTAAAAATCTATATTCCGACCACTTATCTGAGATCGTTCCGGAGATAGCTGCTTAGTGCGGGAGGGGTGTGGTGACGTGACAGCTCACTGATTCGTCAACTTGCGACAACTGTCACCCCTCCCGCACCGCGCAGCTACTGCAGGAACGATCTCAGTTAAACGGTCGGGTTATTTATTTTATTTATTTATTTTGTTTTTTTAATTTTAGGTAAACTTACAGCTGATCATGCACTATAGTTCGATTGTAAATAACATTATGAAGGCAAAGTTTTCACAGATGTAAAAGTATACAAAGATATAATTATATAGGTAGTAGACAGAATAAACTTGACTATTTAAACCGTTGACTATTTTAGGTTCAAATAAATGATTGCAAAGAGTCTTTTTATGGTAGCAAACTTATCTCAGCGACGACCAATGTCGTCAAAAATGTAAATAAATGGAACGATATAAGACAGATTGAGAATGGGATTAGTATGTAAACGTTTTGCCATCCTGATATATGTAACTTAAATAAAATAGTTTTTGGTTTCGGCGAGTGAACATCTTGTTCTTAAGACCTTGTAGCTATTTTAATTCTGTAAGTTTGTCTAATATCAAATTAGTCTACATAAAACTCTACACTAAATACACCGAGACAAAATCTACCAGATAAGAAACGACAAACAAAAGCAATGTTTATCACAATCTCTCCTCCAAACAAAGCACCAAAAACTCACAGAATTCCAAAGATTTTTATACCGCGATCAAAAGATGTTTGCCAACAAACAGTGTGGCTGACGAGGTCTGTCCCGAGAAATCCAATAAAGGAGTTTCTACGATTGGCTGACTCCACAAATTGGATTAATGGATTCTCCTCAGTTGCAGCAGTGACAACTGAATCGTTCTTGCTTAGGGGAAAGTTTTCAACTCAGTTTCGTTAGTTGGGATTGCTATTTAATTTGGATCGCGATTTAGTGTGTGCGTTTTTGTTGAAAGAGTTTTGTTGACGGATAGTTTGCTGTAGAAATGTGAGTCTCTTGGTAAGTTTATATAATATGATTCTTTTTTCTAAGGTTTATACAGATAGATTTAACAAGTTTGTGACCATTAATGAATAGTTCAAATTGGAGTTGAGTAAGTTTTGAAGCAATAGATATGTGTCCAATGGACAGCAGTACATTTATGTGGGATTTGGACGTGAGATTTGGACTACCCCGTTGGTCTAGTACTCATGACTTAAATTTCTAGATCAGGCAGTAATAGCCCGGACATTGTAAGTTGGTGATGCGACACCACTGGTCCTACGCCTCATCTATCCCTGGTCGTGTCGGATTGCTGCACCATCGGACTATGAGAGTGAGGGAAGAGGGAGTGCACCTATGTTTGCGGATACACTTTTACTATCTTCTGCGTACTTGGCCTATCTCGGTTGGCCACCGTGACAAAAATTCGGCTGGGAGTATATTATTATTGCGCTGGATTTAAACACAGCTAGCGAAATGTGAATGAACTATTATCATAGACATCCGGTTATCCCTTTAGAGAAAAGGTTCAGCCATGATGATGTAATGGAACAATTTTAGAGTACAGTACGGCCGACGTATCTTGGCGATCCTGAAGTTAGCTGTTTGGCTGCGCGATGGATTTTTTAGGAACGAAATATTGTCTATTAATAAAATATTGCAGCTAATCGTCTAACTTCAGGACCGCTAAGTTACATTGAACGTACTGTAACTATCATATTAATAAAACAATGAATAATGTCGGTGTGGCCTAAATATTTATATAATAAAAGGACAATGCCACAAACTCTTTAGAACTTTGCCCCACTCAATAAAAGTCATGTGCAATATGTAGCATCTTACTGTTTATTTATTGCTGATAACTAAACATTAGTCGTAGTGACTGTAGAACTTGCGGTTTCCGTTTAAATCTAAAAACAATAATGACATTGATTATAGGTTAAATTGTATTTTAGGTAAAATGAGTTTGTGTTTTGTGGGTAGGTATTTCGTAATCCGCAAGTTCTAAAGAAAGGTTTGTAGAAAGGTTTTATATTCATTACAATTATATTCATTAATTTACTTTTCTGTACATGGGTGGGGTAGGATCTGGCATTGTCATTTGTCAAAATATACATACCTTGGAGGTACGTACCAACGCTTAAGCGTAATTTTGAAGATAAAACTCACATATTTTTTTAATTTAATTTTTTCTTCTGATAGTGTTTATTATTAAAGATCTAGATTACTACAAAGTAATATCTTTGTTAATTTTGAAATGTATTAGTTTTCTCGGTACAGTGAAATGTCTGAGGCCAAATATTATAATAGCTAATAAAGTGGACAGCTAGACATAAACTAAAGGTTTCATTAAAATAGGTTTCAAGTTTGCGGCTAAGTGTCTAATAATATTGTAATAAAATAGACTGTTTTATAACTACGTAGCCAAAAGTACCTACGTAAATTTATTATTATTTCATTAAATAAGACCTATATTTGGTTCACTTTCGAGTAATATTGTACTAAAATCACTAAACACATTAAAGGAGCTTGTGTGCTCTTCTTTGTCTTCATTACTGACTCGAAGAAAATCTTAAACGGTGGGGGTTCTCAGATGATGCCAATCTTCAGTGCCTATGTGGCGTCTCTCCGCAGACCATGGTCTATCATGCATCGCATGCCCTGTCACCTGCTCATGTGTGGACCTAATGACTACGTCCGCAGATGACGTTACCGTGGCTGAATACTCGGCCAGACAATCAGTCTGACAAAAACAAACACAACTCACACATACATATACAACCTCGCACACACACACACACACACACACACACACACACACACACACACACACACACACACACATAATTCCTGTAAATGCAAATATTGTAAACATCTTTTTTAAAAAGAGTACTTGTTTGGAGTTTCCTACTCAGTCTTCTCCATCCAAAACTACTTTTTGGAATGGGCAACTAGAATCAATATTTTCCCATTTGACGATCAAAAGTCCCATAATGGTCTAATTGAAATATTGACACATACGTGATGCATATCTTTATGATTTTTCCTTCTCCATTCAGAGCGTCATAGTTTTTGAATTTTGAATCCAATATGCTATTGATTTTATAATCAAAACATAATAATACAATTTTTATTCAAAAAATTAGGAAGGTTATAATGTGTGTACAGTTTTCCTTCAATGTAAACTATATGTCTAATACTTAGTGCCTGAACTAGGTAATTTTGTGTTTCTGATTGTATATCATATCCCATGAAAATTCCTTTTGGAAAATAGAGTCCGACTTCAATTTGAGCTTACTCGGGTTTTGGTTTTCGTAACATATTATCTTCGATTTAAAAGCTGGCATGTATCTGAAGTAGATTTATTTCCTTTCCAAGTAGTACTTAGTTACGCTTGTTAATGTGAAGTCCTTGGCTCCGACCGCAAACGAATTCAAATTAACAAATATGATAGTAATTTTTTTACACTTACCTATTACTTTAATTGCACCCCTTAAAGCTACACTTGGAACTTTAAATGAAAAACAGCTTCTCGTTTAACGCATCATGCACTGTGTCATTTCAACGCGAGTTCTAATAAAAAGGCATAATCAATATTTCAATGAATTAATATTTTAGTACGAAATATCCTTACCCATTTTCAGTTGCAACGTTAACAAGCAGACGTAAATTAAATTAGATTTCCAGATTACATCTACAAATTGAAACTCATTACGGAACCCTAAAGGGTTCTTTTATAAAGCAACAAATTCTGCTTTACCTTTATTTAATGCATGAAATTCAATTTACAACTTGATCCGTTTTATCAGCCGCCGACCAGATTAAGGATTACACCATATTTTAATTACATGGTCAACGCACATTATCGTAAATAACTTTGTATGCAAACATTATCGGTTATTAATGTTTACGGATATTGTTTACGGTTTTTACGGGTGAATATTGATGAGATTGTGTATTTTCCGGGTAATTAATGGAGTCTCTGGTCGCTTCTCGGGGGTAAAGTTATTTTAATTTTTAAAAGGAAAGTTACTAACGATAAGTATGGCCCGGCCATTCTCCGGTCGTGCCGTCCCATCGAACTATGAGAGTAAAGGAAGAGCACCTATGTTTGTGCACTTTAATATAATTATATTTAAAAATGTAATTTAATATGTTAAGAAAATGAATAAACGAGAATAATAATATCCAGCACCGGCTTCATCAAAGTCAAAGTCAAAGTCAAATCAAAGTTAAATCATTTATTTCAATTAGACCATTAAAAAGACACTTTTGAACGTCATAATAAAAAAATATAAAGTTGATTCTAGTTGCCCATTCCAAAAGGTAGTTTCGTATGGAGAAGAATGGGCAAGAAACTCCATAATTACTCTTTTAAAAATAAATGTGTACAATATTTTGCATTTACAGTTTACAGTTATATAACTATACGTGAATACGATGGACCTTGCATAAAAACACTATATTGAAGTATGTACAAAGTATTACAAGATAAAGAATGACAGCTAAGTTGTATACATAGATACATAGTGTTCACATATTATTATTTACAATTATTGTAAAAGTAGACAACCACTCCATACATTTCAACAAACTATAAACCAGTGTGTGAACCAAAGCAAGAATTAAATATAATGTATATACTAAGTATAAATTAAGTAGTTTTAATTAGCAATCAGTTTGTTTGTGTTCAGTAGTTAACTGAACCGATTTTTTCGTAAAAGTGTAGCAAACACACAAGCCCACTTTCGCATTTATAATAATATTAGTATGGATATGATCCAAATTGAAATCCCAAAGGTGACCACTATAAAATAAACGCGCTAAAATATTCACAATCGGGTTCGGATTTAAATTTCTCGAAAATATCCCTCCTTTGAGGGGAAAGTTTCTGGGGCGGCCAAAGTGGCGTTTTATCATACAACTTATGAATGGCACCGCGAGGAGCGTTTAGCTCTGATCTATGGCAACATTATAGCACGGCCCGATGGTTCGCGCGATTTCATATGCCAAGAACACGGTATGTGGCGGCTGCGAAAGATTGTCCATTTGATACTGCTGTGGTTGGTCGTAAAAATTGGTACCTAATAGACATAGGAATGACTCTGTTTCGTTGAACAAAGAAATGGTTGAAAAATACTAAAATGTTCTTTATTTGTCATAATCTGCCTAGCCTATTTCCTAACTATATTGGGGTCGGCTTCCAGTTCTAGCTGAAAGCAGCGGAATACCAGTGTTTTATATGGAGCGACTGCCTGCTGACCTTCACAACTCACTAACACTGGACAACATGATACCTTATAAAGAAGAAAAGAAAAAAGGAAGAAAGAAAAGCCATTTAATCACGCGAAAAGTGACGCACATATTGCATAACAATATAAACCTGTGAAAAGTAAAAATATTTATTTATTTGGAACAACTAACAATTACATAATAATGTTATACAAACAGTGAAATTTAAAACTAACAATCATGTAATCTACTGCGTTATTCACAGGATACCTACTAGTTATACAATTTTACGCTATAAAATATAGGAAATTAAAAAGTATGTAAAATTTAATACAATATAAAATTAAAGTGCTTTAAAAAAATTAGTTTTACACATGAGATGAATGACAAGAATATTAAAAATGTTTACAAAAAAATAAAAAATTAACTTTAAGACAGCCATTATTTTTAAATTATAAATGCTAATAAAATAATGTGTGTATTATGTGTGTGAGTGTGTGTGTATGTGTGTGTGTTATGTGTGTGTGTTATGTGTGTGTGTGTATGTGTGTGTGTTATGTGTGTGTGTGTATGTGTGTGTGTGTCTGTGTTTAAGACTGTTTATCACACTTTCTTCTGAATACCTATAACGTCACTGTCAAAGATCTACGAATGACAGCGGAGACCAACGGTTGTACGTGCTTTCCCAGGCACAGAGGGGTCTCGGAATCAAATGGATGATCACCCATCCAAAGATCGACCGCGGCAAGCGTAGCTCAACCATGACCTATCTATTCGTACGGTTTTTACTTAGCCATATAGCCCCCTCGTTCGAATTGTTCTTTATTTATCAAATAACAATAAATTAGCATTCTAAAGCCTAGACTTGTAGGTTGGTTGGTATTTATGACGCAATGTTTTCCATCGAAGGCTTTGGTTTGTTATGAGAAATTGTTTTAATACTGCTATGATTGGAAATATTTCCCATCGAGCGTCTTTAGTTTTGAATATCATTTACAGGCGATTATTATTAATACGCTGAGTGTTTACAAACTAAGTATATCATAATCTCATTCCATACGAGAAACGTGAAAGCTAACCTTTTCACGTTTATGAAAATGGGTAAAGAATCTCCCTATCTCCTCTTTTAAAACACATTTCTTTACAAATTCAAATACCCTCGCGCGTCTAGAATGAAAAAAAGTAGCATTTTAAGTAGCAAAACCAACATTTGTCGTGATTCGCAACTAGATACCGGGTTCTGATTCATGTGTAACCGAGTGTTCCGTTTCGGCCTGTTGACTCTGCAGTTAAATGAATAGCGCTGTTTGAACTGGGATATAAAATATTTAAAAAAATGCCTAGCTCAAACTGGTTTGAACGAGTCTGAACCGCTTTCGTGAGGCTAAATTATCCTTGTAAGAATTTTATAGAGGTGAAATACGATAGGTTAGTTATTGCAGAGGTTTTAAGGGCTAATGTTGAACTGTTGACTTAATTGGACAGGTTTCCATTGAAAATGGAAGTTGGACATGGCATTCTGCAGTTTGGAATCGATTGGAATCTTTGTAGAAATGTTGCTTTCTCAAAATTATTAGGAATTAGGTTCTAGGGGAACAAATTCTTAAATAGGCTTATTCTAGGGACATCTCGACTGCATCGCAACTACAATAATGCTATTTTAGTTCGGGTACAGACTTCTTTAAGTTTTTCTTGCGTTTTCGTTTAAAGCCTCTGATTTGGATTTCTTTCTATAAATGATGGTACCTACCTAATATGCTAAATTTTAATAAGAAGATTGAAAAATATGTCGATAGGTCTCTTCCTCTTTTCTTTAGTGTGTTGATATTAGGCCTCTACGGAGTCCCTAGCAGATAATTCATTAACGGTTGGTTTTATTTTTTCTACATTAACTAACCTGTATGATTTATCAGCCTCTGTATCAGCTACGTAAGTACTTTTGTAGTTACTTGCTTAATTGCCATAGCTAGCGATATCGTACTGGAAAGAAGGAGGACATTTCTTAAATGTACCGTCACTTAAGAAATTCTTCAAATCTATAATTTTCTGTTTGGTGTTTTGGGTGACTCGGTAAAAGCCACTGTGATTTAATTTATAATATGAAGGGAGAATGAAGTAGGAATTTTGCAAACACATATCCAGGCTGACGTAAATACTATTCTTGCTATTGTGTGATCACGTAAATGCATCGAATTCCTCACGAACAATACTCTTACACAATCGTACGCTGCACAGTTGAGCCACACCTGCCAAAGTGCGCGAGCATCCACCAAGTTTAAAAAAAAATAGTTTGTTTTTTTTTAAGTTTAATCAACATGACCACAGTTTCTCCATATGAAAAGTAAGTTTAGTTGCCACTGTTTTTAATCTGAAGGTCAATTTTATTAATTAAAAACGTTCAAAATCTAGTCGTAATTTCAGCTCAGCGATTTCAAATTCTCAACAGAATTTGGTAAAAAGTTATGGAAAAAAAACCTGAATGCGTGAATTTTTTAAATCAGTTTGCGTAGTGAATGAATTTGTAGGGTATTACGTTCACCAAATAAAAGTGTAAAAGCAAATTGTAAGTCATTTAATATTATTAGATTTAAATTGATATTTACATACACGCTTGTCATGAGGCGGACTGTCAAGTCCTTGAATTTAGAATATTAGAAAATAAAAGAAACAAATAATATGAACTATTAACAAGTAGTAAATCCAAGAAGGAAATAGTCGCGTTGTGTGGCGGCGATGTCGCTACAAATTTATTTATTTTTGGTAACAATTTTCATTCTTAATTAAGTTTAAACATATAAATTGTGTATATTTTTGCTAGCCATTTATAAAACCCTTTATTTTAATACCCCAATCGACAGGGTTTGGGGAAAAAAGAACTATTATGAAAACATATAAAATGGCGCAAAAAATTGGGAATTTTATTTTTTATAATGTTGTTATACCCGGTGTCTCTCACACAATTAAGACGAATGTAACGATTGTAACTTAACGTCAAGTTAAATCCTTCTTCTGGCGCAGTCGGGTAAAAGAGAAAATTTGTACATATTGTGACAGAGTTGAATGCGAACGTTCCTAAAGTTGTGTTTTGTTTTTCTGTGTTAACAGTCTTACCACAAAAAAGTTAGACACGCTTTAGACACGTGTTTAGCAATTGTTTAGCAAAAGTGATACCACAAAACCATGTTTAGCTATTGTTTAGGGTTAGACATGTGTTTAAATTTAAACAACGACAATCCCTTGTTTAGCACGCGTTTAACCTTCGCCTTATTGCTTTCTCTCAATAAGTCAGTACGTAAATTGCGACGGATATCTTTGATTCGATAGTCATATTGTCCCCGCGTTCACGATGTTTCTTATCCATTTTTTGGTCAGTGGGATTCATAATTTAAAAACTTGTTGGCGACTCGGTTAAAGCAAGAACTGTCATTGAAAAGTACGTTCTGTCAGCGCCTCTGTCGGAAGGAGCCATTTTAGTTTATAAAATAGTTAATAGTTTAGAACAAGTACTTACATGTTTAGGTTACGATGGGGCTGGCATGGTCTTATTTGAGACTAAAAGCCTCTAATTAAAATGAGAATAAAAAAGAAGTACGTTCCGTTCCGTTCTTAATGTTACAAAAAACTTTGATCATTTATTTCTGTATGGGTATCAATGCCGGACTTTTTAATTTCATTTAATAGTTTTTATTTTACATTTTACAAGTAAGTTATTCTGTAAAAACCACTGAAACAAAAAAAAATCGATAGGAAACAGAAAGGCTCAACAAATGAAATCAGCTTAAAACGAAACTTGACTTAGGGTTGCCAAATTAAAACAAGGGTACGTCAATTTAGCCACTGTTTTGCTAAACAAATGTTAAACATGTATTTGTGGTAAGAAATTTTAAACACTTGTTTAAGCAGTGTTTATCTCTTAGACACTGTTTAACTAAACAGGTGTTTAAACGTTGTTTTATTTATTTTTTGTGGTAAGAGTGTAACAGTCTTACCACAAAAAAGTTAGACACGCTTTAGACACGTGTTTATCAATTGTTTAGCAAAAGTGATACCACAAAACCATGTTTAGCTATTGTTTAGGGTTAGACATGTGTTTAAATTTAAACAACGACAATCCCTTGTTTAGCACGCGTTTAACCTTCGCCTTATTGCTTTCTCTCAATAAGTCAGTACGTAAATTGCAATGGATATCTTTAATTCGATAGTCCAATTGTCCCCGCGTTCACGATGTTTCTTATCCATTTTTTGGTCAGTGGGATTCATAATTTATAAACTTGTTGGCGTCTCGGTTAAAACGTTTCAAAACGGTTTTTCACTCAAACAATTCTCAACCACTGTCACAAGCAAGAACTGTCATTGAAAAGTACGTTCTGTCAGCGCCTCTATCGGAAGGAGCCATTTTAGTTTATAAAATAGTTAATAGTTTAGAACAAGTACGTACATGTTTAGATTACGATAGGGCTGGCATGGTCTTATTTGAGACTAAAAGCCCCTAAATAAAATGAGAATAAAAAAAAAGTACGTTCCGTTCCGTTGTTAATGTTACAAAAAACTTTGATCATTTATTTCTGTATGGTTATCAATGGCGGACTTATTAATTTCATTTAATAGTACTTATTTTACATTTTACAACCAAGTTATTCTGTAAAACCATTGAAACAAAAAAAAAATCGATAGGAAAGAGAAAGGCTCAACAAATGAAATCAGCTTAAAACGAAACTTGTTTTAGGGATGTCAAATTAAAACAAGGTCAATTTAGGCACTGTTTTGCTAAACAAATGTTAAACATGTTTTTGTGGTAAGAAATTTTAAACACTTGTTTAAGCAGTGTTTATCTCTTAGACACTGTTTAACTAAACAGGTGTTTATCTCTTAGACACTGTTTCACTAAACAGGTGTTTATCTCTTAGACACTGTTTAACTAAACAGGTGTTTTAACGTTGTTTTATTTATTTTTTGTGGTTAGAGTGTAATTATTTATAGTAGAATGCAAGAATTGATCGCCTCTGCACCGTGTTATTTTTTTTAAATATGAAAGTTGTAATGATGTTTTGAATATGTATTTTTTTTTTCATATACCTGTCAGTTTAAAGTAAAAGGGGATCTGTCATCTACTGTGTTTAAAAAATAATTGTGTATAATATCTGGGTTTATTTTAGGCTGTTACTACATTAATCGATCGATCGTTGATGGATGCCATCAATCGACATCGATGCCATCAATCGACATCGATGCCATCAATCGACATCGATCGACGTTGATCGATTGGTGTGGTTCCTTTGGCTGATCGACGGATATCGTTCCACTAGCCAATCGATCGATTGCCCGTCGATGGCATCGGTCGACGTTGATCGATTAACCCCAGCTATAATTAATCCATCAGTAATAATAATCAAGCAGCTCGATCGACGTTGACTAATAAATTCTACCATCGATCTATGCCGTCGATCAACCGATCGATCGATTGGTCTAGTAGAACCTATCGATCGACGTCGACTAACCCATTCTACCATCGATGAATGCTGTCGATCGACGATCGATCGATTGGTCTGGTAAATCCCTTAGGTTTTTAAATTCTATTTACTGACGTGGTTTTTATTTTACGCAAGCAATTGACGTGGAGGCCTGTAACTTAATGTGTTGTTTTTGAAACAATCAAGAGGCTTTATTGGTATATTATGTACCGACGCATATAATAATTAAAAACAACACATCAGGCATCTGTGACTAAGCTCCAATCTATTAGAAGCACCGAATGCATTGTGCAGGGGGAAGGGGAGTAATTCGAAATGATTACATTCGTTAGGCCTGAGCGGCCTCTACGTCAGCAGTTAAAGGTTAGAAGTTCGCTTCCAGTAATTGTATGAATATCAGAAAAGGGCCACTTGTTAGGGTATATTTATATTTTTTATTTGAACAGAGCTACTTGCGTACCTGCTATTCATAAAATTCTCTCAAGATTTTTGCAGGAAAATCTAATAAGGCTTATAGTTACAGATAGACTTGTTATACGTGGTGGAATATGTTAATTATGAAGATAAATAGAGGATAAATTGTTTGGCACAGCTTTGAAACCAAATAGTATGAACAAGGCATTCGTAATGTATTTACAATAACTATTAACAGTTTGACGACTCAGTCTGGATGGAACGATCGTCAAAGAAATTTTTAGAATTTAAAAAATTTAACTGGCTGGATAACTGGTAATTTGGTGGCGATAGCCATCCCCCGCCCCCCATCTTCCATGATTTCCGAACACATCATCATTTTCTTAGTAGACAGCAAAAAATTTTGCTGTTCATATTTTGGCGAGCAAAAAGTACCATTCACCGCCTGCAAATTATTTAGATGCTAACGCTATCGCATTACCTGCATGTATAGCAAACTGAAAATATTATTTATTCTTGGTGGAAGGTTTAGGTGTAATAGTAATGTTATGTAAATAATACCAGCAAAACAGGACATGACTTGTCATGTTTACACACAAAAAGCATTCGCACATCGTAAGGCGTCGTGAACAACATTTTTGAAACATTACTCTGTTTGTTTGCGAGCACACTTCTTCCGATAACAAGCGGATGACATTGTGATGGCTAGTCCATTTACTGATGGAGTCAAATAATTTACTGATATTATGAAGAGGGAGAAAGTTAAAATGGAATCGTTTGTTTTGATACGGGCTGGTAAAAAGGAGGCGTGAACTACATGTGACGAAAAGATTTATAAATATATGTGTCGGATCGTCAGGTGCGATCGAGGAGGAGTGTCGAGCGGTATAGTACATCGTCAGAACTATAGGCGTTCCCATTATCCCATTTGGGATAAACAACATACCTGTGAAAACAATACACACTATTAGTAAAGAAAACACAATACAAATGGTAATCAGTAAAAGAATAAAGTAAGTTCAAGGTACAGCAACAATACAGTTAATCGAACAGACCATTAAGGTCCCACAGTTCGTACAGTGGCGAAGCCACCCAATGATAAACGAACAAACCCTTAAGGTTTATAGTTCGTACAGCAGCCTAAGCCACCCAATGATAAATGAACAAACCCTTAAGGTTCATAGTTCGTACAGTAACATAAGCCACCCAAATACAAAGTGTATCGCTCGCTAGCAGCAAGCCTATACAGCTATGTGAATATACAGCAGCGCTGTACCAAGTAAACCGACAGTAATTGATACTAAAATCACTTAAATTGATAATAAGAGAAACAAATCATAACAAATTTAGTTAACTACCTACAATATTAATTGAGATTATAAACCATCTCCGACATATGTATATGTGGACGGATGGAGCGGGAGAGAAAGGCCAAAGAAAATAACGATGAATTGTGTGAAGAATGATGTGAACGAAAAGTGAGTCAGTGATAGCATGACGGGTAACAGGACTCAATGAAAGTAGAAAACGTGTTGCGTCGATCCCAAGTGACATGAGTCAAAAGTTGAAAGATAATGATGGGTAAGAAAAACGTAAGAAAAAATCGATGAAGTGTGTGAAGAATGATGTGAAAGAAATGAGAGTCGGTGATAGGATGACGGGTAACAGGATGTAATAGAAGTCTACTTCTATTGCATCCTGTGTGTGTGTGTGTGTTATTGCAACAATACGTTGTCTACAACGTGTTGTTTCGACCCCAAATGACATGGGAAAAAGACAGAAAGATGGTTTTATATAGGGAGAGAAAGGCCTAAGAAGAGATCGATGGATTGTGTGGAGTATGACATGGACGAAAAGGGAGAGTGGTAATATGATGGTTTTTGGGAAGAAATCGTGTTGCCCCGATCCAACTAGCATTGGACAAGGTCAGAGAGATGATGATAGAAGATATTACTTTGGTTGAGTCGTAAATTGGATATTCAGAAAAATATACCTACATAGATTGTTACTGCATCTTTGATTCAGCTTCCTACTGCATGTGTCTTCTCTTTTGATTTAAGGAGGATATTTAAAGATACGTTACTCTGAAATCGACATGGAAAATGCGAGTTTTTTTTAATCATAGTGTATCATTTTGTAATCTAGTTATCTGACTGAAAAGTGACTCAAGGCTTGTGCTTGAAAAGTATTAGTACACTCTTATCCTATCTACAAGAAATCAATCGATTTCAATCACTTATTGACCAAAATATTAGTAGTTTACATTTTGTTCCGAGCGTGCAGCGTGAGCGCACTATCGATAATAATATATTTTTAATAGGCTCTGTTTTAAGCAAGTTTTCTAAGATTGATTGGAGTCCGTTTTAACTTATAACGTTTTTCATTTTAGTAGCAATATCAAGTAGTAATGGCTAGTACTTAATTCATTTTATGTTTTTCATATAATTGATTGGTTAATGTTTGAAAATTAAATTGAAATTACTTGAATATTGACTTCATGTTGTGTGTGAATTAACTGTAGTAAACCCACCAGCCCACCAACCAGCTTTTCGGAAGATATTCCGTTTTCAAACGGACGTTTTGGTACACCAGAGAAACATTCCTATTCGAGGTTTTAGGAAAGATCGCTTTCTTATTTCAGTCTCAATCTGTGAAAAAATACCTGTAGGTATTTGACAAGATTTTGACATTTTGATTGTGATTGACCGTTTTTAATTAATAGAATTGGCCTTCTGATACCAACTTGACTAGCAATAGGGTAGATGACACAGCCAATTTATGGACATTCTTGTATGAGCTGTCTAAACGCGATTCCCCCATTTGTAAGGCAATTTATATTTTTGTCGTCACTTCTTCTCTCAAACCATCCAGAAAACAAAGTTTACAGTAAGTGTTCTTTTAAAGAAGTTCTTTCTTAGTATTATTGTTTAATGGTGTTATTTATCAAATCTACCATAAGTGACATTGAAGTAAAAGTATTAGACTTGGAGAATTTTTGGTTATGTTCAACGGGTGTTGAGAAACTTAATATTTGTTTAGCGATTTTTTTCGGTACTAGCTCAAAACTAGCTCATACCGTGGAACCGAAAGACCAACCTCTAATTTGGAGTTGATTTCAAAAAACCCATTTCAGCTGTGGTCTTTTGTCAAGCCATACTGTTAAAGAGCCTTATTTAATCTATCGATCTATTCATTATATTGTTATATTTTGTTACAGCGTCTACCCAAAACAGAGCAGGAGTTGTTCTTTGTTCACAAAATGCTGCTTCTGCATACCCTTGAAAACTGGTTGCTTTATACTTGGGTATATCAGCATGGTATGTTTTTATAGCTGCTTTATTAGTTTAGTTTGTTCACTTTTTAAGCTTTATATCATTGACTGGTTTTCTATAGCTTCTACCTACTGCCAAGATTTTAATTCTTATTAGTCAGTAACCGTTATATCATGAAATCAGAATAAAGATTTCTTTTTTCCTTTTTGATTTATTATTTAGACATTTATGTACACACATGTAAACACACAATAATAAGAAAGCAAAATACATATAAAAATGTTAATTTACGAGTAAAAGTCACTGTATAAGAGAAGAATAGGGAATTAACATGTTTCTACATAACAATATATTTTATACCTATATATTTTTTACGTTTCAGATTCTAAACTTCATAATCACTTTATTTTTCATCGGGACTTTGGCTTTTTTAGCTTCTTACACGCACGGATTTCGTTACATCCGCCTTAAGCAAGACAACAATGGTGAAATGGTTCCAGATTTAGACTCCATGGATCGATCTAAGATGAGCATTACTGTTACAATCCTCATTCTGGTTGGACTCCTAAACATCGCCTGGCTTGTGATAAATATTGTCCTCCTAATTGGTCTACATATGGTAAGTCCATTAAACGTAGTGGTTTGGTTTAAATGTTATTTAAAGCTATTCGACTGCTCCTTTTTTTCCTGAATCCCGATTCTCAGGTCGGGCAAAAAGTTGTACTCGGTTTTTTTACTAGGAATTTTTCAGTAGCAGCCCAGAGTTTCGTTGGTGGTGCGACACCTTCGTGCCTCGGATAGTACGTAAAGCCGTTTGTCCTGCGCCTGATCTCTTCCCGGTCGTGTCGGATTACCGTCCCATCGGACTTATGACAATGAACACTAGCCAAGCCACACACTTGTGTACTATACCATATATCTCCAGTGTACTTCGCTAAGTTCAAGGTTGCTCAGCGTGCTATGGATAGAGCGATGCTTCGGGGTTTCTCTGGTGGATAGAATTCGTAATGAAGTCATTCGCCAGAGAACTAAAGTCACCGACATTGCGCGTCGATTCAGCACGCTGAAGTGGAAGTGGACCGGCCACGTCTGCAGACAGTAGATGGAGCAGACACGCTTTAGAGTGGAGACCACGTTTGGGCAAGCGTAGTGTGGGACGTCCTGCGGCACGATGGACCGACGATTTGAAGAAGGTGGCTGGCAGCTTATGGATGCGGGCTGCCCAAGACCAGGTTGGTTGGCGATCTCTGGGGGAGGCCTGCGTTCAGCAGTGGACGGCAATAGGCTGATATGATGATGATGATGACTTGGCTAGTGCCGATTGAGATTGTCCGCCGGGACCGAAATTCGATCGCGAGAATATTGTATTATTAGTATTTCCATTTATTATTCCTATATACACATTTTTAAACATTTAAAAATATAAAAAGAGTAGCCGGGTATCGGGAACAGGGTCCAAGCTACCGGCGGTCAGGGCTCCAAGGAGAGAAACCGCCTGACAATGCGGACCGTGTCCAGAAGTACTGCCTTCTGAATCAAGGCGTTGATAGCCAGCCGCCTAACGAGAGCCTCCTTAGATATTGGTATAGGCTCTTGGCAATTAAGCCATTGACTGTAACAACTGTCGGCAAAATGATCGCTGAGTGAAACAACCTCGCGAGCCAATTATTATTTGCAATCCAGGCATAAAACTGATCTAGTCAGAGACCTCATATTTTAAACCATTGATAACATTTTAAGAAACAAACACAGACATAGTACTCACTTAGCCTTCGTTCAGTTAATAAAAGGACCAACAACGCATTTTGGACACGTCGCACAACGCGGTGTGTCCAACATTATCTACGGCTACAATAAATGTACGTTCTATTTGAGTTACTTGGCTGGCGAAGTGCCAGTTTGTACCAAATTACAGATACTCCTAGGTATTGCCAACTTACTTCTTACATAATTTTTGGATTGTGCTTTCTTTAAAAAAGATTTCGACAAAAAGAATTCACTTATAAAGCTGCGCTTGCCGCGTGGTCGGTTGGTAGATGGGTGACCATTCATTTTATATCGAGAGACCCGTTCGTGTCTCGGAAAGCACGTAAAATCGTTGGTCCTGGTTGTTATTTGTAGATCTTTGACTGTCGTTACGGGTTGTCAAAAACTCGAACGACTGACAACCAGTCTCCAAAGGGTATCATGTTACCCAGTAGGTAACTGGATTGTGGAGGACAGATAGTCAGTCAGTAAAACACGGTATTCAGCTGCATCCGGGGAGACTCAAGACTGGAAGCCGACCCCAACTTAGTTCGGAAAAGGCTAGGCAGATTTTGTTTCTTTCAAAATTTTGGAAAACTCACAAACATGTGTGTGACTTTTGGATTGATGTGAATGTAGTTATCTATTAATTATGCTTAGTGTTGTCTAACAGGAGCAGCGTAAGTACAAATTCACGTAAAGCACTGAATTCCGTTTAAAACACTCAATTTGAGTGATGTTTTTTTGTGTCTAGAGTGAATCGAAATTCAACTATATCTGGTGTTAACATCCATACTTCCATACTTTAATATTATAAATGCGAAAGTAACTCTGTCTGTTATGCTTTCACGATGAAACGGCTGAACCGAATTTGATGAAATTTAGTGTGAAAATGGCTTGAATCCTTGGGAAGGACATACGCTACTTTTTAATCTGCAACTTCTTCTGCATTCACGATAACGACATTCACGTCGACGAAGTCGCGGGCAAAAGCTAGTAAGCCATGTATTATGGTAAAACTACTATTTCAGAACACTACAGTAAAAATTGACAAAACTAAGATGGTGATAAAATAAACAAATTCAAACGCATTAGCTAAATAGTTCAAAGTTTTCACTTGCCAACATCTTTACGAACACAGCAGTTCGTACTTAGTTTGTATACCCACCCCCCATTGACCCACAAAATCGGCGATTAGTAATTTTATGGCCCTGCCTTTAAGCAGATAATAATGGCTAGCAAACATCTCTTGTTTGGTACTAAATAACGTAAGTTTACGCTAATGACCTTTATGAGAGATAAACATGGAGGTATAGTAATATCTTATAACAAGATTACTATTAAAACGATGACACCGGAGGGCAGTGTCTGAGCAATTGGCTGTTGCGCCGAGTGCCGCGGGTTCGTGTCAATAGAACTAATATTTATATAGCCGACAGGTAATTGTTCCCGATTTGTTTGTTTGTGTAGATACAAGGGAACTTTCTAGAGATAACGTAATTTTTTTAAAAAAATACAGAAAATAGTGCATTAAAAGGTGTTATAGTAAAGGCTGGAAGACATTCCTGCTACACATGCCTGCAACACAAATGTCTGCAAAACAGCATACCTGTGTAGACCAGTTTAAATGTCATTTACTGGCATTTCGTGTAAATGAAATAAACATTCTAGCCTCAAACTCGCAATTAATTAATCTGGAATGTATTGGGCATGACATTCCTTTGTTATCTCGTTGTATTGTAAAGAATTTTATAATTTTAATATTTAAAGCTGTTGGGTAGTGATCGATTTACTTACCATGCATTTATATGCCTAGGTACCTACTGTACAGTACTCGGGAACGAACTACTATAAATAATAGATGGAATACTTGAAATAAACTCTATATTGCAGATAGACTAACAATATTATGTCTGTCTCTGACAGAGACGGGACTGTCAGTCCTTTATGATGCAACATCGAAGGTCCCGGAGTGTTCCCACATAAACCAAATAGTTAAATATTTCAACCTGCATGCAGAATGCATAACACTTTCATGTCTACAAAAAATAATGCAATTCAACACTATAAATAATTTAATGTTTCGAAACCTGAATATCAATTACGCCTCGCATTCTGAGTTTCGGTTTATTAATGCTGGTCCTGCTCCACAGCCTCTTTAGGGAATTTCTTAATTGCAAGAAGATTATGTTGCTCACCCCTTATTATTGACATGAATAACGTGTACCGTTATTATTATTTACTTATTATATTTTATCTGTCGAATGAAATACTTACATACATTGGAAATTTTGACTTTGTATAAATTAATAGCACTATTTCAATTATTATGTAAATGTGAGAACTATGGAGCCATTTATTTATTCAATGTGTTTGACATAAATGAGCATG
This sequence comes from Charanyca ferruginea, assembly GCA_947361185.1. Lineage (NCBI taxonomy): Eukaryota > Metazoa > Arthropoda > Insecta > Lepidoptera > Noctuidae > Charanyca > Charanyca ferruginea. The sequence continues at coordinate 3,258,441 of OX376065.1, forward strand.
GCAGTTGAGAGCATTGTCATGCTCGCTCAAATGTCTCACTGATGGTGGCGTGTGGGTTAGATCATTCGGTTCCCTTCAAAATGGTTGAGCTAAGTGGTGCTGATCCGCGCGTCATGTTCGTGAACGGGCGCTGTCAGTTGAGATTGGTCATCTCTTAACTGCCATGGCTTTTATATTAATTTATTTTTAATTAGAATGTTTTGGATTTCTCTTCACTTACATTGTTTTCACATATAGAAGCAACAAGAATAATGTAGCCTGGATTTTGTAAAAGCTTGATTGAAAAGAGTGTCCGTGGAGTTTCTTGCTCGTTCTTCTCCATAGAGACCTACCCTACGTTTTGGAACGAGCAACTAGCTTCAACTTTCTGACTAACTAAGTGACTCTTTGACTATTCAAAAGTGCCTGCAAATGGTTTAATTGAAATAAATGCTTTGACTTTAACTTTGACTTATTATAATTCTATTTTTTTTTTGTATGACCATATCAATAAACGCTGTAACGTTACTCAAAAGGTAGTCAAGCTTAAATGGGCCGGCCATGTTTGCCGCATGTCGTTCTAATCGTGTGCTAAAACAACCACAATGCGGGTCCCGGAAAACGTTTAGCGACATCGTGGCAGTTCCTGGCGAAGATGACGGGATGAGTTTGACGCTTACAAGAGGGATTGGTCCACACTAGTTCAGGACAAAGAGAATTGAAAAGGAGGAAGGGAGGTCTTTGCCTTGCAGTGGGACAACAAAGGCTAAATATATATTTTTGTATAACGTTAGTTTTGTGCGATATTGATTTCCTAAAAAAAACTTTATCTTTCGTGGCACTTGTGCGTTTGCAAAAATGTCATTATAACACTAAATAATAAAAATAATAAAAACACACACCTTTAAAAGCTTTACTAAAAAGTTAAAAACATGGCAAATTATTTTAATGTAGAATTGGCACAAGGTAAGAGTAGGTACTAAATAGATTTTAATATTTACTGTGCAATTAAACCGCCATTATGCCCAAAAGTGGAAAACTGAAAACCAATCTTTTCATTGCAGTCGGGGGACGGTTCCTTAGAGCAGTTCTTTAGCGGTTTTGATTATTTACGCGACGAGACACGACGCAATAGTTTATTCATATTTAAATATTTACTATTATAAGTAGGTACCAGTGTTGTTTCTTAGAATCTTTGGTAGGACTAAGTATTTATAATATTATTTTTTCAGTCTAAAAGTCGCGTCTGGTCGCTCACGTATCCTAGGTGAGCGACCAGACGCGACGCAACGCCTTAGCTAAAAAATAATAATTATGACAAAAAATAATGGCCATATCTTCATTTCTGTTACGTGTCAATAATACGTGTGTCTCAAGCCAGTGTCAAGCTCAACTATAGTAGATATAATCTAATTTTCAGAGACGACCCGGTCACATCAAGTTACACGTGTCAGTGGCTACCATTCGTCTTGTCCTGTCAATTACCGGCGTGGTGCTTTACGGTTCTCATCACACCTCTCACTCCATGTTCATATGCTGCGCGGAGATTGATAAGAATTTGAAAACGATTTATTCGGTAAATGCTTCTTCTGAAACCGAAAATAATAATAATATAATGTAGTGCTAATCTACTTTTTAAGGACTTGTCCAAAAGGTTGGTTAACACTTATCGTGATCCAAGAGCTAGTTTTTACCTTGGTCAGAGGGTGAGCATTGCCATCTAACGTGGCAATACTGCCAGTATCTTGGGCTCATTCCCTAATGGCGGCGATGTGGAGAAAATTCTTGATGCCTTCTTATATTAGTTTTTATTTCAATGGTTTTAGGTTTTTCTTTTGTTATATAATAAGATGAAATATTTATTTGACTACATAGGTCCAATTGTTAGTAAAAAACAGAAACTTATCGACAGGTTAGTAACTTAATCTGGAACTACACACAAAAGTCAAAATACATTGTGAATCAGCAAGGTTGACCTTGTCGCACCAATACATTTACAAAATGGCTCAGCATTGGGGCATCCAGCTGATCAGCTAGGGCCTTCAGAATACTATTGAAATTACCACGCCCTCTAGTTAAGTAAAGAAGCGGTCTTTTTCCTTCTAATGGTGTAAAAGTTATGAATAATCGCGTTTCCGCGAACATAGCGGGAACACTGCAGTAACCCGCCAGCCCCAACAGCACCCTGAAAGCATTATTATACTGTATTCCTAGGACGTCTAGCGCTGTACGAGTATAGTTGACACATGGGCCAAGTATTTATCTTCGTACTTATCTGTACAAGGTCGAATAAAATTGACTAGCGAAACTTAGTTTTAAATTTATTTTTACTTAATGCGCAATGGTACAAAGCTGGACTTAATACCTTAGCCATTCTCTATAAGAACCAATGTCATAGCTCTTCACCACTCTTGGTTGACTGTGCATGAAGTAAAATAAACCGGTCATGTGCGAGTCGTGAAAGGCCACCATCCTACAATATTATTACTTAACAATACATACAAAATAAGCCAAGAAAAAACTAAACTTTTAGTTGAAAAACAGGTCCTCTTATACACTTAAACAGTAAATATAAGTTTGTATGTACAATATGTAAAGATTTACCACGTTATGCTCAGACTATTGCGTTCTAGAAGGTTTCCTTGGAATTTATAGGCAAAGAACTGATTTAGGTATGTTGTTTTTTTCAACATTTTAGGGTCAGAAGTTTCGGAGATAACGGGAGAGAGGGGGTTTCTTAAATAACTTTAAATCGATTTATTTTAAAATCATTAAAATTTTCATTAAATTTGAGACTCTTCAACATATTTTTTTATTTTTTTTTGTTTTTGCCCGCTTAAAAATTACTCCCATGTTTATGTGAGCAAATTGACTGTGACAGATGGATCAACGGGACCCTAAGAATTTAAAAACTTCACTACTGTAATGGGATATCTAAAATGGCAATAATAAAAATAAAACAACTCTTTTTTTATTGTAGCTTTACATCATCCTGAAAAGATTCACGAAACAATTTAATTTCGCCTTGTATATCAAGCGAGGTTTTAATCTTCAAAATGCTTATGCTACCTTCGATGAAACACAATATAATGAACAGGAAGGTAATTAAGTTGCTTTCGTCTGAGCTCAAATAAGAACGAAACTTTGCCCCCCTCGCATCCCCCGTAACGAGGCAACTTATAATGATTAACGCATATCGCTCTGTTTATAAACAGGGGTGGTTTCAATAACGTAGCAAGTAGAGCGATGGATGTAATTATTTGTATATTTAATACTATGACGACACCTGTAAAATGTTCCTTCTTTGCTCCAAGTTTAGGAAATTATGAATATTTTAAACTATTGATTATTAAACATGGGTGCAATGTATATTGACGACACGGTTGGCGCAGTGGCTGAGCGATCGACTGCTGCGCAGCGTGTTGCGGGTTCGATTCCCGCCCAGGGTAAATATTTGTGTGATGAGCACTTGTATTTGCCTTGTGTCTGGGTGTTGTTTATCTATATATGTATGTAATTACAAAAAAAAAAAAATGTATTTGTGTATGTATATCAGCTGTCTGACACCCATAGTACAGGGTCTCCCTAGTTTGGGGTCAGATGGCCGTGTGTGAAAATGTCCCCACGTATTATTATATATATTATATTGTTATTATATCAAGCTATTCTTATAAACTTATCTCTTGAATCTCAGTATTTATTGATAAAAACCGCATTAAAATCCGATGCAGAGTTTGAAAAATCTAAGCCTCAGATTATCAAATAAAACACTGAGAGTGAAGCCACAAAAGCAAATACAAATTCAATAACGAATACTTACAATCTCGTGATTGTGTTCGCTTTTGAATTTTTATTTGTATTAGTATTTGTTTTTTTTTAACAATGCTTCGCTTCGTGCTGTGCGACTCGTGTCAGTAAAGCGCGAAGCGAATTGTAGGTATTCGTTTTTGAATTTGTATTTGCTTTTGTGGCTTCACTCTCAGTGTTCCGCACGATCTATCTGCCTTTTGTTATATAATCTGAGATCTAATCGTACAGAGTGACTCTGAGATCTAATCGTACAGAGTGACAGACTGTAGTAAGCGACTTCGTTTTATACTATGTAAAGAATTATAGATGTATTCATATAGGTAAAGAAGATCATCTTATCAAGCAATTTTTTTATAGATAAACTAGCGGGCCTGGCAGACGTTGTCCTGTCCTTAAAATAAAAAAAAGATTTTACAAAAAAGACAACCGCCTTCAAAAACTAAAAAGTGAAAAATAACTTTAGCACAGAACACACATTGACTTTAGTTTTGAAATTCGGTGGCTTTGTTCTGTTTGTTGTTTTGTATTGCCACAAAACAACAAACCACCACCGACTTCCGAAACTAAAGTCAGAAGAGATTGAAAGTTAACTACTCCAAAGATTGAAGAAACTAAAACGTCGTCTATGTAAAATTTTTGGGTACTTGTTGATTTTTTCAAAAAGTGTTGAATCAATTTCGTTAAATTTTATATGGGACCACCCCTCAAAATCGGGTTACGGTAACAAATCGCACTTATACGGTTTTCTCATAGATGCCATAGTCAGAACTGGACCAAATTAAAATGGGACCACACGGGAAGCACCAGCTTTCAAATAAAAAAAGAATCATCAAAATTGGTTCACCCAATCCAAAGTTCTCAGGTAACAAACAGCAAACCAACAGCAGCAACAGCTAAACCTTGACTTTTTTAAAAGTGAATAGTTTTACTGTTGTCCATTAGTGTTAGTGATTTAATAATCCTTTAACTCTTTAAATTTTCTGATTGTTGTGCGTGTTTCCCGTGATCCTTAAGATCTCTATAGATTAATATATTTCTAGCCGTGAGAACCTATAATTGGCTTTATGTAACATATTCAACTTCTGTATTCCAATCTTTGTATAGCTGTTGGTTTTCCATGTAAATAAATAAATAAATAAATAAATAAATAAATAAAAAAAAAAAACAGACGAATTGATAACCTCCTCCTTTTTTGAAGTCGGTTGAAAAGTCCCACAAACCGACTGCAGCGCCGCCTACCGGGTCCAATTGTGAATCTAAACCATTCTTGAATCCACTGGATCACATAAAATTTCATTTCACCAAAATCGGTCCAGCCGTTTAGGAGGAGTTCACTTTCATACACATGCACAGAAGATTTTTATATTTAAGATTAACATTATGAAGTATTTTACTATAGAACAATGAATAAGGAGCAAAGTAACCCATTGTCACGGGGATCTTTGGGTTCATTTAAAAGCGATCTCAACTGTGAAAGCTTTTGGAGCAAATTTATGCTTTTCTAATTAGATTTGAACATAATAGACGATAAAACATTATACAGAATAGGAGCATAACTACGTACAGGGGAAACTAAGAAGGACCAATTTTACGGTACTATAGAGGATTTCACGTAAGGCGTATAATATGGGATACGAACTACGAACCAAACACGTTTTCAGATTCGACGGTTTTCGTTTCGTTTTTTGGTCTATATTTCGTACTAGCTTCTGCCCGCGACTTCGTACGCGGATCCTGTTGCTTATGCCAGCGACAACGGGGTCGGCTAAATCGAAGATCTGAAACGTCTGATGTCGAATTCTAAGAGCCCGGGGACGGGAAAACAACGGGATGCGCGAGATGATTCGAGACGTTCAAAAAGTACAATTTTTAATCATACCTCCGATGGCGGAATATGTGGCGTAGTCAATCAAAGGAGTATACGTAAATGAACTCCGTTCCTTACCAACCCAAGGAAGGTCGCCATGACCTACGGCTATATCTTGAGACACGTCCGATTCTTCAGATGATATCGACATTCTGTTCAGAGAATGTCGAAGTCGATCAGAATTCAATCGTTCGTTGCGCTCTTCTTCTGTCTCTTCATGCCGTACTCCAGCAATTCTTTTTCTCTCACTTTCTAACTGATTATGAATATTTTATTGTGTGCGTGTTCGGGACAATCTGTACTATAATATTATAAAGCTGAAGTTTGTTTGTTTGTTTGGTTGAACGCGCTAATTAAAAAAAAATAAAAAATCTTTTTGTGTTGGATAGTCCATTTACCGAGGAAGGCTATAGGCCAATGCGAAGCTGGGTCGGGTCGCTAGTGTATGATAATCTCGATCAACAGTTAGTCGTGCATCACGTTCATCATTCGGTTCAAAATACCTGTTAGTAGATGTGCGAATACGCTGAGAACTCAAGCGTGATTCTGTATCGGTAAACGTTTCCGATTCGCGAGACAATGCATGTTGCTCACGATCAGCGGACAGTCGCGCATCACGTTCCGCAGCAGATGCGTAGATACGCTGAGAACTCGAGCGCAATTCTCTATCCGTGAACGTCTCCGACTCGCGAGACAATGTATGACGTTCACGATTAGCGGTCAGTCGCGCATCATAATCTTCACTGGTCTCTAGAGACCTGGATGTAGATGCGTAAATACGCTGAGAACGCAGGCGTGCTTCGCGATCAGAAGAGGTTTCCATGGAGCGAGTTGCAGCCTGATGTTCTCGAACAGCATCAAGTCTCTCCTGACGCTCGTCGGTAGATTCTTGGGATCTTATGATCCTCAATCTTTTAGCTCCTTTGGTACATTGGGAAAGATTTGACCTCTTTCTAGACATGGTTATAGTTTTATTGTAAAGAAGATACCTGATCAATTAAAATCTAAATGACTGCTCCCCTGCGTTACCGGGTAGGCTACCGTGTCACGAAGATAAATGGAAAAGGAAATTAAACACCCAAATAACATAAGCCCGAAGGCATATATTTATTCGATAAAATAAAATAAAAATGGGAATTTTGGCTAGTAGAGTCAAATTTTCAATGATATACCATTGTCATCAAAAATCAGTCCTAAACTATTACCGCCTTCACCGCGTGGAGGTACTCCCAGCTTATGTTATTTTATAAGATACAGTGAAATTAGTGGTAGCTTTTATTTTAGTTATTAGCTTTGATTTTCACATCAGATGTTTCTGATCTTCGATTTTTATAAGTCAACAGGAAATGCCCATCAGACCGAACAACTTTTGCTAAGACGTCATTCCTATATGTGTCATGGTGTAGCTGGGCTCCTGGAGTTCCACATCAGGTGTTCCAGATCTTCAAATTTATTCTCTCAGCAGAGAATGCTCGTCACGTGGAACAATTTTTGCTATGGTACTATTTTTGTATCTCTTATAGTTTAGCTGGTCTGTTGCGGTTCTGCATTAGGTGTTCAAGTTTCCAAGATAAATTATAGCCTATATGTTGCCCAGACTTAATACCTATACAACAAAAGAATATCATTCAAATCCGCCCAGTAGTTCCGAAGATTAGCGTGTACAAATAAACAGACAAACAGACAGAATTTTTTTTTTGGATTCGTGCTCTATTACTGTTCCTAAACCCCCCTCAATTTTTTTTTTTAATATATTCAATGTACAGACACAGTTTTGTTACTGTTTTATTATATGTATATAGATAAGCTAACAATAATATAACTGACTGTCTCAGTCGTCTGCGAGTCAGTCCATGTATCATAATTTAAAACTATATTCTAAATCATTCAAATATAATCCAGAGTGTTCTATCAAAACCCTAGACTGGTGCATAAAATCTCTACAGTACCTAGTACAAAAAAAGATAAACCATTGTCTTTCTTGATGTTACAAAAGGGTTTACATAATTAGGGCGATAATCGTTTGCGCAAATACCAATATTATAACTGCGGCTGCCAATATTACAGTTCGATAGGCCTGCCGATTATAGCAATGCTATCACAGCTTTTCATTACATCATTGACGCAGTGGTTGAGCGATAGCTACGCCGTTATACTCGCATTATGCTATTGTACTATTATATAATATACAATAGAACAATAATTTATTCACTTTTAACTATGCACTTGCCTTGTTACCTCTTCACCACCCTTGGTTGACTGGTAGAGATTGCCTTTTTTTGTAAATCCTCATGGACTTCCTCTATCGTGGAGGTGATGGAGGGGCATGCCGGATTATGCTATTGTACTATTATATAATATACAATAAAACAATAGCTTAATATTAATTTATTCACTTTTAACTATGCACTTGGCTTGTTACCTCTTCACCACCCTTGGTTGACTGGTAGAATTGCCTTTTTTTGGAAACTCTCATGTCACCACCCTTGGTTGACTGGTAGAGATTGCCTTTTTTTGGAAACTCTCATGAACTTCCTCTATCGTGGAGGTGATGGAGGGGTATGCCGGATTATGCTATTGTACTATTTTCTTATATATAACAATCTTCTGTGCGTATGTATGAAAGTGAACTCCTACTAAACGGCTGTACCGATATTGATGAAATTTTTTGTGTGTATTCCAGTGGATTTGAGAATGGCTTAGATTCACAATTAGACCCAGTAGGTGGCGCTGCAGTCGAGTTATAAGACTTTTTAATTTAAGGGCAAAACAACGTTTGCCAGGCCCGCTAGTATAATATACAATAAAATAATAGCATAATAATAATTTATTCACTTTTAACTATGCACTTGCCTTGTTACCTCTTCACCACCCTTGGTTGACTGGTAGAGATTGCCTTTTTTTTTGGAAATCCTCATGGAGTTCCTCCGTCGTGGGCATGCCGGACTCTTACCGGCTAAAACCACCGCGGTGTTCCACCTCTGCCTAAAAGTATGGTCGGGGATGCGGGATTCGTACAATCATTCACCGCTCCCCCGGCAAGCCTTGACCCGCTGTTCCACAGTAGGCATTACGTCCGCCATTATATCGTTGTGCATCAAGTACTATATTTGTGCTTCGTCTGCTTGAATGTCGGTTATCTGCAAGGTTTCAATTTTTTTTTGCACGGAAACCTAATCCTTTTAAACTAAAATTAGCCTTTATTACTCCGTCAACAATGGTTTGCCAACAAAACATTTAAAAACTGTTATTTTTTTTTTTTTTTTTTTTATTTCAATATTTAATGAATTTATACAAATCAAAATAATAAAATTATTTACAATTCTAAGAAAAAGGCAGGGAGCTCAAATGGTATCAAAAAACTCGTCCACATCGTTGTCAACGGTAAACATGCCCAACAGGCTGGCCAGCAGTTTTTTTTTTATATAGCACCGTGTATTCATTTAGTAAAAAGCTTTTATTTTGAAATTTGAAACAGCCACTTTAATTTTATTTGTATAAATATACATTGTATTTATGTATCTGTATGTATAGATTTGTCACAGAAATATGTGCATTTGACGGACAACTTAAATAGGGACAAAAATTTGTTCGTCGTCTAGTTACCTAGTAGAAGTAACAGGGTGGGACGACGATACGACAAAAAAATAAAATACTGGTAATACTAGATCATAGGAATATATTGAAACTGTCAAACAAATCCTAAAAACGAAATTCAAAAAAAGTTCAGATATACTAAAGAGCATATAAATGTAACCAAAATAAAACACCATAATAAAATATTGGTTTTCTAACTTGTGAGAAGAGCGGCAACTTGTGGCGTCATAATTTAATATTATTAATGCTCAATAAAAACAATTACACCAAATTACCAAATCCTACCATGATCATTTTTTGTGCTATTACCATTGAAAATGTATGGTTTTAAATTTCAGCTTTATCAGCGTACTTCATCTTCCTGTACTACATGTATGCCATGCAATTAGAAGAAGGCCTGCGTCCCAGTGAGCCCAGAGAAATATCAGAAATCGTAGCCGATGTCCTTTCCAACTACCCAAAAAATATTGACAAGATTACCCTAACTGAGAAATATGATAAGTCTTTTACCGCCTAATCGAAAAACAGTGAGCTTTTGTGCATAGAAAATACCATGGATGCGTACGTTCAGCTTTCCGCATCAGAATGGATGCGTTAAAAAACTGATGTTTTCTATAGACAAAAGCTGAATTAAGCTAAATAAGTGTAGTTAGTCCCTAAGATGATTCTAATGGAGAATCGTTTTTATTTGTTAATAATGCAGTGTAGGTAAAGTATTTATAAAATCACCACTTAATTCCGAGGATGCTTGCAGACCAACGAAACAAAATTAGAAAAATGTAATTAAAATACCTCCAATCCATTTATTTATGTTATCCTATAAAATAAATGTATATTAAATAGGTATTTTCATTATTTTAGAATAATATAATTAAAATCCCTCCAATCCATTTATTTATGTTATCCTATAAAGTAAATGTATATTATACAGGTATTTCCATTATTTTGTATCTACTTGTGCAAATTACAATTCACTTATGTAATAAAAAAATCAGTTTTTTTTTTTTTTCTTAATTTGTAATTCTGTTGTTTTAGTCCGTAAAAAAACCGTCCGAACCGCCAGGATTCTATGACTCTATTTTCTTTCATTTCATTCTTCACATAGTCCTTCCATTTTTCTGGTCTTCCTCTTCCTGTCCATCCGTCCACAAATACAAATTTTCATAAAGTCAAAGTCAAAGTCAAATCATTTATTTCAATTAGACCATTATACACTTAGGCACTTTTGAACGTCAAATGAGAAAAAAAATGATTCTAGGTGCCCATTCCAAAAGGTAGTTTTGTATGGAGAAGAATCGGCAAGAAACTCCATACTTACTCTTTTAAAAACGATGTTAACAATATTTGTATTTACAGGAATTATATAATTATACGTGAATACGATGTACCTTGCATAAATACACTAGGTATTCTAAAGTGTGTACAAAGTATCACAGATTAAGGAATGACGGACTAAGTTATATGTACATAGATACATAGTGTTCACATATTACAAATGTTGAAACAGTAGACGACCACTCCTTATATTTTAACAAACAATGAATCAGTATGTTAGCCTGAGCTGTGTATAAAAAAGAGTCAGATATATTATACATATTTATACTAAGTATGAAATTAGGTATTTTAAATGAGCAATCGGTTCGATTTTGTCTAGACTGTCGATCGTCCTATGGAGCTAGACCAGCATGTTTCCAAGCATTCTTATCTTGCATAAGACCTCTAAATTATAATAAGCTTTTTTACTGAGTGTACTTTTAATATATATGTTTTAAATTTTGTTTCACTTAGTTGTAATATATCACTAGGAATTTTGTTGTAGCACTTAACACATTACCCCATAAAATATGTATGGACTTTAGACAATCTAAAATATGGTTGAGCTATTTTGTCCTTGTTTCTAGTATTAAAGTCATGTCCCTAACTTAAACCACGAAAAGTGAAAGTTTAAACTGATAAACTCGGTTGTAACTGCCACGTTTATTATTAAATGTGACACTTAGAGGGTAAAGCTCTATCCCTTACTTTATTAAAGATATGTAAGTTTTTTCTTATATATTTTCATAAATAAATTGGCAAGGCACTGTCATTATATTAATATTTTTAAATAGTTCCCTAAGAGATTCGCGGCGACGTAGATTATAAATGGCTCTGACAGCTCTTTTTTGTAAGATAAAAGCGGATTCAATGAGCCCGACCCCACAGTAAAATACCATACGACATAATGCTGTGAAAGTAGCCAAAATAGACCAAATGCGCAGTTTCTACATCTGTCAACTGTCTTATCTTTCTAACAGCATAAGCCGCGGAGCTTAGTCGCCCCGCAATAGATGCTATATGAGGTCCCCATTGTAATTTCTCGTCTAGCGTGATTCCTAGGAAAACCGTTTTACTAGTAAATTCCAGTTTCTCTCCATTAAGTATGATGTCACAATTGCTATTCCTAACATTTGGTAAAATGAATCGAATACATTTGTTTTTTTTTTCATTAAGTACCAAATTGTTTACCGTAAACCAATTTTGAACCTGAAGAATAGCGTCATTTACGTCGTCTAGATTTTGTGACCGTCTGTCTATTTTAAAGTTAAATTTAAAATTTAAAAAACCGCGTATAAAAACGCAGCGACATTATAGCGCCATTTCAACGAACAAACATTTGATGGCTCAACAAAAGATATTATTTTTTAAATAATCGCTTTTGTTTTGCGTTGGGGGTTTTTTAAATTTGCGCGACTGGTTGCGCCACCATGGTGTCCCAGTGAAATATAGCCCTAAGTGTGCGGTATGGGATGCTTAGTCGCTGCATTTAGCTTCTAAAAGCGACTAAATCGCCGATCGCCGATGCTAAAAGTAGCGTATCCCTTCTTTTTGCATAATGTTCTTTTCCCTAATATACTTTACCATAACTGTTTTGGCATAACTTGTATTGCCATAATAATACTTTGCCATATATTTTTTTTTGGCATACAGTTTATGTTGGCATAATTATCTTAAAAGCTAATTTGTTTTGGCCTAAATTTATATCGCATAATGTTACTGTGCAAATCTATTGTGCCACGCTAAAGTATTGTTTTAAAAAATCAATATGTTGTGCTACAAAAGTTACTAGCAGAAACGAATCGCTGCAAAACCGATTTCACGTAGTCTTCTCTGCCCTACCCCTAGAATGTAATCTAAGCCCGCATAGGCGCGGAGGAGCGAGGCGTCCCGCGAGCTGAGGAGCAGGTGGTTTCAACGCTCGCAGCCGTAGCGGGCGTGGTGGTGAGCGTAAAACCCATCTGCGACGATAAGCTCGCGTAGGACCGCCGGAGGCTCGCAGCGCCGGAGCCGTGACAGAAACCATGACTGCTGCATGCTGCAAGCTTTCTTGCATGCTGCCTGTTTGCTGCATGCTTGTTTACATGTTTGCATGCTTGCTGCATGCATGGTAAAAATAAGTTTTAATATCATTATTTAAATAAATGTCTGCTTTAGCATGTTATGCGTAATTATTATTATGAATAGAGAAGTTATGCTTAAGAAAATTATGCGTAAGCTGTTATACGTAAATAATGTTATGCGAAAATATAATCAGGAGAAACAAAAGTATGCTTAGTAATATTAGGTCTTAATATTGTATGCAAACGGATAGGGAATCTGGGCTTTGGCGCTTAGAGTTTATAAAAAGAATTTTCACGTTTTTTGTTTTCATTTCGTTAGTTAATTAATATTCCTCATTCCCTTTCAAAATAGTATGTATTATTCTACTAGTCAAGCCCTTTCATTTGATACACATATTGAGGGAGTTGTGAAAAAAAAACGTAATTCGCCATTTTGTGGTGCCGGTCATCTTGGATTTGATATTTATCATAGTGTAAAGTATTCTACTAGAAAAGCTCTTTCATTTGATACCTACCTATATTGAAGGAGTTGTGAAAAAATATGTGATTAACCATTTTGTAGCGGCGGCCATCTTGGACCGATTTTTATCAAACATAGCTAAGAACACTCCCGACTAATTCACCTTTCAATAAAAAAAACAAAATCAAAATCGGTTCATCCGTTCGGGAGCTACGATACCACAGACAGACACACACACACACACACAGACACGTCAAACTTATAACACCTCGTCGTTTTTACGTCGGGGGTTAAAAAAATCAATGATGTGTCATCGGCAAATAACACCATTTTTGGTTGATTTTGAAACAATTGGGGTAAATCATTTATATAAACTAAGAATAGAAATGAACCCAATATTGAACCTTGAGGAACGCCCATAGTCGTTTCAGACCCCAATGAGTTCACGCCGTTAACCTGTACTTTTACCCGTCTACCCCTCAGGTATGACCCTTAGTAAATCAAGAGATGTTTTACTAACCCTGTAGTGCTCTCCAGTTTCAGCAAAATTGTCTCATGGTCAACGCAATCGAACGCCTTTGAGAGTTATCTGTTACATATCTGCTAACTTATTTATACTACACTCGGCGTCACAAAAATCGCACCTCTTTAAGAATTCCCTTCAAAGTCATTTTAACCCTATTAATCAATGGTATACATATGACTATAAGGTATAATTGGAAAGGCAATTTATTTAAATTTCAGAATAAATCAATGGATTTGGGTTTTTGTTTACCAGGGAATAACAAAAAGCAAGCTAATGCAAATGATTAAAAAGTTAAATTTTATTTTATCAGCAAAAATTACAACAAAGTCCTTAAAACTAACTTAAAACCTAGTGTTACCCCCCCTAGCCCTGATGACTGCTTCCATGCGTTCTCTCATGGACCTTATTAATGTGACAACAGTCTCTTGTGGAATGTTGTCCCATTCTGCAACGACGGCATCTTGAAGGTCTTGGAGAGTGGTAGGGGCAGGATTTCGTGCCCGTACTCGCCGTTTCAGTTCATCCCAAAGGTGCTCAATAGGGTTCAGGTCTGGACTTCGCGCCGGCCAGCGCATAACAGGGATGCCAACTTCTTGCAGGTAGTCTCTTACAATTAAAGCGGTGTGACAACGGGCGTTATCGTGCATTAACGTGAACCCACTGCCAACAAAACCCGCATAAGGGACAACCTGCTCCTCTAAGATCTCTGTTATGTACCGAGCAGCAGTCAGCGACCCTTGCCCGCGAGCACTTCCAGTCCGAGAAACACACACAAGGTTCGTTTTACCGTCGATTGACATGCCGCCCCAGAACATGCACGAGCCACCCCCGTATTCCACTGTCTCTTGAATACAGGCTTGTGCGAATCGTTCCCCTTGCCTCCTATACACTCTTCGACGCCTGTCGTTGCAGAAAAGACACACCCTCGTCTCATCCGAGAAGAGCACAGCCCTCCATTGGTCTATTGTCCAATCCACATGGTCACGGGCAAATTGCAACCGGTCTCTCCTATGCTGTGCAGTCAATTTGGGCCCTGTAGCAGCCCTATGAGCTGCAATTTTCTTCTCCCGCATTCTTCTTCTAATCGTGGAGACGCTTACAGAAGTTCTGCGAGCTGATCGCAGTTGTTGTTGCAGCTCAACAGCATTGGAGCACCGATTACGTAAAGACGTCGAAACAATGAAGCGATCGTCTCTTTCGGATGTGCACCGTTGTCTTCCAGATCCACGTCTTCGGATATAGCCACCAGTCTCTTGGAAACGTTGGAACACTCGTCGAACGGCAAAACGACTCAAGTTCAGTTGCCGAGCAACATCACATTGCCGCATCCCTGATTGCAGTAGTGCAATGACTTGAGCGGCTTCATCTGCAGTGGTATCCATCTTCTGGGGTATTTTTCTTGCTGTAGCTGTTCACGTGTGTTCACTTCAAAGGTTGAATAGCGAATGACCAACATTTAACCCGGGTCGCCCGTTTTATACCCTTGTAGGGAGGTGCAATTAGTGGCCGTTGTAATGCGTATTTTGACAACATTTTTTTTAACGTTACGTGCTAATGAGATCTGTTGTGTTTAGGAATTCTAACTGTTGTTAATTTAAAGGTCGTTAAACATACTTTTAATTGATACCAATATTAATTGGGTTTAATGTATTCGTTACTGGCGGGACATGTTTTAAACTTATTTTCGAAAAGGTGCGATTTTTGTGACGCCGAGTGTAGTTAGATTCAGTAAGCGCTTCGATATTGCTTGTCTGTTAGTCGAAATGTCATGCAGTGTAAAGCAATAATTATAATAATATAATATGGAACTTATACATGTTTTGCATTTTTGTTACAATTGTTTTAACCATTGAAAATATTTAATATAATGTATGAAAATATATGATCAAATACGGTGAATCCATAGTGTAGGGCAACTTTTAGAAAATAAAATCTACTGTAGATTATTACTCCTGCAAAGAAGTGAAACACTGTCTTGTCTGACACCCATAGTACAGGGTTTCCCTAGTTTGGGGTCAGATGGCCGTGTGTGAAATGTACCCACATATTATTATTATTCACATTCATTTATTTTGTATACGTATTTTATTTCATTTTTAAATCTATACTAATATTATAAAGCTGAAGAATTTGTTTGTTTGTTTGTTTGGTTGAACGCGCTAATCTCAGGATCTACTGGTTCGAATTGAAAAAATCTTTTTGTGTTTGATAGTCCATTTATCGAGGAAGGCTATAGGCCCATGCGAAGCCGGGTCGGGTTGCTAGTATTCATATAAAAATAAGAACATTAAAAAATATAAAAAATAGTACCCCACCGGTATCGGGAACAGGGTCCAAGCTACCGGCGGTCAGGGCTCCAGAGAGGGAAACCTCCTGACAATGCGGGCCGTGTCCAGAAGTACTGCCTTCTGAATCAAGCCCTTGATCCAGCCGCCTAACGAGAGGGTCCTTATTATTTTTATTATTATTTTTGGTGCATTTTAGCGAAAAATGACACACGTTTCATTCAAGCTGTCACAGTTACGCAAACTGGTATCTATCCCCAAAAGGGTTACGACAATGGTTCAAAAGTGCATGCACAAGAGGATGCCTTGAACTGGATAAAACCAGATGAAACCGCCTCGAAGGAGGCAACAAAACTGATTTAACTTTTGCCGTAATAGTTTCTGTGGAAGGCCCCAGGTCGCTAGAAAGGGTATTAGGATCAACGAGATTATTGCGATAAATAGCAATCATAAAAGTGCATTTTATCGAAATCTTCTGTTCCCGTACCTTTTTTATCGTTATTAATAAATATATACATTTAAATAAAATATAATCTACTATAACCTCGACCTCGACGATTGAAAAAGTCTGTTATAAAAATATAATCAACTACTTTACTTATGTATGATGAAACATTGGAAAAGTATAAAAAAGCTTTTTACAAAAAAGACAACCGCCTTCAAAAAGTGAAAAATAACTTTAGCACAGAACACACATTGACTTTAGTTTCGAAATTCAGTGGCTTTGTTCTGTTTGTTGTTTTGTATTGCCACCGACTTCCGAAACTAAAGTCAATGTGTGTTCTGTGCTAAAGTTATTTTTCACTTTTTGAAGGCGGTTGTCTTTTTTGTAAAAAGCTTTTTATTTTCCGCTTTTTAGTACCTCCTTCTCATTCAAATCTATTAAGAAGAGATTGAAAGTTAACTACTACAAAGATTGATGAAACTAAAACGTCGTCTATGTAAAATTTTTGGGTATTTGTTGATTTTTCAAAAAGTGCTGAACCAATTTCGATAAAATTTATATGGGACCACCCCTGAAGCATACCCTATCTATAAAAAAAAGAATTTTCAAAATCGGTTTACGTTTGCCGGAGAAATCGCGTAACAAATCGCGCACATACTTAATGCAAATTTAAGACTTATACGGTTTTCTCATGGATGCCATAGTCAGAACTGGACCAAATTAAAATGGGACCACACGGGAAGCACTAGCTTCCAAATAAAAAAAGAATCATCAAAATCGGTTCAATCAGTCCCGAGAAATCAGGTAACAAACATAAAAAAAAAAAAAAAAAAAAAAAAAAAAAAAAAAAAAAAAAAAACAGACGAATTGTTAACCTCCTTTTTTGAAGTCGGTTGAAAAGTAGATTTACTTTTTCAATTTACTTAATTTACCTACATTTGTTATTTAAGCATAATAATTCGTATACCTTCCCTTCTGAACATTACTTGTTGAATAAACATAGCTTTCCTATTTGTAAATATCGTGAATGAAGAATATCAATGTATAGCAATAATTATATGATAACTTGTTTAGAATTGTTTTCGATAAGCCCTTATCGTCAATGAGCTTCCTTCACATACAGATAACGTTATATTTTCCTTATCGCTCAACTTATTCCCTTAAGATCTCTACAGGGAAAAATATCGAGAAAACAAGATTATTTTGTTGATAAAATCCTTACTGAATTTCGTGATGTTAGCATAGGCCCTGTGGTGCATTCTCTCTGGAATACTGACTATTGCAACAAAGATTGTAACAACTTCCTAGAACTTTGCAACTTAATCTGTCTTAAGTGACTTTGATCGATGACATAGACCGTGCAACATTAACATAAGGAGTAAGTTTCGTTGTTTTACTCGGTTTTTGGCTGTTTGCTCTAGTTAGGTTTGGACACGGAATTGGAAAATCCAATGGAAGTGCTCAGGCAGGTTTCCCGCGCGTGTCTCGATTATACGGAAAATATGTAAAATATTACCATACTGCGCTCCAAAACACAGATCGTTGACGTAGCTCAAAAAGCTGGCCAGCTTAAATGGGACTGGGCTGGACATGTCTTCCGCATGCCGAACGACCTATGGGCCCGTAAATCCCAAAATTGGTGCCCTGAAATGACGAGACGGGGCCGCGGTAGACCACGTAAGAGATGGCGGGATGACTTGGATATCTTCCTTAAGAATTGGCAAGAAATAGCAAAAAGTCGAGACCAATGGAAGGAATGGAGGGAGGCCTATAATATAATAATAATCATCATCATCATGTCTACCTTTAGACGCCCACTGCTGGGCATAGGTATCCCCCAAGGGGGGTTCAGCCGTAAACGCTAACCTTGGTCGATGCATGTTAGCGATCGCAGTAGGTGTTCGGTATTCAAAAGGACGCTGCTGCCCATCCTCTGGTCAATATCCCTCTGTCGCCTTCTACGACACCCACGGGTAGAAATGGGCTGGTGCTATTCGCAGCCGTCACCATACGGCAACCTACCCCTATGTAAAAAATAGTCACTATTGTAATAAGTCTTAATTTTCTATGATCAACAAATAAGCTTTTCGTCAGCTGAATTTGTTGTCCATACAAAATTAAGACTTATTACAAGTAGTGAAGGTTGTTATTATTTTACACATTTTCGACATAATTGTGAAATTGTGTGTTCCACTTGTTTTTTTATGTTTCGTGAGTTTAAAGGAAGGTGCTATTCTATCGAACAGGAGCGGCATAAACGTTTTGTTTTGTTTTAGCCAATTTGTGCCAATATTGTTCTTTCGCTTCTGAACTACCTTTAAAAGCACAGCTATTTTATTTAACAAACGAGGCTCCTCCTTATTACGTTATTGAAAAGGAGACAGTCGCTCATGATTGAGTGACAGAGATGACGCTCAAAATTTTTCTACTTCTAACTAGATTAATAATTACTACTGTTAACGACATTTTATATTTGGTGTGAAAAATCAATGTTTATGATAATTTTACACACGGAAAATTTTGTGCATGTGTAGCATTAACAGCGCAGGTGTCTTGGACGTATCTAAGTTTATGTACTAAAACTTGTATATTTTGTAATATAATTATATCTGCATAATTATTGTCTGAATTGCATGTTTTAAATGATTTCATATATCATGAATGATCTAAATAATTATTTAACCGGAAGACGTTGCGTTGGAAGGCTTCCCACTAGGTGGACCGTTGACCTGGTAAAGGTTGCGAGGATCCGCTGGATGCGAGTCGCACGGGACCGGTCAATGTGGCACCACTTGGGGGAGGCCTATGTCCAGCAGTGGACGTCTTTCGGCTGAAATGATGATGATGAAATAATTATTTATACTATGTACAAATAAAATTAATTTATTTTTCTTTTTTTTCTTTTTGATGTAATTGCCATACCTAATCTGTAATAACTTACCTAATCATATGGGCATAATTATTATTTCAATCACATGTTTTGAATGATTATACAAGAATGATCTCTTTTGTATCTCTTTTGTAAAACTGTATTTTAAGTTATTTTAACGTGTACTTTATGTATCCATTGTTTGAGTAAATAAATAAATAAATGAGCCATTGAATTATTTATTTTATACTATGTACCTACAGAAGAAATTAATGTATTTTCTTTTTTTAATTAATAGGCTAGGATATTGGAATGATTGAATATAATTTACTCTTTTTGGGAAATAAAATGCTTAAATAAATAATTAAATGTTTTATAAAAAATACGAAAAAAATACCTTTGATTGTTACGCAACTAGAAGGTTCCCGGTGTATAGTCCAGGAAGATGGTGTAGCGACAGGCAGGACATCGAAACCACTTGTACGCTTTGCTGGCGGGGAGTAATATAGTTACCTACCTACATAGTAAATCTCTATTATATTTTTAACCGACTTCAAAGGAGGAGGTTCTCAATTTGATTGATATTTTTTTGATGTATGTACACTGATTACGCAGAGACTTATGATCTGATTTACGTGATTCTTCTTTAGTTTGATGCGGAATAGTTGCCATTTGGTCCCATAAAAATTTAACATAGTTTGGCCCAGTAGTTTTAATTTTATGAACATTTTTTTTTTAATGTGTGACCACGTATAAATTTTTTCAGTGTCCTATTTCGATGATTCTTTTTTTAATTGGTAGTGCATACCTCATATTTGGTCCCATATAAATTATATAAATTATCAAGAAAATATTCCACCCCTAAACGCAGAAAATTGATGACTGATTTTTTTTGGTGTCACCGTTTCGTAATTAATTTGTTTGATAAGAAGTAGGCACTAGAAGGTGGCAATACAAAACAACAAGCACCGACTTGCGAATTGAAAGTAATTTTTTACTTTTTGAAGGCGGTTGTCTTTTTTGTTAAACAGTTTTTTTTTCGCTTTTGGTGCCTACTTCGTATCATACAAATTAATTACGAAACGGTGACACCAAAAAAAAAATCAGTCATCCCGAGTAGACACATACTGTTTCGATATCTGTCAAATGATCGTAAATGTTAAAAGCTTGTCAATAAATTAAAAATCGTCAAAAAATAAAATATATAAACAAGTCATGTCTTTTTCTGTTAAAAAGTTTTTTTTTCGCTTTTTAGTGCCTACTTCTTATCATACAAATTAATTACGAAACGGTGACGTCAAAAAAAATCATTCATCTCGAGTAGAACCATACTGTTTCGATATCTGTCAAATGATCGTTAATGTTAAAAGCTTGTCAATAAATTAAAAAAATGTCAAAATGTAACATTTATAAACAAGTCATGTTTGTGAACGGGCGCTGTCAGTCATGACAATTGAAAGATTAATGTTTTGTACTGCTCTTTTCGAGTACATTGTTTTCACTTATAGAAGCAACAAGAATAATGTAACCTGTATTTCGTAAAAACTTTATTTAAAAGAGTGTCCGTGTTCTTACTCGTTCTTCTTCTTAAAGAACAACCTACGTTTTGGAACGAGCAACTAGCCTAATTTTTCTCACTAACTAACTCGACCCCACGACAATTAAAAAGTGCCATAAACGGTTTCATTGAAAATCTTGCTTTGACTTTGACTTTGAAACTAAGTTTCATTTGTATCACAAATAAATAAAAAAATGGAAAAGCAATTTCGACTCCAATAAGTGTAATTTTAAGCCCCTTATGTATTTTAGCTTAATACACGTCACAGTACAATATTAAGCCCTGTTCTGACGTATTTGTAATAAAACCGCCTTCATGATACCCCGATAATCCCGCTGTATAAGTTGACGAAGGACGATGTCAGGCCAACCGTGAGAATGTACGCTTAAACCTGAGCATGGGTCACGTTTATAGGTTTGACCTCTTCAATTTCTGAGTAATTTGGCTCATCCCCCATCCCCATATTTTTATTCCAATTATTTTATTATATAATTATGGTGACTGGTAATTAGTGACCAAACCTTAAACCACATATTGTTCCAATTATTAGTACCAATTTTTTCTACTAGGACACACATAAGAATTCACTGGTTTTGGAGATAGTCCCAAGAGTCAGTGAGACTGAAGAAGTCCAGGAAAGAATCTACCTTGGTAGAATGCAAACTGGTGCAGGCCACATACAGGAAATTTATAGGGAAAAACATCCTCGTCGTTTGCCGGGCAGTTGTGATAAGAAGGATTTCAGCAATCAAATTGCATAATTGAGCTGTCTTTAGAGTCCTATTTTGGATTCTAGTTATGCTAATGATTTTATCTATACATGGTACATTACGTGCCATCGCCCTCTTCACTGCACCTTCGTACTTATTCCTATATTTTTCTTGGGACCTCAGCATACAAATAAATGAAGTTATGGGCCCCAAAGACTGTACCATGCTTGATTTTTTCTCTAGTGGGAAAGTACTCCCTACTGACAAGACGTGGTGGACCCCATTTAAGCCATATTCAGAAACAGGGAAAGCAACTAGAGTGTCTCCTTCTTTTCTTATAGGGAAGTTAATGTGCCCCAGTCTGAGTTCAGCGAGTCTCAAGGGAAAACCTGAGGGGAAGTACATATACGACGACACGGTTGGCGCAGTGGCTGAGCGATCGACTGCTGCGCAGCGTGTTGCAGGTTCGATTCCTGCCCAGGGTAAACATTTGTGTGCTGAGCACTTGTGTTTGCCTTGTGTCTGGGTGTTGTTTATCTATATATACAAAAAAAAAAAATGTATTTGTGTATGTATATCAGCTGTCTGACACCCATAGTACAGGGTCTCCCTAGTTTGGGGTCAGATGGCCGTGTGTGAAAATGTCCCCACATATTATTATTATATATATATATGGGCTTAAAGTCCCGATCCATTCAGTATTTTCCTCCTTCCCTATTCATACGTCGAGCCAGCATCGAATACCGCGATGTCCCAAACTTTCAAAGCTTCTGCCCTCAATAGAAAGGTGTCCCCGTCATTGATGGTTATTTTAAAATCAGTCTCTTTGGACTTAGTGATGAGGTTCGAAGTAGCCAGTCTAGCCTCTAGCCTTCTCACATTGTGGCAGGGAAACATTACACTCATTATGTGGTTTTAGCCAGTTATCGGACAGAGATGATATCATCAATCTGCTGGGCACGAGATAGGTCATCTCTAGTAGTTGTGGCTCTAGGAACTTCTGTTAATAGCTCCCTGTATGCATTTAGGAGCAGTTTCATACACTCCACTTTCAGGGACTTATTAAGCGCAATTTCAGGTCTGTTCGGGTCAGGGATCTACACATTCGGGTCATCTGCATCTACGATCCTCTTAGTTCCCCATTGCATTCCGCTCCCCGCCGCTGTGGATGTTGATGCCATCTTCTGTAGAAGCTTACGTGTAATAGTGATAAGTCCAATAAGTGTGATAAAGTTTAGTAAAGTCGGAAAGTGAAATAAAGTGTTATTTTAAAAGTTGCTATTTTTCATGAAATGTTTCTAAATGAAACCAAACCACTGGTTTTAAAGATGACCATGTCTACAATAACATACTGTATATGCTTGTTTTCTCAATATAACAATTTTACGATGAATGTCGTGAACGAATCGGTAATGAAAGAAATAGGATAACAAACAGACGTCACATCAAAGCTAAAGTTGTCTCATAACAATCATTATTATTGAGTTAGCAAAGAGTTTTGATAAAAAGTTTTTCCAAAAGAATTGTTTTTCTTTGTTTCATTTATTGTTTTCTTGAACCCTCACTGATTCCATGAACTCTATCACATTGGGGTTGATGACACCATCAATTAACTGACATACTTTTTTTGAACTGTCAAAACGCGTTTCCCCCATAAAGGATCATGACAGAATTTGTACAAAATAAAACTGAAGATGTTTAGAGAAGTTGAAATTCTCATTTTTAAATACTATTGGGTACCTAGTATCTTCAGGCATTTATAATATTTTTTAAACCCCGCTATAAAAGTGGATGTTAAAAGTGAATAGTTTAACGAAAAGCTCATTATTTCAGAAGGAAACGGCGCCTGACAGTAACAGTGACACTGATAGCCGCCGTTTCGCAGTTTTTACACTGAAATTGCATCGTTTTGTGGGAAATAATGTCACAAATAACACTACTACTTACGCACTTTTTCAACTCCGCCATTGTAAACTATACCATTGCCATTGTCGATTCATATCGATTGTCTGCCAATTTGATAGCTCCGTTAATGTCACTTGCCCCTTTTTGTTTATAGACACAGAAGGGGCAACGAGATGAAACGAAAAACTTTTATTTTTACTTTGAAATATTTTAATCATGCAGGGGTCTAAAAATCTAATTTTACAGTAAATTGAAAATTAATAATATTTTCAGGGCTAAAATCAAGTGCTTTTTTTAGAGAGTTCGGTCGTGGAATAAGGAGAACCAATAATTGGAAAGACTTCATTAGCCAGTAGCCTCAGAAAGCAAGTTAAGCCATTAGTCCCGGCTGTCATTCATCCTCAATATCATAATAGCAACCAACTTTTCTATATGTCGGATCAGTCAGGATTTAGTCCGTTAGATTCAGTCATCATGTGGGCAGAATATGGGTTTCGTGCAATGAAAACACACTGGGTATAGGATACATACAGTACACGGCGTTTATTAAAACCACAATTAATTTAAAATAAACTCAGACACTATAATTAACATAGACATAGCTTCACTTAGACATAGACATAGGCACTTCACTTCAACAACGAATCGTAAGTACAGTTTCGGGACGTATTAGCTCCGTTGCGATCAGACACTGGACTCTGAATGTCTTCCTCGCTGTCGGCTGTAAACATCACGACTCTGTAGAAGCGCGCGAAAATGGTGGTGGTTGATCACGTGTTCTCAATAATGGCGCGCTTGCGATCCGTTGTTTCGCCATAGACTATTTATTGTCTTTGCGTTTCACGTTTATACTATTGACCGGATACGACATATGCATCGAACAACAGTTATATTATGTGTATCAAATTGTATAATAAAATTCCAAGTACCATAACGACACTCCTATTTTTTTTTAATTCAAGCGTATTCTCACAAAAATATTAATTGATAAATGTTTTTATAGTGTTCCTAGATTGTCAGTCATGAACGGAGGCCTAATGATTGTCACATTATGTACAATTAATTGTTACCAATTTTGAATGAATTTAATACGTTTTTTTTAATGCATGCCTGGTTCAAACGAATTATTTTTTCTGTACCTAAATAATAAATAATCATGTAAAACTTACATGCCAAAATTCATGGCAGAATAAGAGATCAACATATTTATTTTTAAGCACCTTCTGTACCTTATTTACGCAAATGAATAATTTTGATTTGATTTGATCTTTAACAGAGAGGAAGATGCTATAAAATCTAATAACCAGTGTTACCCGGTAACTGAGTTGTTGAGGTCAGACGGGGAGTCGTTTGCATCCGCTGTAAAGAATGTCTTGTGGCATTAAGTCCGCCTGATGAGCCACAGTACATGAAGTCACTGCCTTACCTAAATTACGAACAAAAAAAAACCGAAATTATTAAAAAAAAATCACGTGACTGCCTCGTCAGTTTCGTGGTCGCAGTCGCAAACGCGAATGATGAGCGTGGTTTCTAGGTTCGATTCTCAGGTCGGGCGAAGGGATAGTGGGTTTTTTGATTATGAAGTTCTTAGGAATTTCCGGAGTTGTTAGTGTAGCACTCCTGTGCATCGGAAAGTACACGAAGCCAGGTCCTGCGCCTGATCTCTCTCCGGTCGTGTCGTATTGCCGTCCTATGACTTTGAGAATGTAGAGAGTGTATCAGTGTTTGCACTTACATTGGTGCACTATTATATTTCCTGCATACTTGGGTAGTCTTAATTTTGATTGGCCATGACGGAAAATCGGTTGTGTGAAATATAGTTTTTATGTATTAATTTTGACTCGTAGTTAGCATATGAAATGCCTATTCTTACAAAGTATTGTGCTACTAATTGACTTCAATTCTGCATCGATTTGATGTTGTTAATGACTATTAACGGAACTGCAACGTCCTAGACCTTTCTGTACATTTTTACACACCTTTTTTTACAGCGGTAAAATGTTGCTGGAACATTGTAGGAATCAGGATTACAGCCAATCATTGCATTATGTTGGTCTTGCCATATTTATACACATCTAACATCAATCTAAAGCTACTCCACAAACTCCAAACGAGAGATACGAGAACGGTTCACCGTATAAGTATGCCAAAAACCATGCAACTGAGTAGAAAATCCAAAAAAATACTTTGCAATTCACAAAAGTCATGCAAACACCAACCACCATGTTTCACAGCAAAATGAAAACTTTTACAAATGATCTATTGTTTCGAGGTACGTATGCTCTTATTGTTTCAATGTAATTGAGTAGGCAAGGCAAAGTTCCCCGAGCTCATTTTGTGGCCCCATTGTTAAGGCTGCGGTCAGATCGTTGAGCTATTGTTAAAAAATGCGCCCTCTTTTTCGCTCAAAACGGCGCACGCTGTGGCGTAGCATAACTAAAGGAATGCGATCATTAAAGCTGTTTTTCGTTTTGAGTAAACTTTCGCGCTCAGTGTAATTGTAAGAACAAAATCAGTTATTATTTTGCAACAATTGTTTTGAGGAAAATGCGATTTTCCTCTCTGTTGTCTTGTTTTTTTTTTGTTAGCATGTGATTTTTCACTGCTGAGCAAAGCCTCCCCAAAGAATATCTGGAAAAAATCGGTTTTCCTTAACCTTAGACCCTTCCAACTGTACAGCTTAACCAACCCAAAACAGAACCAACTAAAATAGATTTTTTAAGGCTAAACAAGGGTTCAGATTTAAAAATATTTAGGCCCATAGTTGTTTAAGAGTACCTAATTACTCATCTATACTTAATATTATAAAGCTGAAGAGTTTGTTTGTTTGTTTGGTTGAACGCGCTAATCTCAGGATCTACTGGTTCGAATTGAAAAAATATTTTTGTGTTGGATAGTCCATTTATCGAGGAAGGCTATAGGCCCATGCGAAGCCGGGTCGGGTTGCTAGTGACTGGATAAATTACAAAAACTTGTTCCAGCGTAAATTTTGAATCCCTGTTGAGACTGAAAACTCCTTGAACACAATATCAATCAGTTGGAAAGCTTGCAACATAGTTTACAAACCACTCTTTAATGGTGAACATAAACTTTCTATTTTTACAGCACATAAAGGAACCATGACAATTGCCGTATGAAATAAGCAATAAAATGAAACGTTCCTAGTTTTATTTCACCAATGTAGTGTTCATTGTGTGCTTACTTAGTTTATTAAAAGGATTGCGTGGTTAAAGAGAAACAGCTGAAAGTATTGTTAGTGTTGGTGAGCAAATGGACTGTAGGTATTTGATAGAATTGAAGTATGATGGAAACACTGTAAATATGAGTAATTGCTATTTTATTACAATAACGGGCAAACTATTTACATTTTACAACTGACTTAACAAAACATTTCTTCTGTTCCAAAAGTCTAAACGTCATTTTAAAAATATATATACATACTAGCTTCTGCCCGCGACTTCGTACGCGGATCCTGTTGCTTATGCCAGCGACAACGGGGTCGGCAAAATCGAAGATCTGAAACGTCTGATGTCGAATTCTAAGAGCCCGGGGACGGGAAAACAACGGGATGCGCGAGATGATTCGAGACGTTCAAAAAGTACAATTTTGAATCATACCTCCGATGGCGGAATATGTGGCGTAGTCAATAGTAGCAGTATAGCCGTAGGTCGCCATGACCTACGGCTCTTGAGACAAATCCGATTCTTCAGATGATATCGACATTCTGTTCAGAGAATGTCGAAGTCGATCAGGATTCTAACGTTCGTTGCGTTCTTCTGTCTCTTCATGCCGTACTCCAGCAATTCTTTTTCTCTCACTTTCTAACTGATTATGAATATTTTGTTGTGTGCGTGTTCGGGACAATCTATACTATAATATTATAAAGCTGAAGTTTGTTTGGTTGAACGCGCTAATCTCAGGATCTACTGGTTCGAATTAAAAAATCTTTTTGCGTTGGATAGTCCATTTACCGAGGAAGGCTATATGCCAATGCGAAGCTGGGTTGGATCGCTAGTGTATGATAATCTCGATCAGCAGTTAGTCGTGCATCACGTTCATCATTCGGTTCAAAAGACCTGTTAGTAGATGTGCGAATACGCTGAGAACTCAAGCGTGATTCTGTATCGGTAAACGTTTCCGATTCGCGAGACAATGCATGTCGCTCATGATCAGCGGACAGTCGCGCATCACGTTCCGCAGCAGATGCGTAGATACGCTGAGAACTCAAGCGCAATTCTCTATCCGTGAACGTCTCCGACTCGCGAGACAATGTATGACGTTCACGATCAGCGGTCAGTCGCGCATCATACTCTTCACTGGTTTCTAGAGACCTGGTTATAGATGCGTAAATACGCTGAGAACGCAGGCGTGCTTCGCGATCTGAAGAGGTTTCCACGGAGCGAGTTGCAGCCTGATGTTCTGGAACAGCATCAAGTCTCTCCTGATGCTCTTCGGTAAATTCTTGGGATCTTAATTACCTATGATCCTCAATCTTTTAGCTCCTTTGGAACATTGGGAAAGATTTGACCTCTTTCTAGGCATAGTTATAGTTTTATTGTAAAGAAGATACCTGATCAATTAAAATCTAAGTGACTGCTCCCCTGCGTTACCGGGTAGGCTACCGTGTCACGAAGATAAATGGAAAAGGAAATTAAACACCCAAATAACATAAGCCCGAAGACATATTTATTCGATAAAATAAAAAAATAAATGGGAATTTTGGCCAGTAGAGTCAAATCTTCAATGATATACCATCGTCATCAAAAATCAGTCCTAAACTGTTACCGCTTTCACCGCGTGAAGGTACTCCCAGCTTATGTTATTTTATAAGATACAGTGAAATTAGTAACAGCTTTGATTTTCACATCAGATGTTTCTGATCTTCGATTTTTATAAGTCAACAGGAAATGCCCATCAGACCGAACAACTTTTGCTAAGACGTCATTCCTATATGTGTCATGGTGTAGCTGGGCTCTTGGAGTTCCACATCAGGTGTTCCAGATCTTCAAATTTATTCTCTCAGCAGAAAATGCTCATCACGTGGAACAATTTTTGCTATGGTACCATTTTTGTATCTCTTATAGTTTAGCTGGTCTGTTGCGGTTTTGCATCAGGTGTTCAAGTTTCCAAGATAAATTATAGCCTATATGTTGCCCAGACTTAATACCTATACAACAAAAGAAAAATCATTCAAATCCGCCCAGTAGTTCCGAAGATTAGCGTGTACAAACAAACAGACAAACAGACAGAATTTTTTTTTTGGATTCGTGCGCTATTACTGTTCCTAAACCCCCCTCAATTATTATTTTTTTAATATATTCAATGTACAGACACAGTTTTGTTACTGTTTTATTAAAGCAAAGTCGCGGGCATCAGTTAGTTATATGTAGTGATAATAATAGTGAGTTCCATTAACTCGATTTACCGATGTGAAGTCGATTCGCTTAGCAGCAGTTTTACATAGAAAGAGAGGATTTGCACCCACGAAGAATCTACTCTATTGTATTAGATGATCTATTTTTAGGTCGCCCTATTGTATGTCTTTAGTTACTTTAGGTATTTAGCACGGTTTAGATTTTGAACATTAGTTTTTACACAACACCAACACTTTTGTCGTCGTAAACGGGCGCCGTCAGTTGAGACTGGTCATCTCTTAGCTGCCTCGGATATTTTAAATTTATTTTGAATTGTCTAATTTCATTGCCACTAGACCTCTTTTAACGTGCACAACTTATAACATTGTTCTCACATTGTACCCCTGATTCAACATGTATGATGTAAGCTAAATTTGTAAAATATAACTGATTTTAAAAGAGTGTTCATGGAGTTTCTTGCTCGTTCTTCTCCATAGAAACCTACTGTTTGGAACGAGCAACTAGCTGCAAGTTTTTGACTGACTGACTTCTTGACAATTCAAAAGTGCCTGTAAATGGTTTATTTGAAATAAATGATTTTGAGTTTGAGTTTTGAGTTTTGTTTTACCACAAGACAGAAGTCAGTCTATACTTTTTTATGTGACATAGCATTTCAAATATTCAGTCTCTAAAGAGTTCAACCTACACTTGGTGCTATGCAACCTTTAACAATGAAAACCCTGTAGTACGTATAAAAGATATCCATTTACTTTTTGTACCGCTAAGGCACTTTTCTAGTCTAAAAGCAAAATAGCAAGTAAACAGATACTTTTAAAATGCCTGGAGCAGTGAATGTTCAACGCTAGCAATGACTCAGCAAATCTCTTCGACATCTCCGTGACCAGGGGCTTAAGATTTGAGTTCTTATAGTTCAAGAGTTAGCTGTACAACTACAAATATTATTTAAAATATTTTCAGAAATAAAAATCTGATAAAATATTTTGAATTGAAATAATTTCACTAATGTCTAAAAGGGTAGAATGTAATCCATGTTTGCTTATTTCTTTTCATACTGTATTCTGTCGTAACTGAGAAAACGTCAAATTACGTTAAATAAGGAAAATAAAAAAAGAATAGTTATTAAGCCAAGACTTATTCTAAGTGGCAAGGTACTAGAGAAAGTACAACTTAGCTTAAACTAAGAGAGTTTAAGTTTCCTGTGCTATAAGCATCAATTTTGTTCATCACCATGGCCATTTTGTAGTTGAACACAATAGTAATATATTAAAGTAGGTTTTAAAACAAAATATATATACAAGAAAAGATTGTAAAATAATATTATTATTATTCTCATTTATTCATTTTATTTACATATTGTTTTATATTTTTAAATACTATTAAAAAAAAAAAAAAAACCTTTAAAAATATAAAAAATAGTAGCCCACCGTTATCGGGGATAGGGTCCAAGCTACCGGTGGTCAGGGCTCCTGAGAGAGTAATCTCCTAACAATACGCACCGTGTTCAAGAGTACTGCTTTCTGAATCAAGCCATTGATCCAGCTGCCCAACGAGAGCCTCCTGAGATGTTGGTCGAGGCTTATTATTATTATTGTGAACTGTAGGTGAACACGAGATATTTTTTACAGCTTGAGACATATGAACACGAACGTTTTTAAAATCTCAAAAATAACGTTGATTGTTTATCACTCATTAAAAAAAAAAACCTTAAGTTGAACTACAACCTAATGTTATTCCCCGATTTTCACCAGATTTTGTTTCCAAAAAGTTCCCCAGCTAACAGCCTACATGAGTTACGACTTGCTTCGCCACGATCTCTCAAACTGTAGCACGTGGCTACGTGCCTTCGCGGCTATTTTCATGAGGTCTTACATGATGCATCGTTTATACATTAATTTGTGATTTATCTACACACACAATAACCTGTGTGTTTTTTCGTAAATACCATTTTTCATCATCATCTGCCTAGCCTAACCTAACCGATTGGGGTCGGCTCGCAATCGAACCGGATGCAGCTGAATACCAGTGTTTTACATGGAGCGACTGACATCTGACCTCCACAACCCAGTTACTGGGTAACACTGATAAGACTGGTTGCAGGGTTTCTGTATATGCTACCGGCCAAACCCGATTTTAGGATGAACTAGTTTCACCTAGGCCAAACCAGTTCTCCCTACACGCGTTAGGACAAACCAGTATAGCCTAGGCCAAACTCGTTCATCCTGTTATCGATAGAATAAACCAGTTTAGCTTAGGCCGAATCGGTGGTACATCCTAGTCTGAACTAATTTCACCTAGTTTGTATCTTCTATAAGCTTTTCAAAGTGAACTGAATAAAGTAATGAAAATAAAATAGTCAATATGATTTATTAAGTTATTAATTAACTCAGTAATTAGTAATTTCACATCTATCAGTAGATCAAGTTATATTCGTCTACAGAAATCACATTATCTACAATTTGCTTATTTCTTACAATTGCATTGGTTTTGTTTGTTTGTTTGTTCTGTGGTTTTTTTTTGCATTATTTGTTGCATTATTTGTTGTACAGTTTATCAAGCAACTACATTTCACGAAGCAAGGAATTTGTTCAGGCTAGGACGTTCCAATTTATCCTATGTAAATTCTGACTAGGATAAACCGATTCGACCTAGGCTAAACTGGTTTATCCTATCGCGTGTAGGGAGAACTGGTTTGGCCTAGGCGAAACTAATTCATCCTAAAATCGGGTTTTTCTGGTAACATTATACACATAACGTGTATAATGCGTGTTGCGGGTTCGATTCCCGCCCAGGGTAAATAATAATATAATAATAATAATAATTTATTTATTAAAATAACGTTTACAAATGTGTACATTTAGTCAACAAAAAGAATAACTCCCATACAAGTATAATGCCTTAAAATAAAGTAAAACTAAGATATTTATATAACTGGTGCAAGTAATGATGGTTCGGAAAACAATATTAGGTAGCGACCCGCCCGATCTAGGTTAATACAAACCTGTGTTTCAGGCTATCACTTTGTACATAATTTAATTGGGCAGTGAAGTTTAAAGTATAACTAATATATAATAATCCATTAACAATTATGAGAAAAAGCATAGTACATTATTATCTAAAAGTAAACCTATATAAATCTTATGTAAATATTCAAAAATAAGTACTTTATCATTATGCCAAAACTTCTAAAACTTCTAAAAACTTCAATATTTGTGTGATGAGCACTTGTGTTTGCCTTGTGTCTGGGTGTTGTTTATGTATATATGTATGTATTTAAAATATATTTGTGTATGTATATCAGCTGTCTGACACCCATAGTACAGGGTCTCCCTAGTTTGGGGTCAGATGGCCGTGTGTGAAATGTCCCCACATATTATTATTATTATTATAACGACAAAAATATCACCAAATATCTCTACATCCTCATGTTTGATACAAAATGGACCATCAACGTCGAATGAACTTAATCGTAAACGTTTTGCATACCAACTTCGTAACAAAACGATTTTTATCATTGACTTGTAAAAAAGGCTTATTGTACCGCGCAGATCCGATTCGATTTCTCGGTCTGGCGAAGCAAGATATTTAATTTATTCCCTTCAAACTGTCCGTGTCTGTGCTTACAAGTCTGTTGTTCTGAAAATAACACAGCATTTGTTTACTAGAAATCTGATAAATTGTTTTGTTACGTGATTTGAAATAACAGACAGATAGCGAGAGAGTATTGGCACGAAAACGTTGATTTTTTTATTCTGAATTCTGAGCGAAATAGATGTGTCAAGTTGATCCTGATTATTTTTAACCTTTTACCTTTCTGGGTTGATTGGCGATCTCTGGGGAAGGTCTTCTTCAGCAGTGGACGTCAATAGGCTTATAATGACGATTCTGATGATGACCTTTCCTTGTTGTTTTATAGCAGGTAGGATAAGTTATTAGATGAGAAAAGTTCTGTGGAAAATAAAGATGCCTAAAGATATTATAATGACCGGGACAGGTTGCATATAGTGATTGATACACAAATGACTTTATAATACTTCGTATATTTAATATTTTATCAACCACTAGCGACCTGTCTCGGCTTCGCATGGGCCTATAGCCTTCCTCGATAAATGGACTTATCCAACACAAAAAGAATTATGCAATTCGGACCAGCAGATCCTGAGATTAGCGCGTTCAACCAAACAAACAAACTCTTCAGCTTTATAATATTAGCATAGATTTAGATTCTGTTCTGGTCGACTGAGAACTTTATTTACCTTCAAATAGAGTTTATCTGATAGTAAAAACTATAACAAATAAAGCCGAAAAGCTCTTGACAAAGTAAAAGCCATGCGGATCGATCTTTCATGATGGTTTAGCTACGCTTGCCGCGGTCGGGTCATGGATGGGTAACCATCCATTTCATATAGTGACACCTCCGTGCCTCAGAAAGCACGTAAAGCCGTTGATCCAAGCTGTCATTCGTAGATCTTTGACAGTTGTTTTATGTAGTCAGAAGCCAGGAAATCTGACAACCAGTCTTACTAATGGGTATTGTGTTACCCAGTAACGGGGTTTTGGAAGTCAGATAGGCAGTCGCTCGATGTAAAAACTGGTATTCAGCTGTGTCCAGTTAGACTGAAAACCGACCCCAATGTTGAGACAAGGCTAGGCAGATGATGATTTGAAACCAGCCAGAGTCTCAACAATACCTACAGAACTAACGGTCTGAACTATCATTGTCATATATGTCGTATAAGGCCCAGTGCTGTCATCAACTTAGCATATCACAACAAAAACCCTAACCATTATTAAATCACATCTTACAACCCAAAACAAACCCTCAATTATTACGATTGAGAGGCCCTTAGAGAACTTTTTATAAGTACATAAAGCAAAAAAATTAACGACACCATAAATCATGGTCAGTCTTACATAATAAAACAAACCTATTTATCTGGAAAACCTCTGTACCTCAAATAAGAGTGGCTATAATAAAAATTTATAGGCAATTTGTGGGGTGAAATACAGCTACCTTACTCCCGTCTTTGTTTGGATAATGAAAGTTTTCGGAGCCAAATACAAAGACAGAATAAGGTAAGCGTGGGTAGCCGGAATTGCTGGGCTTCTTTACGCTTGCTTTTCGTTTTTGGGTAAGCAGAACGCTAAGTTAAATTGGACTCGTTTTATTAAACGTGTATGTGTAGTATCTGCAACAGCTGATCGGAAATGGTGTCCCATTTAGCGAACACCAATCAGATTTAATCTGAAACGCAACCTAAAATCTAGAAGATATTTTAATGACGTCTGAAATATGGAACCCATGCTACCACAAGTATATTAACCGTTTGGAAAGCATTCAGAAAAGGTAGCTGTTATTTGGTATTCTCTTTATTTTGCAATTTGAGCAAAAGTGCATAAATGTAGTGTCTATCTACATTATGTTATTAAATTTTTCTGATCCTATGTTTTCATAGGCTACTTATTATACTATATAATGTCCATGGAATTACTTAGTTTTGTTCTGTATTTTATAAGTGGAGACTTGTTGACTTGCTGTCTGTCTAATCTAATGTTTTTGTTCTGTTTGCTTTAGCTGTAAGCCTTCAATGTTCTTTAAATAAATAAATAAAATAAATAAATGACACAAAAATACTTTAGCTTAAAAATGTGGTTCAAGCGAAAGACGAGCATTTTACTACGATCTATATAAAGCAAGAATAGAATAGAATAGACTTTTATTTTGCAAATATGGGTAATACACAATCTGTTGTTTTATCACATTAAAGCTCAGCCATATTTTACCATTCGGCATGCAAACATTTACATTATATACGAAACATTATTATGAACATACATTTTAAAACCAGATGAATTCATATATTATTATTACAATTATTAATCATTAAAAATTTCAATTGATAAATTATCATTCAATAAGTCAATTAATACATTATTATTCTAACAAAAATCATTACAACTTAGAAATTATCATTACAATTATCATTCAATATGTCAATTAATAAATTATTATCCAAACAAAAATCATTACAAGGTTCAAACCTTCTAACCACAGCTGTATTCTTATCTCTTAAATTCAGAATAAAACTCCAGCAGCTGTACAAATAAGCTCTCAAAGCTGTGCAAACCTGGGGAAGGCTTACAGCTCGCAAATAGTAGCTATACAACTATTGTCAACTCGTACGCTGATCCCATCGGGCCTAGTGACCCAGTTCGCCCAATTGACCCCTACATTTCAGTGCGACGATACGATTAATTCTCTCACAGTTTAGAATTTAGATGAACATTTTCAAAATTTTAGTGTCAATTTGGCACTGTTTCAAACAGTGCCAAATTGATACAGTAAAAAGTACTGGAAAAGTAAGAAGAAAATGAATTTTATTTTAATCTGAACAGTGTCGTCGAAAATACCACAATAATAGATCACATAATTACATATTTATTAACTACTAGCTGACCCGACAGACGTTGTCCTGTCCCGATCTACCTACTGGGGATGAAAAGGGGGGGGAAAAGGGGGATGAAAAATAGATGTTGGCTGATTCTCAGACCTACCCAATATGTACACAAAATTTCATCAGAATCGGTCAAGCCGTTTCGGAGGAGTACGGGAACGAAAACTGTGACACGAGAATTTTATATATTAGATGTTCAAAATAATTAACTTGATGAAATTATACTCACGTTTTAAGTTAATTATTTTTACAATTAAGACCTTTAATGGAATACCATCAAATAAAGGGTAATTATTTAATATAATGACTAAAAAAACACACTTGCCATCTTCTTTTCATTCTAATCCACTGTTAAACAAAGACACGTCAAGGACTTTAGTGTGTTCTATGAAAGGGATGCGTTCGCTTTAAATCTACTATTATAATTGAATTGAATCCAGCTGCAGAATTATTTATGTTAAATTATGTTGTCAAATTATTAAATAAAATTAAGAAATATAATAATATTTATTAAATTAAAAACACGTACAATAAAAAAAAAAAACCTATAACTATTAAACCAAAAATAAACTAATATAATAAGGCATCAAAAAACTCCTCCACATCGCCGTCATCTGGGAATGTGCCCAAGAGACTGACTGCATTGCCACGTTGAATGGCAATGCTTAACCTCTGCCCAAAGTAAAAACCAGCTCTTGGATCACGAGAAGTGTCAACTAACCTTTTGGAAATTTCCTTAAAAAGGAGATGAGCACTCGGACCCCACGACCCGAGTGTTTCAACCCCATACGGCTCGAAAATAAAGTTATCACCAAGGTGACTATACTTTCGCCGTTTGAGGTTTTCTGCAGCCGCAGCAGCAGCACCAGCACAGCACGCTGAGCTAGGAAGATGGGATGGCGCAAGATGGTATCGACGCACGTAGCGTCGTACGTGTAAATATTTTATATTTGTTACTAATAATTAAATAATTTAATTAAAAACTAAATAATATTGATATTTTGGTAAATAATTTTTCAGGCCGAAATTCTGCGTGGATAAACCTTGATTCCCGTTGTTTGTTAATTTCAACCAGCTCGTAACGGTTCCTCATCAATTTTCACCATGAAAACAGGCCATTCCCTGCACGCACAAAATTATGCAAACAGCTTTATATGAACCTTCTTTCAGGAGGGAATTTATTATCACTGCGGTTGCTATGACAACCACTTTTTTTCCTGTTCTTTCGGGATTATTTCATTTAGTCCCCCATGTTCAGCTATTTTAATCTATTAAGGGGTAGCTTCCGGGTTCCAAGGGGTTGTTTGCTTATCCTTTTCGGAAAGTTGGCTGTAGACTTTTAGGATTTTAGGATTGTTTTCATGATTTCTTCATTACCATGTTTGCTTTTGGATACCACAGTAAAGATCCTAAATCGGAGTGGTGGTTTAATGTGGATTTTTTTTTCTAACTTAATTTTTATTCCAGGTCTTTTTGGATTTTAGGTTTATTTTCATGATTTCTTCATTACCTTGTTTGCTTTTGGATACCACAGTAAAGATCCTAAATCGGAGTGGTTGTTTAATGTGGATTTTTTTTTTCTAACTTAATTTTTATTCCAGGACTTTTTGGATTTTAGGTTTATTTTCATGATTTCTTCATTACCTTGTTTGCTTTTGGATACCACAGTAAAGATTCCAAATTTTGGTGGTTATTTAATGTGGATTTTATTGTAACTTGTAGGAAGGCATAGTAACTCAAAAATGTTTTGTCTATGTAGGTAGGTACAGTCAGCAAAAGAGATAAGCATCCATGTCGCCGGGAATAATTGAAGTTTACTTAGAAACTAATGGAGGCTTTCAAATGAAATTTAATTAAATCATTAAACTGTTTATTCTCTACTAATTGTACTTTATTTTATTCATAATCACCCATCGGTTTCTAAGTAAACTTCAATTATTCCCGGCGACATGGATACTTACCTCTTTTGGTGACCGTACAGCGCTCGCGCTGTCGTCATGTCGCGACATGTCGTGGCGGGAGAATACTGCCGCGCCCCGCCACGCGCCGCGCACGCGCTTCAGTCCGGCTCATGTCGCCAATGCTAACGGCCACGTTTTATTTAATAGGGTATTTTACTTTATACGAGAAAAAAACTATAAATATGTTATTGAGACAGTTTAGGCATAAAGCAGTCGGAAAATGTAAGTAAATAACAAAACAATTTTTTAAATTAAATTTAAAGTTTTCAGTATTTTTAATCTGTTACAAAACACCGTGAAATAGTAGCGGTCATGTTATTACGCCGTACGGCTGTGTAAACAAAAAAATGTCAACTGTCAGTCAACCGATTGGCGTAATATAGGCTTTGTACTTTTATTATTTTCGTAACCAACGTAATTTTTTCATTATTACACCTATTACAAAATATGCTTTGAATTATTTTTAAATGATATACAATTATCATATTTAATATGAGCTCATTTGATACAAAACGAACTGACGTCATTTACGCTGAGCAATATGGCGCCCAGTAAGAGGCGTTTTCGTCGAACTACGCGCGAAATTTGAAAATTTAAAATTTTTATGCATTTTTACGGCACTTATCGATTGAATAAAAATTTTGTATTTTTTTTGGTGGCATATTAGCACTACAGAATTTCATTGAGACACTTTTCAAAAATGGGTGTAATACCCTATTGTGTCACTACATGCTTGTACTATCAGTTGTTTTGTGTAATTTTATGTGTTGTGTGACAATTTAACAATAACTACTCTGCAACCAGCGTCTAATTCCATAAATCGTTACCCTGTCTCCACTACAAACTTAATTTTTATTCCAGGACTTTTTAGATTTTAGGATTATTTTCATGATTTCTGTATTGCCGTGTTTGCTCTTGGATGCCAAGGTAAAACCTAAACTAATTATATCATCTGTGACTAGGATGGATTTTTTGTGTGGATTTTTTTTCTCACTCCTATCTTGGGCTGTTCTCATCCAGTGCAGTGAGAAAATAGGTTTGTATTATTATTAACCCCAGCTATAGATACCAAACTATTTAATTATCCTCCCAAGATGTGAATGTTCAATCAAAACTTTATCCTTGGCACAGGTGTCATAAGTTGGGCAGTTAGTAACTTCGCTCGTTTGGTTACTCTATGGTCATCATGACGCTGTGTGGGGACTTGTAATCTTGTTATGGCACTTAATTACTGTTTTGGGATCTTTGGTGGGGTAGTTCTAAGTAATAATGGCCAAGGTAACATTTTAGACGGGTTACGTAATTGAGAAGACCTTGTTTTTTGTTTTCTTATTGAACAAGGTTGCCCACCTCAATATTGTTGCCGACAAGAAGGTAAAAGCTTGCATGTAGTGTAGATACGTATATTATAGTCTTTAATATTCTCTTTATTGAATTTCGGTCATGACGGTCAATGTCAATAGATCCTAGCAAAAATTACGCAAGAGATATTATAGTGCACAAGTGTGTGTGCAAACACAGCACTCTCTATTCCCCCATTCTCATTGTCTGATGGGGCGGCAATCCGACATAAATAAGAGAGATCAGGTTCAAGACCAACGTTTTTATTTTCTTTCCGAGGTACGGGGATGTCACGCCTCCTGATAGAGAAATCTTTTTTTTTCTATTCTAATAGCTTCGCGTTTCACCGCAATTCACCTGATGTTAAGTGATGATGCGGCTTAAGGTGGAACACGCTAGCCTAGGATGAACCGGTTCACTCGTGGTTTGAAGATACCCAGATTATACTTATCAGGGAACAGAGAGGCGGGCAGTGAATTCCACAGTATAACATTACTCTACCCGACCTGGAAATCAAATTCACACTTACCCATTCACACAATCCTTTATTTGACTGCTTGAATACATTAATATTTTTACCAGGGACTTGAAACGGAAAATTATTTCGTTACGTACACTTATAATGTTTTCACATAACATTCCAAATAAAAATTAAAAATAACGTTATAGAATATAATTTTTGTAGATCAATACTTAAAGTAACGTTATTTTTCAGTAACGTAATATCTCCGCTTATAATAACGTTACAGGAGAACCGTTACACATTAAAGGCTTAAAGGCTCTTAATACAATGGAGAAATTATATAAAAAGGACGGCAATAAAACCATTCGGAAAAAATGTAGGAATATTAGCTGAGCGTAGGCTCTATAATATATCTGAGATTTAGAAGACTAAGCTAACTGGAAACGTTATTAGGTGATCGGTATCGAAATAAATAAAGTTAATATTTCGTTATTTTATTGTAACGAAATAATAACGTTATAAGTTTGATAGCGTTATTTAAGTAGTTCTAGATTTCATTCCGTTTGTTAGTATCGTTACAGCCAAGTACTTACATTTTGTTACGATCCTATTGGAACGTTACAAACGTTACTGGAACTACACGTAACATTATTTTGAGTAACGTTATAAGTCCCTGAATTTTCACAGAATGTTCGCTACTGTGTCCAGAAAAACTTTAAAGTGTGTGCACTTTGAGCAGGTACTCCCATCAGCACAAACTTGAGCAAACAATAAAAATTCAAATTCCATAGCAAACTTTATAACCCGGAACGACGTTAAATATATTCATTTTATGCACACAATTGCATGTTGCCGCGAATTCTGGTAGAGAAACTGTAACGGAAAATATTCAACATTTTATATTTAAAATGTTTTTAAAATGTATTACATTGTTTTTCAATTATTTCGTTGTGTTTTAATTTCTTTATTTTGTGTTAAAGTCATCATCATTTATTCATTTCCCTATATAAGTTCGTTTTACATGACCTCAGTCGAGACAGCTGACTAAACGAAAATTCCATACACAAAATATTACCTATAACTCCCTCTTTGCTCCTGGATCCCAATTTTTTTTATGGTAAAAAGTAGCCTATAGCACTCAGGTAGCTTCTTAATGTTTAAAGAATTTTGAAAACCAGTTAAGTTTTTTTTAGTTTATCCATAAACTATTTGTTTTTTCTCACATTCTTATTATGATCTTTTTTAAAATAATTTATAATAATTAATTTAATTTTTTTTTTTAAGAATAATAAAATATGTTTATGAATATTTTTATTTTTTTTTATTTTTTTTACATTCATTAACACATACATTTGTTTTTACAGGTAAAACCCAAGCTAACAAAAGTAGTCATAAATTTTAAATTTGCCAAATAACAGGTCTGGGTAGAAGTTACACAGTGGATAACATACTAAGTGTCACCCTCTGGAATTCCGCCAAAGAGCAAGAAAATATGTCCAAATGCAGAGAGACATTATTAATAATTTGTGTTGCACGAACCACTGGGGCAAACTTTAATAGGTTTGTACGGGTTGCCGGAACTTTAAAAAGCCCCTCCCTCGGTCCTAACCGTAGCCTCCTGTTTGGAACAAGCAATCCCAACGACTCCAATATTTGTGGATTATTAAGCATACCACTTTTAATATAGAAAATAGTAGCTCACCGGTAACCTGTTCTCACGCTACTGGCGGTCACGGCTCCGTAAAGAGAAACCTGATAACAATGCGATCCGTGTCCAGAAGTACTGCCTTGATCCAGCCGCACTGCCTTGATCCACCCGCTTAATGAGAGCTACGAATTACATTTTTAAATATTTGTATAAAAATAAAAGTGTTTAAAACATAAAAAATAGTAACCCAGGGCCATCGAGAATAGGGTCCAATTTAAGCTACCGGTGGTCAGGTGGTGGTGGTGGGTGCATAGTTCCTAAGAGAAAAATCTCCTAACTATACGCACCGTGTCCAGGAGTACCGCTTTTTTAATCAAGCCCTTGATCCAGCTGCCCAACGAGAGCCTCCCCAGATGTTTTTCGACGCTCTTGGCAATTTCGCATTGGCCGTCATGACTATCGGTGCAATAACTGCTATACTCACATGCCACATGTCGACAACCTCGCGAACCAAGTCTTGATACTTAGATATCAAGATGCTCTAATCGTTCTATCACCATTATGTCAGGCTTATTGGCACCTGAAACAAAGAGAGCATCCGACCACGGTACGCAGTCAAGTTCCTGCAGCCCCAAAGTATGAGCGCATGACACTTTCATTAACAGATTGCGTCCATCTCATGCGCTGCACACTTCCACCGGGAGCGGGGACCCTATCAGAGACTGGTGACCCTATCAGAGACCGGTGACCCTATCAGAGACCGGTGACCCTATCAGAGACCGGTGACCCTATCAGAGACCGGTGACCCTATCAGAGACCGGTGGGTCTCGAGGCTCCAAGCTGTCCGGCGGCCTGCGTCGTCCCCGGAGAGAAATAGGTACTCGTCGCTTAAGCTCGACGCAACTGCCGAGGCCGGTGTCAATATTTTAGTAATACTTCTGAAATACATTTGTTTGATGACAGATGTCATGATGGAAACATAACTTTTCCAAAACAAATTATTGTATGCGATGATTGGGTATGGCACTCAAAAGTAGAAAAATGTTTTAATATGCTCGTTGTTTATAAAAAATATTTATTATGGTAACTAATATTATTAGTTTTCTTACTTACAGATGTGTCTGTAAGTAAGAAAACTGCCATTTCAAATTCGGTACCCCTTGTGCCCCAGGGTAACTAAGCAGTAACGCACACAACTACACGACACTGCACTTATCTTCATCATTCCATTTTCTCGGGATAATATTAAATTGTATTATGTAAAACGTATTGCTCCAGCGTCAAGGAGCATTGCTTTCGGTTTGATGCACTGAAAGTGTGTGTGACCTGAAATGCATTTCTCTTGATTGTTTTACAAGGAAAGTATGACGTGTTAGTTTTATCAGAATTTATGGATACAGAAAATGATGTAGAGGAAATCTTCGGAGTAGATTCTTGGAACAAAGTTCCACGCTTGCGGTAGGTGTGATTCGGAAGAATGGGTAATGACACGTAAGATTTGTGCATTATATCCTTTCTATATAATGTATCTTTGTTTCACGCGCGCTCTGTTTCTCTTTCTAGTGTGCCTATGTGTGTGCGTGCGAGTATCGAAACTAGGCACATTTTATTTCGAATTATATTGGAAGTCTGTGTGGGTGGGTATGTTTGGTTAAAGTAAAACCAAATCTACCCACAATTTTTTTATATTTGTGTCAGCCCAGAGAAGCTGCGCCGGCGTCAGCCTGTTAGTACTTCGAAACTGCGGTCTTGTACATATAATCCAGTATGTATAGTACCTATGTGTCTATTTATAATAAGCAGAATCTTATACCTTTGTGTCTTCGGACCGCCAATCGCCATTTGTACGATACGAGAAATTTTGAAAAATATTTCTTTATTTCAAATTATTTATAGGTTGGTAGATATTTTCGTTCATGTCACAATCATCAGTCAGCAACAATTTTTTTTAATTATTATAATATTCTATACAATAATATATTGGCAAAGGAAGATGGGAGCTATTAGGTCTCGTATATCAATGGGCCGATTTCCCAAAAAACTGACAGCATTGCCATGGTGTATGGCAATGCTGATTCTTTGCCTCAAGAATAAGTCAGCTCTTTTGGTCATATGAAAAGTCAACTATCCGATGTCATAAGATGAAATAAGTTGAGTCTAACAGACAAAGACAAAAGGACCGTTATATTTTGTAAATAGGAAAATATTTGCTGCGAAAATACCTAGATTCATAGCAGCAAAGACAGAAGAAACACAAAAGTATTGCCGGAGGCGGTTGTCAGAACTCGTAGCGACTGCACTGCGCTATACAATCTGACATCGAGCGCTCGCTTGCCGCCACAACGAAACACAAGCTTAGCAACTTGCTCCTTTTGACATTTCAATGCTGACATTTTTACTAAAAATAAAATAAAAATCTTGTTCCATCGGTGACACACGTTTCGATATCAAACCAACTACTATTTTATCAACCGATTTAAAAAAAGGAGGAGGTTATTAATTCGACTGTATGCTTTTTCTGAATGTTTCTTAAGCGATTCTTAAGCGATCTGGCACATGTAAATCGATTTTTTCAAAATTGATTAAGCGCTTTTTGAAAAAATCAACAGAAACCAAAAAATTATACATAAATGACATTTTTCTTTCTTAAATCTTTGTAGGACTTCCAATCTCTGTTTTTACTGTGTTGCTGTTTCTTAATGGATTAGGATGATAAGGAGGTACTAAAAAATGGAAAATAAAAACACAATACTCACACACACAACACAACATAAGAACACACATGACTTTCGTTATATAAAACAGCAAACAGGTCAAACCCACCGACTTCCGAAACTAAAGTCATGTGTTCAGTGCTAAAGTTGTTTATCACTTTTTAGTTTTTGAAGGCGGTTGTCTTTTTTTATAAGGTTTTTATTGTTTTAGCCCAGAATTTAGCCAGTTTGACTGCGTGCTCGGTGGCAGCCATTCAAATCTTCATGCATGGAGCTGTGTGTGATATGCAGGACACATGGTGATGACTCAATTTTTATAAGTTAAAGAGAAACACAAATATCCCATCCACTTTAATGAACTCGCATAGCGACTTAATAAAATAAGAGGTGTACACGTTTTTACTCGAAGCGCTTCGAATAAAATGAGAGGTGTACAAAGTTTTTATTCGAAGCGTTTCGCTACTCAGTGTAAATGCAGATATTCACGGGTTGGCGACCTCTGTAGTGCAGCATCATAACACAAGTAAATGCAAGAAGCGTTATTTAGAACAAAATTTTTGACCTATGTAAGAACGTTTTTAATTCAACTAAAATCCAAATTAAATCTA
Source organism: Charanyca ferruginea (assembly GCA_947361185.1). Classification (NCBI taxonomy): domain Eukaryota; kingdom Metazoa; phylum Arthropoda; class Insecta; order Lepidoptera; family Noctuidae; genus Charanyca; species Charanyca ferruginea. The sequence continues at coordinate 3,302,391 of OX376065.1, forward strand.
TAATTTTAAAACCAGATCCAGCAGGTGTTATCTTGCCCTGAAAATAAAATATCCTTATCCAGCGGTAAATCTAAACCATCCATTTCACATTTTAAAAACATTATAATCGACCCTGCAGTTTAGGAGGACTTCACTGACATTCCACACGTGAGTACAGAAAAAAATATCATAATTCAAGAAAAACAAGCAGATTTTATTATTATTCTATGAAACCACCTCTTTGAAACTTAAATAGGTTCTAGTCAAATACTCGATTATTGTAAAAATTGAAGACTTCTTGCCTTGCATTGACTTTCGGTTAAAACTTTATAGTGGTTGTGTGTTTAGAAAATATCGTTCCTACGAACCTCTAACGTTGGTCGTTGTTTTTCTACTACTATTTTATTAAACACTGTTTTAAATATTTTATAACAACAAATTGTGTATTTTTTTTGTAAAATAGTCTTTGTTTTAGAGTCTATTGTTTTTGAATTAGAAATAACTTTTACTGAATGAAAAATAGATGCTATTTTAATTCTGATAAATTTTATTTATTTAAATTGTTTGCAACAAAAGGTACAACAAAGGCGGACTTAATGCCTTAGGCATTCTCTACCAGTCTACCAACGGTAGTGAAGAGTTTCCCATAGAGTAAAATATAACATTGTTACATAATTGTTTAGGCAAAATTGTACTGATAAGTATTATGCTTATTTTTAACAGACTTCAAAAAGGAGGAGGTTCTCAATTCAATCGGTATTTTTTTTATGTATGTACACCGACTACGCTGAGATTTATGATCCGATTTACGTGATTCTTCTTTAGTTTGTTGCGGAATAGTTGCCATTTGGTCAACATAGTTTGGCCCAGTAGTTTTCACTTTATAAACATTTTTTTTTAGGTTTGACCTTCAGTGTAGTCCGATTTCGATGATTCTTATTTTAATTAATAGTGTATACTTCGACCTGACTTCATTAAGTCCCATATAAATTTCAAGAAAATATTCCACCCCTACGGGTAGAAAATTAAGGGATGACTGAATTTTTTTGGTGTAACCATTTCGTAATTCATTTGTACGATAAGAAGTAGACACTAAAAAGCGAAAAAAAAAACACATTTTAGCAAAAAAGACAACCGCCTTCAAAAAATAAAAAATAACTTTTAATTCGCAAGTCGGTGGCAATACAAAACAACAAACAAAACCAAAGCCGCCGACTTGCGAATTGAAAGTTTGTAGGTTCCAGGACCCTATCTAAGTGTGTAAGGAAACTCTGGAAATGACAGACTAGACTGTAGACAAATGCTAGTATAATAATCACAGTATTAATTATTAAAAACAATAGGTAGGTCGCGACGCGTACAGTGCTCGTTGTGTTACGGTCGTTCTAGCGAATGGTATCATTGGTGCGTCGGCGCCGCTCGTCACAGCGGCCGCCCCCTCCTCCTTCGTCTCTTTCATTCCCCTCCGTCGTCCCGGCCGGTTAATACCGAACAAAGTTATTTTTACTTTTTGAAGGCAGTTGTCTTTTTATGTATGACAATTTAGAAAGTGAATACCGTCTAATGCTGTAACATTGCCTACATGCTCAACATTGCCTAACTAACTTTTTAGAATGTAGGCAATGTTGAGCATGTAGGCAATGTTACAGCATTTGACCGGGTGGGTACCAAGGAAAATAGCAAAGGTAGACAATTATCATTGGTTATTTTAAAATTAACCAATTTGTTTTCGCCACAAGCGAACCATTCTTTCCTGCAATATACTTGTATGTGGCTAGCAGTAAAACTATTTAATTTAAACCGAGCAGTTAAACCGCTGTGTATCATGGCCGGGAATCCTATTAGCAGTTGTGCATAGTTGAACTTTTACAACCGACACTTTATGACATTTGTAGAGCTTCATTGTATGTATTTGTACACAAATGTTTGTATCATTTGTGATTTACAGTTTATTTTTGTAGAATATGTATATCTTTAGACGTTCTAGATTTATGTTCATATTATGAAAAAAAAATATTTCTGATTTTAGCTGTTAACTAAAAAAGTAAGATGAAAACGTAATCTCATGTCAACTGTGTACGGTTTCATCAACAGTACATTTACTTTGCGAACTCAGCTATCTACTTGGATGTCGTGCGTCATAAATGTTATGCTATAATTACACCGTTTTAAGCAATGCGCATCAAATCAGACAATAACTATAAAACTAACCACTGCTGGTCAAGAGCAGAAATCGCTAACACTTCTTTAAACTCAAGTTAGGGTTCTTTCTGTGTACTCCGTAACTGAACTAACATTAACAAAGTGCTAATGTACGGTGCCTACAACTATTGACTCCTACAAACTTGCCTAATCCTAATCTGCCTAGCCTTTTCCTAACTATATTGTGGTTGACTTCCAGTCTAATCGGATGCACATGAATACCAGTGTTTTACATGGAGCGACTGTCTATCTCTCTATAACTCCAGGGTACTGCGTGACGCGATACCACTTGGTAAGATTGGTTGTCAGGCTTTCTGGCTTCTGACTACCCATAACAACTATCAAAGATCTACGTATGATAGCCGGTTGTCGTATAATACATAAATAGTTCTAATTTGCCATCACGCTTGCTTGCTTTTTAAACCTTTATATCTAACACTACCGTAGAATCTAAACTACTTTTATTTACAACGTTACCAGAATTAAATATGTAGGATCGTTAGGAGCGATCGAGGAGGAGTGCCGAACGGTATAGTACATCGTCAGGAGTATGGGCGTTCACATTATCCCATTAGGGATAAACAAGACCAGTAAAATTAATTACAATTACACACTATTAGTAACAAGATTAAAGTAAGTTAAAGGTACAGCAACAATACAGTTAATCGAACAGACCATTAAGGTCTCACAGTTCGTACAGTGGCCAAGCCACCCAATGATTATGCGTGATAACCGAACAAACCCTTAAGGTTTATAGTTCGTACAGCAGCCTAAGCCACCCAATGATAAACTAACAAACCCTTAAGGTTCACAGTTCGTACAGTAGCATAAGCCACCCAATGATAAACGAACAAACCCTTACGGTTTACAGTTCGTACAGCAGCCTAAGCCACCCAATGATAAACGAACAAACCCTTCAGGTTTATAGTTCGTATAGTAGCATAAGCCACCCAAATACAAAGTGTATCGCTCGCTAGCAGCAAGCCTATACAGCTATGTGAATATACAGCAGCGCTGTACCAGGTAAACTGACAGTATTGTCGGGAGCAGGATCTCTTTACTGAGTCGAATCCGAGGATTGACTGCCATACTTACGGAGTGCACGCTCTTTTATAAGGCGATGCCCCCCACCTTGCAACCCTTCCATAACAAGTCTGCCCAATGGCGCACGGAAATGCGTCACGCGTTTACTTGATACAAATCACTTAAATGTGCTAAATCTAATAAGATTTCATTATAAAGTAATCAAATATAACAATAATAATTGTCATGAATAAACAATAGTGATTTTATAAAGTAATTCGTTTTACATTCAAAGTAACGTGTCAACAATTGTTTTGAATAAAACCATCGATAACAATTATCGAAATAAAGTAACCACAAATCAGTGTGCACACACAATAAAGCATTTTTCGAATAAATAGACAATAATTGATAGTAAAATCACATAAATTAACAATAAGAAACACAAATCATAACAAATTTAGTTAACACCCACAATTGTGATTAATAAACTGTCTCCGACAATTATATACAAAATGAATGTTATGTACAATTTCGAGCCGTGTTGTGCCGGCCGCGAATAACACCACCCCATTTCTATCAGCGGGTATCGTAGAATGCATCAGCCAAGCATGATGCCGCTGAACCCCCCCTTGGGGTAGACATATTCCCAGCAGTGGGCGTCTAAAGATTGACAGGGTGGTACAATTACAAAAAAAAAGGGTAGTGTGAACTTAAAAGGCATCAAAAATCTGTCAAAAGGCTGGACGAAATCATTAATCATCAAAAAAAGAAGATTTAGTATTGCCATACAACATATGGCAATATTGAATCTCCTAAGAAAGTGAGCCTCACAGAAAACCTAGATAGCGCAATACATACATAACACATTATTGACTGTGCCCAAACACATTGACATGGTAAGTAAATACTTTACAACACTGAACAGTCCCATTCGTGTAATAAAGCTATTACTATGCATTTCCTGGATACCATACAATGGATACAACGGCTGATGGGGTTGTAGAGAGAAACGTTTTTATTTTATAGCTATCGAAAAACCATAGAACATAACGACGTATACGAACGATTGTGCTTACCTAATCTGTTTTATGAAGCGTTAAAGATTTTCTTCCTTTTTTTGGTAAAAACAACGACGGTAATATTAGGGAACGGAGGTAGCATCTGTATTATCTGGTGGAAATGAGACACAACAATAGGTAACCTCAAACTCGATACTCACATTCAAAAGCAATTTACACGCAATTTTGAACTGTCAACGAGTCAGTCAATCGGAAAGTTGAAGCTAGTTAGATGCTCGTTCAAACAGTAGGTTTCTACGGAGAAGAACGAGCAGGAAACTCAATGAACAGTCTTTTAAAATCAATAAACATGAACTGCAGAAGTATCCTGATGAACATGGATGTCCATTGGTCAACGACGATGACAGACATTGTGGTATTATACATTGATTGATTGATTTTGATTTTAAAAGGTCTTTATTTATACATAATTTTATACAATCTGCTTACAAATGATCTTATTCTATTTGTTCACAAGTCGGGATTTATTTTGTTACACAGGCTAAATACATCGCCTTTATAAACATCAAAACATGTTATTAATACGTTATTTTGTGCTGTCTTAACTTATTGATTTAATTTTACAAGTAAGTAAGTGGAGGTCTTAGTAAGGACCCACAAAATATTAACAATGGCTTGAATACAAAATGTACGTTTTATTTAAACAGCAAGTTATGCTAATTTAAAATAATATAAAGTAGGTAGCGGGTAGTTGTATGCAAAGATCGCGAAATGTACGACCGGTCAGCGGCGTCGGCTAGTAAGCGAGCTATCGTCATGATACGTCACGGAGGAAGTAGTGATGGGGGAGTCGATATCGATTGTATGTTCGAGCGTAAGGCAATGTCATCAGTCTACTGTTACCAATTGCTGATATTAGTGTATTTCGGTGTGATGGGTTTTTGTGCAAATAAAATTTACGTGAAATCTTTAGTATAAAATCTTTTAGAAAAGGATACTGTATGCGTTTGTGTAATGTTTTAAGGTTTGTGCGAAATGGTGTGTTGTACGATAGTTTTAAGGCTTTATTTTGGATAGTTTGAAGCTTGTTGTAGTTAGTTTCAGCCACACTGGACCAGACAGGTGCTGCGTAGGTTAAGCAAGGTCTAACCAATGTAGAATAAATAAGGAGTTTAGTTGTGGGACTGAGAACAGATTTGTGATTTAAAATAGGTTTTAGTGAATTAAGGGCTTTCGCACCTTTACTTATAGTGAGTTGAGTGTTTTTGTTCCAGTTAAGCTTCTTATCCAAAATTATGCCTAAATATTTAACCGATTCACGCCACGCTATTTGAAAGCCATCAATTTTAACGAGCCTAGTGGGTAGTGTTCGTTTACTGGTAAATAGTATTCCTTCGGTTTTTTCAGAATTTAGTTTCAATTTCCAGGTCTTAAAATATTGGCTGAGTAATTCCAATGAAAATTGTAGCCGCCCCGCAATTATGTCAACATCTTTGTCTGACGTAAATGTTGCTGTATCATCGGCATAGATGGCAAGGTGGGTGTGAGCCTGTTTAGGTATATCATTCACGAAAAGTATGAAAACGTATGGTCCGACGAGGGACCCCTGAGGTACACCGGCTGGAATAGTTTTGGGAGCAGAATGGTCTTTACCTATATAAACTGAAAAAGATCGATCACGCAAGTAACTTTGGATGAGTTTTACTAGACAGATAGGTACTTTATGTTTTAGTAACTTATGTAAGAGACCATCGTGCCATACAGAATCGAAGGCTTTTTCAATGTCTAGTAAAATCATGCCTGTGGAATGACCGCGGTTTAGTTCATGAGCTATGTGTTCGGCAACTCTGGCTAGCTGTTGAGTGGTCGAGTGTGAGCTTCGGAATCCAAACTGTTCAGGGATCAAAATATGCGCAGTTGTTTTAGAGAGGCGGGATAGGATAACAGATTCTAGTAGTTTCCCTATGCTTGGTAATAAGCTAATTGGTCGGTAACTTGATGGAATGGACTGATCTTTCATTATTATACATTAATATCTTACTTGTAACAATGTTCTCCAATGGGTAATGTTAATTTCTTCATCATATTTATAGTGATAAATAATTATTTCGTTGTCTTTATACATACATCTTATTCCCAAACTCGTCTGATGTTCTCTTTCACTCGTATTCATTAGTTTCTTTATCATCATTAGGTTGTTAGAAAATATTTATAATTGTTTATATGCAATGTTTATCTTGTCATGTTATTGTCATCTGGTGACTTTCTAATACTTTCTAAATCGGGCATTTCTTAACATTATGAAGTTCAAATCCATTGACAACCTTCGTAAAACACTAATATGAATTCTGGCCACTTTACTCATAGAGAGAATTACTCATAGTTTCAAAATTAAATGATAAATAGAAAAAGCTTGTCAACTGGGTGTCAAGAAAATAAAGGTTTGACTATCACTTTTTCTCGTGGCTTTGATAATTTTCCTGATTTAAAAGTTTCTACAGACCTCCTGTATAAAGGCTACTCTCCAAACCTATACAGTGTAGTGAAATATTCAACTAGTGGAATTTACATAAAAATACTTTCAAAAAACAGTTGCACGCATATACCTACTAAAAGAAACCAGGAAGATATTAATAGTTTTATTCCATGGGCTTGCAGAGCATTCAACATTAGTGCTGATATCTACTTTGCCAGATCTTTCCTGAAACCCTATCAATCTCCTTCCTTCGAATACGAATAGTTCCCACACCCTTGGAGCCCGCAAGGGCCGCCGAGTGGAAGCCGAAGTCAGCGGCCTGAGCTTCTCGGCACGCGGTCGACCCACGTCCACGTCTTCACGTCCTGCCTCCACTTTCCTGACTGGCTGGCTTGCACCTGCTGTCGTCTTCCGGAATCTGCTATCATCAACCTATCTACACCCATTAATACTACCTACACCTACCTTCACCTTCCTACACTTCATCCATTTCACCCATTATATATAATTCTACATTTTGATAATCTTTCTACCTTAACCCCTCTTTCATTTTATCTGCCGCTTCACGACAACGTACAAATATAGGAAGTTATGGCAAATAAAAACGGTACTTAAAACTTAAAATAGTAGGTTTATTGAACTTCCAAAATATATATCAGTAAAAAGAGCATCCACAATCTTTTGAAAACAAACCACAATTCTCCATGACCTGACATAACCTGACCTCCTCTTCTCAACCGATAGCCCAGACTTGAACCCTCCAGCAACGTGCTTAGAGGATTCAAGGCCAAACAAAACCACAGTGGACTCAAACTATCGCCCTGAAATATACCTCGCTCGATCTTTGTCGGTTCGCTATTCTCAGACTCATAATGCTATTTAATTAGCATTACGTTATTATCGCCTTTAAAAAATACCGACTATAATGCAGTAAATAATGAATTATGCTGCATTTTAATATGTGGTTCATCTATACATATAATAAAACAGTAACAAAACTGTGTCTGTACATTGAATATATTAAAAAAATTATAATTGAGGGGGGTTTAGAAACAGTAATAGAACACGAATCCAAAAAAAAATTCTGTCTGTTTGTCTGTTTGTTTGTACACGCTAATCTTCGGAACTACTGGGCGGATTTGAATACCACCTTAGTGGTATTAAACAATTACATGCCCAATGATACACACGAAGTTTGGTGTTGAGAAGTAAAAGACTTACCTTGGTCCAAAATAATCTATTACATATAATAAAACAGTAACAAAACTGTGTCTGTACATTGAATATATTAAAAAAATAATAATTGAGGGGGGTTTAGGAACAGTAATAGAGCACGAATCAAAAAAAAAATTCTGTCTGTTTGTTTGTACACGCTAATCTTCGGAACTGCTGGGCGGATTTGAATGTTTTTTCTTTTGTTGTATAGGTATTAAGTCTGGGCAACATATAGGCTATAATTTATCTTGGAAACTTGAACACCTGATGCAGAACCGCAACAGACCAGCTGAACTATAAGAGATACAAAAATGGTACCATAGCAAAAATTGTTCCACGTGATGAGCATTTTCTGCTGAGAGAATAAATTTGAAGATCTGGAATACCTGATGTGGAACTCCAAGAGCCCAGCTACACCATGACACATATAGGAATGACGTCTTAGCAAAAGTTGTTCGGTCTGATGGGCATTTCCTGTTGTTTTATAAAAATCGAAGATCAGAAACATCTGATGTGAAAATCAAAGCTATCACTAATTTCACTGTATCTTATAAAATAACATAAGCTGGGAGTACCTCCACGCGGTGAAGGCGGTAACAGTTTAGGACTGATTTTTGATGACGATGGTATATCATTGAAAATTTGACTCTACTCCCATTTTTTTTTATTTTATCGAATAAATATATGCCTTCGGGCTTATGTTATTCGGGTGTTTAATTTCCTTTTCCATTTATCTTTCTGACACGGTAGCCTACCCGGTAACGCAGGGCAGCAGTCACTTAGATTTTAATTGATCAGGTATCTTCTTCTTTACAATAAAACTATAACCATGCCTAGAAAGAGGTCAAATCTTTCCCAATGTTCCAAAGGAGCTAAAACATTGAGGATCATAAGATCCCAAGAATCTACCGAGGAGCGTCAGGAGAGACTTGATGCTGTTCGAGAACATCAGGCTGCAACTCGCTCCATGGAAACCTCTTCTGATCGCGAAGCACGCCTGCGTTCTCAGCGTATTTTATTCTACATCCAGGTCTCTAGAGACCAGTGAAGAGTATGATGCGCGACTGACCGCTGATCGTGAACGTCAAACATTGTCTCGCGAGTCGGAGACGTTCACGGATAGTTCTCTATCCGTGAACGTCTCCGACTCGCGAATACGCAGAGAACTCAAGCGTGATTGTTCACGCTTGAGTTCTCAGCGTATTCGCACATTTACTAACAGGTCTTTTGAACCGAATGATGAACGTGATGCACGACTAACTGTCGATCGAGATTATCATACACTAGCGACCCGACCCAGCTTCGCATTGGCCTATAGCCTTCCTCGGTAAATGGACTATCCAACACAAAAATATTTTTTTAATTCGAACCAGTAGATCCTGAGATTAGCGCGTTCAACCAAACAAACAAAAAACTTCAGCTTTATAATATTATAGTATAGATTGTCCCCAATAGATTGTGTGTGCGTGACACAACAAAATATTCATAATCAGTTAGAAAGTGAGAGAAAAAGAATTGCTGGAGTACGGCGTGAAGAGACAGAAGAAGAGCGCAACGAACGTTTGAATTCTGATCGACTTCGACATTCTCTGAACAGAATGTCGATATCATCTGAAGAATCGGATGTGTCTCAAGATATAGCCGTAGGTCATGGCGACCTTCCTTGGGTTGGTAAGGAACGGAGTTCATTTACGTATACTCCTATGATTGACTACGCCACATATTCCGCCATCGGAGGTATGATTCAAAATTGTACTTTTTGAACGTCTCGAATCATCTCGCGCATCCCGTTGTTTTCCCGTCCCCGGGCTCTTAGAATTCGACATCAGACGTTTCAGATCTTCGATTTTGCCGACCCCGTTGTCGCTGGCATAAGCAACAGGATCCGCGTACGAAGTCGCGGGCAGAAGCTAGTTTGAAATAATTTAGTTATCAACCATGCAGTATTAACACTGCTGGTATAAATAGATGGGATTAGTGTCAAAGATATCAAATGTATAAAAAAGTTGATCCTAGATCACCTAACTAGTTGCATTAACAAATGCCTTGAAATAGGAACGTTTCCAGATAGTCTGAAAGTTGCAAAATTAACGCCAATATTTAAATCTGGGAGCAAATCGGACCCTGGCAATTACCGACCTATATCCGTGCTACCTATACTATCAAAAGTTTTTGAAAAAACAATTTTTAGACGCCTCATAAACCATTTAAATAACATTGATTTCTTTTATAGCCAACAATACGGGTTCCGTCCTAAATCGAACACCCTATCAGCCACAATAGATTTAATCACTAAAATCAAAACATCAATTGATAAGAAACTCATAGGTCTGAAAATCTTTATTGATTTAAAGAAGGCGTTCGATACAGTTTGTCATTCACTTTTGCTTAAAAAACTTAGTAACGTGGGAATAACGGGATCGGCGTACAAAGTCATGGAATCATATCTTACAAACCGGTTTCAAATAGTCAAAATAAACAATTATGAGATTAAACTTACACCAGCTAGATTAAACTGCGGAATACCGCAGGGATCAATTTTAGGACCTTTACTTTTCCTTGTGTACATAAATAACATAAAAAACGTTAATATTACTGGCGACATCACTCTGTACGCTGACGACACTTGTCTTTTTTATTTTGGAAGTAATGTTCAAGAGATTGTCAGGAAAGCGCAAGCTGACTTAGCATCACTTAATGAATGGTTCAAATACAATTTGTTAACCATCAACCCTAAAAAATCATCGTATATAGTCTTCGCTGCAAAAAATAAAAAAATACCTAATGATATTAAACTATTCATAAATAAAGAATCCCTACAAAAGTCAATAAGTGAAAAGTACTTAGGCTTAACTCTGGACCCAAGACTATCATGGTGTAACCACATTGAAAACATGCGTAACAAAATATCTTCATTCACTGGGGCATTACGTAGACTTTCCGGTTGTATCCCACATAGAATCAGACACATCATATACAATGCGCTCGTGAAACCTCACCTGGAGTATCTAGTAGAAATTTGGGGATGTGCTGCTAAAACGTACATAAATGACCTTCAAGTAATTCAAAACAAACTTATCAAAACTCTATACAATTACCACTACCTAACATCAACTAAACAAATATACAAAGACACCAAGATACACAACATACAACAACTATACATATTCAAAACTTGCATTCTAATTAGAAAAATCATATCGAAGGAAACACAGTCACAAATTACTTTCAAAAAAAAGAAATCACGGTTACCACACCCGAAATCGTAACAAGCTAGAACTCAGGCCACCCAGAACCAATTACGGGAAGAAAAACATCTTATATGAAGGAGCGATGTTATATAATAAACTGCCAGATGATATGGTTAATGTAAAAAGTACAAATATCTTTAAAACAATGTTAAAAGCTTATGTATCTAAATCTTTGTGACAAAACATGTACACTTAATGTCTCTAGAACCCTATATATATATATTTGTTATCGCTCTTTTTTCACAATTAATCGACTCACGGAGTCATTATGTAAATAGTATAATTACTGCATGATCTATGTATATTCTCATATTTGTAAGTGAACTATTTGTGTTCTTTATGAGAATAAATATCTTTAAACCGATAAAAACAACTTACTACGTTTTCATTTATATGCCTCAATATTTTTTTGGGTATAGAATACAGATTTTTTGTGGTAATAAAGAAATTTACTGCGTTTAACATGGTAAAGTGATGGGTCGAGGTAGACGTAACTGCTTCTTCTTCTTAGCGTGTCGATAGCAAACACGGAAGTGTTACACGTGTGTGAATGTGTGCGTGTAAATGTGTGAGTTGTATGTGTGAGTTGTATGTGTGAGTAGTGTTTGTTCTTGTCAGATTCCATGTTTGGCCCAGAATTCAGCCACGGCAACGCCATCCGGTGACGCAGTCATTAGGTCCGCACATGAGCAGGTGACAGGGCATGCGACGCAAGATAGAAGGTGGTCCATGGTCTGCGAGGAGACGCCACACAGGCACTGAATATTGGCATCATCTAAGAACCCCCACCTTTGAAGATTCTCTTTGCTGCGGCCAACCTGGGTGCGGAGGCGGTAAGACGTAACTGCTTTGACTGTATTTTAGTTAGTATTGTGACAAATTTAGACATGCAAAATTAAGTTACTGCATTCACAAATTTGATTTATTTACCGTTTAAAACATCCAATCTAAAAACCAGTTAGATCAGTGTGTTCCTTATAACGTGTCCGTAAAGGTTCAATATTCAACTAAAAAACGTAAAAATACCTTTTTAGTGTCTGCACGGCAGAATATGCGTTATAAACATAATATGTGAATTGATCCCAGTTATCTCGAAAATAGAATCATCATCAACATCATGTCAACCTTTAGACGCCCACAACTGGGCATAGATCTCCCCCAAGAGTGATTCCGCTGTAATCGCCATGCTTGGCCGATGCATGTTGGCGATCGTAGTAGGTGTTATGGTACTCAGAAGGACGCTGCTGCCCATCCTCTGGTCAATATCCCTCTGGTCAATATCCCTCTGTCGCCTTCTATGACACCCACGGGTAGAAATGGGGTGGTGCTATTCGCGACCGGCACCACACGGCGAAAATAGAATACGTTCAGATAAATAATATGTTACCATTTATTGTTAAAATAACAGTTTATAACTACCAATTGTCTTTAAGTACAAAAGGTTTTGTTTTTTTATTTAGGTGCATATCTTTTTCTGCAATGGAATTGAAGGTTGTGTCGATAGTAACAATTTAAGTACGAACAATAGTTATTTGTTATACCAGAGTGCAAAGTTGCTTTTTAACCGCGTGTTCAATTTTGATGACCGAGCAAGCGAAGGATTCTAAAATTGAATCACGAGCGCAGCGAGTGATTCAAAATTAGAATCCTGAGCGTTAGCGAGGGAATCAAAAGAGCACGAGGTGAAAAATCTTTGCACTCGAGTGCAACATGTAACTTTTCATTCCACCTCAGCGAGGAAATGACTAAATGCAAAAAAAAAACGTTTACAAAGTCTGAGTTATTAACAAATTAAAAAAAAGTTGTATGATATATTCGGCACCATAGAGGTAGCAGTAAATAGGTTTAATGTTTTTTTTTAATTCACAAACTTAGTGCACACGATGTTCTAAATTCAATTTACTTTATCCTCTAGAGAATAAAAACGGCTTTTCCACTCAGATATTGAAGATAAATTTACTTTATCCTCTAGAGAATAAAAACGGCTTTTCCACTCAGATATTGAAGATTAAAAATACTCTTTCTGAGATGGTGGGATGAAAAATCCTTTACAATGTCATATGCCGTAACTCTGTTAGACAATGAGCCCAATTTGACGCATGGTCCTTTGACATGAGCTACACGACATGCTGCTACAGCCGCGCAGTACAAGATCGAGTGGGTATCGGCGAGGTCTTCGCTGCTGTCAAAACAGTTTGACAACTGCGAATCTAAAGCACACACCAGCACCCTGTTTTTATTGTGCATGGGCAAACGAGGTAATCGCGGTCTTAGTTCAGGCGGTGTAGAGCGATACTCCCGAAAAGCATTCTCCAAAGCACTCCTCAATTGAACATTGCACTGGGTACTCACGGATATAGCCTCGCCATTATCCTGTTCACCATCGTCGTCAGGTCGCGGTGAAGCACTGGGTAAGTCTTGCGATTGTACCACGACCGCAATTAGTGGCAAAGCAGACGTGACGTGACTACTCCGTGATTCAAGGCGTAGTCGATCAAGCACAACGTCATATTCTAGCATATGATTACGCTGGATGGCCCGCACCTGACCCGACAGTCGCTATGCCGATACGTTGACAGGTGGCTCAAGCACCTGAAACAGAGAGAGCATATTCGACCACGGTACGCAGTCTGGTTACTTCCCCCATCTGTAGCCCCAAAGTATGAGCGCATGACTTTTTCATTTAGAGACTGTGTCCATCTCATGTGCTGCACACTTCCACCGGGAGCGGGGACCCTATCAGAGACCGGAGGGTCTCGAGGCCAGCAGCTGTCCGGCAGCTGGCGTCGTCTGGCGGCCAGCGTCATTCCTGCCGGCGCACAGGTGGTGGCGTCGTCGGCGGAGAGAAATACTCGTCGCTTGACCTCGACGCAACTGCCGAGGTGTCACTGCACTCACGATGGGGCTGGGTTCCGGCGGCGGCAAAGCCGAGCTAAGCGACGGGTTCGGAGATGGTGGGCGTGCTCGTCGTATTGCTGCTCGCGCATTGTTTTTCAGTTATAAATTCCATTCCGTTTATTTTTCATTGTTAAATACGTACTATAAGATAATTTATATGTTTATTTCATTTAAATATTTTCAGTTTTGATTTTCGTTGACAACTGTTATAAAATAGTTTTCGGACACTTTTGCACATCTAGTTTCATTATGATTATGATTTTATTGTTATTAAGGTTCAATGCGTGGCCAAATATTATGTGATGGTTTTTAATCAGTTTATGAATAATTTTATTAATTTAAAACGAAGAGAAAATTAAGAGTCAATGCGTGAACGTTTAGTGTTGCCAGCTTATTATTATTATAATCTTTGACAATCTGTACACACCTTTGATGCAATAAATTGGGCCCAAAAAGTATATATTGTATGTATCCGATACGAAGAGTTATATTTCTATAGGTCTGTCATCATCTAACAAGCCTTTTTCTATGTTAGGATCGGCTACCAGTCTAACTGGTGCAATTAATACCAGTGTTTTTACATGAACCGATTGACCTATCTGACCTCCACAACCCAGTTGCTGGGAAACACGATAACCCTTAATAAGACTGGTTGTCAGATTTTCTAGCTTTTGACTTCCTATAACGACTGTCGAAGATCTATGAATGACAGCCTGGACCAACGGCTTGGGTCTCGGTATGAAATGGGGTCTTTTTTTTTTGTTAATGGCTTGCGTTTAGTCATCTATGACCGGTCGTTCTGTTCGGCTTTAACTTAGTCACAAGCTCCTCCTATGTTGTTATGTTTATTATTTGTATAGGTCTGTAATAAACCAAAAGCAAATTAAGTCTTTCTTTGTGTTATACTCATCCCAGAAAGGGTACAAGCGTGAAGATATAAATCACACCAACTACAAACACTTCCCCATCATTATCCTCTTAGACCCGTTTACTTCTTTTGTAACATAAGTGTGATGACTTCCCTTTTTTCCACAAAACACTTCAGTGGTGCATTTACCTGAGTAAACCATAAAACAGATTCAATCATTGGGAAGCTTTTTTCAGGAAGAATAATTCCACGTCTTTTTTCTGTATCTTTTGCACTTATGTAATGTGGAGGCGAAACCAGTAAAACAAGTTTTAATTGGTTAAATCAGTTTTGTAGATTGTGAAAATCAGATGAACAATTTTCCTGCTCAAATGTACATAGATTATAGAAAACAAACTGTTGACACAAACTATTTTAGTTTTTTTTTGGTGTCATTTGAGGACTAACAAGCCGGTCAAAGCCTGATGTTGAACAACGGTGGTTTTTGGCAGGAATAAGAATTGTGATAAGTTCTCCGGATGAATTACATTACAAAGAGCATTATTACAAAAAAAAATGGTTTGTATCCATATTTTATTTAAACTATTACTTAGGTATATAGGTACAAGGTGAATTGATGATTGACTGACTCATCATTGCAGAGCCGTTACAAAAGAGTCAGATTTACGCAGAAGATTCTTTACATACAGGAGACATCTAGACAAGAACGCTCTTGTCTACTTGGTAGTTAAAGATTAAGATCATTTATCTAGAAGTTCACTACATTGTGATTGAGACTGAATATTTTACATATTTGTTTGTTTACTAGGTTTTGCCCGTGACTTCATCCGCGTCAATGTCGGTAATTGCGGATGCAGGCAAACACGCGAATTAAAAAGTAGCCTATATACTTCTTGGGGGTCAAGCTTAGTTTGTACCAAATGACATAAAAGTCAGTTTCGTAGTTATTTGTATGAATTTTATTCTGCTATGATACCCGAACCCAACTACACCTATTTTGTTTGGGTATGGATATCGTGGTTTACAGTAAACATTTTTACTACCCATCAAAAAGCGACCAGATTAGCTTTCATTGGCATCCCTATCTTGCATAGAATAAAAATCTTAGCTTTGAATATCACGTATTTCCTACCAGATGCAACTACAGCAAGTACAGTACGATTCAAACTTAATGGCGGCTTTGAACACGAAGCGACTGGCGGCGCAGTAACAATTTCACGTGACAGCGGGGGTGAGGGGCGGGGTACTGCGCAGCCAACCGCTCACTTCGTAGCCGCCATTAAGTTTGAATCGAACTGTATCATCTATACTAATATTAAAAAAGAGATATTTGTTTGAATGTGGAAGGTAACCTCCAGAATTCCTCATCCGATTTCAAAAATTCTTTCACCAATAGGCACCTACGTTATCTGTAAGTCTATAAACTATATGTAGTTTGGAGATACTGGCAATAAAAACGATGGATACAAATGAACTTCTTTTATTTAAATATTTTATAAACCTTCCTATAGCTTCAAACGTCCAAACACACACCGCTTATTCAACCGTCCTCGCCATCTTCCTTTTATATTCTCTCTCTCTTTCTTTCCATCTTTTGTCTCACTCACACCTTTACGTTTCATTCTGTATACCATCCATTCGTTCCATTCCATTCTCCATCCTATATATTATATTTAAGTATAAAAAAAAATTGTGATCTGTAAGAAAATTTCACGCGGGCAAAATGCTAGTTTCAAATATGTACAAAAACGAAAAACAAATGCACAAAACGAACTAATACTTCTGCCTCCACTTACATATACCAGTCTCCTTAAAAGAGATAGCTTGGTAATGTATCCAGCGCCTTACCCGCCGGTGGGTGCCTAATGATGTGTGAATTGTAATCAATCGCTTCGGCTTCGAACCCTGGTCGACATTGTTAATCTTAAAGTTCGTTTAAGATACTCTTTTGTGCGTCTTATTGATGGTCTTAGTGTAAGGGTCGGTGTTCAGGTTTTATGATGGTTTCTCTTTGCTTCAAGTGGAAATAATGACGTTAGGTTTTGTGATTGAGAGGTCCTTGATAATGAGTTATTCGACACAATATTAAAGTTTATTAACATAGGTTTGTATGTATAAAACGGGTTTAAGGTATAAATACCAAGGAGATAGACTTAATGCATTTTCAATTTTCATCATCATCATAAGTTCAGCTTAATTGAAGTCCATGGCGCGAATAATATTTGGGACCGTTGCCTTTCGCATCCAGTCACCACCGGGTACCTTTTTCAGGTCATCGGTTCATTTTGCTGAAATTTTATTCGACAGTCAGCTGCCCCATCTTCAAAAGTCGTTTTTAGGGTTCCGTAGCCAAATGGCAAAAAATGGAACCCTTATGGATTCGTCATGTCTGTCTGTCTGTCTGCGCATTCGTATGTCACAGTCACTTTTTTCCGAAACTATAAGAACTATACTGTTGAAACTTGGTAAGTAGATTTATTCTGTGAACCGCATTAAGATTTTCACACAAAAATATGAAAAAAAAAACAATAAATTTTGGGGGTTCCCCATACTTAGAACTGAAACACAAAAATTTTTTTTCATCAAACCCATACTTGTGGGGTATCTATAGATAGGTATTCAAAAATGATATTGAGGTTTCTAATATGTTTTTTTTCTAAACTGAATAGTTTGCGCGAGAGACACTTCCAAAGTGGTAAAATTTGTCCCCCCCCCCCCTCCCTCCCTGTAACTTCTAAAATAAGAGAATGAAAAAATTAATTAAATATATTATACACAAAGCTTTAAAAAAAAAAAAACATATAATATGTACAATAGAGGGCTCACAGGGCATCAAAAACTCGTCCGCATCGCTCTCAATGGGACAAGTGCCCAAAAGGCTAGCAGCATTACCACGTTGAATGGCAATGCTAATTCTTTGGCCCAAGAAAAGGCCAGCCCTCTGGTCACGTGAAGAGTCGAGCAACCGCTTAGAAATGTCTCTAAAAACAAGGTGAGCACTCGGACCCCATGGCCCTAGTGTTTCAACCCCAAACGGCTCAAACATATAACTTCCAAGAAGGTTGTTATATTTACGCCGTTTGAGGTTTTCGGCACCTGCAGCAGCCGCCCCAGCACAACACGACGTGCTAGGAAGATGGGATGGCGCAAGGGTGTCGACACAAGTTGCATCCCACACCAAAGGTCTACCCAACTACCACGGCATTTTGGTCATTCCATCTGGTCTCTTACCATCGTCACGTGCCAAGCCATTAGGTTCTAACACAGCTGGCGTGCCGTGAGCAGGCCGGATAGGCCTGCGCTTTTACAGCGAGAAAGGCCATGGTGACCGAGGCAGTCGACATCTGCACCGCATTGACAGCGATGCGGGGCCCCGCAAGGAGCGCCCAGACGTAGGCATGTAGCGAGCCGGAATGTAGAGTCACCAAGCATAGTACCTATGTTAGGTGACGGCAATGCCTGAAGCCAGGGGCCCGACTCCCACTCACCCACAGCCAGCAAGCGGGTACGCTCAGCAGAATTGGTGGACGTATTAATAAGTTTATGCCGTACCAACCTGCAGAGCGGCTCATCCCACTGTCTCTGGGAAAATGGGTTCACGGGCCGAACCGTATTTGGGCAAGCCACTTTCCAGGCGTTCATCGTATCAGTCAAGCACGGCACTTCAAAGTCAACCAGTGACGAGGATAAGATTTTTGTAATTAACTTTTCGGTGCTGTGGACGGAGGACAGAAACGCCGGCACTAACACTGGAAATTTTGCGCACCCCGCGACCAATAAAATGAATGGGTAGTGTGGCTTGTAGCCGCCACGCTGGGTCATCCAGGGACACATTAAGAATTGAAGTGAGTGTATTTTTATTAATTTGATCAATTTTGTCCAAAAGGTGTGGCTGCTGCCATAAAGGTGAAGAGCGAAGGTAATACATACAATTTGGGCCAATACAACAATATCTGATAAGGGTAAATGCCGAATATAGATTAATTTTGGTCAGCCTATCCGAAATATCGTCAAATCGTCTGATTTTTTCGTCAATGAAAGATGCAAAACTATCTTCTAAAATTGGGGAACCTAGGACGTGCAGTGAGCTTTTTTCTAAAATTTTGATTTCTGGAGCTATTTTGCTTTAAATTTAGCTAAAGTTGTTTTTTTGTTGGTAGAGTCGCAAAGAAAAATTTCACATTTGGAGGGATTCAGGTCTAGGCCAATAGATTGAAATTGCTGTTTCAGGAGTTGAAAATCTTCCAAAACGGTGTGTATATCACCTCCTAGATTTCCGTCGTCCAATTTATATTATAGTATGAATAGCCAAACTGAAAATAACTGGCCTGAGAGGATCACCTTGTTGGCATCCGACTGCAGATTCCAAAACATTGTCCTTATAAAGCAATTTTGAAGGGTGCCTGTAACACTGCCACATAAAACCATAAATTTCGGGTAATTATTTTGTGACTTCGGCCAACAAAGTGTCTCTATTGACGGAGTTGAAGGCGTTCTTAACGTCAACCTTAAAAATGACCTCACCTTTGTTTCATTTTAAAAAGTGGAAAGGGCATGTACGGCAGCCTCGCAGCCCCATCTGAAACCAAAACCAAGCTGCAGGAGCTGAAACTTCTTGGTAAGGTTTTCGCTGTAAATTTTACAGCAAATGTTGGCTGCCATACGCCTGTAGGTGCACCCCACGGCGATAGGACGAATGCCGCTGTCCTTCTTGCGTAGGGCGCATAAATTTGCCCCATACAAGACATCGACGACGGCATCGTTCATAACGGCCGCAGAGCATAAGTTTAACCAGAGCCGCAAGTTCCTTCAACAGTGACCCACCAGCATCCCCGGCGTCCGAGCTCAACAGGTCCTTTAAGTGCTGTGGAGTTAAGCCGTCGAGGCCGCCAGCGGAACCACTCCGGAAGGAACTCACGGCTGCTAATAACTGGGGAGCTGTAGTAATATTATAAAAATTCAAATCCAGATCGGGGGAGGTCGGGAGGGTCGGGAAAGGCGAGACCATCCGCAGGCGCTGGGTATTTACTCTCCAGAGCTGGAAGAGTTTCTGGAGAGTGAGGTGCCATCACATCGCTGCTGAATAAAATCCTAGCAGCTCACCCTCGCTCAACTTTGATTCCACAAGACAACACACGCCTTTTGATGTTTGGTTATGCAATATAGGAAATTTTGAGTCTAAAATAAGGGACGAATTGATGCAATTATCTTTAATTTGGTTTGTTAATGTCTTTTTGGTAGCCAAATTTTTTTGCATATGCAGAATACTATAAGGGAAGGGAAACAATTGCTCCCAGGCACTTTGAGAATTCTCCTGGGTCGCAAGACGAACACATTGCGCCAAATTTAATGCAACAGACCGTGTTGCGCCCCGGGGAACTCTCTTTAAAACGGGAGTAGATTTTTTTTTAATTTTGTCAATATTTTCCAAAGTGTAATTTCAGAAGGTGTTGGGGAAGTGGCTGCAGGGCACAAAGGTACACTATGAGGTTTGTGAATTTTGCCATAGTGTATCCTCAGTCCCCGTTCACTTTTAAAAAAGAGGCAAGCGTGCCTGTTTGCAACGGGGGCATCTCACCAGGGCATCCAACGATGTGGAAGGTTGACTAGCACTGATGCTATACTGGACAAACATAAATTATTAAAACTTAAAATTTAATGAATATAATAAATTTAAACACAGGCACAATAAAAGAAAAACCATTTAAAATTAAATAGTCACAGAAAAACAAAAGAAAAAAAAAACCGTCACTTCACGTCATCTATAGCGTAGGAAGCGCAGGGAGCCTAGGCTCACGCCGCCCAGTAAGCAAGGCGCAAACCCTGCAACTATTCGTCGGGCTGCGTCGCGTCAACGCAGGCTTCGTGAACAACACAGTCGATTAAAAAAAAAAAACGTACAATATATTTATCCGCCATATTATAATACCCATGTAAACTTCCACCGGAAATTGGTTTAAACGAGATCTAGTAAGTGGTTTTTTTTTAATACGTCACAAAACGTAAACCGCAATTTACCTTTCATTCAATCAACTCAAATATAAAAATAAAAAAAAAACCTTTTATATTATGTTACTTGCTGCTGCGGAACCCTTCATGGGCGAGTCCGACTCGCACTTGGCCGCTTTTTTTTGTAACGAAAGATTACAGACTGATTTAATTCAGCAAAATAACATAAGTCTTGTATTAAAACCGACATTTTGATTTATGAACACACAGTTATCTATATCGTAAGTGATCTTTTAAATTAAAAGCTACAAAACTACATCAGCAACTAAAGCCGAGCAGTGAACTCCTTAAACTTTCTCTGAACTCGCAGCAAATTAATTAAAGGAGAAGTTGGGAGAGGGAGGGACGCACATTCTCTATGTACTTCAATTTCTTATCACGTTAATAAGATGAACAAAATAGTACGAGCCAATGATACATAATAGAAATAAATAATACTAATAATACAATATTTGTCTGATTATTTCCCTCTCTGTAGCCTGATCCTATTCAACTTTATATATGGTTAGTGTTCATTGCCCTTTATGGGAACGTCAACATCGCAGGGGAAAAAAAAAAAACTGTCTTATCTTTCAAAATACAGTGTTATGTGGTGAATCCTGGGTGATACTATATATTTATGATTTTACCCGACTAATGTGAATCAAAAAAGAGGGTTACGATTTTGACCGGTTTGTACAGGCTGGCTCAATAGTACGTTGACAAAGAATTATTCAAATATTTTTCTTTACTTACACGATTTTTACAATATGACATTAAAAATAAATTAAATCTTATTAATCAATTTTTCTTATAATTTGCAAAATATCCTAATTATTATTTTTAAAATATCCTTTGTTAGTTGATTTAGTTAATAGAATTAGATGTTTTACTTTTTTATACTTTTTAGAGTGTGATTTTTGAGTATTTGGGCTTTAGTTTTGAAACTTACTTTCTATGTAGAAAGAATAATTTATTGCTAGTCATGACTAAATTGAAAATAGTCTCTAAACGGATACCTTACCGAGGTCTATTTTAATATATCACATACTCTGAAAGGCATAAAGTAACAATCATTTACCGCCACACCGTTATTTCTCCAAAAAAGTTGCTACGAGGTTAGGAACCGATTCCGATGCCGAAAATATAGCTTTTAGAATTTTTGTCTGTATTTGTATTTGTTTTTTTTTTTCTGTATTAAAATTAGACATATAGTTTTTTATAGCTTATAAATTCTTATGCTATTTGTCTAAGGAGATGAGCACTGTTGCATTATGTTCGTATTCTTCTATAATTTAATACAGGATTGTAATAATACAAGACAAAATGATGGAAGATTGTAAATAGCTGCAGATTTACCTTTTAAAAATATTATCATCACGCTCTACCTTTAAGGAGCTTAGCAGTGAATCATGCCAAACTAGAACAGCTATTTTAGTCCAATTGTCATCACTGTATATTGCTGTTCGAAGACCACTTTGCAAGTT
Organism: Charanyca ferruginea; assembly: GCA_947361185.1. Lineage (NCBI taxonomy): Eukaryota > Metazoa > Arthropoda > Insecta > Lepidoptera > Noctuidae > Charanyca > Charanyca ferruginea. Next base: position 3,324,800 of record OX376065.1, read on the forward strand.
TCTGGTCGTAAGTTCAATGCCATCACGAGGACGACGATGTGGCGTGGATTTAAACCTCACGAGACACCCCTTACTACTTTATTTTTAGATCAAAATCTTCCCGAACCCCAAAATTCCTTAACAGACATAAACTTTAATAAACCTGTATCTAAATCTCGGGAATTGTTTTGAAGCGGTGACGTCCCTTTAAGGGAACTACATAAATCGCTTTACCTTAACACCTTAAGTCCTCTAGGGGACGGTATTCTACTTATAATACAAGGGAGTGTAGGGGCATGTGAGTACGGCATTGTCGTCCGCAAATAAAATGATTGGGTAAGGGCAGGTGAATACATACATAGATGTTTTGTACCGAAGTTTACGCTAAAATGATAACGTAAAAAAAATATCTCGACTTAAAAATAACCATGTTTATAGTATATTTTATTAGCATTTTTGCTTTCGACTTTCCCACGAGAACGTCGGTTATGCAGATGAAGTCGCGGATTAAAAAATATCCTATATATCCTTTCTTGGGGTACGAGCTTAAGCTGTGCCAAATCACATCAAAATCAATTTAGTAGTTTAGTCTTGAAAGCAAAAAACAAACAAACTCATTTTCGCGTTTAAGAATGGATTAGCTCTTTCTAAATATGTTTACTGTCAAATTTGAGAAAAGAAAACGGAGCTTCATTAAGAACTTCTTTTTTTAATGTTTTTATAATATTTGCACTAAAAGAACCTAAAAAAATACCATTAATCAAACTCATAAACAGCATTTTTTTCTTTGTAAAGCAATTAAAAATAATTTTTATCTATTCATAATCTTTTTTTCAATTCTAAGATGCAACCTAATCCTTAGTTAGTAATTAGTTGCTGACAAGCTTATTTTTTTTAATAAAGTTTGTCGAATATTTTATTTAAATACTAACTGGCCCGGCAGACGTTGTCATGTCCATATCTACTTTACCTACCTACCCACCTATCTACCTACTCCACCAACATGCCCACCTACCTACCTACCTACCTATACTACCAACTTACTATACCTACTCTACCTTTCCGTTTTATTGTTGATTTTTTATGATTTCCACACCATTTAAACTTACCCTGGACTTCCACAAATATTTCAAGACTAAAATTTGCCAAATCGGTCTAGCGTACTCGAGCTTTAGTGAAACTAGTGAACAGCCAGTCTATAAGATTAAATAATTCGAAAAACCCGTTTCTTTTAAACTGAACACTAATTATTTTAAAAATCCAAATTTCTCTTAATATACAATATGGTCTTTCTGATTTAAAATTCTGATCTTATTTCATAAAAACACTGGCAACGTTTTAATAAATCACACGATACTCTCTCTGAATATTTAGAGGTATTTGGTGTAGGCAAGCCTGAATATTTGAAAAGATTCGGATAATCTGAGGTATAAAATACATTGCATAAATTGTCCCTCAAAAGACTATAGGAGAGATATTTTGTTTTTTTGCGAGAAATAAATGTAAATATTACTGAACTATCTAAAGCGTGTAAGAACGTATGAAGGGTTTTCGGAATTCATATTTTTAAGTTTTTATTTTAACGTAGGTTACGTAGACGCCCGAAGAATCCAACTTGGATGGGCAGCAGATGTCCACTACGAGATATCTTTTCGTCCAAAATTCTATAGTGTCTAAAGACGAGGGTTCATAACCAGTGTGTGTTGCCAGTGATGACATACGGCACAGACACGTGGTCCTTAACTGCTGGCCTACTAGAGAAGCTCAGAGTCACGCAACGAGCCATGGAGAGAGCTATGCTCGGAATTTCTTTGCGCGATAGAATCCGGAGCGAGGAAATTCACCAAAGAACTAAGGTCACCAACATAGCTCTCAGAATATGCAAGTTGAAGTGGCAATGGGCAGGCCACATCGCCTGAAGAATCAATAACCGATGGGGAAGACGCAGCGTTGGTAGGCCTCCCGCCAGATGGACCGACGACATTGTCAAGGTCACGGGTAACCGGTGGATGCAAGCGGCAGGTTGCCGCTCGTTGTGACGTTCTATGGGGGAGACCTATGTTCAACAGTGGACGTCTTCTGGCTGATGATGATGAACGTAGTATTTAAGGAGGGACCTCCTTAGGAATTTCTTTTGATCAAGGGTGCATTTACAAAGATATAAAATCACACACATAAACAGCCGGACCCGAAACAACTATCTATAGGTAATACAAATATTTCAACCCGCGACACTGAGCGCACCAGCTAATCGCTCAACTGCTGCGCTAACCATGTCGTCATATTATTAATATCTCATCTCATCTGCAACTATGTTTTGGGGTAATTTTCCAGTTAACTGGTTCGCTGCCAGTTCCGCATATTAGCGGAGTAAATGTACGGAAATACTGGTTTGATCCAGTTTTTGGCTGCGAATGGGTTGAACCGAATGCAGCTGAATACCAGTGTTTCAACGGTCTGACCTCCACAACTCAGTTTCTGGGTAACACGATACACCTTGGGGCCCTTGGTAAGGTTGAAGGCTGTCAAACTTCCTGGCTTCTGACTACCCAAAATGACTGTCAAAGATCTACAAATGACAGACGGGACCAGCAGCTTTACGTGCTTTCCGAGACACGGAGGGGTCTCACTATGATATAGCTGGTCACCCATCCATCGACCGACCGCGGTAAGCGTAGCTTAACCATCCCCGATCAACTCTTACGGCTTTTACTTAGCTACAAATTCCTCTAAAATAAAAATTATTAACATTGCCATATTTTAATCTTATGGAATTAATGAGTTGTAATGAATAGAATGGACGATATAGTAAGGTGCGAGTGAAAGGTGAATTAGTGTGAAAGAGATGGAAGAGTAATTGGTAAAGATGGAGATTCGAATTGTAACGACGTGACGGTGACGTGAAAGACGAAGAAAGACGAAGTGAAAGGACGAACGGAAGAAGGAAGGATTTTCTAGTTTTCAATGTGTGTTTCCTTCTTTTTTATTTTTGTTTAATGCTTAGATATTTTTATTAATTTGTAGCATGCAGGATTCACATCTAGTAAATATTAATCTTAAGTATGTAAATCAATTACTTTATTTTTATTGCATGTGTGATTGTGTATCAGTTTTGTGAAAAAAAAAAAAAATAAATCCTTTGTCGCTTTCTACGCACGGGTAAAAATAGAGTGGTGCTATTTGTGACCGGCACCACACGGCTTATCCCACAGAGGTATTACGAAATCATTTTTCTCGATCCTTTCATGACATTGTTTACATAGTTTAGTATGGTGTAGTTTTCATAAACGAAAAAAACCATGCCGTTTTCTAATCTCGTTACTAGAAAAAGGGCCATTCGGTTATATGATATAACAATATTATTAAAAAAGAAAGAGGTACCCATCGGAAACCATTAATTCTTTTCTATCATAGCACGAGCTAATGACGCGTTAAAGTTCTAAACTTCAACCAAGCGTTAATAATGCGTCAAGTGATAAGCGAGAGGCGTTCAGAGTGTCAAGTCTCGATTCCTTCACCCGTGATCATTGGAGAGATTCTCGTTTTATACTATGATATTACCGTTGATTTTTTATTTACTTATTTATTTAAAGGTATTCCAACGACTTATCCATACACATACGATGAGGCGGACATTCGTTTGGATTATGGTGAATTTGTTACTGATAGGAGTACACAGCACTTACACACTATAAGGCGTTGTACAAAACGTATTTACACACTTAGGGTTTCGCCACACTTGACGGAAATTCCGACGCCGAACTTTCGTTGCAGACAGACGCAGAGGGCGAGCGGTCCGCGGCGGAGCGACCGATCTTCTGCCTAGTGTGCCCGTTATTTGTCATTCATAAGAATAACATAGGCGTTCTGCCGCGGATGATCGGCGGCGGAATTTCCGTTCAGTGTGCCTAAGGCCTTAGAGGTATTACAAAAGACAATGAAAAATAAAAACAGACATAATCATCAAGAATAAAATAAAATAAAATAAATAAAATACAAACAAAAAAAGGAAATATAAACTAAAATACCGAAAAACAGAAAATGAATAGTTAACTCATTTTCCATTGCTCGGTATTTTACCATTATTGCCTTTTTGAAAATTTAAATGAATTTATAGGTAGGGTAGGCTATTTATTAATACTAATGATAAAGTTAAAGAGTTTGTTTGCTTGTTTGAACGCACTAATCTCTGGAATTTCTGTTCCGATTCTGAGAATTATTTTTCTAGCAACGTACGTTCTCCCTGAGTGCTATAGGCTATAGATATTTTACTATAATAGAATATGATACCATAAGAAAACCGCAGACAAAGTCGCGTGTAAGAGCTAGAATGAAACAATACCGTTCTTTCTTTAAACAAAAATAACTGCCCCGCCCTTAGAATTTCTCCAATGTTGTGGTGCATTTACAAACATAAACTCACAATCAGCCAGACCCGGAAACGACTATCCGTAGGTCTTACATAATTAAGTAATTTGTTCATCGTCACCTAAATCTATAATTCACCCCTCCCCCCCTCTATCTATCTGTAGTAGGTACAAGTGAATATTAGATCTAACAAAAAAAATGTCATGAATCCTACGCTACGTTATATCATAATAAACAAGGTACAAGATACCAATAAGTATTAAAAAATTAGGTACACATTAATACTTAAAATAAAAGTTTTTTCAAAAAAAAAAGAAAACCGCCTTCAAAAACTAAAAAGTGATAAATAACTTTAGCACAGAACACACTTTATAGGGCGGTGCATGTAAAAGAATCCCTGTAGAACACGGGAGAGGCCTTTGCCCAGCAGTAGGGCATCACAAGTTAAAAATAAATAAATTTGGTGTGGAAAAATAATACCATTTTATCTTTCACTATTCTTGTTAGTCTAGGACCACAAAGTTGTTTGTATACCAAAACTGCTGCAATTGTTTATTTTCTCAATTACCTAAAAGCTTTATAAAAACCCCCATCGAATATTACCATGAAGATCTCTCATAATACCCATTGTTTACTCCCCTAAGGTTCTTTCTGACCCATAATTGAAAATGGTCGTAAAATCGTCCCTTCTCGCTTTCAACTTAAGCCCTATTATTTCTCCCAGTTACTTTAACCATCTTTAACAAAGTTTTGAGCAAAACTGTGGAACTTCAAACTTGTTCGCAATCGTATAAGTCTGGGCTTCGAAGCTAAAATTGTCGGATAATCTCAAACATAATTATTGGAGCTGGCATTCTAATAAGTTAACTGTGTTTTTTAATTCAGCTCACTTCTGCCAAAATGACTATTTGCTAACCTACAATATGTCAATAAGTACATGAATTGCGTCAAACTAATTTAGAACTTATGCATAGAATAGATTTTATATTTATCAGCGTTAATTGTTATTATTGTGTTATATATTTCAATAATAATTTGTTCCTAAAATATGTGCAAAATTCCACAGTGCCTAAAGACGAAGGTTTATAACCAGTGTGTGTTGCCAGTGTTGACTTATGGCAAAGAAACGTGGTGTTTAACTGCTGGCCTCCTACAGAATCTCAAAGTCACGCAGTGAGCCATGGAGAGAGCTATGTTTGGAGTTTCTTTGCGCAATAAAATCCGCAACGAAGAAATTCGCCGAAGAACTAAGCTCACCGACATAGCCCTCAGAATATGCAAGTCGAAGTGGCAATGGGCAGGCCACATCGCTCGAAGAACCGATAACCGATGGGGAAGAAAGGTTCTCGAGTGGCGACCACAAACCGAAAGGCGCAGGGTTGGTAGGCCTCCCACGAGATGGACCGACGACATCGTCAGGGTTCCGGGGAACTGGTGGTTGCAAGCAGCAGGTTACTGCTCGTTGTGGCGTTCTATAGCGAAAATCTTTGTTCAACAGTGGACGTCTTCCGGCTGATGATGACGATGATGATGAGCGTTAAATATCCAGAATCACTTCAAAAAATGGGGTGTAATTTTGACATAATGTTGCTTGGTATTTTTTTTTTTTCAAATAAGTCGTTGCCCCATACAGAACGTTTCTCCTGTATCGTAGGTGTCTTTACAAACATATAAATTCACACACACAAACAATCCCGAAACAACTAAGCCCGGTTTAGAAAGTGGGAGTATAAGTACAAATATTGCTATATTCTATATGGTGTGTATATGTGTTTTGGGTCTTTGTTACCAGAAATAAATGATATATAATTATTATTACAAGGAAAATAAATAAGACGGATCAGCACATGCGAGGGATAAAAGAGCACCCCGACATATTAAAAGATCATTTTAATGAGGAAACTCTTGAGTGATTCTAAGATTACCTTATTTCTCTTAATCAAAATATGTTATTACACGAGACTAGATACAGGAGATGTGTTAGCAAAGTAAAACGATAAAGACGATATTTTAAATATGTGTGTGTATTTTTGTTTTTGCTTTTTACCTGCCATGTTATCTCTTCACCACACTACACGGCTTAAACCACCTTTTCATCCCTTCTATTCGAAAACTATCGTTTTGTTCCTCTATAAGTGGGAGCAAAGTAGCTCTTTTCTGCACTAGACTTTTTAGCGGGCAGTAATGAGATTTGAATTTGGAACATGATTTGTTCATTGAAATCGAACGCAAATTGGATAAATTACTGGCTGTAAGTGTTGGCTGTACGGTGCGGGGAGGCGCGGTAACTAAAAAAAAAACAAAAGCACGCGATTTACCTCACTGTTGTTGTAATCGGTACAGACTTTATTGTATTTTGCAAATAAAATGAGTATTACGTCGAGTTCTGAAAGTGATAGTGCATTAACCCCTGAAACAATAAAAATAGAAGCTAATAACGTTATACAAAACTTAATACCTACGAAATCCCGGGAGAAATATTTTCTCATAGAACGAGATGAAAAGTAGAGTATATGACTCGAGAGCAATAATATTTTTCCCTCAGGCGATGTACTTTGAATCCCTCGCTACGTTCAGGATTCTATTTTAGAATCCCTCGCTATGCTCGGGATTCAAAGCGCCCGCGCCGTAAAAATATTATTTTGCTCCCTTGTCATACACTCTACTATTGTACCTCGTGCATGATGTCGAAATAAATAAATAAAAATAACTCTTAAGAAGATTTGAAGCAATGCCATAAGATAAAAGAACCAAGTAAGCAAGCATTTCAAAAAATCAGAAGAACTAATAAAATTAAAGAATTGACTAATGTCCTTGAAAAAAAGTGCGTCAAAAATAATGTAACGCCTATTTAACCTCAAAAGCGTAAGACAGATGTAATACGCCATGTTGTATTCCTCCATATAAGTTAGGCAAAAAGGAAAACGCGAAAATCATGTTTTGTTCATGTCGTGTTGGCGCCGAACAATACAAAAATACCAGCCTAACTCCCATTATAACTGCGCTCCTCAATTCACAAAGCAACGGAAGGCTTTGAAGCAAATTGTCTTGAAGATCTAGACAAGAAGCGTCAACTACGTAAAAGTTGCCCTAAGTCTTCATACACTTACACCTATAATGAAGTTAATCAGCTCTTTTGTGCACGGTGAGACCGGGTTTTCAAAACCAAGTTTAGATTTTCTAGCCATCTAAGGCTAAGAACTTACAATGCGGTTTTCACCCGCGCCCGCCGCATTTGCGGGCCCGCAGCTTCTGTAGGATACAGATATACAGGATGGGAATGGCAATAGCACAAAAATGGATCATGGTAGGATTTGGTAATTTGGTGTAATTGTTTCTATTGAGCATTAATAATATTAATTATGATACCATTTTTTATTGAGCATTAATAATATTAATATTAATTATGATACCACTGTCCGTGTGGTGTGGGACGTATAGAATAGCACCATCCCATTTATCTTCCCGTGGGTGTCGTAAAAGGCGACTAAGGGATTTACCAGAAAATGGGCAGCAGCGTTCTCTGTGTTTTTGTAACAACCATATTGCGATCGCCAACCCGCGAATATGGCAAAACCCCCCTTGGGGAGGCCTATGTCCAGCAGTGGACGTCTTTCGGCTGAAATGATGATGATGATGATGATGATGATACCACAAGTATCCGCTCTTCTCACCAGTCAGAAACCCAATATTTCATGATTATGGTGTTTTATTGGAACGAAGTTCCTTATCGCGCGTTGTGAAAGGGGGCTAGACGGAAAAAATTCTTACGAAAAGTTGTCACGACACTTTTTTGCTATTTTTATTGCTTCACAAACGCAGACAATTCGAACAGAAAAATTGAATCGTTGGAACTGTCAAATAGAGTTCATTATTAGTTGAATCGCGGCTTTTCTATGAAAATATTGGAGCGAATTAAAACCTTATTTTTACACATTAACCGTGAAATTCGGTTGCACATAGCTCCTATTGTCCGGTCGGGCACCTGCCTATACGTTTCTCAGAATAATTTTATCATACCTAGTTTGGTAAAATTTCAATTTTTAACCGTTTACGTTTACAAAATAAAGTCCGAATTCGCTTTTCGTAGAATATGTTTATGTATTTAAAGGCGGCGCGGCGAACTCTTTGAACTAGGTACCTACGGCGATATGTTTAGTACCTAAGTTTATTCGCTCAAATAGTGGCGGTACCTACCTCAATGACATCGGAATTATCATTGCGTGATAATTCCGATGATAACGACCTACGAGATAAGTCCACCTTTCACTGTGAGACTGTGTGGATTGTGAAAACGAGTGTAAATTTTAAGTCGATAATTAAGCCATAGAATACGTAGGTTAGGTAGGTAGGTAGTTACTGTACCTACTTCTATGTTTTGTTTAGTAGGTACCTATTGAAAGTTTGGGTTTGATAATCATGAGCTTTCTATCGGTCGCGGTCGTCAGTAGGTAACCACTGCACCTTATCGCTCTAGGTCACAGAGTACTTTTCTCTAGGTTTTACTAGCGACAATAATATTTTTTTTGATTTGATTAAAATGTTTTGGTTTAAATTAAGCCAGTGGGAGCTTAGGTGGGTACCTAGGTAGGTAGTGGTACTTACTTTTATCATTGGCGAATTATTTGTAGTTGTAAGTAGGTAAGTGAGTAGGTACTCTTTTGCTACAAAAAGAAAGGCAGGCAGGCGTAGTACCTATAGGTGCTATAGGTAACCTATTTAAATAAATTAGAACTATTCACAAACACAGTTTTAATCAACTTTGGCTTAATTAAAAAACTTACCTATTAGGTATAAAATTTACACTTCCCTGGATCGAAGCAACTGCTCAATATGGAGTCCATTTCGCTCGATACATAAACGGGCACGTTTAATTAAATTGTCTTTTAATTACATTATATTTGTTAATAATAAAAAAAAATATTATTATAACTTAAAAAAATTAAATTTTATTACAATTCCTTCACTAATTAATCGAAAGGAACTTCGTTCCATCCGGGTGTCCCTTGACACCTCTCAAGTTTTTTTTTTGGTTACATTTATATGCTCTTTAGTATATCTGACTTTTTATTTCGTTTTTAGGATTTATTTGATAGTTTCAAAATATTCTGATGAACTAGTATTACCAGTATTTTAATTTTTTGTCGTAACGTCGTCCCCATCTTGTATATGTAAAAAATTAAAGCACATTTCACGACGCGGTTTACGCCCGCGGTGTGCGCGGTTATTTGCGGCTCCCGCTGCACCGGCAGGCAACTAGTAGAATCGCACCCGCAGCCTCGGCGGCCTGCACCCGCGAGCTCTGCGGTCGGTTTGCGGGCGACCGCAGTGGCCACGGGGTGTTCAGAAATCTGACACCATTTTGTAGTGACTTGTAGCGTCGTGACGTGTCTGTGCACGTTTGTCGACAAACATTACAAAATGGATATTGATTTCGATCTACTAATTATTTGGTGCAAGAAAGGCTAGTGCCCGTCTTGAAACCACCCGTCTTGCGATAAATGCCCACTAGGTCTGCCGGCGATAATCACAACCGCGACGGCTGCGTAACCGCACAGAACTCCGGTCTCGTGAGTTTGGAGCCTAAGGGCTCACGATAGGAAATAAATTTTGTCAGGGTCGCTGTCACCGGATACGTTGAAGAGGACTTTATAACTGCAGGGCAAATGCCTCATTTTATGAAGTGAAGATATGAGTATTGATCGCCACACCTACTTAAGGTGCATTGGCGTCTCTTTCACCAATGTCAGTAATATCCTAGATAAACTTAGAAAGTACAAATGACATAGAAAAAGTAATTGATAGGTACTTGTTCGTGTCTGATAGCGAACCTGTACAGGCATTGTGCTTGAGAAGAGGTTACCTCAACCATTGGGCCATAATGACAACGAAAACGAAGAAAAGGTTCCTAAAAGCACCCACAAACAAGTCATTCTAATTAAGGAGTGCTCATCTTGAAAAATAAGATAAGTTTCATAAAGTACCAATCTACGTTATCGAGTTAACCAACTATCAAGAAAATTTTAAAGTTTGAACACTTTTCGCGGAAGAGTTAATTTTTCAGAAAACTTTTCTTTAAACTTCAGATTAGTTGAGCAAAGATATTAAAGGATTGAATTATGTAGTAGCTTTTCTGAATCAAAAACTCCTGTTTTCCAGATGACACACTGTTCTGAAATAGTATGGTACTATGACCGAGACAGGTTGAATACAGGGCGACTGGTAATTAAATACCGATGCTTAAACCACATATTGTACCAATTATTAGGATTTTTTTTTTCTAGGACATACATGGGAATCTACTGGTTTTGGAAAAAAATAACAAACATAATTCTCTCAGCTGATAGGTACTGAAATATCGAACGCACGGTATCTATCATTTCGTTTTTGAAAAATCAAAGCGTAATTTGTTAAGAAAATTAGAAAATTTTAATTGATTCTTTGGAAGAAGTTTATAAATGACAATAGAAATTCATATTTGTAAAAAGCTAAGTCCTATCGTTCTTTTATACTCGACTCGACTTTTTATAGTTTTCTTCTTTTCGAATCGATGGTTTACCTTTATACCACATTTATCGCAGCATCAGTGGCATTTTTAAAGTCCTCTAAGGTGCAGGTGTAGGGGCACTTTGGGCACTGTAATAAGTGGGCCATTGTCTGGTCAGGATCACTACACTCACACTGGGTGTCGGTGGCATCTATTATGCCCCATTTTGCGAGATTTTTTATAGTGAGTCTTGATTAATTTGACCATCTCATTGTATACCTATATTCTGGCAAATAAATAATTTCATTTCATTTCATTTCAGCAGTATTTGCTCATAAGAACATCATAAATATCATCATTATCTACCTAGCCTTTTCCAAGTATGTTGGGGTCGGCTTCCAGTATAACCAGATGCGGCTTAATACCAGTCTATCACAAGGTCTAGGCACAAGCCAAGTTAATATCACTAAGTTGTTTTTGTAAATATTGTTGGAACATAAATGATTATTAATTATTTTTTTTTACCTGTGTTTTACTTACACTTACAATACCCCTTGGTACTGGTTGTACTTTCCGGCTTCAGACTCCACATGACGGCTGTCAATGATCTACGAAAGGCAGCCGGGATGAACGATTTTACGTGTTTCCTTGCGAGGCACAAAGGGGTTTTGATATGAAATGGATATCACCCATCCACGGAGCGAGCACAGTAAGCATAGCTCAACCACGACCGATCGATGTATACGGCTTTTTCTCCTAAGAACTATAAACTACTAAAATAACATGTTTAAGCCAGCCAGTCTTTACAGTACCTTTGGGGTAAGCCTACAATAACTATTAGACCGTGTCAAACAAACAAGAACGGGCCCTCAGGCACAGTATAAATATTAGTACTACCGTACAGTAGCGACACGCTCCGCCTCCCTCTGAAACCGTTCCTCACCTCTCCCCGCGTCGAACGACTGCTCTGGGAACTGCGTTTTTGTTCGAACGGCGCGATACGTGCGTGTGTGTGCGTGTCTACATGCACACACACGCACATATCTGTACAGTCTGTTATTTTAGTAGTAGTGTAGGCAAATATATCGTTTCGTTTGTATGGAGTGTTGCGCGTGTGTCTCAGCGCCAAGCTACGAATTATTACTTTATGGAATTACGTTTCTAAACGTAATAAGATAGAGTAGTAATTCGTCTGTCATGCCTGTCATGTAGTCGTGACCGTGGCGTGCTGGTCACATTTTGGTATGTCATTTATACATGACTGTGGCGGTCACAAGGTTAAGCAATGGCATGCATTTTTCATACCTACAAATAACCTATATCTAGAATTATAAAGCAACACACCACAAATCTCCTACAACCGATAGATTTACTTGGAAGTCTTAGTTCGACAGACGACGTGACCGTGAAGACGTCTGTTAGATTATGGTATTGACAGCTCTTGATATTGTTTACATGCTAGTATGCACTACTGATATCCCAAATCGATTTGCGTGTTTCATCGAGTGTCAATAAGTCTTGCACATGACTTATGCGAATACAGAATTCAATTGCAGAACTTTTTACATTCCTAAATACAGAATGGATTTGTGCCGTATTGAATTTTGTTTGATTAAGGGCGGGTTGCTTCAACTTTACATTACTGACCGGTAATAGTCAAAAATGGCGCTAACTATCGTCAAATAAAAAAAACGGTTGTTTCACAAAATCGTACATCAAAAGGTTATACCCTATCCGACCAGTCAACGTAATTTTGTGTTGTCAAACAGCTACTTCAAACATCAAAATATTATGGAATCTATTTTTGAATAACTTTAATCGACAGATTTTTATGACATGAAACAACCCGTTATATTTAACGTACGTTAACATCTCACGTCATAGTAACTTTTTAACCGTCCGTATGTAACGTTAACCGACTGTTTGAAACAACCCGCCCTAAAAGGTACTTTTGAAGATCATATAGGAAAATTCGAATCTAGTTGCCCCTTCCAAATGATAGCTTCGTATGAAACAGATGGGCAAGAAACTCAATACAAAATCTTGAAAAAATAATTGATTACTTACAATATTTTGCATTTACAGGAATTATTATAATTATAAGTGAATACAGTGTACTTTGCATAAAAAAACTAAATTAGAGTATGTACAAAGCATTACAAGTTAAGAAATGTCAAAAGGAATGTAGCTGACATTTCTTAACTTGACATTTCTTCTTTCTTTCTTACAAATATTGAAAGAAGACACCGAATTTGATCGAGTTATGTGTGATCAGTTTATTGTTACCATGAACATTATTCGAAATTGATTTAGTTTTCAATGTAAAACGATTGGGTTTGCACATGACTCATTTGAATACTCTGCGATTTGATGTAACAGTTGTTGAATTAGAAATTGGATTGCTCTGAACATTAATTGAATGAGATGCATTGTTAAGTCGGATGGTGTTGTGTGCCAATTGTTACTTTTGTTCTCATCAAAGTGTTTGTTGCAATTAAAGGGTAAACGCCTTTTATAAATCGATGAACACCGGCTGCACGCACAAAAAAGTGTCACGTTCCGCCTGTGCCTGAGCGTGCAAGAGAGAGCGCGGAACAAGCGATCGGCCCAAGCAATAAGCTCCACCCACCTCGACGGAATCCATTATTTGCTTATGTTATATATGTTAGCCATTATGTTTCTTTATGACGTTATCACGTAAAACCATCGTCCGTAAACCGACTTTACAGAGAACCAATTTTTTTTACTATTTACTTAATATAAAACATGTTTTTTATAAGTAAGACTCCATACTTACTTATAAAAAAAAACATGTTCCTCTTGCACATACGAAACTAACTTTTGGAAGCGGAAACTAGATTAAATTATTTTAAATTTTTACTTGTTTTTATTTTAATAAATTTACAAGCCAAGATAAGGTTTTTAATGGTCTAATTGAAATAAATGACTTTGACTAGTAATAGGTATTAGGGGGCATTCGCATCCTAATCTCAGTCTCATTGCACGTTTTTAATGGCGAAAATAGACCTTAAAAACATCTCGGATCACTACATATTCTAGAACCAAAAATTCGAAGACATATATAGTACCCATCACCCGTACTATCCGTAGTCACTCTCACAAAAGACCAGTGTTGAAAACATTAAACGCTGATCATGCTATCCTAAGTTCAAGGAGCAGAACAACTACCAAGACTGCATTACTCTGTTATCTTACTTTACGCCTCCATACTTCATCCGGATTACCATCGTTAGTTCAAAATTAAATCCCTTTTAAGTCTCATTCCGTATTCCCTGCACTCTAGTGAAATCAACAACGCGTTTAAAGTAAAACACATTAACTGCCAATTTTGCTTGGATGTAAGATTCACAGTCGGGTTAAGCTTTCTAATTTAAGTTGGTGTTCGTTGTGAAAACAGATTCTACTGTTAGGAGAACTCGGTGTCGAATGCCAAGTGTGCAAGTTGAAAAGAGACAGCGATAATATTGGTAGTTACGAGGTTTTGCTTTTAGGAAAGGTATTAATAAAACAAAATGTTTTCAAAAAATACTTATACTCAAAGCTGTAGTTCATACTAATATCATCGCGAAAGTGAGTTTTTAGAAAGTAGTACGATGGACCGACGATTTGAAGAAGATAGCTGGCAGCGAAAAGATTCGTGGTACCCTAAACCGGGTTGGTTGGCGATCTCTGCCTGCGGCCTGCTTCAGCAGTGTACGGCAATAGGCTGATTATGATGATGATGAGAGGTGGAACACCGTGGTGGTTTTAGCCGGTGAGAGTCCGGTATCGCCCTCCGTCAACGCCACGATGAATCCATGAGGATTTCCACCGCACACCAAAACAAAAAAGGGTGCTCCGGACGTATAATGGTTCATTAGAAATACGTCGGTCCGGGAGGTACCTTTCAGGTATATTATCACTTGGCGACTGCCTCGTAGGTCTAGTGGTCGCAAATACGAGTGCTGAGTCCTGGGTTCGATTTATAGGTCGGGCAAAGTGTTGTTGGATTTTTCTATCAGGAATTTCTTTGTAGCAGCCCAGAGTCAAAGTCTGATTGGCAGTGTAACACCCCCGTGCCTCGTAAAGTACGTAAAGCTGTTGGTTCGGTGCGCCTGATCTCTCTTCGGCTGTGCTGGATTGCTGTTTAATCGGACTATGAGAGCGTAGGAAGAGTGTGCAGACATTCCTGTGATTTATTCGTATACGTATTGCGTACATAGCTAGTATCGATTGAGATTAACCATCGTGACCGAAATTTAATCAAGAGAATTACAAAGAATCATGGCAGGATTTGTACTAAAAAAAAATAAGATGTATAGAGAAGTTGAAATTATAATTCTTATATTCTTGGGTACCTAAAGAATATCTTCAGGCATTTACATTATTTTTAAAACCTCGCAAAAAAAAGTTAATAAGTTTAACGAAATCTCATTATTTCAGAAAGAAACGGTGAATGCCAGTAACAGTGACACTGACATCCGCCGTTTCGCAGTTCTTACATTGAAATTGCATCGTTTTATGAGAAATAATATCACAAATATTGTTTTTTTATTTTCCACACACTTGTCACATCAGTTGTCTGTCAATTTTATAGATCCTTTAATATAGCTTGTCACTTTCTTTTTTTTACTAACAAAAAATGGGCATCGAGATGAAACGAAAAAGTGTTATTTTCATTTCGTAATATTTTAATTATGCGGGGGTTTTAAAATATGCTAAGTATATCAATCTGCTCCTGGTAATGTGTTCTTCACATTGGAAAATATTTTAAACCCTCTAAATTACGTTTTTTTTTCATACAAATGAATTTATGAATCTCGCCATGATTCTTTGTGCCTCTAAAAAATATGTTTTTTTACAAAATCTCATAAGAGCAAGTAGGTGCACCAGTCGCTTCCGCTTTTAACTCAAAAAGCATCTACAGCATTCCCTCACCAACTCAAAACTCACTTATTTTAACTTAACTTTGACTTTAGGTACTTTTGGAATCCCTCACTTTTCACTAAGTTCAGTTCTTAATGAAGAGACTGAATGTTGGTACATGAGGTTCTGTCTCCGTTAATATTAATGAGATCCATTCACGGTCCTTCGATTCAATAATCTAGAGAGGCGCATTCTTTGTGAAACAATTTAGCATACTTATTGTAACCTCTTTGGGGTAACTCGGAATGTTTGGTGTTGTGAATATTTAAGTTTTAGCGAATAATTTCAAAATACTTAATTTTAATATCCAGTAGAGGCTGTAATAAATCAGAGGATTGTGTAGATTAAGCGCATTTTTAACCGATTTTAAAAAAGAAAGAGGTTCTCAATTCTGGTCTATATATTTTTTTTGTTTGTTACCTCAGAACTCTGTTATTATAAACCGGTTTAGATAATTATTTGAAAGAATTTACTTTTGTCTGAAAGGATATATTTTCAGATTAGTCTCATCGATTTCATCAAAATAGGTTTAGTAGTTTTTGGTTTTAAATAAAAATAACTATAAAATATAAATATATCACAAACGAAATTGCATATTTTGTTTTCCTGTGACTTTTGTTTAGTGTTACCGTTTCATAATGGATATAAATGATAATAAGTTTTTATTACTAAAAGTTGAAAAATAAAAAAAAATATTTGAAAAAGTTTGTACACAAAAAGCAAAAAGACAATCAGGTGATTGAGATAATAATTCAAATATTATAATATTTCTACGCTTATTAAAGCGGAAGGTTTTGTTCGCAGTGTAACGTATAAGCCATTCGTTAATTCTGCAATAGATTGTGTGTCGATTTTGCAATCTGACAGAACGACACAAAAAAAGAAGTTGCAAGCTTTTGACACAAACTAATGTAACGCTTGCCGCGGTGCCGCCCAGGCCTTATCAAAACAAACAAAAAAGTCAACATTTCACAAAACGAGTGTCGGTTGTCGGTTTGCGACGATTTCCTTCAGTTCCGGTCCCGTTTTTATTGCACAAGGTGAACGTAAAATATAAAATATATACTCCTATAAACTAAGTCGTAAAGTTGAAAATTTCGTAAAACAAGCTTTTTCTGGACAACCCATGGAATGAAATGTATGAAATACTCATGTTGATGCAATTTTACTTTATAGAAAAGAAAAAAACAAAATATAAACGGTTAAATAGTCACTTACCTTCAAGATGACACTGCGATGTACTACTTAATGTACTAAAGGCTCAGCCACACAGAAGCAGAGTCCACTCCGGTGTTCCGTTTTCCGCTGTGACCAGGCTTTTAGGGCAAAATATCGCCATATTGCGATGTAGTAATTGAAGAGCTAGTATACATAGTTCTTTAGTATAAAAACATCTAGACTCGATAAATCTAACCAATTGGAACTTGCAATTTAAGTAAAAAGGTGTCTTGGTCAATGTTCCACAGGAGTGGGCCCACGCCCGAGCCCTGCGGAACACCGCACGGCATGCGCCACTGGTTTCGTCCATCATGTCTCATGTAGGTGACAAACCTTTCCGCCAAATAAGCCCCAACGATGCAGCGGAGGTGAGGAGGCGCCCGATGATACCGCAGTGCCTTCCAAACACAACACCAGGGCAGGGTGTTAAAGGTGTTGGAGATGTCCAAGTACACCGCCAACGACACCCCGAAAAAAGTTTTTTCAAAAGTAAGAAAACCGCCTTCAAAAACTAAAAAGTGATAAATAACTTTAGCACAGAACACACATTACTTTACTTTCGGAAGTCGGTGGCGCGGTGGCTTTGAGTTTGTTGTTTTATATTGCCACCGACTTCCGAAAGTAAAGTAATGTGTGTTCTGTGCTAAAGTTATTTATCACTTTTTAGTTTTAGAAGGCGGTTTTCTTTTTTTTGAAAAAACTTTTTATTTTTCGCTTTATAGTGTTGCTTTAACATCCAAATCCATTAAGAAACGGCGACACACTTAAAAGAGATTGTAAATCCTCCAAAGATTGAAGAAACTAATACGTCGTCTAAGTATTTTTTTTGGGAATTTGTTGATTTTCTCAAAAAGGGCTAGATCAATTTTGGTAAAAATTATATGGGACCATTTCGGAATAGACCCCTTTCGAACAAAAAAGAATTTTGCAAATCCGTCTATATATGACAGAGTTATGCCCGAACATACATAAAAAAAAAACTAACATTCGAATTGATAACCTCCTCCTTTTTGAAGTAAAAATCGGTTGCCTCGCTTTTAATTAGGCACCAAACATAGAATAAGCCAAACTCTAGAAATCATTTGCATAATTATATAAATAAACTAAACAGATTATCACGGGTCATTACCTTTAAACTAACGTTTATTACTTATTTTCGACGAATAAACCGAGATTTGGAAGATTGTACTTATTTACATATATTTAATATTCATCCCTGTCAGACCTAAAACAACGGGCTCAGATTATAAGGCGAATGTTTTAACTAAAATAACAAGTTTACCTAAAGCAATATTTTGTTTCATAACTAATAAATCGAACGTGACTTGAAAATTAATTATTTTCTTAGTATTATAGTCACAGACTAGGTTCTTACTAGCTGGATTATCCGTCTCTGTTTTATTAAAATACCTGAACAGCATAAAAAAAAACTGACGAAAACTTAAATTGCTATGAAAAGTATTCAAATCATAAAAGAAATCATTCTATTTATCTATTGTAGATACATACATTTTATATATTCAAAATTCCTCCACAGTCATTCTAAAGTGATATTTTTTCTCATTTTATACAAAGTTAATTTTTGAAGTCCCATCGAAAACTTATCGAAACGTTTTTCCCATCAAATTGTGTCAATACAACTCTCAACTTCCTATCTTTTCTCCGTTTTAATGGAAGTATTTTTAGAAGATTAAATACACTTTTGCGGAAAAGAATTAGAAACTTACTATTGACAAAGAAAGCCATTTCCACGTCCTCAAACTTGTTTGTTCTCATGAATGGAACTTTAGTTATACGAAACTGTTGACTTTGTATGCGATGAATCGTCGACACCGAGGTCGCTATTACATTTGCCAAATAAAAGGTCCACTATAGATTCATTATCTACTTTTAAATTTGTAATCTTGAAATAGATCAAAAAGGTTTCAAAAATTGGCTTATTCATGTGGAATAAAAGACTGAGATCAAAGAAACAGTGTTAGAACGTCAAAAATAGAATATGTGTTTGTCGCATCCGGTCAATAGTACGAACATGGAACGACGAATCGGAAGCCCACCATTATCGAGAACACGTGATCTACCACCACTACTTTTGGCGCGCTTTTTCAGAGTCGTGATGTTTTCAGCCCACAGCGAGCAGGACATTCACAATTCAGTGTCTGATCGCATCGGAGCTTAGACATCCCGGAACTGTACTCGATTCGTTGTGTTTAAGTGTTGCTATGTCTATTTAGTGTTACTGTGCTAAATTGTGGTTTTAATAAACACCGTGTATTGTACCCTATACCCAGTGTGTTTGCATTGCACGAAACCCAACTTCTGCCCACATGATGACTGAATCTAACGGACTAAATCCTGACTGATCCGACATATTAATAAAAATAAAAATATCATACACGCTGTGTATTTATAAAATTCGTTGCCGTCTTTACGTATTTATTTTCTTCTCCCGTCCTTCGTCTCGTTTTGAAATCATTATCTGCCTTTTCCCAAACTATATTGAGATCGGCCTCTAAACCAACCGGTTTAAGCTGTATTCCAGTTCTTTACATGTAGCGACAGCCTGTCTGATCTTCATAACCCTGTTACTGGGTAACACAATACCCCTTGATAAGACTAGTTGTCAGATTTCCTGGCTTCTGACTACCCATAACGACTTTCAAAGGTCTACCAATGACAGCCGGGACTAGCGGCTTTTTTAAGTGTGACATACGGCGTCACGTTTTCAAATCTATTTTCTAAAATATCTAAAATATATAATAAAATGTCGTATACTTAGTCATGTATTCATCAAGTTACATTCCATCATTCATTTTATAAACGTACTGTTTTTGTCATCGTCTCCAATGTTCAACAAAAGCAATACTGGCCGAAAAACCTAGACTTTCAATTCTATTTTCAAAGTTGGATGCCTTGATGACCGTTGCAACGAATGTTTGATTCTGACATCACATACCATCCTGAGATTAGATTCCATGTCGCTCTCACACCAATACCTATCAGTACGCTTTTACCCGTGCGACGCTTTTATACGTCCACGGTATGGAGTGCTTTTTAGGGATCCGTACCTGAAAAGGAAAAACGGAACCCAGAATAATTTCCATGACTAAGACCATTCAAGACCATTTTACTCAGGAACGTGTGTAGGTATCATGTTGAATTAATTTCAATCCTCAGGTCTGCAATCCCTTGGGGCAGGAAAAAAACATAGGTACTTCTAAGTCAATACATTCAAAAAATACAAGCGATTATGTTATATTTACGCTGCGGCTGCATATTGACATTCGCAAGGGAATCAAAATCTTTAGAGTGCTTTCCGTTGACTTAGAATCATGAAATTCCAAATGTTTTTATGATGCATATTTTGACACTCACAAAGGAATCAAAACCTAGGATTACGGTACCTACTTCCGTTGCCCTAGAATCATGAAATTTGGCAAGAAGCAATGTTACTTATGTAGCACAAGTAAAGGAAAAATCTGAAATCCGTAAATTTGTAGTTTTGTACAGAACCCTGTCTGACTCGCACTTGAAAGGTTTTTTTTGTTGGATTTGAAAGGAGCGTAAGGATATTTGGATCGCTTTGGTGTGATGTGAGTGCTGTGATGAAATGTTAAAAGTGTTTATGCCCGCCGCTTCAGGAAACGTTTTAAATTAAAATACACGTTATGCTAAGCGGTGGTTAAAATGCGATATTAAAGAAAATATTATGAAGAGCACGCTTTTACGTAACTACCGGCAAAGTTATTACAATAGCTAGTGAATACGTGTTCAACATCAGTTCGTTAACGTTTATAAAGTACCTTATTTACCTTTTATAACTTTACGAAGCAAACTTCGCAATATATTCGTGGCTGAAACTACACGGCACAACCCATGCGGAATAGCAAACTATGAAAAACTTTCACCTGACAGGCAACATTATTTTGATAAAGTCGGGAGTTCCAAAAAATATCGCTAAGCAGTTTTTCATCGAGTGAACGACAGTGAATGAACTTCGACGTCATAAATAACTGTATTCATACCACGACGCCTTTTACCGCGTATAGGTAAAAAGGCCACCAAAAATAAATCAGTGTTGCCAGATTATTGATTTACCCTTAAGTACGCCATCGGGAAATCCCATTTGGATGATAAATTTCAACATGATTTATATCGCACGAATCGTTAGCTATATGGAATGAGTAAGCTCGGTTATTATTTAGTGGAATTTATTTATAATGAACGGAATATAATTATCAAAATTATATATATTTTACAACTATGTAGCTTTTGTCCGCCAATCCGTTCGCATGTTTCTTATGGATCCAGAGGCGGATTATCCTTAAGGCAAACTAGGCATGTGCCTAGGGGCGCGAGGGGACGAAGGGGCGCGCGGGCGGAATTTTAAAATAAAGAAAAAATATATAATATAGTATAAAATTAATTGTGCCAGTAAGTAAGCCACCTACTTACACAATAAAAACTATTATTTTTGCTTACAACCTCCATTTGCTTTAATTTATAACAAAATATTTTAACGGATGGGACTGACTAAAACTTACGCCTAAAAACAACCTTGTCGATGGTACATGATCTCTGATTGAAGTTGGAAAGATTCGACTGCAATGTTCAGGATAGATACAAAAGCAAAAGAAAACTTTTCTTTTTCATATGTTTTTGCCTTTTAAACGTACTAAAGGTTTTATACTTTTTTGTCTACTTAAGGATAGTTCTACATAATTATTAATGTGTTGTTTACAGAAAAAGATATCGCTAATACTTACTTTTTTCGATAGACAATAAAAACTTATTTCTACGCGATACCGCACTACTGCTCCTGAAATTTAAACCTAGGTTTTTTTTGTATACTTTTTCCATTTTCGACAAATTCAAATCTAGGTTTTACAAAAAACTTCAGACCTCTGTGATGCTTTTTCAGCGAGATATTGGCGATAACGTATTTCCCACCGTTTCAATGGCGCGGCCATGGGGGTTTTAGTCTTACAGCTCCTAAAACAAAAACCTAGGATATTTTGATGTATTTTTTCAAATTTCGACAAATTCAAATCTAGATTTTACAATGAATTTCAAACGTCTGCGATGCATTTTCAGCGTGATATCGGCGATAACGTGTTATTCACCGTTTCAATGGCGCGGCCATGCGGTTTTTGTCTTGCAGCTCCTAAAATATAAACCTAGGATTTTTTTCTGTATTTTAACTTTTTATTTACAAATTCAATCCGTTATTTACCTGAATTTCAGCTACGCTTAGTTTTAAAGATCTCCATGGCCGCGCGGTTCTCCGCGTTTCAATGGCTCGGCCACATTCAAACCCTTATAACTTTTTAACCATAACTTCAACAAATTTATAATTTTGGGAATCAACTTTTAGAAAAAACATAACCTTGGAATAGGTTTTTTTTTCGAAATATCGCCGTGGCCGCGGTGTTGAAACGCACACGTTAACAGCGGTTTCGGTCAAACTATAGTACGAGTTATTTTTAGGGTTCCGTAGCCAAATGGCAAAACCGGAACCCTTATAGATTCGTCATGTCTATCTGTCTGTTCGTCCGTATGTGGGGTTACCCATACTTAGAACTGAAACTCAAAAATTTTTTTTCATCAAACCCATCCGTGTGGTATATCTATGGATAGGTCTTCAAAAATGATATTGAGGTTTCTAATGTCATTTTTTTCTAAACTGAATAGTTTGCGCGAGAGACACTTCCAAAGTGGTAAAATATGTCCCCCCCTCCTGTAACTTCTAAAATAAGAGAATGATAAAACTAAAAAAAAATATATGATGTACATTACCATGTAAACTTCCACCGCATAATTGGTTTGAACGAGATCTAGTAAGTAGTTTTTTTAATACGTCATAAGTCGTAAACCGCAATTTACCTTTCATTTAATCAAATCAAATATAAAAATAAAAAAAAATTATATTACGTTACTTGCTGCTACGGAACCCTTCATGGGCGAGTCCGACTCGCACTTGGCCGCTTTTTAATATAGGGGCGCCGGTATGGATCCCTAATTTGTTTATGATAAATTATACCTTACAACTTTCCCAGATAATTCTTGCAATACATGCAAGTATTGTGGTATTTAAAGTTTAGCTATAGGTAATATTTCAATGTTGGAACAATTGACCTTCTTTATTTCGATACCCAGGAGATAACCAGTATATTTTAGAACAAAAAAATAAAACCTTCCATTTCGTTAAGTGATTATTATTCATATATTTTCCATCCTCATAAATATAGGCGAATTCGACCAAACTTGTATAAATTTTATACTAGGATTAAAATCACTCACTAACTGAATAAGTCTCTAATAGTAATAAATTACCGTTCACATATTTTTTTAGCGTTTTCCGTTTTGCTTTTTCAATTTTATTGATTTTCTTATGACAGATGTCAAAATATATTTTTCATACAAGTTTTTGCATCTGTTGCCGTTGAATTGTTGTTTTTTCTTAAAGATTAATGTGTGACCAAAATAATAACAAGTAATGTGTTTTGTGCAATTTATAGGTATAGTAATTTTAAACGAAAAAGAAAAGTAAATGTTTGCCGTCGCTAGCGTTCCTAGCGTTTTTTATGTATTACATGGTACGATACGACGATGCCATCCACAATAAATTTTATTGCTATATAGTCTGCCATCTTACCTCTTTGCCCATATGTTTCATGATAAGCAAACAACCCTGACACGTCTCGTCCTTCCTTTTCTTTCGGGCGCTCATCATCTCATGGATCGTCTGTGGTGTCTGCCACCTCTTTGGCTAATTCTTCCTTCAACTCACCCCGTATCTTGAATGGCTTTTCCGACTTCAGTCAAAGTGCTGCGGTATCTATCAGCGCACGCCTCGCCACCAGCAGTTGTTGCATCGGGCTCCACTCGAAGATGAAGGCGTTGTCTTCAATCTCCTGAACCCATCGGGATGTCGAATAATTTTGTCCTGGCCGCTGAATTTTGGTACAAGGGCCTGTGGACAAAATCCCTTTCTGTTAGCGTTAATACTAACGATTTTGTCAAAAGGGATTATGTCTACAGGTCCAGGTCCGCGCTCATCTGCAGCGTGAAGCCTGGTGCTGCCTCCATCTTCAATTGTTCTGTCGTCGTGGTTAGATTTTGATTTTTTTCTTCTTCGTTTTGATTTTCTTCGCTTTATTTTTATTTTCAAATCCCGAATGAGCCTCCAAATGTAGTGCGTGTAGTGGGATCTTCTAAAATGAAACGGAGCAAGCAAACTTGACTTCTTATTATGTTTAATTCAATTCTTCTCAAAAATATCTTCTTACGTCTTACGTCTTCATGCCGTCGATTATCTTCTATCTCTGACACTTACTTCCTCTGCCTTGCTCTCACACTCATGCTCGCTCGTTCACACTGTCTTGACATTCATCTTACATTCTCTTATCCAACCAGTGTTGCCACTTGTATGTGTAATGCAATTTTTTTTTATATATGTTGGCCATAATACTATTTATTGTTTTTAAGTATGTACAATATTTACAAGAATAATAAAAGAGAAAAATTAAAATATTAAACTAAAACAACCAACACAATAAGGCATCATAAAATTCGTCCACATCGCCGTCATCTGGAAATGTACCCAAGAGACTGGCGGCATTGCCACGTTGGATGGCAATGCTTAATCTCTGACCCAGGTAAAAACCAGCTCTTGGATCACGGGAACTGTCAACTAACCTTTTGGACATTTTCTTTAAAAGAAGATGAGCACTCGGACCCCACGACCCGAGGGTTTCAACCCCAAAACGGTTCGAATTTAGCGTTCACACCAAGGTTGCTATACTTTCGCCGTTTGAGGTCTTCTGCAGCCGCTGCCGCAGCACCAGCACAGCACGCTGAACTAGGAAGATGGGATGGCGCAAGAGTATCGACGCACGTAGCGTCCCATACTAAAGGCGTACCCAACTTCCAGGGAAATAGAGACATGCCGTCCGGTCTCCTGCCATCGTCGCGTGCCAAGCCGTTGGGTTCTACGACAGCCGAAACGCCGACGGCGACGAGAGCACGACGAATAATGTCATTAATATTCGCGTGCCGCGCTATGCGACCCGCACTCCGGCTGCACGACAGGCCGTGGTGTCCAAAGCTGTTGACAGCTTCCCCACAGCGACAGCGATGAGGAGAACAGCACGAACCTCCTAAGCGTAGGGAAGCAGCGAGGCGAATTTTGTAGTACTTATATTTATTTTGCATGTTTAAATATTTGTATGTTTTATGACAAAACATAGCGTACAATTTTATATGTGTGACCTTTTTATACCTATGTTTCACAAATAAACTTTAGACTTTGACTTTGAAAAGAAGTGTCGTTAAACATATTACCTACGTATGACGACGGAAGTGCCAGAAGCCAAAGACCCGACTCCCATTTACCCACAGCCAGTAGACGCGCTCGCTCAGCAGTAGTAAGTAAATTATTCTGTACTAACCTGCAGAGCGGCTCATCCCACCGTCTCTGAGCACACGGGTTGTCGGGTGGATCAGTGTTCGGGCAAGCAAGTTTCCAGGCATCCACGGCCTCGGCGAGGCACGGCACATCAAAATCAGCCAGTGTAGGAGCTAGAATATTCCTGTTTAATTTCTCAGTGCCGTGAACCGACGATATAAAGGCAGGCAAACTGATGCTTGAAATTTTGCGGACGCCGGGGCCCTCCATTCGAATAGGTAGAGTAGCTTGGGCCCAAACACGGTCGTCCATTGCTAAATTTAAAATGGAGGTTAAAATATGACGAAAAATCCATTTTATCTAAAAGGTGAATGTGTTTCCACAAATGGGTAGCCCGAAGGAAGTAATTTAATTTAGGGCCATAACAACAGTAACGAATTATAGTGATGGCCGAATGCATGTTAATTTCTAGCAGTCTTTCCGAAATGTCATTGAAATTTTATATTTTTTCTTCAATAAACATAAGAAAGGAATTCTCAAAGATTGGAGATCCAAAGAGACGTAGAGTGTTTTTTTTCTATAATTTTGATATCTGGGGCAATTGCGTTAAATTTTAAAAGTGTCGATTGTCTGTCAGTATTGTCCGATACATATAATTCAGATTTCGAAAGATTGTGTTCTAAGCCAATTAAACGCAGTTCATTTTTTAAGAAAATAATTTTGAAAGTGTCGATTGTCTGTCAGTATTTTCCGATACATATAATTCAGATTTCGAAAGATTGAGTTCTAAGCCAATTAAACGCAGTTCATTTTTTAAGAAAACCAAATCTTTTAAAACATTATCTACATCACCCCCTAAGGTCCCATCGTCGAGATACCAAACGTTAAATTTGGAATTTAGTTGTCGGATAATTGGGAGAGTGGCTAGACTGAAAATCACTGGCCCAAGAGGGACACCTTGTTGACAGCCAACAGCAGATTCTTGAAGGTTGTCACGATACAGTAATTTCAAAGGATGTCTGTAACATTGCCAAAGGAAACTATAAATTTGGGTTATTTCTTTTTTAGTTTCTGCCAGCAAGGTGTCCCTATTAACTGAGTTAGAGGCATTCTTTATGTCAACCTTCAAGATGACCTCTTCTTTTCCAGAATTTAGGTAGGTCGACAAAGCGTGTACGGCAGCCTCACAGCCTCCTTTGGACCCGAATCCTAGCTGAAGGGGCAGACATTTTTCCGAAACAACCTCACCATTTTGGTTGCCATAAGACGGTATGTAGTTCCTACGGCAATGGGGCGAATGCCGTCATCCCTCTTGCGCAAGGCACATAAGTTGGCCCTGTACAAGACGTCGATGACGGAATCGTTCACCTTGCCGGAGAGCATGAGGTTTACCAGAGCCGTTAGCTCCTTCAAGAGCAACTCACCAGCTACCCAGGCGCCTGAACAAAGAAGGTCCTTAAGGTGCTGAGGAGTCAAGCCATCGAGGCCGCCAGCGGAGCCGCTCAACGAAAGGAGCAAACGGCTGCGATCAACTCTTGACCTGTGATGGTGAGGGAGTGGTTAATCGAATCAAGAGGATCAGGAAAAGAAAGGCCATCTGTTGGGGCAGGGTGTTTACTCTCCAGAGCTGAGAGTGTTTCCGGAGAACACGGTGCCACCACATCACTACTAAAAAGAATCGTAGCTGCCCCACTTATGTCACCTTCCCCTAACTTACTTTCTACCAGATGGGATATACCCCTAGAAGAGGTATCTCTTGGTTTAGGTTGGATATCTCTTGGACGAAAAATTTGGATCCTAAAGTTGAGCCGAAACATTACAATTTTCTTTAATTTGTGCAGTTAAAGTTTTTTTGATTGCCAAATTCTTTTGCACATGTATAATTCTGTAAGGGAAGGTGAGAAGTTGCTCCCAAGCACGTTGCGAGTTCTCCCGGCAAGGCGTATGCAACCTGCTAAATTCTGTGCAACTAATACTCTAGCGCCACGGGGAACTCGTTTCAAAACAGGAATAGAACTTTTGAATTTTGAAAGGGTTTTCCAAAACGGATCTAAAGTGGATGTTGGTGGTGTAGAAATAATAGAAGTTGTAACAGGGTCCAAAGAGAGAGCACTTGGGGGTTTGTGGACCTTCCCAATGTGCACATTCAGACCCCGCTTACCTTTAAAATATCGAACCTGGGTGCAAAGGGGGCATCTTTCCAGGGTACTTAGAGATGCAGAAAGTTGACATGCACTTGGAAGTCCATCGCTGCTATCACTATGCAATAAAATTAACACTTAACCACAAAAATTATAAAGAATTTAAAAATAATATTAAAAATGTATTACAGTTAAAGACAGTTTTCGAAATAACACTGATTGACGCGCAGCGCAGTCGCGTTGGCTGCCTAGGGCGCCGCGCCGCTGTTGCTGGCATTTCGATGCAGCGCTAGCAACCGTTGCTGTGCGACAGGCCGACGCGTCCTTCTTGTTCTTATTATTTGATAATTCGCGGTAATTGTTAACATATATCGATGTGAATATCCATCGATCTGTCTTTGGTATTTGGCGGCAAAGAGAAAGGTATTTTTGCGGTATATAGGTATTACGTAGAAATTACACAAAAAACTGATTTTGTCAAAAAAAAAATTGACGTTTTCTTTACACAGTTCAGTGATTTGTTAGGATAATACTTTTACATTGTATTGTACTATTTTCCTGATGTTTATGACGTAATAAAGCAAGTAGGTACTGTTCTAATAACAATTTCAAGTAATTTTCTAACGGTAACACATGACAGCTAGCGCCATTTTTTTTTTGTTGTGAATTAAAACTTCGGTTCTTAATTTGGCAAGTTATTTTATTTGTCTCGAAGGATTAAATTGGATTACATTACTACTAGGAATTTTGAAAACGTAAAAGAAAAGTCTATCGTTCGAATTCAATTGTTCTCAGCGGGCGGAAGTACTAAAGCTTATGTCATTGAAAAAATGCAAATTGATATGTAAATAATGATAATAAATGGGAATAATAATAATACTGTCTATCCGAGAGTAAATCGCTATACCGCCAAAACGCA
Organism: Charanyca ferruginea; assembly: GCA_947361185.1. Classification (NCBI taxonomy): domain Eukaryota; kingdom Metazoa; phylum Arthropoda; class Insecta; order Lepidoptera; family Noctuidae; genus Charanyca; species Charanyca ferruginea. The sequence goes on from OX376065.1 coordinate 3,353,245, forward strand.
GCGAGTAAACATGTTATCCGAGTTAATATAATGGCGGCCGCTATTTCTATTTTAGTTGATTCATTCATCAACTCTAATACCTACTTAGTTACTATTAATTTCACAGATTCCACAGCACTACCCATGTTGATGAAAAAACGGAAACGAAGTTATCTGAGAGTAAAACCAATGAGTAAAATTATTCAGGCGTTAGTTAGTCTAACCGTAACACTGGCTGTTATACATTATTGTGTTTGCCTACAATCTCTGCAGATACCAATAATCTCCAGCAAACTTGATCATTAGAAAATGGATGATAATCTCTTTCTCTCAAATCTTAAACAACCAAATTTAACAAAAAGTGCGGTCTCATATTTCCAAACTAAATCTAGGAAGTTTTAAACTAATATCGGGCAAGTTGAAGCCAACATTTCCGTGCAGTATGCCCGTGACATAGATTTATACGTGAAAAGTCTGTCATTTTGAGAAATGACTGGAGTTTCCACCCACCGAAGAGTTCACAATCGGAGGTGGCAACCTGGCCGCGACAAGTGATTGATGATGAAAAAATATTATTTTTATATTTTTTTGGCCACCGGTAGATTATGTTTGCACATTGGGATTAATAGAGGTACTTTTGCACATAGTTATAGGAATGAATAGATACCTATCATAATAATATTCTTCATTCGGATAACCACGGATCCATTACATTGACATTTATATTGTTAGTATGAACTTAAAAACTACGTTAGTACCTAATAACTAAGAGAGCCTAACGGTCAAACCCAATTACCTTTTCTATCTCCAATTTTGGCATACTGGTAATAGAAAAACCTATCTGTCTGTGGTTATAACGTCCCAATTATTTATTAGAGAGTAAGGAATTTTACCGGCACACGATATCTATCGATGAAAGGGTCTGTGACTTATTACGAATAACTATTTGTATGAAAAATTAAAAGTATGTGTCCCAATGACATGTTGACAACTATTTGTTTGATAGGGCGGTAACTAATGGCAACAGACTGGTTTATCCGTCGAATTCTAGGGATAAATGGTTTGCTTTTATAAATACTCTTTATTTATAATCTCATGAAATATGTCCGACTCAAGTTAAAGTACTGATTTTGAAATAGTACCTAGTGTTATCCCACTAGGACAGTGCATTTGAGGTCCAATCACATAGAACCAATAACAAACAATAAAAACCGTATCGATCATTTATAAGCCAATTAACTCTTAATAAATATACACATAGATTCCATTTAAATAAATTCACAGCATGTTATTTACTCAACCAAATAATTACAAAAAAAAAACTTGAGTTTTTAACTGTCAATTAGGTACGTTTAATTCCTACTGCTGCCGCTTTGTTTAGCAAAATGCAGTCAAATATTGTAATGTTTAATTTACTCCCAGAGTTAGAAGTAGAATTTATGTAAACTATAACTAAATCCGGTCATTAAATACTTTAAACATACAGAAGTTTTTAATAAAAATTACATCGTTTATGGTGATGTTGGTTGTAACGAAACGCACCGGAGGGCCACCCCTATCTATTGTTTCCGTCACATAGATAACCGTTATTGATGAATATGAGACACCTTTCAAACATAGATAGAAGCATATTGTCTTCTAGTAGTAGTGATCTACATTTCAGTGATGGGGAATTGGGTTCAGCCATTAGTCTTCTGGGTGAAGCTCCACACCAGAGTGCTGTCCAACTTGTTGCCAAATTACATTCAACATTCATTACAATAGTTTTCATATATTAGTAGTCTAGCATTTTGCCCGCGGTTTCATCCGCGTAAATTTTCTTACCGATCTCTAATTTTATGATAATAAAATATAGCTTAAAGTACTCAAGGATATCGTGTAGCTTTCTGTTGGTGAATTCGGTTACGTATATTTTTAAGGTTAGGTATCCAGTGCCGTCCCCATTTCTACCCGTGGGTGTCGTAGAACCAAAGGATGCGCAGCAGCGTCCTTCTGAGCACCATAACACCTACTGCGATCGCCAACGTGCATCGGCCAAGCATGGCGATTACGGCTGAACCCCTCTCCCCTTTGGGGGAGACCTATGCCCAGCAGTGGGCGTCTAAAGGTTGACAAAAATCTAATCTTTTCTCTTTATTATGTTGTAGTTTAGATCAATAGTAGAAAGGTCGACATTCGAGATGCCCTGCAAGATAAGGGTACTTATTTTACTTTCAAAGGTAACTAAATACTTTCTTCGTTGATGGTTGACGTCACTGTCTGGATAAACGTGATGTGGTAGTCAGTGTTCTTTCCCCCTGGATAAAAAGGGACTTAAACATTAAGTTAAATAACTGAGGACGTTCCCATACACTCGTTAATCTACATCATAAATAGATTTAAATAAAAGAAAAATCGACATTAAATAATAAGTTTAGTGTAAAAAAAAAACGAAAATGTACAGTGTTTCTTTTAAATATACTTGTAAGCGGTGAATGCCTATGCGAAACTCGCACCCCCGACCATAGGCAAAGCTGGAACACCGCGGTGGTTTTAGCTGGTAAGAGTCCATGCACCTACATCACCCCCACGATGGAGAAAGTCCATGAGGATTTCCACCGCGCAAAAAGAAAAAAAAAGACATAAAAAAAATGATTTTTTTACCGACTTAAAAACAAGGAGGTTCTCAGTTCGACCCGTATGTTTGTATGTATGTATGTTTGTCCGCGATTATCTCCCGTTTGGCTGAACCGATTTTGATGCGGTTTTCAGAAAAGTGTTTGTTATATTCTGGAGAAGTTTTTAGTATACAACAATCAGAAATTTATTCAGCGCTTTTTAAAAACAACAAAAACCGAGAAGACGTTTTCATTTCTTCCATCTTTGAATCTTTGGAGGACTTTCAATCTCTGTTTTAACTGTGTTGCCGTTCTTTAATGGATTTGGGTGTATGAAAGCACTAAAAAGTAGAAAATAAAAACTTTTATGAAAAAAGTCGGTGGCAATACAAAACAACAAACAGAACAAAGCCACCGACTTCCGAAACTAAAGTCATGTGTGTTCTGTGCTAAAGTTATTTATCACTTTTTAGTTTTTTTTTGAAGGCGGTTCTCTTTTTTTCACAAAAGTTTTTTTATTTATTTACGATGTAGTATTTACCTACCTACTGGTTAATGAGAACGCCCGTCATTATTTAACATACTGTATACTTCAGTAGACAGTTCCACTTGTCGAGTGCCTCCATTATCCATGGAGGCACTCGATAAGTTTAGGGTCTAAATCAATTATTGATCAAACTTACCTGCAATAAAAGCTTTTACGGTTATAAATTTAACTCTCACAAGTTCAAAGCTCTCACCTTCAACGCTATTTGACTGAAAAAGTTACATTTATTTTGTTTGCACCATTTGTGGCGGCCATTATTGTAATCTAGGAGATAAATCGTTCATTTGTACTCGTATAGAATAAATCTTTGTGGTGCTACTGGCAGGATTGCTAGGATAAACAGATTTATGGATTGTTAATACTTTAAGTTGAAATGCTTTTCTTGTAAAACGTAGTGTTTATTGTATTTGTTTAATGGCCTTCAGTTACGTAAGTACAAGAACGTCCTGCCCTCAAGTAACTGTAAATAAAAATAAACTAAAAATGTTCTTATAAACTATAAAATATAAACTACTAGCTTTTGCCCGCGACTTCGTCCGCGTAAAGGTCGGTTATTGCGGATGCGAAATCACGGATTAAAAAGTAGCCTTTGTCCTTCTCCAGGGTTTAAGTTATGTTTATAATTTCATCAAAATCGGTTCAACCGTTTCATCGTGAAAGCGTAACAGACAGAGTTACTTTCGCATTTATAATATTAAGTATGGAATTATGGATAAGCGACCCTAAGAGTGGAATGAAATCTGCGTTTTAACTACTCATACTTATAAAAGATTTTTTCAATATTATTTTGTGGAATAAAATAACAATACATCGTCCTTAGTTTTAATTGTATCTTAAGCCAAACCTACATGGGCTTCTATTTCTATCTAATTTACTTATATATGCTACATTATGTAGTTGGTTTTCCGGAACCCCTCCTTGGGTGAAGGCCTCCTCCAGAAATTCCCATCGTTCCCTATTCTGAACTTTATGTATCCAAGCGTTATCAGCCGTCTTGATGATATCGTCTTGCCTTCTCGTAAGCGGTCTTCCTCTGTAACGCTTACCCATAAGCCCGGTTCACGACTTCACCCTTTTTGTCCATCTCTCGTCTTGAAATGCGAAAGTCTGACAAGGGGGACTATAATAATACATATGTGGATATCACACATACGGCCATCTGACCCAAAACTAGGCAGACCCTGTTCTATGGGTATCAGACTGATGATATATATACACAAATTTATAAATAGATACGTATAAATAACAACCAGACACAAGTGCTCATCACACAACTGTATGCCCTGGCCGGAGTTTAAACCCGCGACCCTGTGCGTCGGAGGCAGATACACTACCATCTATATAGGCTACGGAGCCGTATTGCATTGGCGCTACATGCCACTCATATCAATAAAAACACTACAAAGTACATCGACATTGTCAGTCTTGTTTTTAATAAGGGTACGAAAAAGGTTAATGAAATAAGGGCCGCATACAGAAATATGATGGTGTGTAGTGTGGATCGTAATGTGTCGGTATTTACTCAAGGGCCATAACGTTATGTCCTCGTAACGGTCATATTAAAGGACCGGACTCTTAGATGCCTTATTGCGTGACAGCAATCGCTAGCGGTTATTGTCGACCAGTTGTAAAATTGGCAATTGTGGGGGGAGCTTGTAGCTAAGTAAAACCTATATGGATCGATGGTTCAGGGTTAAGCTACGTTTGTCGCATTCAGTTCATGGATGGGTGATTTCATTTTTACCTATTATTATTATACTTTAATTTGTCTAATTTCTTAATTCTACTAATGACTTAAATTATTGAATGAATATTATATTCAAAGTCAAAGTCAAATCATTATTATTTCAATTAGACCATTATAGGCACTTTTGAACGTCATATTGTAAAATTTGAATCTAGTTGCCCATTCCAAATTGTAGTTTCGTATGGAGAAGAATGGGCAAGAAACTCCATACATACTCTTTTAAAAAGAATATTGTTTACAATTTGCATTTACAAGAATTATAATATATTCTGTTACGTGAATACGATGTACCTTATATAAAAATCATATATTATAGTATGTACAAAGCATTACAAGTTAAGGAATGACAGCTAAATGATGTACAGACACATAGTGTTCACATAATTACAATTAATAAAACAGTAGACGACCACTCCTAATCCAACTCCAATCCAATTATTACTATTTAATCTTAATTTTACTATTGACTTAAATTATTGAATGAATATTATTGATATCATTATTACTATTTGACTATTTTCTATTAATATTTATAACAAATGAAAAAAAAAATATTTCTCATTTATTTTAAAGGCAGTACTTAGAATTTGTTTCCTTTTTACTCAGTGCCCTTTTCTTCCATAGCATGGAGTCCTAATTGTTTAACTCAAGAACTGTATAATTTTCTTTTGTACCTACCCATGTCTTAACAAATAATAAATGATTTGATTTTTTGATTCATAACGAAACTCCTTCGAACCTCGGTTAAGCACGTAAAGCCGTTCAGCCCAGCTGTCATTCATAGATCCAGAAAGAAGCCAGAAAGTCTGACTCTTAATACTAAGCGGTATTGTGTTTACCAGTAATTGAATTATGGAGGCCAGATAGGCAGTTGCTTCATGTAAAACACTGGCATTCAGCTGCTGCATCTGGGTTAGTAGAAGCCGACCTCGATATAATTTGGGAAAAGACTAAGCAGATGATGAGATTGTACAATTGGGAATTTATTTTTACGATAAAAATTATACTCTCGTTTTGAAATCAATAATAATAATAACAATTCATTTATTTATTTGACAACATGGGTCCACTTGTTAGTAAAAAACCAAATATAAAAATTACGGGTTAGTAACTTAATCTAAAAAACGAGACACAAATACATTACGAACGACAAGGTTGCCCTTGTCGCACCAGTACATTAATAAAATGCCTCAGCATTGGGGCATCCAGCTGTTCGGCTAGGGCCTGCAGAATGCTATTGGAACTGCCACGCACTCTTGTCTTTTTTCTTCTAATTGCATGAAAGTCATCAATTCGCGCTTCCGCGAACATAGTAGAAGCACTACAGTAACGTGGCAGCCCCAACAGCACCTTGAAAGCATCATTGTATTGTACTCGTAGGACGTCTAGAGCTTTACGCGTGTAGTTGACCCATAGGCTGCCCGTGTAGAAGTTCTGACAGTAGGCTGTAAACAGCGTGATTTTAGCTTCTATACTACAGCGGGCAAACCTATGAGCCAACATGTTACACCTCGCAGCTAACGTCCTACGCTCACGTTCCATATCTACCTGATCTTTAAGGTCCTCCGTCACATAGTGGCCAAGATATTTAAATTGAGACACTCTTTTTAGCGGCTCACCATTGAGAGTCAGCATTGTCAGTCAGCAATGATGTGTTAAGATTTACGTTTATTCAACTAGTTATTTTCATTATTAATATTGATGTTGTTATTATTCTCAAGAACATTGTTGTTGGAGTCATAAAAATTTGCAAAGGTATTTTTAATTTAAAAAAATTCAAAATTGTTGATTAAATGTCTGTTGCATGACTGTTTTAATCAAAATTATCCGAGTAAAATAAGAGATTTATTCTCTTTATAAATTATTGGTTATATTGTGTAATCCGTACCAAAAATATGGAATAGCATAGAAATCAGCAAGTTCTCATAGCCCTTATCTTAAATTAATTCATCTATTCTCATTTCTGCTTTGCTATAATGACGTAAGGCTAGCGACTCGGGATCTTAGATCATAATTGCAATATGACAACCAACAACATGACCACAACTGCCAGCAATTGTCAAACATATCATAACCCTAAACTGCCCCACCCATAGGTACAACACCCACATAAAATATAATTGCTCCACTTTACCAAAGGCAAGTCATTAAGCCGGAAGTAATAATGGCCTGATGAAACCATAATGCTGGTAATTTGCGTAACCACCGCCTTTTAATTAGTCGGCAAAGAAACCACGAACATCACGGGTGAAGAGTTAAAGCGCCTAGATTTGGTAGGGTCATGTTTGCACAACAATATTAATGATGTAGACGATTTCAGAATACTCTTTGCTTTAGACCGATAGATACACATAACTCTATAGATCATTATTTACGTACCTACCATAGGGTATAAATGTTTTATATATCTATGTCTATCTACAGGTATAGGTTTCAGTTACTACAGCTTCTAAAAAAGGATAAAAAGTAACTTAGTAATTGTAATCCATCCATACTATTTTTACTATATATTATTTGTTACTTAATCACGCGTAAACCGTTGAACAGATTTGCATGAAAATTGGCACATAGGTAGACCATTTCCTGGATTAACACATAGGATACTTTTTATCCCGGTAATGTGTTCCCTTGGGTTAGCGTTCCTTTTACGCGGGCGAAGCCGCGGGCAGAAGCTAGTAATATTATAAATGCGAAAGTAACTCTGTCTGTTACGCTTTCACGATGAAACGACTGAACCGATTTTGATGAAATTTGGCATGAAGATAGCTTGAACCCCGGGGGAGGACATAGGCTACTTTATATTTACGACTTCGGCTGCATTCGCTATAACCGACATTCACGCGGACGAAGTCGCGGGCTAAAGCTAGTGACAAAAATTAAATAAAAAATTTAAAAAACCCCCAACGCAAAACATAAAAGCAGTTATTTAAAAAGTAAAAAATAATATCTTTTGTTGGGCCATTAAAGGTTTGTTCGTTGAAATGGCGCTATAATGTCGCGGCGGGGTACCGCGTAAGTCAAATCTCATTGCAAATCCATGAGTTCGCTATTTTACCTATTTAGCTATTGCTGACTTAGCGGTACCCCGCCGCGACATTATAGCGCCATTTCAACGAACAAACCTTTAATGGCCCAACAAAAGATATTATTTTTCAAAGAGATTAAATTTTTTATTTAATTTTTATTTGAAAGTTTTTAAATGTAATTTAGTCTGGTTTTGAGAAGTTGTAGATACGTCTAAAGTTGTATTTCGTCACATGGATCTTTTTTGATATTAAAGATATCACCCTGAGAATGCGTTTGGTATATATAATTCGCCATTTTGTGGTGCCGGTCATCTTGGCTTTGAAATTTAGCTTAATGTAAAGTATTCTACTAGTGAAGCCCTTTCATTTGATACCCATATTGATGGAGTTGTGAAAAAATATGTGATTAGCTATTTTGTAGCGGCGGCCATCTTGGACCGATTTTCATCAAACATAGCTAAGAACACTCCCGACTAATTCACCTTTCAAATAAAAAAAACAAAAACAAAATCGGTTCATCCGTTCGGGAGCTACGATGCCACAGACAGACACACACACACACACACACACACACACACACAGACACGTCAAACTTATAACACCCCGTCGTTTTTACGTCGGGGGTTAAAAATAAGTTTGCGTGAAAAATCAATGCAAACCCGTTTATAAATAACCTTTTCCTAAGTATGTTGGGGTTGGCTTACAGTTTAACCAGCTGCAGCTGAATACCAGTGTTTCACATGGAGCGACTTCCTATCTGACCTCCACAACCCAGTTACTAGGTAACACGATACCCTTTGGTAAGACTGACTATCAGACTTTCTGACTTCTGACTACCTATAACGACTCTCGAACGACCCATAACGTTTTACATGTCTAACTCCACGGTGTAAACCATTCCATTTTCATGAAGGAAAATTACCTTCCAGGAGTAATAAGTCTTGGTATGCAAGCTCAGTCTTCAGATTGAAGCTGAGCTAATTAGGATTTTATTTCCACAATTAGAGATTCAATAGTCGTTTGTTCAACAATCTCACTAGCCCAGCTTGAACAGGAATATTGCAAAAATGGGCAACTCTTCAGGAATGCGGGCTATTTTAGTGCTGACCTAGACTGAAAAGAAGAAAGTTAAACAAATTGTGGGTACTTTGTTAAGCTATAAAATAGAAAATTAAATGAGATAACTGTGTCAGTATAAGGCTAAGAACTCACGATGCGGTTTTCACCCGCGCCCGCCGCGGTTGCGGGCCCGCAGCTTCTGTAGAATGCAGATACACTGTTGTTTGCGGCTCCCGCTGCACCGGCGGGCAACTAGTAGAATTGTTCCCGCAGCCTCGGCGGGTTGGGGCGAGCTCTGCGGTCGGTTGGCAGGCGACCGCAGTGGTCAGCAGGGGTACAGAAATCCGACGCCATTTTGCTGCAACTTGTTATTACTCGTGCCGTCGTGACATGTCTTTGCACGTTTGTCAACAAACTTTACAAAATGGATATTAAAGTCGATCTATTAATTATTTTGGTGCAAGAAAGGTCAGGGCACGTCTTGCAACCGCACGTCTTGCGATAATCGCCCGCCGAGCCTGCGGGCGATAATCGCAACCGCACATAACTCCGGACCCGTGAGTTTGGGCTATTCTTCCACCGCACCAGGCGCGGGCGAAAACCGCATCGTGAGTTCTTAGCCTTATTGTGTTATTGCAATATTATGTAGCAGGGACGGAAGTTTTAGGTGCTCGTGACTAAGTAAAATCGATCTGTCGTGGTTAAGTTACGCTTGTCGCGGTCGATCCGTGGGGTGACCATTCATTTCATGCCGTGATCCCTCTGTGCCTCGGAAAGCACAATAAAAAAGAAAGTTAAAGATCTGCAAACGACAGCTGAGACCAGTTCTTTAACACTTTTAACGCCATGGTCCGACGCTAGTGGAGGTTTTACCTTCAACGTTTCTGACCCGGCAGTAGACGTATTAACAGTACTTTTGGGGAGTCAGAAGCCAGAATGTCTGAGAATCATTTTACGAAGGGGTATCGTGTTACCTAGTTACTGGGTTGTGGAGGTTGGATAGGCGGTCGCTCCAAAACACAGGTGTATAGTAAAACACTGGTGAATAGTAAAACACTGGTGTATAGTAAAACACAGGTGTATAGTAAAACACTGGTGAATAGTAAAACACTGGTGTATAGGAAAACACTGGTGAATAGTAAAACACTGGTGTATAGTAAAACACTGGTGAATAGTAAAACACTGGTGTATAGTAAAACACAGGTGTATAGTAAAACACTGGTGAATAGTAAAACACTGGTGTATAGTAAAACACAGGTGTATAGTAAAACACTGGTGAATAGTAAAACACTGGTGAATAGTAAAACACTGGTGTATAGTAAAACACAGGTGTATAGTAAAACACTGGTGAATAGTAAAACACTGGTGTATAGGAAAACACTGGTGAATAGTAAAACACTGGTGTATAGTAAAACACTGGTGAATAGTAAAACACTGGTGTATAGGAAAACACTGGTGAATAGTAAAACACTGGTGTATAGTAAAACACTGGTGTATAGGAAAACACTGGTGAATAGTAAAACACTGGTGTATAGGAAAACACTGGTGAATAGTAAAACACTGGTGTATAGGAAAACACTGGTGAATAGTAAAACACTGGTGTATAGGAAAACACTGGTGAATAGTAAAACACAGGTGTATAGTAAAACACTGGTGAATAGTAAAACACTGGTGTATAGGAAAACACTGGTGAATAGTAAAACACTGGTGTATAGTAAAACACTGGTGTATAGGAAAACACTGGTGAATAGTAAAACACTGGTGTATAGGAAAACACTGGTGAATAGTAAAACACTGGTGTATAGTAAAACACTAGTGTATAGGAAAACACTGGTGAATAGGAAGTCGACTAACAGGCTAGACAGATGATGAGTAATGGAACTTTTCTTACCAACACCCTCCAAAATGGTTGAGCTGAATGGTGCTGATTCACGCGTCATGTTCGTGAACGGGCGCTGTCAGTAGAGATTGGTCAACTCTTAACTGCCATGGTTTTTATCTTGATTATTTTTTATATTTTCTATTTCTAGATTACCTTTATTGTTTTCACATATAGAAGCAGCAAGAATAATGTAAGCAGTATTTTGTAAAAACTTGATTTTAAAAGAGTGTCCGTGGAGTTTCTTGCTCGTTCTTCTCCATAAAGACCTACCTACGTTTTGGAACGAGCAACTAGCTTCAACTTTCTGACTAACTGACCGACTCCTTGACAATTCAAAAGTGCCTGTAAATGCTTTGACTTTGACACCCAATAATGTGAAATAACGCGGATGAACTGTGTGAAATATAAAATTGTTGAATATTGTGACGATGGCTTAGGGCGGGTTGTTTCAAATAGTCGGTTAACGTTACACACGGACGGTTAAAAAGTTACTATGACGTGCGATGTTTAACGTACAGAGGCCAGTACATCAAGCTACTACAATCTGTCAAATTTCTTTGATAGATTTTCAACTTTATTACAAAAGCATAAGGTTCATATTTAATTGGGAAAATTTTACAGTTAGGTATGGCTTGATGTGCTGATGTCTGTACGTTAAATGTAACGGGTTGTTTCATGACATAAAAATCCGTCAGTTAAAGTTTTTCAAAAAGAGATTCCATAATATTTTGATGTTTGAAGTAACTGTTTGACAACTCAAAATTACGATGACTGGTCGGTTATAGTAATAGTAACTTTTTGACGTATAATTTTGTGAAACGACCCATTTTTTTGATTTGACGATAGTTAGCGCCATTTTTTACTATTACCGGTCAGTAATCGTTAGTTGAAGCAACCCGCCCTTATAGAGAGATATGTGAGAGGAAGATGAGCTCAAATAAATTGTGAAAAGGGCGGAGTAGGACAATTTAAAGTTATAAGTAAACCTTACCCGTTTATTTACTCCATTTGTTCATATGTGTTTATAAGAAGAACCTGACTGACTGACGTATCAGCGCACAGTCGAAACAACTGGAACTAAATAAAATAAATTAAGCGGACTTCGTCACGGAAAAAATCTAGTTTTGTTGTATCAATGTGTAGTCGCTCAGAGGGTGTGTGTAGAAATGACAAGCGTTTTTCAAGTTGAAGATAGAAGATTTAATAGGATAGTTAAAGTTTACACTTCGAAGTATAAGAAGAAACAAGCACTAGGAAGATACAGAAATAAGAATTAAAAGGAAAACTAAGATTTTAAGTATTTAAGGTTGCGAAACGTAATTATAGTTTTAGAACGATTAGCGCGCGCATTTACCGTCGGAATAGGCTATCTCGACTGGCGCGGATGACCAAGCGATCGCCGTTTGAAGTTTGAAGACACAGCGCTGCGTGGGGCGTGCGGGCGTAGCAGGAGCGCGGGCGCAGGCGGCGAGGTAAACACATCGGGCAGCTGACGAAAGTGCCACAAATGCAACGATGAAATGTTGTATGTTACACTAAAATAAAAACAAAGTTAGGCCAATAGTACACTATTCAATTGCTACCAAATAACTTATATTTATTGTACTTTTCTCCTAATACATACAGATGTAACAATGTCGGGAAAAATGCGAATATTTTAACCACAATGTTTAAAAATAAACGTTTCAAATTCATAGTTGTCATAAATACGAAATTCTAGCTCAAAAATAAGCGGTTCCAGTAAAAATATGGCCAGTATGATAGATTAACGCAGATACGAGTTCATATATTTTATTTTTCACACTGACTCGTATGGATGAGTTGCACCAAAGTTTAATTTCAACTTAACGCTTAGTTAACTTTGAGGGTAGTTTGAAAAGTTGGGGATTTCCATAATTTACGCTCATGATTTAAAAAGAGACACCATTCAGTAATTTTCTTAAATCTCAGAAAGATTGTGTGCGTTTATTTTTTGTTTGTATGACGTAATTATAATTTAGCTACGCTTGCTGCGGTTGGTCCGTGATTGGTGACCATCTATTTCATACCGAGACCCCTCCGTGCCTCGGAAAGCACGCTAAGCCCGCTTGTTCTCGGCTGTCATTTGTAGATCTTTGACAGTCGTTATGGGTAGTCAGTAGCCAGAAAGTCTGATAACCAGTCTTACCTAGGGGTATCGTGTTACTAGAACTCATTTTCGTGCGTTTAAGTGATTTTGCCATACTTATTATTAAAATGTATAATATACTTCTTTCTTCTCATGTTTTATCTACAGCAAGCACGTCAATGTGAAATAGTGTTTTGAATAATCTTAACAACGTATTGGTGTAATTGTTAATAGACTTGTTTATTTTTGAATGACAACTTCGAGCACATTGTTGGTTCTATGTCGCATACTGATTATTTTTATAAACTCCTTTTTCGTTAAAATGTTGTCTACCTACATATGTCCTAAATTCTAGCTCAAAAATAAGCGGTTCCAGTAAAAATATGGCCAGTATGATAGATTAACGCAGATACGAGTTCATATATTTTATTTTTCACACTGACTCGTATGGATGAGTTGCACCAAAGTTTAATTTCAACTTAACGCTTAGTTAACTTTGAGGGTAGTTTGAAAAGTTGGGGATTTCCATAATTTACGCTCATGATTTAAAAACAGACACCATTCAGTAATTTTCTTAAATCTCAGAAAGATTGTGTGCGTTTATTTTTTGTTTGTATGACGTAATTATAATTTAGCTACGCTTGCTGCGGTTGGTCCGTGATTGGTGACCATCTATTTCATACCGAGACCCCTCCGTGCCTCGGAAAGCACGCTAAGCCCGCTTGTTCTCGGCTGTCATTTGTAGATCTTTGACAGTCGTTATGGGTAGTCAGTAGCCAGAAAGTCTGATAACCAGTCTTACCTAGGGGTATCGTGTTACTAGAACTCATTTTCGTGCGTTTAAGTGATTTTGCCATACTTATTATTAAAATGTATAATATACTTCTTTCTTCTCATGTTTTATCTACAGCAAGCACGTCAATGTGAAATAGTGTTTTGAATAATCTTAACAACGTATTGGTGTAATTGTTAATAGACTTGTTTATTTTTGAATGACAACTTCGAGCACATTGTTGGTTCTATGTCGCATACTGATTATTTTTATAAACTCCTTTTTCGTTAAAATGTTGTCTACCTACATATGTCCTAAATTCTAGCTCAAAAATAAGCGGTTCCAGTAAAAATATGGCCAGTATGATAGATTAACGCAGATACGAGTTCATATATTTTATTTTTCACACTGACTCGTATGGATGAGTTGCACCAAAGTTTAATTTCAACTTAACGCTTAGTTAACTTTGAGGGTAGTTTGAAAAGTTGGGGATTTCCATAATTTACGCTCATGATTTAAAAACAGACACCATTCAGTAATTTTCTTAAATCTCAGAAAGATTGTGTGCGTTTATTTTTTGTTTGTATGACGTAATTATAATTTAGCTACGCTTGCTGCGGTTGGTCCGTGATTGGTGACCATCTATTTCATACCGAGACCCCTCCGTGCCTCGGAAAGCACGCTAAGCCCGCTTGTTCTCGGCTGTCATTTGTAGATCTTTGACAGTCGTTATGGGTAGTCAGTAGCCAGAAAGTCTGATAACCAGTCTTACCTAGGGGTATCGTGTTACTAGAACTCATTTTCGTGCGTTTAAGTGATTTTGCCATACTTATTATTAAAATGTATAATATACTTCTTTCTTCTCATGTTTTATCTACAGCAAGCACGTCAATGTGAAATAGTGTTTTGAATAATCTTAACAACGTATTGGTGTAATTGTTAATAGACTTGTTTATTTTTGAATGACAACTTCGAGCACATTGTTGGTTCTATGTCGCATACTGATTATTTTTATAAACTCCTTTTTCGTTAAAATGTTGTCTACCTACATATGTCCTAAAGGGCAGCATTGCAAGTTTCGTATTTTCATATTGGCTTTTAATGTGATTCCAGCCTTTCATTATTTTTTCATCGACTATTAATGGCAACACAGAGACGAACGATCCCTTTTTCGTGTTTTGTTTTCTGACAGTCCAATTTTTGTGCGTTTCTCCAAATCATTTCAGTCCAGTGGTAGTACCTTTAATAGTAACAGTAGGCCATACTTCTTTTATTACATTCATCGTCCCAATCTCAATCGCAGTGAAATTTTTCAATATATAATTCTGGTAGTTGCGATTTTAAAACATAAAATAAATATCTATATCTTCTCTATTTTTTGTCGAATACCAACGCAAATTATGCATTGATTCCGAAGAACTGCCCATATCCCCATGCATAGTAGATAGTTGGATAAAAAGATCGGGGCAGCTGCTAAAAGCTCCATCGAAAAAAAATATCTGTCAGATTTTTAAGCTGTTTTTTATTTCCAGGAAAACAAAACACCAAAATTCGCGCTTTATCGTCATGAAAATCAACCAAAAGAAATTAGACCTCGTGTATGTTATTGAAAATGCTCTTTGCAGTTCCGACCGATTTACGATGCTAGTCTGCTCCATGGTCTTCCATAGAGCAGTTGAGCAGTAGGTTATATGATCGATTTTATAACAGGATGATCTACTGATCAACTAAGTTGAGCAAAAAATAGTTGAGCTATAGAGCATTCAATGTTCGGTAATATAAACTATGTCCTATTGCTCAACTAGTTGAGCAAATCTAGTTGAGCAGTGGGGAAGAAGTGGTAAGAATCTACAAGATTAGATTAGTAATTGATTGATATTTTCTGAATATTATATTTTAATAGGCTTCTTCACATGATACATGCTCACATATTTATCGGAGAACAGAGGCGGGCAGTGAATTCCACAGTCTGGCATTTCGCACAATAAATGAGGAAGCAAAGCGCTAGGTTCGAGACAGTGGAACTTCTACCAAAAATCACTGACGCCTCGCCGTATCTCTCGTATCTTTCCGTAGACTATTTAAAATTAAATTGTATAACAGGTTGAATGAAAATAATTTCTATAGCATTAAGGAATTTTTAGAGCACAATTTTGCATGCTTTAATTTTATAAGCAAAACATGTACTCATTTATGTTCATTTATGTATGTTCTCATTTTATATTGTAACACCTTTTTATACCGTGTTTTAAGCAAATAATAATAATCATTATTGTATTATCTCTGCAATCCGATTATAGAATTAAGTTATGCAATTCCATAGTACACTTTCCGAAATTTACCCGATAAAAGACCGATACGCTAGCTACGGTGCGGCGATTTTCAAGGCTGAAGATAGATGGAGCTTAGCTTTAACCAGGGATCCGTTGTCAATTGGCCTCTCGGCACGTATATCAGTAACATTTAATGCCTCCATCTGGTATCTGACTGATTCGTTCCAAAGGTGCGAACAGTACTCCATGCACGATCAAACTTATGCTTGATATAGGTTGAGCAACTATTTCGGTGTGAAGTACCGCACCTTTGCGTTGTATCTTTTTTCGTAGGAGTCACACCATCTAAATCCAACAGGACCTAATCACAATGTCGTGATTAGGTCTTGTTTCCACACTAATGATTTGAAATGCTTATATTGAGACATAAACGTCATACACAAGTTTGCCAATTATAAACATAAATGCAATACATTTTAAAATGCTTAAACGATTTTTAAACTGACAAAGTTCTCAAACATCTCAGTTAAGATAAACTGTGCAACTAACCTCGTATTAACTGACACCCAATAAATATACGTCGTGAAAATAGATATAAAGTGCTAAAAGAAT
This sequence comes from Charanyca ferruginea, assembly GCA_947361185.1. Lineage (NCBI taxonomy): Eukaryota > Metazoa > Arthropoda > Insecta > Lepidoptera > Noctuidae > Charanyca > Charanyca ferruginea. The sequence goes on from OX376065.1 coordinate 3,369,846, forward strand.
TTTGTTCGCGTCCCGTTCACTTGATGTATGATCATTGATCACCCCTGCACTCTGCACCGGGGAAATTGATCTACCTACTATGTACACTAGTAACTGTAGTGAATGTTTGTGGATAAAGACGTAGGTACCTACTTATTATTTTCCTGTTTTTTACAAATGCATACCTACTCATTTTATGGATTGAACAAAATAAAAAAACCTGTGGTGCCGGTGGCGAATAGCGCCACCCCATTTCTACACGTGGGTGTCGACGTGGGTGTAGAAGGCGTCAGAGGGATATTGACCAGAAGATGGGCATGAGACCTATGCCCAGCAGTGGGCGTCTAAAGGTTAGCATGATGATGATGATGATGATGAAAATAATTGTTACACAAGGTCTCTTTCACATATACCACACGACAACGCAGCGACAAAAAGTGGTCAAGAAGTGGCACCGTTTGAGTGATGTTGTTGCACATCCTTGTAGTTTTTTATATTTCATAAAACAGCAGCTGCCACAGAGGTAAAGGATCAGCGCACACGTAGAAAACCTAAGTGGAACAGAGTTTTCTGCAAACTTAAATTTGGTAATAAGGCTTTCTCTTGTATTGGGCCACACCTATATGAAAAAGTTAATAAAAAGCTTAAAATCTCCCCCCTGACAAAGTTTAGGTGCAAAGAACTGGTGCAGGATTGGTTGCTTGGGCTTAACTATGATGAAACGGAAGATCTTATATCATTCAACCATTAAAATATTATCATTGCTTACACTCTAACTCTCATCACATACACATACATTCATCACACACACACTCACGATCATCACATACACACTCACACCCTTCACATACACCCCACACTCATCACATACATACTTACACTCATCACACACATACTGGCGCTCATCACATATACTCATACATTTGGTTACCTTTTAGATTTCGTTTAAATTTAGTTTAGTTCAATAACTTATACTGAAACCGTTGCATTTGTTATCATATCTTATATAATTCACATTATCTGTCGAAAGAGACTGAATCCTGCGACACAGGGTATTCTAGTGCGGGACCCGGGTCCAGTGTCATACCTTAATACTGTAACACCTGTTTTTAGAATCAATATTTTTTTTATTTTTTTTTAATATTTATTATTTTGAGGTAGCTACAAAAACGTCTATGCAATATAGTTACTCGCGGGCGATATCGCTCCTTTGCTGTATCGCTCGTTTGCTGTATCGCTGATGGTTGCAATGTGATCGTCAAAATCAATATTATACATTTTCATACCAACCTGCTTCCGCCCACATAATGTCGTTGTAGTGTGGTTGTGGTACGTGTAAAGTAGCCCTAAGTCTCCGATACCCTAGGGAAGTACAATTTACGTAATTACGCCAATGAACATTTCCTACATCCAGCCTATCTAAACACCCTTCAAAAAGCCTCGTATAAAAGAACAAAACACGTAACTAAGGACGGTTGCGAGTCTCATCTGGCACAGGTCGGCACAACAGGCACAAGTGACACCGCTTGATACATATCGATGCATATTCATGGCGACGCGACAATCAAACGCTCTTTTTTATGTTTTGTTTTGTGAACATCCCGTGTTTGTTACACATGGCCTTTGGAGTTGGGGGATTTGTTCGTCGATATTTTTTTCTATGTAACTGAGGATGTAATCTTTCGGTAATAAAAATTTGTATATAAAATGATAACGATAATATCTATTTTAATCTCCCGTAGGGTACCCGGGCGGTTTAGTCCACTTTCGACCCCTCGACCCCTAAAAAAAGATTTGTTTATTTGTCTCTTCTCGACCCTAAACATAGTTCACACTCGACCCCCAGGGGTCGAGATTGAATTTTCATACAAAAGTCATGCATACCTCGTCCACTTTCAACCGTAGGGGTTCGGAAAGTACCTAAAGTTAATATTTTAGTACAGTAAGGCACACAATATTAGCAAAGTTCAGGAATTGATATTAAAATAAATAAACGAGCAATATTAGAGAATAGTCATTCTTTATTTCTGATATCTGCAATAAATAGATCTTAGTAAATAAACTGACTTAATTTTTCTAAACAAAGACCTGTATTTGTTTATTATCAAACTGATTCAGAATAAAACTAATGCCTTTGTCGTTGCCAATATCTTCCGATCTTCGCGTAGATTGTATTGAAGACAATAACATCATTTTAACAACTTTTTGGTAACTGGAATCATCTTCTATAATTTTCAAAAATTGTATAATGTTGGTGGTTTTCGCAAATTTTCTGTTTAGCATAGCATGCCAACCTTCCAGTTTATTAGTGGTGCGATGTCGTTCACTATAACAACACCATTTATTTTTCATTAGTCGGTTTTCAAACCATTGTTGCACGAAATAATCGTTAAATTATTTCACACACTGTTCATCTGGGCTGTCTTCCATGATATAAAGCAATCCATTATATCTATTTCCTCTTGAGGAAGATGTGCCAGGACTGTGCATAAAGCTACATGTTCCCGCGTTATTTTTTTTTTGTTAAATTTAAAGCCTTGGCTTTTCTCCAAATAAATAGCCCTGTTGAAATAATAAAAACAACCTTTTATTTGTATCTCAGGAAACGTTTTTTACAATGCTAACATGGGTCCACTTTCAAAATCAACTGTAATTTTCTTTGGTTTCCAATCAGGCAACACTTTTTTTATTAGACTGAATAATAAGTTATACGTAGCTTGATTTTTACTTCCTAAGAAGGCATAAACTAAGGGTACAATATTGGTATTTTCCTCTGAGCTTCCAATGTCGCCATGAATCGAATATAGTTGTAGAAAAGGACGGGGGCAAACTTTGAATGTTCCGTCTGTAACAGTTCTACTAGTTATGAAATAAAAGGCTATGTAGAATTGTACGATAGAATTTAATAGCTCTCAAAAGAAAGATTTAAATGTGATGAGTATCAAAAACAAGTAATAAATAGAAAACACTGACCTAGACGCACTACGTTTAGGCAGAGATTTCCAGGCTAAAAGGATCCACAGCCTGGCTGGCCAACGGGATCGGCCGAAGAGAAGTCTGCCGCGATCGGCTCCTAGCTTTACGGCGCGGATCTCAGCAGTAAGACCCGCCCTGGGAGCAGCAGCACGCGACAGCACGACGGCACGACTCAGGACCGATAGACTTTAGTAAGTTAAGCGTATAAGTAATCAGCGTGTTACTCAAGCGACAGCGAGATCTAGACTGACCCATTTGACAGGTTTCTTTTCTGACCGCTCTTCCGAAATTCATAATAATCCAAGTATGAATTCTATTTCTAGAACGCCCGTATTGGTCATATGACGGGGTATTATAGTACCGGCCAGACTCAATTATTGCAGACTGCCAGTTATTTTTATTTTATTAGTGCGAATAGGATTTTAAAGAACACCAAATACATCAGCGGGTGTCCAGCTGTTTAGTATAAAATACAGCCATACACACTTACATAAACATCAGTTTGGAGGTTTTACGTTATTTAAGCCGTAAAACTTATTAGAAGTAATATTGACAATCGTCAAGATTGACAACTGTCATTGACAAACATGTCATAGCAAAACATTATTTATTTTCCAGATTTATAAAAAGGGATTTAAAATAAGGAATATAATGTAACGTAAGGTAGACAAGACCAGCATAAAGACTGTAAGTACTTTTATTCTATTTTTGCATAATAAAAGATTCCAAGAATCTATAAAAACAAGTATTATAAAATGTAAACATCAGTTGTGATAAATTATTTCATGCTTATAAAAAGTAAATATAGTATTGTGTTAAACAGAATATTATACGTCACAAAAAAAATGATCAACACTGCACATCATTTGCCTGGCTTTACTACTTGCGAATGCTAATATTCTCTCAGATCTATAGCTATAGTCAAATAATAAAAAGTTCTCAAATAATTTTGGCACTTCTACTTCGTTGGTAGCGTAATAGCAACTCTTTTTTACGCCTGCAGCTTTATTTGTTTGTAAAGCCCTGATTTTACTTTTTATATGGTGGTAATTCTTTGATAACATTTAACTCGAAGTCCTTTAGCGCAACCACTGCATCATAGTATATAGATGGTACAGTCTGTTTGAAATCCTTCGACACTCGTTGTTTACACTGTAACATGATCTGTTGCACTTTATTTTTGGCACTGTACTAGTCTGACATAAATGCACAGTAGATTCAATAACTTTATTTTCCTCTTCTAATATTGTCACAGTTCCGTTGCATGTAGGCCTATTAAGGGGCTATTAAACGACTTTTACAGATTTTAAACTGACAATCACGTCAAAATGTGCAGTGTAAATGATTTGAAAAAAAAAATGTTAAACTAGAACATTCTCTTAATCATTTAGTATGTGAATATTTTTAATTATATTCATATTAAATAGTTTAATTAACTCGTGAAGTTGTGTCTGACGTGAATTAAATGAAACTTACACCATCTTACAGACAATTTCATTATCTATCTTTTAGTATACGTCTTTTATTTTTAAGTTAAAGAATACTACTTTTATTTAATCTTTTCGACAAAATTTTGAGAGTTTTGGACGCAGACTGCGTCCGTTCTGCGTCCAAAACTCTCAAAATTTAGTCAAAAAAATTTAATAAAAGTAGTACTTCTACTTTAACTTCTTCTTCATTAACTTCGTTAAATAGCCCCTTAATACACCGCCAATATGATGTTCCGTTTTTTAACTTTTTCTTGACATGGTATTGATGACCTACAAGAAGCAGTACACGTCCTCCTCTCTGGGAAGTTATAAATGTTAAATGCGCCCTACTATCACTTGTAGTCGGTATATCAGACATTTTTGCTAATAGAACTTGTGCATGCACCAATCACTTGATAACTACTAAAACGCAAATGATCTGAGTGTAATAAAAAAAAATATTGAGGGTATTTTAGTTAAAAAGTATGCAATTATTGGGTAATTCTTTTTGATTTAAGTAAAGCAAGGGCTCTTGAAAATAAACTTTTATTGTAACCAAGAAATTAAATATTTATAGCACACGTCAGAGTCCAGAACAAACAAGAGACATAGAAAAAGAAATGATTGAAATGAAGTAGTGCACGTAGATATTAACCAAAGAGGTTTTGCGTTCAGTTATATCCAACAAAAATTAATTCGCGTGATTTTGGATCTAGCTTTTGGCGGCGCTCTTTGGGTATGTGTACCATAGCTCGACACCCAAATACTCTTAAATGACTTAGATCCGGTTTGCAACCAGTCCACATTTCCTCGGGGGTAATGTATGAAAGTGCTTTAGTAGGCGAGCGGTTAATAATACGTGCTGCCGTGACTACTGCTAATAATTAGATTGGCTTTTGCTACCTTTTCTCCACTTTGGTTCGAAATTTGGCATTCTTTGGCATTAAATTTTACCTTACAGCCACTCTTTATCATTTGGCTGACTGATATTAAGTTTGTTGACAATTCATGAACAAAAATGACATTTCTTACCAGTATTTTGTTGAATTTACCTTGAGTGTCTGGTACTGTAATAGTAATATTTCCACAACATTCAACTTTTAAAACCTTATTGTCTGCTGCTATTTTGATGTTAGAGACCGGTGGAGCTTGGACATTGCTGAGCCAGTCCCGGTGCATGGTCATATGGGTCCATATTGGCTCACCTAAAGTTCTTTACCCGAAATTGTACTTCCTAAGGATTTGTAATCCGAATGATCACTCTTCCTAAAATTTTTCATCCTAAAGTTTTTATTCATACTATTTGTAGTGCTACCGGCGATGTTCATAACACTCATGTTTCCAAAAATTTTAATTAATAATATCATTAATGTAAAAATATTTAAACTCCTACTGTTTTTTTTATCATAACGCTTCTATCCCTAAACATAATTACCATAATATTTTCACTCATACTCGGAAAGAAACATTTACCAAGTATAATAAAAAATATATGTGGGTAGGAGATGATATTTATAGTTTTAATTTTAAGGTATGATTATAATTTGGGGGTGTGCTTTACATAACGTACTGAGTTGTGTCTATTGCTAAGTTCAAACCTACTGCGCGTGTGTGCAAGCGAACATGCAGCAGGCACGCAAGCATGCAGCATACAAGCAAGTATGCAGCATACAAGCAAGCATGCAGCGCGCAAGCAAGCATGCAGCATGCAAGCAAGCAAGCATGCAGCGTGCAAGCAAGCATGCAGCGTGCAAGCAAGCATGCAGCATGCAAGCAAGCATGCAGCGTGCAAGCAAGCATGCAGCGTGCAAACAAGCATGCATCATGCAAGCAAGCATGCATCATGCAAGCAAGCATGCAACATGCAAGCGAGCATGCAACACATGCAGCAGGCATGATTTCTGTCACGGCTCCGTGCGGGGCTCCGGCGGTCCCACGCCAGCTTATTCACGCTCACCACCGCAGCTTCGGCTCGGCCAGCCTCAGCCGCGGCGGCGGGCGTTAAAACCACCTGCTCCTCAGCTCGCGGGCCGCTTCGCCCCTCCGCGCCTACGCGGATTTAAATTACACTCTAGGGGTCGGGCAGAAAAGACTACGTGGAGTCGGTTTCGCAGCGATTCGTTTCTGTCATTAACTTTTGTAGCACAACATATTCACTTTTTAAGAAAATATTTTAGTTATTGTCTATTTATATATATTTTCGTTGAAATAAATTCCATGGAAAAATACACTGAACAAACAATATTCGTTAAAAAATAATTCTACTGTTTGATAAGTTTGTTAAACAAAAAAATGTGAATAAAAATTCATTGAATTGTGTTTCTGTGAAATATGTTTATTTGAAGTAAATAATCTTTGAAACAATAATAGTCGAAATAAAATTACAAGAACCAAATATTATATGAAACATTTTCTGGAAAACGAAATTCTATGAAATTTCTGTCTGCGAAACAAGGGGACACCGTTATACATGTTATGTGAAAATAAAGTTACGCAAAATTAATGTATTTTAGTTCTGATTATTATGAATAAAAAGAAATCTAAACAAAAAAGATATGACTTTGAATAATAGTGTAAAAGATGGTTATGTTGAGAAAATATAGGAAAACAAATAAAAGTATAATAGATGTTTATTGCTACTGACATTATGAAGTTGAATGCTTCGGATTATGAACATTAGAGACAGAGTAGTTAGGAATTGTGATTGTTAGGATGAAAAATGATAGGATAAACATTTTCGGATTTCCAATTATCGGAGTTAAAAATTTAGGTGAACTTTAGCACACCCTGGTCATATGCATAGAGGTTCCGGAGTCCACGTACCAATTTACTGAGTCATTTTTGGTACACACTGAAACAGCTGCAACAAAACCTGTTTTATTCTCGTTTTTAGACCTTTTACCTAGATATTAACCAAAGAGGTTTTGCGTTCAGTTCATTTTCCATCACTTTTCATCGTAACTGTACTTTGGGGGTCGAGAAGAAACTAAAACTTGGCTGGAAAATAAAATCCACTCTCGACCCCCAAGGGTCGAGAATGAACTATATTTAGGGGTCCAGTGGACACATTATTTATTGGGGGTCGAGGGGTCGAGAGTGGACTAAACCATCCGGGCCAGAGCACCCACCCTTTTCAACCCGAGGACGACGACCGTAAAAGGTGACTAAGGAAAAATCCGGAAGTCGGGCAGCAGCGGCTTCTGTATACTGTACTTAACAACGTCACAGCGATCCCCAAAACGCCTGCCAAGCGTGGTGATTATAGCAACTCCCGCCCCCCTTGGGGGAGGTCTTTGTCCAACAGTAGACATCTTCCGGCTGATGATAATGAAATATGAATTTACGTTTCGTAACATGAATTCTAATTATGGTGTTATAATAAATATATCTTGACAGAATCCCACACTGACCATATGAAAAACGTTATGAAGGAAGAGAGCAGGTAGCAGTAGGAAAAAATATGTGCAATCTTGCATTTCTGGCCGATACGATCCTTCCCCCATTGCCTGCAGGATTATCTTACTCCGGGCTAAACAAACCGTTCATAAAATCGAACTTCTAATAATCTGACAGTTGCTCTTGACCCTGGACATTGAGTGACTTAAACGATGCAGTGCTCCAAAAACATGCTTTCTAAACGGTTTTGTTACATAGGGACGAGGATTAGCAGTAGCAACATCACAATATAGCTCCGTGTTGAAGAAAGTCGTTTTCATTCTCTGCAGCTGCGCGAAGCAAGCGAAGTCTCTTTATGCAGAACACCTTGCAGCTCAACATCTGCAGCCTAATGCAAGGTCGACCAATTTCGCTTTGCTTTTTCATATTTGTTTTCCATCGTTTTGTTTTCTTTCCACATTGTAATTTAAAGTCTAAATTCGCTATAACGTGGTAAAACTTTCTTTCATCAGCCGTAAGAATGGACAGCGCAAGCCGGTTCTTAAATTAAAGAAACCACAGTGCCAGTTCATTCGGTCATCTTTATACCTCGTAGTCCGTGTCTCATGCTTACACTAACTTTGGTGTTAGTCTTGATCTATTATCATATCGGGGTTGTCAATATAGTATGTGAATGAGGAGGAATTACTCTTTAATCTTAAATATAATAATGAACTTATCATTTTACTAATTCATTAAATATATATTTATTGTGTGAACTATTATTTAATAGTTTAGTGACATGGCAATTGATGCAGAATATCGAATAGTTAATGTATGTCGCATATAATATAAAAACAAAATAATTTTGTGAGTAAATTACTTTTTATTTTCTGAATTTGTTAATGTTGGAGAAATAGGTAACATAACGGTCTAAAATGCGGTTTATGAACCTTCCCGTAGTATACCTTTAGCCCCCGGCGATCCCCAGAAAAATGCCGAGGCAATAAAGCCCGACGAGTCCCGGAGAAATGATTCAACTGTCTTGGATCCCGCAATTAAATTACTGAATACGGCAACCAGCAAGTAAATTTTCAATATCGAGAAAGTATAATTTATTTTTAACCGACTTCATAGACAAACATGTCATCCAAGCTTGCCAGCAATGTTTCAGAAACACGGCACGGCACAAAAAATAAGACAAATTGCGCTATTTGTTCGCGATTGTCCTCTCGATAGCGTGCACAGTTAGCTGATATGAACAATGGATGATATTAATATACGTTACGTTATTATTATCGTTAAATCATTTGTATACATACATATTTTTATTATATTTTTTTTTTACTATACTAGTTGTATGTTTACTAGTATAGTATAAATAAATCGACTCTTAAAAGAATTATTTTTTTCTTCACATGACGTTTTCAATTTAGAACAAAAATCTAAACGTTAAAATTTATTCACGGTTATACAAACTTTCATATAGTTTTTACCAAAGATTAAGAAAGACGAATTATTTAGGGAGGTACAATTTATTTCAAAAAATTCGGCAGTTCTAATAAAATTCATACAGACGAAGTCGCGGTCAAAAGTTAGTTATTTTATTTTCAGCCTGGATTTTCCCACTGCAAGGCAAAGGCCTCTCCACTCTCCTTCCAACTCTCTTTATTAAGCGCCATTTGGGGCCAGTCTTTTTCGAAGGAGTCTAGATGCTCCGCCTGAGCCTGCCGCAATGTCGTTTGCCACGTAGAGTGACCCATTAGGTTGTGCGTTTGGCCCAATGATCGTCTGACATGCGGCAGATCCAGCCCAATTCCATTTCAGCATGACAGCTTCCCGAGTGACGTCAGTTATTTTTCAACCGACTTCAAAAAAGGAGGAGGTTATCAATTGGTCTGTATTTTTTTTTTATATTTGTTACCTGATTTCTTTGGACTGGGTGAACCGATTTTTTTATTTGATAGCTACTGCTTCCCGTGTGGTCCCATTTTAATTTGGTCCAGTTCTGACAATGGCATCCATGAGAAAACCGTATAAGTCTTAAATTTGCATTAAGTATGAGCGCGATTTGTTACGCGATTTCTCCGGCAAACGTAAACCGATTTTGAAAATTCTTTTTGTTATGGATAGCTTATGCTTCAGGGGTGGTCCCATATAAATTTTATCGAAATTGATTCAGCACTTTTTGAAAAATCAACAAATACCCAAAAATTTTACATAGTTGACGTTTTAGCTTCATCAATCTTTGTAGTAGTTAACTTTCATACTCTTCTTAATAGATTTGGATGAGAAGGAGGTACTAAAAAGCGGAAAATAAAAAGCGTTTTACAAAAAAGGAAGTCGGTGGCAATACAAAACAACAAACAGAACAAAGCCACTGAATTTCGAAACTAAAGTCAATGTGTGTTCTGTGCTAAAGTTACTTTTCACTTTTTAGTTTTTGAAGGCGGTTTTCTTTTTTGTAAAATGCTTTTTTGTAATGGAACGGATGTTGGTATTCCTAACCCAGTCTTGCAGTTTTATACCCAGAATGCTCCGTTCCATAGCTCTCTGGCAATCCGCAAGAGTGGACTTCTGTTGTTAAAAGTATACTATTTTAAAATGCATACATTTTCATTAACCCTTTCCCTATGCAATAACCCAAGGGTCATTGCACAGGGAAAGTGTTACAAATGGTTATTGTGTCTGCTTGACGCAGATTACAGTTGCATGACACAATATATGGTCATAATTACTTAAAATAGTAGATGGCCACTTTATTCGAAAATGATCAAACAAAGAGCAAAACTTCAGTCCACGCAGTCTAAAATATTTAACTGGGTGAAGAGTTTATATGCCAGAACAAATGTTATTACACTGAATTGTTTCCTGTAAAAGCAACAAGTAGTGAAATGTATTACAATTACGTTAAAATTTAGGACCACTTGTCGTGGATAGGCAAAGATTTTTTTTGTGCATAAATTTCACTTTTCACAGATTTATTTTGATATTTTATTACCAGGTCTGCTCTCAGCTCCACGTAGAGATGTGACACAGTAGCTGTTTTGCTAGATGGAGGGAAAGTACAAATTATCATTTATGTCTTAAAAAAATATTTAAAAGTACAAGCTTTTATTTAAATGCTCTAAAAAGAAGAAAATAAACTTTAAATAAACCAAATCCATCAATTTATTGCATTACACAATTTATATGGTATAAAAGCTTGTTTATGTATGCTTGTGTATATATATAAAAATGTTTTTATTTACCACAATGCACAATGCAATTTGCACAATGTTCAGGAACGGTAAAAACTACGCTATTTAGGGCCTACTGTCAGTCCTTTTATACGTAGTTCGATCTACATTGCACCCGTGCGAAGCCGGGGCGCGGCGGTCGCTATTTTATAATGTTACTATGGATACAACGCTCTCCTTACGCAAGAAAATTGCAAGGTTAGCTGTGGGCTGCTGACCAGCGCATCCTAAACATGGGCAAGCCATTGTGCGTCGTAATTTTCTATTAACATACTACCAAACTACAATATAAACCATACACTACCACCACCATATATTTAATACTATAGCATATGTCCTTTCCCAGGATTCAAGTTATTTTCATAACAAATTTCATCAAAACGGTTCAGTTGTTTCGACGTGAAAACGTAACAGAGTTACTTTCGCATTCGCATTATAGTAAGTGAATAAGTATACGTATGTATAATTAAACCTCTAACATATCTTACGTGTAACTAAAACTAATAACTAAGGCACTCAAACTCCAAATGAGTCCTCCATATTTGATAACAATAGTCAGTTACCATAGCAATAGATCTCATCATACAGCATTGACCTACCACGTATCACAAACATACGGTCTACGAGTGGCTACACTATCAATTATTCCCGTTCCTAATAGCAACGATATGAGCTGACGTCAATTCAAGTTAAAGGAGAAAGCGTATACTAAGATTAACAGTAACTTTTTGAACGTACGTCAAAAAGCATAGACGTGCCTTTGGCGCCAAGCTACATACTCTATGGAATTACGGATAGAAGTCTGTCATGTAGTCGTGACACTGACGAGCGGGGCATATTTTGGTTTGTTTGTCTCTTGCTTGATGTAGTGGGAAGTGGGAAATATATCTTTAGGGTCCCGTAGGTACCTCAAAAGGAAAAACGGAACCCTTATAGGATCACTTTGCTGTCCGTCTATCTATCCGTCTGTCAAGTTTTCTCTGATTAATATCAAATACTCAGGCCTCCAATCCCTTGGAGCAGGGGAAAAAACAAACTTCTTAGTAAACGTAATCAAAAGATATGGCTGTCTATGCTCCATTTATGGTGCATATTTTGACACTCGCAATTCTATCAAACCCTATAGGGTACATGGACCTGGACCAGTAGGTCGATTCTGTAAAATTCAAACAACAACTCGCATCTCACATCGCTATTCACTCTCACTTCGCATAAGGTTCAAAATTACCTTGATATATTTGACACTTTGAATCGGGTTCGAGTGCGAAGTGAGCGTCGAAGTGACGGGGAAATCACCTTATAGAATGCTACTTCTTACGTCATTTCATACTTTATCTGTCAATATCTCCCTGTCAATTTAGTTCAACTCGCTGACACGCTCGCAAGGGTGGCGCTAGTGTAAATTCGAATTATCAACCGAATTTTTAGAATGCCAATCAAGAAACTCACAGCGGATTCAGATTCCAAGTTTAGAATGAGGTCTTACAAAATCACACCCCTGGAACCATACAATTTAGCAAGAAGCAATATCATGTAGGACAAGTAAAGGAAAAAATTCGAAAGCCATATTTTTTTTTGTTTTGTACGGAACCCTCGGTGTGCGAGTTCGACTTGCATTTGACCGACTTCTTTTTTTTGCACCACCGCTGTTCTTTTCTGTTTAAATTGTTTGTGGGATCCATGTCAATTGTAATGTTTCTCCGGGACTCGTCGAGCTTCATTGACACGGCACCGCGGCGCTTTTCTGGTGGTCATCACTGTTGATTCTGACTTACATTACAAGTTGCAGTGGCTTGAGAATAGTGTGGCGGGATTGTACAAAGAAAAATACTGAGATTAAACAGATAAACACATTTATTGGTAAGAAACAACAAGCCAAATAACAACAAGTCAATTTTTTGGTAAGTGATGAGATGTCGGTGCACATATAAAAATTGATTAATAACTTGAAATAATTAAATTAACAACATTCAATAACAATAATTCTTTAAATATTCGAAATTATTGCTTAATAAATAGAAACAATTAAATTAAAAAGTTAGTCATTCAAAATTATATTGAGTACATTGAGTAATAAAATAATTGCAAAACCAGAAATAATTAAATTACAGACATAATTAAATAACAATAATAAATTGAATAATAACAACAATTGATTGATTAATATGTAACACAATTTTCATTACTTCAACTACAACTTCGTTAGCTATCACTAGTTTTACTGTCTGTCAGCTCTTCTATGGAGTGAAACGCTTTTTGGGTCAGCCAGCATTTAAGTTTTGCTTTAAAGCCTGATCTCGTCGCAGCCGAGGTAACTGAGGACGGCAGTTTGTTTAATATTACTGATTAATTGATCTTGATTACTTAGTGAGATCCATCAGTTTAATAATTATGATATTGATACCTTAAATAATATGTGGGGACATTTTACAAATCTCAATCGCACAAATCTGTTGAATGAGGCGCCCCTGACGCAAGCGTTTCGCACTGTTAACCTTGTAGCAGACGAGCTAGACATATTTGCTTGTACACTGAGTGAATTCACAAGGATAACATTTATGCAATAAGTTTTAGGAAATAAGTTGTTATTATTAAGTTTACTGCAACTGCATTGGATTGTACCTGTAATGATAGTTGTGAGTGATGATGGTTATATAAATAAATAAATAAAATAAGTTTCACACACGGCGATCTGTCCCAAACTAGATAACTCAAACTCAAACTCAAATCATTTATTTAAAATAAACCATTTACAGGCACTTTTGAATAGTCAAGGAGTCAGTCAGTCAAAAAGTTGCAGCTAGTTGCTCGTTCCAAACAGTAGGTTTCTATGGAGAAGAACGAGCAAGAAACTCCATGAACACTCTTTTAAAATCAATAGAATATTACAAATTTAGGTTACATCATTCATGTTGAATCTAGAGGTACAATGTGAGAACAATGTAACAAGTTGTGCACGTTAAAAGAGGTCTTAGTGGCAATGAAATTAGACAATTCAAAATAAATTTAAAATAACCGAGGCAGCTAAGAGATGACCAGTTTCAACTGACGGCGCCCGTTCACGAACATAACGCATACATAATTGATACTACACTTACATACATAATTTTAGATTTTAGAACAAATTGGGTAGCCTTTTCCCAACTATGTTTGGGTTGACTTGCAGTTTTCTTATAAATCGATGAACGAGCGAGCAAGCGAGAGCGCGGAACAAGCGATAAGAGAGGCACGATCGGCCCAAGCAAAAAGCTCAGCCCATCTTTGACGGAAAACATTATTTGCCTATGTTATATACGTTGGCCATTATGTTTCTTTATGACGTTATCACGTAAAACTATCGTCCGTAAACCAACTTTACAGACAACCAATTTGTTTTTGTTTTTGTATTCATTGTGCACAATTCTTTTTTGTTTTTTTCATTTGTTCCTTTTTGTTATATAAGCCTAATACCAAGGGGAATGACTGGCCTCTGTAATTCAGTTTGTAACTTGCTCAGGGGTCAGGGATTTCAAGTAATCTGGATCTTATTTAAATAGCAATAAAGACATTTTTAATTTTTTTTTTTAGTTTAACCAGGTGCAGCTGAATACCAGTTTTTTTACATGGAGCGACTGCTGATCTTCACAACCCAGTTACTGGGTAACACAATACCCCTTGATATGACTGATTACCAGTCTTTCAGGCTTCTGGCTACCCGAAACGACTGACAAAGATCTACAAATTACTGCCGGGACCGACGGCTTTACGTGCTTTCCGATGCACGGAGTGGTCTCGGTATGATACGGACCGCGGCTAGCGTAGCTTATCCGCTTAACTGTTGACATGACTCTTGGAGTCATACTGCCATTGTTTAATTATTGTGTCTGCTAATTGAATAACTGAGCTCCTAACCATGAATTATCGATCCGAGTATCGCCTTTACTTACATAATTAATAATAATAATAATATGTGGGGACACGCCTTTACTTACATAATTAATAATAATAATAATAATATGTGAGGACATTTTCACACACGGCTATCTGACCCCAAACTAGGGAGACCCTGTACTATGGGTGTCAGACAGCTGATATACATACACAAATACTTTTTTTTTTGTAAGTACATACATATATAGATAAACAACACCCAGACACAAGGCAAACACAAGTGCTCATCACACAAATGTTTACCCTGGGCGGGAATCGAACCCGCAACACGCTGCGCAGCAGTCGATCGCTCAGCCACTGCGCCAACCGTGTCGTCAAATAAAAATAAATAATAAATAAATCTTGGGACAACTCACACACGGTCATCTGGTCCCAAGCTAAGCAGAGCTTGTGTTATGGTAACCAGACAACTGATATACATACTTATATAATTTATAAATACATACATATTATAGATAAACACCCAGACACAGAACAAACAATCATAGAATGAAACTATAATATTTCTCAGTAAACTCCACCCGCTCTAAACCGACGCATTATTATTATAACACTATTTATCCCTGCTCTCATACTACACTTAACGACGTCTTTCCACTTAACTTTTATGTCTTGTACCAACTTATAATGGTAATTTCGATTTACGATAATAGCGTCGCCATAATGGTTCCATCGTCAATGTCCCGTAGCATTCGTATGTGACGCACATTGCTAATAAAATGATGAATTGTAATATACATACGGTGGAAGTAATAACGAGAAACAAACCGCCACGACCAGGGGTGTGATTCTGTAAGATCTCATTCTAAACTTCGAATCTGAATCCGCAGTGAGTTTCTTGATTAGCATTCTAAAAACTCGGTTGATAATTCGAATTTACACTAGCGCCACCCTTGCGAGCGTGTCAGCGAGTTGAACTAAATTGACAGGGAGATTTTGACAGATAAAATATGAGATGTCGTAAGAGTGACATTCTGTAAGGTCATTTCCCCGTCACCGAACCCGATTCAAGTGTCAAATGTATCAAGTTCATTTTGAACCTTATGCGAAGTGAGAGTGAATAGCGATGTGAGATGCGAGTTGTTGTTTGCATTTTAAAGAAAGTCTACAGATCGTGGATTAATGTTATGATTCTAAAGCACCCCAGAGTTAAAGATTTAAATTGGTTTAAAAAAAAAATAACCACCCAAGTGGGAGACGTAGAGTTCCGTACCATCATCATCATCTTCCTGCCCTAATGCCTTGTTACTTTCGGTCCTTTTTTTCTTGCATCTCGCCCTGTCAACCGCCATTATATATCACTCCTTTTTCTATCATATAATTCTCCACACTAAGGGCCCCTTTCCTGTCATGCGGATTAACGCCCGCGCGCGGGTCTGGTCTGCATGGACTGTGCAACATGTATAGAATGATAGGATGCGGGCAGCCTGCATATCGACGAGATCCGCGTGCGGACCAAAACACGCATGACAGGTAAAGGGCCACCCATATTTTCTTTGGTCTTTCTCTTCGTCTCCACTTATCCAGATTTTATATTAATAACTCTTTTGGTCATATGCGTTTTGTCCCTCTTTGCATGCCCATACCAAGACAAACGATTCTGTCGAATTGGGGTCGGCTTTTAGTCAAATCGGGTGCAGCTGAATACTAGTGTTTTACAAGGTGGTCGCTCTTTATCCTGCCAGTCTGACCTCTACAACCAAGTTACTGGGTAACACGTTAGCCCTTGGGTAAGACTTGTTTTGTCAGGTTTTCTGGTTTCTGCCTACCCAAAACTGTCACTGTCAAAGACGAGAATGACAGCCAGGACCGACGGCCTTATGTGCTTTCCGAAGCACAGGCAATATACCGTAATGAGAAATATAAATACCTAACAGAAACAGTTACAATTTTATTACTTTCTGTTCAACTCTATTTACTCTCTCTTCCTTACTGAAGAAGTTAATTTTATACCCTGCCGAATACATTTAATTAAAGTCATAAAATGTAAGAACTAGCCAATCCACAATAATGAAAATTGGAGTACCAAAAGCATTATTTGACTCTTTAGTTGAGCTTTGAGAGTTTGTTTCTTGTTAATCTGTATTTAAATGCGATGGAGCTTCTGGCAATAAGTTCAAATTGCTCTAAGAAGATTCGCTAGATATTGGCGGACCAGTAATTTATTTCAAGTACATTATTGGAATAGTTCAAGTCTCAATCTTGCATTCCGTAGCTTTTAATATCTCGATCCGGCATTGACATCATTGATTGTATTCAATATGAACACATTATTCTATATTACAGCAATTTTATAACGTAGATCAAGTTTACAATATCTTTATACAGGGTAGATTTTTGACGGGCTGACAGACTGTACAGTAAGGACCTAACCTAAGGTACCTTAATCATTATTTTATATTATTTTATGGTGTACAGGAAACTGAACAGGAATGTTCGCATTATTACCACTGGGCCGGAACGACTTAACCATCATTTTGCTTATTTTAATGACTATGGGCGTTCCTCAAGGCTCAATATTAGGTCCATTTCTATTCTTAGTCTATATAAATGATTTACCCCAATTACTTCAAAACCAACCGAAGATGGTGTTATTTGCCGATGACACTTCATTGATTTTTAAAGTAGACAGACGGTCACAACATCTTGACGACGTAAATGACGCTATTCTTCAGGTTCAAAATTGGTTTACGGTAAACAATTTGGTACTTAATGAAAAAAAAACCAAATGTATTCGATTCATTTTACCAAATGTTAGGAATAGCAATGGTGACATCATTCTAAATGGAGAGAAACTGGAATTTAATAGTCAAACGGTTTTCCTAGGAATCACGCTAGACGAGAAATTACAATGGGGACCTCACATAACATCTATTGCGGGGCGACTAAGCTCCGCGGCTTTTGCTGTTAGAAAGATAAGACAGTTGACAGATGTAGAAACTGCGCGTATAGTCTACTTTAGCTACTTTCACAGCATTATGTCGTATGGTATTTTACTATGGGGTCGGGCCGCCGACATTGAATCCATTTTTATCTTACAAAAAAGAGCTGTTAGAGCCATTTATAATCTACGTCGCCGCGATTCTCTTAGGGAACTATTTAAAAATATTAATATAATGACAGTGCCTTGCCAATTTATCTATGAAAATATTATGTACGTAAGAAAAAACCTACATTTATTTAATAAGGTTAGTGATAGACATAATATTAATACTAGAAACAAAGACAAAATAGCTCAACCATATTTTAGATTGTCTAAAGTTCATAAATCTTTTATGGGGTTCTGTGTTAAGTGTTATAACAAAATTCCTAGTGATATATTGCAACTAAATGAAAGAAAATTTAAAACATATATTAAAAGTACACTCTGTAAACAAGCATATTACAGTTTAGAGGATTATATCCAGAATGCTTGGAAGAATGCTTGGAAACATGCTGGTCCGGGCTCCATAGGACAATCTACAGTCTAGACAAAATCAAACAGATTGCTAATTAAACCTACTTAATTTATACTTAGTATATACATTATATTTAATTCTTGCTTTGGGTCACACACTGGTTCATTGGTTCATAGTTTGTTGAAATGTATGGAGTGGTTGTCTACTTTTACAATAATTGTAAATAATAATATGTGAACACTATGTATCTATGTATACAACTTAGCTATCATTCTTTATCTTGCAATACTTTGTACATACTTCAATATAGTGTTTTTATGCAAGGTCCATCGTGTTCACGTATAGTTATATAACTGTAAACTGTAAATGCAAAATGTTGTACACATTTTTTTTAAAAGAGTAATATGGAGTTTCTTGCCCATTCTTCTCCATACGAAACTACCTTTTGGAATGGGCAACTAGAATCAACTTTATATTTTTTTTATTATGACGTTCAAAAGTGCCTTTTTAATGGTCTAATTGAAATAAATGATTTGACTTTGACTTTGACTTTGAATGTTTGATTTAAGGGCGCGTATTAGATTTAGCGCAACTCAAAATCTAAACGATTGCTAGAATGGCATAGCAGCATTGACACACACTAGTACAATACAATGGCCTGTTTGTGTGCATCAGAAAAAAAAATATGCACGAAATAAGCACAAATCATTGAAATTGATCGGCAAACGACAGCGCGCGATGTTTTACAGTGCTCTTTAAAATAATTGTCTAAAATAAATGAGCTCGTATAACGGACTGCAAAATATTCTGTATATTAAGCATAACATTTATTTTTATTTATTTTTTTCATAAAATAAATATTATGTTTTTATTCAAATACTGGTGAAAAAAAATTGACAAAGTGAACCGATTTTCAACATTGTTTTTTAATACATAATCGTAATATTTTCGTAATTTTTGCTCTGTAGCTGTCTTTATGACTGTATATACTGTTGGAAAAACGCATAGAACAAAATATTTTGGCATATTGTAATGGTTGTATTCATCCTGAAAGTTAACTCTGACGTCTATTTTCGCAAAACGATATAAAAGAATATACTTCGCTTTAAAAAACCATCATTAAAAATTATATTTTTACTCTGTAGCTGTCTAACTCAAGACTTAATCTTCCTAAAACTGTAAATTGTCTTTAAATAATCTGCTCACATAATTACGATATTGCTCTGGGCAAAACGCAAAAACATGAAGTTTTCGTCACGAATCGAATACGCGCTCTTAACTTTCAAATATTTTTTTTGATTTTTCAAGAAATCCTTTCGCCATAAATAAAGTCGAAGTATTTTATCATCCAAACCATTAACTTTCAAATTGTAAAATAACCGGTCAGATATATAGTTGAAGCCAGTGGCCCGTTTCAAAACGTAGTTAGCTCTCTAATAACCGCAATAGCAGCATTCACATAATAACACGTCATCCGCCATTACTATTTGGTAATTGATTCCCGTATAATCGAATCGGCTATGGAATCAATCAAACGTTATAATGTATGGTTAATGGCGTCCATGCTCATCTGATCCGGGACATTGATAAACACGATTGATGGTCCAATCATTGCAGAATATTGCAATCAATATAACCGTTGTTTGGGGTTAATAATAAAATAGATTCGAAGCGCAAATGAATATAGGCCGAATATTATGTGCCTCTCACATTGCAAGTAAAACAGCTCGTGGCTAAGTCAAAGCTTAAGAAATAAGCAGTACCTATATCATCATCATCATCATCATTTCAGCCGAAAGACGTCCACATTAACCGGGCCCGTGCGACCTATATACTCATATTTTATAATGTTCTTTTCCTGTATTGTCTACTGTGTATACATAAATAGTAGAATAAAAAAAGCACTGTGGCACTCGGGGACTGCCGCGGTAAAGCTATTGCGTAGCATTTTATATATACATAGGTACTTCGACCCCCCACTTGAATTTTTCAAAAAACGCTGTATAAATTTCGAAAAAAATACAAAAGAAAGAAGTAGGTCGGCCAACCATTGTAGTTCTGACACAAAAAGAAGAAGAAAGAGACTAATAATAAAAATTAAGATTCTGTGCAGGCGGCCTTCAAGCCTCCATAATTACACATTTACCCGGAACTATTATAACTGTCTTGTATCGAGTATCCCTTCAATAAACTAACAATCAATTAAACCATAATTACACTATCAATGTTTACGTAATGTTGATCCGTTCTGTACCCCTAAAGTTTTCTTCTTCATAAACTGGAGACATGGTAGGACCCCGATGGGTGACAGAAACCAAGTTGGGGACTCTGAGAGTGTGTGAAGGGACCTAAGGCAATTTATTAATGGCTACATCGGGATAGAGGTAACTTATTAGATACTAGAATTGGCTATGACATTGCAGGGATATATTAAAGCAGGGGTAAATGTAAATTGTCTTATTATTATTAAATACTAACCCTTAGTTCATAAGTTTTTTACTAACCAGTGGACCTTTGTTATCAATTTAAATAAATAAATAATTCTTATTATTAATAATTTTTAAGGATTTTTTTTTTTAAGGGACGTACCAGAGAATGGGCAGCAGCGTTCTCTGTGCCTTTGTAACAACCATACTGCGATCGCCAATCCGCCTGCCAAGCGTGGCGATTATGGCAAAACCCCCCCTTGGGGAGGCCTATGTCCAGCAGTGGACGTCTTTCGGCTGAAATGTTGATGATGATTAATAATTTAAAAAATAAAACATAATAGAAAAAATATAATTTAGCTTAGTCGACTCATTGATCTATTTTATTTTGTTTAACTTACGGTTAGCACACTTACAATATAATACTACTTTAGATACCTCGCTCAGCAACCGCGCTTGTTATCATAAATCAAACGAGGCAGCACGTCTTTGACTATAAATAAAGCACGTACAAATCTGTCATACCTATCCATTTATACGTATAAATGGATAGGTATGACAGATTTGTACGTTTGTACGTTTGTACACGCTCTTAAAAGCTAGAACAATTGTGTAGACGACTACACAATTGTTCTAGCTTTTAAGAGCGTGTATTCGATTCGTGACGAAAACTTCATGTTTTTGCGTTTTTCCCAGAGCAATATCATATGATGTGAGCAGTTTATTTAAAGACCATTACAGTTTTAAGAAAGATTAAGTCTTGATTTAGACAGCTACAGAGTAAAAGTATAATTTTTAATTATGGTTTTTAATGCGAAGACAATCCTTTCATAGCGTTTTACGAAAATAGACGTTAGAATTAACTTTCAGGACGAATACAACCATTACAGTATGCCAAAATATTATGTTTTATGCGTTTTTTCAACAGGATATAAAGTCTTAAAGTCAGACACAGAGCCAAAATTATGTATTAAAAAACCATGTTGAAAAAGTACAAAATCGGTTCACTTTGTCAATTTTTTTTCACCAGTATTTGAATAAATGCATAACTGACATATTTATTTTATGAAAATAAAGGTTATGCTTAATATACAAAATGTTTTTTAGTCCGTTATACGAACTCATTTATTTTAGACAATTATTTTAAGAAGCCCTGTAAAACATCGCGCGCTGTCGTTTGCCGATCAATTTCAATGATTCGTGCTTATTTCGTGCGTATTTCTTTTTCTGATGCACACAAACCGACCATTGTGTTGTACTAGTGTGTGTCAATGCTGCTACGCCATTCTAGCAATCATTTTGATTTTGAGTTGCGCTAAATCGAATACGCGCCCTAAACAGTCGCGGCAAAGTTATACGGATGCAAAATAAAAGTGAGTGTTCCGTGAAAACTTTAAACATTCGTTAAAAACATTTAAAACACTCGTAAGTGACCTGCGAGTGTTCGTTTTTAGGTGAAAGTTGCCGATGATCTTTTGTCGCATACTGTAACTTAATACAAATTCCAGGTAAAGTTTAGATTATGTGTAAGAATGAGACTCATCATGTCAACCTTTAGACGCCAACTGCTGCGCATAGGTGTCCCCCAAGGCGGGGTTCAGCCGATCAGCGATCGCAGTAGGTGTTATGGTACTCAGAAGGACGCTGCTGCCCATCCTCTGATCAATATACCTCTGGCGTCTTCTACGACACCCACGGATAGCTATGAGAGGTTAAGCTTTGCCAAAATGAATACTAAAAAGCTTGTGCGATCGGGGGATCGCCGTAAGAAACGAAGTTCCTTAGGTAGGTGTCTGTACAAAAAAAAAACTGGACAAGTGCGAGTCGGACTCGCCCACCGAGGGTTCCGTATATTTGTAGGTACATATCCATACTTCTATACTAATCCATACCCACTATCCATACTTTAATCTACTTAATATTATAAATGCAATTTTTGCGACATAAACGGCCGTATCTTTTTTTCACGTTAACATAGAGGGTTGATTTTTGAGCGTCAAGGGACCGTAGACTTGAGTATATAGTTTTAATTTCAACTCGATACCTCCACGCGTTCCTGAGATAAAGGGTCTTGACAGACAGACAGACGGACAACAAAGTGATTCTATAAGGGTTCCGTTTTTTCCTTTTGAGGTACGGAACCCTAAAAAGCTACTCGTGTGCTCATTTGTTTGTAGTAGGCTCGATACACGCACTCTTACACACACACATTTCGTTGCGTGACGATTTCTACTAATTCGCACTACCCGTAAGCCGCGTTAATCATCATCATCTGCCTAGCCTTTTCCCAACTATATTGGGGTCGGCTTCCAGTCTAACCGGATGCAGCTGAATACCAGTATTTTACATGGAGCGACTGCCTATCGGACCTCCACAACCCAGTTACTAGGTAACACGATTCCCCTTGGTAAGACTGGTAGTCAGACTTACTGACTTCTGACCACCCGTAACGACTGCCAAAGATCTACGAATGACAGTCGGGACCAACGGCTTAACGTGCTTTCCGAGGCACGGAGGAAACTCGGTATGAAAGGGATGGGCACCCATCCACAGACCGACCGCGGTTAGCGTAGCTTAACCTTTGACCGATCGATCTGTACGGCTTTAACTTAGCCACGAGCTCCTCAAGCTCCTCGTAAGCCGCGTTAATAACCAGTTCAATAAACAGTTCATCGAACAGTTTGTGTCCTACAATAAAATACGGCTGAAACTAACGCTTTCAGCACATTATATAAAGTACCATAAAAGGCGATGTGTGAACGCACCTGCAAATCTCGACCCCTCATCTAACAATACTCTTTCATAGAGGGGTTTTTTCTTACAATAACCGCTAGAGTGGAAAATCCCTTCTCCAGAGGTAACAAGTACCAGCGTGGGACAACTCAATAAATCTGTTTGGCCTGTATTAGTGATGGGACACTCGGGTTTTTTTGAAACCATTTATTCGACAAAGTTTAATAATAATTATGAGTTCAAGCCTTAAGGATCGAACAGTCATGGTTAAGCTACGCTTGCCGCGGTCAGTCAATGGATGGGCGACCATCCATTTAATGTCGAGACTCCTTCGTGCATCATCGGAAAGCACGTAAAGCCGTTGGTCCCGGCTGTCATTCGTAGATCTTTGCTGTCGTTATGGGTAGTCGGAAGCCAGGAAGTCTGACAACCAGTATAACCAAGCGTGTACTAGTACCTAGTAACTGGGTTGTGGAGGCCAGACGGGCAGTCACTTCATAATAACTAAAGGCTAGACGGATGATGAATTATGAAGTCCTCCTGTACAAAATTCGTCAACAATGAACCCGAAAGCTCCAGATTTGAGAGTAAAGGAGACATACGTAAGTTTATCAATTAAGGGCGCGTATTCGATTTAGCGCAACTCAAAATCTAAACGATTGCTAGAACGGCGTAGCAGCATTGACACACACTAGTACAATACAATGGTCGGTTTGTGTGCATCAGAAAAAAAAATATGCACAAAATAAGCACGAATCATTGAAATTGATCGGCAAACGTCAGCGCGCGATGTTTTACAGTGTTTTTTAAAATAATTGTCTAAAATAAATGAGCTCGTATAACGGACTGAAAAATATTTTGTATATTAAGCATAACATTTACTTTCATAAAATAAATATATCAGTTATGTCTTTATTCAAATACTGGTGGAAAAAAATTGTCAAAGTGAACCGATTTTCTACTTTTTCAACATTGTTTTTTAATACATAATAGTAATATTTTCGTAACTTTGGCTCTGTAGCTGTCTTTATGACTGTATATACTGTTGGAAAAACGCATAAAACAAAATATTTTGGCATATTGTAATGGTTGTAGTCGTCCTGAAAGTTAACTCTGACGTCGTTTTCGTCGATTTTCGTAAAACGATATGAAAGAATTGTCTTCGCTTTAAAAAACCATAATTAAAAATTATACTTTTACTCTGTAGCTGTCTAAATCAAGACTTAATCTTTCTAAAACTGTAAATTTTCTTTAAATAATCAGCTCACATAATTACGATTTTGCTCTGGGTAAAACGCAAAAACATGAAGTTAACGTCACGAATCGAATAAGCGCTCTTAAACAGCATATTTTATTCAAATAACAACTTGATAAACTTCGTGATATTTACGAACGTAAATATGTATACAGATTGCAAAATTTAAAACCAATTTTCTCGTGAAATAACTATTTCAACTTGTAGAATAAACCTATTTTATAGTAGTTTGAGATCAAAAATACTCTATTCGTAACCCCATAACATTTCAATCAATAGTTTAGGAGAAAATCGGTTTAGAATGAGACCAACTGTTTACACGGTTTTGCTAAGTAATTAAAAATGAAAAAAACACTTTAAAATATTTATTTTCACATTTTTAAGTGACTTGATGATAACTTTAATTTCGACGGACACAATACATATTATTATTATCTACCCAGTAGAAAGAGAGGTTGTCAACATTGTCATCTTCAAATGACAGTTCGATGACAATGACGTTCTAACAGTTCAGGGGGACAATTCTACTAACTTTTAGGATCGTATGCATTTAAATCTCAGTGTTAATCTGTAAAAACTACTTTATTTAACTACATTTGATTGTCGCCGAGACAAAATTGCAACAAATTTTTGTAAATTTTTGATTAGTAGTAATTTTTGCTTTTACAAGCTTTAACAGAAACTGCCATGTGGCATACATTGTTACTCTCTCGTCGTGGTGCAGACTTCTGCACCACATGGCTGTATAAGCCAAACTTAATAGTTCCTTGATTATTGATTTGATAAGTAGTTGTGAAGAGTTTTGAAGAGTAAATCTTCACAATGTAGAAAGACGGTTCGGTATGACATTTTACTTGAAAAACATCACACAACTAAACAAAATCGCATGATTCAAGAAATTTCATAAATCTTGTCAAGTATTTTGTTATTATCATTCAAATATTTCGAAACAACAATTTGTAACTTGTCAAACTTTTACAACAGTTTCTCGACATTATAAACACGAAAGTCTTTTTGCTTCAAACCTCGTTTATGTTGACAGCAATTCGAAACTTCGAATTTGAATAACGGTCGAATTTGGAAAACAAAATATTTAGTACGAAATTGCAAAACAGAATCGCCTAGACTTAGACCGGCCATACACGGGCAGCTTGAAGCAGACGGGATCGACTGCTTCAAGCAGACAGGATCGATTGCTTCAAGCAGACAGGATCGACTGCTTCAAGCTGCGACTGCATAGTAAACTCTTCTACGTACACACATACACGGAATCGCTCGAGCAGTCGCGACTGCTTCGGGCGGTCAGCTGCACGGTGAAATGACAATGCCAGATCCTGCCCCACCCATTTACAGAAAATGTATTTTAATAAAATAATTGTAATGATCATAGAATCTTATTATAACAAATTGTTTTGCTTTAGAACTTGCGATTTTGCGAACTTGCGTTCTTGGTTTGTTTCCACGAGATAGGCTCTAGTGTGGAGTTGTGTGGAGTTCATTAGCAAAATGCTTCCTTTGTGTCTTATATTTGTTTTTTTTTTGAGAACCTAATTGATAATGTAGACTATTGTAGATTATAAGGAAATGTAAAGAACTTTTCTGTTGGCAAATGAACAACATTATTATTATTACTTGCGGATTACAAATCAATGCTAAAAGGAATGCAAATACATTACAAACCATTATACGTGGTCATGCAAGTGACATCATTATCGGAGTCGCCGCGCGCACGCCTAGCGGTCGGTTGTGCCGTGTCCTTGAAAATGGCTTCCAAAGTGATAAAATGTAACTCATGCAATGTTGTTATAAACGAGGTGCTTGCGTTTATATGCAATAAGATAGACGTCATGGATGAAGAAAGCATCAGTCGCATATGTGTAAGTGCTTTTTCGGAATTGGATATTGAAAATGCTAAAGACCTACTTTTCAATTCCATATCGACTTCAAAACGTAAGAAAATAAGGAAGAGGGACGGTAAAACGCTCCGTTATATTGACGATATTATCTGTTTATTGAAAGAAACTGACCCAGAGGAAATTCCTATCTTTGTGGCTCGTGACCTGCACAAACTGCCGCCTGTTCTATTCGACCATGTCGATGTGACACGAGTATTAAAGGATTTGTTCAAGATGCAGAGCGAAATTAATCAAATAAAGGAACAGTATGCCACCGGTGACCAGTTACAACAGATAAAATTGGATCTTGAGACGTTAAAAAACTGAACACTAGACGTGGTGCTTCGGGACCTGATAGCTTTGAAGACGCCTACAGTGGTCCTGTTGGATTATCACCCATCTATATGGATGAGGATAAGAAGTGCAATTCTCTATCCGGGGATTTATCAAATAAGGGAGGTATGTGTAATACACTTTTACCAGTGCGTGTCGGGAGAATCGACCAATCAGCAGCCGCTGTCGAGTCGATCAGGCACGAGCGTGGCCGAGAGTGCGCCGACGCAAACGCAAACACCTCGGGTATCTACACAGGTGTTGGGGACATACGAACGTTCCGAATGAACAGCATGTCGTCACACAAAATCCGAAACCTTTATGTGGATATTTTACGCGATGGCCAATGGAAACCCGGGCCTAATGATGAAGGATGGATTGAGGTTCAAAAAAAGAGACATAGGAATCGCTTTATTGGAAACAGAGGGATCGCTGTGATGGACCCCGGAGTAAAGTTCAAAGCGGCCGATATTCAAATTCCGATGTATATTTATAATGTGGCGAAGGAAGTGACCGTATGTGACATTGACAATTACATTAAAAATAAATGAAATGTTATTGTAAAGTTAGAAAAAATGGATATGAAGTTGGCGAAAGGTTATGATGCCTACAAAGTTTTTGTCCCGACACATAAGTTGGAAATGTTTATGGAATCCAATTTTTGGCCTGAAGGGATTGCTTTTCGTCGTTTTATAAACTTCGATCGGCGTAATCGAGACAGAATAGATATTCTGAAAAATGAAATTGTTAAACCAAATCATGATTCATAATAATAAGTTAGCAAGTTACAATTGCGACAGTGCGTCCTGTTCTTTTGAAGGCCAGGAGCAATCGTGTAAGTTTATCTCCTTTAATTGTAAATCGTTGAAGCGTTCTATGGATGGTGTAATAAGTTTGTGTGATATGGGTGACATCGTAGCACTACAAGAGACGTGGTTGTTACCGCATGATTTGCCATTACTGAATACGATACACGATGACTTTGGAGGAACCGGGACGTCGGCTGTGGACACTTCTTCAGGTCTGTTGCGAGTTAGGCCCTATGGAGGGGTTGCCATATTATGGAGAAAAAGGTGGTGGTGCGTGTAACTGCTGTGAAAGCTCGGGTATGTAACAAAACTATAATAATATTTTGCATCTATATGCCGACTGACTGTGTACTAAACTTACCTGAATTTACGCATTGTCTAAGTAATGTTAATTCTATAGTTGAAGACAATCGTGATACGGAGGCTATTTACATATTAGGTGACTATAATGCGCATCCTAAGGAATTGTTTTGGAACGAATTGTTTGATTTTTGTAATGATCGGGAGTGGACATGTGTGGATGTGAATATTCTTGGTGATATCTCTGATACATTTACTTTTGTCAGTGAGGCGCATGGGTGTGCGAGATGGTTGGATCATTGTGTCGTAACAAAGGCCGCTTTACCGTCCATTAGCTGTGTTTGGGTAGATTATGATGTGCAGTGGTCTGACCATTTCCCACTTTTTGTCGAGTGTAATTTGGGTAAGCTAATTTATAAAAAAGAGGCTGTTCTTGGTTCGACCAATAAGATCTTGGGGGGGGGAAAGAACGGCAGATCAAATTCGATTATATCATCGTTAGTGTCACTCTCAGCTTCGGGAATTCGATTTTCCAGAAGAATTTTCTCAATGCTGCGACGGTTACTGTCATAGTGTTGCCCATAAGACCTTGTTAAGAGATATGTATGTCAACCTAGTATCGATTCTGTCAGATGCCGCCATTGCTTCTTATGAGCGTAGGGGAGCGCAGAGGAGGGGTGGATATATAGCGGGGTGGAATAAACATGTGGCTGGTTATCACAGGGTGGCCAGACTGAATTTTTTGTTATGGGTTCAAGCTGGTAAGCCTAAAGCTGGGCAAATTTATTGCAATATGTGCGACAGCAGAAGTGCTTTTAAGAAACAGCTTAAGTGGTGCCAGGATAGGCAGGATCAGATAAAAATGGACATCCTGGCCTCGCGTCATACAAACAAAGATTTTAAGGCATTTTGGAAGCAAACTGGGAAAATTGAATGTTAGGCCTGGCTTCCCTGTGAGTGTTGAAGGGGTTAGTGATCACGTTGGGATCGCTGGCCTCTTTAAAGACCATTTTAAAATGACGCCATTTTGTAATTCTACGGAACAGGGGCACCCCTCAACTCGTGGATGTAACGGTGCTGAGACTGTTAAC
The DNA here is from genome assembly GCA_947361185.1 of Charanyca ferruginea. Lineage (NCBI taxonomy): Eukaryota > Metazoa > Arthropoda > Insecta > Lepidoptera > Noctuidae > Charanyca > Charanyca ferruginea. The sequence continues at coordinate 3,399,054 of OX376065.1, forward strand.
CAGAAACGAGTTGTACGATTTACGGCAAAAGATGTGCAACAAGTTATTCGCAGAATGCAGCGAGGTAAGTCTCCTGGCTGTGACAGTCTCAGCATTGAGCATCTAAGAAATGCAGGAGTTCACCTGCCGCGCGTACTCTCCATGTTTTACAATCTCTGTTTGTGTCATGGGTTTTTGCCGGATGAACTTACCAGAACGATAGTTGTTCCGGTTGTAAAGAACAAGACCGGGGATCTATCGGATAGGGGCAACAATCGGCCTATATCGCTGGCTACGGTATTGGCCAAAGTATTTGACAGCTTGCTTAATGACATTCTTCAAACGTATGTGACTTTACACGATGCCCAATTTGGGTTTAGAAGTGGACTTTCTACAGAAAGTGCTATCTTGTGTGTTAAGCAGGCTGTCGGGTATTACACTGGGAGGAGTACGCCTGTGTACGCGTGCTTTCTGGATTTATCCAGAGCCTTCGATACTGTTTTGTACGATAGACTGTGGATGAAGCTAGAAAGCGCTGGTGTGCCAATGGAGGTTGTCTCAGTGTTAAAGCACTGGTATCGGTTTCAACGAAACCAGGTACGTTGGGCTGGCGCTCTGTCCCAGGAGTATGGCATGGAGTTTTTTTTTTTTTTTTTTTACTATTAAATAGGCTTGCGTTTGACCGCAATTCACCTGATCGTAAGTGATAATGCGGCCTAAGTTGGAACACGCTTGCCTAAGATGAACCGGTTCACTCGTGCCTTAAAGATACCCAGATTATACTTATCAGGGAACAGAGAGGCGGGCAGGGAATTCCACAGTCTGGCAGTTCGCACAATAAATGTGGAGTTAAAGCGCTTGGTTCGAGACCGTGGAACTTCAACCATATAGCGGTGACGCTTCGCCGTATCTCTGCTCGTCCGATGATGGAACGGGGATGGGGGAATTAAATTGTGCAATTCCAAAGCACACTCTCCGAAATGTACCCGATAAAAGACCGAAAGGCTAGCAACGGTGCGGCGATGTTCAAGGCTCTGGAGCTTAGCCCTAACCAGGGAGTCGTTGTTTATGAGCCTCTTGGCACGTCTATCGATGACTTCCAATGCCTCCAGTTGGTATTTTGCCGATCCATCACAAAGGTGCGAACAGTACTCCATGCACGATCGAACTTGTGCTTGGTATAAGTTGAGCAGCTGTTCCGACGTGAAGTACTTTCGCACCTTTGCGAGGACTCCCAGCTTTTTGGCAGCTAGTTTGGCCTTGGACTCAATAAATGACCCAAAGTTAAGATTTGACGTCAAAGTAACGCCAAGAAGCTCAAGCTGGTCAGTGATTGGAACGGATACATGTCGGAAAGTAGGGGCCAGATGGAAAGGCCTCCTCTTGGCAGAGAAAAGACACGCCTGGGTCTTAGCTGCATTGAACCTGACCAGATTGGCATCGCCCCAATCGGAGACTGCCTTGAGGGACAAGTTCAAGCGCTCGACCATGGACTGTGGCGTGAGGCAGGGGGGTATCTCTCCTCTGTTGTTCAACCTATATATTAATGACCTCATCGGTGAGCTCAGCAGTACTCATGTGGGTTGTTTCGTGGATGGAGTTTGTGTCAATAACATCAGTTATGCAGACGACAAGGTATTGCTGGGCCCATCGGTGGGGGCAGTGCGTAAACTTGTGGCAATATGTGAGGCGTATGCGGCGGAGCATGGACTGAAATATAATTCTAAGAAGAGTGAAGTTCTTGTTTTTAAGAGTGGAAACCGTGGTCCAGTGCATGTTCCGCCTGTTATGCTTAATGGCTCCGCTCTAGCAGTTGTGAGCAGTTTCAGGTATCTGGGACACATTGTGACAGACGAGTTACGAGATGACACTGACATTGAGAGGGAGCGCAGAGCATTGGCAGTCAGGGGGAACATGGTAGCACGAAGGTTTGCTCGCTGCTCGAGGGAAGTAAAGTTAACTCTTTTCAAGGCATTCTGCCAGTCCTTTTACTCGAGTAGTTTGTGGGTAAATTACACTCTTCGGGCTGCCAATGCTCTGCGTGTCCAATATAACAACATTTTCAGGATGCTGATGCGGCTGCCTCGCTATTGTAGTGCCTCTGGTATGTTTGTTGAGACGCGAACTGACGGATTTCATGCGATCATGCGCAAGAGGGTAGCCTTCTTGTGGCAGCGTGTGCGAGGCAGTAGCAACGGCATCCTACAGATGATTGTAGCTCGCGCGGATTGCCCTATCCAAGAGAAGTGGATGCGTATTGTGTTGGGCGCTCACTAACATATGTTATAAGTCGGCTACTAACACAATTTTGTTGATTATTTTATTGTGTATTTCAATGAATGAATGGATGAATTAATGAATTAGTGAATGTCAATTTTAATATTATTTCAATTTTATGTTTTTATGTTAATGATTTTGTGTATTTTATTGATTATTATTATCTGAAATAAATGAATTAATAAATACAGTTTTTTTATTTAAACAGAAACGGCAAGTTCTGCAGCCATTAAGACTAATGTTTAGTTATCAGCAATGAATAAGCAGTAAGATGCTACATATTGCAAGCTTGTACATGACTTTTATTGAGTGGGGCAAAGTTCTATAGAGTTTCTGGCATTGTCCTTTAATCGTGCGGTTAAGCGGTCGCCAGGCATACATTGACTGCTCGAGCTGTCGACTGCTCTCGCGCAGTCTCTGCACCCGCGCTCTTCTTTCCACTTCACGCGCGCCCGCATGCTTTTTGTTTTGCTTGTTGAGCAGTTTATACCAAGTGCTCGAGCAGTTAGTATGAACTGCTCCAGCAGTTATCAGTGGCAGCTTCAAGCGGTTGACTATGACTGCTGGAGCAGTTCGTATATGTTGATCAATGCTTAGGCATTGATCAACATACACGGACTGCTCGAGCAGTCCGTGTATGGCCGGCCTAAGACCTCTATATTACCGGGCCGGTACTGGACTGCTGCGGCGCCGGAGTTGTACATGTTTGGAAAGTTGTATTTTTCAATAACGTTGATGCATCACATGGATCCAGTCAAGACAACAAACTTATAAACTGAGTGACTACACGCTAAGGCTAAGGGTACCTCATGTGGGATACGGACCTCTACTTAGGGCGTCTCTGAGAGTTGGGCTGCAAAGGGCTGTCCCTGGATCAACGCTAAAATTCTAAGAGCTCTCGACTGCTGCGCAGCGTGTTGCGCGTTCGATTCCCGCCCAGGGTAAATATTTGTGTGATGAGCACTTGTGTTTGCCTTGGGTCTGGGTGTTGTTTATCTATATATGTATGTATTTAAATGTACGTGTATGTATATCAGTTGTCTGACACCCATTGTACAGGGTCTCCCTAGTTTGAGGTCAGATGGCCATGTGTGAAATGTCCCCACATTAATATTATTTAGTCGAATAATAGTGACTAGCCCCTCACTAGCCTCGTTCTGTACGAGAGACTATTATAATTTCCCTCGAATTTTCAGTGAAAAATGCCCTAAGGGTCGTTGTATGTCACTAGCAATAATGTGGGGACATTCGACGGACCATTGTTAAGGTTAATACTGATAGATACGTGAAAACGACGACAGCAATGTTTTAATATATTTTAATACTATTTTATTATTAGAGTATGAAATGTAAACATATATACTAAAATGATAATAGTATACTTATCAAAAACAGACATGGGAAAATGAACGAGATAAAAAAAAACAACTTTTTTTTTTTTTTGGTTTGTTACCTGATTTCTTTGGACTGGGTGAACCGATTTTGATGATTCTTTTTTTATTTGAAAGCTAGTGCTTCCCGTGTGGTCCCATTTAATTTTAATTTGGTCCAGTTCTGACAATGACATCCATGAGAAAACCGTATAAGTCTTAAATTTGCATTAAGTATGTGCGCGATTTGTTACGCGATTTCTCCGGCAAACGTAAACCGATTTTGAAAATTCTTTTTTTTATGGATAGTGTATGCTTCAGGGGTGGTCCCATATAAATTTTATCGAAATTGATTCAGCACTTTTTGAAAAATCAACAAATACCCAAAAATTTTACATAGACGACGTTTTAGTTTCATCAATCTTTGTAGTAGTTAACTTTCAATCTCTTCTTAATAGATTTGGATGAGAAGGAGGTACTAAAAAGCGGAAAATAAAAAGCTTTTTACAAAAAAGACAATCGCCTTCAAATACTAAAAAGTCAAAAAATAACTTGAGCACAGAACACACATTGACTTTAGTTTCGGAAGTCGGTGGCAATACAAAACAACAAACAGAACAAAGCTACTGAATTTCGAAACTAAAGTCAATGTGTGTTCTGTGCTCAAGTTATTTTTTGACTTTTTAGTTTTTGAAGGCAGTTGTCTTTTTTGTAAAAAGCTTTTTAGAAATTACACAAAAAAATGATAATTTTGAAACAAATTTCATGGGTGTGGTATGTAATGCCATAATAATATACTCAAAATTAATCTCCCGATTCTCAAAGATCAGATAAAAATGCAAACTTATAACAATACACGAGTCAGCAATTCAAAACAATCGGAAAACTCCACAATATATTTTCAATTTTATTTTCCCAAATAAAGGTCAACAATCCTATTTCGTTCCCAAAACCACACAATCCTTATGTCAATACCGATCCTTCAGTGACAATAACCGATATTATTGACAGAAGCCCTCAACTTTCATATCGAAGGTCCAAGACAAAGCCTCGACAAACGGTCGGACCCAAATCTTGGTCAACGTTGCAAAGACACGAAACAAAATTTTGTCTTTCACCACAAAAGTTTTATTTATCGCCAATTCGTCACGATGTATGCTGTAACACATGGGGCCCCAACCAGTGGAGCGTGCTTCATTTGTGGGTTTAGAGTAACCCATGGGGGTCCCGGCTCCAAAAGTAAACTATATTATTAAAATTTATGTTCCATGCAGCACACGTCATTTACTTTTTGAAGTTTTTTACAGTGTGATTTCAGACGATTGTGGGAGGCGCATATAGTAAAAGGTTGGGAGCCCCTGCTATAACATACGATAAATACACAATAAACCTTAAATGAAAGGTATAAAGTTGATAATCCTCTGAATTTTGCATGACAATGCACAGAAAAATCTCCTAAGTAGGACACAGTTGATGCGTTAAGAATGATATTGTGCGTAAAGCAAATAAACCGCGGAACATCTATCTACACGGCTATTTAGATAATATTTTATGTTGGGAAACGTTATGTGTGCTTGGTTTCCACGCCCATTGCCTTGATGTGGCTGAACCGTGCATTTTGCACCAAACAACGTCGTCACATTTACAATCTTTTCTTTCGTTAGACGATTCGTTCAGTAGGGTGATAGAATGACAGTTGACAGGTCGGAATGGAAGAAGAAAAAGCCTTTTTTTTACAAAAAGACAACCGCCTTCAAACCTAAAAAGTGATAAATAACTTTAGCACATAACACTCATGACTTTACTTTCGGAAGTCGGTGGCAATATAAAACATCAAACAGAACAAAGCCATTTTTTCGCTTTTTGGTACTACCTTAGCATCCAAATCAATTTAGAGACTGCAACACAGTCAAAACCACGGAATAATAAAAACAAGTGGAAGTGCCACGCAGCCATCGAACGTGTGGCACAATTATGTGGAAATGATCAACACTGGTTCAGTCGCGATCAACTACTTGCTGCGACGTGACATATCGCACGTAAGGAAAAAAATACAACCATGCCTTATTGTGCAATTTTTACATGCAAAAATGATAGCAGGTCAAAGAATGTTTCTTGCAGAGGTATATCGTATCACCAAAAAGTATAAAACTTTCATATATTTCAATATAATCGATTTTTATTGACAATACCATATTTTTGCTTTGATGCGAACTAAAAACTACCTTATGTCCATTCACTAAAGTCTAAATTAGCTTGCTCGCTGTCTTGACTGTAATCGTTTTACGTGGCATAAATTCTAGAAACTTCGACGCTACTCGTTTAGGGATAGGACACATTAATGCAAATAGTTCGTGTCGACAAAACAAAAACACATAACAATAACATGTTTTAAAAGTACCTAACTTTTTTTTTATAAATAAAAGTACGAGTTTGAAAGAATGAGTTTTAAAAACCTTATACCTATATTCTGGCTAATAGTCATTCATTCGCGGTTAGACGTAGGCCTATAAATATTCTATATATACATTGTATATACCTAGTTTATTTTCATGTACTAAAATTGAGATGTCGATTATGTTTTTAAAAGACTATCACATATTTAAAAAAGATATTGTCATGTCTAAAATAATGCGTCATTTCATTGGAATGTCAATCAATTTCCTACTTATAATCATATTACGGACTCAATGAAAGGTAACGTAGAAAAATATGTCAATACATCATTAGTTAATCATCATTTTTGATCCATTACGTACATTAAAAAGATTAATATATTTCTTACATTGTACAAATTATCGATAACTTGACCACATCTCTCATTGAATAGCAAAATAGTTAACAGTTGCATGCGAAAATGACATCTATTCATAGTAACAATAGATGTCATGTTAAGTAATTTGGTAACAGCGCTCTCTAGCGTCGAATAGCTGAACTCGTTGGATATTGCTCGAACTGGATTGTTAGATGGAAAAAAATCTCTTTAGTGATTTTGTCATGTAAAATAATAGCAACGTTCGTCAGTTGTGATACGATTTAATTTCGAACAACAATAAAATAAGCTTTTCGCCAAAGTTGCGTTCATAATTTGTAGCCAATTATATCATCGTTTTCTGTGTATTGCAAGTACATTTTAATTTGCAAATGTGTGAGTTTGGCGACACTGGATCCAGTATTAAGTAAGACTAAGGGCACTTCCTCTTGTTTTTATTATTCCGTGGTCAAAACAGAGATTAAATAAAAAAAATATATGTGACCGACCACCCTTGAGCCATACCCTATCCATGAAATAAAGAATTTTCAAAATCGCTTTACATTTGCCGGAGAAATCGCGTAACAAATATACAAAAAAAAAACAACATACAGACGAATTGAGAACCTCCTTTTTGAAGTCGGTTGTAAACGTGTTACGCCAACCCAAAGTAACCTCGACAAGGGCAGGAACACGATGATGAGACGACTCAATTTATTATCCTTACTATTTTATCTTACATTGATGGACATTAATATAAAGTCGAACTGCCTAAAACACATCTTCAAATCATTACAAAGAATCTTTTTATGCCGAACAGCCATAAAAAGATTAGAGATAATCAAAACATCGATCTGTCAGTCTCTCCGGAGATCCAATTTTATTGCTGGCAATAAAACACGCGGTGTGTAGACCAAGTTTATCTGAATCACTTGTCTATCTGCACATCAGTACTAAAGTGAGGATCTACAAAGTTTCCTGAAGGATGATGTTCAGTTTTATTTACCTGCGTGTAAGGGTTTGATAGTCTTAAAGTGCTGTTAATCATCCAGAAGTTCTTTTTATGGGTTTTTGTCACAAATCTTTAAATAAAGATCGATTACTCTAATCATTTATCTGCCTAGCCGTTTCCCTACTACATTGGGGTTGGCTTCTAGTCTAACTGAATGCAGCTGAATACCAGTGTTTTACATGGAGCGAATGCCTGACTGACCGAATCCATAACTCAGCAACTGCTGGGTAACACGATACCCCTTGGTAAGATTAGTTGTCAGACTTTCTGTCTTATGACGACCTGTAACGATTGTCAAAGATCTACGAATGACATACAGGACCAATGGCTTTACGTGCCCACGTGGTCACCCATCCATATACCGACCGCGGCAAGTAAAATACTTTAAATACACTTATCATCATCACTATACTTTCCCATGTAAGGTGAACAAAGAAAATCATCCAGAAAAAAATAAATGTTACTTTTCTTGTAACAAACATTTATTATTGTATTCATTCCTTTGTTCCATTAGTGCCACTTATTCTTAATCTATTCAGATCTACACATTTTTTTCTTAACAATGACTGAGTCCATTATCTTCTGTCCTTAGTACAGTGACTTAAGTGTGATTACAAGTAGTGTCGTAAAATCAAGGCTTTAGTTCCCTCTGAGCCAAACAATGAAGTAGGCATAATGTTTACAAAGACGCTTGTGGGTCTGTTGGGTGTGAAAAGGAAAAGCTGAATAGGTACGTTAGGATCAAAGTTCATTTTATCAACCTTCAAACTCAAACTCAAATCATTTATTTCAAATAAACCACATACAGGCACTTTTGAATTCTCAAGGAGTCAGTCGGTCAGAAAGTTGAGGCTAGTTGCTCGTTCCAAACAGTAGATTTCTATGGAGAAGAACGAGCAAGAAACTCCATGAACACTCTTTTAAAATCAATAGAACATTAAAAATTTTGGTTACATCATGTTGAATTTACGGGACACAAATATGAGAAAAATGTAACAAGTTGTGCATGTTAAAAGAGGTCTAGAAACAATCATAAACAATTCAAAAATGCATCGCTGACGATGGGAAAAGTGGCTGACTCGTACCATTGCCACATTGTATGGCATTGCTAATTTTTTGCCTAAAATAGGCCAGCTGTCATGTGAAAAGTCTACCAACGGCTTGGCAATATCTAAAAAACCAGTGAGCCTGCGTTTTTAGGTCATAATAACATTCACTTTGTAGCATTCACTTTTCTTTGTTCATCTGTGGTTTTTTATTTTTTTTATTTATTTGCCGATCAAAATTACTTAAAGGTATTACATATTTGAGATGATGCAAACATAAACTCATTAGAGTTTTACCGTGCATCAAATTCATCGACTACATGAGCTAAAACTAAAACATAGGTAGGTAATATTTACTCAAAGAGGGTATAAGCAAATTACATCGCATCGTATTGTGTGCCTTTTCCTAAAAAAAAAACCTTTAGGTAATGATCTGTGTTTTTCAAGATAATTTGTGTTTTTAAATCACCAATCTGTTGCCATTTTGACTATTATTTTTTTTCCTCTTATTGTCTCTCAATATTATTTCATCTCTATAGTAACTACTATGAACTTAGTTCAAGTGTAGGTACAACTCACACCGGGTATACCGACGTATGGAACTAAACTTTATCTTCTACAACTGAACGTCGTGCTCAAAAAATCAGTCTAATCTTACAACAAGAGATACTTATTTACTACTTACTTAAGGGGCCACAAGAGATGAAAAGAAATTCTTCAAATGTAAAACAGATTTATAGAGTTGAGGCTATGAGGACAGCGGAAACTGTCATAGTAGGTGTTCAAATGTTATTGTAACGGATGGGCTGCTAGAATAAAACTCTGAAGTAAATGGAACCTGGCCCCTTATTCACAATCATTTGATTCGATTCCGTACCGAAGCGAAAGTCAAAGATATCGAAGATGTCCTTCAAACGCAATTCACAAATCTGAAAACGAATAATTTTGACAGTTCAAATCGATACGAAGACTGAAGTCGGAAATGAGATTGTCGAATACGATTCCTTACCGACACGGAAACGTATCGAATGGTTGTGAATAAGGGGCCTGAACTAAAATCGAAGGGGTGCGATGCGCGCATACGTGAAACCCTGTAGAACTCCCCCGATCGACCACTGTTTTCTTGTATGAAAAATGTGACAGGCATGTGCCTTTTCCAATTATTTTAAGGCTGCAGCCGTGAGCATGGACATCGATTGTACTTACGTATTTTTATTACAGAAACATAGTTTATTACAATAATAATATAAAGGTAAGTATAATCTTTACTAAAGTAGTTAATGTAAGTTAATATGTTGCTAATTATCTATTTATTTTCTATATTTTTACTGAACAGTTTAGTTAGAAACAATATAGACAATCAAATAATTTTTAAATAATTTTAAATAATATTGTTTTTATAACAGTTATCTTGGTGATTCTATATTCTATTCTATAGAATATAATATATCTTCTTTTTTTATCTAGTTTTAATTTAGGGTTTTTATCCCAAGTAAAATATCTTTATTTGCTTAGAAAGTGCGCATACCAAACATGCTGTGCCTTGTACAATTTACCTTAAAATTAAGCATGTTGAAAGTAGGGTACATTAAGACTCACATTATGTTGTTAGTAAAATTTACACAATGTTTATTTGATATTGGGGCAAGAAGTGTAAGCCAATAAATTATTAATTCTTTCGTATTTTTGTGTGTCACTGCTAGGTAAAAGAAAAGAAAGAAAAAGAAAATAAGATCAAAGACCTCCTCTTTCTCCTTCCGAAGTTCTCGACTACAATACATTTATAAAATAAAAATTCTGAATCTACGCGCACTTCGTGACTTATCAGTTCGATTTCTGACATTTTTGACAATGGCTGTTAAAATATCCTTGAAGTTATGTTCTAATTGGGTCCTCACGCCGCAAGGTTGCCTTTAAACCGCTTACACCCAAAGCCTAAACACGCACGTTTAACACACAACCTCAAGCTGTCAGGCAACTTCTAAGTAGTAGCCATAACCTTGATCTTTTAGCTCCAAAGCCCTACGCACGTCAGCCTGTCACATGTCAGTCAAACGCCCGTTTCGCAGCCACAAAGGCTTCTAGAAATTTCAATCTAGTAAAAGCACTTTTTCTCTGTGACTTTTGAAAAGGTCATATAAATTGTAGAGCACGAACGAGTAGCTTGTTTGTACTAGGAGCGGGCCTCAAACTTGGGAGCTATTGACCAGGAACCGAAGGGGGGTTCCGCTCTGAAATATTTGTTAAGGTTTTTTTGTAGTACTGTTGGGGATTTTTGTGCGTGAATGGATGTCAAAGGTCGATTTTGTCGGCTTAAGGTATTTTTAGAAAAACATATTTGTATTGTGTTTTGGTCAATGTAGTTTTAGTAAGGTAGGTATTACTTTTTCTTATTTCGCATTTTTTATTTATTTAAAATATGTACAGTATTTACACAAAATGCCATAAACAAATTCTTCTCCATCGCCATCCACTGGAAATATTATTATTATTATTTATAATTTATTTTAGACTAGGTTGTCCATAGAATGTTAGTAATACACAAAGGCTTAAGAACTACGTTAGTTCCTAATACACAAACTACAACAAACTATAGTAATTATCCTATATGTAGGCGAATCCAATACCTCCATACAGGACTCTCAATATGATCTGCGACTATCCTCAGGTAGCTGTTGGGACTGTCTCTCACTCTGCGTATCAGCGATGCTGCTCTTTTCCTAATGATGGCATAATATCCATCCACTTGTGCTTCTGCAAACATCGCTGACGCACTGCAATTGCGAGGCAGTCCCATCAAAATTCTGAAGGCATTGTTATATTGAACTCTCAGAGCGCTCACGACCTGCTGTGTGCAATTGGCCCACAAGCTGCCCAAGAGACTGGCGGCATTGTCATATTAAATGTCAATGCTTAGCCTCTGGTCAACAAAAGCCAGCCCTTTGGTCACGGAAAGAAGTGTCAGCCAACCATTTGGAAATTTGCTTAAAAAGGAGATGGAATGAAATGAGTTCGTATCGCAAAGGTATAGCAACAAGTTTTAACAAGTTATTCGTAATTTTGTTTTTTTTTTCCCTAAACGAAACGTGAGTATTGTTACACGTTATAGATTGAGAACAACGGATTAACTCACTGTGTTGTCGGGTTCGTCCGACTAGTTTCGATGGCATACGGCCACCTTTTTCAAGGAGTTCCACAGGATGACACAACTAGTCGGACGAACCCGACAACACAGTGAGTTAATCCGTTGTTCTCAATCTATAAAGTTTTTTTTGTTAGAAATATAATAAAGGTACTAAGCTTTTTCCCGTGACTTCGTCCGCGTGGATGTTGGAAATCGCGAATGCAGACGAAGTCACGTATTAATAAAATGTAGCCTATATCTTTTCTTGGGGATCGAGATTAATCTGTATCAAATTGTATCAAAATCGGTTCAGTAACTTAGACATGAAAGCGTAACAAATAAACTCATTATCACATTTATTATATCAACTAGCGACCTGACTCGGCTTCGCATGGGCCTATTGCCTTCCTCGATAAATGGACTATCTAACACAAAAATAATTTTTCAATTCGAACCAGTAGATCCTGAGATTAGCGCGTTCAACCAAACAAACAAACTCTTCAGCTTTATAATATTAAATTATAGATATGGATAACATTTTGAGAATCATGCGGATGGTTTTACGACATTGTATAAACAGAAAACTTTTTAAGACATACTCATAACTACGACAGAAGATTTAGTAGCAATATCTACATACATTTTGTTACACTTAGTTAATTATAACGACGTAAACGTGGAAATAACCAAGGTTTTTTTAGTTAGACATTAACTTATCGCATTGCCTACTCTCTTTAATAAAATGATTAAAGTAAAACATTTTTCCTTATCTAAATGACCAGCAAAACCTCGCAAAGGGAAACGAAAATCTTAATTCCGATCTCCACATTAAGTGCTTATTAAAAATCTGGCGAACTGTTGTTTACGCCGCCATCCATCAAGCGAGAATGATTAATTGGTAACACATTATCGGCAGCTGCGAGCTCGCTATTCAAAACGCCATTAGACTTTAAGAACGCCCTGATACGATCTTTTGTTTTTAATCTTCCCTAGTAATGAAAGTTAGGCCTAAGTATTGATTGGCTGTGAAATAAGTGCGAATTGAGGTTACGAAAATGCTTACTTTGGAATGAATGGATTGAAGTCTTTTGGAAGTCGCTCAGTCATCATCATTTGTCTAGCTTTTTTCCAACTATGTTGGGTTCAGCTTTTAGTCTGACTTTCACAACCCAGTAAGGGCGGGTTGCTTCAACTAACTGACCGGTAATAGTCAAAAATGGTGCTAACTATCGTCAAATCAAAAACATGGGTTGTTTCACAAAATCGTACGTCAAAAAGTTACTATTACCATAACCGACCAGTCAACGTAATTTTGTGTTCCCAAACAGCTACTTCAAACATCAAAATATTATGGAATCTCTTTTTGAATTGAACTGACGGATTTTTATGTCATGAAACAACCCGTTACATTTAACGTACGTTAAACATCTCACGTCATAGTAACTTTTTAACCTTCCGTATGTAACGTTAACTGTTTGAAACAACCCGCCCTAACTGGGCAAAACAATACCCCTTGGTAAGACTTGTTCTCAGACTTGCTGGCTTCCGACTAATAACTGCCAACAATCTACAAAAATGACATCCGGGACCAACGACTTTGCATGCTTTCAGTGGGGCCTTTAGGGGGTCTTTAGATCAGCATCTTGCAGTTCAACCTAGAAGGCTGTCGGCTGCTTAACCGGACTTTCCTGTGGTGCCTTAAAAGTGAATTTAAGGTATCCAGCCAGCGCATTCAACTCATGAACTAGACTTTTAATTGTATTTAGTAACTTGACAGTTGAAGGATTCTTCTTCTTCTTCGTATCGCTGGCACGACAGTCATTTATATTTGTTTGGCCCAAAATTTAGCCACTTCCACGGCGTCGTCGGTGGCAGCGCATAATTCACCCCGATCACATGCTTTGAGGCACAAAGGACATGACATGAGATGGGGCATGGTTTGCAACTCGGCGCCACATGCGCACTCTTTTTTTTCTCTTTTTTTTATTTAGAGCCATTTAATCTTAAAAGGCTATGCCAGGCTCATCGCAGCCTAATATGAGAGAAATACTACGCTCTACTTAAATTATTAACAAAAACATAAATTTTGATAGCATTATCGCTGTAAGGTTTCGCAAGAATGGTGTGAAAGGCACCTAACTCTAAACTATTAATATGTAACACAGACATTAGTATTTCTCTCTCTCTCTTGTACCGGACGCAATCCACCAACAAGTGGTGGACATCTTCAACAAGCCCGCATACCTCACAATTAGGACTATATATGCGCACCCTGGCGTTACATTTACATACAGATTGGCGTTACACCTTCCTACTTGGGTCCTTAAACAAAAAATAAATAATAGTTAAAAATAACTAAAAACACGCTTTTTATAGAAAACCAAACTAAAAATATAAATTTTAATAAATTATTTTATTTTAAAAAAAGCGTGGGGTGCTTTTTAAGATATTATCAAAATGATAATCACTCTACTCATATCTGTCAATAAAATATTTATAACTATTGACACCATGCACCCCACGCTCTTTTAAAATAAAATAATTTATTAAAATTTATTTTCTATTTTTTAGTTTGGTTTTCTATAAAAAGCGTGTTTTAGTTTTTTTAAACTATTATTTATTTTTTACTTTTAGTTTGGTTATATCTATATCTATAAATATTATATTCTACCAGGGGCGCTTGTGCAGTACCTTCCTAGTATATAATAGCTGTTTTTTCGGCAACTAATTTTGAACGACTTATGTTTTTTTATTTTTATTTAATAATTTTATCAAATTAGTGTATTGTCATCGGTCCTCGATAAATCTACAAAGTTAGAACGAAATCTGGCTGTTTAAAGTGGGTCAAAATCGCGCCCAAAGAAGTCGGTTACAAACAAACATACAAACATACAGGTGAAGCTAATAAAAAGCGTGTAAAAAGAGATCGTAAGGCGGTCAGTTCATTCTAAACTCAAAATGTACAATATTTAAAGAATAATAAAAAAGAAAAGCTATCACTGACTGGCACTGACACTGACACTGACACTGGAACGAAGTTCCTTACGTACGTGTCTGTAAAGAAAAAAAAAATTATATCATGAGCAGGCGAGTGCGCGCAGCAGCGGCTCGACACACACGCATTTCGTTACGTGACGATTTTTACTATTTCGCATTACCTGTAAGCTGCGTTAGGGAACTTCGTTCCAATAATTATATATCGCCTGCTCGTGTGCTCATTTGTTTGTAATAGACTCGATACACGCACACGTACACACGCATTTCGTTACGTGACGATTTCTACTAATTCGCACTACCCGTAAGCCGCCTTATGGAACTCGTTCCAAAAACCAATATAAAGCCAACAAAAATTCCTCCACATCGCCGCCATCTGGGAATATGCCCAAGAGACTGGCGACATTGCCACGTTGGATGGCAATGCTTATCTTCGGACCATGGTAAAAACTAGCTCTTCGATCACGGGAAGTGTCAACTAAAGTCGCTATTAGATTAAAAAAATCACACAACGCCACGAGGCAAACTGATACGCTACCAACAATAATAGTAAGTCATTTAGATTTAAACTGAAATAATTCTTTCAAAGTGTAGAAGGAATTCTCAAAACAGAACTGAGAAGTCTTATATTTATGTATTTTCCTCATTTATTCACCGCATCTATAGCAGCTTTACTTAATCATTGCACTTCCAATACACTCGCTATCAAGAATTCACAAGCGATTCATTGATCCCCGGTATCAGGCATCAAGTATTCACGCGTTCCGTAGGTGATGCAACCACTCGCTCACATTATGCATTCACGATTCACGCGCCATTCATGGAAAGTTTAAAATTTTAAACGTTTTACATTTTTGCTGTTTATATTGTTGCTGTTTAAAACATTTTTCACAGAAAATCTCTGTATCTTTGAGTTTCCGGTTTGAGATTACTTTATTCTCATAAGAATACATTCATTCACTTACATGAGAATATTAAAACTATACATAGATTATTTTGTTGGGCGTTTTGCAAAAAATAAACTTCCATACTAATATTATAAAATAATGCGAAACTCTGTCTGTTACGCTTTCATGACGGCTGAACCGATTTTGCTGAAATTTGGTATGAAAATGGCTTGAACCCTGGGGAAGGACATAGTCTACTTTTTAATTCGCGACTTTGTCTGCATCCACTATAACCGACATTCA
The DNA here is from genome assembly GCA_947361185.1 of Charanyca ferruginea. Taxonomy (NCBI): domain Eukaryota; kingdom Metazoa; phylum Arthropoda; class Insecta; order Lepidoptera; family Noctuidae; genus Charanyca; species Charanyca ferruginea. The sequence goes on from OX376065.1 coordinate 3,414,798, forward strand.
CGCGGACGAAGTCGCGGGCAAAAGCTAGTAATTTAATATTTTGGGTTAGTCATAGAAAACATGCAATGTTGATTCAAACACAAAGCAAAAACAAGTTTCCGTACAACACAGACACAGTGTTTGTACACAATATCAAAATTATGGTGTCCCCTTGTTTCGCAGACAGAAATTTCACGTTGTTTGCACGCTGCATGGTTCTTTGCACGCTGCATACTTGCTTGCATGCTGCATGTTTGTTTGCACGCACGCGTCGTTGGTTTGGTTAGAACTGAGACTCCCATTCTTGAGAATAAGTTTTATATTAAATAAAAAATATAAGGATAAAGAATATTTGATTTGTTATTCTATGATATGACTATTCTAACAATAAACTTTATGTGAAACAAAAATCAATGATTTAAAAATCTTGAAAGTAAGTATTCTGCGTATTGATTATTCTATGAAAGGAAATTATTAGGAAAATTTTATGTGAAGCGAAATTCTATAGAACTATTAGCTACGAAACAACGTACAACCCAAAATTGTTCACTGTTGTTCCACTTCATTATCATTACACCGGTCAACAAAAAAAATTTTTTTTTTTTTTTATATTGTTATAGGCTTGCGTTTGACCGCAACTCACCTAATAAATATTTGCGTATGGGTTTTACTTAATATATTCTGATTATATAAGCACATATATTAAAAAAACGTGATTAGAAATCAAAAATATTTGCTTTTTTTTTCTTTTTTGTCAGTATACTGAAAGCATGATGGGAGACTATATTTGGGGGTTCATAAGAGAAACTTCTATTGAACATGACAGGAAAAGTAAAACTGTTCATTTTTTAAAAATCATTTGTATGTCAATTTTGGTATGTATTTTCATTGATTTTAATTTTCCCATTTTGACTCACAAAAGCAAAACAAAAACTAAATTTTTTTTCTTATTCTTATTTCTAGATATAAAAGCAATATGATGAAAATGATGTTATAAATTCAAGTTGAGTTTGAGTTTGTTCGGACTAATCTCCAGAACATAAAACCCGAAGTCGGGTAGCAGCGGCTTCAGCGTCCTTAGCAAACTCACTGCGACCCCAAGACTCCTACTAAGCGTAGAGATTTTGGCAACCCACGAAAGACGTCCACTGTTGAACAAGGACCATTCCTTGTTTAACAGTGGACGTTTTTCTGCTGCTGATGATGATGATGATGAATCTTCAGAACTACTTATCCGAATTTGTAAATCCTTTCGCTAATAACTACTACTACTACTACTGACTACTACTACTGGCTACTTTATGCCTGTTTAGTGCCGCGGGAAAAGGCTAGTTATTCAAATAAACTGAATCAAATACGCAAGGAATATTGTAAAGTGTTTAATTGTGAAGAAACGTGAAGAAAACATATAGGTACTGAGGCGATTATGATGCAATAGCCATTAGATTATATACTCTATGGTTAGAACATTCTGGATGCTACTAGAAAGTTAGGTGATTCGATTATATTTGAATGATGTAGAATACTTATAGTTTTTATACTATAGGAGGCTGTCAGACCGAGGAGCCGTAAAGGCTTGGTCATGTTTACCGATAATTTAACATATTATCTTAATACAGACCTCTAAACGTTCTCCTACATTTGATTTAACGTAGTTAGCGATCTCGTACTTAACAGTACTGTGCGCATGCCAGACTAATGAAAAATGCCAAGAAGGTCAAAAAGCCAGTCGTTTCGTTCTTCTAGCAGCGCAACCTCTAACGGTTTTCAGTACAAAAGTTGTTCTTTGAATGAAAGGGCTGCTGATCTTCCTGCCCGGATATAAGCGGATGCGATTCTGGTCATAGATCATCCACCAGAAAGTAAGATGTTAAGATGATGAACAGCAGATTTTGAAAGATAAAAAGTAATAACGACGGTGACAGCAATATTTATTAAAATAAATATGTTCAAATATGACTCAGGAGGTTTTGTATACTTCTTGGGTCGAAATCATTAAACCAACTTGACGGTTCGTGAAATTCGCATATTTTAAGCCCCTTTAGGTATAGTCATGGGTGAAATGGCACAAACAAGACAGAGTACTTAATACCCTTTCAAGAAACATGCATGATTTTTACTATCCTTGAATCAATAAACATGTCTTTGTCATAGGAGTTACAAGCAGCCGAATGCAAGCAGCACAGACGAGACAGCAGCCCATGTGCATCTGAGCACTCTGAGGTGACTTCTTAAGGGGCAAAGTACTTCGATAACTCAGGTAACCTGCGGAAGACCACTAGTAACGTCAATGCTGGTCTCTCTCAAGAAGCTGAGGTGGATTGAATAATTTACTTCCCACCTGTACGCAAAATACGCGCTGAAACACGTGGAGTTACAGACACCAGCCCGTAATACCATACTATACTACAAAAAAAAACAGACAGAACAGAATATACTAGAAAAAAAATATTCTTGTTCTAAAGACGACACGGTTAGCGCAGTGGCTGAGCGAACGACTGCTGCGCAGCGTGTTGCGGGTTCGATTCCCGCCCAGGGTAAACATTTTTGTGTGATGAGCACTTGTGTTTGCCTTGTGTCTGGTTGTTGTTTATCTATATATGTATGTATTTAAAAAAAAATGTATTTGTGTATGTATATCGGCTGTCTGACACCCATAGTACAGGGTCAGTTTGGGGTCAGATGGCCGTGTGTGAAAATGTTGCCACATATTATTATTATTCACATTTATTCATTTTATACACATATTAAATTACATTTTTAAATATTAGTAAAAAAAAAAACATTTAAAAATATAAAAATTAGTAGCCCACCGGTATCGGGAACAGGGTCCAAGCTACCGGTGGTCAGGGCTCCTGAGAGAGGAATCTCCTAACAATACGCGCCGTGTCCAGGAGAACCGCTTTCTGAATCAAGCCCTTGATCCAGCTGCCCAACGAGAGCCTCCTCAGATGTCGGTCGAGGTAAATAAGTTAATCTTTCTAAAGTCTTAAAACTTAAAGTAACAAACAAAACTAATGGCGAGCAGTTAAGACCCACAGTCGAAGGGAACTTGACTGTGCCAACTTCATAAAGGAAAGTTATGACAAAAAGCATGCACTGAATCTAGATCACAATGGATGGTGCAAGTTGGTTGGCGAGTAAGTAAATCTGTAGCTGAGTAAGTCCGATCGTTAAATGCAGTGTGAGTATTTCCTTGTTACGGTGTTTTGTTTAGATGATTCAGTCAATTTATTTCAAAGTTATATTATTTATTTCAACTGAACACTTTTGAACTTCATTTTTTTTTAATGTAAATACATTGCCCCACACTAGGAATATCTCCTGTTTCGTGGGTGCGTTTACAAACATATAAACACACATGCACAAACAGCCAGACCCGGAACAACTATCTGTAGCCATACAAATATTTGTTCCGTGCGGGAATCGAACCCAGCGCAGCAGTCGATCGCTCAACCAATGCGCCAACAGTCAAAGTCAAAGTCAAAGCATTTATTTCAATTAAACCATTTACAGGCACTTTTGAATTGTCAAGGAGTCGGTCAGTTAGTCAGAGAGTTGAAGCTAGTTGATCGTTCCAAAACGTAGGTAGGTCTCTATGGAGAAGAACGAGCAAGAAACTCCACGGACACTCTTTTAAATCAAGTTTTTGTCCGTGTCGTCAAAAGAGTTGCCCTTTCCAAAAAGTGATTACATATGGAGAAAAATGAGTAAGAAACTCCATAGTTACTCTTTTATTAAATTTTAACATAGGAATCAAATAGGTGAATACGATGCGTCTTGCCTAAAACCAGTATATTTGAGTATGTATGTATAATGTATGACAAGTTAAGAAAACACAGCATAGGTACATATTATGTGAACACCATGTGAACACTACATATTAGTGTTCACATGGTAAAACACAGCATAGGTACATATTATGTACCCATGCTGTGTTTGTGTGAAATATTTGTTTGTTACAAGTATTTAAACTGAAAATGAACACTCCTCATATAACAAACAATGAAATAGTGTGTGATCCTGTGCAATCTACAAGCTTGTCCCAAGTTTTTTGTGGTCAGCGCATTACGTTTTCTTCTTCCATCCCATCCTGTCTAGAGTAATCATTTTACTGACCTTTTCTTTCATATTTCTTCACACAATCCAATCAACAATGTACCTTATGCCCAAGAATAACATAGTCTATGCTCTTTGAGTAAGCTTTAAGAGACTTTACGAGCGAATTTCCTTGCAAGGAAATATTATAAAGGCTTCTCTGCTTACATTACGTAAATTATGTCCGTAATTTTCTAATTAACCTGGGGTGTGATTCTGTAACACCTCATTCTAAACTTCGAATCTGAAACCGATGTGAGTTTCTTGATTGGCATTCTAAAAACTCGGTTGATAATTCGAATTTACACTAGCGCCACCCTTGCGAGCGTGTCAGCGAGTTGAACTAAATTCGGTTTAACGACATTTATTTCTCAAAGAACAAATTACAGTTCACTTAAAGAGAAACTTAACTAAATTAATAATAGGTTGTAAGTAGTTTACATTACGACGTTCAAGCTATCCAAGGAACTGAAACACCATAGTTTAATGTATGATACAATATAGCAAGATATAATATAGCAAAATAGCTCAAGGTGAACTTATGTGTCTAATATATAATTCCTTAGGCCTTTTTTAAATGTTGGTATGCTTGTACACTCCCTGACTTTTTTAGGTAATTTATTGTACAGCCGAACCCCCTCATACTGTATAGTTTTCCTACCGTACAAGGTTCTCACTCTTGGTACTTCTAGGTCGTCTTGATTACGGGTATTATATTTATGAGTCTTTTGTGTGAATGAAATATTTGTGTGTATGTTGGTCTTAAGAATCTTTCGGATTGTCATGCATGTATGGTATGTGTACAATTGCTGTAAGTTAAATAATTTTGTTTTTTTGTAGAGTAGTTCTGTAGGAGTATAGTAGTTATAATTAAAGAGGGTTTTGATGATTTTGTTTTGTGTTCGTTGTAAGTGTTGTTGATTTGTTTTTGCAGCTTGTCCCCATACTTGGATCAAATATTCCAAATGTGGCTTGACTAGCGTGTTGTAAATAGTATGTCTTAGCTTGTAGGGTACACATTTTGCTATGTTACGTATGGCTCCGGTTAGTGGGAGTATTCGAGATCTTACGTAGTCAATATGCGCTCTGAATGTCAACTTACTGTCCACAATTAGGCCCAAATACTTTTCATGCGTTGATTTCCGTAACGGTTGGTTGTTTATTGTAAGATTTGGAAATGATGGTATTTTTTTATTCTTTGCTGCGAAAATTATGTAAGCAGTTTTACTAACATTCATAGTCAGAAGGTTTTGACTAAGCCATTTATTCAAAACATTAAGATCTTTCTGTGCTTCTGAGATAATATTAATAATGGAATCGCCAAAATAAAAGAGACATGTGTCGTCTGCATACAGTGACAAGTGCCCAGTCAGTCCAGCGGTACTTATGTCATTCATATATATGAGGAAAAGCAATGGACCCAGGACCGATCCCTGAGGCACGCCGCACTGTATATTGGCTGGGGCACTTGAGAATTTATCAAGTTTAACAATCTGCTGCCGATTAGTAAGATAAGACTCGAACATTTTGTAGGCTGTAGAAGTAATTCCTATGATTTTAAGCTTTTTCAGAAGGATAATATGACTAACAGTATCAAATGCTTTTTTCAGGTCAATGAAAACACCTAGAACTAATTGTTTTTTGTCTATATTATCTTTTATTTTAGTAATTAAATCAACGGTAGCCGAAAGTGTATTCGAGTGTGGACGAAAGCCATACTGGTGCGAGTAGAGAAAGTTAGTATTGATTAAATGTTTAAATAAACGCGTGTATAAAACTTTTTCAAATATTTTGGAAATAACAGGCAACACTGAAATTGGTCTGTAGTTTCCGGGGTCAGTCCTAGTTCCAGACTTGTATATAGGGGTTATTTTAGCTATTTTAAGACTGTCCGGAAACACGCCACAGTCAATGCAACTGTTTATGCAAGTAGTTAGGTTAGTTAAGATTATGTTTTTAATGCATTTTATAGATTTGGTTGTAATTCCATCAATTCCACAGCTGGTATCATTATCTAAATGATCTATTATTTTAGATATCTCATCCTCAGTGCAATGTTCTAAGGTGGTAAGTTGCAAGTCTATAACTGGCTTATTTAATGTAATTTGTGGGTTAGGATTAGTTTGTATTATATTCTGAGCCAGCAGAGAACCAATAGTAGCAAAATAGTTATTAAAAACGTTACAGATTTCTGTGCCTTTTGTTATTTCTTTGCCGTCAAGCATGAGTTTAGGAACAGCACAGACATCGTTCGTCTTATTTTTAGCTAAAGTGTTTATCAATTTCCACATTTTTTTGGGGTTCTTATTACATTTTGAGAAGGCATCATAATAATAATTCTTTTTATCTTCTTTTATTTTACATTCTAATTTTTTTCTAGCAGCTTTGTATTTAGATTGCAGGTGTACATTTTCTTGATTTGTCAAACAACCATGCCATAATTGATTTCGTTCATTAATATATTTAATTACTGTTTTATTGATCCAGTCCTTTTGTGGAAGGTTTAGTATTTTGTGTTTTATTATTTTCGAGTCATTTATGTTCTTTATTATATATTGTTCAAGAATGGCATAGTGGTTTCCTACTTCTGCTGAGTCGTATTTTAGCATGTTCTCATAAAGAACTTTATAATCAATCGCATAATATTGAACCTTTTGTTTTAAGGTCTGTTTGTATTGTTTGAGTTCTAAATACATTTGTTTGTGGTCTGATAGTGCTGATTCAATGATTGCCATGTGTACTTTAGCGTTCCATATATTAGTACATGCATGGTCGATTATGCTTTTTGTGTGCGTGGTTTGTCGAGTACAGTAATTTTCGTGTATATTGTTTAGTATATAGTATCCTGATTCTTGTATAGCATCTGTGTAGTCGGTTGTTTTGCGCTCACTACTTAGTAAGTCGATATTAAAGTCCCCAAAAATAATTGTCTTGCGTTTGATTTTTTCCAAACTTTGTGTGTAGATGTTAAGAAAATCGTTCAGATTCGTATTTGGGGGTTTATAAATTAAGCCTATGGTCAGAGAGTGTTTTAATAGATTTATCCATAAAAAATTATTACCGCATTCATAGCGCTCCTCTTTTATTTCAAATTTTAAACTTTTGTGTATGTACATTGAAATACCCCCGCCTATACCATTTTTCCTCAAATTAAATACATGTGTGTAGTTAGGTATTTCCAGCATATTGGCATCAATTTTAGACTTAATCCATGTTTCAGTTAACAACACAATGTGTATGGTATGATAAAAACTCTGTAAGATACATTTTAACTCATCAAGCTTACCTGGTTTTACTAAACTACGCACATTAGCATAAAACATTCTTAACGAGGCCTGAGATGTACATATATTTTGATAGGTATCTACATATTGATAGGTAACGTTATCTAATTCTGAAGTGTCGTAGTTGTTTGGTCGGGGAATTTGTTTTGCCGATAGTTTTTTGATGCATTTTTGATTATCTTCGGTATGCCGTTTATGTACCTTATCGTGAGATCTGATTCACCACTTTCCGTTCGTCGTGACAGTTCAGCACGTTGATCCTTTATGTATTTTATTTGCATTGGTGTTTGATCCGGTAAAATGCGAACGTTATCATCTGTGAGATTCGATTTATTACGCAGAATTTGTATGACGGTTTCTTGTTGTTGGAAGGTAACCTTAAGGTATCTAGATTTTTCCGAATTGTACTTACCAAGGCGCATGCATCTTATAGGGGACGGACAGTCCTTGTAAAATGTTTGAATTATGCTAAGCGCTTGTTTTGTGTCATATTCACGCCTTGCTTTTAAGTTTTTGTCATTTAATTCACATATACCCCCAATTATGATATTATACTGCCGCTTTGCACGGTCTTGGATTTCTAAGGCCATGTACTCACAATCGAACTGTTGTTGATTTTTGTTTACTTCGCCCGATGTTTCATCAGTAGATAATTTGGTTTTGAGAAGGGTTATCTCTTTTTGGAAAGTACAGTTTTGGTTTTTTAGCTTTTCCAGTTCTTCCTTAATGTAATTTTGCTCAGATGTAAGAGTATCGGTTGCACTTTTTATGTTTTTTATTTCATTTTTAACCTCACCCAATTCCTGACATAGATTGCTCGAGATTTCGTTTAGTTTTTCGCTGAAAGCTTCGAAATAGTTCCTCATTTCATTTCGTAAGTCGGACATTTCTTGCATAACTTCGGCCTCAAAATTCTGCTTTCTTTTTCGCAGTGTAACTTTGCCATCTTCTTTTACTAACGTACTTAGATCAGTAAGTGATCCACTTCCTTTGCTGCTTAAGTTCGTATTTGTTTCGGCCGACGATTGTTGTGCATTCATCTTTACAATATGGCAGTGACGTAGCACAAACACACAGGTGAAATGGTACGAAAACGAGCGAGTTGAAAAATCAGTGCGTTATGGTCTTGTCTCTTTTCCCCGAGGTGGTGAAGAGCGGTCGCGGCAACGGTCGCTCACAGCAGGTAGTAATTTTAAGAGAATTAACACATAGCACTGTCACACTTAGTTCACGCTATTTTTCTCGTAAGTGTAATTGTTCTTAGTATCACTTTTGCTTGTACTTTAGGTGTATAAATCAGTGGTCAGTTAAAATACGGTGTACACGACTGTTCCTTTCGATAGTCGAACGACGAAAAAAATTGACAGGAAGATTTTGCCAGATAAAGTATGAGATGCATTCTGTAAAGTAATTTCCCCGTCACTTCGACGCTCACTTCACACTCGAACACGATTCAAAGTATCAAATATATCAAGGTCATTTTGAACCTTATGCGAAGTAAGAGTGAACAGCGATGTGAGATGCGAGTTGTTGTTTGAATTTTACAGAATCGACCTACTGGAATAAGAGTGAAGTGGGAGCAGAATGGTCTCGTAATACAGTTTATTATTAAATTTGCGTTTATTATCTGCCTAGCCTTTTCCCAGATTTAGCCGAATACCAGTGTTTTACAAGGAGCAACTGCCTGTCTGACCTCCACCACACCCGCAACACTTCATACAAACGAAACGATGTAACTGCCTACACTACTACAAAAATAGCAGACTGTACAGATACGTGCGTGTGTGTGCGCGTTAATATCGCTAGGGCTGTCACTGCCACCGCGAGCGCGCGAGAGGCAGTGAGCGCGCAATACCGGCCACAAAACAAGTGTTTCTCTCACTCATGTAGGTACTCGATTCTTTCAAGGTTTGAAATTCGAACTTCCAAATACGTAAGTAGGTACATACCAAGAAGTTTGTAGCTTTAGTTAAAATTCGTCATTTCCTCACGGTCATTTCCGGAGGGAATGACGGTTGATGAGGGAATGATTTACACAGTATTCTACAATACTTTTAGATTCTTTATTTATTTCTTCCAACTTGTATTTCATAGTATTTAATTGTAAACAGGTACGTGCATGTATACGTCATAGTTTAATATGATTAAAATTACATAATTTCGTATATTATTGTTTGTTTTTAAATATAAAATATTATATGTTAAATATTTAATTTATATAATATAAAATATTTCGATTTTCTTTTTCACAAATGAGCGAATACACGTTTCTACGCGCCACGAGTCAGCCCTTAAACTAGAAGACGTTGCCAGAGCCAATGCGGCGCGGATAGACGTGAGTGTTTCGGTGGGGGGCGGAGCGTGTCGCTACTGTATGATAGTACTAATACTTATACTGTGCCTCCACAACCCAGTTGCTCCCTTGGCAAGACTGTTTTTTTTTTGGGCCATTATTCCCAAGCCCCTGCAACTTCTGAAAGCCAGAATCAACAGTGGCGACCTCTAAAAAAGCGTCGAAACACTGAAACTCGACGAGTCCCGGAGAAACATTACAACTGTCTTGGATCCCGCAACGAAATTATTGGTAAGACTGGTTGTCAAAGAAAGATCTACGAATGACTACTGGAACCAACGGTTAACGTGGTTTCTGGCACGGAGGGGTCTCGGTATGAAAAAGATGGTCCGTACGGCTATTACTTAGCCACAAGTTCCTCTAATTACTTTCATATTCATCATCATCATCATGTCAACCTTTAGACTCCCACTGCTGGGCATAGGTGTCCCCCAAAGGGGGTTCAACCGTAATCGCCATGCTTGGCCGATGCATAATGGCGATCGCAGTAGGTGTTATGGTACTCAGAAGGACACTGCTGCCCATCCTCTGGTCGATATCCCTCTGTCGCCTTCTACGACACCTATGGGTAGAAATGGGGTGGTCCTATTTTCATATTATCTGAGTTAAATAAACAACATCTATGTACCAATTTACCCATGTTTGCAAAGAAATAAATGATTTGATGATTTGATTTGATTTGATTTGAAAGAACCAGTCCCTTTCGTCTACACTTACCTTGATAATCTTTTGTTTTTCTTCATTCGAAAAGTCTTATTGTTTGTTCTACTTCAAAGCTACTAAACTTAATCGCACTCTCTTAGATTTGGCACGCAGACAACCGGTATGCTAGGAACGGACTTAAAGTTTTATCTTTATTTGTGAGAACTGTTAAAAATATGTTTATTACTGAAAAGTTTTTATAGTTCCCTGCCATAAAAAAGACATATCGAGCTTTAGACAAAGACTGTCACGCAGTTATGAGTGACTAAAGCCACGCCCTACAAAGTCGGAAAATATATTCGCGATGTGACTGTGGGATCCCGTAGTAGTAGGCATTTTACACTAGAGGTTGTAAGTTGAGTTATGATTGAGTTGAGTCGAAGTAAACACGCACAGATTTAGTAACACTAAAGTTTATTAGATATACCAATCACAACTAAGAGTAAGTTAAGTTGGATGCTAATGCCGCGATTTTCGTGTAAGTAAATAATTTGTCAACTTTTAAATGTTATTGAACATTATTATAAATATGATACAAAAGTACCTAGGTTTCTGCGTTTGCAGTCCAACAGTATGTACGTAAATCGTACAATAACAGCATATAAACTAGAACGGTAGTGTAACCTTATGATTGGATAGATATAATACATATATGACAGATTTGTAGTACGGTCAATGTTTTTTGTATATTATAGTAGAAGACCTTTTACCTTGTTTTAGAGGTATGATGAATAGAGTGGAAAGTTCCCCATCCCCAGAAAATGAAGGATCCTCCGACCAGACGGGTGTTATGTCTGGTGGGCTACTGCCCGACGGGTGTAGTCGGGATTTGGTATATATCCTAATGTCTAGGAAACGTCGGTTGTAGTTCGTATTATGTGCGATAGATGTCGCTACAGCGTCATTGGGTTCAAAATTTTATTAGGTTCTTAAAAAAATTCTCAGTCCGGAGTTTGGAAATTTCTGGTGTCCCCCGTGCCTCGGAAAGCACGTAAAGCCGTTGGTCCTGCGCCTCATCTCTCTCCAGTCGTGTCAGATTGCTTTCCCATCGGATTATGAGACTGACGGAAGAGAGACTGTATTTGGTGAGTCTCCATTGTGATTCGCCGCTGTGGCCAAAATTTGCTCTGGGGATATTTTACCTATTTTTTAGGTCTATTGACTAGTGTCAATAAATACCAAAATATTTCATTAAGTTCAAAACCTTTTGGAAGTGAGTTAAATGACATGTTGAGCCGGTATCCTCTTTAATTACATGAAAACCTTTTTAATTACAACTTGAATGTATGTGATGTATGTCATGATGTCATTAAATTTGTGGTGTGGAATTACACGCAAATAAGTTTTTGCAATATTATAACCTGTGTAGGGTTTCTGGTTTCTCGACCTTTTCTATTTCTCAAGGCACGAGAATTCTCGACTTGACTAACGTTGTAGTGCGTGTTTTTTTAGTTTCTCTGAATAGATTTCTCGTGTCCTCGAGGAATTAAGTCTTTTTTTTTCCGTCTTGACTACAGACAAATTTCTCGAGAATTCTTGCCTCGATAATTCGCGAGCAGAAACCCTAAATCGGTGTAATGACTGAATGAAGTGTTGATTGTTTTGGTTTTTGGGCCAGAATATAATGGTTCTGTAGTCCGGTTCTATATAGGTTTAAAATATTATACAAATAAATACAATTAAAGTGTCTATTCGTAATATCAAAATAACAGCTTTTTACTAAATTCATTTCGGCACTATACCAAAACATTTTTTTTTATGTTGTCTGTTTGTTTGTTCCTGCTTATCTCCCAAGAGGCTGGTCAGATTTTGACGGGACTTTCACTGGCAAATAGCTGATGTTATAAGGAATATCTTAGGTTATTTTTAACCGACTTCAAAAAGGAGGAGGCTATCAATTCGGAAGTTGGTATTTTTTTTTTATGTATGTTCGGGCATTACTCCGTCATATATAGACGGATTTGCGAAATTCTTATTTTGTTCGAAAGAGGTTTATTCTGAAATGGTCCCACATAAATTTTATCGAAATTGAATTAAATTGATTCAGCCCTTTTTGAAAAAATCGACAAAATCCCAAAAAAATTACGTAGATGACGATGTTTCTTCAATCTTTGGAGGACTTTCAATCTCCGATTTAACTGTGTCGCCGTTTCTTAATGGATTTGGATGATAAGGCGATACCAAAAAGCGGAACATAAAAACTTTTTTCAAAAAAAAAAAACAACCGCCCTCAATAACTAAAAAGTGATAAATAACTTAAGCGCAGAACACATTACTTTAGTTTCGGAAGCCGGTGGCGATGGCTTTGTTCTGTTTGTTGTTTTGTATTATTTTTTTGAAATAAGTTTTCATTTTCCGCTTTTTAGTATCGCCTTATTATTTTAAAACTCCGCACATACCCAATATTCACGCGAACGTAGTCGCGGGCCTTAGTTAGTACCTCAATAAAAAAAATACTCAATGTCAGCTGTCCTCTTTTCTCATTTCATGAAGCCCGGCTTATACCGTCACTTCCATGACGTCACTGGGATATATTCCGTCGACTTAATGTAAACAGGTGGGGAGCGGTCAATGTGAGATTTACGTTTTTGTTTTGTATTTCGTGCTGACTGTGACACCGTAGTGTGACTTGCAATTTCTGACGATGTCAAAGTCAAAATCAAAGCATTTATTTCAGTTAAACTGTTTATAGGCACTTCTGAATTGTCAAGGAGTCGGTTAGTTAGTCAGAAACTTGAAGCTAGTTGCTCGTTCCAAAACGTAGGTAGGTATCTATGTAGAAGAACAGCAAAAAACTCCGCGGACATGGGCTTTTAAATCAAGTTTTTACAATAATCTAATCTTGGTTACATTATTCTTGTTATTTCTAGTTATGTGAAAACAGTGTAGGCAAAGAGCAATACAAAACATAAAAAAAAACATGAGATGGACTGAGGAAGTTTATTCGTGTATTGGGTTATGTATGGCCCTACACTGATAATATTAGTACGTCGATGTTATATTTGTCAGAAAATAAATGAATTTAATAGGAATGTTTTTTACTTTTTAACCGACTTCAAAAAGGAGGAGGTTCTCAATTCGATTGTTTTTTTTTTCGATCGATGTACATCGATTACTCAGAGATTTATGATCCGATTTACGTGATTCTTCTTTAGTTTGATGCGGAATAGTTGCCATTTGGTCCAATAAAAATTTAACATTGTTTGGCCCAGTAGTTTTCATTTTATTAACATTTTTTTATATTTTATATATTTATTTTTATGTTTGACCATGCATAACTTTTTTCAGCGTAGTCCGATTTTAATGATTCTTTTTTTAATTGATAGTGTACACCTCAAATTTGGTCCCATATAAATTTCAAGAAAATATTCCACCCCTAAGGGTTGAAAATTAAGGGATGACAGATTTTTTTTGGTGTCGCCGTTTTGTAATTAATTTCTATGAAGAGAAGTAGGACCTAAATAGCGAAAAAAAGTTTTTTTTACAAAAAAAAACAACCGCCTTCAAAAAGTTAAAAATAACTTTCAATTCGTCGGTGGCAATACAAAACAACAAGCAAAACCAAAGCCGCCGACTTGCGAATTGAAAGTTATTTTTTACTTTTTGAAGGCGGTTGTCTTTCTTGTAATTTTTTTTTTTAACACTCTTTGAAGAAAATTGAAGTGTCATCAAAAACTTGTTCCACGTCGCTGTCGACAGCTAATGTGCGTATGAGGCTGGCATTGCCATTTTCTTCTAACACTTAACCTCTGGCCAAGGTAAAAGCCAAACCTTGGATCACGGAAAATGTCAACCAAACGTTTCGATATTTTTTTTAAAACGGAGGAGACCCAAACGCCTCTAAAATATTACCAGCAAGGTCTTTTGCCACTTGAGGTATTAGATACCTTTAAATATTTTATTTTAGTTACTATTCTTACCGTCCAATAGTTGCAGCAGAGTTTGCCGTGTTGAATTTTTGGTCAAACCAATACTTAATGATAGCGACGTTTATTGAATTGATATTATTAATAATAAGTATAGTCAGGAGATTCCTCTCTCAGGAGCCCTGACCACCGGTAGCTTGGACCCTGTTCCCGATACCGGTGGGCTACTATTTTTTATATTTTTAAATGTTTTTGTTTTTATATGAATATTTAAAAATGTAATTTAATATGTATATAAAATAAATGAATGTGAATAATAATAATAATATAATAATATGTGGGGACATTTTCACACACGGCCATCTGACCCCAAACTAGGGAGACCCTGTACTATGGGTGTCAGACAGCTGATATACATACACAAATACTTTTTTTTTTTTGTAAATACATAAATACATTATCGACACGCTCATGAATACTTCTCCCCTTTCACGCTCACAAAAACATCTATTTGATATACCTAAACACTGTTTTTTTTTACTTCGCGATAAATATTATGTTTTAATCCAGCTAGCCGTCGCGGCGTCGGTGTAACACGCAGCCTCCATTGGTGATATTCGCGTGCGTTCGTAATGGCTCACATTTATTTTGGGCCCGCGATACAGCGCATGATTTGTGGTTTAAACACGCACGTACGGCTATTCATACGCGGATATATACGAAGGCTCTGCGGATAAGTGCGGGTATGGCGTATATTTACCGAGAATCAGCGGATATCAATATTTTCGTATAGATAATATATCACAATGTTGGAGTGCAACTGTACACATTATTATTAATTTGTAATTATGTTCCGTAATCTCGTCCTCATAATTTGATACAATGTAGTATGCACTCCTGCATGCTGCGCTGCCACAATATTTAAAGATGAACATCTTCCTAAGAAAAACTAAACGAGCCCATCACTAATTTCACGGTAACATCCCTAGTGACACTTCCTCATCCGTCATTGTACTTTTTTGTGCGCTGCGTTGTACACGTAAATAATCTATTATCATCCCAATTAGTGTTTTTCATTAATTTTTTCTTCAACTAAAATTCACTAAAACTAATGTGGAAGAAGGAATCAGTCTTAATTGAGACCCTTTATAGGAAATTAAAGAAAAAAATGAAACTATGTCGCCGCCGCCGCCATTCGGGTAAGCCCCTAAAGTGTTATATGTGCAAGACTACCTTCATTTAGCCAAGAAACCAATATATATCATACACAATTGAGTCATATACCTTTTACGGAAGATTAAAACCATGAAATATCCTGTGTTCACACCCACCATGGTATAAATTGTATTCTACACCGCCATGATTGAGCTTTCACGAGAGGTTAGCCGGCGTAATTATATCATATTTCTCAAGAGCCTTCACGAGAGGTTGGCCACGAGGAGCTACACTGTAGAATACACACGCTATGTTGAGCTATCACGAAAGGTTAGCCAGCGTGACTATTTAACTGCCATAATTGAGCTTTCACGAGAGGTTAGCCGGCATAATTATATCATATTCCTCAAGAGCCTTCACGAGAGGTTGGCCACGAGGAGCTACACTATAGAATACATACGCTATGTTGAGCTATCACGAGAGGTTAGCCAGCGTGACTATTTAACTGCCATAATTGAGCTTTCACGAGAGGTTAGCCGGCATAATTATATGATATTCCTCAAGAGCCTTCACGAGAGGTTGGCCACGAGGAGCTATACTGCGGAATACACAAGCTATGTTGAGCTATCACGAGACGATAGCCAGCGTGACTATTTAACTGCCATGATTGAGCTGTCACGAGAGGTTATCTGGCATAATTATATAATATTCCTCAAGAGCCTTCACGAGAGGTTGGCCACGAGGAGCTGTACTGTGGACACACGCTATGTTGAGCTATCACGAGAGGTTAGCCAGCGTGACAGACCATAATGTTAGCGTCTTTTTTCTCCAGACGGGTATGACGAACATGGCAGTCAACCATACAGTTGGAATCGGTCACACAGTCCGTTCATATAGCCGGAGGCGGTCTCACAGTCTGAGCCCTCCGTATACTCGGCGGCGTCAGCTTAGTCGCCCCATAACCACCCCATTCTGATCAACCATTCTCGCTCGCACAGTCACTCAATAGGGAACACATTGACAAACACATACTCACTCAGGAGAGTAAACCACCCAAAGAGCAACCGATCTAAGGGGTATCTGAGGTACCTGAAGAATTAATTAAAATTTTAGGTGATGAAGGTATTGTTTCCCATAAGTTAGTTGAGGACCTAAATAGTAGCCTTAATAGTAGCCTTAATACAAGCTATTCTTCAAGAAAGCCATGAACGACAGTGGAACCAAACAAAACTAAAGGATCAGTGATAAACAAGCGACACTAGCTGCTGTCATCGCTGCAAATGGTTAGGTGCTAAACACAATGCTGACTCAGAATATAAAAGAAATTGAGACATTGATAGTTCACGCTTATTATGTGACATGTTCCATGGTGACAGTGTCAAAAGACGGTCACTTATTCTCCCAGGTCTAAATAAAAACCTAAGAGAACTAATGGAAAATACAACAATAATTGAATACCTGTTTGGGGACAAACTGCAAGATAGAGTGACCACTTGCAAAGCAGTAAAGAAGTCTGCCCAGGAACTGGAAAAATACTGTGCTTTCAAGACCCAAGCTACCTGCAAAATGCAAGTTTAATAATTAATTAAACTACCAGGGTCCTCAATGACCACCAACACTTAGTCCAAGTAAAAACTGAAGATGACCGCACCAGAAGGTCCCCGCTGAGGCATCAACATCATCACCAGACATGTCGGTGAACCAGGTACAAACAGGTAGATTAAAATATTACCTTTCTAACTGGGACAGCATCAACGCTAACCCTATAATATGTGACTGGATGTCAGGGTACAGAAATTCATTTACTTACCTACCTTCACAGAGTTTATATCCTGTCAACAATATTTTCTTTTAAGAAAGGGAAAGAACATTGATGTCTTTAGTTGTTGCAGACTGTTGCAAATTGTTGCAGATGATGCTATAAATAGAACCATGTAACCCTGTAGAGAAACAATTCCTATCTGATCTAATATTTTCCTTCATCCTAAGGTAGATGGCACATGGTGCTTCATTGTAAACCTTAAAAAACTGAATAAATTTATTCACTTCAAAGGGTAAGGTAAAGAGGACATCAGAATGACAACCAGACTGAGTCAAAACTGTTACATGGCAACTATTGACTTTAAAAATGCATACTATTTAGTGTCAGTAGAAAAATCTTATAGACAATGTTTGAGATTTAAATTTTTGTATACAATGTATGAATTCACTTGCCTCCTCTTTGGTCTCAGCAGCACAGCACCGTAGGTGTTTACTGAGATTATGAAACCAATCATGTTCAGTGCAAGAAAAATATTATAGATACCTTACCTATTACTAAACAATTACTTGGAAGTTCAGGGTTCATAATTAACAAAGAAAAGAGTTGTTTTTATATCTAAACAAAATGCAAATTTCTAGGCTTTATCTTAGATTCCATAATTTTTTTCTATACCACTCACTGAAGCTAAATAAGACAGACCATAATATTAAATAAGAGAGTTACCAAAATATTAGGCTTACTTGCAGCAGCATGCCCAGCACTAGAATATGGTTGACTATACACAATAATCCTTGAAAGTCATAAAACAATGGCTTTAATGATAATTGTAATAATATAATTCTGATAATAATAATGCAACCATATCACTAAATAGCGAAGTTGTAATGGATTTACTGTGGTGGACATCTCGCCTGCACTATCATTGCCAAATAAGAGATTTTAATTTTAACTCACGGGTTGGGGTCCTGTTTGAAATGTTATTAGAAGTCATGGTTATTAGACAGACCAAGACAAATGCTTTCCCGTCAATTATCTGGAATTGCTGACAGATTTTATAGGCTTGAAGACATCTGCATCAGACCTAATTGTGAAATCTTACTTAGAATAGATGACACTACAGTCATAGCACATATCAATAAAATGGGGGAATCATGCTACCCTCATCTCAATGATATAGCTAGAAGTTTATGAAGTGGTGTGAAGACAAAGGCATGCATCTTATATAAGTACCATAGCTGATAAGGAATCCCGACATTCACATTCTGAGATAAAATAGAAGCTTTCAGACGTAGCATACAGATAATCGTCAAATAGTTTCGCAGTCCAGAAAATGATTGGTTTGCCAGTCAAGCCAATGCCAAGAGCCTAAACTATGTTTCATGGTATCCAGACCCAGATGCAATCTCCATAGATGCCTTCACCCTTAAGTGAAATACAGATTTCTTTTATGCATTCCCTCCATTTGCACTACTAAGCAGAACACTTTAAAAAAGAGGGGGGGGGGGGAGTTATTGTGGTACAACACTGGCCATCGCAGTCATAGTACACACCGTTTGAATCCATGATCATATTTCAAAAATTGATCTTTAAACCTCACTTCAGTCTATTACAATCTCCTTTTTAGAGACCCACATCTCCTACACAAGACTCTCATAACAGCCGTATTAACAAGGAAGCCTTCCTAAGAAGAGGAATTGCCCCATTTTAAATAGAAGTTGTGCTGGCCTCCCTTTCAGATAAAACAAGAAAATAATACAACTCTGCTCTGAAGCAGTGGTGTGTCTTTGGTAGGGAACTGGAGATAAATCCCATGTCAGCATCAATAGCTATGATTATTTCATATTTGAGTATTAAATTTAGAGAATAGTTATCCTATAGTTTTTTCAACTCCATAAGATCAGCCTTATCACTGATTACCTATAGGACCACATGTAGAAGTGGATGATAGGATGAAACGTTTCTTTAGAGGTATTTTCAAACCAAGACCAAAGAAACTTAAGCATGAGGAGGTCTGGGATCCTTGTATAGTCTTAAATTTTCTGTTAACCTTGTATCCAAATGCTAGTCTTAGTCTAGAAGTACTTAATAAAAAATATATATAAATATTGGTCACACTCTTGACAGTTGCTTCTACTCATTGAGTACAAACTGTAGAAAATATATCTATAAATGGAGATAACATAGGATTAAGAGTTCAGACTCTATCAAGACCTCTGCCCCCCCCCCCCCCCATAATTTACAACCTAGCCTCATTTTACCTTAAATGTAACTAAAAACTAAGAATAATAATAATAATAGACGATTAATACTGACATTTAGGAAACCATATCACTCAGCTTCTTCAGCATTCATTGGTAGATGGATCAAACAAATTCTGTCTGGTAGTGGTATAGATGTCACTATATATATATACAGCTCATAACACAAGACATGCAGCCCACCTCTGAGGCTGGTGTGTGTTTGCTCGATTTTATAAAAGACCAATCATTCGTGATCCCAACTATTTTGCTCGGGCAGTTTGTGACATTAATGATAATATTAATTGTGACACTTTGTGAATTCACATACAGCAGAGTAAACTAGCTCACACCTTCATCATAAACTAGGTTTTAAGAGAAACAAATAATAATATGTGAATATTTATTAAGTTCTAAAATGTTACATAGAAGGGAAGGTTAACTGATGTAACAATAACATAATTTTGATTAATACATAAAATATTATACCTACATAGTATATGAGAACAAAACATTGACTGAGTGTAGCAAACTTTAATAAGCATCTAAATTAATATTTTAGAAGAAACTAAGTTGTTTATTTTCATTTCATTGTTGCCTAAACGAAAACACTTTTGATTGTTTAGCACTTAGGATGTGATATCATCACCTGATTGTAACATTGTTTTTATTTTGATTTTGTCCTTATAAAAACATGTAGAAGACAATTTTTTAAAGTTTGTCGAATTGCAGTGCTAGACTCAATTATTAATTAAATAGGTACCTAGCTAACAGAAAGACTGATTGATTAAGCAATTTGATCTTATTATCACAACTTTCTTCTTTAAACATCTACATTGTATCAAATTATGAGGACGAGATTACGGAACATAATTATAAAGATCGGACTAACTTACCAAGTGACGTCCGATCCTCAATTATGTGAAGTAATCTCGTCCTCATACTATTCCCAACCCTACCCAGAATATGTTTCAGATTCTCACCCTTACTGAAAGTTGTGTGCTTTGAAACAATGACGGATGAGGAAGTGTCACTAGGGATGTTACCGTGAAATTAGTGATGGGCTCGTTTAGTTTTTCTTAGGAAGATGTTCATCTTTAAATATTGTGGCAGCGCAGCATGCAGGAGTGCATACTACATTGTATCAAATTATGAGGACGAGATTACTTCACATAATTGAGGATCGGACGTCACTTGGTAAGTTAGTCCGATCTTTATAATTATTGTTTTGATAATATTGAAATTAGAAATGCGGGTTGCATTTCCAAAAAAAATTAAATTTACAAAAGTAGGTAAGTGGTATTTAAATAAGCTTGAGACATTTTAATCAAGAAAATATTACTGTTATGAATTACCTACTACCTAATGACTTATCATTAGAACTATGTACAATTAGCTCACTATACGTATGTATTACATTATACAAAAACAAAATTAAATAAGTAGCAAGGCTTTTAACCGCAACTCACCTGATCTTTAGTGATGATGCGGTGCATAAGGTGGAGGACCTTTGTCTAGGTTGAAGTGGTGCCTTGAAGATACACACAGTCTGGCAGTTCGCACAATAAATTTAAAAGCAAAGCGCTTGACCGAGAGCAATTAGCAATTCCAAAGCACACCCTCCTATATAGTACATAAAAAAACGATACGCTGGCAACGATGCGGCAATGTTCAAGGCTCTGAAGCTTAGCCTTAACCAGGGAGTCATTGTCAATGAGGATCTTGGCACGTCTCTGAATAGCTTCCAACGCCTCCAGCTAGTATTTGGCTGATTCGTTCCATATTTAGTTATAACCATTATAATAAAACCATCAAAATATTCACTCCAATATACAGCTGAGTTTGAAATTTTACACAGGGATGGGTTTGTGTGCATATGCAAACGTGAGGGAGAAATTTAAAAAGAAAATTCAAGTCCCCATGCGTATACATGGAAAACTGGGAAAAAACCAAAATGTTTTTCGTCTCTATATTGAGTTGAATAGCCTCACATTTTGAAACTTAGATAAAAATTATGAAGTTTCACGTAAAATTGTTATTAATCATATTTTGTAACTTTTCAAATGAATGGCATAAAAGTTTTTGAACGTTCTGCTCCTCGATTAGAATACGATTTCATGAGCGTGGGCTGGCAGTAATTTATTTTCTTTTTTTTCATGAGTCATCGGTTTTTGACGCGTCGTCAAAATCTATGAAGTTCGTCTATTCAGCTTCTTATATGTTTTAGGGGCTAGTTGTTGTGGTTACGAATCGGAAAATAAGGAACATGTCATGAGGATAAGATTTAAAATATATTTTTTTTTACAATTATTCCTCTTGCAACACCATGAATTTTTTTTGCTTCGTGGGTGCATTATTTACTGACATGTACTAATATATCTGTAGGCCATAGAAATATTTGTTCTGAGCAAAAATCGAACCCGCAACACGAAGCGTAGCAGTTAATCGCTCAGTCACTGCGCCAACCCTGTCATCGACTAACTAACTTAACTTGATCATCTTTGGGTCAATTTTACGCTTCCCGATCCTTGTTCATGCCGGTCCGCGCCGCTGAGCCTCAAGTTTTAAATTCGTCCCTAAATAATGGAAATCCGATCCAGCCTGTCCCTTTGTTGCCTTTGCCCACCGCCGCCCTAAGCCGAGGTCCGTACCTCACAGGGGGTGCCCTTAGCGTGTAATCGCTTAGTTCATAAGTTTTTGCCCCAGCTGGAGGCCTTAAATTTTCTTTAAGGAACCACTCAACCTCCTAGACAGAAGATAGACCTCGAGATGCAATTCCGAAAAAAGTATAGCTTGGTAATTTATCATGCCTGCTGTAAAATCTTATTGGCAACGTTATTTAGTCTAATTGTGTCCGAAAAAGATTGGTCACTTTTCTAAATTCTAAGCTACTACTCAACGACCGAATACCTCTTTATCCGACTACAAAATATATCCATCGAACATGCTCAAAAAACTCACTTACGAAAAAATTAATCACACTCAAAACCCAAAACCAAAACCCACACCATTTACTTCAAATAAACCAATTACAGGCACTTTTGTCAAGGAGTCAGTGAAAATTTTAAGCTTTGAAAATTAAACAAGCAATAAAATATTACAAATCTACGTTACATCATTCATGTTGAATGTACGGATACAATGAAAACAATCCACACCACTGTAACATACTCATTAAAATTTGCAACTCCTAACGCACTGCACCCTCCTAGACACTCCTCACCCACACTGGCTTAGATGGTACTTACCAGCAGTTTATTCTGTATATTTGTTTTTGCTGCATGTATTAGTTTTAATAAAATTATTAAATTGTAAATCCGTAATTGGACGACGGACTAGTTAACTAGAAAAAAAAGAACTCCACGCCACGCATATCAAAGTGAAACACCTAAAGTACGCCGGACCGAGACGCACACAAAGATCGGTATGGTCGGTAGTCGGTACTTCGGCGCGGAATCCTTTTTTACTAGTCCGTGCCTATGATGTAAATGTGTGCGTGAGGCTTGTTTGTACAAACGGTCTGGCTTACTTAGGGTGCTTCACTTTCGATCTACGTAAATTGTATGTAGTTTATGTAATTAACGATACATAACTGAAATTTGTACACAGAGTATTAGTAGATGAGAAACTCCTGTTTAAAATGATGTTTTAGATAAATATATGTAGATTTACATTTGTAATGTCGATTCTATAATTTAATGTAAAATGGTTGGATTGCATTTTGAAACTGTGTCATAATATTCTCAGTAATCATTTATTAACAAAATCCGGTTTGCTGCATTACGGCTATAAAGTTTAATCGTACTATATTATATATTGAGGATTCTGTGAAAAAATGATATATGTATATTATAACGATATTATTCTCTTCCTACTTTTACTTCCAAATAATAGGTTTCATGGATAATGAAATAAGAGGAGTAATTGCGTTTCTCTGTAACACATAAGAAACTACACTTAAAGCCTATTATTATATTTCACATTATTCGTCCCGTTTATCTTACACACCATTTAAACTTCAACTGTCACTTTTCAGGCGTTGTCATTCTCTAAAGAGTGCAGTAAACCTCTTAAGTCTTCTTTGTTTGTTTGTTGTCTTCTTAATTTTTTATTGCTAATGTATTAATTTTGTAAACCGGGAAAAGTTCAATCTACTTATACTCCACTAGCGACCCGGCCCGGCTTCGCATGGACCTATAGCCTTCCTCAATAAAAGGACTATCCAGCACAAAAATATTTTTATCAATTCGAACCTGTGGTTCCTGAGCTTAGCGCGTTCAACCAACCAAACAAACAAACTCTTCAGCTTTATAATATTAGTATAGATTTACAATAGCATTAGACACAAGTTAGAAAAGGTTCTTTGTAATGCACACTTTGTAAGAAAAGTACAATAACCCTGTTAAAGTTACGATAGACACCGAATTTATTATAATCTGTTTTACAGTAGCTGTCGCACGTATTTGTAACCATTTCAATAATTTATCTTCTAAAATTATGTGGCTTTCATTAAGGTTGTATATTTCATTCCAATTGAAAATTACAGTGTCAATGCTAAAAACCTAACAGAAGCAGGGATGAACAATACCCGGAACGTTATTCATTTCACTGTAATTCTACCAAATTTTGAATGGTACTTAATCTTTAAAATACTTTTATTCTGGTTATATTATTATACGTCCATATTTAGTACTATCTTAAATCTATTTATCAAAATTATGTTATAATCAGTTTAATTAAAATTGTTTTAACTTATCTTTGAAATAAATTGTTTTGCATTTCTACTTCTATGAGCATCTTTTTTCTAATGCTATTATAAATGGAGTATAGATTGATACACGATATTTTATATTAACTCATAAATTACATCTTATACTTTCTTTTAACACGTATTAATTTACATTTTTAAATACTGATTTAACAAATAACCTGTATCGAGAGAAGCAAATTACCTCATTAATTCCGTCAGGGATCCTGACAGAGGAATCTTTTAACAACACGCGCTGTGTCCAGAAATACCGCTTTCTGAACCAAGTCCTTGATCTAACTGCCCAACGACAGCCTCCTCGGGTATTGGTGGAGTCTCTTGGCCATTGACTGATACGAATACCGGACTGCTGTACTCGAATTTCACATGTTGCGAACCTCGCGAACCAAGTACATTATGTTTTTTTTTTCCTACGCGTCTTATCAACCTTCGAAATGCGGACTGTTGTGTTTTACTAAAAACGAACTGAGTTTATCTCGCAGGAAAAAAGAAAAGGATTTATATAAATAATGTTTTAGTCATGTGCAACACTTTTTAAACCAGCCAAGGTTTTTACAGTCATCACTTCGGCGTATTTCCTCGTTCCGGATTTTATCGCGCAAAGAAAATTATTATATTATTTTAAGACCCACCTGTTGAGAAACGTTACTGAGGTCCCTGAGAATAGTGTTAATATCCTCCATCGACTCGGCCTTGATGACTATATCATCGGCAAAACGAAGGTGAGTGATGTATTCGCCATTAATGTTGAGGCCAAATCCGTCCCAGTCCAAGAGCTTAAAAACGTCCTCAAATGAGTTCGTGAACAGTTTCGGAGAAATGACGTCTCCCTGTCTTACGCCCCTTTGCAATTGGAGTGCAGAAGGTTTTTACAGTACCTAGTAAGAAAGCGGAATGACAGGTACCGGCACAATATTAATTGATGTATTAACCCTATAACAACGTTTGCTACCTCTTACAAAAATTTTCATTAATACAATGAATTTGCAATATTATTTTAAAATAACATTAAAATCGGAGATGGTAACGAACAATATCCTCAAGTTGAACAGTTTAACTGTATTATTTAATTAGGTAAATATAAAGTTCTATATAGTTTCAAACTACATACAGTCCTTAATCAAACAATTATGTCTTCAATATGTACTGATCAATCAAACTTGAGGCAAACATGTGCCAGACGTTACTCTGTGGTTATTGCTAACACAGTTAACTTAGCGATTACTCAGATATACATTGTCTTGTAATATTAATTAGTCATGGGGTAGCCATGGGGTGATTTTGCTTATAAATGTCACAAAAAAAAATGTATTTGTGTATGTATATCAGCTGTCTGACACCCATAGTACAGGGTCTCCCTAGTTTGGGGTCAGATGGCCGTGTGTGAAAATGTCCCCACATATTATTATTATTTAATCAAAACGCTTAACCAGTCAAAACTACTTTGGACTACAAAAATCAGTCAAAATTAGTTTTGAACGGTTTAAATTCATCCTTAATATTTAGAAACCAGCAGTTTCCGCTAGCACTCAGACTATGGTCTATGTGGGTAAACCGGTCGGTGAGAAAACTGCAGTAAAGCACGTGGGTCGTACTCGCACAACTGCTGTCGTTGTCAGCTCACTGCAACCATTATAATAATTTCTAATATTGCAGATTAGGTAAAGGCACTTCCTGCACTATAAGGAAATGTACTTGCTCCTGTTTGTTTTTGTGAAAGTAGAGCAGCAGGTTAGTAGGTTTTTTTTTGTAACCCTTTTAAAACTTTGGTTTTGTAGTGATTCTTATAACTATGGCGTTCCGTATTTTTGATTTTGTATCGCAAACGCGTTTTATCTTAATAAGGGTTTTGACTGTAACATAAACACTGTTTAGAAGGTACAATAAAGCAAACCATAACCCACGCACTCTTGCTAAAAACGTAATTTACTTAATACATTTTAAGTTTTTTGTAGCTTACAACGAATAACTGTATACAACATCATCTGCCTAGCATTTTCCAACTAGGTTTGGGTCGGCTTCCAGTCTAATCGAAGGCAGCTAACCAGTGCGTTCCAGTGTTTTTAACCGACTTCAAAAAGGAGGAGGTTATCAATTCGGACGTTTATATTTTTTATGTATGTCCGGGCATAAGTCTGTCATATATAGACGGATTTGCAAAATTATTATTTTGTTTGAAAGGATTTTATTCCGAAATGGCACCATATAAATTTTACCAAAATCGATCCAGCCCTTTTTTGAGAAAATCAACAAAATCCCAAAAAAACAACTTAGATAATGTTTTAGTTTCTTCAATCTTTGGAGGACTTACAATCTCGTTTAAGTGTGTCGCTGTTTCTTAATGGATTTGGATGTCAAGGTAATACTAAAAAACGAAAAATAAACTTACTTAACTTTCGGAAGTCGGCGGCAATACAAAACAACCAACACAAAGCCACCGCCACCGACTTCCGAAAGTAAATTAAGTGTGTTCTGTGCTAAAAACTTTTTTACATGGAGTGACTGCCTATTTGACCTTCACTATCCAGTAACTAGGCAACACGATACCCCTTGGTAAGACTGGTTGTCAGACTTTCTGGCTTCTGTCTACCTATAACGACTGTCAAAAATTCAAAAATCTACGAATGACAGCCGGGACCAATATAGCTTCACGTGCTTTCCGAGGCACGGAGAGCTCTTGGTATGACATGGATGGTCACATATCCACAGACTGACCGCGGAAAGCGTAGCTTAACTATGATCGACCAATTCTTACGGTTTTTATTCGTCTCCAATAATAAGGTAATACATTTAATGTATACCACGCTCATCGGTATACATTCAATATGTTACCGCACCTATAACAAAATCTATACACTTAGCCAAAATCTGTCTCACAAAGCCTTTCAATATGGATCTCCTTAAAAAAGGGCTATAATCTTACCCTGTATGATACGAGCATTTTATAAATAGCCTTGTTCCGGCCATATATGGCCGTACACGCGTCGATACGGCCATGTAACGGCCACTTATTTTTTATACCGCTCCTTAGGTGCCCAATACGTAAATGCATGACTAACTTTTATTCATGGCCGATATATTTTTGGGTTAAGAAAAAATTAAGGTTACATTGCTTTAACAAGGTTACATAATATTATTATGTACAACAATATATTGTGTATTTACTAGTTATGCTGAGAAAAAAATCACAGGTCTCAGATACACTTACGGGTCGTACGAAAATTCTGGGTTTTCAGATCAAGGTATTATTTGGCAGTTTTATCACAACATTTTTATTTAGGTAACTAGCGTAGGAATGAAAGGGCCCCATTATCATTGACATGATGAAGTCCTGCCAGAAGTTTGACAGTAAATACATGCATCATTGACAATTTTGAACTGTTTCGTTGGGCTCGGGGTCGTAAGAGTGACTTTGGAGCATGGTTTCGTAGTTTCGATTTCCAGGTCAGGCAAAAAGCGGTATTGGGTTTTCCACCTGAAAAAAGGTGCTCAACCACAGCCCAGAGTTTAAAAGTTAATGGTAATTATTGGTTAACTATTTATTGGTCCTGCGCCTGATCTCTGGTCGTGTCGGATGGCCGTCCCATGGACCTGTGAGAGTGAACTAGGAGAGAGTGTACCTATGTTTATGCACATACCTATGTACTATAATATTTTCTGCATACTCGGCTAGTTTCAACTGAGATTGATCGCCGTCGCCGCAATTTGGTTGGGAGAAGATTATTTTGCAAGCTTGTTTCGTTGGATACCATTTATTACATTTTTCTTAGTGCCTGTTCTATGTTGTGATAATTATTTGGGTCATCCAGGAGGAAATTCTTGCTTTTGGCCTTTACATCCTTGGTAGCTCCAACGGTTTCCTTGTTGTCAGGATCGACACAGGACCACAAATTGTCTTTTACAGCGAAATTTCTACGTATTGTTAATATCCATTCCGGTCAGTTTATCAATATGCTCGGTGTTTATCGACATTGGTATCTATTTTGGTATTTTCTACCAAAGGCCTCTTATTCCATAAACAATCAAAGTCAAAACATTTTATTTCAATTAAACCATTTACAGGCACTTTTGAATTGTCAAGGAGTCGGTCAGTTAGTCAGAAAGTTGAAGCTAGTTGCTCGTTCCAAAACGTAGGTAGGTCTCTATGGAGAAGAACGACCAAGAAACTCCACGGACACTCTTTTAAAAACAGGTTTTTACAAAATACTGCTTACATTATTCTTGTTGCTTCTATATGTGAAAACAATGAAGGTAATCTAGAAATACAAAATATAAAAAATAATCAAGATAAAAACCATGGCAGTTAAGAGTTGACCAATCTCTACTGACAGCGCCCGTTCACGAACATGACACGTGAATCAGCACCATTCAGCTCAACCATTTTGGAGGGAGCTGAATGATCCAACACACGCCACCATCAGCGAGACATTTGAGTGAGCATGATAATTCTCTCAACCGCCATGCTCATTTATGTCAAACACGTAATAATTTACTTAATATATGGCTCCATGGTACTCACATTTACAAAATTGAAATAATGCTGCTAAATTATACAAAACTAAGGTTTTCAATGTTTCTAAAATGTCGAAAATGTAATTAAAATATATTTGTGTATAATACTAACGATACTCGTTACTCATTCAATAAAAAAGGGGTAGGAAACAACATTCCTCCAATTAGGAAATTCCCTAAACTGCCTGTGGAGCAGGACCAGCATTTAGCCAAGCATTTTTATCATTGATGTAGTCTTCTAATTTATAATATGCTTGTCTACACAGTGTGCGTTTAATACATGTTGTAAATTGTCAATTTTTGGACAAGTACTCTTATGATTTCATCATCAGGTTTTATTTAAATAACTTGACCTTGTAGCCACTATATCGACGGTAAATTAGCACAAAATCATCTCTCCAGATCTGACATCTGTCATTGGTTAGGACCAACCAAATACTCTTTCGCCCATTGTTATTTGTACATCTTCTGTGTTATCATCCTTTGTAAACGTGTTAAAAATGATCCGTGATAAGTCAACTAAAATTGTCCTTAAATAACATCTAGCAATCATCTGCCCCCCTAGCCAAGTTACAAACGTTTCGTATCGTTCCTCTTTCTACAATAATTAACGCTTCGTCGTAATCCATTTTTTTTCGATCACGTGACTTATCGTTGAGAAGACGTCGACATTTGATTAGTTTTCTATTAGCGTTAACGATTGTAGATTGTCAATTTTGGATTTGGCTTGTGCTCCTGGTCATCTTAAAAAAGATTTCCAAAGCTTTTTCTAAGCTTCTGGTGTTGCAAGCGTCCATAGTGTACGGTGATCATTAACATCAAGTGAGCCGTATACCTGTTTGCCACGTAGCGGAAAAAAGAATAAAAACTTCTAATGACCGCTATCATTTTCTCTTACGTCAATGAATTTTATTTTATTTTTCTTTATTTATTTATTTATCTTCTTACATCTATCTTTTTAAACTAATATGTACTTAATTTTAATTTATAAAAGAATCTAAATACTAATTATTACCCTAGAAATTACACTTTAAACATAACTTATTAAACCTTATATACCTAACAACAAAATATATAACGTTATACTCTAATAACATAACATAACTAACTACATTTAATAGAACTCTTGCGAAATCACTCATCGTGCACGAAAAAATGTCCAGTCTCTCATGGACTTCGTTCACCACACGGATTGTTCGGGTGAGGGGTGCCAGTAGATTGGTTCTGGACACAGGTACGTTTAACAGTTGCGGGCGTCGATGTTCTACTCTAGAATCTAGAAGTAAAAAATGATTTTATTATCGACCAGCACTTTGCCCGCGACTTCATCCGTGTGAATTTTCCTACGGATCTCTATTATTTTTTGTAATAATATAAAGCCTAGACACGCTTCACGCCTCACGGATAATGTAGCTTCTTATTAGTGAAACAATTTTTTTTTTGTGTAATAATATAAAGCCTAGACACGCCTCACGCCTCACGGATAATGTAGCTTCTTATTAGTGAAACAATTTTTTTTTGTGTAATAATATAAAGCCAAGACACGCCTCACGGATAATGTAGCTTCTTATTAGTGAAACAATTTTTGAAATCATATTAGTAGTTCCGGCGATTACCCTATATACAAACAAATTTTACTATGTTATAATATTAGTATAGATATATCATTAATAAGTTTTTGTCGAAAATCCTTCGTTATTCAAACAAAAAACGAACCCATACTGCTTAATATTTATTATTAATTTATCCAATTGGTAAATACTAAACAAACTTATTTTATCCAATAAAAGATTATTTATTTGTTAATAAAATATGACCACGTTTTGTAAAGCTTTTCATGGTTAAAAGTAGGTCCGTTAAAAAAATAAATGATACATAATATTTTATTACGAAACGTTGTTGGAAGGTATCCAAAAAACTTAACGTTTTAGCTCAGTAAGTAACAGTGAACTGGTTCTTGAATTATTTTATTTGAAGGTTTATATTTTATACATTCATTTGTGAATTGTTAAGTTTGTGTTATGAATGTTGAACCAAAACAACAGTATCTAATAAATGTGAATACCGGAGGTGAAT
Organism: Charanyca ferruginea; assembly: GCA_947361185.1. Classification (NCBI taxonomy): domain Eukaryota; kingdom Metazoa; phylum Arthropoda; class Insecta; order Lepidoptera; family Noctuidae; genus Charanyca; species Charanyca ferruginea. Next base: position 3,445,590 of record OX376065.1, read on the forward strand.
AAATTTTGCAATGAAATGTTTCAAATTAATTTACATCTTTTTCTCGATTCTCACACTCTTTTTTCTTTTACGTTACACTGAATTCAATAATTATTGCAATGAAAGTTGAAAAACTGTCTTATAACCTAGAGTATATAGGTAAATGCCAATGGTGAACAAATTGTGAAATTATTCAAAATTAATTCACGTTATTTTATCCGATTTTGAAACCCCTTTTCTTTTATGTTACACTGAATTCAACATTTACTGCAATTAAATATGAAAAAATATTTTCTGTAATTGTAGAACTCATAATTTATAGTTAAACAGTAATTTTGATCTATTTCTGTTGGTCTTGCATTATTATTATTTATTTATTGCATTGCGGACCTTACCTTTGCTGAAATTCAGTGGAAAGTGAGAGGGAATATCCGACAGCCTCACAGCTGTCTTTGGAACTAGACTGAAACTATAGAGGTAGGAACTTATTTGTAAGCGTTTCACAGTATAACATTATTTCGTTGACATACATCTTTGGTGCACCTAAAGACCACATGACGAATCTCACTGTCTTTCAAAACTTTCCTGATGAAATCGTTCACACCACCACCGAAGAACATGAAGTTAAGAGTTAGAGCCCCTCAAAAAGTTCCCCCAAAAGCGACTCACCAGCATTAACACAGTCTAAACTCGATCGAATTCAATTACTGTGGCTGTATGTTATTAAGCTGTTGGGGCTGCCGTTGGAATCATGTAGGAAGAAGCTATCGATGACAATCAAATGGAGGGGCTGAAATGTTTAAAAAAGTGAATCCTAATACAACCGAGTGGGTCACAGAAGGTGAAATCACCCAACTTCCAGGTTTGAAAGTGTTTCTGGAGAGAAAATTGTCATTACATCGCTACTGGATAATATTCTCGCCACGCCTTTAATGTCACCTTTACAGTTTAAGTTCCACATATGAGCTCTTAGTATTTTTTTTTATACAAAAGAAAGTCGACTTAAATTTATTATTTGACGTTGTGGTTTTTTAATGACAATCTGTTTTTTTTTCTCACTTTTACTACTTAACAGAACATAAACATACTCTATGTTCCTACGCTCTGACTTATTATGTAGGTTACTACAAGCACATAAGTCCGTTTTGTGTAAATTTATTGAATACAAGTAATTCTGGATCTAAAATCAGAGACGCCCCGAGTCTGTCCGCCACACATCAGTGTTCCATGCGTGCCCCTTTTAGACGTCGCTGGTGTAGTCAAACACCTCACTCCCGCCCCTTTTCCGAGGCCCGCAGAGACGGCCTGGCACCAGTCAGGGGTTTCGGAAGGATCGTAGGTACGTTCCCGAAACCCAGTGTGAGATGGAACACCGGGGTGGTTTTTAGTCAGTAAGAGTGTGACCGATCCCTTTGCCCACCCCAAGGTGGAAGACATCCATGAGGATATTCCATACGGGGAAAAAAATGGGTCGAATTGCTGCAGTTGTTAAGATTGCACCTTTGATCCATAGATTTTCACTATCCTTAACAAAACTTTAAAAAGTAAAGCTCTAATTTAATGCAACTTTCACCTGAACTAAGTATTTTCTAACAATTAATCCAGCTTCACGGTTCTCTATATTTATACGTCCATAAATTGAATTCCCGGAGAATAGTACAAAAACATCGTTCAATTATTCCACTAGGGACGGCAATCCACTTAAAGCGTACAGTTGCTAGTGATGGGAATTGAATCGACTTCGACTTCGACTTGCGACTTCAATCGCTTACAGAGCAACATGCTTGTAGATAGTGATTGTCTAGACTTTGTATATAGTAGGTATATAAAACCTTGTTATTTCCTGATGAGATCCTTGTTGGTTGCCCTGCCCTTGGTTGCCCTATTACCTAAAAGGTGGGTATAATTTTACCTAATATATACTATTTGTAGGATAAATATTCACAACAATACCCTTCCACTATTACGTGAAAGTTTTTGAGAATGGATAGATGTATGTTCGTTTGATTCTCTTTCATGCTTAAATCGCTGAACAGAATCAACTGAAGTTTGGCGATGTGCTAGCTTAACACAATAGGATATTTTAATCACGTTTGTGTTCCCGTGGAATAAGTTACAAGTTTGACTTAATTCTGAACTCTACCGCTAGTATAACAGAATTATAAAAAAAAAATCTAACACAAAGTCTTAAAAATAAAAATATTATGTACAGTAGGCAAAAGAGATAGGTATGCAAAGTCATCAGATATAGTTACAAGTTTACTTAAAAACCTATGGATGTTTTTGAATAAAATAAAATTAATAGAGAATATACAATTAAATGATTAAATAAATTTCATTCAAAAACATCCATCGGTTTCTAAGTAATATTCAACCATTTCCTATGACCTGCATACCTATCTCTTTTGCTGACTGTACATACAATTTATAAAGGGAGGAATAGCTTATTGGGCATCACAAAATTCGCCCGTATCGCTCTTAATAGAACAAGTGCCTAAAAAGCTGCCGCGCAGTTTGGAAATGCTGATTCTTTGAGACAAAAATAGACTAACGCTTTGATTACATGAAGATTCGACCAGCTACTTATTCCTGTAGTAGAAAACGCCAGTTGGAGTCCTAACTAATTTATTCACATAAACAAATAACAGTCTACAACTTCAAAAATCAAAGTCAAAGCATTAGTACCAATTAAACCATTTACAGGCACTTTTGAATGGTCGGTTTATTAGTCAGATAGGTCTCTGTGAAGAAGAACGAGCAAAGAAACTCCACGGACACTTTTCAATCGAGTTTTTGCAAAATCCTGGTTACAAAGGAAACCAAAGAAACTTTTCAGTACCAACCAGCCATGACAGCCTATTGAATAGGTTGTATACAAACACTCGAATACCTGACATAGTTTATAGATGACTGCTTTTTCTGCACGGCTGTTTCCGCATGAACGTCGCTTGTCACGGCTACAGACAAAGACACAAATTAAAAATAACGAAGCCGAGTAAAAAATAACTTTAAATTCATTATTTTTGTAAAAATGTTTTTTTTCCGCTTTTTAGTGTCTACTTATTATCATTCAAATAATTTACGAAACGGTAACACCAAAAAATCTAAGTCATCCCTTATTTTTCCACCCTTTGAGATATAATAATAATAATATGTGGGGACATGGACACACGTACAATGGTCCATATTTCAAGGACTAAGTGCGGAAACCAAACCCCCCTAATATAGAACATGTTGAGACATTTCACACATAGCCATCTGACCCCAAACTAGGGAGACCCTGTACTATGGGTGTCAGGCAGCTGATATACATACATACACAAATACATTTGAATACATACATAATATATAGATAAACAAAACCCAGACACAAGGCAAACACACGTGCTCACCACACAAATATTTACCCTGGGCAGGAATCGAACCCGCAACACGCTATATTTAAAGAAAAATCATCAAAATCGGACTACACTGAAAAAAAATATCCGTGGTCAAACATAAAAGTATACGTATAGATTTGAGAACCTCCTTCTTTTTTTTGAAGTCGGTTGAAAAGTATATCATGTATTGGTGTTTAAGCTTAGTCGCAATCAAGTGTCATCAAAATCGGTGCCGTAGCTTAAGGCGACGATATACGCCGGCGACCTTGAGCGACCAGAGAATCGTAAGCGTTGCGTTCAAAACTCTCAAAGTTTAGCCGAAAAAAATAAATAAGTGATAGTATTCTTTAAATTAACAAAACAAGACCGTATCCTAAAAGATAGATAATAAAATTGTCTGTAAGATAGTGAAAGTTTTGTTTAAATAAACCAGGTAGATTTTGTGTAATTATCAATGTTTTGTCCGCGTCAGACACAACTTCACAAGTTAATTAAACTATTTAATATGAACTTATGGCAAAACCCCCCATTTTGGGGGAGGCCTATGTCCAGCAGTGGATTTCTTTCGGCTGAAATGATGAATATGAACTTAATGAAAAATATTCACATACTAAATGATTAAGAGAATGTTCTAGTTTAACTTTTTTTTTTCAAATCATTTACACTGCACATTTTGACGTGATTGTCAGTTTAAAATCTGTAAAAGTCGCTTGTTAGCGCCTTAACCGTGAAAACTTAATAAAAAAATCAGTTTCGCATTTATAATATTAGTATGCCGTACGCTTTAAGCTACATAAATCGTTACATAACTCACTAGCATAAAACATCTAGTTACTCAGTAATAAAAACAGCACAAACATATTCATTATTTATATGTAAATAACATTTGCTTTGCAGTGTTCAACAAATTCAGAGCGAAACTCAGCCATCCGATTTTAACTGAATAACGAAGGTTTTACGAAATACAGTGAATATTATTTAGCTGCCGTCGGTTACTGGATGCAAGACTGGTCGACAAACAATTGGGTGAATTTATAGTCGTATGCAAATGAAATAGCATCATTTCCGAGCCAATGTGCAGTAGCTCAGTAGATATTCGATTTGGTCAGTTACTCTGAGTTTCAGTTTGACAACTGATACATAAGGTTTAATTAAAGTAATAATTATATCCGTATGGTGGTATGGTATGTTGTCCGTGTGGTGTCGGACGTAAAGAATAGCACCATCCCATATATTCCCGTGAGTGTCTTAAGAGGCGACTAAGGGACGTACCAGAGAATGGGCAGCAGCGTTCTCTTTGCATTTGTAACAACTATACTGCGATTGCCAACCCACCTGCCAAGCGTGACGATTATGGCAAAACCCCCCCCTTGGGGGAGGCCTATGTCCAGCAGTGGACATCGTTCGGCTGAAATGATGATGATGATTAAAAATAATTATCATTCTATTATTGTTTCACTTCAGGGCAAAAGACTTTTCATGCTAAAAAGAGAAAGTAATATTTTGTTGGCGCAAAGTAAAAGTCTCCGCCAATCATCATTAAAAACCAACATATTATAATAAAACTTGATTAAATAGAGTATCCGTGTAGTTTTTGCTCGTTCTTCTCCATAGAAACCTACCCTACGTTTTGGAACGAGCAACTAGCTTCAACTTTCTGACTAACTCTTTGACAATGCAAAAGTGCCTGTAAATGGATTAATTGAAATAAATGCTTTGACTTTGTGTAGAATAAGTGGTTTTTTTTTATCATTTGATAGGCATACGTTTGACCACTATCTCACCTGATGGGAGCGATGATGCGGTCTAAGATGGAGCACGCTTGCCTAGAAGTAACCTATTCACTCTTGACTTAAAGACTCCCGGATTGTAGCTATCAGGAAACACAGACTCAGGCAGAGAATTCCACTCCTTAGCAGTCATCATCATCATCATTTCAGCCTAAAGACGTCCACTACTGGACATAGGCCTCCCCAAGGGGGGGTTCCTTAGCAGTACGCACAATTAATGTGTTCCCAAAACGTTTTGTGCGTGTGGGTGGGATGTCCACCATGTACCGGTGGCGCATCGCCGTACGTCTTGTGGTCCGGGTTACCGCTTTTGCGAGACTGCGTGTACACTTAGTAAGAGAACACTTCATAGTCGATTTAATGAGATCTGTCCATCTTATGGGTGATCTACCTCTAGAACCAAAAAATCTGACGTTCCATAACCTCGACCACTCCGCTAGGATTGTACGACTTAGAAAAAAATAATAGTAAAATAAATGACAGTTGTTGTTGTAGAGAAAACTAAAAAAAAAGAACAATCAAATCAAATATTAACCACTATATTAACCGAACTTCATAATAATGTAGCATGTGCTACGAGTACTACGGCGTAGCCTCAGGCGCTACGGCGTAGCACAACTTTATCCGGTTCGTTTATGGGTTTTTCTTCGCGACTTTCTTAAACAAGTTCCATAAAGTAAAACCAAATGTGTACTGCAAGCTTGTTAGTGTTATAAGCTTTTAACTGAAAGTTGTTTTCCTAAATAATTTACTAAGAGAGTATGGCGACTGTATTTGCAAGTTTTGAGCGAGGAAATTTATAAAAACCGGTGGCCTACATCCTTATTATTTATTTAATATTGTAAATGCGAAAGTAACTCTGTCTGTTACGCTTTCACGATGAAACGGTTGAACCGAATTTGAAGAAATTTGGTATGATATTAGCATGAACCTTGCGGAAGGACATAGGCTACTTTTTAATCCTAAGACTTCGTCTCCATGATAACCGAAATTCACGCGGGCGAAAGCTAGTACTTAATAAATCAGATATTTACATTACATCCACAACCTCAGATTCCTGTAAAATTGGAACATACTTTCATCCAACCATTTGAATGAAAAGTTACTATCAAAAGGCCTACATTAACAAATTACTTCAGAACAATTCGGTCGAGAAATGTTCGATTTAAACGATCCAAAGCTATTTGGAATTAGTATCGATTGGAATAGCGATTCTTTTGCAAACAATGTTTTACATTCCATAGTCTTGAACCAGTTTGTATGTTTGGGTTTCAAGGGTGGTGTAATTTACAGGCATATGAGACATGTCAGCTATAACTTTGGGATGGTATGTAAAAATATCTGCAAGGCCTCAGATATTGCTCTTGGTCTATAGTCAGCGGTGACTACTCAATAATTCCGGGTGACACCCGTGTTTTTAAAAGGAAATAAATATAATGATCACCAAGAAAATACTTACTAAATACCAAATGTAGTAAATGATCAACAAATCTTAGTGTGCAAAATAACCAAAATCTTTTTGACCCTTAAGTCCCCCCTGGGGCGGATCCGACATGGTTATGTTAGAACTGTGACCCCCTATGCCAGAACCAAATCGCTTTTTACAGTCAAACTCATACATTTCTACAATACTTTAGGAAACACAATTTTGGTGACCATTTACTATTTTTGGTTTTATTTTATTTACTTGTTTTGGTGATCATTTACTAGATCTGGAGGTTCGTTAAACATAAGCTTTTTTAAAAACGTTAACATTCAAATCTTACTCTTAATCTGTCAAAAATACTTGTAATATTCTTACATTTTTGACATTGATTGTCGCTGAGATAGTTTAAGATTGCGTGTTTCAAAAGGAATTCAGATAGATAATTGAGATATTATGTCCTTAGGTAGTTTATGCTCCTTCGTACAGGTGTTCTTTTCTCCTTATTCATTCTTAGGCGCGATAAGCAGATTGTTCGGTATTAACCGGCCGGGACGACGGAGGGGAATGAAGGAGACGAAGGAGAAGGGGGCGGCCGCTGTGACGAGCGGCGCCGACGCACCAACCATATACGATTCGCGAGAACGACAGTGACACAACGAGCACTGTACGCGTCGCGACCTACCTATTGTTTTTAATAATTAATACTGTGATTATTATACTAGCATTTGCCTACAGTCTAGTCTGTCATTTCCAGAGTTTCCTTACACACTTAGATAGGGTCCTGGAACCTACACAGATTTTGTAGGTGTCTACCCTTTTTAACCTGCTTCAAAAAGGAGGGGAATTTGACTGTTTATATTTTGTTTTTATGTATGTTCGGGCATAACTCTGTCTTATATAGACGGATTTGCAAAATTATTTTTTTGTTCGAAAGAAGTTTATTCCGAATGGCCCTTTTTGAGAAAATCAACAAATTCCCAAAAAAATACTTAGACGATGATTTAGTTTCTTCAATCTTTGGAGGACAGACAATCTCTTTTAAGTATGTCGCCGTTTCTTAATTGGTTTTGGATGTTAAGGCAACACTAAAAAGCGAAAAATAAAAAGTTTTTTCAGAAGAAAAGGAAACCGCCTTCATAAACTAAAAAGTGATAAATAACTTTAGCACAGAACACACATTACTTTACTGTCGAAAGTCGGTGGAAATACAAAACAACAAACACAAAGTCACCGCCACCGACTTCCGAAAGTAAAGTAATGTGTGTTCTGTGCTAAAGTTATTTATCACTTTTTAGTTTTTGAAGGCGGTTTCCTTTTTTTTTGTAAGTATGTAAGTCTTTAGTTATAATTTTTCTGACAAGTATACATGTGTTGTACCTATATATTTATGAGAGGTTCATAAGCCTTGCTTCTTCGTTAATTCTTTTGAGAAAATAAATATCTTTAACCGTAATTGTAAAAAACGGAAGCTTTAAATTCTTCACCTGGCATTTCAATTGCCCTTTTAAAAGCGAACGTACCAGGCTGCCCGGTAGAATTTCAATTTAAACATATTAACCCCGTGACAGTTTTAAAAGCTTTTCGGCAAATTAAGATAAAATTTACTGAGGATTTGTGGGGTATGTCTATTAAAGTTTGTACGTCTATAATTGAGACAATAGCGCCTTATTTGGCTTTAATATTTAATATGTGCGTAGACCAAGGAGTTTTCCCGGATCTAATGAAGTTTAGTAAGGTTATACCTCTTTTCAAATCCGGCGACAGTAAAGACACTAATAATTATAGACCCGTGTCCGTGCTGCCAGCTTTCAGCAAGGTTTTTGAAAGGATTATGCTTAATCAGATGCTTAATCATTTTAACGCTAATGGCATTTTACACGATCAACAGTATGGTTTCACCAAAGGACGTTGTACGATTGACGCTGGTGTCACTTTATTAAAACACATATTTACTGCGTGGGAAGAGGCGCAAGATGCCATAGGAATTTTTTGTGACCTCTCCAAGGCATTTGATTGCGTAAATCATGACACACTACTTTTGAAACTTGAGCATTACGGACTAGGTAGACTTGCGCTTAGTTTAGTAAAATCTTATTTGATTAATAGGCAGCAGCAAGTTCAAATAAATGGGGTGAATTCACATGGTTTAAAGGTAGAAATGGGGGTTCCACAAGGCTCAATTTTGGGTCCTTTCCTCTTTTTAGTGTATATTAATGATCTTCTTCATCTGTTGAAAAATCAACCACAAATGGTGTTATTTGCTGATGACACTTCTTTAATATTTAAGATAGACAGACGAGCCCAAAACCTAGACCACGTAAATAGCGCCTTACTGCAAGTCCAAAATTGGTTCACGGCGAATAATTTAGTATTGAATGAAAAAAAACGAAGTGCATCAGATTTTCTTTACCAAATGTCAAAAGTAATGACTGTGACATAGTATTGAATAATGAGAAGCTGGAATTCGTTGATAAAACTGTTTTCCTGGGGATCACGCTCGACTCAAGGCTACAATGGGGTCCTCATTTAACATCTCTCGCTGGACGGCTAAGCTCGGCAGCATATGCTATCAGAAAAATCCGGCAATTTACTGATGTGGATACCGCGAGACTGGTCTACTTTAGTTATTTTCATAGTATAATGTCTTACGGTATTTTACTGTGGGGACGAGCTGCAGACATCGAGTCTATTTTTATTCTGCAGAAAAGAGCCATCAGAGCCATTTACAATCTCCGTATGCGCGATTCTCTAAGGGAACTGTTTAAGGAAATTAACATAATGACGGTACCTTGTCAATACATCTATGAAAACATAATGTACGCTAGAAAAAATCTGCATCTTTTTAGTAAAAGGGGTGAAAGACATAATTATAACATTAGAAATAGGGACCAACTAGTTCAACCGAGTTTCAGACTGGCTAAAGTAGATACTTCTTTCATGGGGTACTGTTTAAAATGTTACAATAAAATACCTCCCCACATTGTTCAACTAAATGAGACAAAATTTAAGTCTTATATAAAACGCACACTATGCAGCCGAGCATATTATTCATTGGGTGAATACATCACTGATAAAAATGCTTGGCTGGATGCTGGTCTAGCTCCACAGCCATAAGGGTTCATAGATTCATTGATTAGCATTTTTAATTATTTTTGGAGCTGCTGAAGATATAGATCTACATTATCTTTGCATTGTATAAACTCAATGTGTTAGTATTATATAAATTTTTCATAGCACATACATGTGAGCACTATGTTATTTAAAGCTACCATTTACGAGGTATGTCTTTCATTGACTTGAATGTGCCCTGGCGGTTGGGAGTATGTCATGCTCACTGGAATGTCTCGCTGACGGTGGCGCGCGTGTTGGATCATTCGGTTCCCTTCAAAATGGTTGAGTCAAATGATGCCGATCCGTGCGTCATGTTCGTGAACGGGCGCCGTTAGTTGGGACTGGTCATCTCTTAGCTGCCTCGGTTATTCTAATTTTATTTTGAATTGTTTATTATGATTATATTTTTATCTAAACCTCTTTTAACGTACACGACTTGTTACATTGTTCTCACATTGTACCCTAGATTCAATATGAATGATGTAACCGAAATTTGTAACATATTATTGATTTTAAAAGAGTGTTGTTCATGGAGTTTCTTGCTCGTTCTTCTCCATAGAAACCTACTGTTTGGAACGAGCAACTAGCTTCAACTTTCTGACTGACTGACTCTGACAATTCAAAAGTACCTGTAAATGGTTTATTTGAAATAAATGATTTTGAGTTTGAGTTTGAGTTTGGTATAATCTAGTATTGAAAAATATAATAATTTTATATGGTTTACTTCGACAATAAATAACAATAATTTTTTAAAAGGTTCTTGTAATTGAGGTCCATTGAGCACTGCAGCGACAGTTTGGAGGTGTATCAGGAATATTGTGATTCGATTTTAAACGTGTTAAGTTACGGGTGAATAAATTTGGAGACCTAGATCCCCCAGAGCCTCAAAATTAAACACTGCACTTTTCTATGTTTATTGCATTTATATTGTTGTTCAATGTGACATCCTTTTTATTTTTTTATCTCCATAGTATCAATGACAGCATATAATATACATTTCTAAAGTGAACGTTGGTAACAAAAAAGTATTTAATTATAAGGGACAACCAGAGTTGGCTTTCAAGTGGTCGACTTGTTTGTCTCCCAGTGATATGTGAAGTCATTGACACAGTCATTTCAAAATACGATCTACGTCTCCTACGCTTTTATTGCACACTTTATTTTTAAACTTGAAAATGCGTCACACTCATTAATTTTAAAGGCTGATGCTAAGCTCCTACATAAAAACCTTACTCAGAGCTTATTTAATGATCGTCTTTGTCATTGAATCATTATGTGTACATAAAGACAACTATCATCTTCTTAGAGTGTCGATGGTATTACTGTCGTGGTGAAAGGAGTGCCAGTCCGCATAAAAAAACTAGTTTATTGGCCATTATGTCGACACGGTTGGCGCAGTGGCTGAGCGATGGACTGCTGCGCAGCGTGTTGCGGTTGCGGACATCTATGACATATTATATTTGATTAACAATTATTGACAAGAACAATATTACAATTTGAATGCACCTTTTTGCTAATTCAGTAAAGTTCTGTAAATGTTGGTCTGGTAACGAGAAATTCTACGAAATCGTCTATCCATACCTTATTCTCTCCAAAACTTCTCCCAACGCAAACAGCAATAGGTACACGTTTTAGACCAATTTATGCAATGTTTATCAGACTTCGCGTTCGGCAATGGCTTGTCATAATGTCGGTCAGTTCCGTCGCTCACAAACAAATAATTCACACGACTTTATGGTCAGTATTTTGCGCGTAAAGGGATGCTCCAAATGCTCGTTTCAATGCTCTAAAAACGGGTATTAGTCGGATTGCGAGCGGGCAATCGATTCCGCGAATCGTTCACGATTTGCTAGATTTTTGGACACGTTTCAACTGATGGGCGCTTCTAACATTTTATTCGGAAACGTTTTTCTTTCACATCACCGAGTCTATTATGTTCTTTTACTATGTATTTGTCAAGTGTGTGATTAATAATATTATCTTCTTTCTTTCTTTATTTTTAAGTATTTGCTTAAACGTACCTACGTTCCCTACGGACACCTTAGATACCTATGATCGTATTATTTAAACTTTTGCTACGGATACCGATACAACTTAAGTTCCTTTACTAATAAATTTCCTAATTTAGACATGCGGTAGCGTGTCAAGCCAAGAAAAAGGAACTGGCGACACAGCAACCATGTGTTTTCACGAACCATTTGGAGCCACTTTTGACCCCTTAATAACTCAAAACCTATTTTACATAAACTCGTCATTCATCATCATCATCATTTCAGCCGAAAGACGTCCATTGCTGGACATAGGCCTCCCCAAGGGGGGGTTTTGCCATAATCGCCACGCTTGGGTTGGCGATCGCAGTATGGTTGTTACAAAGGCACAGAGAACGCTGCTGCCCACTCTCTGGTTAGTCCCTTAGTCGCCTCTTACGACACCCACTGGAAGAAATGGGATGGTGCTATTCTTTACGTCCGACACCACACGGACACTTTACGTCCGACATCACACGGACACTTTACGTCCGAAACCACACGGACAAAAACTCAGACAACATAAATGTGACAACTAGCCAAGTCTTAACTTGAGCACCAATTTTTTTAAAGTTATTTGCATAAATAGTTCGACTTTTCGAATGTTAGAAATTATACTTTTAAATAGCAAACATTGTAGTAGCAGAAAAAAGCATAAAATTGTGTTTTAAATGGTCCATATTCTTATGAATAATTTCAGGATTATTTACAGAACTTTACACCCATTTAGATCTCAATTCTTTTGTCGGCGAAGTTGACAACCACCCATATTCTTAATATTGATCTTGACTCCTATTTTCACGTTTATGTTTTTGACGGAATTAATTTATAAACACTCACGTGCAGGCTACTAACTCTCTCTAATCTCTACAATTGAAGAATTGAAACCCAGAACTTTGTACTCAAATTGTGTTCTTGTCTCCCTCTAATTACCCTCTCTATCATACGAGAATTGTGACAAGCAACTATTCATAGAAGTTACACAGAGTCAGCTATCTTACCACATCGGTCAGCTGTTCCAAGTTCTCGGCAACTAGTCCACAAACTTGGTGGAATTTGTGTAACACGCTCCTGAGGTATTTGCCATGCAAATTGGTGAGTATAAATTGTTTATGTACCTCGTGGTGTTTATAGAAATGTTAGTAGTTATTTATCTATACAGCTTTTGCTAGAAGTTTAGTCGGGTGATTTTTGGACATAAACTTGCAACTTCCTGGTAAGGATGCTCGTAAAATATAGTTCAAAATAAAACAACTGTTGCAAAGGTTGTTCAGAACTCGGTTTAAAATAAGATGAATTATATTCTAAAATTATAACTTCGTTATCTACAAAAACCATACACAATATGCGCAAGGTTTAATAGATTCGCGTACGAGAAGAACAAAACAAATAACGAGTATATAAATATGAAATATTCATCCGGCTTGCGCAAATATAACACAGTCCCGGCGAGCAAACAAACGTGTCTGTACCTACGCATAGAGTGTGGCTCTCAAACTTAAACATCGTATGAATCCTAGTTCTGGGGAAACTTCAAGACTTTTTTCCATTGGTCCACGATCCACCCAGATGTGTAAAAAAATATGTTTATTACCTCATATCTTCGACAATTCTCGACCAATTTGGATCATTCATTGAATGAAAGAGTATTATTCCATCTTTTCTTTCGAGATCTTTTAGTATGATCCCATATTCTTTTCGTAAAAATCTGATGTAGATCGAGGATGTACATCAGATTTTTACGAAAAGTTTGACGATGTAACTCCTCAATAGTAAACAGTACATGTATTGTGATTTAGCTATGGTTCTAAAATCGAAATTTCAAGTCCTTTATGGGTAACTGACTGTGGTCAACTGATTATAGATTTCAATGATAATATCCTATGGAGGAATTCCAAAGCGTATCAACCAACTAGCAGCACGCATATAGTGCAGGGGTAGGAGGGGTACCTACTGTGCAGAAGATGAAATATATTGACTAATTGAATACAACAAATAGAACCAAAGTGATTTTACTTCAAATTAATTTCCAAATAAGGCGCATATCGAGAAGTTTGACAATCTGTGTCTAGCATTATAATCTTGTAACCGCGGGTCGTACTCGCCACACGTCATTGTGCCAGTTGTGGCGCTAAGGCCTTCCCCACTCGCTACTTGCTCCCAAGGGAACCGATGTGACCGCGGTACAGGCCATAAGAAATCAGCGCCTGAGCATTTCATTTTTCTACAACATAGACACCGTTTATTTTTGGCAAATAAAACAGTTAGTTATTACTTAATGTACTTAGTTTTTTTTATTAGACCTTGCTTTTTTATTAAGTCTAATGCTGTATTCTCATTACATTAGGCATTTATTGCTGTCAGCACTATACACAAATGACAATGCCAGATCCTGCCCCACCCATGTACAGAAAAATAAATTAATGAAAATAATTGTAATGAATATAGAACCTTTCTATAGTAAATTGTTTTTCTTTAGAACTTGCGGATTACGAAATACCTACCCACAAAATACAAACTCATTTTACCTAAAATATAATTAAACCTATAATCAATGTCATTTCTTTTTAGATTTAAACGGAAACCGCAAGTTCTACAGTCACTAAGACTAATGTTTAGTTATCAGCAATAAATAAACAGTACATATTGCACATGACTTTTATTGAGTGGGGCAAACTTGAGTTTCTGGCATTGTCCTTTATACACCATACTGTTACTCCACTGAATTCCTTTATTCAAAATATTATACTTTTAGCGGTAACGAAACCATCTCGCCAGCTCGCTTCTAAACAAAACAACGCCATCCCAAGAGGTATAGTGTAACTACATAATTAAAATATGATAGTGTTATTAATTCTGATTATTACGATTAGACAATTACCAACCTCCAGCTTTGTCAGCGATTTTTTCATGAAGCTGTATACTACTATTTTATATAATTTATTTTTTACAATCAGTAGCCATTTTTCACCAGTTATTATAGAAAAGTTTATACGGACACAGAAAATGAAACTTTTATAAATTGTGTACCCATCGTTCATCAGTTGTCATGCTAAGATTGCTATGCTACACTAAAAAGTATACCCAATTTATGTATCTTCTTTTTACAATGTTTTCCATAACCCACTTCACTGATACACGCCTATTCTTCACCATATAATAGTTGAAGTAATTCATATATTCTAGGTATGTGCATAAAGAGCACCGTTCATTCCATAACAAAGACTGAAAGAAAATGTGGCATAAAAGCCCCTCATAAAACGAATGATATCTATATGTACTAATATTATAAAGAGGTAAAAGAATCATGGCAGAACTTTGTACAAAAAAAAATAAGATGTTTAGAGAAGTTGAAATTTTAATTTTTATATTCTTGGGTACCTAAAGAGAGTATCTTCATTTACAATATTTTTAAAACCCCGGAAAAAAAAAGTTAATAGTTTAACGAAAAGCTCATTATTTCAGAACGAAACTGTGACTAACAGTAACAGTGACATTGACAGCCACCGTTTCGCAGTTCTTACATTGAAATTGCATCGTTTTATGCGAAATATTAACACAAATAATGATTATATTTTTCCACACACTTGTCACATCACTTGTCTGTCAATTTTATAGGTACTTTAACATCGCTTGTCACTTTCTTTTTTTTATAAACACAAAATGGGCATCGAGATGAAACAAAAAAGTGTTATTTTCATTTCGTAATATTTTGATTATGCGGGGGTTTAAAAATATGCGAAGTATATAAAACTGCTCCTGGCAATGTGTTTTTCACACTGGAAAATATTTTAAACCCTCTAAATTACTTTTTTTTTTTCATACAAATGCATGTATGAATCTCGCCATGATTCTTTGTTTGTATGTAGGCAATAAAATCTGAATCTACTCATCCGATTTCAAAAATTCTGATAGCTTATCGCTGAGTGCTGGAGGCTTTATTTTATTAGAAAAAAAGTAGGGATCTGTAAACAAATTCACTCGGAAGAAGTCGCGGGCAAAGTGCTAGTTATAAATAAATCACAACACACACTTGCACAAGATTCGAACTACAAAAATAGCTAAAAAATAACGTAACATTGCAATGTAATATATTACATTGTGACACGGTAAATGTCATATGTGAATTTTAAGATTGTCTTGAACTGATTATTTCTGTTGTTGTCAAGTGGTGGACTTAAGTCTCTGGTCAAGACAACCTAGCACTTTGATCACGGTAAATGTCAACTATCCGTTTGGACAAAAAGAAACCGGAGCCCCAAACGGTTCATGTTTAAATAACAACGTCATTTTTTTTTTAATTAATAACCTCTCGCCTAAAGACTGGGAGCACCTCTGTCCGCTTTTAACTTGCACCAAGCGTATAAACTCTCGACGGACTACGCCTAGCACGTCGTCGCTCATTTAAGTTTTTATTCCGCTAGGAATCTAGGCTTTAAGTTCTAAATGAGTGTTATTTTAAACTCGGCTAAAAGCTGTGGACTTAATTTACATTTTCACTGCTCCTCTCCTATTATAATTATTGCATTCGCAACTGGTATTGTTGGGAAAAGTTTCCATTTAAAAAATGGAATTTAATTATCGCTTTGTATTTTTATCATGAATCTTGACTTGAAGTTCTCCGGACAGAAGAGATTCTGTACCAAATGGTTCGTGCATAGGCAAGTAAATTCAATTATAGTTTTTATATCAACGCGTGAAGTCTGCAACTACCCAAAAATAACTAAAATTTTATTTGATTGATTGATTATTCTTTGACCAATTTTTTTAAAGAGTAATCATGGAGTTTCTAACCCATTCTTCTCCATAAGAAACTACCATTTCAAAACCAACTAGATTTAAGTTTTCTAACATGACGTTAAAAAGTCCCTTTTAATGATCTAATTGAAATAAATGATTTGACTTTGAATTACTAACCTATTACTACCTATTCAGATTTTAAGAATGTAATAGATAGTATTCGTATTACAAAATTTGTTAACAATTATCACAAAGAATCATGGCAGGATTTGTACAAAAAAAAATAAGATGCTTAGGGAAGTTGAAATTCTAATTCTTATTCTTGGGTACCTAAACAGTATCTTCAGGCATTTAGAATATTTTTAAAACCCCACAAAAAAAGTTAATAGTTTAACAAAAGGCTCATTATTTCAGAACGAAACTGACAGTAACAATAATAATAATAATAATACTTTATTTGTCCAAAACATGAGTATACACACACATGGCATGCAAGATGTTACATTAAATTATGTCACTGTCATGTTTTGCCTTGACGGCGTACAAATAGTTGGCTTATAAAATAGCTTAATAATTTAAAATTTATTCAATAATCATACAAAGCGATTGACAATCCAAATTAGACATACTTAGCTTAAAATAATATGTACATAGAGCTACTACAGAACAGTGTTACTAGCACATAATATATAATCATAACAATCAATTAAAATAGATAATAAGAATAAAATTTGCATGTCACACAGTCAAGTTAATTTATCAGTTAGAAATTCGTCAGTGCTATAATAAACTTTCTCTAAAAGATCATTTTTTAATATATTTCTTAATTTTTCTGTTGTATATTCTTCTCTCCAATATTTTGGCAACTTATTATAAAGAGTCGGCGCCATGCGAAATATACTTTTACTTAAAAGAGCTGTTTTGAATCTAGGAATACAGAGTTTGCTATTGTCACGTCTATTTCGAGTTACTTTTTCCGATTCTAAGGGGAATAGGTGTGGGTTCGATTTGACAAACATAATGGTCTCTAAAATGTACATTGATGGGAGAGTTAATATATTATACTTTTTAAAAAATGGTTTGCAGCTGTCAGTGACCTGAAGTCCAAAAATAGTTCTAATGCATCTTTTTTTGGGTTTTAAAGATGAGATCCTTATTTGTTGAATTCCCCCCAAAAAATATTCCATATCTTAGGTTAGAGGACACTAAACTGTGATAAGCTGTTAAAAGCGCATCAATATTTAACATTGGAGCTAGTTTATATAGCGCATAAGTTGAGTTACTGTTTTTTTTTGCTTAAGGCTTCCGTATGTGCTTTCCAATTTAATTTGCTGTCAATTTTTAATCCAAAAAATTTGGTTGTGTCAACTTTTTCTATGTGGTTATTACAGTAATGTACATTGACATTTGGAATGGCTGATCTTTGGGAAAAATGCAGAATATTCGTTTTGGCAAGATTTTAGCCATTTTATCATTGATTCTATAGAATTGTTAATGTCAGTACTGTCATCGGCAAAAAGTATAACTGGGTGGTTGATACTTTGGGGTAGGTCATTATCGTACAGTATAAAGAATAGAGGGCCTACGACAGTGCCCTGCGGTACGCCAAATTTAACAACGCGTTCATTTGATTTGTATGTTATTTCCTGTTTATTGTTTTTATTTACTGCCGAAATTTCTGTGAATTGTCTTCTGTTGTTTAGGTAAGATTGGAAAAGGCTTGAGACAATGACACTGATAGCTGCCGTTTCGCATTTCTAACACTGAAATTGCATCGTTTTATGAGAAATAATATCACAAATAATGATAATTTTTTTCCACACACTTGTCACATCACTTGTCTGCCAATTTTATAGATCAGTTAACGTCGCATGTCACTTTCTTTTTTTTATAAACACAAAATGGGCATCGAGATGAAACGAAAAAGTGTTATTTTGTTATTTTCATTTCGTAATATTTTAATTATGCGGGTGTTTAAAAAATATGGTAAGTATATAAATCTACACTGCTGCTTCACATTGGAAAATATTTTAAGCCCTCAAAATTTTTTTTTTACATATTCGGCGAGATTCATACAAATGAATGTCTGAATCTCGCCATGATTCTTTTCGTCGCGTGGTCGTATATTATGGTATGGTATAACGGGCTGGTGTCCGCAACTCCACGTCTCAGCGCGTATTTTGCGTACAATCGTGGGCTTACAAGGCTAGCAAGTTAGCAGAAAATTCGGCTTGCTAGAATAAAAAAAAATCTAATTAAAAATCACATGGAGTCACGACAAACCTGCACGTCTAATTGAAAGTCATTTTGTTAATATTGCTATTTCAATAAAAGAAACAAAAAGTTCAAAAAGTAACATAAAACTCAATATTGGTACAGTTCGATGAAATCGCAGTAAGGTGCGCGTTAAAAGCACTTCCGAATAATACCCGGAACGATTTTACTTTGGAGAACACATAAATCACATTGGTTAACACTTATACTGAGTTTTGGAGTTTTAACGACCGCTGTGAGCTTAAGTTATAAACCGTGGAATAAAAATTTGAAATAGGATCATGGGGCATAGAAAACCGTGGATATAAAGCGACCGCTACACGGGAGCCAACCGCGTTCCTTGGTCCGTGTCAAGTAAACATTTTTTTATTTCTTTCTTTCTAAGAACATTCCACGGACACTCTTTGTTACGTTATTCTGGCCGTGTGTGAAAATGTCCCCACATATTATTATTATCACCATTTATTAATTATATCTACCTATAAAATACATTTTTAAATATTAATAAAAAATAAAAACATTTAAAAATATAAAAAATAGTAGCCCATCAGTATCGGGAACAGGGTCCAAGCTACCGGCGGTCAGGGCTCCAGAGAGAGAAACCTCCTGACAATGCGGGCCGTGTCCAGAAGTACTGCCTTCTGAATCAAGCCCTTGATCCAGCCGTCTAACGAGAGCCTCCTCCTCCTTATTATTATTATTATTATTCTTGTTGCCTCTTTAAGTGAAATGTAGGCGACGAGCAAAATTAAAAAACAAAAAAAAACCAACAGAAAATTCATGGCAGTTAAGAGATGACCAATCTTAGTCTTATCTTATCTTGACGCGTGGATCAGGACCATCTAGCCCAACCATTTTGAAGGGAACCGAAAGATCCAACTCATCAGCGAGACATTTGAGTTAGCATGACGTTGCTCCCAACCGCCATACTCATTTATGTTATACACATAATAAATGGCTTCACGATACCAACAAAACTAGGATTATTTAAAAAAAACCGGACAAGTGCGAGTCGGACTCGCCCACCGAGGGTTCCGTACATATTTGTAGGTACATATTAATACTTCTATACTAATCCATACCTACTATCCATACTTTAATCATCTTAATATTATAAATGCGTTTTTTGTGACATAAACGGCTGTATCTTTTTTTCACGTTAACATAGAGGGTTGATTTATTTACAGCATCAAGGGACCGTAGACTTGAGTATATAGTTTTCATTTCAACTCGATACCTCCACGCATTCCCGAGAAAAATCTTGACAGACAGACAGACAGACAGACAGACGGACAACAAAGTGATCCTATAAGGGTTCCGTTTTTTTTCTTTTGAGGTACGGAACGCTAAAAATGACATGCGTAAGTAACAATAAGCTACAAAGCTCTTTATAACCTTTTCAACTACAAGTCTCTTCAAAGCTTCGATTCCAAGTTCTCAATAGGTACCTACTTTTCAAATCGTTTCACAATAACACAAGTCCAATACCAAGTCCAGGTCGTCGTCAAATTAATTCTTCTTCAACATTTAACTAAATAAAACAAGAATCAAATAGAAAGGACAAAGTTTCTTGAACAGCACAACTTTGAACTTTGATTGTTTTCGCGGCACTGTTTAAGACTATTATTCTCATCCGTGACTCAAATGCCAGTTTCAAACGTTCTGACTTTAATTGTTCCAGTTTTTATATTCGTGTATGTGCCACCATTTCGCTAGCATTTCAATGCATTCCAATGCAAAAGTTATTAAAGCTAAGAAGCCTTTTTTAAAAAATGAGCTCGTGGCTAAGTACAAGTAGTAAGTAAGTACAAATCGATTGGTCATGTATACGACGTTTGCCGAGGTCGCTCCGTGGACATTTCATACCGAGACCCCTCCGTGTCTCGGAAAGCACGTAAAGCCGTTGGTCCCGGCTGTCATTCGTAGATCTTTGCGTTCGTTTGCGGTATCCCATAATAAAACTTAAAACAAATTTCAAAATCTCTTGAAAAAATAATCTCAAAAATAACATACATGCATCCAGCAATCATTAGAAAATAAGTTAAAATGAAAAAAAAAACCTAGTATAACGTTTTTGGTGAAACAATTTTATCCCATAATAAAACTTAAAACAAATTTCAAAATCTCTTGAAAAAATAATCTTAAAAATAATATACATGCATCCAGCAATCATTAGAAAATAAGTTAAAATGAATAAAAAAAACCTAGTATAACGTTTTTGGTGAAACATTTTATCCCATAATAAAACTTAAAACAAATTTCAAAATCTCTTGAAAAAATAATCTTAAAAATAATATACATGCATCCAGCAAACATTAGAAAATAAGTTAAAATGAAAAAAAAAACCTAGTATAACGTTTTTGGTGAAACATTTTATCCCATAATAAAACTTAAAACAAATTTCAAAATCTCTTGAAAAAATAATCTTAAAAATTTTATACATGCATCCAGCAATCATTAGAAAATAAGTTAAAATGAAAAAAAAAAACCTAGTATAACGTTTTTGGTGAAACAAATTATGTATAGAATAGAAGAATAGACAGATAAGCAAAAATATTATGCAAGGTACATCGTATTCACGTATAATTATATAATTCCTGTAAACACACACACAACATCAACAACAACAACAACAACAAACCAACAACAATAACAACAAACCAACAACAACAACAACAAACCAACAACAACAACACCAACAACATCGACAACACAACAACAAACAAACGAAACGAACGAACGAACGAACGTCTTTAAAAGAGTAAGTATGGAGTTTCTTGCCCATTCTTCTCCATACAAAACTACCTTTTGGAAAGGGCACCTAGAATCATTTTTTTTTTCTCATTTGACGTTCATAAGTGCCTTATAATGGTTTAATTGAAATAAATGATTTGACTTTGACTTTGACTTTGAATAATTGCAGAAATAAGCAGCAGATAGCAGATAATATAAGACAGTAAATATTTCCGACATATCGCCAAAGCACGCAACTCACCAAGCGGTAAGTAACTGCAAATGTTGTGAAGTGGCTTTTAAGATCAATATTCTACATTTTCTAGGAAAATGGTAAGTTCATTTCCCCACACAAACTCATACTGCATCCAAACTAAATGTCAAGAGCAGTACTCACATTTTTCAAAGTCTAAAAACTTATTTTGTACGTAAAAATGTTTTCTAGCAATAACTTCTTACGTACTGCAGTGCTACTTATGTATAAATCTCCCTTGGTGAATTTTCGTGATCTTGAGGTAAATACGTTGTCAAACCCTAGCATCAGAATGGTTTTTACAGAATAGACCGGCCGATCGAAGTATGGTAATTAATGGGCATGACCCTATGTTTAGAGTAAAAACTGTGAGTAATTCGGTCTTTATCAATCTTTAAAAGGTTCAAACCTCAGAACTCCAATTTCCGTTACTGAAAACGTTATAAAATTTAATTCATCATCATCATTTCAGCCGAAAGACGTCCACTGCTGGACATAGGCCTCCACAGGTGGGGGGGTTGCCATAATCACCACGCTTGGCAGGCGGGTTGGCGATCGCAGTATGGTTTGTTACAAAGGCACAGAGAACGCTGCTGCCGATTCTCTAGTGAGAGTTAGTCTTAGTCGCCTCTTACGACACCCACGGGAAGATAAAGTCAAAGTCAAATCATTTATTTCAATTAGACCATTATAAGGCACTTTTGAACGTCAAATGAGAAAAAAAAAATGATTCTAGGTGCCCATTCCAAAAGGTAGTTTTGTATGGAGAAGAATGGGCAAGAAACTCCATACTTACTCTTTTAAAAACGATGTTAGTAATATTTGCATTTACAGGAAATATATAATTATACGTGAATACGATGTGTACCTTGCATAAAAACACTAGGTATTTTAAAGTGTGTACTATTCTTTACGTCCGACACCACACGGACCACACGGACACGGAAAATTTAATTATCAGTGACAATCAACGTCAAAAACTTATAAACAATTTAGGTAAATTGGAGGTATTTTTGACAGCCGACCCCAATATAGTTGACAAAAGGCTAGGCAGATGATGATACATCTTTGGCAGATTGAGACTGAAATTAGGCGTTGAATGATTTCAAAGTTTTTGTATAAATTGCCGCCCGCATGTCACCTCACACTCCTATGACCGACTGCCACTTTTCCTGACACGCCAGTATCGCCACGAAGGTATACGACCAGCAGAAGTTCGTATACGCTACGCTATAAGTTTCCATTATAATAATTCCGACTGAATTTCAGTCCGACTGGCCCATCCCAATGAAAAAAAAAACTAATACTTTGGAGTGAAATTAAATATTTAATTTAGTATCTTACAAAATCCACAAAATCTTATAATGACAACCTGTCTGTCCGTGCCCGCGCAGCGTCATCAATCCTTTTTTTTTTAAACGAACATTAACTGCTCCACCTTAGGCCGCACCATCACTTAAGATTAGGTGAGTTGCGGTCAAACGCAAGCCTATAACAATATAAAAAAAAAACTTATTAGTTCAAGTTATCGTCAGCCAGTAGCAGTAATAACGGCCAGTGCGCCAGCATAGACCTTCTTTACAGTACCTACGCAGGAAATATTACAGTACACAAGTGTGTGTGCAAACGCAGGTGCTCTCCCTCTTCCCTCACTTTTATAGTCCGATGGAACGGCAATCCGACACGACTGGAAAGTTATCAGGCGTAGGACCAACGGCTTTACATGTTGTCAGGAGGCAGGTCTAAAGACCGTGCTGCTACTGAAAAATTAGGAAAACCCAATAACACTTTGCCCGACCTAGGAATTGAACATGCGATTACGAGACCAACGAAGCAGTTTGTTACCAACATAGAATAGAAAAAACAAGTAAAAGTGCACGCAGCTATCCCACGGGTGTCACAATTATGCGGAATATATGTAAAATATTAACAACCTTGGTCAGTTGTAATAAGTCTTAGCTTTGTATGAACAACAAATATGCAAAATTAAGACTTATTCTCCACAAGGTGGACCGACGACCTGGTCCAAGCCGCGGGAAGCCGCTGGATGAACGAGGCACACACGCGGGATAGCTGCGTGGGACTTCCGCTTGTTTTTAGGGTTCTGTACCTCAAAAGGAAAAAGTGGAACCCTTATAGGATCTCTCGTGCGTCTGTCTGTCCGTCCGTCTGTCACAGCCAATTTGCTCCAAATCAGGTGAAATTTGGTAGGATGGTGTAATCCTATGACCCAAACACAGATGTGCAAAGTAAATTAACATTTTTTTTTTAATAAGGGTAATTTTCGAGGGACAAATTGGGAAATTAAAAAAAAGTTTTGCAAACCTTACTGTGTCATATATCACATGAAAGGGCTCGTTATGAGGATCTCAAACATATTTTTGTTATTATTGTAAAATAAATAGTTTTGATTTTATTCATGAAAGAAAACGAAAATTGGCCGTCCCCCCCCCCCCTGATCTCCGAAAGTACTGAGCCCAAAATTTTCAAAAAAATACTAAATATAGTTCATTGCTTGTAGATTACAGGAAAACGTATAATAATTCTATCAATTGGCATTGTACGGAACCCCTATCCACGCGAGTTCAACTCGCACATGGCCGGTTTTTTTCTATTCCGTGATTACCAATATACCGATTCTATAGAAACACTCAGTAACGTCTCACAACAGGAAGCAAACAAAAGCTATTCCTCAAAGAGACGACACGAACGTGCATACATAATAAGCGGATTGTGCAACACGTTTTCAAACTTGCAGAACGCAAGTAAAGCAAGAAACAAAAACAAAGACGCAAGAAGAAAAGCAAGACCTCGATCCGTTTCCGAAACAAACGAACGACACCGTGCACAAACGAGTCATTAGCTTTACACTTATTCTTGCTTTTATCACAATCAAGAGAAAGCAGAAGGTCAAGAAACGTATTTATCTGCTCAAAAAAGAAGAGAAAATAAACGGGTAACGTCCAGGAGAAGTTGATGTTACCCAATACTTCTTTTTTTTTTAATCTGAAAACTATTATTTCTTACGTGATTAATGTACAGTCAGCAAAGGAGATAGGTATGCAGGGTCGTCAGGTATAGTTAAAGTTTATTTAGAAACCGATGATGTTTTTGAATAAAATTTAATTAATTTAATAGAGAATAACTATTTCAATGATTTTATTAAATTTCATTCAAAAACATCCATCGGTTTCTAAGTAAACTTCAACCATTTTCGATGACCTGCATATCTATCTCTTTTGCTGACTGATATACATCACATCCAAATCGCCGTCATCTGGGAATATGCCCAAGAGACTGGCGGCATTGCCACGTTGAATTGCAATGCTTAACCTCTGGCCTAGGTAAAAACTGTTGCCAATAACTCGACTTACCGATGTGAAGTCGATTCGCTTAGCAGCAGTTTTACATAGAAAGAGAGGATTTGCACCCACGAAGAATTTACTCTATTGTATTAGACGATCTATTTTTAGGTCGCCCTATTGTATGTCTTTAGTTACTTAGCACGGTTTAGATTTTGAACATTATTTTTCAACACAACATTAACACTTTTTTACCACACGACACAAGCCAGTCTATTATTTTTAATGTCACATTGCATTTCAAATATTCATTCTCTAAAGAGTTAACAATAACCAGATCTTGGATCACGGGCAGTGTCAACCATCATTGTTTGAACATTTTTCTAAAAAAAAATATGGATCCCATGACCCGAGAGTTTTAACCCTGAACGGCACGAAAATAAAGTTATCACCAAGGATATCATAATTGTCATTACTTCTTTTATTGAATGAATTCTTCAATATAATATTCTATTTTATTGCTAACAGGTCTTGTCAGGCCTCGTAGAGCACTGTTAAGTTCTGTTTAATGAAAAAAAATATCTCATAGGAATAAATTTTCCCTTTCATGTCACTCTTGCATCAGCTGTTTAAATTAAAGTTACTATTTATGATAAAAAAAAAACGAAAATACGAGGACCGGGAGAAATGACGCGCCATATTATTAGGCTTATGTCCATATAAGCCTAATAATATGGCGCGTCATTTCTCCCGGTCCTCGTATTTTCGTTTTTTTGAAATCAATGAAGAGACACAAAGAAGCTGAAGCTGAAGTGATGATCATGATGGGTAGCCAGAGTCCCTACTGCAATGTGAATATCTCATAAGGCTGGAACGAGGCCAAGGGCTCTGCCCCGCGGTTGGTTAGCGAACGTGACACTGGTTCCGTTTCCAAACACCTTACTTATCGTAATTCTACTCCCGTCATACTTCAAAAAATAAATTTTGAAATCTATATGATATCAAATTCTTATCTTTAGACTTTCAGCTTCTTGCGGTAAGGTAAAATGTGTCTACAAAACCTACAGTTAGAGAGCAATTCTGCCCTCAGACTTCGTGGACATTATATTTTGGGTAACGGAGATTCGTTACTCAAAAAATAAGAAACGATACGATAGATAAGTACATATTTATGTCCTTAATTTGATCGCTAAATAGCTCTCTGGCTTTATAGCAGCCTAATAAAATTGGACGAAAAAGTTTTTAAATCCAATTAGAATGTTAAATAATACAATTCGAATAACTATTCCAAACAACGACTAAAACACATAAAGGTTTTAGGTTAACTTTGTCAAAGTTATAGTCGAATCATTTATTTCAATTAGACCATTGTACTTTGGAACGTCATAAAATAAAAAAATAATCTAGTTGCCCCCTTCCAAAAAGTAATTTCGTACGGAGAGGAATGGGCAAGAAACTCCATACTTTAACAACTAGATTCCGCCTGCGGCTTCACACGCGTAGTTTTTTTGATAAAATAGTAGTCCTTGTCTTTCCCCATGCATCAAACTATCCTTATCAATTTTCATCACAAAGGATTGACTGAAAGGATTAGAGTAAAGTACATAGGTAATTATCGATATGCTTTCATGATTCTACTTACTGCAATATGACCGTAAACTTACTTCTGTAAACTATGTTACATTATCTGCTGTTGGACTCGCATAGCAACGTCAACTTCAGGGCGTTTGTGGTGCGGTTACCAACGTGCTATCTGCAGCTCGTCATGGTGGAGGACTTTTGGCCGTAGGGCGTGGTGTTCCGTCGCTTCCGCGGACAAGTGCCACACGATCGCACAGTGAAGTGAAGTAACTAACATAGGCATAAGATACTATACCTACTAACAAGTAATGTAATTTAGTTAGTTAGTTAGTTATGTATGTTAGTCTATAAGGTATATATTGTATGGGTCTTGTTACCTGAATTAAATGATTTTTATTATTATTATTTGTTTCGTTCAGCGGTAGATTTTGCGAATAAGAAACACGTGAGCAAGCTACGTAGTTCTAGCCGTGGGTAAAAACATTGCATGCCTAAATGTATCCCTGCTACCTTTAAAGTTTGACCTTGATTAATCTTCATTAAAATCATCGTTCAAAATTAAAAGCACATTGTCACCCTTAGCTTCTCCAGTTAAAATCGTGGCTTTCACAATATTATAACATAGTTCAGTGACTCGCAATCTAGTATCGTTGCATAAACGGTGCGTCCAAGTTGCGCATTAACAAAACGAGTATACCCACCTTTAATTCCAGCTTATGGGGTGTCTCCCCAGATAGCTCCAAAGAGCTTATAAACTCCACGGGGTAGCTCATACAGTCATCGGATGATAAATGACTGTGTCGATGGAGTTCTGCGTTGATGTGTCGCTGATTATTTCGTAAGATTTTTTTATTAATTTTCGAATTCATCTCATTTCTTGGTGCCAATATGGTTCTTTTACACGGCCAATTTTCATCCTGGATATTTTGTTGTAAATTTGGAAAAGCTTGCGCATAAAGCGCATCTTCCTAGTCCACAACATGACAAAATTGTTTGGTGAATAGGACCATACCTTCTTCGTCAATTTCTACTCGACCTTCATCTATCTCGAGCTGTTTCTCAGCGTAACACCAGACTCTAACATCACTGAATTATCACGCATTTTAGTGGTGAGGTGAACAGCTTTTGAACTTTGGTTCATACATATGATGTTTTCAGACATGCGTTATTTTCTTCTGGTGCAGTGCCTCGCTCGATGACACAAAGTCTGCCTAAAGTCAAACGCCAATAAAACCACCGCACCACCCATTAACATTCGATTACTGTGTATGCCTTGTAGACATCGATCAAGAGTTCCATAGTGCGTTTGTGTGACATAGTGCACTCGTCCCACACGTTCAGCTTGCACTGTTGCAACAGGATGGCGCTGCTCTTACTGATGTTGTACGTTGAGATTTCTTCGCTCGCCAGATTAAGAGGAAAAAGACCGATTGTGCTGTCCGTCAGCTTAGCAATGTTGCAGTGATTCCAGAGGAAGCTACAGTTAATGCAACATTATGGTCCCTGCGATTTTTTGTTAGACGCAAGTTAAGCAAAAAAGTTTTGCTTGTACCACGGGTATCAAGGAAAAAAAGTCCGCCTTCATCATTTTCAACTTGTCGTACTATTTTGAATTAAATATCTCTTTGCTCAGGCAGCAGACGTAGTTCATTTTCGCACACGTGAGCGTCTAATACGGTGGTATCATAGCTTAGCGCTCTGATCAAATCGTTTTTTACTCAAGTTAATCTTATCGTGATAGTTTTTCAAATAAAATTTCAATTCGTCTTTCTTGTGGATTATAGGAAGGTGTACATAGTACAGATGGAGTTAACAATCATTTTGTGATCTGCTATGTACCGCCCTTTTGGCGTACAATAATATAAAATAAATAGAACTTTACATGCTTGTCAACAAATATTCGTCACAACATTTATAATTCATTAATTTATCATTTCTAACACACGTTTAAATATACAAATAGTCCATAAATATGAGTACTAATCGCATCATGAGTAAGGCAGAGTGTATTCTAACAGTGTTCTGTCGTCTTAGAAATCTTTTATAGAATTATAGCATTTGCTCACTAATAATTTGTTTTCTTTTCAATTAGTATTTATTTTCTTTTTAATTAGTTTCTTTTTAAAGGTTTTGATTTCAGTAACTGTTCTAATCGGTCTTGGAATATTGCAAAAGAAACTGATTTTCAGGCGTTATTAACTGAATTTGTTTCTTAAAAAAGTTATTTTTCATTACATAGAAAGCTAGATATGAACTACACGATACCTGTGTGTTCAACATATCTGGAAGAATATTTTTTATAACGCCACCACAATCAAGTACAAGCGTTTGTATGGGAATTATAACGGGTTGGTCGCCCTTTTTAGGGTTTCTGCACGAAGTGGGACTTCTTCGTTAATTTATTTCGTACTTTTGTTTAGTCCTAGCCTTTGCCTCCGGCAGCGGCGTCCCAGAAAGGCGCCTTGAGTTTTGTATGTTCGCTTTTTGTGCGTTTTTGCTTATTAACTTTTTTGTAGTTATTTGCATTAGTGTTTTGTAGTCGTGTTGTAGTTGCAAAGCGAGCCTAGATTGTGATTGCCTTCGCTTGTTTTACTTGCCAGATTGTAAACATTTTCTAGTCTCGCCAAATCGTCTATTTTATTCGCACTTACGCTACTATAATTATAATAAGTTTACTCATTTATATATTATACACACATGTACTTATAAATAATCAAGTAATCAATACATATTGTACACATCAACGAACATGAACGTTTCAATGCAAACTTTATTGTACAATACAATGTAATTGTCCCTAATTGCGGGTATACTTACAAAACTTCAGTCCGCGCATATTTTGTCACAACACCTGTCAACACCAATATAATATTTCATCTGCTCGACGTCCGTATGTCACTGCAGGGATTCAGCAGAATATTAGCGTCAGGAATACGTACCTGACACATGCTGAGCTGGACCCCCATTTGGTGCATCCCTGAGACACACACCTCACTTTGTTGTAATCCTCATTTGATTTGTATTTTTTGTGTTGTAATGTGTCTTTTGTGTGCATCAAATAAATGTTTTATCTATATCTATCTATCTATCTATCTACTTTGCTCTTTGGTCTTACATTGGGAAAAACGCTGAAAAACTTTTATATTTACGTCCAAGCAAGTTAAAACAGTATTGTAACTAGTAATCGAAAAATTTAATGTGTTGATTCGAATTTTTTAGAAGAAATACATAAATATAATATGGACGTTGCTGAATTGGGTTCCGTACCCAAAGGGTCCAAACGTAACCCTTTAGCTCTCGCCCATCCGTCCCTCCGTTTGTCTGTCTCCCAAACACAGGGTTGTATCTTTTGAACCGTGAAATTTTCTCAGAATGTGTACTAGGTACTATACGTTATAAATAAATAACAATAAAATTCCTCATACAAGAAACGTGTTATTTCGGCGTTTTTGGTCGATTTTAATATTTGTACGTACGGCGGTAGGGAACCCTAGGTAAAAGTCCAACTCGGACTTCACATGTTTTTTAGACTGGAGTAAGTACCTAGTAAAAGATAAAGATAATATTTTTAAAATATTACCTACCTAACTAAAAAGGAAGCTAAAAAACAAGAACAACGAAAAATATGAATAAGTACAAAATTAAATTTAAAAAAGCTACAAGCAAAAGGTAAATAATGACGTCATTAAGAATAATGTAATGTCTGCCGCAGCATTAAAGCTGAAACTACAAGTACCTTTTATCTTTTTACTTTTAAAAGTATGTATCTTTATTTAACTTCGCATGTTCGTCAGCAAAATAACTCGCTAAAATGGCACACGACGGTAAGTGAGAAAACTAGAATATAGCTTCGTTTTAAATTGAATACGTATGCCATTTTGAACGCTTTCTTACTTCCATTCATCATTTTTTTTCGAGAGTCTGAACTCATCAGTGCGTTTCTGTCGAGATCCTTTTCCAGTTCTATTATGTGTGTGTGTCGCGTCTCAATTCAATTCAATTTATTTATTCATCAACAAATTTACATTTTTGTCGAACAGTGGTTGTAACAATAAATGTAACACAAAATTAAATATCGTTGTAGCCATAAAAACATTATTACATTCCATATCGGTTATAACATTATTAGTCATAAATAAAAATAATAAAAAAAAAACTAAATGTCAATGTCAAAAAATGTAGATTATGTCAATATGAATTCAAACAATTGTATTCCAAAATAAATTCAAAAACAATAAAAAAAAAACAATTCAAAGAAATGTATATCAATGTAATGTCGTGGTAGAAAATTGAATACTTATATTATTTAAGTCTATGCTTCGAAGACTTAGCCTCTGCAACATCTGTCAGATTTTCTGTCACTTGTGGGTTTGACATGATGGTTGGCTTGCTGTCAAATATGATGCGAAGAGTCCACAAGAGCGCGGCCGTATCGGTCGTCGATTCCAGTGGAAAAATCCAAAAATGGGTATCATTGAATACCACTGAGTCAAAGATCCAATATCCCAGTCGAGGGTTTGGACGACCTGGGCAACTGTTCCGTTGGCATAAGACAAGTCCAAATGGACATTAAAGTATATCTATATTTCTATACTACTATTATAAAGACGTACAATTTGGAGGGTGATCTACGGAACTAGGTACTATTCCGATTTCAAAAATTCTTTCACCAATAGGGAGCTACGTTTTCCTTGAATGCCATAGAGATCCGGAAATAAATTGAGGTGGACAAAATCGCGGGCAAAGTGCAATTAATAACATAAAATGGAGGAGAGTTTATCTGTTTGTTACACTTCCACAGATAAACTACTAGGGAAATAGGCTACTTTTTAATCCGCGACTTCGTCTGCTTCCGCACATTCACTCGGACGGAATCGTAGGCCAAATCCAGTTAAAAATAAAACCTTTTTTAACTGGCTGCCGAAAGAAAAACTCTCAATTCATTCGTATTTTTTCATTTAAGTCCGAATATTTTTAATTTTTTTTTCATTCTTTATTAAAAAACTGTTTAAAGTGTCATCTGCTTTCGGTATAATGTTTTTTTAATTAATTTTTAAATTAATAACCTAGGAGCTCGGAGGCGCGTCTATATTCATTTTATGCATAGTGTCTACGTTGTAGTATTGTCAATTTAACACGGAATAGCAGTATTTCATTAATATTTTACTAGCGACCGACCCGCATCGGTTTCGTACGGATGCAATGTAATTCAAACTATACTTATTAAACATTTCTCTTGGATCACTTCATCTACTGCTGAACCGCATTAAAATGTGTTGCGTAGTTTTAAAAGATCTTAGCGTGTAGGACAGATCCTGGGAAGCGACTTCTTTTTACTATGTAAAGATTTTAATATAGAACATTGCCCCATACTATTAATTTCTTTAGTAATGTCGACGACACGGTTGGCGCAGTGGCTGAGCGATCGACTGCTGCGCAGCGTGTTGCGGGTTCAATTCCCGCCCAGGGTAAACATTTGTGTGATAAGCACTTCTGTTCGCCTTGTGTCTGGGTGTTGTTTATCTATATATGTATGTATTTACAAAAAAAAATGTATTTGTGTATGTATATCCGCTGTCTGACACCCATAGTACAGGGTCTCCCTAGTTTGGGGTCAGATGGCCGTGTGTGAAAATGTCCCCACATATTATTATTATATTATAATGTTAGTGCGTTTCCAAACATATAAACTTATATACACAAAAAACAAGACTAGGAACAACTGCCCGTAGGCCATACAAATATTTGTTTCGTGAGTGAACCGAAAATGAGACACTTAAAGCAGCAACCAAAGGAAAAGCCGCAGCGACAACTATGCCGTCATTTTAGTTCCAATGCTGTACCATTTTTCAGATATCTATACATTTACGTTCAAGTGTGACGGCAGGTTCTTTTATATGGTTTACAGAATAATTAAAACCAATATTCATTATATAGCCAGACTTTTCCGTTCAGCCAAATGCGTTGAAATTTCAGCCTTGAATGCAAATGCGTATATCTTCTTAACTGCGTACTCCTCAATTTATTTTGAAAATTTCAGTCATGCTAAAATTGTGTATGGTTGGGGGACATTGTGGTAGTCTATACCGAAGTTCACTTTACAACCACGTATTTTGTAGCTGTTTTGCGATAAAGCTATGAAATTGGACATATTTCAGCCTCGAACAATGTGCCATTAAGTTTTAACAATTTTATTTCTCATATAAACACCGAGCTTTCAACAATTATAGATACCATCAAAATCCTTTAATGCGTAGAAATGTTAAATATGACCAAGTGATAATATGAAACAAGACCTGCTGTTTGAGTGTTATTTCCGCCGTGGTCGCCTATAATTTTAGTCTTGATACAACAAACAGAAGTCTGTGCAGTATTGTGGAACATACGGATAATAAATGTTGGAACAGGCAAGCGAGAATGGTCCGATACTTACATACTAACATCCACAAGCGTTTGAGAAACTTTGTCGGTACTTAGGAAATCGACGTAGGTATTATTTTTCATTTTGGTGTAAGTGCGGACCAAGAAAATTGCACGATTTAAAAACGTTTTCTTCATCGTCGTTCTTTTATAGATATAGATACACAACTCGAACAACCCAAAAAGGATTTTAAGAAAAAATAAATAAGAACAATAAGAAGGTAACTGAATTTTTATAAACCTCTCTCTGTGTAACCTACGTTGGTAGTTTTGCCTTCAGTCAAAATGTACAGAGAGTCAGGACTGGTAACGCGGGAGCAAGCGACGTATAGTTGACTGCGCAGCCTTCAGTCTGCCTTCTTTCTTTCTTCTATCTGCCTCTGAGTTTTGTTTATAGTCATGGCAAAGCACAAACTCACAGAGAAATGCACGCGCTTGAAATTGGGAATACTGGTGTACCAAAGTCACAACCCATTAGAATTTCAGATTCGATTATATCATTCTGCAGTAATACTTTAAGCCGGGTCTCGTTACACAACTTTGGTGGAGTTCAATTCCGAAGAAGCGTAATCGGTACACTTACTTTCAGCCTGATGATGTGTGCTAGACTCATGTCCACTTGCCGTAAACAAATTGAGAAATTCTACGGTGTGGCGTTATACTGCTCGACTACAGTGATGATTGAGGTGTATAATACTTTACTCCCTTCAATTTGCGAGAGAATGCTTTCATAGATCGCTGCATTTAGGCGTTAAATTATCCCGTTCACACACCCAAGAATCTATTTACGATGCGGTATTCCACTGATGCCCCGTATGCCAGATTAATCTGTTCTTTTAATGTGGGTACTACTCCAAGAGCTCAGATAAATCCATTCGGGCTGTCCTCTAGTAGAAAGCCTTCTGCAACTTTTAAACGAACACCTGATCATTTTTGAGCATGTGGATTCCCGCCAAGCTCGGCGCGAATATTGATGGTCAGGTGCAATCTATGAAATCGTGCCTATAGAATTTACCGTTTTAACAAAGCATTCACCTCGTCTGCTCTGGTTAGTTCCTCGCGTCACTACAAGTAGCATTTGCCGGAAATCGTCACTAAACAGAGCTGTGACACCACCCATCATGTGTTTGTTCCTGTGGATGTCCTATAGGGTTCTGTCTACAGCCTCCACTGCTTTCCTATTAGCCATCGTACATTCATCCCGTACGATCAAAGACAAATTCCTGAGCACGAGTCCCTTGTCACTGTTGCGTGATACCCCACAAACAGGCATTTCGTTGCTCTCTAAATCGATGGAAATTTAAAACATGGCATGTGCTGTTTTGCTGCTAGGAAGCAGTGTAGCTAGACGCTACTTACCTTGCCTCGTGAGATTTAAAAAAAAACATTTAACCTTGGGCAAAGCATTGGAGGACGATGTGAAAAATTTGCATTTGGTCTGAAGTGAACAAGCAGACGTGGTTATTTACGATGGTACTCATTGTGCTCGAATCGTAATTGGTTTCGGAGGCGTACTCTCGATTTCCACGATCTTGATGTGCCATTTATTGCGGAACGAATGAACTATACGCGACCAGTGGATTGCAAAAAGTCGAAAAAATGAGGACGTCCTGAACTGAACCAAGACAATTGTTAAGAAGGCGTTTACAACTCTGTTACATACTTACTTAGTATTTCGTCTCTAAAGTCGTAAAAAGTCTTCGGTTAGATGATACCGATATTTCTCCCACAAAAGGTCTTATGTCAAATTTCATGTTGCAAGAGTAACCGCACATTATGTACCCCCGTGTTGTTTTTCGTCTAATGCAGGAACAATTTGCGGCGAGCGCAGTTTTCTGTAAACAAACCGTTTAACGCTCCACTTGGTCCAGCCACGCTGAATTGACATTATTTACGACTACTTCTGGCTAACTTGGTAATGTCAACCGTTGAACAACTAGATGCGGACAGTTTCTAAGTAATTCTAAATTAAAGAGAATAATGGGTAATAGGGGTACAGTCGTGCATTGCGTAGATTTTAGATGATCATTTAATATTTTTTTGTTTTGTTTCAAATTAGGTATTCATATTTCATAATTATAATGTCTTCTCCATTTTTTTTATTTTCTTACAATTTGTATTTTTATAATTGTTTCAGCCAATAAAAAAAAGGAGACGGCGCTTACTTCTGACATACAGGTTCACCTCGTTCAGAGTAAGAGGCTTCATAAGATTTTAGTAACCTACAAAAAAAATATCTTTATCTTGAGGAAATATGACCATGTGTCAAGCTACAGGTCTGAGTTAAAATAGTTTCCCTTGACAGTTGTCAAGGCAGCAGAGAGAACAAAGTTTTGTTCTCCCTGCTGAACTCTCTCTCCTCCTTCATATTGAATGTCCTACTTTCAATATCTATGTTCTTCGCTAGCCAGAAATTTGCGGTCTTCTAACAACCTTTTCTTACTTTGCCCTTCTCATACTTCTGATTGAAAAACACAAATTACAGTATTCCAACAAATTATATATTACCTGTAAAAATCAAAGAAACGACATTTAAAGTTTGTTATTGTTAACCAAGAAGGGCGTACCTAAATTTAAAAATAAACAAAGGGATCTTATCCCTTTACATCTCCCCCCCTAGGTCAGAAATTTTCCTCAGAAATTCACTACATGGCTTTGGCATTCACTAATTCTTCACCTTCCTTTTTATATAAATATATATAATATGTATGCATGTATATGTTTATATAGATATATGGTATACCAGATATATAATTATGTATGTGAGTTCATATCTTTTTAACTTTTTTAATTATTACTTTTTTGTTATGCACCCGCCATGTTATCTCTTCATCAGCTTTGGTTGACTGGTAGAGAATGCCTGAGGGATTAAGTCCGGCGTTGTACCTTTGTGCATGAAGTATAAATAAATACCAATCAAGAATTATCAAAAAATGTAAACAAATTAAATATATTTATTTTAACCGCCGTTTTGTATTTTTTTTTCCTGTTTTATATTTCTTTATTAGCATATACAAATCATAAAAAAAAACAAAAAAAAAATATTATTTACAATTCCAAGAAAAAGGCAGGGAGCTCAAAGGGCATCTAAAAACTCGTCCACATCGCTGTCAACGGGACACGTGCCCAACAGGCTGGCAGCATTGCCCGTTGCATAGCAATGCTGATTCTTTGACCCAAGAATAGGCCAGCCTTCGGGTCACGTGAAGAGTCGACCAGTCGCTTGGCGATGTTACGAAAAACAATATGGGCACTCGGACCCCACGGCCCTAAAGTTGGCACCCCAAACGGCTCAAATATATTGTTTTGCATTTGAGTTTATATTGTAGCGTCAGTACTTCTTTCTTCTTCTTCTGATATTGTTTCATCGGTGAAGGTAAGAATTGGTGACAGTACATATCATGACATACTCCGGGAATATCCCAACATAACCCAGCCGTCAGGTATACACAGTACACCAACACACAACACCTTACACTATATACGCACAACGCCGGGCCCCCCCGTATCGTGTACACCGCGACGCCTGGCACCCGACAAACTAAAAATTGCTAAGGAGGAGTTTGAATCTATGCTTTCGAATGGCACAGCCAGACCCTCCGACTCGCCTTGGGCTTCACCCTTGCACCTGGCACCAAAAAAGGATAGTGGGTGGCGCCCGTGTGGCGATTACAGAATGCTAAATGCGCGTACAGTTCCGGATAGGTATCCAATACGCCATATTCATGACTTCGCACATAACCTGTCTGGATGTCAGGTCTTCTCCACGGTAGACCTAGTGAAGGCTTACAACCAGGTGAGAGTCAATCCAGAGGATATTCCGAAGACGGCCATCACGACACCGTTCGGATTATTCGAATTTCCATATATGACGTTCGGTCTCCGCAACGCGGGACAAACATTCCAGCGTTTTGTCGACGAAATGTTGCGAGGCCTGGACTTCTGCTTCGGATATTTAGATGATTTTTTAATCTACTCAAAAGACCAAAAAGAACACGAAGACCATCTACGACAACTGTTCTCGAGACTGCAGGAATACGGAATGGTGATTAACCCTTCAAAATGTGTATTCGGTGCCTCACAGGTAACATTTTTGGGCTACTCAATCACCTCCAGCGGCACGAAACCATTGCCAGAGAAGGTTGAGGCAATAACCAACTTCCCAACGCCAAAGACTGTACGCGAGCTCAGAAGATTCTTGGGGATGGTCAATTTTTACAGGCGGTTCATCCCAGAGGCAGCTCAACATCAGGCACCACTTAACGAGCTTTTAGGAGGCTCGGTAAAAGGCTCGCATCCCGTCCGTTTTACAACAGCAGAGGAGGAGGCATTTACAGCCGTCAAAAGAGGTCTCAGCCAAGCAGCAATGCTAGCGCATCCACATCCTGAAGCTAAGTTGGCATTGGTAACGGACGCCTCTAATATCGCCATGGGAGCAGTCCTACAGCAGCTAAGGGAAGAGGGATGGCAACCGCTGGCTTTCTTCTCCCGCAAACTTAACGAAACGCAGCAAAAATATTCACCATATGACCGTGAACTCCTAGCGATATACGAAGCAATCAAGTACTTCAGACATATGGTCGAGGCCAGAGAGTTTGTTATTTACACAGACCACAAACCCATCTGTTACGCGTTCCATACACGTAAGGAGAATTGCTCACCAAGACAGTTCAGACACCTGGACTTCATCTCGCAGTTTACCACAGACATCAGACACATAACAGGCAAGGATAACGTTGTCGCCGATACACTATCACGAGTAGAGGAAATCATCCAGCCCATCGACCTGAACGAGCTAGCTAAGTCACAGAGTACCGACCCTGAGCTCAAACGGCTACTTGACGTGAACACAGCGTCATCATTGCGTCTGAAAAAGGTAACACTGCCGGGGACACAGTCTGAACTGTACTGCGATGAGAGTAGCAAGATACCAAGACCATATGTCACGAAGGAATTTCGCCGTCAAGTCTTCGACAACTTACACTCTTTGAGTCATCCAGGAGCTAAAGCCAGTGCTAAGCTGGTAGCGGAGCGTTACGTGTGGCCCGAAGTCAAGAAAGACTGCAGGGAATGGACGCGAAACTGCCTGGCATGTCAAAGTGCGAAGATCACCCGCCATGTCTCTGCACCCCTAAGCAGCTTCCGGCTTCCGCGATCTCGTTTTATGCACATACATATAGATTTGATCGGCCCGCTGCCAATGTGTAATGGGTACCGGTATTGTCTCACCGCCGTAGACCGCTTCACGCGATGGCCTGAGGCAATACCCATCACAGACATCACAGCCGAAACTGTGGCCAGAGCCCTTCTATATGGATGGATTGCACGCTTCGGCTGCCCTACTAAAATCGTAACGGATCGCGGAAGACAATTTGAGTCGTCTCTTTTTAAGCACCTGTCTCAAATAGCCGGCTTCGAACACAGGAAGACAACCGCCTACCACCCTGCCTGCAATGGTATGGTCGAGCGGTTCCACAGACATCTAAAGACGGCCATTACCTGCCATGGGAACCAAAACTGGGTGGAATCACTACTGTTAGTCCTATTAGGTATACGAAGCGCTTTTAAAGAAGATATACAAGCAACATCGGCTGAGTTGGTATACGGTGAAACGTTGCGTCTGCCAGGTGACTTTTTCCAACCAGAACCGGTTGACACCACAGACGTGACTGACTACGTGGCGAGATTGCGTATGTTTGCTAGGAAACTCCAGCCCACTTCAGCATCACGGCATTCTAACACACGGGCCATATTCATATTTAAAGACCTTGCCAATGCGACCCACGTTTTTTTAAGGGACAATGCAGCATCAGGTTCGTTTAAACCGGCTTACACAGGACCGCACAAGGTCCTAGAAAGAGGGGACAAAGTATTCAAACTCCTCCTTAGTGGTAAAACAGTCACTGTATCGGTAGACCGAGTAAAAGCGGCCTACATACTTCGCGACTCACACACCACAATAACACACAGCAGCACAAACACTCAAAACGAACACACACATCAGCAGACATTACATTCACACAATACACCCGTCATCAATTCTGCGCCGACGACCGACACCAATAGTACCATAAGGACACGGTCAGGCCGCAGGGTACGTTTCCCAGACTATTATCGCCCTTGACGGTCTCAAGGGAGGGGTGGTGTAGCGTCAGTAGTCGCTGTAAACAAATATGTACACACTTACATAATGCACTTACATCATAGATATATAAATAGAACATAAAATAGAATACATGTAATAGTATATAGCATATATATATAGCATTTAAATATTTGTAAGTAATAAAATATAACTTCCTATTTTCATGCTTTACATATAAACGTATAAGTACATAAATACCTAGCATTATATAAATTAAATAATCTTACTACAAAATAATATGTATGAACAGACGTACAGATTAATTATGTTATTAGTTAGTAGTTAAACGGCGCTAACTGATAAGCAACCGCGCGAGTCACATTCCTGCCGGCAGGCGGCGATACAAGGCGCCTGCGCATCGCCCCCCCTGCCTCTGCTTCACCCGTGACTAGTCCGTTGAGGGCCGCGGAGCTTGCAATACTGCTTACCCGCAAAAAATAATAATATCGCATCGCGCGCGCTTGCTTATCTAAGCTTACCAACTATCTGCCTTTCCTTATCTTAGTGCTTGTGTGACTTTTCTTCTGTACTCCTTCTTGTGTAGACTTTCACCTTCTGTGTTTTTTAAAACTATTGTGTGGTGCGTGTACGAACATTATAATAAATCAACTAGTGGTGAACCTGGAAACTTTCATTCCTCTCCACGTACGTACCTACTTCAATATGTTTGTAAACCCACGATACAGGAGAAATTTCTAGTGTGGGGCAACGTTTTTATAAGAAAATAAAAGTTAAAACTCTGGCACGTTTCTTGTAAATAGTTTTAATTATAAGTAGAAAGGAAGGAACGTTGGAAGGCCTCCCACTAGGTGGACCGATGACCTGGTAAAGGTTGCGGGGATCCGCTGGATGCGAGTCGCACGGGACCGGTCAATGTGGCGCCACTTGGGGGAGGCCTATGTCCAGCAGTGGACGTCTTTCGGCTGAAATGATGATGATGATGATAAGTAGAAAGTCCTACCGATTATTCATAGCAAGATACAGTAAACAAC
Source organism: Charanyca ferruginea (assembly GCA_947361185.1). NCBI lineage: Eukaryota > Metazoa > Arthropoda > Insecta > Lepidoptera > Noctuidae > Charanyca > Charanyca ferruginea. Next base: position 3,485,743 of record OX376065.1, read on the forward strand.
ACATGCACCCGGTGCACATTTTTAAAATAAACTCGTTCATTCTTAACATATAGTTCCACCACAACGCTTCTCAAATACTTTTCACACACCTACAGCGTAAAAACTGCTGTACTGAGAAAACTAATTTAGATAGGGCTACCACATCCGTTCGCAAGCTAAAAAAACATACATCTATGTGCTATCTTGATAATACCACTCGGGAAATTGAGAAATAGCAAAAATAGTAAGCCTTTGAAATAAAATGAAACTACAAGCTGAAAGCTTTTGGTTTACACTGTATAGTTTGTTCGGATTGCTGCTAAGGGCTTATTGCTAGGTAAAAGCAAAAATGATCAATCATCTCGTTTGCCACATAATTATAACTGATTCAAATAATTGAAATAAATTATTATTATTTGCTTGATCACAACTATGAGAGATCGTGGCTAAGTCAAAGCTGTACCTATGGATCGGTCAGTCATAGTAAAGCTTACCTTGCCGCGGGCAGTTCTGGATGGGTGACCATCCATTTCATATCGAGACCTTTTCGTGCCTCTGAAAGTACGTAAAGCCATTGGTCCCGGCTGTCTTCCGTAGATCTGACAGTCGTTATGGATAGTCCAAAAGCCAGAAAGATTGACCACCAGTCTTACCAAGGGGTCTCGTGTTAACCAGTAAGTGGGTTGTAGATGTCAGATAGGCAGTCGTTCCATGTAAAACACTGGTATTTATACCCTGTCCATTGGGATATTGGTATTTTGACAGCTGCCTTATAACGTAATTATTCCTGATTACCTTAAGTTAACTTTAAAATGCGTTATAAAAAAAATATGTGTATAAACTGCCTTGTCTTGTTGGATCATCTTATTTATGACTTCCTACAGACATTATAATACAGGTATGCGTATCAGTTTTTACAAAAAACATAAATATTTTTCACTAGTTGCAGCTGTCAAAAAACGATTAAACCAGTGGACAGAGTTTAGCTGCATCCAGTTAGACTGGACGCCGACCCCAACGCAGTTTTAAAAACATTATAAATAATTACTCATGAAATTGCAGTTAATAGGCAAACAAGGCCGTGTGGTGCCGGTCACGGACAGCACCACCCCTTTTCTACCCGTGGGTGTCGTAGAAGGAGACAGAGGGATATTGACCAGAGGTTGAGCAGCAGCGTCCTTCTGAGTACCATAATACCTACTGCGATCGCCAACATGCATCTGCTGCTTAAACAAGCACATGTTCCACCTGGGGTTAAGTGCTACGCAAACCTGCAGACGCTGTAATGAGGCTGATGAAATGCCACTTCACCTTCTGGGGGAATGCGGAACACTAATGCACAAGCGCAACAATCATCTGGGCAAATACCTGTTAAGCCCGGATGAACTAATGGAGATCGCCCCAAAGCAGATCCTGCAGTTCATAACAGCTGCAGGGTTTGGCGGCGATCTTTAACCAACACAAGCGGCGATCACAATAGACCAACTCTGGTCGCAGTGATATCACAGCCGCAAAAAGCAAATTTTTTTTTTTTTTTTTTTTTCATTTATGATGTACTCGTAATTAAACGGTTACTCATAACAATTACAATCTAGACCTTAAGGCTAATAAGTAATTTAAATTTAACTTAATTTGCTAAAATCTTACATGGTTAAGAATGTGTCCATTGGCACTTTTCTTATTGTCTCTATTATGATGGAAAGACACTTTGTTCTTGTGTTCTTCAAGAGTAGCACTCACTCATCACTGCACTATGCAACACTTACTTCACTAAACTAACTCATAGGGCTTAGTTCTCTTGAGTCTTCTTACTATGTCCGTGGTGTCAAGGAGCTGAATAGCCTCGACATTCACATGTTGAAGAAGCCTTCGTTCATGTGCTTCTGCGTGTTTTTTTATGACTACAGTAACTAGGTCCACTCCTAGATCTCGGTGGATGTCATCATTTCTAACGTACCAAGGAGCATTTACTATACTCCGAAGTACTTTATTTTGGAATCTTTGAACGATTTCAACGTTAGTTGGTTTTGTACAGCCCCAAAGTTGAATGCCGTATGTCCATACAGGCATGAGTACTTGCTTGTATAAAAGCACTTTGTTGTACACTGACAAAGTAGAATGTCTGCCAAGTAGCCAGTACATATTTTTGTAGCGTAGGTCTAACGCTTGGCGTTTCTTTTTGACGTGAGCTTTCCAGCGAAGTTTTGCATCTAGCGTCATGCCCAAGTATTTTGCCGTATTTTCATATGGTATTACACGACTGTTAATGTATACCGGTGTATGATTAGGTCTTTGGTTTGTGAAGTCTATATGGGTGGATTTTGACTCATTTAATTTGATTCGCCATTTTTTCGTCCAATCGGTAATGGCATTGATGGCAATTTGTACCTTCTCCACTGCTTCTTTATGAGTGACACCTGTAGCCATGATAGCCGTGTCATCTGCAAAGGTAGCAATGATGCTGTTTTTAGTTTCAGGGATATCGCAGGTGTACAGTAGGTACAGGATAGGTCCAAGAACACTTCCCTGTGGTACACCAGCTTTTATTTGTTTGATATCTGAATAGGCATCCTCATGTCTCACTCTAAATGTCCTCTCTGTTAAATAGGATTCTAAAATGTCCACAAATTGTTTTGGGAGCATTTTACCTAGTTTATATATAAGGCCTCTATGCCACACCTTATCAAACGCCTGAGCTACATCTAGAAATACTGTAGAACAAACTTTCTTTTCTTCTAATAAAATAAAAAAAAACATGCATCGGCCAAGCACGGCGATTATCGCTGAAGCCCCCTTGGGAAAGACCTATGCCCAGCAGTGGGCGTCTAAAGGTTGACGTGATGATGACCGACTGGAATCATCCAGTCCCCTATTACAAGATTTTTTTTGACCAGTCCCTTGGTTGCCTAATAAAACTGCAATCGATTGACATACTTCTTTGGGTTGTCAAAATCGATTCACCCATAGATTTTTAGTATGAATTGATCAATAAACTGTCCTAGGCTGGTGATATTGTTATTGAATGCACTTGCATGTTGGATCTGATAAACCTGATTCATCCTGTGGTAATAGCTAATTGTGACGTCACTTATTCACCAACACACTTGACTATTTTTAGATTTCAAAGCAACTGAAAATCTAATAATATGTCGTGCAAAACAATACCATTTTTTTAAGTTGCTGTTTTCTGTAGTACTGCAGTGGTAAACGCCCTTGACGTCAGTTGTCAGTTGTAATAGCGGCACGTAGACAGAGTCTGTCGGAAAGTGGGGACTGTGCCGAGCTCATTGTTGCTCGAGAAACCAACCAGGACACTCCTCCAGACCAAAACTGTCTGTTTACCTATTTTTTTATTGTATTTTATGATCACAATTTTATTAATAAAGTAAGGTTAGTACTGCATTGAATATTATGATTCTGCAATGAACCCGATACCACCGAACTAGAACTAGATTCAACTTATATTTACCCGACTACGGCAAAGCCAAAGGAGGGTTATGATTTTGACAGGCTATGTATGTATGTATGTATGTACGTATGTTCATCTGTTCGCTCATAGCTCCTAAACTACTTATCAGAACTGAACAAATGAGGTATCGTTAGAAGCGTCTTGATCGTCCGCTGGTTATAGGCTATATGACGTGTCACCGAATCCAATGTAGCGCCCTCTGGCGGACAAAAAAAAACAAGATAAAAAAAATATGAAGACAAGCATACCGTGTTTGGTATCATTGGAAAGGGGTTCATTAGTACCTTTCAAATATATAATATTTAGTTGTGACTTATCACAAATTATTTAAAAAAAGGAAAGATAAAAAAAAAAATTAAGATACGCATACCGTGTTTGGTATCATTGGAAAGGGGTTCACTAGTACCTTTTGTGACTGTCTGTCACGTACACTTATTTAATAAACATATTACCACTCCTTTGCGTCGCACAGTCGGGTAATAACAAAATGTAGTATTTATTTGAAAATCACCACATGGTTTGAGCCACTCAAACCCTCATAAATTCTGTATTTTAAGAGAAACAAATAGGGACGGGTCGAAAGCGATATTTCAACAAATTCTAAGAAACGAATGGAATATTCTATTTCTAAAAAAACACCACTTACAATGTTAGCGCACCATGTGCATACCATAAACGCGACCTAAGTAACACTTTAAAAAGGGTCTTTAAAACAATTGAGAAAGGATGCAAAAACAAAAGGTCAGGTACTAAGGGATTTCACGAAAGTGTGGGAAGATGAACGAGGGGCTGGGGACGAGGCAGTCGGTTTTAGACCACTATAGAGTGCAGACAGGGAGTTTTGAGACGGCGATCGACGCAGGGCTGTTCGTTTTAAGCTTAGCTAGTTAAGTTAGGAGACTGCTGAAATCGAAGAGGTTAGCTCCACGTAGAGAGTAGGGAGTGAGTGTAAGGTCATGAGAGGAAATCGGCCGAGGCGAGAAGCAAGTTTGGTAATTAAAGTTGTAGTATTTTAATCAAATCCACTCGAAGTGTTATTTGGTGAGTGTTAACCTTATTTTAATTGAATAGTTAAGTTCTATTAAATATTATTCCTTGTGCAGGTTTATTTGTATTGTATTTTATAGGTCAGTGTCAGTCAGGTGATACTGCTACGGGTTGACTAATAATTAATTATTTATCCTAGCTTTGATGCAACTACTAAGTACTTTATATCGTGATAGTGTTTAATAGTAGCAAAGTTCGCATAGATAATAGCATTCTGTGTAGTTGAATAAGCGTAGCGTAGAGCAGTAGTTTTGGCGTAAGCTCTAGGTATTTTATGACAAGGTAGTGTTTGATATTAGTGTAATCTATCTAACCGTACATTATGTGCCTATGTCCTAATCCATACCTTGGCAGGCAATCGTCATAAGCGTTTGGTTTTAGGGAAGCGGGGAAGGCCTTCCGCTAAACTCTACCTCGACTGCTGACGATAATTGACTTTTAACTGACACTCAAATATGGAAGGCAGAACCGTACATACTCAATTCTTTTAAATCTTTATAATAGTAGCTTCATGTTTATATCAAATTAGGCCATAAGGCCGAACTGAGGTAAAACTAATGGTATATATTAAATACCTTTTCTAATTAGACCAAATGTTTATGATGTTAACTGTTTCCAAAGAAGGTCTCGCATGGAGAACTTTGTGTTGGGTTTGTTGTACGCATGTCTCTGGGAGTGGGGGTAGGCTTCACTAAGCTCCCCTACTTAATTGGTAGTCGTCCTAAGGACGTTAGGGTCTGTGTCTCGTTAAAATCACACCCGGCTATTGGTCTAAAGCCTATTTCTGAATCGACACTATTTAGCGAGACACGTGATTTGGACGCTTAACGGCTGAAACATGCTGTGACGCGACCTCTAACTGGGGAAGATTAAAGAGATATGAAATGACGACATACCATTTCGGCGTATACCAAACACAACCGCAATTTACTCTGCTACAGACTGAGTCTACGATGCACTTGTGCTAGTTTTGTGTTAATTTGTGAGAGGGGTAGTCTGTCGTAAGGGAATAATCACATTAGTACGCGAATAGGAAAAATACTGAAATCTTGTCTTACTCGATGGCAGTTGGGCTTCGCAGTCCTCTGTCTTAGGATTGAGTAAGGCATGTCGATAGAGCCTAGGGAACGTGTTCCGCTAGAATCGTAGCAGTGTCCTTAGTGGACCTATGCGTTCAGGTCTAGCCGTGCACGTACGACGGCACAAGCATATTCAAAGGGCTATCCATTTGAATACGGTTGTAAGTCACTGGGGCGGGTCTTTTGTATATTGTAAATAAGTACTTTAACGTAATCTAGAATATTGAATTTCCAAAGCGCAAGTGTAGCGATCCTATTATCACCCCTTATATTTTATATTATACTTTTGCATACCCTCTTGTCTTGTTAACTTCATTGCATAATATGTTTATTTATATGTCCTCCCTGAGAATTCCCATATTAACATCTTTGTGTCCCTCTCCTTGTCTTGTCGGGACAAGGCAGTATAGTTTCATGGGAATTCAATTCAAATTCATAGAAACGGTGGAAGAGCGACCAGTCTGGGACGAGCTCTACAGGATTATGCGGATTTGGTGGGGCGTATCCCTTAGCCGTACTTTAACACTAACTAAATCACTAATATCAGCACAATTAGGAAAAACGAACAGTCACACTTTTAAATATATAATACTTAGCTGTGACTTGTCACAAATGATTAAAAAAAAAACTACTACTGGTATTTAAACTCCAAAATGGTTTAAATAAAAAAATAAAGTTTAAAAACTAAAACCCGACCACAACAAAAAGTGATCTAAAAAGTACGAAACAAGAAAATATTTCACACAGAAATCAAGACATAGGTACAAAATGGTCAAGGTAAAGCCGTGGTTGCATGCCATTATAATTCATGTTCATCATATCCATATGGGACACAGGCATGCAACCACGGCTTTACCTTGACCATTTTGTACCTATGTCTTGATTTCTGTGTGAAATATTTTCTTGTTTCGTACTTTATAGATCACTTTTTGTTGTGGTCGGGTTTTAGTTTTTAAACTTTTTTTTATTTTTTATTATGATGTGCAGAAGTGCCTTTTTAATGGTCTAATTAAAATAAATGATTTGGCTTTGACTTTGACTTTGACCGAACCTAAACGATGACAGCGCTATCGTTCAGCCGTTGCTGACGCCGTCACATATATTAGTTAACTAGCCGAGCCGACAGACGTTGTCCTGTTCCTATCTATCTACCCTACCAAACTACATACCTATCAACCCTACCTACCCTATCTACCTATCCTACCCTACCTAACTACCTACCTTACAATAACGAACACAAAAAGAATTACCCAATTTGGTCCAGCCTTCGGAAGTTATGCTTTTACATACATTTCGGTGATTAATTTATATATATTTAGATAGACTGGAAATTAGCCGTGTTTCCACTCTTGGAATTATTGTTTAATAGAGGACATTTCACCTTATATATGAAACATACGGGCTCATAATACCCAAGTAACATCAAACGATATTGTAAAAATACGTGTAGAGGCAGTGACACGATCACGTTCTCAAAAAGGATTGGTGTCAATACTGACATAGAAAAAGGTAGAAAAAAAAACTTTTTTGTTGAATCGAGTATCTGTAATACGTAGAAGAATGAATGTTAAAATCAATTTAATGAAGCGCAACTCCTGAAGGAGACATGTTCAATTAGTTTGTCAGACAAGGTTAAAAGACTTGATTGACATTTTATTTATTTAGGTTTTAAATTAGATACCACTTTAATTTGTGAGACTCCTTGGAATTAATGGTTTATGCTTGAGTTTCTTGCTCGTTCTTCTCCGTAGGGACTTACGTTTTGCAGCGGGCAACTAGCTTCAACATTTGAAACAGATAATTCAAAAGCGCTAGAAATGGTGAGTTTATCTATGTCCATAATTCGTGATAATATAATAATAATAATTGATACAGAAAGCGGTACTCCTGGACACGGCGCGTATAGTCAGGAGATTCATCTCTCAGGAGCCCTGACCACCGGTAGCTTGGACCCTGTTCCCGATACCGGTGGGCTACTATTTTTTATATTTTTAAATGTTTTTTTTTTACTAATATTTAAAAATGTAATGGAGTATGTGTATAAAATGAATAAATGTGAATATGTGAGGACATTTCACACACGGCCATCTGACCCCAAACTAGGGAGACCCTGTACTATGGGTGTCCCTGTACTATGGGTGTCAGACAGCTGATATACATACACAAATACATTTTAAATACATACATATATTGATAAACAACACCTAGACATGCAAATTATAAATGCAAAAGTGAGTGTGTTGTTTGTTTTCGCTTTTACAGCTAAATTACTGAACCGAATTCTCAGCGGATAAGAAAAAGGCTCTTCCGCTGATATATTCGTGAGAATGGAGAAATGTTACGTTCTTCATTCATGAGACATTAATTGCATTTTTTAAATAAACTTTTAAATGTTTTCTTGAATATGTCTATAAGTTATGACCATTTCAAAACAACTGTTGTCACGAAACTCTTGGTAAACCCTGTAAGAAACGGCAGGGGTTTGAAAAATTGTGGATCTAAATAAACACTACAAAGAAAATCAATGCCCCAGGGCTCGGGTTCCGTGCAACTTGCTGTAAGCACGAAACTTGCAAATTGTCACGTGGTGCAAGTGATGAGCGAATACTTTTTTTAAAACTTTCGCCATGCCTTAGTGTTTTTCTTGCATCGCAGATTTTCCGCGAGACAATCCTGTGAACTATACACTACCATTGTCAAAATTTTCAATGTGCTTTCAGATACTTTTTTACCAAATAAGCGTTACTAAAACGATATTTATTTTTTGCCTCCCTGTAGATGGATTATGTGCAAAATCAAACGATTAGCTATGATTAACACAGATTTTATTAGAAGCAAAGAACACCGGTAGCCAAAGAGAGTTAAATCAATTTACATTGACACTAGTGACAGGTAGATATGACAAGCTGATATATTGACATGTCATTGTGTTTAGAAATCCAACACTAGTCCTTCAACCAACACAATAAGCCCGTCACATACGTAGCTATAATATATATTATAGCTAGCCACCATACATGGTAGCTATAATATAATGATATATTTTTGTAATATATATTAATATTCCTTGCTATATCTGTCCACATATTTTGGTGACGTAATAAAGATATATATTATAGCAGCGTCTGTGATCACTCAAAGATTACTATACAAAATATATCGTAATATGCCTTGCTATGAATTATATTAATATATATTATAGCTACGTCTGTGACAGGCTATAAGAGGAAAAGAAAGTTTATAAGCTCAACAAAGCAATTTACTTCCTAAAACAAGCGACAAAAGCTTGGTACGACAAAATTGATGATGTTTTAACCAATAAATGGCTGTAATAAATATATTTATAGTGTTTTATAAGTACCTTGGTGGCAGTCCGTTTTTAAATAATTTGTAAACTTATTTAACATTCCTGGCGTTCGAGACTTGGGCCACACAACAATTTGCGACACCGGCAAAGCGTGGCGGAGGGTTGGAATCGTTGCTGATATTAATTTTCAAAAAACTTTGCATCGACCACCGTTATTTATAAGTGTTTTTGTGTTCGGTATGGCAATTTTGAACGTGTACATATTATTATAATTAAAATAAATTCCCTGTACTACATACGCATGTAATCGAAATTTATAAAATTTAAGACTAGGTATCTTAAAGGCTGTAAATCCTGGTACTACAGTACAGTACCTTCGACATGCTTCGCATTAAGCTCAGTTCTGACAAAACAAGCCAACCTACAATTTTTTTTTTTTTGTTAGCCTGTTCTGTCCCACTCCTGGGCAAAGGCCTCCCTCCATGCCTTCCATCTTTCCCGATTCTTTGCTTCCTCCCACCAGTTTTGGAGGAATCCGTCCAGTTCATCCCGCCATCTCCTTCGTGGTCGGCCGCGACGCCGTCTTACTGTCTCAGGGCTCCAGTTCTGTGTCACCTGAGCCCACAGTTTGTCCGGCATGCGGCAGATATGTCCGGCCCAGTCCCACTTAAGTTGGGCAGCTTTTTGAGCCACGTCTGCTATCCCTGTTTTGGAGCGCAGTATAGTGTTTCGAACTCGATCCGTTCGCTCCATTGCTCGTTGGCAAACCTTGAGTTTGGACTTCTGGGAATTAGTCAAAGACCAAGTCTGTGCGCCATAGGTCAAGACGGGGAGAATACACATGTCCATGAGCTTCCGCTTCAGTGCCATGGGTAGTTCACCCTTAAATAATTCCTTCATGGACCAGTAACTCTTCCAGGCGTTTTCTGTTCGTCTTGCGACTTCTTTGTCATAACTTTGGATATAAAATTAATTGAATATGCTAAATATATTTTATAAGTTTTTTTGCAAAAACTGTTAAATCTACTATTGTAAGTTCAGAGGCCTTACCAAACTGGCAATTATTATTATTAATTATTTTTTTATATGTGGGGACATTTCACACATGGCCATCTGACCCCAAACTAGGGAGACCCTGTACTATGGGTGTCAGACAGCTGATATACATACACAAATATATTTTAAATACATACTTTTTCGCGGGTAGGTGCTATAAAAGTAAACACACAATTTTGTTAAACAATTTCAATTTTTAATATAATTAATTAACTTTTAACAATTTTAATAATAATATTGGTTGTATTTACCACTAATTAATAATTACAAACGTTGGTAAAACAGTCCATGTGACATAAAGTTAAATTACACCTCCTGCCAGCTGTTCACTTGTACTTTTCATCACTCACTTCAAGAAGTTTATCAACTATTACAAAATCTACTAATATGTCTCAGCTTGATGATATTCAATTCGCCCAGAAGAGCTTAGAGGATTGCTTTCTAAAAAAGATGGGTGAGCTTGAGGCACAAATTCAATCTGCAGGACCTGCGAAGGACACTGTTGCTAAAATTGCTGAGGAGTTCCGTTCATTCCGGGAGCTTATGTTCGGTATGCTGGGTCTTCTTCGGAAACAGATCACAGAGTGCTCCAGAGCGGTCGATGAGTTGGAGACACGATCACGTCGGAAAGCCCTCATCTTTACCGGGTTCGCTGAAGCTGACAAGGAGGACTGCAAGGCTCTCGTGTTAGACGTACTGCAAGACAAGCTGGCCCTGCCCAACGTTACTGCATCATCTATCATGGTGTGCCACAGACTGGGGACTCCCAACAAAGATGCCACACGTAGCAGACCGATCTTGGTAAGATTCACTAGTGTTGACCATAAGTCTGCTGTTTGGAAGGCAAAAGCAGCGCTAAAGGGCTCCGCAGTCACAGTAAAAGAGTTCCTGACGCGGGCTAGGCAGAATGTCTTCAGTAAGGCGCGATTGCACTTTGGGATGCCGGCATGCTGGACTCAGGATGGGGTCATAATTATAAGAACCCCTGACGGAAAACGGCACAAACTTTCTACTTTAGAGGAACTCAATCCCTTGATGGCAGAGTTCCCTAAGAAGACCGAGGAGTCATCCGTAGCAGGTAGCAGGTCTGGCGGCGGCGGTCGTAAGAATTAATTGATATCTTCAGAGCTTTCTTCAAAATTTATTATCATACATTTTTGCAATATCTTCACTGTAGTCATACTTCGTGTAATTGTTCTATAATTTTTAATTGTACACTTCTACCCGCTTACTATTCTCTTTTCTAGATTGTAACTAATACTTTTGTCTTTTTATTTACAATTTCTTGATTGATTTATGTCTGTGAATTTGTAATGTCACTCCACGAAGTCCACTAATAACTTAAAATAATGTCACTGTCTCCTGTCAATATATTGTCAATATGACGTCCCATGTCGCCCTGTTCCACGTTTAACTTTTTGTAGTCTGTCATCATAACTGTATTATTTGATTCGTGTTTGTAATATGTTTTCTCTTTCATGTTATTATTGTTAGTATTTTTGTACTGGTGTAGCTGGTGGGTGGTGCACAGATAGTGGTGTTGCACCGAAGCCTTATAGTTTTAAAAATTTAATCGCATATTCGCGTGATATTTATATTATTTTATTTATATTATTATTTTTATTGTATGTCGTCTGACAATGACTCTTTTCACTCTGCCAATGCTTCTTTTAATTCTTCTGCTGATGCAAGTTATTGTTCATTGACCGACACCCTTGGTGGCTTTGTGCGTCAGGCCTTCAGTGAACAGAAAGGTCATTCGTTTAATGTCTGTCACATCAACGCACAAAGTGTGCCAAGTCATTACAGTGATCTATTAGATACCTTCTCTGACGCCAACGTCCACGCCGTCCTGATTTCCGAGAGTTGGCTCAAACCTCATCTTCTCTCTACCACCTACCCTCTTCCCGGCTTCGTGCTTATCCGTAACGATAGAATTGGGAAGGGTGGAGGTGGTGTTGCTATTTATCTCCGTAGCGATTTTCCATTCAAAATCATTGCCTCTTCTCCTTCACTTTATAGTGCTTCCGCTGAGTACCTATTTCTGGAGATCTATATCAAAGGTGTCAAAGCACTACTTGGCGTTGTCTATTGCCCTCCCGTCGTTGATTACTTTCCCAACCTTGAGTTGGCGCTGGATTCTGTAGGGTCAGAGTATGCACATTGTGTCATCATGGGCGATTTCAACACAGACCTTGCGCACCCAACCCCTCGGTCCCGTAAACTTCTTTACATAATCGAGTCTGTTAGTCTCCATGTTCTTCCTCTGCAACCCACTCATTTCAATATTTCAGGGGATGACACATGGCTCGATTTAGTCCTAACAACCTCTCCTTCTCGGGTGTCCACTCATGGCCAGTGTCCTGCACCTGGTTTTTCCCACCATGACCTCATTTTGTACATTATTTATAAGTATATATTTGTTAGGGGAATGGGGTGTGAATGCCGTGTCAATATTCAGCTGTCCGACAAGCATTGTTGGGTGACCTTCCATTTTATACCGATATCCTCAGTGCCTCGGAAAGCAAGTGAAGGTGTTGGTCCCGGCTATCATTCGTAGATCTTTGACAGTCGTGATAGGTAAGTAGGTAGTCAGAAGCCACAAAGTTAGACATGCAGTGTTACCAAGGGGTATCGTGTTACCCAGTTGGGTTGTAGAAGTCAGACAGGCATTCACTCCATGTAAAACACTGGTATTCTGTTGCATCTGGCTATACTGGACAGATAATAATAATCTGTATTGTTTAGAAAAATACAGAAACTAAATAAAATATATCACTGGTATCCACACTAGAATTCCCTGTGTCGTGAATGCCAGTCTGTTTCATCATGGTTCAAAATAAATTAAAAATACAATGTTACATGAACAACAAAGTCAAAAGTTCAACAAAAAAAAAATATAATACCTGGCGTCTTGCAGCAAATTGTGTACAAAAGCGTAAGTCGTGTGGTGTAGTGGCATGTACGTGTGTATGTATGTGTGTTTGTGTACGAGCATGCATGTGTGCGTGTATCATGTCACCAGACCTAAATATGTCATGATCATGGTAGAATGTAATTAAGTAGTTTAATAAGTAGATAATGTTAGGGGAATGTGAACAGCACTATATCCATGCCTTTACCACCTACTCCGACCGATATGTAACAAACACATATTATTGAATCGTCACATTTGTAATGTTAATTTCCCTAAGGGTACCAACTAACCACTGCATTACCCCGAATAGAGGTTATACGCTACACGATGTATCAATCCGCCAAATTGATTGAATTAGTGTCGCGGTACTCTCTCTCTCTGCCCCAAGGGGGGGATGCCAAATGTGTTCAGTAATTGTCACTTCGATGGCAAACAAGACGGTGGACCGATGATGACAATTAGATACTAAAACATCCGGGCCGTAGGGAATTCATCCGGCTTGTCAAGTCAATCTTATTACTGTCCCAATATGCCAACAAAGATTCTGTTAAGGGCGCGTATTCGATTTACTGCAACTCAAAATCTAAACGATTGCTAGAACGGCATAGCAGCATTGACACACACTAGTACAATACAATGGTCTGTTTGTGTGCATCAGAAAAAAAAATATGCACGAAATAAGCACGAATCATTGAAATTGATCGGCAAACGACAGCGCGCGATGTTTTACAGTGCTTTTTAAAATAATTGTCTAAAATAAATGAGTTCGAATAACGGACTGAAAAATATTCTGTATATTAAGCATAACTTTTCCTATCATAAAATAAATATATCAGTTATGTTTTTATTCAAATACTGATAAAAAAAAATTGTCAAAGTGATCCGATTTTCTACTTTTTCAACATTGTTTTTAATACATAATAGTAATATTTTCGTAATTTTGGCTCTGTAGTACACTTTAAGACTGTATATCCTGTTGGAAAAACGCATAAAACATAATATTTTGGCATATTGTAAAGGTTGTATTCGTCCTGATAGTTAACTCTGACGTCTATTTTCGTAAAACGATATGAAAGGATTGTTTTCGTTTCAAAAAACCATAATAAAAATTATACTTTTACTCTGTAGCTCCCTAAATCAAGACTTAATCTTTCCGAAAACTGTAATTGTCTTTAAATAATCTGCTCACATCATTACGATATTGCTCTGGGCAAAACGCAAAAACATAAAGGTTTCGTCACGAATCGAATACACGCTCTTAACAGCGAAAAGAGTTTATAAATGTGGGATAAAAATATTGTAATAATAATTATGTTACAGTATGAAGGCATCTTATAATTTTTAAAACGGAACGCGGCAGATGAAAGAAAGAGAAGTATGTGTGCGAGTGAGAGAATAAAAGGACCGGCGATTACGAGATTCACGGCAGACATACCTACCCTACGGTGTAACGCTGATTTTTTGTGTGTGCTAGAAATAAACAGTTTTACGAGTATTTTATTCGTTTATTTTGCAATACCTACATATAAATATTGATGTTATTAAGTAAAATTAATTTTGTATCGAATTCTTATGTATATTTTTTACGGTTATCCTGGACGACAGTGATATTGGTGAAGGAAAACATCGTGACGAAACCTGACTTGTCTGAGCAAACGAGGTGATCAATGATAGTGCCATCTCTGTATAAACATAGGCCTTTGCCCTTCATTGGTACAATAATAGGAATGGTATTGTTTTTATTTTATAGCTTTTTAGATACTAAATTAAAGAGCAGTCAAAGCACACTCAAACATAACCACGCATACAAATCTATACTAATATTTTAAAGCTGAAGAGTTTATTTGTATGTTTGTTTGTTTGGTTGAACGCGCTTATCTCAGGATTTACTGGTTCAAACTGAAAAAATATTTTTGTGTTGGATAGTCCATTTATCGAGGAAGGCTATAGGCCCATGCGAAGCCGGGTCGGGTCGCTAGTTAAATATATAATCCCACAAAAACAGATGAGCACAACCGTACTCTCACTCATCACATACACAACACACACACGCATACACACACACACAAACACACCCACAACACACACACACGTAATCATACAAACACACACAATATATTTATAAACACCTCTAGTTGTCATTCATTAATAAATTATACTCGCTCGCCGCGGGAGAAAGACCTGGAGTCCTGAAATACAGGGCTGCCCTAGTTTAGTCTCCAGTTCACTCCATTTATTTAATAATGTCCGTACTGTTTTAATTAGTGTGGAAAATATCAATAAGTAAACTGCAGTTAAGAAGCGCCACATCTCTAGTAGGTGCGACCTATCGCTACAGTGAATAAACGTTTACTACAACCGCATTGACCTACATCCTACAATTGATTCTCAGCTCTCAGCTACCTTGAAATGTCGATACCTAGATATTGTTCCTAGCGAAAGAACAACAGAAAATGTTTCTTTGAAAATTACTTTTTTTATGATAAAGTTTTGTTAGTAAATTTTCTTAAAACAGTTCGTTGCGCTTTGGCGGTGTTTCTTAGAATTTTGCCTTAGATGTAGTAGAATAGGCCACTGTCTGTATCCTCTGAATCGAAGGTGTGATGGCATATATTGCACCACATGTAAGTTAAAACTGATAGATCCTACATTGTGGTATAAAAGTTCTTTGCCATAGTAGCATATACACAAAATCCCGACCATAATAACCATCGGGCAGTAGCCCACAAGACACCACAAACACCCATCTAGTCGAAGGATTCTCATTTTTAAATGAAGGTTGAGGAACTTTCCACATTGATCCTCATAGCATATCATCATCATCATCATGTCAACCTTTAGAGCCCACTGCTGGACTTAGGGGTTCAGCCGCAATCACCAGCATGCGTCGTTCATAGCCTATAAACAGACTTTAAAAGAAAACTTCACTTTTTGAAACTCTACTAAGAACACTACTTATTTGAATGAGAATTAATATAGCGGTTTCCCATAATTTTAAGAAATCAAGTAATTTTTTATTTGTTTCTATCTTTTGACTGAAGTTACGACCATATTATCAGTGCCCATTCTCACCAACCCGGAAGTTAATAAATCAATTTTAGAATCCTCCCCAAATATCCGCACAAATATTTTCGTTCCAGCAATTTGCATAAAATTCAATTAATATACAAAATTGTGTGTAGCCTAATTCTCTACTGTACCCACATATTTAAATGTGAACAAATTAATTTTGACACCATTCGCCGTTCAAAGGGTTTCGGTTCATCGCGATACCCCTTCACAGTTAACTGTATCCGGACATGTGTCACTAGTGATGCGACTCGAATAAAAATAAAATATAGTCGATTTATTCGAGTGAGACTTTTTGAAACCGTGCGTGCCCTGTGTTATAAATTTACCATAAATCCAAACCAATATCAGAAAAAGCCTTTCATAAATAGTATTTCTCGAATCTGATAATAAGAATCAAGTGGATTAGCTCTTCAGTTACAAGCTAGACAGCTTAGCCTAACAAACTGATTTATTACTCACAATAATACACGTCTAGCTAATTCTTTGGTTCATTAATTCCTAATGTATCACATATTGAACTAATGTTCTCGCTTAGATGTCACATTTACAGATAAAATAGACTTTAGGGAACCATTTAGTTTTAATTTAGGTAGGTAGTACAGCTAACATATTATATACTATAAATGATTATATTATATTAGGTTTTGGTGTGTAGTGGATTTATTAAAGTAGGATTATTTTAGATCAATGCATTTTAATTTCAACGGATACTTAAAGGATGGCACATGACATGACACATTAAGACACCTTTCAACGTCTTTACAGCTTCAAAACCGTAAACTTGTATAGTTCACAAACTTTACTACTCTACTCTACTCTTTACTTTTTATTTATTTATAGAATTTAACAGTAAATTTCTCGAGTAAGCATCGGATAATAATTGATAATATTGTTATTATTCGATTTTAAGTCGACGACGCAAAGTTAAATCGATCAAATACCTGCGAACATGACATCCCTACGCGGGATTCTAATAAGGTATATTTGACACGCCATCACTGGGGAAATCCACGAACCGCGATACATATTAATTTTGTTACATCTGTCGTGGGATTCTCGCTGATTAGTATTCACAGATTATGTTATACAGATGATGATTTGCTGCTGTTAGATCGAGAGTAACTTCGTTTGAATGAATATGCGGCGTGAATAACTTGAGTGAATTTATTGAGCGTCGAAGCATTCATTCTGATGTGGTTATGAAATTGTATTGATTGATGAAAGACAAAAGTGTACGTGGATTTAAAGCCCCAGTAACGTTGCCTGCCGTGCCTCGGAAAACATGTAAAGCCGTTGATCCCGGCTATCATTCGTAGATCTTTGACTGTCGTTATGGGTAGTCAGAAGTCAGAGAGTCTGACAACCAGTTTTACCTAGGGGTGTCGTGTTACCCAGTAATTGGGTTGTGGAGGTCCGATAGGTTCTCGTTTTATGTAAACCACTGGTATTCAGCTGCATTCGGTTAGTCTAGAAGCCGATCCCAACTTAGGGGAAAAGGCTAGGCAGATGATGAGAAATCGTTGCTGTATTTATACCAATATAATAAATTCGATAATGAGTTGTGTTTGTTTTCGATTTTACTGCTAAACTACTAAACTCATTTTGATAACATTTGGTACAGACAAAGATTAAACCCAGAGAAAGGATATAGGCTATTTTTGAATTCGCAACTTTGCCTCCATTACTGACAATTACACCGTCGCAGTCGCGGGCAAAAGCTATTATGTTAATAAATTTAACGACTTTTTAGCGATGAATGTCGCATTATCAACAATGAGTTAGCGATATTATTGAGATGGGAAATTGCAGCCAGAACTACACATCAATTAACGAGTTTATTTTTTTCATGAAAATTTCAAAAGCCGAATTAATTTATCTAGAGTAAAAATTACTATACTAAACTATACTAGAAATAATAACTAACATGCAAACAAACTAACTAAACTATACTAGCAATAGCCAGCCTAGCCGGAACTAGTGCGGAACCGCGCTGGCAGGACCCATTATGCTGCGTCCGGCAATACCTACGACGCAGCTCTATGTGTCCCAGCTACATCGATCGTGGAGTATGTCCGATCGAAGTTCAGCTGAACCTGGACTGTGGAGAAGTTGGAGTCGCGCCACAATACTAATTTCATGTAGTTTGTGGCGCGAGTTCCGACTCAGTATATTGAGACCTTCCTTCCCCAAGAAAGAGTTTTGGCCGAAGGGTGTCGTTTTTCGGCGATTTTCCGGAAAGCTACCACGCAGCGCAACACGACGCCGTCACTTCGTGTACAATAGTATAATATTTTTCTTTTTGTGGTTTTTTATAAGTACGTATGATAGTCTGTAAGGTATATACAAAGTTACGTATACAAAGTTTGGACTCATGTTACTAAACATATTAAAAACCTTATGTGACACTGTTGTTCCACTTATGCGGCACTATCAAGAGCTTTATGTTTTGTTTACTATTATTATTCCTCTTTTTTATTGTTTAGTAGTCTTAAAATTTACCAAATTGTCTCATTGTGTATCTGTGGAGAACGTGGTTGATTTCACATTTGTATAATTTCTTTCTTTTTGTAATTCTTAATGTGTAATTGTTTGTTTTACCTAATAAATAAAATAAAATAAAATAAAAATATATGTTATGGGTCTTTGATACCCGAAACAAATGATTTATTATTATTATTATTAATAGTAACTATAATATACTACCAATCAAACTCAAACTCAAACTCAAATCATTTATTTCAAATAAACCATTTACAGGCACTTTTGAATTGTCAAGGAGTCAGTCAGTCAAAAAGTTGCAGCTAGCTGCTCGTTCCAAACAGTAGGTTTCTATGGAGAAGAACGAGCAAGAAACTCCATGAACACTCTTTTAAAATCAATAGAATATTACAAATTTAGGTTACATCATTCATGTTGAATCTAGAGGTACAATGTGAGAACAATGTAACAAATTGTGCACGTTAAAAGAGGGGTCCTAGTGGCAATGAAATTAGACAATTCAAAATAAATTTAAAATAACCGAGGCAGCTAAGAGATGACCAGTCTCAACTGACGGCGCCCGTTCACGAACATGACGCACGGATCGGCACCATTTAGTTCAACCATTTTGAAGGGAACCAAATGATCCAACACATGCGCCACCATCAGCGAGACATTCAAGTGAGCATGACAAACACTCAACCGCCAGGGCATATTCAAGTCAACGAAAGACATCTCGTAAATGGTGGCTTTAAAGTACATAGTGCTCACATGTATGTGCTGTGCAAAATTATATAATACTAATAGTTTGAGTTTATACAATGCAAAGATAATGTAGTTCTACATCTTCAGCAGCTCCAAAAAAATTGTCACCAATGCTAATCAATAAATCTATGAACCCTTATGGCTGTGGAGCTAGACCAGCATCCAGCCAAGCATTTTTATCAGTGATGTAATCATCCAATTTATAATATGCTCGGCTGCATAGTGTGCGTTTAATATAGGACTTAAATTTTGTCTCATTAAGTTGAACAATGTGGGGAGGTATTTTATTGTAACACTTTAGACAGAACCCCATGAAAGAAGAATCTACTTTAGCCAGCCTGAAACCTGGTTGAACTAGTTGGTCCCTGTTTCTAGTACTATAGTTATGTCTGTCACTTCTTTTACCAAAAAGATGCAGATTTTTTCTAGCGTACATAATGTTTTCATAAATGTATTGACAAGGTACCGTCATTATGTTAATTTCCTTAAACAGTTCCCTTAGAGAATCGCGCATACGTAGATTGTAAATGGCTCTGATTGCTCTTTTCTGCAGAATAAACATAGACTCGATGTCTGCAGCTCGCCCCCAAAGTAAAATACCGTAAGACATAATACTATGAAAGTAACTAAAATAGACCAGTCTCGCGGTATCCACATCAGTAAATTGCCGGATCTTTCTGACAGCATATGCTGCCGAACTTAGTCGTCCTGCGAGAGATGTTAAATGAGGACCCCATTGTAGCCTTGAGTCGAGCGTGATTCCCAGGAAAACAGTTTCATCAACGAATTCCAGTTTCTCTTTATTCAATACTATATCGCAATCACTACTTTTGACATTTGGTAAAGCAAATCTGATGCATTTCGTTTTTTTTCCATTTAATACTAAGTTATTGGCTGTGAACCAATTTTCGACCTGAAGTAAGGCGTTATTTACATTGTCGAGATTATTAGCCCGTCTATTTATCTTAAAAATTAAAGAGGTGTCATCGGCAAATAACACCATTTGTGGTTGGTTTTTGAATAAACGGGGAAGATCATTTATATAAACTAAAAAGAGGAAAGGACCTAATATTGACCCTTGTGGGACTCCCATTTCTACTTTTAAACCATATGAATTCACCCCATTTATTTGAACTTGCTGCTGTCTGTCATACAGATAAGATTTTATTAAACTAAGCGCAAGTTTACCCAGTCCGTAATGCTCAAGTTTCAAAAGTAACGTGTCGTGATTTACGCAATCAAATGCCTTGGAGAGGTCACAAAAAATTCCTATGGCATCTTGCGCCTCTTCCCACGCGGTAAATATATGTTTTAATAAAGTGACGCCGGCGTCAGTCGTACAACGTCCTTTGGTGAAACCATACTGATGCTCGTGTAAAATGCCATTTGTGTTAAAATGAACAAGCATCTGATTTAGCATTATCTTTTCAAATACCTTGCTGAAAACCGGCAACACGGACACGGGTCTATAATTATTGGTATCTTTACTGTCCCCGGATTTGAAAAGTGGTATGACCTTACTAAATTTCATTAGATCTGGGAAAACTCCCTGGTCTACGCACGTATTAAATATTATAGCCAAATAAGGCGCTATTGTTTCAATTATAGATGTGCAAACTTTAATAGACATGCCCCACAAATCTTCAGTTAATTTTATTTTGATTTGCCGAAATGCTTTTAAGACTGTTACGGGGTTTATATGTTTAAATTGAAATTCTACCGGGCAGCCTGGAACGTTCGCTTTTAATAACGCAATTGAGACGTCAGGTGAGGAATTTAAAGCTTCCGTGGTTTTAGCTGGTATGCTAGTAAAGAAATTAACAAATTCATGAGCTACTTCTAGGTTAGAGCTTATGGGACCATGTGATGTCTCCAATGTATATTCAGTGTTACGAACTTTTTTCTTGTTAGTCTCGTTATTTATAACTTTCCAAACTGTCTTTATTTTATCGTCTGCCGATTTAATCTTATTGCTAATGTATAGGGCTTTAGCTACCTTGCAAGTATTTCTAAAAGTTTTAGAATAAGTAGTAACATACTTGTTGAAAGTATCTGTATTAATATAAGCCTTAAGGTCATACAGCTCAAACAATCTTTCCCTACTTTTTCTAATCCCCCTAGTTGCCCAGTCACTAAATATAAACTTAGGGCTAATATGTTTTACCTTTTTTTCGAAAGTATTATTAAATTCAGTCTCCACCACAGAAAAGAAATCATCATATAATTTATTTGCATTGTTATTATTATGGTCCAGAGCACTTAACTTATCATTTAGGGAACTATTGAATCTATTAAATTTACCAGTTGTAAATGGTCTAAATTGTATTTGCACTTTTGTCATAGACATTTTAAACATAAAAGTTACCGTTTGTCCGCTATGATCCGATGGCAGATAATTAACAATAGCATTATCCAAATAGTCACAATCGCAAAAAATGGCAATCCCAATCATATGGCATTAAGTGTTAATGCGTATGCCTAGCACGGTGCTCCACACGGCGCGTTATAAGGTCCCTAAGTAAACGCCCCTGTTGCAGACAAGGTGCGAATTCCCAATTTTCTTTTTCTTATAAATTCTTATCGCCTCTATCAAACAATTCATTAAAAAAATTACGTGAACTTTCTAAGGGACATTCAAATAATTTAAATTGCATTTGAGATATCTTACAAAATAAAATGCTATGCTTTCTTAGATAAGCTTGCGAACATAAATCTTTTAAACGTTTGAATGAATAATGGAAACCTTTTTTAAAACAAAAATATTTTAGCTCTTACGAAAAGAAAATAGGTAACAAATGTGGTTGAATGGGACTAAAAATAAACCAGTGAGCAATTCTCGTGTACCTTAGTCTCAATTAGTCAAAAATAACAAAATTTAACTACATTTTGGACACGTTTTTGACATTGGCGTGACTGTTAATTTTTTGTGTAACTATTTTACCCACCACAAAATCCATACTAATATTTTAAATGCAAAAGTAGCCCTGTCAGTTATGCTTTCACGATGAAACGGCTGAATCATCAGCCCTGGGGAAAAACATAGGCTACTTACTTTTTTATCTGCGACTTAGTCTATAGCCGACATGCACGCGGGCGAAGTCGCGGGCAAAAGCTAGTATAATAAGAATTATCTTATTTGTAGAAGTGTTGGTTTGCCGGTATCTGGCGGCGGGCGGTGTAAGTTCGAAGTAGATTAAATTATGAGTTATTTTTAAGATGTTTTATTTACAGAATGCATATAGGTACTGTAATAAATAAGTACAAAATAAAATGTACTTTTCGTCTTTGTACTTAAACATTGTAGATAGGTAGATACTCTACTCATTAA
The DNA here is from genome assembly GCA_947361185.1 of Charanyca ferruginea. Classification (NCBI taxonomy): domain Eukaryota; kingdom Metazoa; phylum Arthropoda; class Insecta; order Lepidoptera; family Noctuidae; genus Charanyca; species Charanyca ferruginea. The sequence continues at coordinate 3,508,240 of OX376065.1, forward strand.
TTTTGCACTCTACTAGATTAGAGTGCTTATAATAGATTATTACGAAGAATCAGAAGCACAAATTGTAACAAAATTCAGACAATTTTTAACAAAAATAAACCTAAACGCGTAAGAAAACCGGACCTATTGTGATTATTTAAAACGTTTGTAAAACGGCCTTCTGTGTACATTAGAGGGCCCGTATAACACTCGTTATCAGGCCCGTTTTTATCTGGAAACATTATTGTCCGGAAGATTTAGGTGTTTCGTCCCTTTGTGAGGAGGTCGATGTGATAGGAGGAGCGGGGAACGGACGAACGGACATTGCAGCTGAAAAAAAAAACTGGCAGACAAATTCTCTCTAGTAGACATTTGAAGAAGTATGTGATTGGTTGTGAGCAAAGTACCCAAATGATCATTGTGAATGTTGATGATGACGGTTGATGCAGTGACTGAGCGTTTGAACGCTGCGGTTGGGTTATCCAACGGATCAAATATTTATATGGCCTACTTATAGGCAGCAGTTTGTGTTCGTGAGTTTATGTTTGTAAACGCACCCTTAATACAGGAGAAATTACTAGCACAGTTTACAAAAATAAAGGATTTAGATATTGTTGGTAATTACTGAAAAATCATTCTGTAGGAACCTTAATTACCAACAAAATAGGAACCTAAGACATTTTACTTAATTTTAATATCCTGCATGATTATAGGGAGTAGTCAGTAGGTACTTAACTTTTCACTCTTACGTTTACAACTTGGACCCCACACTTCCTGAAGCGTCCTTTAAAGATAAATAATGTGTTTGATTTACAACTGCGGCATCGCAACACAGATGACGCTGTTTTCTTGCCAAATTGATATCAAATATGCTCCCATACATGGAAACAATGTATCACATGGAAAAATATATGAAACAGCGAAACATTTCATAGTTTATTCTTGGAAGTTATCTAGTCTCTAGGGCAATGGAGAAATATTGAGTTGGTAAACCGTATCAGACGTTTGTACGCAAGTTTGAAAAATTGTGGAACACTAATAGAATTTGTGTGGACTTGTTCTTCTAAGCATATCGATGGCAAATATAGATTATACTTATAAATAGATTTGTTTTGTTAAATTCTTTGTTTGGCCCAGAGCTCAACCACGGCAACGCAATCCGCTGACTCAGTTATTAGGTCCGGTCACGTGTGTATGTACAGGACATGCGGCGCAAGCAGCCCTACTGTCTAAAAGTTTCTTCGGAATGTCTTCACGAATCTAAAATAAGCTTCCTAAACAAATAAGAGAAATTGAAAATATTTGTTTAAAAAAAAATATTTGACTTCTTGGTAAATAGACCATATTATATAGTATATGAATTTTTGTCCGACAGATGCATGATGAGTTAGTGCCAAACGGTTTTATGTTTTGATGCAAATTGAATTAATATAGTATATCACATAAACAGGTCTATGATAATTTTAAAAAAAAAAACAAATTATTGTATGCCTAACATGGTGGAGCAGTGCAAACGCACACTAAAACTCAATAACAACTCTGTAACCACTGTCTCACAATAAAGATCTTTGACTTTGACTTTGAAGATAAAAGGTAGACCGTGGTCTGTGGGGAGACGACGCTTAGGCACTGAAGATCAGTGTCATCTGAGAACCCCCACTGGTAGTGATTCTCTTTACTGTGGTCGACCTGGTTTTCCAGGTCGACTACGGTAACGCATGCCCAGGTGAAAGTCTCCCCGATAGCTCCATAAAATGATCAGGAGGTTTAAGGTTCTCTCGCCAAAGATTGCATCTTTCCGAGGTGGTGTTGCCATCAGATGGACTCACGTATCCAAGAAAACTTTAAAATAATAATAATAATAATATAATATAATAATAATTCATTTATTTATTTTCAGGCTGCATAGGCCCGCAGATAAATACCTTAACCTAAACATACATCCTTCTTCCTACTATATATATGTCGGATCGTCAGTGAGCGATCGAGGAGGAGCGCCGAGCGGTATAGTACATCGTCAGGACTATAGGCGTTCCCATTATCCCATTATCGATAAACAAGACCTGTAAAAACAATTACACACTATTAGTAAAGAAAACATAATACAAATGGTAATCAGTAACAAGAATAAAGTAAGTTAAAGGTACAGCAACAATACAGTTAATCGAACAGACCATTAAGGTCCCACAGTTCGTACAGTGGCCAAACCACCCAATGATAAACGAACAAACCCTAAAGGTTTACAGTTCGCACTGCAGCCTAAGCCACCCAATGATAAACGAACAAGCCCTTAAGGTTTACAGTTTGTACAGCAGCCTAAGCCACCCAATGATAAACGAACAAACCCTTACCGTCTTATTACAAAAAAATGTCTAAGTACTGGTTTAAACCACGACTATTAAGTCTAGGATTGTTACGGTACTACCGTTCATTCAAGGATCAAAATGTGTTCCGATTACAAAACGAAGACTATCTGAGGATCAGTTAGTACCGAAGAAGGTTCATGGTTCAAATATATTTACAGATAAGAAACAAAAATGGCATTGTTTCATTCGTTCATTCAGTCTTTATTTGAAGCAGCGTTCCGTTTCTATAAATATTTATAATAATAATAACATTTTAAGTTATTCAATAATTATTGATTAATGCCAAAATATGTCATAAATTGTTCTTTGTTTAGTTTACAATATATTGAACAATAACAACTTGTACTTTTGACGCGCTTTTAATTAATCAAGTTGTCACATCTTTCAACACTTCTAACGTGAAGTGGAGTGAATTATATACGGCGACGGCGCGCGTAATTTGACTCGATAGTTTTTAATATTGCGTCTTATAATAATAAATAAATACATTCTTATTTTTATTCATTGTTCTTAGTATGTTATGTGGATTGTTCGTGTGTAGTAGTGGTAGTGTAGTCTGGTTAAAAATTAAAGAATGGAACAACGAAAGAAAAAAAAGGGGTGAAAACTAGAGTTCTGACGAAAAAATTAGTAAAACATGGATTTTTAATTATTAGGTAAGCAGTACTTTTTATTATCTTATTTAGACTACCTAACGCGAATGTTTTTATTTGAAGAAATGTTACGTCATCTTATTGCTCAGTCAGCAAGTATTATAGAAGATAAGTCCAACGGTGTAAATAAATATGGAGTGCAAGGATAGCCACTGTCACCCAATAATATTCCAGAGAATGCACCAGCCTCAAACCTCTGTTTTAGTCTACATTCTCGGAATATTCTTGAGTCATGCACACTGCCTCGCCATCTGGTAACTATGTCCATGATTTTCAGGTCAGCATCACAAACCACCTGAAAAATAACAGGTTATTAAGCTTTACATTCCTCTCTGTTATTTTAATAAAACTGATTGGTAAAAGAAATAGTTCTCTATTGTGTCAAGCATTTTGGATCAAACTAATAAGTCATTTGTCAATTGAGACAATGACAACACAAAATATTTATTTATAGATTACCTGTACATTGATAGAAGAAATTCCTTTTCTATTAATGTATAACTGACCACCATCAGCATTTACTTTTTTATTCTAATATGAGTACAGTCTATTGCCCCAATGACTGTAGGAAAATCAGCGATACTGCGGAATTTTCTTATAGTTTGCTCCTGTTCATTAAGAGTAACAGGCATTTTTATAAATCCTCGGGACATACGTGACAAAAAGTCTGCTACCTTTTTACAAGTTTTGCTGACAACTGGTTGAGACACACCATGTAAATCAGCTGTATCGTCTTGAATCTACGAATAAAACAATATTATTAGTATATAATTTGGATTTTGTCATCGATATATATGTATATATATTTGTCTAATGTTATGTTAGTATTGACAAAGGTGACTTACTTCATGGCGAGCCCAGTTGCGTTATGCGCAAACCACTTTCAGGACTCAGTGGGCATCCTCGAGGGTCGTGAGATAAATCTTCACGTAAAACATCCACAATTTTTTCTCCAAAACGTTTTGTGAACCTATACTTATATCTTAAATCTTCATCACTCAATTCAAAAGAATTCGCACGATGACGACGTCTATAAGATCGCTGAGACGTCTCCAGCATATCCAAATCTTCTAAATCCATCAAGTCAATTGTATTAATTTCCATTATTAACGATTTAAAAATAAAAGACACAAAATAACATTCAACGCTCTAACCTCAAATAAATTAGTACCGGAGTTCGTCCCATAGTTAAACTAGGGGCCTCAGCGGACTAACTTTAGTATCAAAGAAAGTTACAGAACTAGTGATAAACTTCATTTTATAATAACGTTTTATTTAGTCGTGGTTTAAACCATGTAAAAGTCCCAGTACTAAATTTAGATCGTGTTTTGGAATAAGACGGTTAAGGTCTATAGTTCGTATAGTAGCATAAGCCACCCAAATACAAAGTGTATCGCTCGCTACCAGCAAGCTTATACAGCTATGTGAATATACAGCAGCGCTGTACCAGGTAAACCGACAGTATTATCAGGAGCAGGAACTCTTTACTGAGTCGAATCCGAGGATCGACTGCCGTACTTACGTAGTGCACGCTCTTTTATAAGGCGATGCCCCCCACCTTGCAACCTCTCCATACAAGTCTATCTAATGGCGCACGGAAGTGCGTCACGCGTTTACTTGATACAAAACACTGCAATGTACTAAATCTAATAAGATTTAATTATAAAGCAATCAAACAACACAGTAATAATTGTCATGAATAAACAATACTGATTTCATAAAGTAATTCGTTTTACAATCAAAGTAACGTGTCAACAATTGTTTTGAATAAAACCATCGATAACAATTATCGAAATAAAGTAACCACAAATCAGTGTACATACAGTGAGTACTCAATAAATCATGTTTCGAATTAATAGACAATAATTGATAATAAAATCACTTAAATTGATAATAAGAGAAACAAATCATAACAAATTTAGTTGACTACCTACAATAATAACTGAGATTAAAAACCATCTCCGACATATATATACTACTCAAAACGAAATAAGGGCCACAAGGTATTTTGTCTCTACCATGAAAATAATAAAACCATTATATATTTTTTGTCTCCATAACGAAAACTAATGTTGTTTTTACCATGTAGACCAATAAATTTATTCAAATAATAATGATTAAAAAGTATATTTGCTTTTGAAAGAAAAAACACATTTTACGTTAAAAATAAAAACAACGTAAAGTTACTGAAAACAAAAGAAAATACTCCATGCTCATCTTTTAGTAACGGGTATGCCCCCCTCGTTTAGCTACGCACTCCTGAAGCCTGGAGTGCATGCTCTCAATCAAATGCCTGACATTTTCCATTGGAATCTCTTCCCAGGTCCTTTTCACAGCGTTGATGAGTTGCTGTTGGTTGTGGATTTCCTGATCACCGTCTCTAACTCTTCGTTTCAACTGATCCCACATGTGCTCTATTGGATTTAAGTCCGGACTGTTCGCCGGCCACGGCAAGACTTGAATTTGAGAGTCTTCCAGTACAAACCGAGTCGCTTGAGCCGTGTGTGCACGAGCATTGTCTTGCATCAAGATGAATACAGGACCCGCTCGCTGTGCAAATAGGATCTCATGTGGTCTGACAACTTCCTCAATATACCGCTGAGCAGTAACAGTACCCTCATTTAAAATAGCGAGCTCAGTTTTGCCGTGTATTCCTTCTTATCCCGCCCCAAATCATTACATTTGGACCACCAAAACGATCGACTTCATGGATGCAGGCTTCTGAAAATCTCTCGCCGCGTCTTCTCCATACTCTAATACGCCGATCCTCGTTTAAAAATTTAACTTTGCATTCAGCATTATAAGGCGGATCATTCAGCATTATCCGCCTTATTCGGTGCCTTTACGGGCACAGGCTTCATACTAGTAGCGTCAGGGGCGCTCGCAGAGACGCTAGCGAAACCTCTCTGTAGAGGTTCCACCGGGGCTGCAGACACCTGCAGCGGGACGGGGCTCGGGGATCGAGCGGTGCTGCGTGGAGGAGCCACGGAGACGGGCGCGGGGCTGCGGGGCGCGTAGGCAGGACGTTTTGCTAGCTCCGCAAACGACGAACGCGCAGGCGACGAAACTGCTGACTCGGATTTCGACGACAGAATATAGAGGCCGGCTCCGCAACGCGTGTTTTCGAATGACGCATGTACAGGATAAAAGGTGGTATTACCTATTTATACCTGGGTAGGTATCACAACTAGTCTTACCAAGGGGTGTCGTGTTACCCAGCAACTGGGTTGTGGAGGTCAGATAAGTAGTCAAAGAAAAGGAAAAGGCTACACAGATTATGATGAGGAATCACAATTGTCACAATTTCATTATTGAGTAATAATGTACTGAAATTGTGACCAATTTAATCGACGTGGATTGCCCAGTTTCATTGGCTCGGATTAACCCTTTATTAAATGCTACTTAGTAAACCACGGCGCCACCACAACGAGACCACACTTCGACAGCTAAACGGACTCCTGACTTTAATGTAGAGCGGGGTACCTCCAAATTTAGATAGGTAGGTGTATCTGAATTCGGACCGTACTGGAACTAATAGGTGTTAGATTATTCAAATACGATTAGTTCGTTATACCAAAATATTGGGGGTGGGAGGCTGAGATTAAATAAACACTACTAATGTTATTAGTAGTTTAGTCTTCTTGAAAATGTGTATCTAGAAATGACGTCTTTCACATTTAACTTTTATATTCTACGCCTTCCTCTTAACAATTTTTTTTTTCTAAAACCACAAACGGGATTTAATGTAATGACCACCAAAACATACTTACTAAATACCAAATGTAGTAAATGATCACCAAAACTAAATACCAAATGTAGTAAATGATCACCGAAACTAAATACCAAGTGTAGTACATGATCACCAAATCTTAGTGTGCAAAATACCCCAACATTTTTTGACCCTCAAGTCCCCCCTGGGGCTGATCCGACATGGTTAGGTTAGGTTAGAATTGAGACCCCCTAGGCCAGAACCAAATCGCTTTTATTTCTACAATACGTTAAGAAACACAATTTTCGTGATCATTTATTATTTTTGGTTCTATTTTATTTACGATTTTTGGTGATAAATTACTAGATCTGGAGGTTCGTTAAACATAAGCCAAAACATACCTTTTTAATGTCATCTCAAGCTTACGTCTTTAGCCTACACCATCTCTCTCCCTCACACTTAGACACCTAGCTATTTCACAAAGTCATGCATCATGCACATCAAACATTCCATTCTTACATATATATCTACAAACCCTTTTCATTATCACAATCCAAGAAAACATTTTCTTTGCGAAGTATTTGCGATTCTGAAAAATCGACTTTGATATATTCTAGTTTTTCTGCTACAGTTAAAATAACAAGTTGATCTACAGCTATTTTCGAAAATGTTGGCCTTTATCTCTAACAGAACTATTGATCCACCAATTACAACCGCTTCACCAAACAATTGAAGTCTGCCAGATACATTCGTCACTCCTCCCTAAGGAGTATCTAGCCCGATCTGAGGGCCAACGCATAAATCTTAGTGGCCCTCCCAACCACTAAGGGAAACTTGCACGTTGATATTTTTGACAGTCTCTCTGATAAATGACGGTCGGGAGATCCCAGTTTTATCATAATTTTATTTCTATTATTTCTGCTAAAGTAACAGGTTGGTTGTCCGAACTGATTAGGATTATTGATTTTTAGTTGTCTAACTATACCCGTTGCCGGAATGTACGTAAGGGGGACAATGGTAATGAAATATTATGACGTGTCGTTGTCCCCGTGACGGGGACAAAATTACGGGAACAACGTTCTCGTTGTTCCCGTAATTTTGACCCCAAACAAACATATCAAAATGATACTAACTGTGTATTCTTACACAGTTAGTATCATTTTGATATGTTTGTTTGAAAGTTAGAAGAAAAGTTTCATTTATAAAGGACATGGACATCTCCAACAATATGTCTGGGATATGGTTTAACCTCACAAATGTATTTACATATTTATTTATCATCATGTCAAACTTTACGCTGCTGGGCTTAGGCCTACCCCAAGGGGGGTTCAGTCATAATCGCCATGCTTGACCGATGCATGTTGGCGATTGCCCTGTCCTTCTGTCGTCTTCTACGACACCCACGGATAGAAATGGGGCGATGCTGTTCGCGGCCGGCACCACACGGCTCAAGGTTATTGTATATGTTTTAATATTCTCAATTAAAAAAACGACCCCTTTTGTGTAACAAGCAAAATACGGGGATAAATAACCAACAAAGACCATTGTTTACGTGAACAAAAAACGAAAAATTGCACAGATTCGAATTTCTGAGTGAGGTAATCAAATAACCTCCTACTTTTTTCATCTCGATAAAAAAAGTATCGATTTTCCAAAAAAAAATATCCGGCACCCGCAGAACAAAGGTTCACGCATTTTATTTGACAGAAAAATCATTTAACCCTCATAAGGCTATACAAATTCTAGTCGGCTTTTTGCAACGCGAGGGTCGAATCGACCGGAGGTCATTGAAGCGACAAATCCGCGTAGCTTAAGCAAGTTAAATCGTCTATGCCAATTCAATTCACACGAAATAATAGCGCCTCATTGTTAACCCTTCGAGTCGGCGACCTTTCACCGGGGACAATTTGTACCCCATCGATTGAGAGTGCGTCGATTTATTTTAATGGAGACTGAAGTGTAAAAACATTTTATTGCTACTTTGTAGCTCTAGTAGGAAATTAAATAACGTCGTCGTAAGTGCAAGGGGTCAAAGTGTATTTGAACAGTCGTAAATAAAATGTAGGTACCGTTTTCTACTTTGCTTTATTGCTTTGAGTAACTTAAGGGTGTCCAGTACATCTTTACTTTATAGGTTTTGACGGCACTGCTTATAAAGTAAAATATTGAAGAAAATACGAGTGCAATCAGAAGACTCGTCAGGAATGAATTTTTTTTTCGGAATGCCATCTCGCAGGTCAACCTTGGAGTTTGTCGGCTGCTTAACCAGACCTTCCTGTGGTGCCTGAAAAATAATATTTTTAGGGCCTCCAGCCAGGGCAAAATAACTTACAAACTAAGCGACTTCACGCTAAGGGCACCCCCTGTGGGGTATGAGCCTCGGCTTAGGGCGTCGCTGGGGGAGGGCAGCAAAGGGACAGGCTGAATTGGATTTCCATTATTTAGGGACAATTTAAAGCTACATATAGGCTCAGCGGCGCGGGCTGGCACGAGCAAGGGTCGGGGAGGGGACGTACGGGGTCGTCGCGACGGGCCTCAGCGGCGAGGACGGAATGACGGCGGTCTGTGTCCGTGTTTGTTTACTGTACTGGTGGCCTTATTGCTCTCCTGGAGGAGAGTAATAGCATCGTCAGGGTCGGTCAGAGTTAAGGAACGAAGTTGCTCACGCTTTTTATATACTCGCACACACACACACACACACAAACCTCACTAGAAAGAGAAATAAAGAGAGAGAGCGCGGTGTGCGTATATACGTGCCTGCTCAAAGAAAGATGCACTGAGAGAAGTGAAAAGCGTATGGAGGGGGTATAAAACAAAAATCTTACGTACCTCAAGCGAATTTCGTTCCTAAACTTTTAGGTTTTAAAGATCTGACGATGATGATGGGTACTAACCAAGGGGTATTATGTTGAATTGGGTTATGGAGGTCAGATAGGCAGTCGCTCCATGTAAAACACTGGTATTCAGCTGCATCCGGTTATACTGGAAGCCGACCCCGACATAGTTGAGAAAAAGCCAGGCTGATGATGATCTTTAAAACTAAATTTTGATCAAGATTCGTCCAAAAATATACATAACGAGTAACCCACATCCAAATCTATACTAATACTAACTGACCCGACAGACGTTGTCCTGTCCTTATCTACCTACTTACCTGCCTATTTACCTACCCTACACCTACCCTACACCTACCGTACACCTACCCTACATCTACCCTACACCTACCCTACGCCTACCCTACGCCTACCCTACGCCTACCCTACGCCTACCCTACGCCTACCCTGTGCCTACCCTGTGCCTACCCTACGCCTACCCTACGCCTACCCTACCATACAAAAGATTTTTTTTTTTTTTCTCTCCGTAAGAACCATCTTCGTACTTCAAGGAATATTATAAAAAAAGAATTATCCAATTTGGTCAAGCGGTTCGCAAGTTATGCGCTTACCAACACATTTAGCGATTCATTTTTATATATAAGATTATAAAGCTGATGAGTTTGTTTGTTTGTTTGTTTGGTTGAACGCGCTAATCTTAGGATCTACTGGTTCGAATAGAAAAAATTGGTTGTCTGTAAAGTCGGTTTACTGACGATAGTTGAACGTGACAACGCGAAAGAATCATTACCTTTATCGCTGTAATTATCGTTGCTATAAACAATTGACACCACATTGACTTTTCACTTGGAACGCCGCAGAGCGAGGTAACGCCGCATGACGTCATGTAACGCCGTAACGCCGCACGACGTCATGTTTTTCGTTCGTGCAGCCGGCTATCGAATTATAAGACGTTGTCACGTCAAAAAATCTTTTTGTGTTGGATAGTACATTTATCGAGGAAGACTATAGGCCCATGCAAAGCCGGGCCGGGTCGCTAGTAAAATATAAAGCGTATTGAACGAAATCAAAACAAACAACATCAAAATTTTACCAACATGGCCACATAATTTTCCCTTCATTCCTGACATTATTCACAGCCTGGTTGCAACACGTCACAGCGATCAGGTAACAGGAAATTAATATAACCAGGTGACGTCATGTGACATAACATTGTTTATGAAGCTGAGCGTAATGAAGCTAGAAAACTGAATTAGTTTACAGGAGATAGGTAAATTAAGTATGTTCTTAGAATGGAAACTGGATATTTGAAAAGTTGTGCACAGTAACGGGTTTTTTTTTACGAGCCATGCCTTTGTTGCGATAGCAGTAAAAAATATCTTAGGTACTTGCTGAGATAAAAATTTGCTCCCATGGCGTTGCAACATTTTTTAATATTAAATTTTTCACTGGTGACATCATAACGGTGAGAACGTTTCGTTAAAACTTTGAGATCATAGACCTTCACAATAACGCATTTTTTAAGTACATCAATCTGCTTATCGGGAATTCCTGAATCGAAGGGCAAGATAGACCCCATGCCAGCCGTAGTTTAAATGAGATGATGCCCGCAACACGTATTTCGTCCGTCTCAGCGTATTTTGCATACGGGTAGGAATAGATCAATCGATCCACTCCAACTCCTCAAGAAAAGCCAGCATCACTTTGACGTTACTGACGATCATAATCTGTTCGCACTACCGCTATCTAGATCTGTTGCTAGGGCCAAATCCCCAGTATGTCGAACCCTAAGGATGCTAAACGCCCTCTTGACTGCCGACCCTGAATGTGATGTGTTTGCTGATGAATGGAAGAAAATAATGCGTGCTTGTCTGGTGTTCTGTGCGAGACAATATGCGAGGGTGTCCACTGTTACATGCTAATTTATGTTAGTTCGTAATGTATTTAATTGATTCAACCATTTACTCAAATAATTATTAATAATTTTATCCACGAATTGTATATCTTTGAATTTAATTTTTGTATTGTATGTTATTTGAATGCTTATTTTATTTTAATTTTTAAAATTCTATGTTAATTAATGTAATTGGACCTGTGCCGTTTTAATTAACTATAAATAAAAATAAATAAATCATTCCGAGGGTACCGAAAAACTATGCCCTGTATGTGTATGTAGCGACCTCAGGGCAGTTGACAGTCAAAGTCAAAGCATTTATTTCAATTAAATCATTAACAGGTACTATTAAATTGTAAAGGAGTCAGTCAGTTAGAAAAATTCTGGCTAGTTGCTTGTTTCTAAACGTAGGTAGGTCTTTGTGGAAAAGACTGAACAAGAAACTCCACGGATGCTTTTTTCAATCAATTTTAACAAACCCCTGAAGCAAATGAATGACCCAACGTTTCATCTTCTTTCATGTAGGCTTTGCATAGTGGGAGCGGTGAATGCTTATGCGAATCCCGCACCGCCGGCCATGTGCAGAGGTGGAACACCGTAGTGGTTTTAGCTGGTAAGAGTCCGGCATGCCCCTCCGTCACCCCCACGATGGAGGAAGTCCATGAGGATTTCAACTGCGTAAAAAAAACAAAAGAAAAGCTTTGCACAGTAGGCTATCTGTAGCTCCTATGACAAAAATATGTTTATCAAAAATCCATGACCAGCCGTAGTTGGACAAGACTGGTCATAGATTTTTGGACTTGTTCTTACTTGGACTGATTTTCGCTAAAACTTGGAGAAAAACAACAAAACAAGCTTAATTACTACAACCCGAAATCCTCGCTTATCAAGCATTTCCATTTAGCTAGGGAATATAACCTGTCCGAGGTGCCATAATTAAATGCGACTGTATGCGAGCGAAAAGTGGACAAACATCTTATTTGCATGCAAATGCTGGACACGCGTTAGCATTACATGCATTACGCCTGCTCCGACTACACTAGTGCATATATGAACGTGACAACGACCTAGTGAGATGGAAATGGCCTTGATTCTTCCAGAAATGATTTTTTTCCTCCAAATAGCAATTGGGTAGTTGACACCACCAATCAATTGACATACTTTTTATGAGCTGTCAAAACGAGATTCCTCCATAGATTTTGTATGACAATACCGGCCTGTGACGTCACTTATTTACCAACTCAATTGACTAACTATTAATTGGTTTTAAAGCAACCTAAAATCGAATTTTACAGTTAATTGAAAATTAATCGGGTTTTCGGGGCTAAAATAAAGTGTATTTTAACATAAGTTGGATTTTGGAATTATATGTTAATGGTGTCAACAACCCAATTTTGGTGAATATTTTAACTTTTGCAAAACGACGGGAACTTAAGAGATTTATGGGCTTCATCAATGAATGGATCTATTCACCACTACAGCTCACAAAATCTCTTTTCACTTTAAAAAACAGGTATTCCAGGCCAATTAATTTGTAAACAGCAAGAAATATTAGAGAATTTGTCGAGTTCCCAGTATGAAGATAACCAGCAGTGGGATTCAACTAGTACAGTTAGAGTACGTGTGTGTCTTAGTTCCTAGTCTATTCAAATTCAAATTCAAAACATTTAATTCAGACTTTAGGTCCATATGGTGTCTATCCCAGAATGAAATATATTTGGTTGTCTTACATGTAGACACGGTCAAATCCTACAAATTTCCTAAATTTTGAATCCTTAAAACTTAAATCCCCACTTTTTACAAATCATTGGTGGTTTAAATAGTTTTTCTCTTAAACAACCAATGATGAAAAAATTGATTGATTGATTGATTGCGACATTAGTAACGTTTTATAATTTTCTCTAAAGTGCAGATGTAGGGACACACATTCAGGCACTGGGACATCGTTTGGTTAGGAGCACCACATTCAACTGGGTGCGGTGGGATCTATAACTCCCCGTTTTGCTAGTTTTATGTTTGCAGCGGCTTAATAAGTGCGGCGGCTGTCCTTAATTGTTAAATTTTGAAGAGGCAACTTGTCACATGAATCGTCATTTGTCTTCTCCCAGCATCATTTGCATGCATAAAAATTAATATTATCGGCTGAAGAGTTTTACCTATCTAACCTGAAAAGTAAAAGGAACTATGAATAGATAGATGGATTGTGTGGAGAATGACATAAAAAGAAAGGAAATCAGTGATTGCAGGACGGTTGAGAGTAGAAAATAAAAGAAGTGAATGTGTTGCGCCGACCCCAAGGACAGTACAGGACAAGAAGAAGATGATGATGTTCTATCTGTCCTGAATAGTGCCTCTCGTTTGCTTCCTCTCGAATGTTGATTGCACCGCATAGGTACATAAGCAGCGGAGGTTTGACTTTCAACATTTTTTCGCCCGACAGTCGTTGAGTTAAAAGCTATCCTAAAGAGTAAACATATCCAGTAAACTTTAATTCTCCGTTCATTCGCAGTGCAGAGAAATAATAATTATTTCATGTGCCGACTCGAGGGGACATCGTCAACAGAATGGACTGCGCGCTAACTCGCAATGTAAGCCAACGCTAGGCTTAGATAATGTGCACATTGCCTGCTTAGCGCCGGTTAATTCGCAATTTAGCCGCCATGCAGAGTTACTTGTTCATATTTGGCGTACTTTTTCATTAAAGTTCGCGATATTTTGTAGATTTGTCATTTTTTGGGAACCGGTCCTTATATTGTTAAAGTTTTTGTTGATTGCATTGGTTTTTAACATGTTTTTATTTATTAGTTTAAAAATACGATTTGCGTAGCGATTGAATTTTCTTCATCTTTTTATTCCTTCCTTCTTAACAAAATCGGCAGTCGCCTTCCTTGCGTGGACCACGGTTAATGATCCAGAAAACCAGGTTGCTTACTTGCCATTACCACTTCCTATCTATCTATATCTTATGGAAAAAGAGAGAGTGGCCATGGAGTCTCCTCTCATGCTCTTCTATTGAAAACTACATCGAATAGGAATCAGTTCTTCTCTTTTCTTTTTTTATTTCTAAAGCTTTATACCTCGTTAATGGACTACGTGTAATTCTTTATACACTTACCTATCTTTTGAATAATAAATTCCCCTAAAGGTTGATACAAGCTCTCTACAAAGTATTGTTGCGCAAGTAGCGTGGGGTTCGCACTTACCGCCGTGGTTACTTTTTATTACCACACGACCGTCCGGACGATAGCTTCAATGACACACGAGTGTATATTGTGGACAAACCCGTTGAAAAAACTAAGTGTAAGTTAATAATAATATAATAAATCATTTATTTCGGGTATCAAAGACCCTTAACATGTATACCTTATAGACATACATAAGTATGTACGATAGTTTTTATGAGTATAAAAACCATTAAAAATATTAACTTTTGTACACGAAGTAACGGCGTGGTGTCGGAATCGCCGAAATACGACACTCTTCGGCTAAAACTCTTCCTTGAGGAAGGTCTTAACATAATAAGTCGGAACTCGCACCACGAACAACTTAAAGTTCGTGTTGCGGCGCGACTCCTACTTCTTGACCCTCAAGTTCCAGCTGGTCTACGATCGGACATACTCCACAATCTCCTCAACCTTCGTGGTATGATGTAGCCGGGACACATAGAGCTGCATTGAAGGTGTAGCCGGACGCTGGATTTCGGGTCCTGCCAGTGCGGTTCCGAACTGGTTCCGACTAGGTGGCTTCTTCCTCTCCACCTTCACGAAGCCATCTTTCTCACACGTGCCTTTAGCTGGGCTTAGCTGTTTCGAACCCCTGTAGGCAGGTTCACAGGAGCTCTTCTTATCCCCTTTCTTGCTAGTTTTGTGCGTGGCGGCGATATCAACGTGCCTACGTAGCTTACCAACGGTGTTATTCGACACCTCCGACTTGGACTGTACATCGACCAGGCTCGCTTTGAGAGTCCTTTAGCAACCTGGTGACGTTGACGTGACTGGGGGCAACTTATGTAGCTTTTATGAGCCTATGAGCATCGCAAACACGACCGCACTCGACCGTGCATTGCACTGCTATGAAACCTGGCTAAGCAATTTAAGTTGCCAAGGCCCTCGCCTACGGCCGTAATGGATACACGATTATACTTTGCAGAGCGGCTGAAAGAAATTGAAAGAATGTCCTCTTACTTAGAGAATAAATAAGCCTTTGTTCAACATTGTAGTGTTGTCTGGAGATAAATTGTGTTAGTAGACAAATTTCAAAATCACGTCATAAATGACGTAGTCCTGTATTGTCTAGGAAAGGGTCCTAATTATGAATTTCAATTCATATTTAAATTGAGTGGGTCTTGACTTTTAACAGACGTTCTATAAAAATACTCTAGCAAGCAAACTTTTTGGCAAGATGAATCTATGTATTCCACAACAGAACAGACAAAATATACCTATAACGTTCTAGAATATAATGTGATAGGGATGCGGTCAATAAGAAATAATTCAAATTAAGTTTAACGAAGCAAAAATTTTTTTAGAAAACCCTGGCTTATAATTTTAATGACAGTTTTCTTTAGATATATTCATACATCGTCTTCGTTTCGATCTATTACATTTTTTAGACATTCATCGTCAACATTTCACATCGTTAACATCTCTAACACTTTTCAAATCCTCTTTATGCCTTCCCAAGCATACATCATCTGTCTCACTCACGCGGTATAACAACTAGCTTTTTCACACAATCATGTTTTCATCAACGTTTCATTTCTTCGTTACATATAAAAATATAAACCTGCCGCCAATAAAGATATAAATATAAACCGCAGTTGTTTTAAGTATGGTGGATGTGCAATGGCACGTCCTCACCTCGCTACACATGTTGGCACATATACACGTACGCACACACACACACTCATAACCAAACTCACACATTCACAAACAAACACGCACACACACACACACACACACACACACACACACACACACATACTCTCACGCAAATGTTGTAATTATGTTATCTATTAATATCAGTATGGAAGAGCGGAGTCTTCCAACACAGGTACTACTTGCTAAAAGGGAGGCTCCAATCACTAAGTTGTTTTTGTAAATATTGTTGGAGAAATAAATGATTTTTGATTTGATTTTGATAAACCTGCCTGTACTTTTCATCGTGATGCGAAACGCAACGCGACATCCAGACGTAATCCTACGTATGTTTTGTAGGCTGTCGCGCGTTATCACAATATTTAGCAGTAACAGCCCATAACACAAGTACTTGGCGGTTTGAATTTAAATAGATACACTTTGTAGCTTGTCTAGACTTTTTATGAGTACATAGGTGGGCGTTTGAATACGTTTTCTTGAGTACAACATTTCTGTACTTATGCTGATTAACGTTTACCTACATCATAGAAGATGTTTAGAAATGTTGTTTTTAATTCTAAAGTGGACTCTTCTGATTAGTTCGTTGAACGGCATGGCGGACAACAGGTCCTAGTGGAGGTTTGGCTTCAACATTTTTGTACTGTGATACTGTTTATACCTGGAGTCTTAGTTTGGGCCTCAAAATGAAAAAGACTGCATTTATCACAATTATCTTTGTTCTGATCAATTTTATTATATTATTGTTTATGAACTTTTGACTTGTCCTTAAAAAATAGAGGTAAAATGAAATATTTAAAAAAATACTTAAGTCTTACTCGAGTCTCGATACTGCTAACTATTCTTGACAACAGTAACATTACATTTCTTCAATATTTGTGGACTGTAAAAATAAATTAACAACATTAACTTAATACTAACTAGTTATTAGTAAAATGTACAATTTCGAGGTAGGATGTTTATTTAGAAGTCCTTAATGTCATTTAATGGTAACTACTGGAATGATTTTGTTCAAACCAATATGCATGTCAACAAGCACGGGGAAAATTGTCTTATTTGACTAAAACTACAATGCCAATGATAGGCCCTGGAAGTTGCTTAGACCATCTATCGCTCATGTCACAAATTCTCCTTCCCATGTGCCAATTGCTGCAAGGACTTTACTACGAGGTAAGGTGCACATTCAATTCCGAATTAAACTCTTAACAGTGCCAAATATAACTTATATAAGTTCAGCAAAGTTAAGCAAAGCAAGTTAAGCAAGCAAGTTAAGCATCTATATGCTTGCACAAACTATAAACTTAAGGCTGCTCTCTCGAAAAAAGCTTGAAAGAAGCATGCAGATGAAGCAATTTTTCGTCGGCATTTACAGAGAAATTACATCTAAAAAAAAAACTGTTAGTAATCTACATGATATGATACGTAATTTGGTTTAGCCACAATTTTTCTATCGGTATCACATAATAAGATAAAAAAAAGTTAAATCACCTCCAAATCATTGAGATGAAACCATTTTACTCCTTAATTTCTTATCAAAAGAGTACAAAAAATATCTACTGCTTTGCAATACAAAGGAAAATGATTTGGTTTTGTTACTTTTTACAAATATGTATTATTTTTATTACAATAAAGTAAAAATGCGTCCGATTAAAGACTGCGTCTACATCACCCCCGCACTCGTCCACAAATTCAGTACGGGCCAAATGCTCAAGGTTATTGGCATGTATACAAGCCTTAACTGCCACCGCGGTCTTATCACCGCCTATGCCTATGATAACACCTCTTGTTGAAACCTTAAGTCCGAGCAACTGGACTGCCGAATCGGTTATAAATGATACCTGCGACTCTTAGTCACGGCCTGAGCAGCTGTTTCGCGTTGCTTAGTAACGCGCTGAGCAGATGTTTAGCGTTGTTATATCTGTGTTTCGACAGGAGCAGTTGCTAGTAAAATCTGATATGGACCATTCTTTCTTAATAAATTAGTTGTTAAAGTCGTGACATCTGATTACTGTACCGAATGAAAAGCAGTGCCCAATGTGGAAACTGCTGATTTAACTGCTGACATCTCCTTCGCTATGATGCGACGTTGATCTTGAAGACCCCATGACCCCATAATAGTGAATGATGTTTGCGATTGCTGATTTTGGTGACACGACTAAATTTTAATCTATCTAAATTATTCGGGCTTAAACAATGGAAACAAAGACCGTTGGTTTGGACGAAGTCACTTTAAGAGCTTTTACAGGCACTTTGAATTGTCAAAGAGTCGGTCAGTTACTCAGAAAATTTAAATTAAAGCTAGTTAAGCTATGGAAAATAACTCCACGAATTCTTTTTAATCAAGTTTTTATAAAGTCCTGGTTACATTATTCATGTTGCTAGCTGTATGTGATTTTAATGAAGGTAGTAAAGAGCAACAAAGAATTTTATAATCATCCTTACTGTATTGTTTACGGTCAACTCGATCACAGATTGATAATAGAAACGCTTTCTTCAATTTTAGTATTTTAATATAATTAATAAAATCACAAACGTCTTTCAATCAAAAGGAACAGCCATTGACAACTATATTTGATTGTATATTGTTTCCTTCATACAGTTCTTTTTACTCGTCGGTCGCTCGATGCTCCATGGCGGTACGTGCGTCCGTCCATTAGTCACGCACCTTCTTGCGCCGACATTTATTCGACTCATCGGCTGCTGAATGTATGTTATTTAACAGTATTGTTTACAATAGCTTAGTTTGTAAGATTGCTTACAGGACAACTTATTTTAACAAAGTTATTGGTATTGTGGTGAACGTATGAAGGACCTACGGCTTACTAACTGTTAATTTTTCCTTACTAATGGTAGGAGTATATAGATAGGTACTCTATAGAATGGAACTTTGATTCTTAAAATATTTTGAATTTATCAAAGGTTGGCAACTCTTCATTCAAACTGATGCTTGATTCCCATGACTTACACTTTATTTATTTTAGCACTTATGATGTACCTATATCTATAGCATCCCAAGAATCAAAATCAATACCAAGTGTTGTTGTGATCATCATTTGTTTATTTTTTTTTTAGTTTTACCATCGATATATAAACGTATTACATTCTGTGCATTGACATCATGTTAGTGTTCATAACCCATGAATGCACTCCACAGTAGTATTCAACAGTGCCTTGATGACTCTAACAAATTCGGTTTGTTTTAACTTTCGCCGTATTCTGAATGATTAGGTGCGGTAACAGGTGTGTATCGCCACATTGTTCGGCTTCTCACGGTTACTCACTGTTTTCAATCTTCAAATGTTTTACTCACGGTGAAAAGTATTCGGTGTCCGGTAAGGGCGCTCGCGTTTGCTGCGCTTAGTCGTAATCAGCGAACTACTGCTGTGTCCTCCTGCAGCGCATCTATGCATCCGCTAGATGTTCACACCGGTGGCGGCACCCTCTGAAGGTTGATAATGTGCTCTTAACACACACCTGTGTCTCTTATCCGAAAGGACTAAGCACTTTAGTGCCGATCTCACCGATTTCTGTGCTGGTTTACAAAATGCACGCATATAATACCACTGTACGCGCTGATCCAGCTCGAAGGACCATGTTTGAAGCTGCGATTAGTTTGGGCCTCGAAATAAAAAAAAACTTTTAAGTTTTTTCTGTTTCATTTTTTTTTCAACTTTTCATTAACTTTTTACAGCAAAAAAGTATTTAACCATTTTATGATGTACAGATATGTACCGCCAACGCCAATCAATAATGTTGTGGAGATTCAGCCGAGAGAGAACACTAGCTCGAATTCTGAAATAAAAAGAATAAATTATTATATTATTATGTACTAATTACTTTTATATTATTTCTGATATACATGAGCAAACTTACAAGCCAATATTGAGAAGAAGCGTGTACTCACTAAAAGAACTATTCCGTGCAGCCATTATAACTCTGTTAATGAGATCAATTGTAAAAGTGGAAGGAATCAGATCGCGCGGCAGATCACCAATACAATTGATCAAGTGAAAGCGGCAGTAGAAAACCACGTATCCGAATGCGCCAGACAGTCTGCTAACAGGGAAAGACGGCGGTAGATTGTGCGGAGAGCTGTCTCCACCTCTACCACCAAAGTAAACGCCTTGATGTGACCATGACCGCGCTGCCGAGAAAGAGTGAAACGAAAGAGAAGAAGAGTTAGACCTAGGTACTCTCCTTTCTCCACTCTTTAAGCACTTTCCATTTCATAATGACCTAAAAATGGGGACAATGCTATTAAAGTTAGTTAAATCTTCCGTACATTCCGTCAACATTTGAGTACCTACTCAACAGAGTTCCAAACGCTCTGCCATCTTTTACAACTAGTTCCGTCCATTTCGTTAAGAGAACCCAGACTTTACCTAATATTCCTGAATTCTTCTTAAATCCAATTTGATTCAAATATCGCAAGTGCAAGGTACCTTTCTAACTGATTGCACATAGTCACCAGGTGACTACTCTCGTTTTATACAACTTGTTCTGGGTACTTATTTGAAAGCCATTGCCAGCAAAGTGATGTTATATAAAAGCAACAGGCGACGAAATTGAATATTTTAATAAATTTTAAACAGGAGATATTTTTTTTTCTTATTTGAATTACAATAGTGCCTTATAATGGTCTTATTGAAATAAATGATTTGACTTTATAATCGTGTAATGGATACACGATTATACTTTGCAGAGCGGCTGAAAGAAAATGGAAAGAATGTCCTCGTACTTAGAGTGTTGTCTGGAGATAAATTGTGTTAGTAGACAAATTTCAAAATCACGTCATAAATGACGTAGTCCTGTATTGTCTAGGACAGGTTCCTAATTATGAATTTCAGTTCATATTTAATTTGAGTGGGTCTTGACTTTTAACAGACGTTCTATAAAAATACTCTAGCAAGCAAACTTTTTGGCAAGATGAATCTATGTATTCCACAACAGAACAGACAAAATATACCTATAACGTTCTAGAATATAATGTGATAGGGATGCGGTCAATAAGAAATAATTCAAATTAAGTTTAACGAAGCAAAAATTTTTTTGAAAACCCTGGCTTATAATTTTAATGACAGTTTTCTTTAGATATATTTATACATCGTCTTCGTTTCGATCTATTACATTTTTTAGACATTCATCGTCAACATTTTACATCGTCAACATCTCCAACACTTTTCAAATCCTCTTTATGCCTTCCCAAGCATACATCATCTGTCTCACTCACACGGTATAACAACTAGCTCTTTCACACAAACATACACACACACACACACATACTCTCACGCAAATATTGTAATTATGTTATCTATTAATATCGGTATGGAAGAGCGGAGTCTTCCAACACAGGTACTACTTGCTAAAAGGCAGGCTCCAATCACTAAGTTGTTTTTGTAAATATTGTTGGAGAAATAAATGATTTTTGATTTGATTTTGATAAACCTGCCTGTACTTTTCATCGTGATGCGAAACGCAACGCGACATCCAGAAGTAATCCTACGTATGTTTTGTAGGCTGTCGCGCGTTATCACAATATTTAGCAGTAACAGCCCATAACACAAGTACTTGGCGGTTTGAATTTAAATAAATACACTTTGTAGCTTGTCTAGACTTTTTATGAGTACATAGGTGGGCGTTTGAATACGTTTTCTTGAGTACAACATTTCTGTACTTATGCTGATTAACGTTTACCTACATCAATTTCAATTTCAATTTAATTTATTCAATAACAATTTACATTGTGTCTGAAATCATTCATAATAAATAAAAAATAAACATAACAATTTCCATTTGAACATAGGTACAACAATAATATTAATTCAATGTCAATTCAATAAATAGTACAAATAATAGGTAATACATTATACATTTAAAAATAATAATAACAGATTCACAATAATACAATAAATTAAATGTCAACTCAGGCAATGTCTTATAGCTAAAATACCTACGATAATGTCAAGAATATGTCAAAACGGTGTAATTACAAAATTGAATTATGAAAAACGCATGGTAATATCACATATCGTCAATTGAGTAGAGACATTTATCCAATAAGAATGCTTGAAGCTTTGCTTTAAACGAGGATGTGTGAATCAAGCTTTTTAAGTCTACAGGTAACTTGTTAAATATCTGCACTGCTTGATATTGTGAACTGTGTTTTACAATATTAAATTGAGGGCTTATTTTACTTCTTAAATCTTTCCTACGAGTGTTCTCCCTGACCAGTCTTTCTTCATATGTCTCATATTCATGTATATACTTTTTTAGATTCATTAGGAGTACTAAAACGTAGAGACTGGGTACTGTAAGGATTTTTAACTCTAGAAAATGTGGACGACAGCTTTCTCTTTGTGAAATACGAACTAATGTACGTATGGCTCTTTTTTGAAGGACAAAAGCTCTTCGGCAGTTATAATTGTAACTATTTCATAGAAGATGTTTAGAAATGTTGTTTTTAATTCTAAAGTGGACTCTTCTGATTAGTTCGTTGAACGGCATGGCGGACAACAGGTCCTAGTGGAGGTTTGGCTTCAACATTTTTGTACTGTGATACTGTTTATACCTGGAGTCTTAGTTTGGGCCTCAAAATGAAAAAGACTGCATTTATCACAATTATCTTTGTTCTGATCAATTTTATTATATTATTGTTTATGAACTTTTGACTTGTCCTTAAAAAATAGAGGTAAAATGAAATATTTAAAAAAATACTTAAGTCTTACTCGAGTCTCGATACTGCTAACTATTCTTGATAACAGTAACATTACATTTCTTCAATATTTGTGGACTGTAAAAATAAATTAACAACATTAGTTATTAGTAAAATGTACAATTTCGAGGTAGGATGTTTATTTAGAAGTCCTTAATGTCATTTAATGGTAACTACTGGAATGATTTTGTTCAAACAAATGTGCATGTCAACAAGATCGGGGAAAATTGTCTTATTTGACTAAAACTACAATGCCAATGATAGGCTCTGGAAGTTGCTTAGACCATCTATCGCTTATGTCACAAATTCTCCTTCCCATGTGTCAATTGCTGCAAGGACTTTACTACGAGGTAAGGTGCACATTCAATTCCGAATTAAACTCTTAACAGTGCCAAATGTAACTTATATAAGTTCAGCAAAGTTAAGCAAAGCAAGTTAAGCAAGCAAGTTAAGCATCTATATGCTTGCACAAACTATAAACTTAAGGCTGCTCTCTCGAAAAAAGCTTGAAAGAAGCATGCAGATGAAGCAATTTTTCGTCGGCATTTACAGAGAAATTACATCTAAAAAAAAACTGTTAGTAATCTACATGATATGATACGTAATTTGGTTTAGCCACAATTTTTCTATCGGTATCACATAATAAGATAAAAAAATGTCAAATCACCTCCAAATCATTGAGATGAAACCATTTTACTCCTTAATTTCTTATCAAAAGAGTACAAAAAAATATCTACTGCTTTGCAATACAAAGGAAAATGATTTGGTTTTGTTACTTTTTACAAATATGTATTATTTTTATTACAATAAAGTAAAAATGCGTCCGATTAAAGACTGCGTCTACATCACCCCCGCACTCGTCCACAAATTCAGTACGGGCCAAATGCTCAAGGTTATTGGCATGTACACAAGCCTTAACTGCCACCGCGGTCTTATCACCGCCTATGCCTATAATAACACCTCTTGTTGAAACCTTAAGTCCGAGCAACTGGACTGCCGAATCGGTTATAAATGATACCTGCGACTCTTAGTCACGGCCTGAGCAGCTGTTTAGCGTTGCTTAGTAACGCGCTGAGCAGATGTTTAGCGTTGTTATATCTGTGTTTCGACAGGAGCAGTTGCTAGTAAAATCTGATATGGACCATTCTTTCTTAATAAATTAGTTGTTAAAGTCGTGACATCTGTTTACTGTACCGAATGAAAAGCAGTGCCCAATGTGGAAACTGCTGATTTAACTGCTGACATCTCCTTCGCTATGATGCGACGTTGATCTTGAAGACCCCATGACCCCATAATAGTGAATGATGTTTGCGATTGCTGATTTTGGTGACACGACTAAATTTTAATCAAACTAAATTATTCGGGCTTAAACAATGGAAACAAAAACCGTTGCTTTGGACGAAATCACTTTAAGAGCTTTTACAGGCACTTTGAATTGTCAAAGAGTCGGTCAGTTACTCAGAAAATTTAAATTAAAGCTAGTTGCTCTATGGAAAATAACTCCACGAATTCTTTTTAATCAAGTTTTTATAAAGTCCTGGTTACATTATTCATGTTGCTAGCTATATGTGATTATAATGAAGGTAGTAAAGAGCAACAAAGAATTTTATAATGTATACTGTATTGTTTACGGTCAACTCGATCACAGATTGATATAAGAAACGCTTTCTTCAATTTTAGTATTTTAATATAATGCAATAATTGTGTAATGTTGTTGTGTGTATATTGTAATTGTGTTTCTGTAATTTTAGTATTTGTATTGGTGTATGGGCGTATGTAAACTCTGTTGACTTGCCTGAAATAAAGAAATTTTATTTATTTTTATTTTTTATTTATTTATTAATAAAATCACAAACGTCTTTCAATCAAAAGGAACAGCCATTGACAACTATATTTGATTGTATATTGTTTTCTTAATACAGTTCTTTTTACTCGTCGGTCGCTCGATGCTCCATGGCGGTCCGTGCGTCTCTCTCACTCATCGTCTGCTGAATGTATGTTATTTAACAGTATTGTTTACATTAGCTTAGTTTGTAAGATTGCTTACAGGACAACTTATTTTAACAAAGTTATTGGTATTGTGGTGAGCGTATGAAGGACCTACGGCTTACTAACTGTTAATTTTTACTTACTAATGGTAGGAGTATATAGATAGGTAATCTATAGAATAAAACTTTGATTCTTAAAATATTTTGAATTTATCTAAGGTTGGCAACTCTTCATTCAAACTGATGCTTGATATCTCATGCAAATTGATATCTATAGCATCCCAAAAATCAAAATCAATACCGAGTGTTGTTGTGATCATCATTTGCTTATTTTGTTTTTAGTTTCACCATCGATATATAAACGTATTAACGTATATTACATTCTGTGCATTGACATCATGTTGATGTTCATAACCCATGAATGCACTCCACAGTAGTATCCAACAGTTCCTTGATGACTCTAACAAATTCGGTTTGTTTTAACTTTCGCCGTATTCTGAATGATTAGGTGCAGTAACAGGTGTGTATCGCCACATTGTTCGACTTCTCACGGTTACTCACTGTTTTCAATCTTCAAATGTTTTACTCACGGTGAAAAGTATTCGGTGTCCTGTAAGGGCGCACGCGTTTGCTGCGCTTAGTCATAATCAGCGAACTACTGCTGTGTCCTCCTGCAGCGCATCTATGCATCCGCTAGATGTTCACACCGGTGGCGGCACCCTCTGAAGGTTGATAATGTGCTCTTAACACACACCTGTGTCCCTTATCCGAAGGGACTAAGCACTTTAGTGCCGATCTCACCGATTTCTGTGCTGGTTTACAAAATGCACGCATATACCACTGTACGCGCTGATGCAGCTCGAAGGACCATGTTTGAAGCTCGAGTAGTTTGGGCCACAAAATTAAAAAACTTACAAGTTTTTTCTGTTCAATATTTATATATATTTTTTTTACTTTTGACAACAATAAAGTATTTAACCATTTTATATTGTACAGATATGTACCGCCGACGCCAATCGGTGATGTTATTAAGATTCCACTGAGAGAGAAAACTTGCTCGAATTCTCAAATAAAAAGAATACGTTATTATGTATTAATTACATTTATATTATTTCTGATATACATGAGCAAACTTACAAGCCAATATTGAGAAGAAGCGTGTACTCACTAAAAGAACTATTCCGTGCTAGCATTATAACTCTGTTAATTAGATCAATTGTAAAAGTGGAAGGAATCAGATCGCGCGGCAGATCATCAATACGATTGATCGAGTGAAAGCGGCAGTAGAAAACCACGTATCCGAATGCGCCAGACAGTCTGCTAACAGGGAAAGACGGCGGTAGATTGTGCGGAGAGCTGTGTCCACCTCTACCACCAAAGTAAACGCCTTGATGTGACCACGACCGCACTGCCGAGAAAGAGTGAAACGAAAGAGAAGAAGAGTTAGACCTAGGTACTCTCCTTTCTCCACTCTTTAAGCACTTTCCATTTCATAATGACCTAAAAATGGGGACAATGCTATTAAAGTTAGAGTTAAATCTTCCGTACATTCCGTCAACATTTGAGTACAGTCAACAGCAAAAGTAGATGATCAAAATCAGAAATTCAATGTTAATTTACTAACACTAATTTAAATAATTTATTACTAGTTTATTTATTAAAAGTATGTGATTGTCACACACGTACTTTTGAATCACTTCGACGCCACACAGTTCTGACGCGAAGTCCATTATAAGTACTGAATTTCTGATTTTGATCATCTACTTTTGCTGTTGACTGTACCTACTCAACAGAGTTCCAAACGCTCTGCCATCTTTTACAACTAGTTCCGTCCATTTCGTTAAGAGAACCCAGACTTTACCTAATATTCCTGAATTCTTCTTAAATCCAATTTGATTCAAATATCGCAAGTGCAAGGTACCTTTCTAACTGATTGCACATAGTCACCAGGTGACTACTCTCGTTTTATACAACTTGTTCTGGGTACTTATTTGAAAGCTATTGCCAGCAAAGTGATGTTATATAAAAGCAACAGGCGACGAAATTGAATATTTTAATAAATTTTAAACAGGGGATATTTTTTTTTTCTTATTTGAATTACAATAGTGCCTTATAATGGTCTTATTGAAATAAATGATTTGACTTTGATTTTGAATATTTTATTTTTCGTATAATTACATATATCGTTACCGTCAGTTATACTTGTTTAATAAATTACAACATTTAAAAGAATGAAATATGTACAAAGCTTAAAAATAAATTAAAATATATATATATATATATATATTATGTACAATGGAGGGCTCACAGGGCATCAAAAATCTCGTCCGCATCGCTCACAATAGGACAAGTGCCCAGAAGGCTAGCAGCATTACCACGTTGAATGGCAATGCTAATTCTTTGGCCCAAGAAAAGGCCAGCCCTCTGGTCACGTGAAGAGTCGAGCAACCGCTTAGAAATGTCTCTAAAAACAAGGTGAGCACTCGGACCCCATGGCCCTAGTGTTTCAACCCCAAACGGCTCAAACATATAACTTCCAAGAAGGTTGTTATATTTACGCCGTTTGAGGTTTTCGGCACCTGCAGCAGCCGCCCCAGCACAACACGACGTGCTAGGAAGATGGGATGGCGCAAGGGTGTCGACACAAGTTGCATCCCACACCAAAGGTCTACCCAACTACCACGGCATTTTGGTCATTCCATCTGGTCTCTTACCATCGTCACGTGCCAAGCCATTAGGTTCTAACACAGCTGGCGTGCCGTGAGCAGGCCGGATAGGCCTGCGCTTTTACAGCGAGAAAGGCCATGGTGACCGAGGCAGTCGACAACTTCACCACATTGACAGCGATGCGGGGCCCCGTAAGAAGCGCCCAGACGTAGGCATGTAGCGAGCCAGAATGTAGAGTAGTATAAGATATATAGTAAGATTATTGTGGTTAACTTTTCGGTGCTGTGGACGGAGGACAGGAACGCCGGCAAACTAACACTGGAAATTTTGCAGACCCCGAGACCACCAAAACGAATAGGCAGTGTGGCTGGGAGCCACGCTTGGTTATCCAGGGCCACATTAAGAATTGTAGTTAGTGTATCTTTAATAATTTGGTCAATTTTGTCCAAAAGGTGTGGCTGCTGCCATAAAGGTGAAGAGCGAAGGTAATACATAAAATTGGACCAAAAAAAAAAATGCCGAATGTAAATTAATTTTGGAGAGTCTATCCGAAATATCGTCAAAACGTCTGATTTTTTCGTCAATGAAAGGTGCAAAACTATCTTCCAAAATTGGAGAACCTAGGAGGTGCAGTGAGCTTTTTTCTAAAATTTTGATCTGTGGAGCTCCTGCATTAAATTTATCTAACTAAAGTCGTTTGTCTGTCGGAATTGTCACAAAGAAAAATTTCACATCTGGAGGGATTCAGGTCTAGGCCAATAGATTCAAATTGCTGTTTCAAGAGTTGAAAATCTTTCAAAACAGTGTCTATATCACCTCCTAGACTTCCGTCGTCCAAATACCATACGTTAAATTTGGAAATTCGTTTTTGTATAGTAGGATGAATAGCCAAACTGAAAATAACTGGCCCAAGAGGATCACCTTGTTGGCATCCAACTGCAGATTCCAAAACATTGTCTTTATAAAGTAATTTTGAAGGGTGCCTGTAACAAAAAAACCATAAATTTAGGGTAATTCTTTTTTGACTTCGGCCAACAAAGTGTCTTTATTGACGGAGTTGAAGGCGTTCTTAACGTCAACCTTAAGAATGACCTCGCCTTTGTTGGATTTTAAAAAAGTGGAAATTGCATGTACGGCAGCCTCGCAGCCCCCTCTGGAACCAAAGCCAAGCTGCAGGGGCTGAAACTTGTTGGTTAGTTTGTCACTGTATATTTTACAGCAAATTTTGGCTGCCACACGCCTGTAGGTGCAGCCCACGGCGATAGGACGAATGCCGCCTTCCTTCTTGCGTAGGGCGCATAAATTTGCCCCATACAAGAAATCGACGACGGCATCGTACACACCGCCGCAGAGCATTAGTTTAACCAGAGCCGCAAGCTCCTTCAACAGTGACTCACCAGCATCCCCGGCGGCCGAGCTCAAAATGTCCTTTAAATGCTGTGGAGTTAAGCCGTCGAGGCCGCCAGCGGAACCATTCCGGAACCCACGGCTGCTAATAACTCGGGAACTGAAAAATTAAAAAAAGTCGAAACCAGATCAATTTTCTTTCTTTTTTTTCTTTTCTTTTTTCTCGTTTGTTTTCCCTTGTCTAAGGGTCAAAACCCTATGACTTTCACTCACTTTTCCATCTATCGGTCTATTTTTCTGTTACAGGATTGTATCTTTTGACCCGTAATTGTATTTGATATTGTATTGACAATTGGAAGTGTGTAGTAGTATACTCTCTGTGTCTCTCACAAATTCCAAATGTCTAGCCGCCATAACACCGTGTATTTTTGAAGTGAAACTTCTTATGCGACTTTCAACAAGGTTGCGTTAAACGCTTATCGCTGCCATGGAGGACGCTCCTGGAGAGGGGGAATAGAAAGAGACAGAGCGAGAGTGAATGTGTGGCACTCGAACGCTTGCGTGCGTTTTCATTTCCACATTACGAAGATTCACTTCTTCCGCGGGGAGGGACTCCACGCACTATTTTTTTTTTCTTTTTTGCTTGATCTTAATATCGTACGACGTTTCAAGCCAGTCTCATTCACATTTGTATTTTGTCTTTCTGTTGGTTTCTTTTTAATTCCAAGATGACAAAAAACTGCTGTTGCCTAGTAGTATTGAATGAATGAATGAATGATATATTTATTTGAATGAATTATATATTTATTTGAATGAATGATATATTTTATTTGCAAGAATATAGGTAGGTAACACAGGTTCTTAAGTTAGGATAGTTTCACTATATTCGGCATTTCAGCCGTACAAATGTTTAGATTTTACATCTTGGTTTATAGCATGCATGATATATGTAACATTTAGTAATTAGCAATAGGCATTAACATAAAAATACTAATAATAATGTTATATTTTAAATTTATTTTACAATTCAATTAATACGATTCTATTCAACTAAAATAATAAATCAAAAATAACAAGAATAATGAGATGTCAAGAAGTAGATGTCTTAATATTATAGTAATACCTAAGTTTTACATTTTACAATCAAAATATTCCTTGATGGAATAAAAACATCTCTCACACAACCAGTTATATAGCTTTTTATTAAATTCTAAATCTGTAGCACTTCTAAATTCTTCGGCTAAGTGGTTATATATTTTCACCGCCATGGTATAACAATGTTTATTGCATAATTTTATTAAATCAAGACAGTTAATAAAATCTGTATTTATAAACGAAATACCTAACACTATTCCATTTCAATTTATATTGTAATCGGAGGCCCTAATTTACACTACAATTGCGTTGCGTAATCCAAACATCTCAATAACAAGTTTGTTTATCACAATAGCGCGGCCATTTTGCCGGAAGTGCGGCCAGGACCGGACCACATCCGATCCGCTTTTGTCTCGGTTAAGGCTGAGCTTAAGATTGGCTTACGTAAGAGCTAACTCCGTCTTGGAACAAACATTGTCAGACTCCACTGTTCTTAACGCTGTTATGCATGAGAGGACAATTTTGCCTTCAAGAAATCACAATGCGATAATATTTTGGACTCGTTTACCTTACCGTTCTTTGTTCTTATAGCCCGGTCCAATTAGCTTAAAAAATAGGGGTAAGCTTACAATAATTCGCATAAAGCTGAAAATTGGTACTAATATTTGAAACATCATTACAAATAAATTGTCAAAGGCCCAATGGATCCGAGGTGTGCAGAAAAAAATATTTAAGGTCGAATGAGTCAAAAATCGTTTTTTTGCATTTTTTAGCTAAACGGTAAGTTTTATCATAAAAATAGGTGAGACAAAATTGTTTATCATGCAAATACCTACAAAAATTTATATTTTACTTTTTTTCCCTAAATCACCATTTCGGAGATATAACGATGCAAAAAGATGAAAAAGTAGTGTCCTTCATAATATGCACACGTTTCCACCCACCCGTGAGGAAGTGTACTTGGCGAATTTTTTTAAACGTGGCTTCCCCGGTTGGCCTATTTCACGATCTATTGCGGTCCTGTTGCGTTAAAAATATATACTAATATTATAAAGCTGAAGAGTTTGTTTGTTTGTTTGGTTGAACGCGCTAATCTCAGGATCTACTGGTTCGATTTGAATAAATCTTTTTGTGTTGGATAGTCCATTTATCGAGGAAGGCTAAAGGCCCAGCCGAAGCCGGGTCGGGTCACTAGTATTGTATAAAATGAAAAAGTTATAAGTATTCAATGTAACCTTGAATGTCTATTTTGACCGGGCTATTATGGTTAGAAAGAGGATGTGTAATGAGGTGATGGGTGACTGAGATGTCAAAGACGATAATAATGATCTACTTCAATAACGGCTTTCTAATTATGTGTCACAATCAATTTTCTTTTGACAATCATGATTTTGAAGATGTCTTGATGACTGGCCCATCATGTAAGGGTAAGGTGACCAAACCACCTCTCGAGTAAGAACCAATTTGACTTTTTCAATATCATATGTACTTTCTAAGTTTATCTTGGACATCACTGACATCGGAGAAGGAAAACTGGACTTATCTATACTTCTATACTATCTATACTAATATTATAAAGCGGAAGAGTTTGTTTGTTTGGTTGAACGCGTTAATCTCAGGATCTACTGGTTCGAAATGAAAAATTATTTTTGTGTTGGATAGTCCATTTGTCGAGGAAGGCTATAGGCCCATGCGGAGCCGGGTCGGGTCGCTAGTACCTAATTAATATAAGTTTTAAATCGCCAATCCACTTTGAGCATGCGTCATGATCAATACCTTCTCTGTATGAGAAGAGGTCTAAGCTTTGCCCTGCAGTGAGACAATAATAGGCTAATTATTATTATTAATTAATCATACAATTCTAGCTTCTTGCTTCTTGCTAGAAATTCGGAGACTTAAAGTCACCGACGTAGCTCGCAGAATCAGTAAGCTTAAGTAGCAGTGGGTTGGTCATGTCTCTCGAAGTATCGATGGCCAATGGAGAGTAGACTTCTCCTTCTGTGGGTCCTTGAGAGAAGACCGCAAATCGGTAGGCTATTGTGGGACGCCCTCCAACCCGAAAACCTATGATCTGAAGAAGTTAGCTGGTGGGGGCTGGGTGCAGAAGGCAGAGGACCGAGATAAATGGCGCGTTATGGAGAAGGCTTGTCCAACCAAATACCATCAAAGACATATGAAGCTTATGGAATCACTAGGGAGGGGAAGGGGGGAACTGCCCCTCCCCCCCTTTGGAGACGCCTTGCGTGTTGCAGGTTCGATTCCCGCCCAGGGTGAATATTTGTGTGATGAGCACTCGTGTTTGCCTTGTGTCTGGGTGTTGTTTATCTATCATTTAAAATGTATAAATTGTGTATGTATATCTTATTCTACATTTGTATAGATGTATAGAGTTATGTTGACAAGCATACATTTTTTTTTCACGTAAAGCAATGCATAACATCCTCAAAGTGAAGAGTATATTCATTATGAGTGAGTTTAGCAATCGGAACCCTGATTCCTAATGACTGTATCAATATTTATAGGCACACTTAATTGGCATTTGAAATGTCAATGGATAATTTCAAACGATTAAGATTGGATTGAATCAAAAGCAAAATAATCCGTTTTCGAACTTTGCAAACCGGACTAAATTAAATTGTATAGGTAAACACAATAGTGAGTCGTTTAATCTCGGCAATACCCTTCATTATTGCGCCTTTCAAGCGAAGCGAATCGGTTTGGTTGAATCGTGTACCTAATTTTGTCACTATCGATCGTCTGATCGTGGCAATATCGAAAACGTAGTCTAATTTATGGTATCTAACCCAGATCAAGATACTAGCAATAAGGACTAGGGTAGATCGTTGCGCAACGTAGATTGTTATTGAAACTATCTAACGTAACAATAGCTGATCGCGGGTTATTGCAGTACGGCGGAACTATCTACCTCAATTACGTCTTTACATCATAGTGTTTATCTAACCAAAGACAAAATACACGATATTCAAAAACGATATTGTTAGGTATTATTAATTACCTCGTCACTAATTTCATCATGTTTCATAATACACACACGCACACGAACGCACGCACACAAACACACTTTTCTTACTCTTTACACATATCTTGTATATTTTTGTTTCTTAGTATAAATTTATGACAAAATAATAGAAAAAAAATATAAGAAAAGGGTGTCAGTGAGAGCATGGCGGTTGACAGGAAGGAATGGAAGAAACAAACACGGTATAATAAAAAAAAATATATGATGATGAGTATAACTTTATAAATGCGGTTAACGGCTAGCTAGTCTAAGGTACTCCCTGGCTCTGCACATAAGAGCCAGGAGCCAGGGATACCGGGGTACCTTAGACTAGCTAAGGCATTGTAATCGTACTCACTAAAATCCCTCAACAATGTTTTCGAGATATGGAGACCAGAAGTCCCGTGGCACAGCGTTATACTTAGTATGGGCTCCTGTTTCCCATTTTCAATCAATATTACTTCACAATCAAAAAGCCAATCTCGTAATATAAAAACGTTTAAAATCTAGTTACAATCTCATTTCAGCATCGTTGTAGTGGAACGATTATGCTGGTATTGATTGATTATTGTATTTTTTATTTTTAAAATGATAAACCGAAAGATATTTTCGTTTCGTTAACCAAAAAAGCCGTTACAGCTCACAGCGAATACCCACCTCGTTACCGCTGTTGTTAACAAATGAGATAGATGTCTTAGCCAAGTCTGGTGCCCTAGTTTTACACAACACGAACTTTAGGGCTCAGACCATTAATATTACTTTGATCTATAATCTTTACCCTCCACTGGAGTTGTGAAGAGGCGGATTATCGAACACTAGGTACGGAAAAAAAAAAACATTTGCAAGTCTAGATTGCGTTTTGATGTCTATGTCCTTGGGAAGATGGAATACAAAGATAACACTGAGCGGCCGTTTTATTTAAAGCATTTTTGCGTTGGAACAAAGAGGTCTACTTAAAAAAACTAAGGAATGGAGTAGGCTTGTTATTGGGTTCTGTTAACAACCTAAAAGAAAACGCGTCGTCAACATCTAGAGCATGCTAAATATCTATCTAAATCATCCCACCAAATTATGCCAGTTCACACATTCCGGAATCATGTCCCCACGTCTACACAGCCCCTTAGGACCGTGTCCAACACAACGGGTATTGACATACGTAAATCAAATCTATTCGGTCTATTGAAACGAGATCCATTGACGGCCGGGTAGGGAACACAAAGCAGCGCCCACTGGACAACCGTCCATGAATATTGTGCATATTTGAATGACAATATGATTGTTTGAATTGAATTTCGTATAATGTTTTAGTGTTGCCAAAAAATGGTTTGGTTAAACGAATCGAGCATGGTTTTTATTGGTAACAAACTGGCTTAGCGAGTCATGAAATGTAAACATCAAGACCTTTGTTTGTTAATATATTGATATGAACCTACTTTGTTGGTTGTGTGAATATTTTGTTTATCCTTGTTCGTTTTTATTTATTTTTGATACATAAATATGACTTTTTTTCACTACCAAGTTTATTGAATGGAAGTTCATTATTTAGTTCAGGCAATTTAAAATTAGAATTTGTTGCATTCTATTTATTTATCAACAAATAGATATGTATGTTTCAAATCAGCTCACCATTAATAGTTATCTCTTTGCTCGACTTTTTTTTGCTTAATATTTAGATATTTATTTTTTTCTTCATAAAAAAGTCGTTGTAGGCCCCACACTTGGAAGTTTTCCTATTTCGTAAGTATTACATACACAAATAGCCAAACCCGGAACATCTACTTGAAAACCATACACGTATTATTTTTATTCCGTATCGTCACAATGGTGGTTTAAGCAATATCATTTATATAAAAATCTCTCTTAATATTTCATCTAATAAATCGTAGGCCAAGGTGACGCAATAAAAGGCGACATTTCATACGCTGTCGATAGGAACTGAAGTACCAATATTTCCACGCACTTATAGTGTGGGCCCGAATATCTGTAATCATTCACAGAAATTGGCGTCGGCGCCTTTTTCCGCCGCGACCCGCATACTTAGGGCAAAATTGGAAAATACAAAGATATAAAACTTATTGTTGCCTCATAGAAATAAACTTGCCTTTATAAAAATTGAAACAAAAAAAATGTGCAGGGATTCTTGACCATTATAAAATCAAATGTTTAATACTTTCTTGAAATAGAGCGGACGGAGGTAGTGACGGTAAAACGCGGTCACATCGATGCAGGTAGCTCGAGAGCGCGGGCAGATACCCACAGATAACAGTAGCATTTGTATGAACTGTGGTTCACACCACAGCCGGCCACATTGTTAACGGCTCCCTAGTTAAGACTAAACTCTAGAGCTTTGAACATCGCCGCACCGTTCGTTGCCAGCCTATCGGTATTTTATCGGGTACATTTCGGACAGTGTGCTTTGGAATTGCACAATTTAATTCCCCCATCCCCATTCCATCATCGGACAAGCAGAGCGAAGCGACACCGCTATCTATACTTAATATTATAAAGCTGAAGAGTTTGTTTGTTTGTTTGTTTGGTTGAACGCGCTAATCTCAGGATCTACTGGTTCGAATTGAAAAATTATTTTTGTGTTGGATAGTCCATTTACCGAGGAAGGCTATAGGCCCATGCGAAGCTGGGTCGGGTCGCTAGTGCTGTGATAGTTCCAAGGTACCAAGCGCTTTGATTCCACGTTTATTGTGCAATCTGCCAGATTGTGGAATTCACTGCCCGCCTCTCTATTCCTTGATAAGTTTAATCTGGGTATTTTCAAGACACGAGTGAACCGGTTCATCCGAGGCAAGCGTGGTCCACCTTAGACCGCATCATCACTTAAGATCAGGTGAGTTGTGGTCAAACGCAACCCTATTAGAATATTTAAAAAATATAAAACCAATGCGGACAACATACTACTGGAGTATTTGACCACCCTCACAAGTTGTCCGCTCTGCTGTGACCATACCATAAGTGATCATTTTTGTAACCTCACTTTCTGAAATATAAAACAATTTATTATGCACGCCTTAGTCACTTCCAGGAAACCAAATCTTGGTCCCCGTCAAACTCTACGAACGAGTTGGTAAGAAGCAAAAATCTATTTATCAAAGTATCGGCCTGCATCTTCGGGCTCATTTCTCAAGCAAGATTAATTACGATACGACAAAACTGAAGGCACCATATTTATGGTTTTTTCCCTCAATCTTGAGGCTGCTTTAAAAATTCTTAGGGCTTCTCGCTTCATTGGCGAATTATGTATTTTAGCGTGACGGGAGAGATACTAGCAGAAATTTTGTTTTTTAATTCTAGATATTGAGATGATGACCTCATTTCCTCAGTTTCATTAGTAGGTATCTAGCAAATTACTTCTTAGGGCGAGCATACACGGACAGCTCGAGCACCGAGCTCGGACATTGACCAAAATAGACTGACTGCTTAAGCAGTCATAGTCAATAGCTTGAAGCTGCCATTAATAACTGCTGCAGCCGATAGTTTCAACTATTGGATCAGATACAGGCGGAAGGCACGACACAGAGGTGGGATGAAGAGCGTGAGCGGAGTGGATCCTCTCGCTAAAGTATATCTGTGTGTGTGTGTGTGGGTATGTGTGTGTGTGTGCGCGCGCCTTACCAGCCATGGATACCCCAAATAAAATACCTTAAATTGTCTCTTATGTCTGAAATTTTCTACCAAGCGTGGTAGTGTTAATTTTGGGAATACCATTTCTCGCTAGTGTTCAATCTAAATGTTATTGTTGTTATATTTGATAGTGTGAAAAAGTCTTTTCCTCGGCGGTGTACTCTTGGCAGAGAGGTCGTCGTCGATTTTGGGCTGCCGTAATTCACTACAAGATGCAACGCTATCCTTCTCTTTTGTCGTAATACGTGTGCAGTCATGCAGTGGGCCGTCCAGTGCAGATTTGATCTAATCGATCCATCGCATGGGTGAGCTGCTGCGTGCTCTCGTGTCTTCAACACCTCCCTGCACGTCAAAGAGCTCTATGGTGTCCCGCCATGTCAAAAATGTATTAAATAGTGTGCCATTATATTACGACCAAATAAAAGACACCTAAAAATAATGATTCCATAGACTGCAGCTATCACAACCGGATTAATCATCAGCAAAATCGAGCGTGTAATTTTATTATCGGTAAATAATATCAAAACAACACCACACTTTTCAATATTAAAACACTAGCGAACAAACAGTAACTGTTACTGGGAACCATCCACCAATCATACAATGCGCAAGGAATTTCCTAAAACACCTGAAGAAAACCGCACGGGCTCACTGGCATTAATTAAAAATAACAATTGAGGAGCAAAAGCAAATTGGATTTGGTGTCTAATGAAGAGAAACTAAACAAAGCCAAGCTGTACCTTAATCGTTTTACAGCTGGCAACACTGTTATTTCGTGTTTAAAAGGGAATTCTTACGTGGTTTTAAACGTAAACAGTGATTTTTAGTAGCAAGATGAGTTTTAGAGGTGATTGTACTAAAATCTATGTTGTGAACTTTTAGGAATGGAATAGTGAATGGAAAGGTGTCTGTTGTGTATAGTTAAGTAGTCTTTGAACTGTTTTGATTTTACGCCATATAATTTTATCTACCCATATGAATCTGGGAACAGGATTTAACTATCTTGGAGCCCTCAACGAAATAATATTTTCAGGAAAGAACAGTGGAGGTATAAGAAAAATATATTTCAAAGTCCGTCCTTATAAAGCAGGAGATAGAACAGAGGACTGTCAAAAGGCTGCCAATGGGAACAAAGGCACCACAGATTAAAATTAGCATAAATTGTAAAAAAGTGAGGAGTTACATATGATTCCAAAATATGTGTGGCAAAACGCTTAGAATTGTGACATTGTGCTTGCTAGGATTTGTCCACGTCTTGTACAAACATTAAGCATAAACAGAATTATTCACTTTGTTATATCTTCCAATTAAAAATTGCTCCAAAAAATCTAACAACGCAAATGTTATGGCATGTGATAACCAAAATAATTATGTGTCTCGTACAATATCATCAACCACAACATCAAATTTTACCTATCGAAAAACACGTCAGAAAAACCATAACCTTATTTCTAAGGATCTTGGCCGCACCATTTCCACCCGTAAGCCAGAATCTTTAAAGAAGAAATTCCTAAATACAAGCGGAAAACTCTGATATGAAATATTGAATTGAATATTTTACTGTCTGTTGCAAAAATTAAAATAACCGAATTTGCGTAATATGTTCGTATCTGTCAGTCTGAAAGTAATTTCCTCGGAGACTACTCCATAAGAAAAATAGAAATATATGCCACAACTGTGGGAAATAAATACGGTGAAGTCATTGTACTGGGATTAACTTGTGAATTTTATGATATATTCCTCATTCATCAATAACCTGGACAACGTTATATTACACTAGGACCTGCCCGCGACTTCGTTCGCGTGGAAATCAAAATCAAATAAAAATATCGTCGTAAAAAACTTTTTTGAAAAAAGAGAACCGCCTTCATAAAAAAACTAAAAAGTAATAAATAACTTTAGCACAGAACACACATGACTTAAGTTTCGAAAGTCGGTGGCATTACAAAACAACAAACAGAACAAAGCCACCGACTTTCGAAACTAAAGTCATGTGTGTTCTGTGCTAAAGTTATTTATTACTTTATAGCTCTTTAGAAGGCGGATCTCTTTTTTAAAAAAGTTTTTATTTTCCACTTTTTAGTACCTCCCACCCAAATTCATTAAGAAACGGCAACACAATTAAAACAGAGATTGAAAGTCCTCGAGATGGAGAGACAGAGGAAACATGGAAGAAACGAAAATATCTTCTCGGTTTTTGTTGTTTTTTTTCAAAAAGCGCTGAATAAATTTCTGTTTGTTGTATACTGAAACCTTCTCCAGAATGTAACAAACACTTTTCTGAAAACCGCATCAATCGGTTCAGCCAAACGGGAGATAATCGTGGACAAACATACATACATACAAACATACGGGTCGAACTGAGAACCTCCTTTTTTTTAAGTCGATTAAAAATAGTGAAGCTTTCACTCAGGGCGAGAATTTTAATAATATTTCAAATATAATTATTATACAATAAATTAAATTACATTAAAATTATAGTAAGAACTTGTAAACAATGATAGTGAAGTTATGTTTCTTCCAATCGGAACAGTACAGACACAAACAGTGTTAAATTTGCTCAATTGAACAATAACCTTATTCGATTGTAATAAAGTTGAAAAACGATCAAAATGACAGATTGGGGTTGCTTGATGTGCTGGCCTCTGTACATCCAGAGATTTCCTCAAACCAACAAACATTTTTCCTTCTTTATAATATTAGTTTAGATTAAATTAGTAGAGTCATTATTGTTTTATTTAAATGACCGGTGCTGTAAATATGAACGAATAGTTTTAATTGAATGTATTGTATGTTTTGTATTGTTAACGGAATAATTGTATTGATTATGAGTCTTGTTACTTGATTTTGAATAAATAATAATTATCATCATCATCATCATTTCAGCCGAAAGACGTCCACTGCTGGACATAGGCCTCCCCCAAGTGTCGCCACATTGACCGGTCCCGTGCTACATGCAATATTAAAATCAATAATACTGTCGCGGCTTTTGCCTCTAAGAACTTAAGCCATCATAACTATTCTGCATTACATTAACAAACCCGTGAGTCCAATCAAGTCGAGAAACTAAATATATATCTATGTTCTCTAGTAGACATATACAAAATGTTTAATTAAACACTAAAGTTCATTAATGGTGTTGTTACCTTATCATATATGTATGAACTAATCCTTTCAATTACCAATGTTTTGTTCGCGTTAAAATATTCAACCTTGTAATCAAACGCGAAACGTATTAAATTTTCAGCGTTTCAGCTCGGTTTTCAAGCTGCGGGTAATAGAACACTGTGGTGCGACGTCGGAGTGCTAGTATATTAGTACCTACTGTAGAGGTTTTAACGATGAGCTGATATGGGGTCACTGACCTGCTGAAAGAAAATCCTACTTATCTACATTTTAAATGGGGACGGATGAATGTTTATTAACCTTCTCACTCAAATGGCTGAACAGAATTTGCTCAAATCTGACACACATTTAGATACTGATTTATCTTAACACATAGGATAGTGTTTATCCCGTTTTTGTGTTCCCGTGGGATCTTCTTCTTCTTTTCGAATCGATGGTTTTCCTTTATGCTAGACTACTTGGGCCCAGTAGGTAGACACATTTATCGCAGCATCAGTGGCGTTTTTAATGTCCTCTAAGGTGCAGGTGTAGGGGCACTTTGGGCACTGTAGTAAGTGGGCCATTGTCTGTTCAGGGTCACCGCACTCACACTGGGTGTCGGTGGGATCTATTATGCCCCATTTTGCTAGATTGTGTTTGCAGCGGCCTACCTGGGTGCGCAGTCTATTGAGCGCTTTCCATACAGGCCACTGCAAATCACTTCCGAGTGGCAGGTGTTCCTTGGGTTGAACGAAGTTGGGTGGTGGTGGATGGAGGTTCTCCCACAACTTACGCCTCACCGTACGCGGACGGTCCTGAATGGCCTGTGTGCTTCGAAGAAAACTCTTCCGACTCTTAAGTCTGCCCGGAGCTGTTGTGTAATTGTAGAGAGGATGTCGGGAATCGGATTCTTGGTAATGTTTCTCAAGCGCGCATGCGACATCCCTACGGACGACGGGTGGTGCGATACCAGCCAACGGGTAGAGCTTGTTGAGCGGAGTCGGTCTTAGGCAGCCCGATATAATGCGACACGTCTCGTTCAGGGCGATGTCAACTTGCTTTGCATGAGCGGATCGATGCCACACTGGGCATGCAAATTCGCCAGCAGAGAAGCATAAGGACATGCCGGTTGTGCGAAGGACCTCAGGTGCAGCTCCCCAGTTGGTAGAAATAAGGCGTCGTAGTAAATTATTGCGGGTTTCGACTTTCCGCTTGGTGTTGTGGCAATGTACATTAAATGTTAATGCTCTGTCCAATACAACACCGAGGTATCTGGGGTTCTTACAGTGCTCTACATCAGTTCCTCGCCAAGCAATTTTGAGTATCCTGCTCGAAACTCTGTTGCGAAGATGAAAAGCGCATGATTGGGTTTTGGATGGATTTGGACGAAGAGCATTGCTGTCGTAGTACCCTCCAAGCAACTCGAGAGCATCTGTCAAGTGGTTTTCAACCTCCTCGAAAGTAGTTGATTGCGCCGCCAAGGCTAGGTCATCCGCGTACAAGAAACGTTTAGTGTGTTGCGTGGTAGGCTGGTCATTTGTGTAGATGTTAAAAAGCGTTGGTGCCAGCACACTGCCCTGTGGGAGACCGTTTTTTTGGCTTCGCCATCTGCTCTTACCACTTTGAAAGTGTACTTGATAACGACGGTTGAGCAATAGTTCACTCAG
Source organism: Charanyca ferruginea (assembly GCA_947361185.1). NCBI lineage: Eukaryota > Metazoa > Arthropoda > Insecta > Lepidoptera > Noctuidae > Charanyca > Charanyca ferruginea. The sequence goes on from OX376065.1 coordinate 3,549,785, forward strand.
AATTTTGACAAACCCCCGGTCGCTTGTTATGGTCTCGACTTTAGCAAGTAGCATCTTTATATTAATTGTGTCATAGGCCGCAGACAGGTCTACAAATACTACACCTGTGATTCTGTTAGCCTCGTACCCATCCTCTATATGTTGCGTTAATCGGAGGACTTGACTGGAACATGACTTACCAGGCCTAAAACCAGCCTGTTCCGAAATCAGCTTTGGCTCAACCACTTCAGTAAGGCGGTTTAACAGCAATCTTTCAAATAACTTATAGGTATGGCACAGCAGAGATATTGGTCGATAACTTTTGGGATCATTAGAAGGCTTACCTGGTTTCGGCAGCGCCACGATTTTAGTCCTTCTCCACAGTTTAGGAATACTCGTGGTGTCCAGGCATGTATTGAAGAAAGCGAGAAGCCACGATACGGCTATAGGTCCGAGATGTTTTAGTTGTTCCACTGTTAGGTCATCAACTCCAGCGGCTTTACCGTTTTTTAGTGCCTTTATGGCCACGATGATATCCGTAAGTGAGAAAGGTTTACTGATGTCGGTGGAGTCACCAAAAGTATTAACAGTTCTTCGAACTTTTGGAAGCCTGTGAGGTGGTTTACCGTTTAGTAGCAGCTGATGGGCTATCTGATTCGCTGTAACGTGTCCTTGGTTAACAGGTTCTGGTGGGTCGTCCGTTAGTCTTCGAATAGTAGACCAGGCTTTTTTGGAGTTGTGGGTCATGTTGGTGTTGGTCACTGTTGTAATCCATTTTTGCTTCCGATTAGTACCAACCATTGACAACAACTCCTCTCCTGCTAATATTGTATCCTCTGAGAAGGGGTCCTTTTCGTAGAGGTCCTCGTACTTTTTGAGGAGTTTCACGGACTCTGGATCAATGCCAGGTATGTATGAGGTACGACAACCTCTGGGTATGCATTGACGATGGTAATTCCAAATGACTACTCTACTCCCGTGGGATGATTTAAGACTTTAGCTTAATTCTCAGCCCTTTTCTTATCTACAAATAAAAATGAATCTTTGCTGGTTAGTCTCGCTAAAACTGACGAACAGCTGGACCGATTTCGCCAATTTTGGTCCTTAAATATTTGTGGAAATCCAGGGAAAGTTTATACGGTAATAAAATTAAAAAATCGATTGACAGGACAACGTCTGTCGGGTTAGCTAGTAATCTAATAGATTTGCGTTTGATTGCAACTTATCTGATCCTAAGTGATGATGCGGTATGCCTATGGTGAAGCACGTTTACCTAGGATGAACTGGTTCACCCGTGCCCCAAGATACCCAGTTTTTTAAATATTATTTTAGGCTTATTGGCCGCAACTCACCTGATCTTTAGTGATGATGCGGCCTAAGGTGGAGCACGCTTGCCTAAGATAAACCGGTTCACTCGTGCCTTGAAGATATCCAGATTATATTTATTTGAACAGAGAGGTGGATAGTGAATTCCACAGTCTGGCTTCGTACAATAAATGTGAAAGCAAAGCGCTTGGTTCGAGCCCGTGGAACTGTATAGCGGTGACGCTTCACCGTATCTCTACTCGTCCGATAATGCAATGAAGATGGGGTAACTAAGTTGTGCAACTCCAAAGTACACTCTCCAAAATGTACCCGATAAAAGACCGATACGCTGGCAGCGGTGCGGCAATGTTCGAGGCTCTGGAGCTTACGCCAACAAATTCTGAAATACCAAATAGAAGCCTACGCAGACAAAATCGCGGGCAAAATCTAGTATTTAATATTTCAGAATATTTCCTGTAAGATATTTGATTCAATTCGAAATACATATTGAAGTGCTAATTACCTATCTACGTATTGGTCTAAAAATCTAGAGTCGATAGTTCAACGTTATTTTAACATGGTTGAAATTTTAACAATCTTAGACCATTATGTAGTTAAGAAGGTACGCGCACTTACATTTTTACCTTAGAATTAGGTCTTCAGCCAGACGCTTCAAAAAATTAATCATTAATGGGTCAAGCGAAACTTATGGCTCCCGAAAAGTTTCTGGCATCTGAAATAAATAGATATTTATTGCCAGTCTTCGCTACAATCTTCTGTTACTTTGTCTTTCTCATACTTCTGATTTTGCTTATTCTTCCTTTCACATTTGAATTCTGGAACGCGCTTACTCTTGATATCAATGCGGCCACCAGTCGGTAAGCATTTAAAAGGAAATTACAGATTTATTTTCAGTCTAAGTAGAATCATATATTATCATAAACTTCTCTTCTATTGTTTCATAAATGTGTATATGTTTATACACAAAAAATATAAACACACTTTAAATTTTGCATAATATATTTTTCTGACACGGCCGACAAAAGGTCTGCAATCAGCTGTGCCTGTACATTAGCCTACCTACCTACATCATATTCGCTATCATATGGTTGCGCGCACGCGTAGTAGGTATACGTAAATTTAACAGACTTCAAATAAACGAAAACATATTGTTTTTGGCTACGTTATTTAGTTGAGGTCAAAATCGTAGAACAAATGTTATTCAGGGTGATGATACGAAGTCCAAATTAGGAGGTATTGGGTATTTTTTCAATTTCCCTGTATACATACACTCGCGCATTGCAAAAAATTATTGTGGTGCATCATACATTTACATTTAGGGAATTATTGCAATAGGTCCAAGTTGTGGACGTCTAAATGAATAGAATGGTAGTAATATAATTTATATTTACAATTTAAGTATGATTATTAACCGTTAATATTGTGTGTTGATAATAAACGGATTTTCATTCATTGACCAAATGAGTGAAGAAGGAATGTTTGTGCTTGTCAGTGTATTTATATTGTTTTTATGACATTTATACCCTTTATACACTTCGCGTACCATTTTTGTACGTAACCTACGTACAAAAATCGTAAGTAAAAAAATAAAGTAAACGTTTCCTTTCATCGGTAAGTCATTTTGTGATTAATATTATGCGTAATTAATTTAAAAAAACAATTATTTTTAATCTAATACCCTCAGTAATACCTGGTAATACCAAATTTGAGAAAAACAAAACATTCTGACGTCATAATAGGTAGTCAATGGCACGCTTGGTTTTCATACAGATCGTGATACTTGCGTTATCTAGGGTCTATCTATATCTGTGTTTATACCCATAGCAAGACAACCCCACCCTTTGTATTTTTAAAATTAAGAAATGGAGAAATATGCTCGGTCTAAATGACCGAGCATATTTCTCCACTTCTTGTTAAAAATAGTGATGATGATGTAGGTATTACCTTGATCTGATTGACATTTCATGACAAACAGGAAAATGTTGTTATGAACAATCATGAAACAAGTTGCAAAAAGTTTCAACCAGTGTCAACAAACTCCATAAAGTCACAAATAAAACCTATTCAATAAATTTATAACTTCTTCGTATTTTCGTATTCAACAGTACTTTACTAAATTACGAGTTGATCTGACTAACTGGGGATCTAACTAACTGGGAAAAAATCCCGTTGGAAAGACTAGTCTGACCATCAATCTGTCCACTGGGAAAAAACCCCTTTATTTATTACTAGCTTTTGCCCGGGACTTCGTCCGCGTGAATGTCGGTTATCGTGGATGCAGACAAAATCGCGGATTAAAAAGTAGCCTAAGTCCTTCCCCGGGGTTCAAGCTATATTCATACCAAATTTCATCAAAATCGGTTCAGCCGTTTCATCGTGAAAGCGTAACAGACAGAGTTACTTTCGCATTTATAATATTAGTATAGATTATTTTTTAAACTTTATATCTATGTACCTGGCATGTTATATCTTCACTTTATTTGATTAACTGGTAAAGCATACCTATGGCATTAAATCTGCCTTTGTACCTTAATGTATGAAGTCTAAATAAATAATTTCAAGAACCGTCTACTTCACAACTTTCGCGATTAATGCCGAAGCACTTAACACCGTTCTAAACAAACTTTCTCCATGAAAAGAGCAGCCGATACATAACTGCAGGGTAAACTAGTTACCAGTAGCCGTGCACCCAGAAATGGAAGTCCCCTAAAGCGAGCTTCACGTAACTTTGTTAATCAATTAAGTACTAAATTTTAGGGGCAGCATAATTCCGGGATGGCCTATATATATATACTCAAATTGGGTGTGTTCAGTGATAGGGGATAGTTTTAGGTGATCTGTTGGTCGTAAATATTGAATCTGTATCTTCTGTTAAAGATTAAATCTACCTTCAGTCATCAGCATCTGACTAGCCTTTTCCCAACTGTTTTGGGGTCGACTTAGGGTGTTTCCAAATCAATCAATCGATCGTCGATCGATGGTAGAATGGATAAGTCGACGTCGATCGATAGTTTCTACCAGACCAATCGATCGATCATCGATCGACGGCATCGATCGATGGTAGAATTAATTAGTCGACGTCGATCGAGCTGCTTGATTATTATTACTGATGGATTATAGCTGGGGTTAATCGATCAACGTCGACCGATGCCATCGATCAGTAATCGATCGATTAGTTAGTGGAGCGGTATCCGTCGATCAGCCAAAGCTATCACACCAATCCACTAATGTCACACTTCAACTAATGATGTTTTCTTCGTCATGCTCATCATTCTTTGAGCATCATCTCCTGCGTGTGAGGCAGGCGCCTGTTTTTCTGAAAACCCAGGCGGTACTCATTTAGCAAGATCTTTAACAGGATTAAAATTAGAACCACATCCGAGAACTTAAGTCTTACTATTTTCTGTTGTGTAAGACTAATTTACTTTTTTTGCTACACTTAGACCCCGGTCTACGATCCGAAGATAACTTCATCTCTTCAGCTTACTAGAGGTCTTACTGTTGGACAGAAGCCTCTTCCATTTTCCGGGTGCCTTCCGCATCCAGCCACCACCGAATCTCTTGTTCAGGACATCGGTCCATCGGGTTCCAGTCCGAAGTATCTAGGGCGTCCCATGCTGCGCTAGATAACTTCACCATTTTTTTTTATCATTTTAGCCGAAAGACGTCCACTGTTGGATATAGGCCTTCCCCAAAGGGGGGGTTTGCCAAAATCGCCACGCTTGGCAGGCGGGTTGGCGATCGCAGTATGGTTGTTACAAAGGCACAGAGAACGCTGCTGCCCATTCTCTGGTGAGTCCCTTAGTCGCCCCTTACGACAATTAATAAGATCAGCAGATAACTTAATAAGTAGAAATGTGGACCTTCAATCTCCCAAAAATGTTTTAGGCAACTCGGGACTCTTCATCGTCATCATCATCCAACCGCTGCTGGACCTATCCTCTCCCAAGCATGGCGACATCATGCGCAGATAATATGACCCCTGTTCACAATGTCCACGCCATAAACAAGAAACATTACGATAAAGTAAATCCTCCTGGAGTATGTATCTAAGACGCTGGAGATAAGCATTTATAGTATGGTTTAATTTACGCACTTGTTGCTCACCCGGCTTCACTCGTTGTTTCAATTAACTATATTGCCACGTGGTTTGAATTCGTTAGCGGTGGACCCTATTCTTGTCTTTGAGACTGTGTCGAGCGGTTTTATGGAATAAGAATTGTGTCGCATTTCGCGCAGTTACGTTTAGGATTATAATAACTAAGAATTTGATCATCGTAGATTCATTTCTAGACCCAATTGCTAAAAAACACACAATGCTATACCTTTCAACTTTCCTTTGCTTTTAGAGTTTAGAGTGTACACGATTTAGAGTGTTCAAGAATCAGATATGATTCAAGAACAAGGCGCTTAAAACAAACAGCAGTTCCTACTGTAATACAACAAAAGGAGAGGTAAAAAGATAACTGTATTTAATTATCTGTGTTACATTATTATCATTGGGCAAGCATAGTGTGGGATACCCTGCAACATGAAGGATCGATGATTTAAAAAAGGTGGATGGCTGCGGATGGATGCTGGCTGCCCGGGTGCGCCAAAGTTCACCTAAATTTTTAACTCCGATAATTGGAAATCCGAAAATGTTCTTCCTAACATTTTTCATCCTAACAATCACAATTCCTAACTACTCTGTCTCTAATGTTCATAATCCGAAGCATTCAACTTCATAATGTCAGTAGCAATAAACATCTATTATACTTTTATTTGTTTTCCTATATTTTCTCAACATAACCATCTTTTACACTATTATTCAAAGTCATATCTTTTTTGTTTAGATTTATTTTTATTCATAATAATCAGTACTATATACATTATTTTGGCGTAACTTTATTTTCACATAACATGTATAACGGTGTCCCTTTGTTTCGCAGACAGAAATTTCATAGAATTTCGATTTCCAGAAAATGTTTCATATCATATTATTTGGTTCTTGTAATTTTATTTCTACTATTATTGTTTCAAAGACTATTTACTTCAATGAAACATATTTCACAGAAACACAATTCAATGAATTTTTATTCACATTTTTTTGTTTAACAAACTTATCAAACAGTAGAATTATTTTTTAACGAATATTGTTTGTTTAGTGTATTTTTCCATGGAATTTATTTCAACGAAAATATATATAAATAGACAATAACAAAAATATTGTCGTAAAAGTGAATATGTTGTGCTACAAAAGTTAATGAGAGAAACGAATCGCTGCGAAACCGACTCCACGTAGTCTTGTCTGCCCTACAACTAGAGTGTAATTTAAATCCGCGTAGGCGCGGAGGGGCGAGGCGGCCCGCGAGCTGAGGAGCAGGTGGTTTTAACGCCCGCCGCCGCGGCTGAGGCTGGCCGGCAAAGCCGGCCAGCAAGCCGAAGCTGCGGTGGTGAGCGTGAATACCATCTGCGATGATAAGCTCGCGTGGGACCGCCGGAGCCCCGCAACGCCGGAGCCGTGACAGAAATCATGCCTGCTGCATGTTGCATGCTCGCTTGCATGTTGCATGCTTGCTTGCATGATGCATGCTTGTTTGCACGCTGCATGCTTGCTTGCATGCTGCATGCTTGCTTGCACGCTGCATGCTTGCTTGCACGCTGCATGCTTGCTTGCTTGCACGCTGCATGCTTGCTTGCTTGCACGCTGCATGCTTGCTTGCCTGCTGCATGCTTGCTTGCACGCACGCGCAGTAGGTTTGAACTTAGCAATAGACACAACTCAGTACGTTATGTAAAGAATACCCCCAAATAATAATCATACCCTCAAATTAAAACTATAAATATCATCTTCTTCCCACATATATTTTTTATTACACTTGGTAAATGTTTCTTTCCGAGTATGAGTGAAAATATTATGGTAATTATGTTTAGGGACAGAAGCGTTATGATATAAAACAGTAGGAGTTTAAATATATTTACATTATTGACATTATTAATAACAATTTTCGGAAACATGAGTGTTATGAACATCGCCGGTAGCACTACAAATAGTATGAATAAAAACTGTAGGATGAAAAATTTTAGGAAGAGTGATCATTCGGATTACAAATCCTTAGGAAGTACAATTTCGGGTAAAGAACTTTAGGTGAGCCAATATGGACCCTGGCTGCCCAAGACCTGGTTGGTTGGCGATCTCTGGGAGAGGCCTATGTTCAGCAGTGGGCGACAATAGGCTGATATGATGATGATGATACCTTTAGCAAGCTGCACTTTAACAACCATTCTTTATTTGAATATATGGACTATAAAGTAGACTTAATTTGGATAACTCCACTTAAATTTAGTTATTCGCACAGCAACACATAAAATACTTAAATAAAACCATGATTTATTAAATTAATAAGGTTTCATTACCGAAAACACTCCTATGTCACAGCTAAAACAAAAACACATGTTTTATTAAAATCTCTGTCGTATTTAAATATTGAAATCGAATCGACGTCAAATGGGAAAATCTAATAGCTGCTATTCCAATATATTACAAAAAAGGTTTTTATCTGTTCGTTGAAATTGTTATTATTTTGATTACACAACGATAGGAATGTTTTTGAAAGGTTTTTAAAGTGCTGTTTGTTAGCTTCCAAAATAAAATCGGATCAATTTTAAAATAATTTATAATATCAAATCATACTTTTGTATTTCATGAGCCCACATGGCCTAGTAGATTTAGATGACATGCTAATTAACTTTTAAGCTATTGCATAGCTACATGGCTTAGTAGATTTAGATGACATGCTAATTAACTTTTAAGCTATTGCATAGCTACATGGCTAAGTAGATTTAGATGACATGTTAATTAACTTTTAAGCTATTGCATAGCTACATGGCTTAGTAGATTTAGATGACATGCTAATTAACTTTTAAGCTATTGCATAGCTACATGGCTTAGTAGATTTAGATGACATGCTAATTAACTTTTAAGCTATTGCATAGCTTTTGTCGCGGGCTTTGAGGGCGGCGACCGAATCAAGAAATTCCGTAACGAAAATAAAACCTGACACCTCCTACTCCGCCTACCATGTAGCTCGGCTGACCGTTCGCTTAACGTGTATGTATATGGTATATATAATCATAATATATATATAATATATGTATAGGGTAGGGGGGTAGGGGATAGGGTGGGTGTATGGGGGTGGGGTGTAGGGCGTAGGGTGGGGGTAGGGGGGTAGGTGTACTTATGTATATATAATATATATAAAATTCTATGCAATAGCTGTACCGCGGCAGTCCCCGAGTGCCACAGTGCTTTTTTTTATAATATGTAACTATCTAAGATTATTGATAGGTCTCCGCGCGCTCCAACTAGATACCGTACTACCTAAAAACAATAGCTCTGTGAATAGCACAACTTAATATTAAAACAAATTGATAATAACCCTGTACCTCCACCTGACACATTGGTTGCTACGAGGCTCGGGTATAATACTAAACCACACACACACACACACACATTGCATTTTCGATACATGACTACGGCAGTCAAAAGGTTTATTCGGCAGCTCTATAGCTACTGATTCTCATGTCGTCTCATTCTTACGTTCTGAGACTACACCTGGCATAACGTGTAAGGGCGGGTTGTTTCAACTATTCTTTGCTGACGGGTAATAGTAAAAAATGGCGCTAACTATCGTCAAACCGATAAATGGGTTGTATCACAAAATGGTGGCCTTAACATACGTTGAAAAGTTACTATTACCATAACCGATGCTTCATCTACCAGTCAACGTAATTTTTTGTTGTCAAACAGCTAGGTACAGCAAATATCAAAGTATTAGGGACTCTCTTTTTGAATAACTTTGTCTGACGGATTTTTATGTCATGAAACAACAATATGACGTGAGATGTTTAACGAACGTTAAACATCTCACGTCATATTAATCTTTAACCGTCCGTATGTAACGTTAATCAACTGTTTGAAACAACCCGCCCTAAGCAACAACGAAGCAACTCGCACCGTTGCCGTCCCTGCCTTGAAGGAGGTAGCACCACGCGTAGGTACGTCGACCCCCAAACGTGCCTACGCAGTAATTGTCGCAACCAGCGAACCCGCTGCGTCACAAAACAAGCAACGAAGTGAAATAGGGGCTAAGCAGAGCCATAACGAAAGTGCACGTATGGATCTGCAAGAACATGGACCTGAAAAGGTCACGAACGACGAAGAAGGTTTCATCAATGTCGGGAAGAAGAAGAGGATGAAGAAACCAACTTGTCCGAACAAGCGTGGGACGGCACCGACCGGACCGAACCACCTGCTGCATCCTGCTGTTCCAGTGACGCTGCTGTATGTGTCTCGACTGCACTACTCTACAAAGGTTGAGGAGGTTGTAGAGTATATCCGTATTAAGTCGAAATTTGCTATGTGAACAGCAAAATTCGTGAAAAAAGAATGTGAACTTCTACTCCTTTGTGGTGAGAGTACCGACTGAACATCAGTCGATCTTCACGAAGGAGGAATTTTGGCCGAAAGGTGTTGTGTTCCGGCGCTTCCGAGGCCGATTATTTGCTGACACCGCGCGACACACGACGCCAACTTTACGTGTGAAATAGGATACATTTAATTATAGTTGATAAGGTTTCAATATGTATTAGTCTGTTATTGTTTAAGATTATTTTGTGTATTTTATCTATGGGCCACAGTTGCCTGATAATAAAGTTATGATTATTATTATTTATTATTAAGGGGCTATTAAACGACTTTTACAGATTTTAAACTGACAGTCACGTCTAAATGTGCAGTGTAAATGATTTGAAAAAAATATATATTAAACTAGAACATTCTCTTAATCATATAGAAAGCGAATATTTTTGATTAAGTTCATATTAAATAGTTTAATTAACTCGTGAAGTTGTGTCTGACGCGGACAAAACATTGACAATCACACAAAATCTACCAGGTATAATTAAACGAAACTTACACTATCTTACAGACAATTTTATTATCTATCTTTTAGTATACGCCTTTTTTTTAATTTTGATAGAATACTAAATTTTGAGAGTTTTGGACGCAGTCTGCGTCCGTTCTACATCAGTTCTGCGTCCAAAACTCTCAAAGTTTAGTCGAAAAAATTAAATAAAAGTAGTATTCTTTCAAAATAAAAAAAGGCGTATACTAAAAGATAGATAATAAAATTGTCTCTAAGATCGTGTAAGTTTCATTTAAATATACCTGGTAGATTTTGTGTGATTGTCAATGTTTTGTCCGCTTCAGACACAACTTCACGTGTTAATTAAACTATATGACATGAATATAATTAAAAATATTCACTTACTAAATGATTAAAAGAATGTTCTAGTTTAACATATATTTTTTTCAAATAATTTACACTGCACATTCTGACGTGATTGTCAGTTTAAAATCTGTAAAAGTCGTTAAATAGCCCCTTAAGAGGAGTAGTCGCACAGTTGCTTCTGTTAAAAAAGCGTGCACGACATCTGACACACAACACTGATTACAGTATCGAGTGCTTCTAGAATACCACGTTCCAGAATTACGAGACCTCCATCAAGTTAGGGGCAAGTTAAATGGTAGACTGCACTACGAGAATTAAACTTATCCCGACACTTGACACATCGTAAATCTTTATATTTGTTGCTGTGGTGACTTTTATTCTTTTATAGTTCGTTCCTATTGCTTGTACCATAGTCGCTTGTATTCACCGTGTTGTTTTTTTAGCTAAAACAGTACAAACAAACCCGTGGCTGAGTAAAAACCATAAGGATCGATCTATCAAGGTTAAGCTACGCTTGCTGTCGTCGATCTGTGGATGGGTGACTATCCCGTTCAGTTCCCTCCGTGCCTCGAAAAGCTCGTAAAACCGTTGATCCCGGCTTTCATTCGTAAATCTTTAACAGTCGTTATGGGTAGTCAGAGACCGGGGTATTGTGTTACCCAGTAACAGTATTTTGTAGAACAGAAATTCAGTCACTCCATAGAAAACATTGGTTCGGATGCATCTGGTTAGGCTGGAAGCCAACCCGAACATGGTTGGGAAAAGGCTTTGCAGATGATGACAGTTTATAAAAGCTATTCCGTTTTTGCAATGTTTCTCAAGACAGCATTTAAGCGGTATGTTTTTTCGATAGTAGCTGTTCTGATCGCATTGTGTCGTAACTTTTATTAATCCTAGCAACCATACTAATGACTGAAGTGGTTACATTCTTCTCCATATGAAACAACCTTTGAGAAGAAATAACTAGATTTAAATTCTCTCTTCTAGTAAGTGCCTTTAAATGGTTTCCCTTATTAAAGGCTGAAAGAAAGTATAGTGACAAGATTATGTGCATGCAAAAATCAATTAGTATCTGTAGTATTTCGCTGTGTGTACCTGATAAGACGATAATAATTATGCTGAAGTGATTTAATTTTTTTTTAAGTAATTTAATGTCATTGATTCATTGATTTTAATTTTAATAATGTATATAATGTTTTTTTTTTTATTATTTTTTTTCTAATTTTAATAATTTAATTTAATGTATTGGGATATTTTAATTTTTTATATTTTAATTTTAATTTAACAATGTATTGTAATTTTTGTTATATTTTTATGGGTTAATACCTGAAATAAACGATTATTATTATTATTATAGTCACCGTATAATGGCCAGAAATCACCTCGCTTATAACAGGTCAATATTGGCGTCAAATGGTCACTTAAGATTCTAAGCATTAAGTATGATCGCGACCATTACCATAAAGCTATCTTAGAACGAGCGGAAAAATGTATAAATTAGGGAATCTAGCACGGTTCCCGCACTTTCAGGGGCGTTAATCCCTTTTAAAAAGCTATGTTTAATCTTGACTGAACGTTTAACGTTAACTTAGCCTAAATACAATTATTCTTAATGTTTTATTTTGTGATGGTATACACTTCCCAGTAATATTCTGGAGATCGCCTTTTCCAGAGAAGAGTTGATAATTCTGCTGTATCGGAGCCGGCTGTCTTCTATCGGATTTAAGAAACTGATACCCAAAAACTACCTCAATATACTTGATTCATGGGAATATTTGAAGGTAAATTATTTTTACTACATTTTTAATTATTATACAGGGTGTCCGGTAATTAATGGATAACTTTGAAATGGCTTATAGTAGAACTTATAGCCATTCAGAAAAAAATACGAAAAAAAATCTACCATAAGTAGTACCTAAGATAAGCATAGGTAATTTTTTTTTTTTGCCTTATTTTACTTTGTTGAACAGTACGACTAGAAATGATTTTATTTTTTTCGTAATTTTTTTTTGTATTTTTTTCTGAATGGCTATAAGTTCTACTATGAGCTATTTCAAGGTTATCCATTAATTACCGGACACCCTGTATATTTGATAAGAATAAGAATTATTTATCGGGCTTACTAAAGTTTCGGAGACAGTCTGCGAAACGATTTTTTTTTTAATGATGATTCGGTCATCAATTAAAGCTGTTTTGTCCAGTCAGATCAAAAACTTCTAGCGGACGAAATCCGTCTTTCGCCCAGCCTATAGTTGTTAAAAATCAGTTTTTAACCGGATTTTATCGTTGGAAGTATTTTATCTGACTGGTGTCCGAATCATCATTCAAAAAATTATCGTTTCGGACACTGTAACCGAATATATGTGTCCGAATTTTTAGTAAGCCTTGATTGCATAACTGCGTACACAATGAGATCACATAATATAGCATAACAATTTTAAGATCAACAGACAACAGCAACGGTCAACAGTATTATTTTATATTATTTTTGTTTTCTTTTTATTTTTCAAGTATCTCCCATAATAAATATTCTGTGACCTTAATTATACCCTTTTGCGATGTATTTTCTACAACCGGCTGCAAACCTTTTGTCATTCATATTTCCAAGAATTTAACCATAATTTCAAGGGTCCAGAAACAATACCTCCAAATTCGAAATTTCCGTCCACTCCAAATGAACACAATAACAGTTCATCAAACTATTGTGAACTACCCCTAATCTTGCCAACGAACGTCAAGAAATACTCTGACAAGGGTACGCGCAATCCCGTCCAACGCAAACAATACAGTGCGCGGGAATTTGTAAATCCCGGGAATTTTAGTCCGGGAATTCATAATTATGGACACGTGACCCTTTGAACGTGGTTCCAGTGTGTCTCTGTGCCTTAAATATATGATGAGTAGTTATTTTTGGCGTCTTAGTGAACATATAGTTCATGCACTGTCACGTAGTTGAGCTAGTCAGTGACTTTGGTGGCAGGGTTTAAAAATTGCTTGCATTTGGTTTTCTTCATTCATTGACAAGTTGTTTGTAGTTTTGAGAGCTAATAAATCGTAAATTAAAATAGGTCGGTATCGATATACTTTACTTTATGAACTAAACAAAAAATCGAGGTGTCGCTGTTTCGGGGACAAGGCTGTGTGACTTACGAGAATACGTGTACATTACGGGTAATATTTTCTTTAAGCGTATTATATGTCGTCATCATGTCAAATGTCAACTTTAGACGCCCACTGCGGGGTAAAGTCTCCCCTAAGTTAGGGGGTAGGGGGGTTCAGCCGTAATCGCCATGCTTGGCCGATGCATTTGGCGGTCGCAGTAGGTGTGATGGAACTCAAAAGGACGCTGCTGCCCGTCCTCCGGTCTATACCCTTATGTCGCCTTTTACGAAATGGGGTGGTGCTATTCGTGACCGGCACCACACGGCTTGTATTATAATAATAGGGTATTACACCCATTTTTGAAACGTGTCTCAATGAAATACTGTAGTGCTAATGTGCCACCAAAAAAAAATACAAAATTTTTATTCAATCGATAAGTGCCATAAAAATGCATCTAAATTTTAAATTTTCAAATTTCGCGCGCAGTTTGACGAAAACGCCTCTTACTGGACGCCATATTGCTCAGCGTAAATGACGTCAGTTCGTTTTGTATCAAATGAGCTCATATTAAATATGGTAATTGTATATCATTTAAAAATAATTAAAAGCATATTTTGTAATAGGTGTAATTATGAAAAAATTACGTTGGTTACGAAAATAATAAAAGTACAAAGCCTATATTACGCCAATCGGTTGACTGACAGTTGACATTTTTTTGTTTACACAGCCATATGGCGTAATAACGTGGCCCCAACTATTTCACGGTGTTTTATAACAGATTAAAAATACTGAAAACTTTGAATTGAATTAAAAAAATTGTTTTGTTATTTTATGAACTAAAACTTACATTTTCCCACTGCTTTTTGCCTAAACTGTCTCAATAACATATTTATAGATTTTTTCTCGTATAGAGTAAAATACCCTATTATAATAATAATAACAATAATTTTTATTGGAACTTCAAGATACGATCTTCAGTGTAGCCCTGAGTGGGCTCTTGTACTAGGATTTCCTGTATCACAAGAGCCAAAATTAAATTATGCATATATGTATGGCATAATATCAGTTGTGACTATTGTATCTGGAGGAACATTGGCTCCTAAAACACAGGCTTTCTGCCTAGTTTAGGAGGCAGCAGTTCGCCATTTAATTTGTCTTTATGTACAACATTGAATTCTGTAACTGTGTACTTGTATATTTAAATGTGAATGTACTAATAAACATTTTATTTATTTATTTATTTAATATTTTTAGAGCGGACTGAAAATTTAAATTAATTCTTTGATCCGTTAGCTATCGAGTGGTGTAATTACAGAGATGATGAGATGGGCAACGCAGCCATAACTGCACTTCAATCAACGTGTTTTTCATGGGAAATTTAAAAAGATCCGCCAATCGAATTATCTTATCTAAAATTAATGGATGTAGAATCATGTACATCCATTAATTTTAGATCTTGGTGTGAGGTGTTGTAACCACATATCGATCAAGATATTGCTTCCCACTATGGAAACAAATTCAATAGTGTTTTCAATAGTTTTAATTCACGTCAAATTTGATTCTAGGCTATCACTTTACTTTTTCCTATACCTACTCACAAAAAGGTCATAATTTCATCCTATAAACGTCCATAGCTACTCACAGACCACCATGAAAAGGACGGGTGTCCATTTCTTTTCAAAACGTGACTCTTTTTCCCATACAAAAGCAAAAAGGACGCGCGAACGATATATATTTCTTCTAAAGTACAGTTTATGAGCTACGAATATCCCTTCAATGATGGTGACCGTTTGGACTTCTCATTTAAACTGTATTTAATATTTATTTGTCCGTGGGGTTGCCTGTGTGGAATTGGATTTTGGCCTAAATTAATCCATAAAGCACTGTGTATGAGTGAATCGGGGATTATTGTTTTTTGTAACCTAAATGGGGAATTTGTCACTTGTGGCAGATGAATAATGTCTTCGTTTGTTTGGGAGAATATTCGTACAATATGGGCAATATTATTATGTCGCATGAATTTTCTTTTTTTTAGCCTGTATTGTCGTGGGACAGTACTGGGCAAAGGCCTCCTCCAAAATCATCATCTACCTAGTTCTAGGTACATCCTTTTCTCGACTATATTGGGGTCGGCTTCCAGTCTAACTAGATGCAGCTGAATATCAGTGTTTTACATGGAGCAACTGCCTACCGCTTGATAAGACTGGTTGTCAGACCCCAAAGCCCCCAAGTAACCCAAGTCCTGAAAATATAGGACGTTTTTGGAACAGAGGAAAAGACTGAACTGGAAAAGTCCTTTTGAATGCAGGTTCAGAAACTTTCCACTCTGTTACTCATACTAAATAATATCATCTAGAATATACGACAGAAAGTACCATTTGAAACACAGGAGTAATCGAAAGCGAACAAATAATCTCAATTAATATTTCATTGACCTACTTCCCAAATTCACCATTATGACATGATTTGCTAAAAAAGATGCTTTATCCATAAAAAATGGTCAAAATAACCCTCATGAAAATTCCATCAAAGTTCAACTTAACCCTAAGAACCGCCGAGGAAAATATAATGGCGAGGTAACAATTTTTTTGGCAATTTATCAATAGCTGGCAACAAGCGGACGCCAATAGGAGCCCTTATGAAATAAGGGCTCCCTTTTATAAAATTTATTGTACAGCCTCCTTAAGAGTTCCTACGCAGTATAAGAAAAATCTAAGGCTACCATATTCTATTTTGCACACGTTAGATCGTAATAGGAATATTTTTACCGGAGAATATGTCGGGAGACATGTTAATTTTTATTTATTTTTATGTTATAATAATAATACGTTTTTTTATTTGACTACTTAGGTCCAATTATTAGTAACAAACAAAAACTTAATCTACAGGTTAGGACAATAAACAGAACCACACACAACAGACATATAAATTATGAATGACAAGGTTGTCCTTGTCGCACCAAAACATTTACGAAATGCCTTAAAATTGGGCCATCCAGCTGATCAGCAGTGTTTTGTTATTAAAAATTTAAAAGGTTAATAAAACTGCCTCTTCTAAATTACTGTAAGAAGAAACAGTTTAGTAAATAGTCTTATCTGAATGCAAATTATCTTTTTAACCGACTTCAAAAAAAAAAGAGGATGTTTGTATGTATGTATGTAGGTATGTATGTTTGTTCGCGATTATCTCCCGTTTGGCTGAACCGATTGATGCGGTTTTCAGAAAAGTGTTAGTTACATTCTGGAGAAGGTTTTAGTATACAACAAACAGAAGTTGATTTTGCGGTTTTTGAAAAAAACAACAAAAACCAAGAAGACCTTTTCGTTTCTTTCACCTTTCCTTTCAACTGACCTTCAATCTCTCTTTTAACTGAGTTGCCGTTTCTTAATGCATTTGGGTTATAAGGAGGCATTAAAAAGTGGAAAATAAATACTTTTTTGAAAAAAGAGAACCGCCTTCAAAAACTAAAAAAAGTGATAAATAACTTTAGCACAGAACACACATGACTTTAGCACAGTATAAGTATTAGTACAGTGGGTGATAGCTATTATCTGACCCACCCTAAAAACAAACGAGTTTAAACCCTCTGTCTGTAACAATAAGGGTTATTCAATTTGTATGAGTTGATCTGACTAGCGCTACTCGATAAACACATACAATAATAAAACAGACACGCAAAATTGATCTTTTTATCACAGTATTGTAAAATAATTATCATTTTAACCTAACTTGTAATAAGTGGGTAGTTGAAAGACAAATGCGTATTCATTGTAAAACTGGTATTCAAATCTTACTAAGGATATGGGTAGGAAAATAAAAAAATACCGTGACTATAACTAAAGCTAGTCTACGCACAATTGCAATGACTACGGGCGAACATTATTTATGTTGCCTTTATAAATTGCGAATAGCCCACGCCTTTTTAAAATTATTAAATATAATATTTGTAGCTTTATTAACATGTCTCAATTGAGTGATTATTTAAAATACAAAATAATCTATTTGCACGAGGAGAATATTGGCATCAGAGAGATTGCAAGGAGACTTAATATAGCAGTAAGTGTATTTTTCTAATTTTAAACCATGTTTTTATATCTAGCTATTCCTTGTGCCGTGACGTAAACAAACATTTTTTTTATATACTTAAATGTAAAGTGACGCCGTTTAATTTCTTTGTTTCAGAAAATACTGTGAGATTGTGGTTAAGGCGTTTTAAAGAAACAGGAAATGTTCAAAAGGATCCTCCAGGACCAATGACTAAGAACTTGTGGAAATTGGAGGCCGATTTAATAGTCGCTAATATTTGGAAATGTTACGTGATGTAGGTAATGTTGCCGACTGTGCGTGTTGCTTAGCCAAACACGGATATTTACTTCGTGCAGAGATGCTGTGGTGCAAAATTGGCTAACCAGTCAAGAAGGTGTCATAACAATAAGTTGGCCATCTAAAAGTCCTGATCTGAATCCAATAGAAAACTTGTGGGGTCAAATGATTTAAACTGAGATTCATCAGAAGTCAGGACAAAAGAAAATTTGGCGCAACTTGTGACTTCAACGTGGGAACTCATGAGAGGAAGTGATGCTTGCTAGAACATGGTGTGCAGTATGCGAAGCCGCTTGCAACAAATTATAGAGAAAGATGATGCTCCACTTCGCTACTAAGACAACATCACCGCCTGCAGTCAACAATACTTACGTCAGTGTGTGTGTTAAATAATCTGTTGTTATCATAATTCCTAAGGAAGTGTTTCATACAATGATGCAGGTTCTTATAACGATCATATTTAAAACTAAAAATACTTTTAAAAAATCTAAAAAGTATGTAATACATCAAAGTATTTAGTGCTGTTTTGACTAATATTTTATAAGTAGGTAGGTATGTATGACAGTAAGTTAATGTGGTGATGTTATTGTTATAAAATAGAAATATTATAGGTATATTTCTAAACATAATATAACATGTTGATTCACTACATTCAACACTTTGTAAAGCATGTAACAGATTACTTACCTACTTAAAAAATAATAGAAATGGGTATTTTATGGGCACTATTGAAACGAAGAACTGGGCCTCAAGTCTGCTATTACAATAGTGTCAGAATAGTCTTTAATTGATTTCATAATTGTTGATTTTGGCAAGTTTGGTAATCTACTAATATAATGGCGTCATTATGAAAATCAATGATAGACTATTCTGACACTATTGTAATAGCAGACTTGAGGCCCTGTTTTGTTGTCGCGTTAGCAACTTAAACAGAAAATTCACGCATAGCATAAGTAGTTTAGTATTCTAACTTTTTTTATAATGTTGTAAGTAATTAATTTTTAATTATTTTGAATAAAATCTTTATCATTATCATAATTGTTTTTATTTTTTGTGGTTATTTGTATTTATATATTATTAATATAAATCTACTTTTCTTAATCTAATAGAAATAGTATTTTCAATTCAAAAAACATAAATGAATATTGAAAATTACAAAAAGTAAAATGTTAGTTTCGAACTCGCAACTATGTTGACTCACTTGTTTCCGCTGGTTCAACCACTAGACCAAACAGACTTTATTATAATTGTTGAAATTAACAACTCCATCATGTGACAAAACAGTAGTCACTATAATTATCTACCTTATCGTTACGTGTTAAAGATTAAATTGGCATAACTATATTCTTTAATATATGCCTACCTTGAACAAGTCGTTCTAGTTCGTACGTATCAAATAACACTTATCTACTGCTAATTGCATAAGGTTAAAATTCGTCTAACTTTTAGTGGGTCAGTTAACAGCTATCACAGACTGTACTATCGTACAGTAGCGACACGCTCCGCCCCCCACCGAAACACTGTTCCTCACGTCTACACGCGCCGCATTGGCTCTGGCAACGTCTTCTAGTTCAAGGGCTGACTCGTGGCGCGTATAAATGTGTATTCGCTCATTTGTGAAAAAGAAAATCGAAATAATTCATATTATCTAAATTAAATATTTTAATATTTTATATTTAAAAACAAATAATAATTTATGAAATTATGTAATTTTTATCATATTAAACTATGACGTACACTGTAGCAGGTCTACTATGTTCTTTGAAATAAAAAGCTAAGTAGACTTGTACATAAAATTTAATAGCTCTCAAAAATGTGATGGATATAAAACACTAACCTAAACGCACTATGTTAGCGGTAGAGACTCCTAGGCTCCACAGCCTGGCCGGCAAACAGGATCGGCCGAAGATAGACTGCCGCGGTCGGGTCCTACCTTTGGGACGGAGGTCCCCAGGCGGTCCTATCAGTAGGACCCACCCTGGGAGCAGCAGGCACGCGACAGCTCGATGGCTCGACTTAGGACTGTTACCTACTCTCGGTTGTGGACTGGTCGATTTTTACGTTATCAAGACCGTGTTGCTTGCGTGTTGCGAAATCTAGACTGACTTATCATTTGTCAGATTGCCTTCAAGTCGGCTATTCCGAAATTCATATTATTTTCTAAATATGATTTCTCTTCTGGAACTCCAATATCGTCATATAGAGAGGTATTTTAGAAACGGCCAGGTCTAAGTTTAGTCTGCCTAAAATACATCAAACGAACACTTATTAAACGACAACAAATATCTGTAAGAAGAATTTAAGTTACACATGCCAAAAACTAATTAAAAAGAATAACTGACAATTGTCAATGTTGACAACTGTCATTAGAAGTCATAACAAAATCAAGTATTGCTTTTCAGGTATTTCTAAAGAAACTATAAATATTAATAAAAACATAATTAGAAGACACAGTCTTTATCAAACTTCGAAGACAAGAGGAAATAATTTCTACAGGATTACCACGAATCCTATGAAAACTAATAATATAAAATAGAAACAGCAATTGAGAAGAATGATTGGATACATAAAAAAAGTAAGTATAGCATATACTATAATACATGGTACCTGTTTTAAATTAATTACCATGAAATACAAGTTGGAAGAAATAAATAAAAAATCTAAAATGATTATAAAATACTGTGTAAATCATTCCCTCACCAATCGTCATTCCCACCTAAATGCAATGAGGAAATGACCGGAAATGACGAATTTTAACAAAAGCTACAAACTTCTTGGTAGGTACCTACTTACTTATTTGGAAGTTCGAATTTCAAGAATCGAGTTTCTACATGACAGAGAGAAACATTTGTGTTGAGGCCGGTATCGCGCGCTCGCTCGCTCTCGTGCGCTCGCAGTGGCCCCAGCGATATTAAAGCACACACACGCACGTATCTGTACAGTCTGCTATTATAGTAGTAGTGTAGGCAATTATATCGTTTCGTTTGTATGAAGTGTCGCGGGTGTGACTTTGGTTTCGGAAGTCGGTGGCTATACAAAACAACAAACAGAACAAAGCCACCGACTTCCGAAACCAAAGTGATGTGTGTTCTGTGCTAAAGTTATTTATCACTTTTTTAGTTTTTGAAGGCGGTTCTCTTTTTTCAAAAAAGTTTTTATTAATAAAAATTAGATCTGTCCTGTTCTGTACGTAAAGTATTTTCATCATCATCATAATCATTCGCCGGAAGACATCCATTGTTGGCAATAAAGGACTCCCTCATAGAACGCCACAACAACAGCATCCTGCCGCTTGCATCCTCCGGTTACTCGCGAACGCCAACTGGTGGGAGGCCTACCAACGCTGGGTCTTCCGGTTCGAGGTCGCCACTAGAGAACTTTTCTTCTCCATCGGTTATCGGTGCTTAGAGTAATGTGGCCTGCCCATTGCCACTTCAACTTGAGCGATGTCGGTAACCTTAGTTCTTAGGCGAATTTAAGTAGTGACTCCGAGCATAGCTCTCTCCATGGCTCGCTGCGTGACTCAGAGCTTCTCTAGGAGGCCAGCAGTTAAGGACCACGTTTTTGTGCCACAAGTAAAAGCCTTAATGCCGTTTCTATGTTAAAGTATTCTAGAGATATTATATTATTAAGTTGATCAACAACTCTGTGCTTCTACTATATTTCTAGGAAATGATTGTCACAAATATGAATTATTATTTTTCTGTAACAACAAAAATCAAAAATCAATTACAAATAGTATTTGAAGAAACATAAATAATGTCGGCGTTAAAATAAATTCGTTTAGTAATGTCAGTTGCTTTTATTCAAGGTTGTCCAACCGTTACTCAGGGTAATAAATATACATCTACCATTCACAGAACGATTCGATGAAGGAAATTGTTTTTAAGACTTTTTGCAAAGATTGTAACAAAGGAGGAAAGGCATACGCGAACGCGATCGCGAAGCGATTCGATGCAGTGACAGGTGAATCCAACGCGAAGCAATCCGATGCAGTGACAGGTGAATCCAACGCGAAACAATCCGATGCAGTGACAGGTGAATCCAACGCGAAGCGGCGGCACTGTCCTACGTGCGCGCGAACCGCCCGCTGCTCGCCTTCGTACAGTGAACTCTGTACATGTCTACGATAATAACGGGTTGTGATCATTTTTGTTCTCTTAATGTCATAATATAGAAAGTTATTGTTTAGAATTATATTAAAATTACTGCTTGCGCGAAAATGTCAAACCAACTGATCGCGTTCGCTTCGCTTTGCGCCGCGCCGCACCACACCCAACGTTCATTGACAACGTAGGACACTTCAATAGGTTTCGACTGTTTGTTGTTTTCGCACCGCGTCGCGTTCTCTTTGAATCGCCTACGTAAGACGCCGCGATACTTTCTTAGCCTTCAAAAAATCATTCTTGACACGTTTATTAATGCACGTTTTTTGCCCGCAATTTCGTCCGTGTGAATGTCGGTTATCGTGGATGCAGACGAAGCCGCGGATTAAAAAGCCTATAATATGCTTCTTCAGGGTTCAAGCTACTTTCATACCAAATTTCATCAAAAGCAGCCGTTTCATTGTGAAAGCAAGAGTAACAGACAGAGTTACTTTCGCATTTATAATATTAAGTATGGATGTGGATTTTGAACCGGTATCCTAAGATGTAAAGACAATAACGATATCTGTTTACCTAATGTTTTTTTGACGACACGGTTGGCGCAGTGGCTGAGCGATTGACTGCTGCGCTTCGCGTTCGATTCCCGCCCAGGGTAGATAGTTGTGTGATGAGCACTTGTGTTTGCCTTGTGTCTGGGTGTTGTTTATCTATATATGTATGTATTCAAATGTATTTGTGTATGTATATCAGCTATCTGACACCCATAGTACTGGGTCTCCCTAGTTTGGCGAGTGTGAAATGTCGCCACATATTATTCTTATTATTATTAATGATTTTCTTAGGGACATGATTTTGATTCTGATGATGATGAGATCAGCCGCAAAGCTGCATTGCTGTGTTCCGGCTTGAAAGGTTTGGGTGCTAGTATAATTACAGGCACACAATGACAACGCATCGGCAAGGCCTGTAATATTTGGTCCTTATGCGAGTATGTCATCTCTACAAAGGAGTCAGCCGACTGGGAAAGAGAAGCCGCATCCTCTCTCCCCTCCCGCAGAAGACGCATCGGGCGCCCGAGTAGGGCGCAAAACGATCTGCGACCTCCATGAGAGATGGCCTGCGGGTTGCGGAATGCGGACTAGGGGCATCCGTGGTCCGATCAGATAGGCCCGAGTTAGCGGCGCAGTGTTCAGTGGGAGGTGGGACCCGCCGAAGTACGGTAGTTTAAAAAAAAACATATTGCAGATATCTATAGGCACTGCCGATGAGTCGTCAAGTTGTTTCCCATTCAATAATATTATAAAATAGGTTTGGTAAGCACAGTAAATCATAGAAAGTGGAGTGCATGACGTCACGGTGACCGTTTGCCAAGAATTCTGTTAAAACTAGCCGTCGCGTCGCCATGAGTATAGAAAAGCGATAAAAATCAGAAACTAATCATTTATAAGCTTCATTCAATGAAAAATCTTAAAACGTTCTTAAGTAGACCTTAATGTAACTTTCGTAAAATCAGAATAAATGTTCGTCGTAGCGTGAATGGGGAACCCAATCTTATCGAGTCACTTGGTAAAGGCGACAAACGCGATTGTAAATGCGAAAGTAGAAAATTACGAGAACTGTGAACTTGTGATAAAGCTTTCTCTTTTACTTACAATAACCATTTATAACTTCAAGTCTTTTATGAAACTCGCGATTTTGTGACCTTTCTAAACTTAATAAGAAATACTTTGGAAATACATACCTAGATACGGCCAGGGAAATTAATTGACACACTACTGCATTTTGCCGTGTTATAGACATTTCATACGACTGATGAAAAATGTCAGTTGTGATTTGAATAAGTGAACTCATTCAAGATGATCAGTTAATTTTATATAAGACGACACACGGATAGTCATTATAAAAGTATAAATATTTAAAATTCAAATTCATCAAGGACTTACTGACCAAAAAATCTCCACGAAAAGGGTTCAGTTTGCCAAAAATAACTAACACATGATAAAAATCAAATTTTTAGAAGTAAGTGTCATCATCATCATTTCAGCCGAAAGACGTCCACTGCTGGATATCGGCCTCCCCGAGGGGGGGTTTTGCCATAATCGACACGCTTGGCAGGCGGGTTGGCGATCGCAGCATGGTTGATAGAAAGGCACAGAGAACGCTGCTGCCCATTCTCTGGTACGTCCCTTAGTCGCCTCTTACGACACCCACGGGAAAATATGGAATGGTGCTATTCTTTACGTCCGACACCACACGGAAATAAGTGTAATGTTTTGAAAATTTCACTCTAATTAATTTTATATTTATGCTAGGTATGCATATGTATGGATTGTACATAGACATGTTATTGCTGGAAAGTTATGTAAGACATTTGGCATATTGAATTAGTTTGGCATAATTAATCAAATTATTGAAAAAATTTTAGTTGCTTTGTTTGGACAGACCTAAGATCAGTAATTGACCTCATCAAGAAGAGTCCTGTCTTCTTCTCTCAATCCTGCCATATTCGCTAAAAAAATATCTTACGTCGCTATTTTGATGGCCAGATTAGAAACAAAGCATTGTATATTTTATCCCGAGCTGAGTGGGGAAGAAACCGCGTTCCGCCATCATTATGAATTTTACATTGTACATTCATAACTCAATCGATATCCAGTGAACAACAGACGAGAACCAAGTGCTTTCCCTTGTCGTTCCTTACAAAAAGTAGCCTTCAATAACTCGAATACAATGCCCCTATTCAATACTTGCCCAAGTTTTTTTAACGGCTCAATTAATTGCCTGTATTGTTTATACCTTTTGTTATATCCAAAGTTCTGGTAATGGTGGAAGCGGATACAAAAATTAATCATAATGTACGAAATAATTTGTAAAGTTTTTATCGTTAATCGTTGTTATGACACTTGACTTATGGTTCGGTGATTTCTTTACTGCATTTTTTTACATATGCATAACCTTCCGCTGCTCTTCGCTGTGTTCCGTTGTTTGTAGGGCATGGGTAGCGTAGTAATTAGAGGTAACATTTCCCCCTTTGATTCTGAGATGGCAACTGCAAGTTTTCTGGTAATACAGATGTCTGTAAGAAACGATGTACACATCACATCAGTGGGCTAATTCACGTAACAAAAGAAGTGCTGTTGCAGTGCAGTTGCAGTTAAGTTAGGATAAAACAACGCTTTTCGTATTCTCTACCGCTGTCAGACACGCTCGCGTCAAGATCATCGCCGCATCGCGTCACGCGAGCGCAATAACGGCATTCTACTGTTGCGCGTCTTTGGTGCGTGCTTCGGAACGCAACATGATCGGTATTCTACTATTTGTTTGACGTCTCAAAATTACACTTAAAAAGCACTAAAATCTGTACTGGGGTATTATTTTAATATTTTAATAATGTCATATTCATTGAAATGTAATCGTTCGATATTTTTGCTCTAATGTGGCCACACCATAAGTAAGTTTGGTAGAGTTTGGTTGTCGTACAGTTGACGTGCAGTTCATGCGCAGCTTACGCGCAGTTTAAAGATTACAAGAATACCGTTTATCACTCGAACTTGAACTTAACTGCAACTGAATTAGCCCTCAGATAGGCAGTCGGTTTGTATGCCATTCAATGACATGAAAAAATAACGTTATTTAGATCATCATTTATTTCTCTGTCATAATCATCAGCCGGAAGACGTTGACTGTTGTACAAAGGTCTCCCCCCTTAGGGGTTGCCATAAAAAGGGTGGGTGGTATTCTAGTCCGGAAAACTCACGGGGAGAGGTTCTCTGTACTCTAAACCTTTTAAAGAAATTATTATTTTAAATGTACAAATTGAGTATACATTGGGTAAAACCATGTTATAAACTTATGAATGGCAAAACAGATGAGGATTTGCCGGACAGTATGACGCCAATTCTCTCAGAATTCTTCTTATTCTTGTCACAGTTATAAATAAAAAAAATCTCTATTCATAATGTATTTTCAAGTCAAATCTCAACACAACAGAAATCAATTATTCGCTTCCCAAGTTATGCTTTAACGTTGACAATATGGCCCACATTAATTGTATTCAGATGCGAGACAGTTAATGCTTGCACAATACTGTGTTTATTTACACAGCAACGTTAACTAACGACGCGACGTCTTGTACTGTCAGTAGATTTGCTGAGCAAGCAAATAAACAAACATTGCTATTGGAATGGGACGACTGTTACCTTGTGGAGTTTGAATCTCAAAATGAGTTTAGAAAATGACTTACCTGTTTAACAAACTATAATATTCTATGTCAAAGTCAAAGCATTTATTTCAATTAACCCATTTGCAGACACTTTTGAGTTGTCAAGGCGTCAGTTAGGGTGTTACTACACCAATCGATCGATCATCGATCGATGCCATCGGACGACATCAATCACGTTGATCGATTGGTTCGCTTTGGCTGATCGACGGATAACGGTCGACTAACAAATCGATCGATTGCCGGTCGACGTCGATCGATTAACCCCGGCTATATTCCATCAGTTTCTTTCGAAATGTATTCACAAGAGGACGCGTTATTGTTGGCCAGTACGATGTTGCTCGTACTATTATTACGGAGACGCAAACGTGCGCGGGGCGCGGGCGGGCAGCAGGTGATAGTGGGGAGCGGACGGCGCGCGGCGCGGCTTATCAAGCTCGATCGACGTCGACTAATTCATTCTACCATCGATCGATGCCGTCGATCGACGATCCATCGATTGGTCTGGTAGAAACTATCGATCGACGTCGACTAATTCATTCTACCATCGATCGATGCCGTCGATCGACGATCCATCGATTGGTCTGGTAGAAACTATCGATCGACGTCGACTAATTCATTCTACCATCGATCGATGCCGTCGATCGACGATCCATCGATTGGTCTGGTAGAAACTATCGATCGACGTCGACTAATTCATTCTACCATCGATCGATGCCGTCGATCGACGATCCATCGATTGGTCTGGTAGAAACTATCGATCGACGTCAACTAATTCATTCTACCATCGATCGATGCCGTCGATCGACGATCGATCGATTGGTCTGGTAACACCCTGAGTCAGAAAAGAATGGTGAATGGTATGAAACAGATTATGAGATCATCTCAGTGACTCTCTCTTAGAGCGGATTCGACCAAACTTATATAACTGTGTGGTGTGGTACTTGTGTGTACTTGTATAAGTCCTGAGAATAATATCACTCATTTCTCTAGAGGTAGAGAACTTTTCGTTTTACCAAATTTTAATCCCGTAATAACTGTGTATCCGAGAGTAAATTGCTATACCGCCAAAATACATAGATCGACCAGCTGATAATGAAAACTCGTGTAAATATCATTAACCGTTGACACTATTATAAACCGACAAAATTATGTAGACAGAAAATGTTGTGTTCCGCTTTATAAAAAATTGAATTTCTATAATTTTAATTGGCTACACATGTGATTCATTATTCATTCATCAACTCAAGAGTAACCTTACCGAGTATTGGCAACACTACGCTTGTGACTGAAAAACGCAAAGGAAGTTATCTATGAGTAAAATTGTTCAAGGGTTACTTACAATAATAATAATAAACCTTTATTTCGGACAACAAAGATCCATAGAGTGTTAGTAACATAGAAAAACTTATCACCTAGTGTTAGTAAAAATCAACCTCCGCACAAACTGCTGTATAATCGGAGAGCCGAAGCTCTCAGCACTAGCTTTCACAATGCTGTTTTGACTGTCCCTCACTCTCCTCAGTAGCGACGCGGTTTTTTTGCGTATAATCGCGGTAGAAACCGTCGGTACGGGTTTGCGCAAACATCTCCGACGCGCTACAGTAACGAGGCAGTCTCAACAACATCCTGAAAGCATTGTTATATTGGACGCGCAGGACATCCAGCGATCTCTTAGTATAATTGACCCATAGATTGCTCGTGTACAGACTTTGGCAATAAGCCTTGAAAAGAGTTACTTTAACTAGGTACATCGCGCAAATCTGCGGGACAACATATTGCTCCGGACCGCTAGAGCCCTACGCTCCCTCTCAATGTCAATGGTATAACATGGCATTAGATCGAATCCGCCCTTATTGGCGTAAACTACCTACGTTTTATAATATTTTTACGGAATTGTAAGCTTTCCTCGCATGAACTGAAAATACTATCTAAAAACATTCAGATCACAACGTAAATCCTGAAATATGTACAACCAATAGAGTTGCTTTTATTAAACCATATCTGCGCTAACATAAATTATTGCTTATACATGTTTCGGAATAGGGATGGGAATGGGACGTGCCATATCCTTAATATCGTATGATTTAATTAAAAATATAATTGATTTTAAATATATTTTTTTAAATGGCAATATCGGTTCTGAAAGTTTATGAAAAAGAGATCAGTTTCTGCATACTAATCCATCCACCATCATCATCTTCCTACCTTTATCCCATGTTACTTGGGGTCGACGCAACACGTCTTCTTGTTTCATGCCGTCCTGTCGACAGTCATAAAATCTATACTCCCAATTTCTACCTAGCAAAATTTTTTGTCTGGTTTACAGTAGCTTTGTCTTACGAGTATACTAATAGGTGCCGTGTGGTGCCGGCCGCGAAGCACCACCCCATTTCTACCCGTGGGTGTCGTAGAAGGTGACGGAGGGATATTGACCAGAGGATAAGCAGCGTTGTCTTTCTGAATACAATAAACACCTAATGCGATCGCCAACATGCATCGACCAAGCATGGCGATTATGGCTTAACCCCCCTTGGGGGAAACCTATGCCCAGGAGTGTGCGTCTAAAGGTTAACATGATAATGATACTAATAGGTTAGAAGACCAGTCCATTGGAGTAATGCGAAGCGGGGTAGCGGACTGGGTGTGTCCGTTGATGCGGAGCGAAGGAGCGGAGCGAGGGAGCTATGCGAAGCGGGGTTGCGGGCTGTGTCTGTCCATTGATGTGGTGCGAAGTAGTGCAGAACAGAGTTACGGACCTGTTCAGAGTTTCCCCACTCCGCTTCTCAGTTTTGTATTTAATTTGAAACTAGTTTCTAAATCCTTGTCCACTGAAGCGGAGCGGAAATTTCATGCAATTCTATGGCACAGCTCCGTTCCACTCCTCTCATCTCCGCTCCAGCGGATAGTCAGCCTCATACACTTCCTCTTTAAAATTAAAAATTCTCCATTACCGACATCGATAGATTCGATAGCCGCCACCGCACTACTGTTACAGCACATTACAGTCGAACGGTCGAAGGAAGGGGCAAACATTAAAATGGCACATCGCGTTTTTATTCGCTTCGCGATAAGGATGCGCGGTCGCGTGCATCCACTCACGTCTTTGGCGTCTTTATTACGGCTATATTCTATTCTGTACGTTTTAAGACGATTCGCACTCTTATTCTTTGGTGTTCCTTTAGTATTTTCTGCGGTGAAATTGTTTTGGTTTCGGGATTGAATTGTTTTTTTTTTGTTTGGTTTTCATTAGAGTATTATAAGAATATGTTTTTTTTTCTAATTATGAAATGTATATTTTGTTTCTGATTATGCCATGTATTCTCTGTACAAAATCTCTTTTCATGCATATTTTCTATACCTACAAAATAGTATTGATGTTTCCCGCGACGAATATTTTTTTTTACTGACATTCATTGATTTTTTTAAGCACAGGTACTTAATCAACGTAGGTACTGTAACAATCGGGCAAGGTAGTATGTATTACTGATTCGCAGTTTACTTTATATTCTTCTTCTTCTTCTTAGTTGGTATCTTCATTGCTGAAGGTCGTGTCTAGTATGCGTGTTGATCACTCGATGTACAACGTTCTTCCACGTCTTCGGCGGTCTTAATAGCTTTGGTTATTGGCAGGCCAGTGAGTCTTTACTAGGTCTGACCACCGGGTAGGTAAACGTCCTCGTGCTCTTTTCCCGTTGACCTGACCAACCACCATTAGCTTCTCCAGGCTGTCAGGGCTTCTACGAGCGATGTGTCCAAAATATTTAAGTATCCGCTGGAAACAGATAGTTGATAGCCTGATGGTTGTTTTGAGCTCCTTCAGAATGGATACGTTGGTACGACGTGCGGTCCAGGGAATGCGCAACATCTGCCTCCAACACCATATCTCAAAAGCATCGATTTTTAATCTTTCCTTCTGTCTTAATGTCCAGGATTCGGCACCGTAAAAGAGGATTGAGAAGACCAACATACGCACCAGCCTCACTTTAATTTTCCGGGATATATTGCGGTCTCTCCATATCCTAGTGAGTTTGGTCATCGCTGCTTTGGACATTTGAATTCTTCTGATGATCTCTCTTTCGCTGCCATCCTCGTTATTAAGAAGAGAGCCAAGATAGACAAACTGATTCACAAATTCTATGTCCTTGAGTTCATTGAAGCGAATTAGAGCGAATTATATTAATTCATCGTTTATTGAATTATTATATTTTTATTTTTGTTCCGACCTGACAGCCCACAAGACGAACGTCAAGTCCTTCTAATTCTAAAACAGAGTTTTCCTCGTAATTATAACCAA
Source organism: Charanyca ferruginea (assembly GCA_947361185.1). Taxonomy (NCBI): domain Eukaryota; kingdom Metazoa; phylum Arthropoda; class Insecta; order Lepidoptera; family Noctuidae; genus Charanyca; species Charanyca ferruginea. The sequence goes on from OX376065.1 coordinate 3,580,412, forward strand.
TACAAATGCCCTTTGAGCTCCTTTGCTTTTTCTTGGAATTGTACACAATATTATTATTTAGATTTTTAAGATTTGTATATACTTATACAAATCTTAAAAATCTAAAAATGTATACTCTATATACATTTTTAGATTTTTAAGATTTGTTTTTGTTGAAAAATCTAAATAATAATATTGTACCATGTTTTTACGTAAATAAATTCAAATAAGGTTGTATTCCTCTTGTCAGCCAGTCTTTACAATACTGGACTAAATTTGATCCGGGTGTGGGGAAAAGTCATTGGGTTTACCGTGAAACAATTCTTAGATGCCGTTCGAAATTTGAATCGCCAGTGGTCCCAATTCGTAATAGCCCGAATTTCAATGAATTTCATATAATACTAAAAATCCTCTTCTGTAACTAAAGCGTGTTCAGAATGATAATAACCTATTCAACATTTGACTGATGAAAAGCGAAATCTGCATATTTATTTTATACCCACGATAAATCTTTAAGCAAAAGGACCAAAAAATAAAGTAAAATATTAAAAAAAAATCGTCAACACTTCAAAACAACGTTATTAAGTATAACACAAAAACGCAGATAAAAATGTTTTATTAAACATTTAATGTGTTACCAGTTTATTCTGGCTTTTCAGAGCAGCGCTGCTTGAAAAAGCAAAAACCAAGAATGTATGTCGAATCTCTTACATTTTCATTTAGTTACCAATTTCGCCACGTGTACAGTTATACTGGGCGTACTGTATTACACATAAAAATCCTACATAATTTACTCCCGGTGCATTTGGTAAAGTTTTATCAGCTTTTTGTAATGGAGTGAAGATATGGTTGGGGCAAGATTACGTGTATGAAAACAGACTTGTTTACTCCGCCATTTTGTGTTTATCTGAAGCATAATTTTGGCAAAGTATTGTGTTAAATTGTAGAATGTTTTTGCTTTAACCGGATTATGAGCTGGTAGATTAGCTATAGGTACCGATACTGGTATAAATAAGTAATAATAAGTATAGTAGAGTAGTAGTGTAGTAGTGTGTAGTAGTATAGTAAGTGTAGTATGTTTAAGTTTAAGCTTTGATATTAACCTGTTTATTTTCTTTTTTTGTGTGGGCAGTACTGTGTTGTTCACACCATCTTTGCCAGTCTGTTTAAGTGAAGACTTGTAATTGGCTGTCTGTTTCGTTTACCATTTTTATTCTGTTTTGTTTAGCTGTAAGTCTTCCATACTTCATAAATAAATAAATAAAGTTCAGTAGGTAGGTAGGTGGTAAGTTTTTCTAGTGCTGAGGCTTACCGCTTACAATTTTTAGAACATGAATGGATGGGATTCAATATATATACCCATAACATAGCTACTTTAGTCGTAGAGGAGCTCTTGGCTAAGTTAAAGCCGTACAGGGGGCCTAGACAAAATCCTTTTTCTGCTAGGGTTAACGTCAACGGAGAAATCAAATTGTAAGCAGTTGACATATTTGCATCACGTGACATCGGGTAAGCAAACGTCAACTCCATACAATTTGACTTTTCCGTTTGCGTTAACGCTAACAGAAAGGGATTTTGTTTAGTTAAGCTACGCTATCACTTTCATACCGCGTTCCCTCCGTGCCTCGGAAAGCACGTCAAAAGCCGTTGGTCCCGGCTGTCATTTGTGGCTTAGCTGTGTGTGTGGCAAAGATGGCTTTGGCAGTCGTTATGGGTAGTCTGAAGCCAGAAAGTCTGACAACCAGTCTTACCAAGGGGTATCGCGTAACTGGGTTGTGGAGGTCCGATAGGCAGTTGCTCCATGTAAAACAAGGAAAGGGCTTGGCAGATGATGATGATGATAGCTAGTTTATTGGTATCACATTCCCTTTAAAACTGTTTCGTCTGGGAAAGTAATAAAATCTATCTATACTACTTCTATTACAAAGCTGGGTATAATTTGCGTATCTTCAAGGCACGAGTGAACCGGTTTATCCTAGTGATCCACCTTAGGCCGCATCGTCACTTAAGATCAGATGACTTGCGGCCAAACGCAAGCCTATTAGAATATAAAAAAAGCTAAAACGTTGGGTTTTTATTTCAACGCGATAATCTCCGAAACTCCTGCTATGTTATTCTGTAAGAACTCACTCCAGTTCTCACTTCTGATTCCGCGGTGAAAACTGTTTTAGGTACTTTGTAACTCGATGAAAACTACACTAGCGCCACTAAGTGAGAACATAGGTGAAGCGAACCATTATTTCGTTACTATTTTGTCGAATACCAAATACTTTTCACTTCAGGTAAGTGAAAGCGGAAATGAGTTAGGATTCGAATTCGCGGGTGAATTCTTACAGAATTGCACTGCTGATTCGATACTGAAAATTATTTCACTAATTGGAAGCTTACAAATTTCACGTGGGCGAAGTCGCGGAAATAACCTACTAAATAACAAGCACATGAGACTTTTTAACTTTGTCTGTTTAGGGTCCGTTCACACAGACCGGCGCGAGTTATACGCTTGGAACTGATATTTGGCAGCTGGTTGGAGCGAGCGAACATGAAGGAGCACGCAATCGGAGCCGGTTGGCTCCTCTTATTATTTCACACTAAGCGCATTAGGTTTGCTCTCAAGCACAAAGTACGTAAGGCTGCGACGCGCCCGAGCAGAGAGACCACTCAGAAGAAACCGCCATTTTTTGCACGCACACATTGACATTACGTTTATAGGCATTCTCAAGCAGTTTCAAGCAGACTTCAGTCTCGACTGTCACGTGTTGTCTAAATGAATAAATGATGTAGTTGACATTTCATGAATAACAGGAAATTTTTGTTATAAAAAAATTGCAAAAAGTTTCAAGCAGTTTTAATAAAATTTCATATTGTCACAAATAAAACCTATAGAGTCAATACAGTAGCAGCCTTAGTGAGTCTGGCAATTTTAGGTAATTATTTTTGTAGATGGCGGGAGCGGTCCTTCTGTAATCTTTATATTTTGTGTCTCAAGCATTCTCAATAATAAAAGAAGTGACATGTAAAAATAAACCTTATTACAATGATACAAAACTCTGTTTTAAACGTGATAAAAAATGTGCTCTCCTCTCCGAGCCGATCTTTGTGAACGGACCCTTAACAGTAAAACGCGGCCACGCTTCGCTGTGGCTCAGTTCCCGTTTCCGTTAAAACTTCGGAATAAAAAGTGTATAAAACATTATTCTGTTAAAATGCAATGCTGTGTAAAAACTTCCAAGTCTTTTGACTATTTTTAACCTACTTAAAAAAGGAGGTTATTTGATACGAATGTATGTAATATTATTGAAACTGCTATATATTCACATAAATTATAATCTGTATGTCTATTCTGTCACAATCTCCCTCGGTAAACACCTAGGTGAAGTGAGCTGTCATCTGTCCCGATGCTAAGGATTTACAAAGCATTACAATCCGATGACAGCTCACTACACCTAGGTGTTCACCAAGGGAGATTGTAACAGAATAGCACTACTGTTCGGTTTTCCAACAAATATATAAAATTTTATGGGTGTACAAGTATGTATGTTTTATTTATTTATTCATTAAACCTACTTGAATTGACAGGAAAACACCAAACACAAACAAGTTATAATAGGTCTGTAAAAAGTTAACCTAATTTTTTTTAATCATATTAAAAACATATTAAGTATATAAAGAAACAGAACTAATATTTACACGTATCAATAAAAAGAAAAACCTATAACTGTTAAACAAAAAAAACTAAGAAGGCATAAAAAAATTCCTCCACATCGCCTTCATCTGGGAATGTGCCCAAGAGACAAGCTGCATTGCCACGTTGGATGGCAATGCTTACCTTTGCCCGAGGTAAAATCCAGCTCTTGGATCACGGGAAGTGTCAAACAACCTTCTGGAAATTTCCTTAAAAAGAAAAATGAGCGCTCGGACCCCACGACCCGAGGGTTTAAACCCCAAACGGCTCGAAATTAAAGTTATCACCAAGGATACTATACTTTCGCCATTTGAGCCGCAACTTCAGCCGCAGCAGCAGCACCAGCACAGCACGCTGAACTAGGAAGATGGGATGGGCGCAAGAGTATCGACGCACGTAGCGTCCCACACTAAAGGCCTACCCAACTTCCATGGAAATAATGACATGCGAAGCCGTTGGGTTCCCAAACCGCTGGAACGCCGACGGCGACGAGAGCACGACTAATATTGTCATTAATATTCGCGTGCCGCGCTATGCGACCCGCACTCCGGTTGCACGGCAGGCCGTGGTGTCCAAGGCAGTTGACAGCTTTCCCACAGCGACAGCGATGAGGAGAACAACAAGATGCTCCTAAACGCAAGGAAGCAGCGAGGCGAAAAGTAGTGTCGTCAAACATAGTGCCTAAGTTGACAACCGAAGTGCCAGAAGCCAAAGACTAACTCCTATTTACCCACAGCCAGCAGAAGTGCTCGCTCAGCAGAATTAAAATAAGTGGAAAGTAAATTATTCTGTACTAACCTGCAGAGCGGCTCATCCCACCGTCTCTGAGAAGACGAGTGGTCGGGTAAATTAGTGTCATGGTCGTCCATTGCCAAATTTAAAACAGATGCTAAAGCATGACGGTGAATTTGGTCCATTTTCTCTATAAGGTGACTGTGTTTCCACAAATGGGAAGTGCGAAGGAAGTAATTTAATTTAGGGCCGAAACAACAGTACCTACCGAATTATGATGATGGCCGAATAATGCAACTCGCTAACTTCTGTGCGACTAGAGGTCTAGCGCCACGGGAAACACGCTTCAAAACAGGAATATTGTTTTTAAATTTTGAAAGAGATTTCCAAAACCGGTCAAAAGTGGATACGGATGGTGTAGAGGTACCAGAAAAAGTAAAAACAGGGTAAAAAAAAAAGTGCATTTGGGGTTTTGTGGACCTTCCCAATGTGCACATTCAGACCCGGCTTACCTTTAAAATACCGAACCTGGGTAAGTAGGGAACATCCCTCCAGGGTATTTAGTAATAAGAAGGTTGGCATGCACTTGCAAAATAACGCTGCTGGCACTTATTATTAAAAAAATCACTTAACAACTAAATAAAATAAACTTAAAAATAAATATTATAAAAATAAACGTTAGTTTTTTGTGACACACAACGAGACTTCTTTAAGGCGCGCAGGGCAGTCGCGCTGGCTGCCTAGGGTACAGCACCGCTGTAGCTGTCATTTATGCACAACCCTAGCAAACGTTTCCTAATGACAGGCCGTCGTCTCGAAGTTTTCATGAATGGTATCGTGATGTGAAGGACTCCACTGCTCCACGCAAATGCGCCAGCTCAGTTCACTGCGCCAGATATGTTAACTCACTACTTTAAAATATGTTAGCGCACAGCGCACTTGACCTTCAGCGCACGACCGGGAGGATTCGAATGGTGTTAAGGTGTTGCGTTGTTGGGTTGCCCGCAGAATACAGTGTCGAACACTTCTAGTATAGCACGAATCTCACTTTATTCTGTTAATTAAACGGTGGATGAAACTTCTGGGAAACCTTAAAACACTTGAAATAAACTAGAAGAAGAATAGAAGCTCCTCCTCCTGTTAATCGCACACGAAGACCACTCAATAAAAAATAAACAAAAACCTGACTTTATACAAAATGAAATAAAAAAAATAGTGCGTAGAGTCCCTCCGCGCGGAAGAAGTGAAACTTCGTAATGTGGAAATGAAAACGCACGCATGCGTTCGAGTGCCACACATTCACTCTCGCTCTGTCTCTTTCTATTCTTCACTCTCGCTCTGTCTCTTTCTATTCTTCACTCTCATGAACTATGTTTTGTATTAAATCAAAAATATGTATGGTTGTATGTATGTCATCGATCACTTTGCGGACACAAAACATACAGAAGTTTAATTTTTATATTTACAGATAATGATTTGATTAGACTGAACAGTAATAATGCCTAAGCCTATTGGTTAATTCTCCATAACTTCTCTTCCCATCGTTGGAGTGTTACCCTAACAGCTTTATTCTCCATAATTTCATGCTTTATCCCATTTCTGATAATTTTTTTGATACTTTATCTATTAATCTACTGAGGCGCATGCTAATGGCGTACTAAATCTTCTTCCGTGAATGTCATTACATCTAATCATTTATCCTTAAAGTCTTGAACGAGTCTTTAAAATATAGTCAGGTACTAAGTTATTCAATACTCGTAGACGTGTTCATCGTGGTTTGGGTTTGGTTTGGTTCAGGTTGCCGCTCGTCTTGGCGTTCTATGTGGGAGGTCTTTGTGCAACAGTGGACATCTTCTGGTTGAGGATGATGACGGTAGTCGTGTTTGAGAATATTCATTTAATCTATATTGTTGATACGTGACGGTATGTGTACGTACTTATCATTTTGTCATGGTTTTTGCAAATTCTATAGCTTAGTGGTTCTAAATAAAGAACTCTAGACTGTACAGCGTAGATTAAATTTTATCTCAATTCTTGAGAACCACCATCTTTATTATATTTGCATCACTATGAAAATCGAGTTAACCGTAATGTAAAATATATTATAATTTTATTTATGTGCTAACATTCTAGGAAAGCCCGTGTACAAGCGAAAAGCGGCCAAAATTGTTTTATTAAAGCATTCCCTTGACCTAAAAATGCAAATTAACTTTTATTAATTGCAACCCTGTTGGCTAAACAGTGTTTCTTTTTAATTAAAAATACGCATCTAGTGCGCTGTGTTGCTTTTTAAATTCAAAGTTATTTTTGGTAGGTAGTTGTTTTTTAAGCCTTGTCGTAAATTTTGTGTGGCGCATGTCACATTTTTGCGTTGTGGGTAAATTGTATCTTTAGCTTGAAAATAGTGCAGAGAAGGGCGGATTCAACCATATGCCATAAACTCAATGTGTTAATCCATACTTCCATAATAATATTATAAATGTGAAAGTAACTCTCAGAGTAAACATTTGTGTGATGAGCACTTATGTTTGCCTTGTGTCTGGGTGTTGTTTATCTATATAATACATGTATTTACAAAAAAAAAAAATGTATTTGTGTATGTATATCAGCTGTCTGACACCCATAGTACAGGGTCTCCCTAGTTTGGGGTCAGATGGCCGTGTGTGAAAAATGTCCCCACATATTATTATTATTATTTATTATTAATACTCTGTCTGTTACGCTTTCACGATGAAACGGCTGAACAGATTTTGATGAAATATGGCATGAAGATTGCTTAAACCCTGGGGAAGGACATAGGCTACTTTTTAATCCGGGACTTCGTCTGCATCTACTATAACCGACATCCACGCGGACGAAGTCGCGGGTAAAAGCTAGTATTGGATAATTTTTCATAGCACATACATATGAGCACTATGAGGAGCTCGTAGCTAAGTTAAAGCCGTACTGATCGATTGGTCAAAGGTTAAGCTACGCTAACCGCGGTCGGTCTGTGGATGGGTGACCATCCCTTTCATTCCAAATTCCCTCCGTGCCTCGGAAAGCACGTAAAGCCGTTGGTCCCGGCTGTCATTTGTAGATCTTTGGCAGTCGTTATGGGTGTAGTCAGAAGCCAGAGTCTGACAACCAGTCTTCCCATGGGTATCGTGTTACCCAGTAACTGGGTTGTGGAGGTCCGATAGGCAGTAGCTCCGTGTGAAACACTGGTATTCAGCTGCATCCGGTTAGACTGGAAGCCGACCCTAATATACTAAAAGGCTAGATAGATGATGATACATATGAGCACTATGTTCTTTAAAGCTACCATTTACGAGGTATGTCTTTCATTGATTTGAAGGTGCCCTGGCGGTTGGAAGTATGTCATGCTCACTTGAATGTCCCGCTGGCGGTGGCGCATGTGTTGGATCATTGGGTTCCCTTCAAAATGGTTAAACTAAATGACTAAATGGGCGCCGTTAGTTGGGACTGGTCATCTCTTAGCTGCCTCGGTTATTCTAAATTTGTTGAATTGTTTAATATCATTATATTTTCATCTAGCCCTCTTTTAACGTACACGACTTGTTACATTGTTCTCACATTGTACCCTAGATTCAATATGAATGATGTAACCGAACTTTGTAACATATTATTGATTTTAAAAGAGTGTTCATGGAATTTCTGGCTTGTTCTTCTCCAGAAACCTATTGTTTTGAACGAGAATCTAGCTTCAACTTTCTGACTGATTGACTCTGACAATTCAAAAGTACCTGTAAATGGTTTATTTGAAATAAATGATTTTGAGTTTGAGTTTGAGTTTATGCCAAAGTCACTAACTCTTAAATAATATAATTTTACTCATTGGATTTACTCTAAGATAACTTCGTTTGTGTTTTACCATTACAAACTTAGAGTACCTAATACGAGGTAATGTTATGCTCTTAGGTTGATGAATGAATGATAAATGACATGTAAGCCAACTAAAATATAAATATAACTATTATATTAATCTCGGATAACTTGTTTACTTAATCCATTTTGACGGTATAGCGATTTACTCTCGGATAGACAGTTAACCCATATATAAGAGCTCTAGAGTAATAAGTGGTTTAATTCCTCATGAAAAAAGAATAAGACTTAAACTAGTTTGGTCGCAGCCGCCCCATGTCTTTAATTTTTGTTAAGCTTTGCCCCCACCACACTAGCTTTTTCTCCAGTACGGTGGTGCGTTTACAAACATATAAACTCACATACACAAACAGCCAGACCTGGAACAACTCATCATCATCATCATCATCATTTCAGCCGAAAGACGTCCACTGCTGGACATAGGCCTCCCCAAAGAGGGTTTTGCCATAATCGCCACGCTTGGCAGGCGGGTTGGGGATCGCAGTATGGTTGTTACAAAGACACAGAGAACGCTGCTGCCCGTTCTCTGGTAAGTACCTTAGTCGCCTCTTACGACACCCGCGGGAAGATATGGGATGGTGCTATTCTTTATGTCCGACACCACACGGACAGAGACCTGGAACAACTACCTGTAGGCAATTCAAATATTTGTTCCATGCAGGAATTGAACCATCGACACGCAACGCGGCAGCCAATCGTTTAGTCACTCTGCCAACCATGTCGTCAAAAGTCACAGTTCAACAATTGCCAGTAATGATTATACCTACTTGGAAAACAGGCCAGGCCTAAGGACATTTCAGATATTATGTAATGTCTTATCAAAATACTGAAACTGTAATAACGGAGCTTATTATAAATTACTTTTTCAGCAGAAAATACATTATGAAATAAAGGTTTGGTTCTAAGTATGTTAAAACAAATACGAGGAAACGGTGCCTATTTTTTTTAATACCAGCATACGAATATTAGGTATTGTAGGAATCCAATGACAAGGACAATGACATTATAAAATTAGTTTTCACACCACCTGCTCGACAATGTCAAATTATATGTCATACAAACCTAACCTAAAGTACGTCATTTAAGACCTGAGGTCTAGCAAGGCATTAATATTGTACTGAATTTCATTATAACCCGCTGCTCATTAATGTGACTTGAATTTGGAACAGTAGAAATCGCACAGTTACGATAGGCTGCACTAAAAAATAAATTGTTCGAAAATCGAACTGGCCACCACGAGTAGAATATAAATAAAAGAAAAATAGAACACATATTAAAAAGAAGCGTGAATACTGAAAATTGTTTTGCTTTGTATAAATGTGAAAAGTAGAGTATGCTCCTCGGGGATAAAGGTGTCTTCGTCTTGGGCGACCTTGAATCCCACGATGCACTCAGGATTCTTGTCTTAACTCCCTCGCTCCGCTCAGGAGTTAACTCTAAAATCCTTCGTTTTGCTCGGGATTCAATACGGCGCGCTACATAAGACACTACTTTATCGCCTTAGTGCATAATCTACTATTACTACTACACATTTTTACTTTTACCTTTAAACTAATTTTTCACTTCTCTTGCTCAAAAAGGCCGTCATTGTAGCATACCAGAGCGGGGATAAAATAGCATTTCATCCTCTAGGGGAAAAAGTTTTTTTTTTTTAATTTTTGTGTGTCAAATATGACAATGAGCCGTAGAATAATCATGAATAAAGACTCGACTTATTACTGTTTCATAAAAAAAGAACCTCATTTTAATTTTGAAAATGGAACTAAAATCGGCGATCTCTGGTAGAATGCATGCAATGTGTTGCGGCTACAGAAGAAACAAAAAAAATATTTTATATTGTATTGGATTGTTTTATTTTCTCGCAATCGTAGTGAAAAGTATAGTGTAACACACGGCGCTAAAACCCATTAAAACTCGGTTTCTATTTACTCCCTCGCTAAAGCTCGGGAGTAAAACTACCTCGTATGTAATGGGTCATTTTAGTTCTTTGTATAACAATCTACTATTATAATGACGTTGTGGTCCGAATACAAAAAATAATTTCAGTGATAGAAACTCAAATTATCAAACAAAAGGCAGATAGACCGTGCGGAACACTGCGAGTGAAGCCACAAAAGCAAATACAAATTCAATAACGAGTACCTACAATCTCTTGACTGTATTCGCTTTTGAATTTTAATTTGTAATTGTATTTGTTTTTTTTTTAACAATGCTTCACTTCGTGCTGTACTGACTCGTGTCAATACAGCGCGAAGCGAATTGTAGGTATTCGTTTTTGAATTTGTATTTGCTTTGGTGGCTTCGCTCTCAGTGTTCAGCACGGTCTATCTGCCTTTTGTTTCATAATCTGAGGATAGAAAGCTATATTATTGCCGACTGCCATAGGCAGTCTTATGGCCAAATACTCAAACGCTACTCAATTTTAAGATGCTCGTTAAGTCTCGTGCTTTTTCTATCACTTTATGTCAAAGTGATCTAAGATCCTGCTACTAATATAAAACGCAACTAATTAGAAACGCAAAAGTTAGTGAGGAAAATAATAATAATAATAATAATATTTTTTTATTGTCCAATGTTACAGAAATACTTAGAATAAAACATTAACCTTAATAATAAGAACATATTATAGTGGTAGGTTTACTGTAACTATTATATTTTATTAATTACAATTTTTGTAGTGGTCCCCAAACTAGGCAGCGCCTGTATCTTGGGGGCCCGAGTTGCGCTAGTCTATTATACTTTATATCAGTTATTCTAAAACGGACGATAATTAATAATATAATTGAACAACAAAAAATTAAATTAAAAGTAGATATTAGAAATTGTCAAAGTGTGTCATGGTGTAATGGTGAGAAGATGTGAGAATGTGATGGTGAGGTGGTGTGTGAGTGAGAGTATTGTGGTTTGGAGCTTGTGAATAATTATGTGAGGAGGATTTGCACAAAAATATTATTATTATCAGGTTAATATTTCCTCGGTTTCATTGTATGACAGAGAGGAGCCAACTTTTTGTGACTCTTTTACATGAATAGTTGGTGAGAGCTTTGATTTCACAGTGCTTGTTTGTTTTGTTGTAGATATGTATGTGTGAGTAAGAGGGGCACCTTCTGGCCAGAAGACTGTTTGCGTTAGGGAGAGGAATATGTAGAATACGTTTTGAAAGTAGGCTATGGTAATCAGGTCTGTTTTTTAAGGATTTGTGAGCATGTAGTGTGGCATTGAGGATGAATAGCTGACGTACTAATGGATGGATGGATTAATGTTTGTTACTCTGTCACGATTAAACGGCTAAACTGAACTACCAGAATTTTAGCACACATATAGATATTAGAAAATCTTGCTCAACACACCACAAAACTTGAGATAATTTATGATATTAGCTAAAAAAAAAAGGTTTTTTTTTTACTGCAATAATACAAAAAACGTCAAAACTTTAAATCGTCGATCCCACAATCCCTTAAGACCAGCGTCTTTAACCAGTGCGTCCTATCCGTAATGACTTACGGAGCTGAAACGTGAACACTCACCGTGGGCCTGGTCCGCAAATTCAAGGTTGCTCAGCGTGCTATGGAGAGAGCGATGCTCGGGGTTTCTCTGGTGGATTGAATTCGTAATGAAGTCATTCGCCAGAGAACTAAAGTCACCCACATTGCGCGTTGAATCAGTACTCTGAAGTGGAAGTAGGCCGGCCACGTCTGCAGACGGTAGATGGAGCAGACACGCTTTAGCAGACGCGCTTTTTTGACGACACGGTTGGCGCAGTGGCTGAGCGATCGACTGCTGCGCAGCGTGTTGCGGGTTCGATTCCCACCCAGGGTAAACATTTGTGTGATGAGCACTTGTGTTTGCCTTGTGTCTGGGTGTTGTTTATCTATATATGTACATACGTATTTACAAAAAAAAAATTGTATTTGTGTATGTATATCAGCTGTCTGACACCCATAGTACAGGGTCTCCCTAGTTTGGGGTCAGATGGCCGTGTGTGAAATTGTCCCCACATATTATTATTATTATTATTTTTATTAGAGTGGAGACCGCGTTTGGGCAAGCGTAGTGTGGAACGCTCTGCGGCACGATGGACCGACGATTTGAATAAGGTGGCTGGCAGCGGATGGATGCGGGCTGCCCAAGACCGGGTTGGTTGGCGATCTCTGAAGGAGGCCTACGTTCAGCAGTGGACGGCAATAGGCTGAAATGATGAATACAAAAAACTATATTATATAAACCTCGTTTCTGCAGTGCCTTCGAGATGTTCGCGCAGGCTCACACTGACGGTTTTCATATCGTCATTCGGAAAAAGGTCGCGTCACTAATGAGGAGGGTGCGGGGGAGTCACAACGGCATCCTGAAAACAATAGCTGAAGACGCACCAGTGTTGAGGAATTTCGTCCGTCTGATGTGTGTCCGGTGATCTTTTAGGGAGGTACAGTACGATTCAAACTTAATGGTGGCTGCGCAGTAACAATTTCACGTGACAGAGGGGGTGAGGGGCGGGGTACTGCGCAGCCAACCGCTCACTTCACAGCCGCCATTAAGTTTGAATCGAACTGTATCTCCCTATCGGCTATCTTGACGGGGCGAGGTGTCATAACACAGGGGCATTTGTGTTTAGAATAAGTATCTAAACACACTATGCCTAAGTTACGTGACCTAAGTTCGGCGGCTGATTTTACGTTCCGACGTATTCGGCTGATATGACACACCATAAGTGCCGAACTTACGCGGCAGAAATTCAGTTCCGTAACTTTGTGTGTGTATTCAGTGTCTCGAGCGCTGTCGTCGCGTCGTGTCGTGTTATCTACACAGTTGGACAGACAGACGCAAAACAAAGTGATCTTGTTATTAATGTGTGCTCACAGAATAAGTTGCCGCTGAACTTACGCCCGACCGAAGTTAGGCTGAACGCTATGACGCGACGTAATTTCGGCATAGTGTGTCGTCAGTAATTCAAATAGCATTGCAGGCGTAATTGTGCTGAAACTCGGCATAGTGTGTTTAGACACTAAGTGTTCTCCTTTGAAAGTGTGTTTATGTACTAGCAATAGTTTTTTAAGTTTTGTATACTAACATGTGGATCTCGTTGTCCCAAAATAAATAATTTTTAATTTGAATTTGTAGCATCACAACTAAGGAAAAGAGTGCTTCAGATGAACTCAAACACCCAGATTAAATTCTGAATCAGTCTACGCAGTCACCGGCAGAAGCAGTATTCAATATATTTGAGAATACTAAGAGCATACGTAAGGTCTAACTTTTTTCTCAGATCTAGAGAGCCTAGAGTTCTTTTATGTCTTGATTAAAATGGCTTTTCGTATCTTTAGATCGTAACGTCGTAAAATTACCAATTTTTTTTCGTGAACGTCTTTCCACAAGGTACGTAAGACTGCTGCGCGCCTGAGCAGAGAAACCACTCAGAACAAACCACCATTTTTCGCACGCACACATTGATATTAAGTTTACAGGCATTCTCAGTCAGGAGACAAGCAGGAAATATTATAAACAACTTGCAAAGACTTTCAACCAGTCAATAAAAGTCCATATTGTCTCAAATAAAACCTACAGAGTCAATACAGTAGTAGCATCCCTAGTGTCTGGCAAGTTTAGGTAATTTTAAAATTTTCGGGGATGACGATCGGAGAGATCGGTCCTTCTGTAACCTTTATATTTTGTGGTCTTTCTTAGTCTTTTTCGTCTTTTATTTTATCGACGAAAGAATATTCATACGTGGTCTCTATTTATTCACATTTTTTTTCTAGACCCTCACCAAGCCCTCAATTTGTGAGATCGATGCCAATATGAGATAGACCGTAAAATTAATTTATTTTTATTCGAATTTTAGAACAGACCACACGTCTTCACATGTCGTTCATTTTCGTTTCTCTAGTTCTATCTTTTTCTCCTCTCACTTACACAGTGTGAATGGTATGAAACATTCTTCTAACTTTTTCTTATCTCTCATGTATTAGCAATACAATGTATGGGAGATGATGGTATTAATCTTAACTTCTCGCACAATCCCACACGAATATGGTTGTAACAGTAAGCATATTACTTAACACTATAAACGTAATTGTATAGTTGTAGCCTCATCTCCGCGTAGCTATTTTAGTAGACAGTCGTAACATTTACATACGTACCTATGTTTACATAGTACATAAGACAAAGGGCAATAGCGCGGAGGCGGGAATCGTTCCCGATCTTAACGCGCCATTACAGCCGCACGTGATCAATATGTCAGTGGAACTATGTGATCAAGCTATTACGTTTTATGTTATCCTAGTACTCTCAATCCGATTCTGTATTTTTTTGTTCCGATTTATTTTTATTGTTAGCCAATCCGCCTTGTGGTGCCTGTCACGAATAGCACCACCCCATTTCTACCTGTGGGTGTCGTAGAAGGCGACAGAGGGATATTGACCAGAGGATGGGCAACAGCCACCTTCCTAGTACAGACAGCGTCATCAACTGCTTACGAAATTTAAATGTGTGGGGGGTAAGAAGTTGATGACGCTGTCTGTGCCATAACGACTCCTGCGATCGCCAACATGCATCGGCCAAGCATGGCGATTACGACTGAACCTCCCCTTGGGGAAGACCTATGCTCAGCAGTGGGCGTCTAAAGGTTGACAAGATTAGCTAATCCGGCAAACGTTGTTGTGCTATGTAAATTTGAAATTACCTACGACCTATTCTCAGACCTACCAAATACGAGATATTTCATATATTAGATTATGACTAGCTCATGGCTAAGTGTTAAAGCCGTACAGATCGACCGGTCATGATAGTTCTGTTAACCTACACTTACCGGTTACCGGTTCGTGCCTCGGAAAGCACTTAAAGCCGTTGGTCCCGACTGTCATTCGTTAATCGGGTAATCAGAAGCCATACAGTCTGATAACCAGTCTTACCAAGGAGTATTATGCTACCCAGCATCTGGGTTGTGGAGGTCAGATGTGTGGGTGTAAAACATTGGTACTCAGCTGCATCCGGTTAGACTGGGCGCCGATCCCAACATACTTGGGAAAAAGCTAGGCAGATAATGATGAATTTATCATCATTTTATGCCTAGCCTTTTCCCAACTATGTCAAGTAAAATGATAATAGCACCGATCCCCTTGTTCACAAACTAAACAAAAATTAGACAATTAGCATCTCTTATTACCAGGCAGCTGAAGAAAAGGACGGCGGCAGATAAGAACAAGAAGTTAGAGATGTCAAATTAGTTTTTTCTAAATGACAACTGTCATTGTATGAACATTTTAGATCAACTTAAATAGACAGCTCTTGTTAATATCTATCTCCTTCTCATTTTATTGGAGAGAAAGAGATAATAAGTTTAGCCTCGTACAGAACAGAATTAGCACCAATATGTCCAAAAGGCTGGCGGCGTTGCTTCGTTTGATGGCAATGACCACGATTGAAGTCAGCCTTTGGTTCACGAGAAGTGTAAACCAACCGTTTTGACATAATGTTAACAAATATAATTATCCAGATTGAAATAACTTAACCACAGATATAGATAGACCTAGATAACGCAAGAGCAACTACTTCGCGTGCCTATTTTCGTGCCTAACTTACGATAAAAAAATCGTAAGTAAAAAAAATAAAGTAACGTTTCCTTCCATCGGTAAGTCATTTTGTGATTATTATTATGCGTAATTAATTTAAAAAACAATTATTTTTAATCTTAATAAATTTTGTAATTAATTTAAAAAACAATTTTTTTTTTTTTATATTGTTATAGGCTTGCGTTTGACCGCAACTCACCTGAACTTAAGTGATGATGCGGCCTAAGGTGGAGCACGCTTGCCTAGAATAAACCGGTTCACTCGTGCCTTGAAGATACCCAATTATCTTTAATCTTAATACCCTCAGTAATACCTGGTAATAAGGGAATAAAAAATAATAAGGAAAAACAAAACATTCGTATTACATTGTAACGTCCAAAAAATGACACGCTTGGGTTTCATACAGATCGTGATACTTGCGTTATCTAGGTCTATCTATATCTGTGAAATTTACGATTTAACTAGATTTATTTTGCCTTTTAATCAATTTTATCATGTATACCGTTGTATTTTCTGTTAACAGATTATGATCAAAGCCTAACTTTCATCTGATCACCCAAAATCCGATTCGTTGATTAAAGAGAGCAAAAAATGTCGCGTTTGAAAAAATCTTCGTTAATTAATAAGGATTACACGAGCTTGCTGAATCTTAATTCAATAATAAGGGATGTTACAAAAAATTACGAGGGATAGGGCTTGGTTGAAACTGTAAGTGAACCGAAGATATTTAGATGTGATGTCGTAAATGATAGTCTCATTCTGATTCATTTCTTTTTGTCATAAAACCGACAATTCTATTGAACTAGATGCGTGAGCCCATTGTTTTTAGTATTATTTACTTTAATGATAAATGTTATTAAATTGAAAATAGAAATGTAAGAGAAAGAGAAAAGATGAAAGGAGACCGAAGAGAGAAGAAAAGGAAAGAAGTCATAATTTGCTGTTGAGTAGAGTCTTCATGTCTGATTATTAAATTTTAAAGGCTGAAACTATGAATCGTTTTTAAAAATATGGTAAGTATTGAGAAATGTTGAACACTGAGGAGGAATTATTAATAAGGACAAACTCTTATATAGGTATAATGGGACTGTGAAATTTACGGGAAAATTCAAATTCCACGCAGACAAAATAGCGAGCGCTGTTGACGATAAAATTCAACTTGACATTTGAGTTTCGCCCGACAAAGTTGTTATTCGATTTACTCACATTTGTTTATACTTCTGGCCGACTTTCGTTATTGAAGTCGTTAGACAAGAAACGAAGACAAATGACGTATGTTTACGTTATCAATCATCAGTTGTGACGTAATTATATGATCTTGCGCGCCTCGTGTGGCATTTGTAGAATTGCAAAAGTTGTGCTCAAGAGCTGAGGCGTAAGTAATACTAGGCGAAGTAATTACCGAGAAGATTATAAGTAGGTATGTGCTTGAAGAATTTTATTCCTTTCTTCTTTGAATAAAAGCTTTATTCAAAGAAGAAACTACTACTTATACTATTCTAGATATGTAGTGAAAGTTCGTGGAGATATAAGGACGTCTATATATTTGTCGGAGACAGTTTATTAATCACAATAGTGGGTGTTAACTAAATTTATTATGATTTGTGTTTCTTATTGTTAATTTATGTGATTTTACTATCAATTATTGTCTATTAATTCGAAACATGATTTATTGTGCACACACTGATTTGTGGTTACTTTATTTCTATAATTGATAACGATGGTTTTATTCAAAACAATTGTTGACACGTTACTTTGAATGTAAAACGAATTACTTTATGAAATCACTATTGTTTATTCATGACAATTATTATTGTGTTATTTGATTACTTTATAATGAAATCTTATTAGATTTAGCACATTTTAGTGTTTTGTATCAAGTAAACGCGTGACGCACTTCCGTGTGCCTGACTTGTTAAGGAGAGGTTGCAAGGTGGGGGGCATCGCCTTATAAAAGAGCGTGCACTCCGTGTTGCAGTCGATCCTCGGATTCGACTCAGTAAAGAGTTCCTGCTCCCGACAATACTGTCGGTTTACCTGGTACAGCGCTGCTGTATATTCACATAGCTGTATAGGCTTGCTGCTAGCGAGCGATACACTTTGTATTTGGGTGGCTTAGGCTGCTGTACGAACTGTAAACTTTAAGGGTTTGTTCGTTTATCATTGGGTGGCTCAGGCTGCTGTACGAACTGTAAACCTTAAGGGTTTGTTCGTTTATCATTGGGTGGCTTGGCCACTGTACGAACTGTGGGACTTTAATAGTCTGTTCGATTAACTGTATTGTTGCTGTACCTTTAACTTACTTTATTCTTGTTACTGATTACCATTTGTATTGTGTTTTCTTTACTAATAGTGTGTAATTGTTTTTACAGGTCTTGTTTATCCCTAATGGGATAATGGGAACGCCTATAGTCTTGACGATGTACTATACCGCTCGGCACTCCTCCTCGCTCGCTCCTGACGATCTTACATATTTATATTTAACTAGCTTTTGCCCGCGACTTCGTCCGCGTGGATTATTTAACTGATCCCTATTTTCAACCGACTTCAAAAATTGGTTCTTAATTCGTCTGTAGGTATGTTGTTTATCTTTTTGTAAATTTGTTACGCGATTTCTCCGGCAAATGTAAAGCGATTTTGAATATTTTTTTTTGTGATGGATAGGATATGCGTTAGAAGTGGTCCCACATAAATTTTATCGAAATTAATTCAGCACTTTTTGAAAAAATCGACAGAAAGCTAAAAAAATATATATGGATGATGTTTTAATTTTCTCCAACCTTGTTCTTTCAATCTCTGTTTTGACTGTGTTGCCGTTTCTTAATGGATTTGGATGATAAGGAGGTACTAAAACGCGAAAAATAAAACTAAAGTCATGTGTGTTATGTGCTAAAGTTATTTATCACTTTTAAGAATTTGAAGGCGGTTGTCTTTTCTGTAAAAAAGCTATTTGTTGATAATAATAAATAACCTATAGCACTCAGGGATGACATACCTTCTTATTTATAAACGAATTTTGATAATCGGACCAGTAGCTGCGGAGATTACCCGGAGCGTACCAAAACTCAACTTTAATTTATAGGTATTATACTAGCTTTTACGACGTCGCGACGTCCGCGCTGGGGTTCAGCCTATCTTCACACCAAATTTCATCGTGAAAGCGTTACAGACAGAGTTACTTTCGCATGTATAATTTAAGTATGGAGTATGAATTTTTTAATACCTATAAAATCATGTATAAAACGGCTGAATTTCATCATTTCGCACACAAATATTTATACAAAGATTCGTTACAAGTTACAAAATTAGTACTTGCCTAAATGTAAACCATTTTCCAAGACTTACGTGCCTGAACTAGGTAATACCGTGTTTCAGGCGAACAGAGCTAAAATAGCCTAAATTTAGAAATGTGACTACGATGTCCTTTATTTCTACACAGAATGATTCTTATCCAATTATATGAAATCGTGCCACGATTCAAACTAGGAGCAGCAGCTATTTTTTGCGAACAGGCATACGGTCCACCTGATTTTAAGAGGATAGTGAGGTGCCGATACACGGCGGAAGTAAGTGTTTCCAAAAATTCTATCTGTATCATATCGCTCGCTCTACCGCCATCGGGTGAACAATACAAATACAATATGGCCCTTCCACCCTACCCGTACTGTGCGATATAGTAGAGAGTTGCAAGTCAGGAGGCAATTACCTACATTTCCTTTTTGAACCATGGTTTCCGGCGATAACGTTTTTCCTTGCGTAAACCTTTACGAAATGAGACAATTTTATCTCACTTCGTCTCATTAGATACAGTATACCTTGATCTAGTTTTTAATAAAAAAAAATGAAAACGCTCGAGGAAGTTTTTGAGTCAAAAATATAGATATTTCGATGATAATTACTTCTATCGTACGCAATATTTCTTAAAATTATGAAAATTGGACTAAGTTCACGGGGGGTAAAACGTTATCGCTTTTTGTTGTTCGCCAATTTG
This sequence comes from Charanyca ferruginea, assembly GCA_947361185.1. Lineage (NCBI taxonomy): Eukaryota > Metazoa > Arthropoda > Insecta > Lepidoptera > Noctuidae > Charanyca > Charanyca ferruginea. The sequence continues at coordinate 3,600,249 of OX376065.1, forward strand.
CAGCCTCACAATCCCCTTAAATGGTTACCGTAGTCTATGACACTTGGACACTAGAGACATTACACGATCGTAGTACGTTAATTTTTTTTTTTCCGGTTGATATCCTCCCGAACTTCCATCATCGTAGGGAGTGACAGAGAAGCATATTATGCCATCTTACCGGCTAAAACCACCTTTACCGGGGGAGCGGGATGACCCTGCAAAATCTTTTAAAACTCATTTTTATTCCGATTAAACGTCCCTTTGTGCCTATTGGCCTAGTTCTGTTCTGTCTCCTGCTTGATTTGGAGGGAAGTGGAAAATATGTTTTTCTTACTCCTCCGCTGTTCTTTTCTGATTAATTTCGTTGCGGGATCCAAGACAGTTGAATCGTTTCTCTGGGACTCGTCGAGCTTCATTGCTCTGGCGCTTTTCTGGTGGTCGCCACTGTTGATTCTGGCTTACAGGAGTTACAGTGGTTAGGGAATAATGTGGCGGGCTTGTCCCATAAAAAAAAAACTCATTTTTATTGTTGTGGCTTCTACATATAAAGTTAAAGTACACGTAGAGTGACAATAAGGTGTGTTAAACAATAATGACCATAAAAATAATTCTTTCGTGTCCTCCTATAATTTCCCGCTATCCGCTTGCAGAGAAACCAGAATGCTACGCGGAAGTTTTATAAGACGTTAACGAAGTAAATTTTAAAAGAAGTTGGTTTTTAAAAAGGAAGGATTAATTTGATGACTAAAACAAATCTTGATAAAGTAAGTATAACATTATTTGAACTACGTGACTAGCACGCAGATGTAAAAAAGTGGCTTATAGTGAAGGTGGTTTGTTTAGAAGGAGTGGAACTCTTCGAAATTAGTAAGTAAGATATACGAAACTAGCTTCAATTTCTAATTCCAAAAAAGCTTTTTACAAAAAAGACAACCGCCTTCAAAAACTAAATAGTGAAAAATAACTTTAGCACAGAACACACATTGACTTTAGTTTCAAAATTCAGTGGCTTTGTTCTGTTTGTTGTTTTGTATTGCCACCGACTTCCGAAACTAAAGTCAATGTGTGTTCTGTGCTAAAGTTATTTTTCACTTTTTAGTTTTTGAAGGCGGTTGTCTTTTTTGTAAAAAGCTTTTCATTTTCCGCTTTTTAGTACTTCCTTCTCATCTAAATCTATTAAGAAGAGATTGAAAGTTAACTACTACAAAGATTGATGAAACTAAAACGTCGTCTATGTAAAATTTTTGGGTATTTGTTGATTTTTCAAAAAGTGCTGAAACAATCGGAATCGCGATAAAATTCGAATCGGTTGATAAAACTTAGCCTAGGGCACTAAAGTGGGCTATCTATCATTGTGATTAGACTAAACATTACCTAAAATAATGAAACAAAGAAACTTTACCTCGAAATAATATTAGGCATCATCTACCCAGCCTTTTCATAACAATGTTGGGGACTTCCAGTCTATCCGGTTGCAGCTGAATACCAGCGTTTTACATGGAGCGAGTGCCCGTCTGACCTCCACTGGTTGTCAGACATTCTGGCTTCTGACTACCCGTAACGACTGTCAAAGATCTACGAATCACAACCGGGACCAACGGTTTTACGTGCTTTGACGTCCCTTTACTATTAACATTTAAAACATTCATTCACTATCTCTGTCACTCTTCTATGCTTTTCATATGTCGTTCGTCTTCGCGTCTCATTTCGCTATCCTGTTATAACGTTCCGTTCCTACATACATGTATAAGCATATTGGCGTTGTATTGAGATCATGACCTCTTCTGTTTCCTTAAATAATATTTTAAAAACTAAGTATGTTTCCCTTGTTTGTAACCCTTTGAGAACCTGCCTATCGGTGCCATAATGTTAATTTAAGAAATAATTCAAGTCAAAAGAACACTTTGCTTTTTTAAACTTTGCCCCACTCTCAGAATTTCTTATGTGTCATGGTTACCAACATATAAACTCACACACACTAGCACCAGACCCGGAACAATTACCTGCACGCCATACAATTATTTGTACCGTGTCGCCAGAAGAGGCGAATTGACAATGACGCGGACACTAAACCAACCTTCCTTAAACGAATAATAAGTAATATAAAACCGGATTACGAATTACAAAATTTAATTATCTACATTAAGAAAATAAAGATACTCAAAGGCGACAAGGATCCACTTTTTCACGTGAAAAATGAAGCTGGCACAAAAAATAGTGCTCTTGATAAATTGAATAAAAAGTGTATGACAGCAACCCCTCCCTGGGCAGGTGACACGACGGTAGAACGGTTAATTACTATGAAAATTATCCACCCTTGGAGGAGGGGGGAGGTAGGGTAAAGTGCCTTTTCGTTTAAATTTTAGGACTTGAAAAGTGTTTAGTTTAGAAGTGCTTACGCTGGCTCCTTTTTAGGACACTTGGTGTTAAGAAAATGGCATTTGAAAATAATAGAAATTTTGGCGTTCTGCTAGACATTTGAGCCGGGGAAAACGATGTTATAACAACTTTTTTGGATCTCTAGCATGGCTATTATCTCCCTCACGTTTTAACGAATTTTGTCTACAATTCTGACGTTATCATAAACTTTATCATGCACGCCAGGCTCGATAAAAAACTTGACACTATTTTCTCGCGATGTGATACCGCTGTAGCAAGTTATTGAAAACAATTAATTTTCATCATAGCAACAATTTTAGAAGGTTCAGTTCAATTTTGTGTCCTTTTTTAGTTTTGTTAAAAAAAAACTTGAAATGTAGTTCCTTTTTAGGGTTTGTAGGGGAAAATCACGTTTGTTGGAACGAGTTGAGTAGGTATGAGTATAGAAAATTTGACGATAAACGACAAAAGTGGCAGAAATGTCAATTTTCTCAACGCGAGAGTGAATAAATACTCGGGCGCATTTTAACTTTCTTTTGGTTATGTATAATTTTAAAGTAATTTTTTAATGCCCTGATTTTTTTTTCTTACACTCATTATACATAATTTTATATTATATTCCAATGCCAATCTTAAGCTTGATTTGTTAAACCGTGATTGTATCCATTTTGCATGCCTTACGGTAGAATCACTTGAAACATGCACTTTTAATAACACCTTTGTAACAGTGTTTTCTGCAAAAATAAATAATTTGAATTTGAAACTATGAGATGAGACCAATAGGTCAATCACACTTTCAATATCTATGTTCCTCACATGCTAAGAACCTGCGGTCTTCTAATAACCTTCTTCTTCTTCTTCTTCCTCCTTCTAAAATTATGTAAAAATATTTTAAGATAATAAATTAATGTAATGTCCTTCTTAAAGTCTAATAATACAGATTATTTACTCATTAAACTAAACCTAATTAACATGCTTCATAAACCGATCAGAAGTTATAATACAATTCCCATCTTCGTAACATTACTCGAAATTTTTCGACATGGTTGGCGCAGTGGTTGAGCGATCGACTGCTGCGCTGCGTATCGCGGGTTCGATTCCCGCACGTAACAAATATTTGTATGACCTACAGATAGTTATTCCGGGTCTGGCTGTTTGTGTATGTGAGTTTATATGTTTGTAAACGCACCCACGAGTAATTCATAGTGTGCGCCAATTCTTTTCTAAACATAAAAAATCCAATTGTTTTATTTAAAGAGCGTTCAATTAAGGAGGTAAACAAAACGTCTCGATCTTATAATTGAACTATAAAACAGTGAGCCTCCATTAAAAGTGAATGGCAATAAAATTTGACTGGCCTGATCCTGTCGAGATTGACGTGGTGTGGGACGTACCTACTGCCGCGGTAGTATTATTTAAACAGCATTTTTAAAAGAAAATATAAATATGTTCTACTGAGGTTTTAAACTCAAGTAATGTTTGGAAGGAGAGTAGAGAAGCCTTTGCCCCGCAGTGGGAAAATACAGGCTGAAAAAAAAATGTTTGTCTATGTGGTGCCGGCCATGAATAACACCACCCCATTTGTACCCGTGGGTGTCGTAGAAAGCGACAGAGGATATTGACCAGAGGATGAGCAGCAGCGTCCTTCTGAGTACTTCTGAGTACTGCAATCGCCAACATACATCAGCCAATCATGACTTTTACGGCTGAACCCCCCATCCCTTGGGGGGGACCCAGCAGTGTTAGCGTCCAAAAGTTGACATGATGATAATGTTAAGGCTTAAATCGGGTAGTCGAATTATCAGTTTGCCTGCCTTTTTAAGCTTAAAATAAATCTCATAACTCACTCCTATAAATACACAGAATCTGTATGTCTATTCTGTTACAATCTCCCTCGGTGAACACCTGGTGAAGTGAGCTGCTATCCGTCCGCCTGCTTTGTCGATCCCTAGCATCGGGAAAGATGACAGCTCACTTCACCTAGGTGTTCACCGAGGGAGATTGTGTCAGAATAGCTCTACTGTGCATAGTATAAAACACAATCACTTCCCACCGTCTGTCCCTATGTACACTTTTATCTTTTGAACTACGCAACGGATTGTAATGCAGTCAACAGATAGAGTGATTCAAAAGGAAGGTGTTTACGTATAGTCTGATATTTTTCTGTGTTTATTTATTGAAATACTAGCTTCTGCCCGCGGCTTCGCCTACGTAAAAAGAACGGTTATCCCAAGGGAACACATTACCGGGACAAAAAGTATCCTACGTGTTAATCCAGGAAATGTTCTACCTTTGTGCCAATTTTCATTCAAATCTGTTCAACGGTTTACGCGTGATTGAGTAACAAACATCCAAACATCGTCACAAACTTTCACATTTATAATATTATAACAGGATAGTAGGATTAGTAGGATGACGACAATTGTTCTAGATGTCGGAAGAAATCAAGTAAACTGAGAACTATCATCGAAAATGCTGTCTTCATCATGTCAACCTTTAGACGCCCACTGCTGGACATAGGACAGAGCTCAAGAAGAGAGGGCCCAGGGGGGGTTCAGCCGTAATCGCCATGCTTGGCCGATGCATGTTAGCGATCGCGGTAGGTATTATGGTACTCCGGATGCTGCTGCCCATCCTCTGGTCAATATCCCTCTGTTGCTTTCTACGACACCCACGGGTAGAAATGGGGTGGTGCTAATCGCGACCGGCACCACACGGCTTCTACTACGGCAAATGCTATCTTATTCTTTTGAAATAAATTACTCCACACTGACACCATCGTGCGAAGCCGGGGCAGGTTGCTAGTATAATAATAATAAATACTAAAAGCGTACAGAAACCACATCTGTCCGTTGTACCACACGTCCGTGCTTGAAGGGAATGTAATTAAAAATAAACATTTATAATGCGCGGCCCATTTGTTTCTCTGTTATTCGACCGCGAACACTCACGCGACAGCCTGAAATTAAACACCACTCGGTTTTAGATATTACTGTGCAGTTTTTATTACGTGTTATGGAGAAAACAAGTTGTTACTTTTTAGGTCAATGTGTCGCATTGTGACCAGAAAACTGAAGACTTTATATTTTTTAGCCATCAAAGGCATAGAACGATTTTGAACTAAGATTATGTTTGAAAAAAAAACAAAATCAAAATCGGTGTATCCGTTCGGGAGCTACGCTGGCACAGACAGACACACACACACAGACACGTCAAACTTAAAACACCCCGTCGTTTTTGCATCGGGGGTTACAAAAGATCTTTTTTTTTATTCTTTATTTTTTAGGGACTTTTATCCTTATAAGGCCAGCCCCATCATAACCTAACCTACAGACACGTCAAACTTAAAACACCTTTGTCCAAAGACCTTTGTCCTAGGTAAAAGAAATATCGTTTTTTTTTCTTAAAGGTGCTCCCTCACTTGGAGCATTCGCCTGTAATGTAACGCTACAGAGTCGAGCATTACATCAGTGAGGGAGGCGAACCGAGCATTACTGTGCGCAACCTGTAATGTTACAAATTCGAGCATTACGTTGGTGAGGGAAGAGAACCGAGTATTATACGGCGCAACTTGATGATACAATGTGTAATTTTTTGATACAACTGTTCTTTTATTTATATCTAAACTATTAAATCGATATTAGTCAAACAGGACAAATTGCTAGATCCATACTTAATTTTATAAATGCGAAAGTAACTCTGTCTGTTACGCTTTCACGATGAAACAGCTGAATTGATTTTGATGAAATTTGGTATGAAAATAGCTTGAACCCTAGGGAAGGACATAGGCTACTTTTTAATCAGCGATTTTGTCTGCATCCACTATAACCGACATTCACGCGGACGAAGTCGCGGGCAAAAGCTAGTTTACTGTAAAACGTACTTAGGTACTTTAAAAGTTATACGCGAAATGCAACCTGGTCGAAAACATTTTATTAAATGTTTCTTCTGAACACTCTGAATGATTCTAGAAGTAATTTGAATACAATGCAATGCATTGTGCTTATTTTTATATAAAGGCAGTTGTTTGCCTTGAGCTCGAAGAGCTGTGACGTTTGCTACGTAATACAAGTCTTTTCTTCGGTTTCCCTCTTTTAATTAATAATAATAATAATAATCATCTTTATTTCACTCTTCACAAAGGTCACAAAGGAATGTACACAAGATAAGTAAAAATACAAATAAATTAACTTAACTACATAAAGCATGATCTTTTGTGAGAGACTGGAGTCTATACTAGGATACCCTGTATGACGGATCACCAGGCTCTCACCTCGAAATTGCGTTGGCTAGTTAGTCTCTGAACAAATTGTATACAACGAGATATCAGTATTGAAAACCATACCAAAAATGCTTAAAGCCATAAAAAAATTATGAAAAACATAAATAAATTGAATATTTTACAAATAAAAGAAACTTTTGTTTTGATGAATCAACTGTATAGTATTGTTTGTGTTGTGAGTGTGCGCAGATAAAGTGTATTTGTGTGTGAGCGCGAGTATGGAAGCTAAATTATGTATGCTGAACAATCGTTAATTGTTAATTGTTAATTGTTCCCTCGTAATCACGAGGGAACAATTAACAGCTGCTCCGTGGAATCATAATCCAAGTTTTGTAACCAGGTCGAGAGTTTCCTTTTGCAGATGATTTTGGGAAGGTTATAAATTGACAAGACTCCGTTAATTCTATTATATAAATAGCTTCCGAGGAAACCAAAATGTCGACGAGCAAAAGCTGTATGAACCCTCCGACATCCCACACTCCAGCGTAAGTAAAGGTACACGAATGGTACCGTGAAGCTGCCCCAAGCGTCACAGTCCTTTTCATAAAGGAAAATTAAAATACTTCCACATAGGCACCACCGCGAGGCGCTGCTAGGCCCATATGTATAAATTAGATAAACCGTTTATGCGGGAACCCTTTAAAAAACAAACAAAGAGAGTACCCTCATTTGCTTCACCCTGGTTACGCCCATAAGGGTAAATAATGTACCAAAGGGAACCTAACACGGTACATCGACATACAAGCAACTAATTTAAATATATGGCTTATGAACCGTGGTATTTTTATGTAATACTATTGCTGCGTCCCAGTTTTACCCACATGGAATTTCCCAAGGAACCCGTACATTTTTTTGGCGTAAAAAGTATCGTATGGCATTCGGGAATAATATGTATTCGGACTAATATTTCCAGAGGTAACATTTAACAAACAAACAAACTTTTTAATTAGATTTTTGTTTATGGAAAGTTATCTCAAAGCTGACTTCAAAAGAGTTTCTTTTTCATTGTAACAAAGCTAAGGCAGCAAGGCGTGCTTGCTGCTGTATTTCTAACGTCATTATAATCCGTGACGTCATTCCGCGCTGTACGGAATACTACCGCGTTCCGTATCCCGCAATAAAACGCGTATTAATGATTGTTTTAGAGTTACTCGTAAATTTTACTGTTGTACCAAAATGTCTACTGTATCCAACATACGCGTATAGAGACGTTTTACTTTATAAAGATACGTCGCACCACTCCAATACTCTGTCAAATCCTTAAAAACTCTTCTTATTACTTAGTTTTACTAATTTAATTCCATTATAAAAAATACTAGCACCAAAAAACGAATAACCACACGAAAATTCGAGAACACAAGGCGTAAATTGAAAATTAATCGGCATTTTCACAAAAAGGCTTATTTTCGTGTAAAACGAGAAACGTTTTTCCCTCAGCGCTTAAATATATCTTCGAGGGATGTATTATACGGAGTGCTTTATCTGCCGAATAGAGGATGGGTTAATTTATATCCTCACGGGCTACGGGGCTACGGGGCTACGGCGTAGCTCGTAGACGTAGCCGGGCGTAGATGCTCTACGAAGCTACGATGCGTAGGCTTTTGCCCTATTATATTTTATGAATTAATGGTCTATGAAATGGAGTTCTTTCTTCATTTGCTAGAGAATATAGGTATTGTTTTAATATCATTTACATTTATTAATTATATAGTAAACTACATTTTGTTAAATAAAAACATCAAAAATTAAAAAAAATAGTAGCCCACCGGTATCGGGATTAAGGTCCAAGCTAACTATACGCGCCATGTCTCTGGCTCTTCTTGTGCTTGATTCAGTCATCGAGAGCCTCATCAGATGTTGATCGAGGCTCTTGACAATGATTCCATTGACGACTATCGGCACAACGACTGCTATGCTCACATCCCACATGACAACAACCTCGCGAGCCAAGTCAAGATACTTAATTTGTTTATCTTTCTCAGCAATCACAGTGTTCTCGTCATGCAGAACCGCTATATCAACAATCATATTATTATTATTAGCCCGTACTGTCCCATTACTGGGCAGAAGTCTCTCTCCATTCTTCCCATAATAATATGTAGGTTCTCAAGGAAGCCATCCAAGTCGTCCCGCCATCTTTTTCTGGGTACCAACTCTAAAGTGCAGTGAATTGTCGACCGACACTAGTGGAACAATTAACCAATTGCTACCAAGAAAAACCTGAATACGTGCCTGAACACGGCGCGCTCCTGAACTCCAAGTAAGTCCCAGTGTTCCCTCATTAGAACCACTCCAGCGTAAGCTATAACCCCGCATATATTGGTCCTTCGAGCAAACCGCTATCCCAAAACCGCGACCCCGTTTCTCGGTGTAATATCGGACATTTAAAATAAAAACTTGATTATTAAATTAAATTGGCGCAGTGGTTAAGCGATTGGCTGCTGCGCTGCGTGTCGTGGGTTCGATTCCCGCACGGAACAAATATTTCTATGGCCTACAGATAATTGTTCTGGGTCTCACTGTTTATGTATGAGAATTTGTTTGTTGGTTAACGCACCCATAGTACAGGAAAAGTTCCTAGCGTTCAAAAAAAACTTAACAGAAAACAGGTTAAAATGCCATTTTTTAGAGATTTATTTTTTTAGACTCTGGAAGACTTACAGCTAAATACATTGATGATAAATAACAGTATGTTGATCTGACAGCCAATTACAAGTCTCCACGTCTAGAACTTGTATAGTATAAAAAGTGATGTGGAACAAAATATACAACTACCGAATAAAACCAAAAAAAATAAAATATACACATGCAGGTAGATCATTACCAAAAAAAAACTTTTTTTTTAAACTAAACTAAAATAACTGCGACGTTTTGTTTCCTATGAGAACCAAGAGATAGGGAACACACAACATTGCTATCCAAAATGAATGGTATAAAGAAATGTAAGACAAGAATTTATTTAAGGTGAAGTAATTTGACGCAGTGTTCAATATCCGTCAGACGCGAGACGTCGTCGGCACGCACTCGTATCTATCATACTTTAATACTTTTAACACTCGTCTCAGAGAAAATGGTGGTGAAAATATAGGTACAGTCGCCAAAGGAGATAGGTAACCAGGGTTACTTATGTATAATAAATAAATACAGTCAAATATCTTTTTTGGTGTACAGGCAAACATATCAATTTTCTACAGCACTACCAATAATTATTTTTATTGTGTGCTTTATAAGCTTTTAACTTTTTTTGGCATTTCACACACGGCCATTTGACCCCAAACTAGGGAGATCGGTAGATCACCCTTCATTAGGGTCTTCTTAGCTTTTCCAGGCGTTTTCGATTCTACGGTAGATTCCCCTCTCCTGCCTGTATTCGAAAGAAACTACTAAATAATAACCGGGCGGGAATCGAACCCACAATACGCTGCGCAGTCAATCGCTCAGCCACTGCGCCAACCGTGTCGTCAATTCCAGTTTTTACTTTTTTTTTTTTTTTAGTTTATAAAATATTGATACAGACGTGTTACTTAATTCTGCTTAATACTAAAAACTGGGTTGTGGAATTCCGTCAAGCAGTCGCTCCATGTGAAACACTGGTTTCAGCTGCATCCATTATATAATAATATCATTATTTAAAAAAGTAACGAAGACTCATCTGTGTTAGTAACAATACTCTTTACTCCGTATGTTAGTATTCTTATTCTAATAACTTAACCTACCATGAATATATGCGAATCACTGCCACACGCGTAACATCGAGGTTGAAAGCTTGCAGCAGCGACTCACATATTAACAATCGAGCCGACTAGCTACACAGCGCAGAATAATGTTAGGGCTGGCCCGCACCCGGCGCACCAGGGAAGCGCATCGTTGCATAAAAACAATCAACTTGAGCTGACACACACACACACACACACACACACACACACACACACTCACACACACACACACAGACTATATAGTTATAGTTGGGAAAAGACTGAAACACTGGACTCAAAATACAATCACGAAAAATCAAAATAGTCTAAGTTTTAATTTTAAAAAACCCTTCAAATTTACAGTATACTGGCATAGTGTTAGAAGTAAATACAGTTTACTTTTTTTCACGAGATCACAATGAAAAACAACGTATAAAATCCAGTGGTGAAATTCTCGTGTGAATAGATAGAGTTTTATTTGATATACGTGCCTCCGCCCCGCTGTGCATCGAAACACTACAAATAAAACGTTTCAATACTCACTTTTATTTAACCAAAAACTTTGAGAACAAAAAGTATGTTACAGAATGTAATTTTTATAAATTTTCAAATACGAGTAGTAATTCAAAAATGTGAACATGCAGACAATTATCTTCGAAATGTCGATAACTGAGATATATATATGGACTGAGATCGCCAAACCTAGATTTTTTTTTGGAAAACATAGCGGATTTTTTTTAGTTATCGGCATTTTTTACATGGTTATAAGGTATGCGTACCTTTTTTTTTTTTTTTTTACGTGGAGATATCCTCATGGGCTATCCCCCGTCCGGGGAAGACGGGGGAGTGTGCCGGACTCTTACCGGCTAAAACCACCACGGTGTTCCTCGACTGACCCATGGGTGGGGGTACGGGATTCGCTCGCGCATGCACCGCGCCTACATCATTGGCGGGTCCCGTCAACCTCGGCGGTCTAAACGCCGCCGAACCCTCTAATGTGGCGCGCGCGGAACATGGCGCGCCGCCTACACGGGCCTGCTTCTGGTCGGGTGGTGGACTGCCCCTAAGTCGACCACCCGCAGGCCGGCAACTCATGGAGGCCGGAGGTCATTAAGCGCCCTCCGGCGCCTGGTGCGTCTTCTCCTAGAGGGAAGCGAGGCAGTTGCTTCCCTCACCCTCTCTGCCGCCTCTTTTGCGTGTATGACATGCTCAAGGTATGCGTACCTGCTAGATTCAATTGAAGCTAGTAAAACCCAACGGCTTTTACTATCTTATTACTACTATCAAAACTTGTTACATTTTTCTCACATTTGTGTCCCGTAGATTCAACATAAATGATGTATCCTTTGTGATATTCTATTAATTTAAAAGACTGTTCATGGAGTCTCTGCCTTGTTCTTCTTCATAGAAACCTACTGGTTCGAATGTACAACTAGCTTCAACTCTCTGATTCCTTGACAATTCAAAAATTCCGTAATAATGGTTTTGAATTTGTACTATCCTTAAAATTTCAGCCATGCTTAAATGACGTACGTGTGATGACTTTGGGATCTTGGACCAATAAGGCCATATTGTTCTTATGTTTCAAAGGCAAATCTTAAAACTAATCTGAGACCTATTTTAAACTAGCACTTTTCCCGCGTATTCGCCTGTATTGATTTCGTACCTACTTCCCCTAAAACACAGCACCCCGCTAGGCCCCTTTTTGAGGGCTAGGTAAAAAAAAAATGAAAAACGTCAAATTTTATTTTTTATCCATGTTTGCATTTGTGCCAAGTTTTAAGTTGATTAATAGCTTCGATTAAGAATACCAATACTGAAAGAAAGAAAGCTGAATATCATGTGTCATATTTCTGACATAAAAAATACGGAGTTCCCATCCCCTATTTTACAACCTTCGGGGTTGAATTTCTAAAAAAAGCTGTAACACTTTCTTTGTACCAAAAACCCATATACCAAGTTTTATGTCTCTAACTACAAAAATGATGGAGTTTCATACAAACTTTCATCCCCAACTTTACACACTAGGTGCATTTTAGGTGTTGAATTTCCAAAAGTCCTTTCTTAGTGCTCACTTACATTATAAAAACAACCAGTGTGCAAAATGACAATGCCAGATCCTGCCCCACCCATGTACAGAAAAAGTAACACATGTACAGAAAAAGTAAATTAATGAAAATAATTGTAATGAATACAGAACTTTTCTATACTAAATTGTTTTTCTTTAGAACTTGCGGATTACGAAATACCCACCCACAAAATACAAACTCATTTTACCTAAAATACAATTTAACCTATAACCAATGTCATTATTGTTTTTAGATTTAAACGGAAACCGCAAGTTCTACAGTCACTAAGACTAATGTTTAGTTATCAGCAATAAATAAACAGTAAGATGCTACATATTGCACATGACTTTTATTGAGTGGTGCAAAGTTCTATAGAGTTTCTGGCATTGTCCTTTCACGTTCCTGCATCCAGTAGTTTCGGCTGTGCGGCTAATACGTGAGTCACTCCGTCAGTCAGTCAGGTTCTCCTTTTAAATATACATAGATAACGGCAAGTATGTAGTGCTTGATGTTTGATATTTGCCAACAAGTCTTTTGTAAATATTTTCTAACAAAACCCACGGGTTGCTTAGAAAATCACTTTACTATCTTTGAATTAAACCACATTACTAATCAAGGTAACATCTATTGGGAATCAAAGCTCTTCAAAGCTCTATGAAGTTCCAACTATTTGCACGGACAATGTACGAACTCCAAGCATGTTATACTGATCCTAACAACAAGGAGAATGAAGTAAATGGAGTATCAATACGGTACGTTACACATGCTATGTGAAAAATTTGTCAATTTATAAGTTTAAGTGAAATAAACGAAAATATAATTACAATGATTCTTATTTAACGTAAGTAACATATTATTTTTGTACAAGCGACCAGTAAAATCAAAGGGGTGAATACGTGCCACACATCATTAAAGTCAAAAAATTGTAGCAAAATTTAAGTTTATTTAATAATCATCCATCTCGGCTGCCGGACATAGCACCGCACACGCGTCTCCGCAATTACGCCACAACGTTTCTGCACTTAAAACATTCATAATTATTTTTCTAATTTGGAATTTATAACCAGCCTATAATGTCATAGCACTCAAGGCCTTAATTTTATTCAGTAATTCGTTTCCTGTGCAGGTCTAATGAAATGTTGGTTTTGGAATTTTGGTTTAGATACCTCGTACCGACACATGATCACTCCATTTTATGTATACTCCGTGCAACAAGGTCCTTTCTCCATACATTTGAATGCTTTATCCATACGAACAGTTTCGGTTGCACAACTCGTGTAACCAATACGTAGGGTGACAATAATTAATCGATAACATCAAAATAAAACTTTTAGATTTCTTTATATCGATTAGTTCGCTATTTTATACAACTGATTGCTTGAATATCATCTGGCGCTTAAATTACGATTACCCCATTGTGTTTAAAAATAAGTATGCAGTATGCAGGCACAAAAACTGAAACAAAAAGTTTTTTCGAACAAGAATTAATGTCTCTCACAAATCTTCAAGTTTTCACACAAAATTAATCTAAGCCAATAAAATAAAAACAAGGAAATAACTTCTGTAGTGACGACGACCTTTTAAAACATTTTTGTTAAAATGTTATAAGTATTTCCTAATCTCTAATCAACGGATGCATCGTAGGGAAATGGTACAATAAGGAATTTGGTCAAATCACGGCATATGATACAATAACATCTCTGTTAGATCATTTCCCTGAAGAAAATTAGTTATTTGATCAAATCCCTAAACTGTTTCAGTAAAATGATGAAATAAACAAGTCAGGACTCACTTGGCTCTATCACATTTTGATCAAATCACTAATTTGAACATCTGCCGTGATTGGATCAATAATTATATAATTTCCCTGCTACAAATACAGTCAGCATGTCCTAGCTAAGTCTTAAATCATCGTCCATCGCGTGCACACAGTGGCGAAGGCTGGGAAATACCGTTTGCCACGGCAAGCCCCGCGAGAACTAACCGGCTCATTGCCAATCGACGATCGTCCGCGTTCAACTAATGTAAGGTAGAATTACGCTTTGAAGGCTCATTAGTTTTCTACCTGAACTATTGTTTTCCCCGAGGAATACCTAGTTAACGTTGTCTAAAACATTTATATGCACGACTAGACTTGCCACTGATTTTCTTAACGCGCTAGAAGAACGTGATTTGGGTTGATTTGAGTTTAGATATTTTGTGAAAATAAAGAGTGAAAGAATATTGTTGTTATTGTTGATTGCAATAAACATGTGAAGTACTAAGAACATTTAACATTTTCTATAAAAAACTAATTTGTCACCCTGTTTTTATTTTTATAACTATTTTGTGCGTTTGTATGTCACTGAACTCCTCCTAAATGGCTAGACCGATTTTGATGTCATTTTTTGTGTATGTTTGAGAATAGTTATGTTTTATAATTGGACCCGGTAGGTGGCGCTGAAGTTGAGTTGTAGGACTTTTTTATTTTAAGGGCAGGACAACGTCTGGCTGGCCCTCTAGATGAGGTATAAGAAGTTTTTCTCATAAAAAGACTTCAAACTACAATAAAAATACCTTAACACGTGGAAAACAAACGTAAGTATAGATTATCGCACGCCATATATCACCGGTGGGCATTTGTTTTGTTCCCATCCTTAGTTTTATTCCCTCTCGACACCTCTGCTGAATTTAGTGAAGATAGAACGAGTGATATATGTCCTTAAGGTCGGCCGCACAGGTGGCTAATTGTACTCTCTTGAATAAACAGGTATCTCTTCCACACTTGTATGGGTACCCAGCTGCTGAAATGGTTTTTAAGGGCCCCTTTCCTGTCATGCGTATTTTCGCCCGCGCGCGGATCTGGTCCGCACGCTCCTCTACTTCCTTCACTTCTCCAATCTTTGTTCTACAATATTTTTCAAGATTGTTTGCCGCTGCAGTTTGGTGCGTGTCGCCAATGACAAAACTCGTGCGTACTATTCGATGCGTGCGACCCGCGTCACAGTAAAAACAACACTGAAGGCAGAAGAACGCCGCCTGCGTCCGGTTAGTAATCACGCGGGCTGCTCGCCCGCAGGTCTTCACGCACGCATGTTGCCCGCATGATAGGAAAATCATGTATGAAACAATAGGATGCGGGCAGCCTGCATGAGGACCAGATCCGCGTTCGGACGAAACGCATGATAGGAAAAGGGCCCTAACTGTTTTAAAAGTAATTTAAACGCTATCATTATAATAGCCTATTATTGCCTTCTACAGGGCAAATGCCTCTTCTCATGCAGAAAAGGCTCGATTGGCGATCATACAATTGTATTTTTTTTTACATGATTAAAAAAATATATGCCCGCCTCACTATTCCCAAACCACTGCACAACTCCTGGGCCTCAAGTCAGCTATTACAATAGTGTCAGAATGGTCCATCATTGATTTCATAATTGTTGATTTTGACAAGTTTGGTAATCTACTAATATAATGGCGTCATTATGACTTTCCAATGGTCAACCAATGACACTCCATTGAAAGAAATGATAAAGAATGGTAATCTCGTACATAATGACAAATTAATGACTGACTTAGTTTACGAACTTCTTACTACTTCAGATTGCTTATAACACTTATAAATAATATGTAAAAATATATATAAATGAAATCTGGCATGAATAAATGTTCAAATTTGTTGACAATGTCATTATAACACAATTCTATTACGAGACCATTGACCGACCAATGATCGACCATTATGGATTTAGCAGATTACGAACTTTTAGCAAACTGACAATGGGATCGTGTTGGAATGACGAAATTATAAAAATAGCAGACTTGGCCCCCTGGAAGCCAGAATCAACAGTGGCGACCACCAGAAAATCATTGAGACACTGAAGCTCGACGAGTCCCGGAGAAACATTAAAAAATATACACGCTGAAATTTTAGTGGTTATTTTCCCGAAGCGAAATGATTTTGTCTTGGTAGTGCAATCGATTGATAAATGCAAATTATTGAAAAACGGCAGATTTAAAATTGTGGAAAACTAGCGACCTCGAACCATGTGATACTGCGCGAACGGCTGACTGCTCGAGGTCCTGTATTAGCGAAACACAAAACTTACCGAAAAGTTATTTCAATATTCCCTTCATACTTTTACGGGTTTAGGACCGTTATAAGAGGAGTTGATGCATATTTTTTTTAATAATTTGATAAATAAAAAACATTTTTATTTTTTCAGTTTATCTCTATGAATCGATAGTACTAATAAGGGCAAATCGTTCCGCCGCGGGAAAAGAACCATTTTGACTTCAGCTTGTATTTTTTTTCCTAACCATTTTGCATGACGTGTGTTGTGTCCCGCGTAATATACCCAAACATTTCCGGGATTAATCAGCTTCATCAGCCAAGTCAAAAAAATAATTAAATTATTTCAATAACATAAGAAAAAAAATATTTATTCTTTATTACAGAAAATCAATCAAAAATTGTGGCTGGCTGTACCCAGACAATAAGGAGTGTAACAGCTGTTTATGGATAAACAATTTTAAAACCACTTTTTGAAGATGAATAAAGCCATGCAGCCTTTTTTGGAGTTTTTTGGAGCAAGCCTAACTAAGGCTACTCTATTGCTTGACATATTTGTCTCACTATCCAATCTTGATGTTTTTTACATTTTTCGTGCCTGGTTTCAAACCCGCAACCAACCTCGTGCATGGTAGGTCTTAACAGTGGTTAAGGGCCGGCGCTGACTGACGGCGTGGTAGGTACTGCATGGCATGGCCAAGTATTTTATTTTTAATCAAGTTATTTTCATCCTTATTTTATCGTGTTTAGAACTCACATTACTTTATTTCGATGCAATCATCGGCGCCCTGCGGCACACCGCGACGAGCTGTGGCATGCCGCAACGTGCCGTGGCGTTCCACAAGTCACATAGGTCATAGGATTATGACAGCTAAATTAATTGAAATAAGGTTTGAAATGGATGCGGTGGTGTTTTCGGCAAATGGCGCGCAGCCTGAGTGGGGTGCGGGGGCAAGGGAAGAGTAGCTGGGCTTGCTGCGGAACGCCAAAACGAAATGTCAAACATTGCACAAAACTTTAATAGTGCGCTAATTTGACAGTTTTCCAACATTGTTTAATGTCAAAAAAGGATTTTACTTACTTAGAGGAACTTTTATTGAACTTTCAACGGTATTGAACCTCTTTTAGTTTTATGAATAATTAGCTATAACTACCTAGCCTTTTTCCAAATATGTTGGGGTCGGTTTGCTAGTCTAACCGGATGCAGCTGAATACAAGTGTATTACACAGAACGACTACCTATCTTATATACAATCCAGATACTAGGTCCCACGATATACCTTGGTAAGACTGGTTGTTAGACACTCTGGCTTCTGACTACCCATAACGACTGTCACAGATCTATCAATGATCGCCGAAAACCATGCCAGCCAAATGCCAGCTTTCCAAGGCACGAAGGCCTTTTTAAAAAAAAGCTTTTTACAAATGGGTGTAAGATATTTTAGTTTTATAAATTCACAGGCTTTCTTTATATTTATATTTTTTTTATCTATTGATAGGCATACGTTTGACCACTATCTCACCTGATGGGAAGCGATGATGCGGTCTAAGATGGAGCACGCTTGCCTAGAAGTAACCTATTCACTCTTGACTTAAAGACTCCCAGGTTGTAGCTATCAGGAAACACAGACAGGCAGGGAATCTGCACGGCATTCCAATTATCCTGCGGAATAATAGCTCTTTTTGTATTGTGTTCTTCAACATGTAAAAGTATTTTAGTAATTACTAAAAAAAGAAAAACCATTTAAGTTTCTTTGCATTAAAATAGGTAATTATACTCAGGTATACTTTAAAAGAAATCACTCAAGTCCTAAAGAGAACTGGGTCAAATAAATAAGTACTTAGAATAATGAGGTGCTCTTGTAAGCATTTAGTTTCTATGCTCCTTTGTAATAAGGAAAAGAAAAAAATATAATATTCAGAAGCGAATGAAATATCTTTTAGAATGAGATCCCGGAGAGTTCAGACTTTCGTCATTTTCTTGCTCTTCATTTTTCGCAGTGGTCGACGGGTGGTTCGATTTTGACAGGAATTTTACTGGCAGAAAGCTGATGTTACAAACAGTACCTATACCCTGTCCACTGGTTTAATCGTTTTTTGACAGCTGCAACTAGTGAACAATATTTATGTTTTTTGTAAAAACTGATACGCATACCTGTATTGTAATGTCTGTAAGAGGTCATAAATAAGATAATCCAACAAGATTAGGCAGTTTATATATTTATTTTATGACATATTTTAAAGTTAACTTAAGGTAATCGGGAATAATTACATTATAAGGCAGCTGTCAAAAAACCAATAACCCAATGGACAGGGTATAGATTTATTTTTACGCGCAAAAATAATAAAACCCGTCAAATAATTAATATTCATGCGGATAAAGTCGCGGGCATTTTATTAGTTTACAATATAATTTTGTGAAAGTTTCTGTTTCGAACTACGTTACGCGTCATTCTTATTGAATATTATTTTAATATTTTTAATTATTCAAATGTTCTTAAACATCATTTTTTCAATCAACTTCAAAAAGAAGGAAGGTCTCAATTCGACTGTACGTTTTTTTATTCTTTTTTTTTGTATATTTGTTACGCGATTTCTCCGGCAAATGTTAAGCGTTAAAAAAAAACTTTTTTTAATGGATATGGTGTGCCTCAGGGGGTCCCATATAAGGTTTATCGAAATTGATTCAGCATTTTCTTTTAAATCGACAGAACGCAAAAAAAATATACAAATATGATGTTTTAAGTTTCTCCAACCTTGTACAACTTTCAATCTCTGTTTTGTGTTGCCGTTTCTCAATGGATTTGGATGATAAGGAGGTAAAATAGACTTTTTTATTTATTTAACAGCTGACCCGACAGGCGATTTTCTGTCAATTGATTTTTCAATTTTCTAACCGTTTCAAAACCTTCCTGGGACTTCACAAATATTTCAAGACTAAAATTAGTCAAATCGGTCCAGCCGTTCTCGACCTTTAGGGTGAAGCCAGACGAGCGTAACTTTTTGGGTTGTGAGTCGCGTAATTTCAGTCGCGTAATTTCTGCTACATTCGGTTTCATACAAAAATCCGGTTTCGTTCACACGGCGACGCAAAATGAGTTGTCTGCCGACTCACGTGCACAATCTCGACTGAATTGAGTTCGCGGTGAGAGGGGGACGAGGGAATCGACAGTCAATTACGGAACTCGTGGGAATCAATACGTTAATTTCTTTGTCACAATGTTTGTAAACACGGAAAAAATGATAATAGAAGTCGAACAATCGCCTTGTCTGTGGAATTTATCAGAAACGTTATTATAAGATGTAACAATTCTTGCAAAACATATAATGGCATATGGTAGTAATGTTGAAATTTGTCTGGGTTTGCACATAAATGTTTATACAAGACATGAAACAGTCCGCGCATCAGTCACTGTTGAATGGATTCAGCCAGTATTTTCTTCTATCTTCATCTTCTGTGTCTTCGCTATATGCTTCGTAAATACACAACGTTTTTATTATATCCACTGCACTACAGAAACACCCAGTACAAGCGTTGAAATGCAACTCAATAAATTAAAAATTTAAAAAAACCCCCAACGCAAAACATAAAAGCGATTATGTAAAAAGTAAAAAATAATACTTTTGTTGAGCCATCAAATGTTTGTTCGTTGAAATGGCGCTATAATGTCGCGGCGGGGTACCGCTTAAGTAAGTCAGTCCCTCAATTTACCAGCATTTCCTACCAATTTGCTTCGATATTATCAAATTTTTGTTGCTAATCTAGTTGTTAATCTTGTTGCAAATCTAGTTACCATCAGTTCGCTATTTTAGATATTTAGTTATTGCTTTAAACTTAGCGGTACCCCGCCGCGACATTATAGCGCCATTTCAACGAACAAACATTTGATGGCTCAACAAAAGTATTATTTTTTACTTTTTACATAAACGCTTTTATGTTTTGCGTTGGGGGTTTTTTTAAATTTTTAATTTAATTTTTATTTTAAATTTTTTAAATGTAATTTAGTTTGGTTTTGTGTGGTCAGTGTTGTCACCTATAATAATATGTTTGAAAGCAAAGTAAACATCCGGTATGCGTCTAAGATCCCTACCGCAGCAAACAAAAGAGCTGATAACTTTAAAACTGCTGAACCGATTTTGATGAAACATGTCTAAGAACCATCGCTAGAGAATCTACTTTCAAATAAAAAAAACCGCATTCAAATCGGTTCACCCGTTAAAGAGCTACAGTGCCACAGACAGACACACAGACACGTCAAACTTATAACACCCCTCTTTTTCGTCGGGGGTTAATAAATTACGCTCATCTGGCGGCCCAACAGAATTTCTGCCTAGCAGAAATTACGCAACTCACAACTAAAAATATTACACTCGTCTGGCTTCACCCTTAGCGAGATTAGCGAACAACAATTCATTTAATCATTTTTTTTTTTATTTTTATTTTTTTTTTTTAAAGCTAATGGAATGTCATCAAATATATTTGGCTTGGGATTTCATCGCAAGATATCGAGGACGGTTCTTGGCTAACTTAACGCTGTACGGTTCGATGGGGCATGGTTAAGCAATGCTTAACGCGGCCAGTCAATAGATGGGTGGCCATCCATTTTATGCTGAGACTCTTCTGTGCTTCGTAAAGCGCGTGAAGCTCTTGGTCCCGGCTGTCATTTGTAGATCTTTGACAGTCGTTATGGGTAGTCAGAAGCTAGAAAATCTGACAACTAGTTTTGCCAAAGGGTATCGTGTTACCTAATAACTGGGTTGTGGAGGTCAGATAGGCAGTCGCTCCATGTGAAACTCTGGTTTTCAGCTGCATCCGGTAAAACTGGAAGCCGATCCCATTGAAGTAGTTAGGAAAAGGCTATGTAGATGGTAATTTCATCACGAGATATAGGATAGTGCCACCAAACATAAGCCTGCCATGTTACTCTCTGACATCTGTGGTATGTCAAACGCCGGCCCATTAACGAGTTTGACTCATTCCAACGAATTGATGCGTTCGCGTTACATTAATTTTATTTCCCTTCAAGTTCAAACAGTACTAAGTAAGTTTATCTTTGAAGCTAAATCAAATTCAAAACATTTTTTTCAGTTAAACCATTTACAGACACTGTTGAATTATCAAGGAGTCAGAAAGTTGAAGCTAGTTGCTCGTTCCAAAACGTAGGTAGGTCTCTATGGAGAAGAACGAGCAAGAAATTCCACGGACACTGTTCTACTAGTGTAGTTAGATACATGCACAGACGTTAGCCGAGGCTCGGTATGTCCATTAGTGACCGCTGCAGATCCTAGCTTACTGCAATCCCAGACGCTAGCAATTCGTAGCCAACTAAGTCTTAAATGTATCTACCTGTTTACTATTGTATTTATACGACTAACTATTCCTTAATTTCAAAGCAACTACAAATCTAATTTCACAGTAAACTAAAAATTAATCACTCAAGCTAAAAGTTTTTTCAAAAAAAGAAAACCGCCTTCAAAAACTATAAAGTGAAAAGTGGCGGTGGCTTTGTTCTTTTATATTGCCACCGACTTCCGAAAATAAAGTAATGTGTGTTCTGTGCTAAAGTTATCTAACACTTTTGAAGTTTTGAAGGCGGTTTTCTTTTTACACGCTTTTTATTAGCTTCACCTGTATGTTTGTATGTTTGTTTGTAACCGACTTCTTTGGGCGCGATTTTCCCCACTTTAAACGGCCAGATTTCGTTCAAACTTTGTAGATTTATCGAGGACCGATGACAATACACTAATTTGATAAAATTATTCCATTTTTCAAACTAAAAAGTAAAAAATAAATAATAGTTTAAAAAAACTAAAAACACGCTTTTTATAGAAAACCAGCCCAAAAAATTGAAAATAAATTTTAATAAATTTAAATTAAGAAAAGTGTTAAAAATTTCAATAAATATAAATTAATAATAGTGAGAATAAAAGAAAATATTTTATTTTAAAAAAAGCGTGGGGTGCTTTTTAAGATATTATCAAAATGATAATCACTAGACATGCGCAAAACAGTGCACTTTAAAGAGATGTAATATGACATTACTTTTCGCACCGAGGAATATGACATTACACCATGACTCCGAACATAATGTAATGAAATGCATTTTGAATGTATTTCATTGTAATGAAATGCTCGCAATGTAGAATGCAATACATCATTACATGAGATGATATAGCGCGTTATGTTATGATGTGATATTGTGATGTGACAATCGTCAAACGCAATGCGCTCTTGTACTACACTAATAAACATTTGCTTTTGTTGTCATATACATAAAGTCGATTTTCCTTCATACTTAACCCCAATCTACGGGATAATTGAATCGAAAGGGCATTCCAGGCTTAGGACTAGCAATAAACATGTATGGCAATATTGATTATTGACCAAGACTATGAATATTGGCGTATTTAAAAATCGATTTTATATACAATGATTGCATTTTTCATTTTCGAGTCATAATACTTTTTTGTTTTTTTTTTTTTAATAATGAGAGATCTTTTTAATTACAGCTAATAATAATTGTGATAGTTTTTTTTGTCTTCAGACTTGTACGTTTTACGTCTTTTATCTTTTTGATATTTTTAATTACAACTAATAAATAATATTTGAGATAATTTTTTTTGTCTTTTTGAAGACAAAAAAATTATCTCAAATATTATTATTATTTATATTATTTTTTCGTCTTTCATTTAATGTTAGACCCGCCTTTGAAATCACGCGCTCGCACGGTACGGATGTAGCCGTGATGTTCAGGCGTTTTAACATAAATTTATAAAATCGCGGATATACGGCTTTGCGTTCATTCCACCAGAGCAATGGATTTTCCGTTCTTTTTATAAGCGGTTCTTGGATATATTTATCGAATTCCGCAATGCCGGCTGCAGTTGGATTTTGGGGGTCAAAAACTGCAACTTCGGCGTCAAATTCGTCCCAAACAGAACTAGATTCAGCAGTTTGCAGGGGTGGCTGTGGAGCTGGTGCTTCTTGAATTATTTCCACGGTTCGGTCGGAGCCTATTCTCGATTTTAAGGCTGTTGCAGCTCTCTCAAAATTATAAGGGTTAGCAAAGCCACTTTTATTGAATCGTGGATCCAAAATGGTTGCCTCACACAAAATGTAATTATTTACTTCTCGAAACCTTTGATGCATTTGCAACTTTAGTGCTTTATGTAGCCGCTCTATTTTTTCAATACCGTCTGTGGAGATTTTGCCAAGTGTGCGATTTATTAATTTGCAATATACAATATATTTTGATGCCGACACATACGCCTCGCCACTGATTTCCACAGTGACCTCGTAAATTTTTTTTAAAATATCTTTCGCTTTTTCAATTATCTTCCAGTCTTCTAGCGGTAAACTTAATTCTGGACGCATTATTGCTAAGGTGGCAATAAGTGCTTCTTTAATACGTAACAATCTCATGAGCATATCATAGGTGGAATTCCACCTTGTAGCCACGTCTTGTTTTAGTTTTAATGGTGTTATGTTATTTGCATTTGTTCTTCTATCTCCGATATTTTTTTTTGAGCTGGATTACTTCTGTGAAAATATTCCACGATAGCTTTAACCCTGTTCAAGGTTTCGGATATTTCTTGTATGCTTGATTGCACTACTAAATTTATCGTGTGAGCATAGCAAGAAATGCATTTGCAGCCGAACAGCAGCTAGTATATTTGCTGCATTGTCACTGACGATTACATTGACGTTCCGATGTATGTTCCATTCTAGGAACTTAGCTTCTAGAAAGCTCTTGAGATTTTCACTAGTGTGCCTCTCTTCAAATTCAATGCAGCCTATCATGACCGTGCAGAGTTTGTGAATTTCTGTGTCAATGAAATGCGTGGTGATAGCAATGTACCCGTCGTTCACAATAGACGTCCAGGCGTCAGTTGTTATACAAATAGCTGCCGCTTTTGCTATTTTAATTTTAACAGCTTCTATAACTTTATTGTACACCTTAGGAAGCAGACTTTCAGAGAGAGTTTTACGAGTCGGCAGCGAATACCCAGGATTTAACATTTCGACAAATTTACGAAATTCCACTTCTTCTACCATTCGAAAGGCGTGGTAACCTTTAGCAATCATTTTTACTAATTGCTCATCTAGCTGTTGCATTCGGTTAATTGGTAGTGTTTTTTTTTATATAACATAGTCTGCCATGGACGGCCGACCTGCCTGCTGAATTTGCCTATTTGGAACACTTAATGGTATTGCCAGTTCATTAATTGTCGTCTGAACTTGTGTTTCACTGCATGAGGGCTCTACTGACGTCTCGCTATCCACAATTATACCGGGTAAACTCAAAACTCAAACTCAAAATCATTTATTTCAAATAAATCATTTACAGGTACTTTTGAATTGTCAGAGTCAGTCAGTCAGAAAGTTGAAGCTAGTTGCTCGTTCCAAACAGTAGGTTTCTATGGAGAAGAACGAGCAAGAAACTCCATGAACAACACTCTTTTAAAATCAATAATATGTTACAAATTTCGGTTACATCATTCATATTGAATCTAGGGTACAATGTGAGAACAATGTAACAAGTCGTGTACGTTAAAAGAGGTATAGATAAAAAATAATCATAATAAACAATTCAAAATAAATTTAGAATAACCGAGGCAGCTAAGAGAAGACCAGTCCCAACTAACGGCGCCCGTTCACGAACATGACGCACGGATCGGCATCATTTGACTCAACCATTTTGAAGGGAACCGAATGATCCAACACGCGCGCCACCGTCAGCGAGACATTCCAGTGAGCATGACATACTCCCAACCGCCAGGGCACATTCAAGTCAATGAAAGACATACCTCGTAAATGGTAGCTTTAAATAACATAGTGCTCACATGTATGTGCTATGAAAAATTATATAATACTAACACATTGAGTTTATACAATGCAAAGATAATGTAGATCTATATCTTCAGCAGCTCCAAAAATAATTAAAAATGCTAATCAATGAATCTATGAACCCTTATGGCTGTGGAGCTAGACCAGCATCCAGCCAAGCACTTTTATCAGTGATGTATTCACCCAATGAATAATATGCTCGGCTACATAGTGTGCGTTTTATATAAGACTTAAATTTTGTCTCATTTAGTTGAACAATGTGGGGAGGTATTTTATTGTAACATTTTAAACAGTACCCCATGAAAGAAGTATCTACTTTAGCCAGTCTGAAACTCGGTTGAACTAGTTGGTCCCTATTTCTAGTGTTATAATTATGTCTTTCACCCCTTTTACTAAATAGATGCAGATTTTTTCTAGCGTACATTATGTTTTCATAGATGTATTGACAAGGTACCGTCATTATGTTAATTTCCTTAAACAGTTCCCTTAGAGAATCGCGCATACGGAGATTGTAAATGGCTCTGATGGCTTTTTTCTGCAGAATAAAGATAGACTCGATGTCTGCAGCTCGTCCCCACAGTAAAATACCGTAAGACATTATACTATGAAAATAACTAAAGTAGACCAGTCTCGCGGTATCCACGTCAGTAAATTGCCGGATTTTTCTGACAGCATATGCTGCCGAGCTTAGCCGTCCAGCGAGAGATGTTAAATGAGGACCCCATTGTAGCCTTGAGTCGAGCGTGATCCCCAGGAAAACAGTTTTATCAACGAATTCCAGCTTCTCATTATTCAATACTATGTCACAGTCATTACTTTTGACATTTGGTAAAGAAAATCTGATGCACTTCGTTTTTTTTTCATTCAATACTAAATTATTCGCCGTGAACCAACTTGCAGTAAGGCGCTATTTACGTGGTCTAGGTTCTGGGCTCGTCTGTCTATCTTAAATATTAAAGAAGTGTCATCAGCAAATAACACCATTTGTGGTTGGTTTTTCAACAGATGAAGAAGATCATTAATATACACTAAAAAGAGGAAAGGACCCAAAATTGAGCCTTGTGGAACCCCCATTTCTACCTTTAAACCATGTGAATTCACCCCATTTATTTGGACTTGCTGCTGCCTATTAATCAAATAAGATTTTACTAAACTAAGCGCAAGTCTACCTAGTCCGTAATGCTCAAGTTTCAAAAGTAGTGTGTCATGATTTACGCAATCAAATGCCTTGGAGAGGTCACAAAAAATTCCTATGGCATCTTGCGCCTCTTCCCACGCAGTAAATATGTGTTTTAATAAAGTGACACCAGCGTCGGTCGTACAACGTCCTTTGGTGAAACCATACTGTTGATCGTGTAAAATGCCATTAGTGTTAAAATGATTAAGCATCTGATTAAGCATAATCCTTTCAAAAACCTTGCTGAAAGCCGGCAGCACGGACACGGGTCTATAATTATTAGTGTCTTTACTGTCACCGGATTTGAAAAGAGGTATAACCTTACTAAACTTCATTAGATCCGGGAAAACTCCTAGGTCTACGCACATATTAAATATTAAAGCCAAATAAGGCGCTATTGTCTCAATTATAGACGTACAAACTTTAATAGACATACCCCACAAATCCTCAGTAAATTTTATCTTAATTTGCCGAAAAGCTTTTAAAACTGTCACGGCGTTAATATGTTTAAATTGAAATTCTACCGGGCAGCCTGGTACGTTCGCTTTTAAAAAGGCAATTGAAATGCCAGGTGAAGAATTTAAAGCTTCCGTGGTTTTAATTGGTATGTTGGTAAAGAAATTCACAAATTCATGCGCTACTTCTATGTTAGAGCTTAGGGGACCACGTGGTGTCTCTAATGTATACTCAGTGTTACGAACTTTTTTCCTGCCAGTCTCGTTATTAATAACTTTCCAAACTGTCTTTATTTTATCGTCTGCCGATTTGATTTTGTTGCTAATGTATAGGGCCTTCGCTACCCTGCAAATATTTCTAAAAGTTTTAGAATAAGTAGCAACATACTTGTTGAAAGTATCCGTGTTAATATAAGGCTTAAGGCCATAAAGCTCAAACAGTCTTTCCCTACTTTTTCTTATACCTCTAGTTGCCCAGTCACTAAATACAAACTTAGGGCTAATATGTTTTGTGTTTTTTTCAAAATTATTATCGAATTCAGACTACACTACAAAAAAGAAATCATCATACAATTTATTTGCATCGTTATTATTATTGTCTAGAGTACTTAACTTATCATTTAGGGTAACATTGAATCTATTTAATTTACCAGTTGTTATTGGTCTAAATGTTATTTGCACTTTTGTTACAGGCATTTTAAACAGATAAGTTACCGTTTGACCGCTATGATCCGATGGCAGATAATTAACAATGGCTTTATCTAAATAATCACAATCACAAAAAATATTATCGATACAGGTAGCAATCGTTGGAGTTACTCTAGTAGGTTCCATAAAAACGTTCGACAAATTAAATGATTTAAATAGGTTTAATAATCGACAACTATTCAAATTATCTTCTAAGATATTAATATTAAAATCACCACAAATAATTGCAGATTTGCTACAAGTTGCAAGTTTCGCTAGGACATCTTCCATTACCGACTCAAATAAAGAATAGTTTAGGAAAATTGGGGGTCTGTACACGCACACTATAATATGCTTATCCAGCTCGACACAGGATAGTTCAATGCAATGTTCAACCGATAGGCTAACAATGTCATTCCGTTGTTTATATTTCAAACAATTTTTTATTAAGATTAATGACCCTCCACGGGACATAGCGTTACGATTAAAACAACTGCCTACACTATAGTTTTCATAATTAATAAAGATAAAGATAAAGATAAAGATGCATTTATTTGTTTAAACATGTGTGATATGTATACATAGAAATGCACATATGGATGTAATATAGTTCAATATCGCAGGTTCAACATGTTTTGCCATATTCGGCGTACAAAATTGTTTATTAAATTAGGAAATCATTAAATTATAGTCAACATTATATCAATTCAAATTCATAAATACTGTCAATACAAAAATTTAGTCAAACAAAATAATTAACATTTAGTCAAACAAAATAATTAAAACAATAAAATAATAAAACTTATTCAAATCATAATCATAATAAAATAAAATCATACATAATAAAAATCATAATCATATTAAATTACTTATTCAAAATTTGTCATTCAAAAACTCTGTAACATTATAGTATCCCTTACTAACTAGCAATTTTTTAAATTCTTTTTTGAATGAATTAATATTCATTTCCTTAAGGGAATTGGGAATTTTATTATATATTAAAGGAGCCATGCATACTACACTTTTCCTTAAAAATGCTGTTTTGGCGGGGAGTGATTGCACCCAAAGTCTGTACTTCTCACGTCTAGGTCTATCTGTATTATTAATCAGAAGTGGAAACAAATGTGGATTGGTTTTTACAAATAGCGAGATTTCTAATATGTAAAGTGACGGAAGTGTTAGAATTCTGTGCTGTTTAAACATTGGTTTGCAACTGTCAGTGGTTTGCAACCCAAACATTAATTAGCATCTGGTAATCTTTTAACCAATGTTCAGTAAAACAAACAATGTCAAACATGGTTTTTTCTAAAAACAGTTCAATTTCTAATAATTTGGAAGAAATACCTTGAATATTTTGATGAAATAATTTTAAGGTATTCTGCTGTTTTTGCACCTTAACTTTTTGAGAGCAAGAAGGTACTTTATTGTTTGTAGAAATAGCTATATTGTTACTGGTACCTTCTATTGTCTTACAGACTAGTTTAAATGAGTATCCGGAGTTTGACCACGGACTTCAATAACAGGTAGTGTGTTCCTACCACTTGTGAAACTCCCATCAATAGATGGCTGGTCCATAGTGACACATGGATCCTCCTTCGTACACTTTGTAAAATTATTTATAGCAGAGCTACAATTATTCACTTTATTATTAGTACTATTACTAATTGTTGAAGAGTTAATAACACCTGACTTCGACATACTACTTATGTCTGAGTTAAAACTATGAGCTAATAATAGCCGCGCTATTTGACGTCTAAACCTAATGGGCAGATACACGGTATCCCTAGTCGATTTTAATTTCTCAACAAAACTGTTGGTGTCAAAAAACAAAAGCTTATCACTATAGTGACTTACTAATAAATGCACATGATTATTTAACATGTGTATATAATTGTTCTGTCTAGATGTTAAATGTTTAAAATATGGGAAAGCACACAAAATTATTTTATTACAATTAATATTTAGAATCTCGGTAACACTGTCAGTAATATCCTCCTTTTTGACCGTTAAACTATTACCTATAAATACACAAATATTGGTGGAAGGATTATATTCGAACTTTGGTATTGTTGACATTATATGTTTGTAGGACAACCCAGGTGTACAATGGTTTAGGGTGTTATATCTAAGGTTATTATTAATTAATTTCCCTATACCTCTTCCTATACTATCTGAAAACATTACTGAACTGCGTGTACTGACGTTACCTGTCTTCCACTGTTTATTTGGATGGTAGGATGGATTGTTTTCATATGTCGGCTCAGGCTTCCTATTGAGCCAGAAGAAATTGCCAATATTCGGGAGCAGTAGCCACATTTCGCCTTGTTGCTGGGAACCACTTCTTCAAAGTGATTCCACAGGGGGCTAGATTTTCCTTTCGTCGCCATAACAAACAAAACAGTAAGTATATTTTCACTTAAAACTAAACACTTAAGTAGGTATTTATTTACAGTTAAAGTTACTTCTTAAAATATCACCCAACACCTTATTAGTTAATAATTACACAATAGATATATACAAAATAACACAACACTCAATATTTGTATTTGTTTCGTGTTATTGTTTTGCAAAATTTTGCGCCAAACAAACTTAGTTGTCATAAATGTCAAACTAAAGTGCGGCGAGAGTTATGATTTTATTTTAAACATCACGTACTAGGCAGTCCGCGGTATCAATAAAATATATACCTTATACCGTGAGCAATACGGTTCCAATTCTAAATAATAGTTCACCTATTTCGCAGCTAGCTTACCGGCGCATGCTTCTTCCCGCTTGCACACACGGCGATCGAGTCTGCCTGCGAGCCATCGCGCGACCCGCGTCATGTTTAAGTGTCATGAGTCATGCTTAATTTGGTCGAGTCATGTGTAATGCTACAGTACGCGGTCGAGATATATGACGCGCAATGCAACAATCGCATTACTAACATATGTCTAATAATCACTCTACTCATATCTGTCAATAAAATATTTATAACTATTGACACCATGCACCCCACGCTTTTTTTTTATTCACACTATTATTAATTTATATTTATTGTAAATTTGTAACACTTTTCTTAATTTAAATTTGTTAAAATTTATTTTCTATTTTTTAGTTTGGTTTTCTATAAAAAGCGTGTTTTAGTTTTTTTTAACTATATTTTTTTTTGAAAAAACTTTTTATTTTCCGCTTTTTAGTATTGCCTTAACATCCAAATCCATTAAGAAACGGCGACACACTTAAAACAGACATTGTAAGTCCTCCAAAGATTGAAGAAACTAAAACGTCCTATGTATTTTTTTTTTAATTTTGTTGATTTTCTCAAAAAGAGCTGAATCAATTTTGATAAATATGTCTTTACCTATGGTGTGAATACCGGAGACCTCGTAGACGCATTGCCATCCCAGAAATAAAGTTGAAATAGCTCATGAGGCTGTATTCCCGCCGAAAGGCAGAAGTAAGTATTGTGGTAGTACATTCACAGACAAGTTACTGCACAAATAGTTCTAGAACATAAAGATAAACCAACTTGATCAGCTGAAACCACATTAAACCTAACTAAGGTGTTTCTCAATTCCCAATAGGTACCTACTTAGATAAGTAAAAGGCCAGTAACACACGAACGACTTAAAATCATTTTGGCCCAGTTGCAATAGTCGTTGTAACTTTAATTGCAGTGAATGGCTGAATCCCCAATATGGCCCATTGTTTTAAGTGATTTTATGATCACCTGTAAGTGAGTTCATAATTTGTTTGTAGATAGAGTATTTATGGTTCTATAGATTTTTAAAGTTATTTAGACTAAATGATATTAAACGGAATACTGACGACACGGTTGGCGCAGTGGTTGAGCGATTGGCTGTTGCGCTGCGTGTCGCGTATTTAATTCCCGCACGGAACAAATATTTGTATTACCTACAAGATAAAGAAAAAAAGAATAAGAAAGAAAACATATAAGAATTTATATGTTTGTAAACCCACGATACAAGAGAAATGTCTAGTGTAAGGCAACGTTCGAAAAAAAATTGGTTGTATGTAAAGTCGGTTTACGGACGATAGTTTTACGTGATAACGTCATAAAGAAACATAATGGCTAACATATACAACATAAGCAAATAATGGCTTCCGTCGAGGTGGGCGGAGCTTATTGTAGACGCTAGGGCCGATCGTGCCTCTCTGTCGCTTGTTTCGCGCTCTCGCTTGCACGCTCAGGCTCAGGCGGATGGTGACACATTTTCGTGCATGCAGCCGGTGTTCATCGATTTATAAGACGTAATCACGTCAAAAGAAATACGGCAGGAAGGCACTGCATGCAAGCGGCTCAAGACCGGTCGTTGTGGAAAGATCCTTATGTTTCCCCCCTTTGGGGGAGGCCTACGTCAGCAGTGAATATCAAGTCGCAGGTATGAGAAGGAGAAAGAAACATCGGAGCAACGCACGAGTGAACCGGTTTATCCTAGGCAAGCGTGCTGCACCTTAAGCCGCATCATCACTTAAGATCAGGTGAGTTGCGGTCAAACGCAAGCCTATAATAATATAAAAAAAGCAAAACATATTAGCTGATCACAACATACAGAAGTAATATTACCAGCCACTGATGTTATTTCTAATACATTCTACCACTTATTTCCATTATGAGTATCCACTTGTGATGAAATTAAAGCTTCGCGTGCAGTAACAATGAGATGATTATGTCGTCAAGTTTATTTTTAAAACCAGACACAAAAAACAATAATAAAAATAAATACAAATCATAATAAAAATCATATCAAATTCACATGACCTATTTATTTTATTCATCGCGTCCATCTTTCCATTTGAAGAAAATCAAGTTCCAAAGAAACACCGATTGGATCTAGTATTTTTCTCCGAACGACTTTTACTGCGGGACCTAAAATCGGTACTAAGTTAAGATTTATAACCTGCCGAGGTTAGTCGTAAATGTATCGGCGGCCTTAGCTACAGATTCGACCCACATACAGGTGTAAAGATGACGATCCATAGAAAGCAGAGCTACAAGGTCGCGGAGATTTAATGTTTAGCTATTTTTCATATCAGTCAGACTCACGGAACAGATAAATAGAGTTATCTGTTCCGTGGTCAGACTAGTTTCGACTAATTGAAAATGAAAATATTTATTTTGTCTCAAAACAGGTACATAAATTATAATTGAGACATCCTCAGTAGGTAAATGACAATATTTGTGTTGGGACTATCTCGCTCTTTCTCTTAAATATTAACTATTGTTTACAAAAGGTAAGTTCAATTAGACATTAAATACCAGGATACCTTTTCGGGAATTGCCTCGTATGTCTATCGGTCTTGGATTCGATCTCAGTAGGTCGATTCTGTAAATTCAAACAACATCTCGCATCTCACATCGCTATTCACTCTCACTTCGCATAGGTTCAAAATGACCTTGATATATCACTTTGAATCGGGTTCGAATGCGAAGTGAGCGACGAAGTGACGTGGAAATTACCTTACAGAATGCCACTTATTACGTCATCTCATACTTTACCTGTCAAAATCTCCCTGTCAATTTAGTTCAACTCGCTGACACGCTCGCAAGGGTGGCGCTAGTGTAAATTCGAATTATCAACCGAGTTTTTAGAATGCCAATCAAGAAACTCACAGCTTCAAATTTGGAGTTTAGAATGAGGTCTTACAGAATCACACCCCAGGTCGGACCAAGTATTATTGGGTTCTTCCATGAATACTTAATTTTTCAGTAGCAGCCCGTGGTTTAAAAGTTAATGGCATAGAAAGCACGTAAAGCCGTCGGTCCTGAGCCTGATCTCTCTCCAGTCGTGTGGAACTGCCGTCCCACCGGACTATGACAGTGAGGAAGTGTACCTGTGTTTGTGCACACACTTGTGCACTATAATATCTTTTGCGTACTTGCGGCTAGTCTTCATTGAGAATGGCTGCCGTGATCGAAATTCAATCGGAAAGTCAGTAACTGCCACACTCAGAGACGTCACTTAATAATAATGAATCATTAACTTTAATTGACCAACATAACTTGGCACATGTCAACAACATTAAAATTTTCTCAATCTGTCGTATTTTTGACTGACAATGTTCCAAGTTATGTTGGACAATTAAAGTTAATGATTCATTATCATTAAGTGACGTCAGAGATTCAAACAAATATTAAATTATTATTAACCTCTTCGGGGTTAAATATGCATCGATATGTTTAACAAAGAATGAAGGCTCACTTTTTAATAGACTTCTAAAAAGGCAGAGGTATTTAATATTCTTTTCTTTTTTAGGTACTGTGAGGACTGGAACTAACTAGGTACTAGAGTTAAAACGCTTATAACTTGTAACATATTCACTATAAACAGACAAAGTAACAATAATACGTCTGTCTTTTACAGGTACCGGGTTATAGCGTGGTGTATGAGGATTCTAATATGATTATTTGTATCAAACGCGCTTCACTTAGTATTAATTGCTTTGCATCTTAGTATTGCTTTGTATTAATAATTATCAAACGTGTGTCCGTGAATGGGTCAAGCTAAGAACTATTCTTCTGTCATATCAAACAATACAATTCTACATTTTCAACCTATTCTATTTTTTTTTATCAATGATAGGCATACGTTTAACCACTATCTCACCTGATGGGAAGCGATGATGAGGCCTAAGATAGAGCACGCTTGCCTAGAAGTAACTCAATCTTGACTTAAAGACTTCCAGGTTGTAGCTATCAGGAAACACAGACTCAGGCAGGGAATTCCACTCCTTAGCAGTACGCACAATGAATGTGTTCCCAAAACGTTTTGTGCGTATCTATAGGTGGGATGCCACCATGTACCGGTGATGCATCGCCGTACGTCTTGTGGTCCGATGATGGAACGGGCTCGGCGAAGTTGAATTATGCAATTCCGTCGCACACTCCCTAAAATGCAAATTATTCTAGAAGGATGCAGAGTGTTTAGCGTTAGCCGATGCCATACATTTTTTAGCATTCTTAATGCATGCAACCTTTACAGTACTTTAAATTGTTGGTTTGTATCGTTCTATCACCGTGACTGTATGTTAGCTATGAGCCCCTCAAACATCGTAATTCTTCCTACCTACACTGGAACTCAAGCCTAAACTTCAAGCAGGATTCGGATCTAAACTCGTGTCGATAAATCGGGTCTCGTAAGCGAGAAGGATAATCCGGATGTACGGGCCCGTTTTATGAATTGCAGCAAATGTTTCGTGTCTGCACTGCAGGCATATCAGGTAGGACTGAGAATGGCAAAACAAAGTTTGCCGGGTCAGCTAGTAAATAGGGTATTTTACTAAAAAAAAATCGAATTAGATTATCGAAAAAATTGTATACGTATTTTTTGTTTTATCAAATCAATAAAAACTGACGAGCATAAAACGCATCAAAGATCATGAGTGGGGGTTTGTGACGTCACTTCGCCAGTAAACGTGTACTGACATAGTGATGTCACACGAGTTTTCGACGCACTGTACATCTGTGTCTTCATTTTTTGTTTACGTTAAAAATAAAAAACATGTGTCCAATATTTTTTGTTTCCTATTATAAAAATTAAAATCTCGTGATGGCCCAGAGGTTAAAGCGACGATATACGCCGGAATCGTATGCGCTGCGTCGAAAACTCTCAAAGTTTAGTCGAAAAAAATTAAATAAAAGATAGTATCTTAACTTTAACTTTAAAAAAAGGCGTATATTAAAAGATCTAAGTTTCGATTAATTATACCTGGTAGATTTTGTGTGATTGTCAATGTTTTGTCCGCGTCAGACACAACTTCACGAGGTAATTAAACTATTTAATATGAATATAATCAAAAATATTCACATACTAAATAATTTAGAGCATGTTCTAGTTTAACATATATTTTTTTCAAATCATTTACACTACACATTTTGACGTGATTGACAGATTAAAATCTGTAAAAGTCGTTAATAGCCCCTTAAGGCAAAAACCTCGATCTTGAGAGGTGGGCGCCTCTCATGGACTAGGTTCGCAATCGGGCACGAGCAAGTACCTACCAACATGATTTTTTCAATTTCATATATGTAATTTCTAAGTATATCTTGGACATCACTGACATCGGTGAAGGAAAACATCGTGAGGAAATCTGGACTTACAAGTAATATACCTAAGTCTGAAATCGCCAATCCACCTTGAGCAAGCATATCAACCTTTACTTGCCCACTGTTGGGCATAGGTCTATCCCAAAGACCTCCTGTGTCGGTCCCGCGCCACGTTCATCCAGCGACTTCCCGCAGCTTGGACCAGGTCATCGGTTCACCTTGTGGGAGACCTTCCGACTCTGCGTCTGCCGGTCCACGGCCGACACTCCAAGACCCTTGGTCATCCCTCTACGGGAAATGAGCGCAGCCCATTGCCCCTTGAGCTTGGCATTGACATTCTTTTTGCTATGTCGGTGACTCTGGTTCTTCTGCGGATCTCCTCATTCCTGATTCGATCCCGCAGAGAATCTCCGAGCATAGCTCTTTCCATTGCCCTCTGAGCGACCTTTAGATGTGATACGAGGCCTAAACTGAGTGACCATGTTCCCGAGCCAGAAGTCATCACTGGCAACACATACTGGTCAAACACTTTCGGTTTGAGACATTGCGGTATATTAGACGAAAAGATGTTACCTAACTGGACCGTTTGTCCTAGGTAAACATAGCCCTGTCAACAACTGCGACTGTGCAATCTTCAACCTTGACAGGTGTGGGTACGATAATAATGGGGTAGCTTGGGATAAAAACCCCAAATTAAATGTAGATTAAAAATTTAAAAAAATATAATATGGGTATTAAACATAATTTTTATTTTCTCCATTTTCATCCTGAGACCGACTCGTCGGGAGACTCTACTGAGGTCACTCAGCATAGTGCCGAGGTCTTCTAGGGTTTCAGCCATAATTAATATATCGTCGGCAAAAAGAATATGAAACGGTACGAAATGGCGACGAGCTTTTATTTAGCACGAAATGACGGGCGGGTTGTAATCAAGTTGAAAGTTACAAATAAACACTGCCCTGTTTTAGTGCATTGGCTGCATTCGATTACCGGTAAGGAAATTAATTAATTTGTACATATGGACTGTCAACGTTGATACTGCAGGTAAAGAAAATCTCGAATCTAAAGCGAATACGAACATATAACGGATACTTGGAATCCATTCAGTTAATGACCGGCCGGACATCGCTCGAGATGTCTCACTTAAGTAATTGGCTGAATATGTGCAACTAGGTACATACATTATTCGGATATTCCTCTGGATCGATTGCAGACTAGGCTAGCTATATGAGTTTGATGTATTTCTCTGTTCCCTTCTTGCTTTGTTTTATTCTGATATTTGGAAGATACAAAATATAATTCCTAAAATAAATTATCTGAATAATTAGTTAAAAGTTCTTCGAAATTATTTTAAACTAGCTTCTGCCCGCGACTTCGTACGCGGATCCTGTTGCTTATGGCAGCGACAACGGGGTCGGCAAAATCGAAGATCTGAAACGTCTGATGTAGAATTCTAAGAGCCCGGGGACGGGACCACAACGGGATGTGCAAGACGATTCGAGACGTTCAAAAAGTACAATTTTGAATCATACCTCCGATGGCGGAATATGTGGCGTAGTCAATCATAGGAGTATACGTAAATGCACTCCGTTCCTTATCAACCCAAGAAAGGTCGCCATGCCCTACGGCTATATCTTGAGACACATCCGATTCTCCAGATGACATCGACATTCTGTTCAGAGAATGTCGAAGTCGATCAGAATTCAAACGTTCGTTGCGCTCTTCTTCTGTCTCTTCATGCCGTACTCCTTATCTCTTATAGTTTAGCTGGTCTGTTGCGGTTCTGCATCAGGTGTTCAAGTTTCCAAGATTAATTATAGCCTATATGTTGCCCAGACTTAATACCTATACAACAACAAAAAAATCATTCAAATCCGTCCAGCAGTTCCGAAGATTAGCGTGTACAAACAAACAGACAAACAGACAGACTTTTTTTTTTGGATCGTGCTCTATTACTGTTTCTAAACCCCCCACAATAATTATTTTTTTAATATATTCAATGTACAGACATAGTTTTTTTACTGTTTTATTATATGGATAGATTAAGAAAACTGCACGTACTCGTGTACTGTACAAAATTGAGGTAATGATTTCTCATTATTTTACATAATTATATTTCTTTAAACTCTCTTACTATGAGAGGTACTTCTATGCTAAGTTAGTATGGAATTTCTTGCCCATTCTTCTTTATACGAAAATACCTTTTGGAAGGGACAAGTAGATTAATTTTTTATATAAAATAACGATCAAAAGTGCCTTTGAATGGGCTTATTGAAATAAATAATTTGACTTGGACTTTATTTATTTCTCGTATAAGCTAATCTCTGAAAATATAATAACTTTCACAATATGGCGGTTATCGTGTCACTAGCCGACTCGAAAGCATCAGATTATTGTACGGATGTTAAATAGTTATTTGTTATACAAGAGTGCAAAGTTGCTTTTTAACCGCGTGTTCAATTTTGATGACCGAGCAAGCGAAGGATTCTAAAATTGAATCACGAGCGCAGCGAGTGATTCAAAATTAGAATCCTGAGCGTTAGCGAGGGAATCAAAAGAGCACGAGGTGAAAAATCTTTGCACTCGAGTGCAACACGTAACTTTTCATTCCACCTCAGCGAGGAAATGACTAAATGCAAAAAAAAAACGTTTACAAAGTCTGAGTTTTTAACAAATTAAAAAAAAGTTGTATGATATATTCGGCACCATAGAGGTAGCAGTAAATAGGTTTAATGTTTTTTTTTAATTCACAAACTTAGTGCACACGATGTTCTAAATTCAATTTACTTTATCCTCTAGAGAATAAAAACGGCTTTTCCACTCAGATATTGAAGATAAATTTACTTTATCCTCTAGAGAATAAAAACGGCTTTTCCACTCAGATATTGAAGATTAAAAATACTCTTTCCGAGATGGTGGGATGAAAAAGTTATTTTATCACACCATATTCGCACTTCAACCAACATTATTTTCCACAACCCCCTTCTCTGCTTACCCCAAACACAATCAGAACCCGTTAACAAAGAAACAGTTTCCCCGAATGTTCTCGCGATTTTCAAGACTCCCTAATTGTGATGAACGGCCCACCTTGCCAGTATTACAGATTTCTTGCGTAATTTATGTTGCAATTTACTGCCTTTTTTTACTCGCCTTGAGTTTTTTACTTGGCAACATTTATTCGCGCGCCCAGATTTTGGCTTTAGCGCGTGTTTTATATTTTTAGGCTGTCAACTTTGACTGGCTGTATGTTATGTGGTTTTGCTTTATTTTTGAATACGTGTACGCGGGTTCGAGCATAGTGGTAGAATTATTCATGTATGTGCATATTGGATTCTTGATATTATTGTGTAGGTATTTACCTAACTTCCAATCTGTGGCCAGTGAAATGTGACGATTTTCACAAACATTTACATCTTCACCCTCTCTTCGAACTAGACACGTCGTAAGAAGGTACCTACCAATTTCTGGAATATTCCACAGTTAGTAATTTAAATACACTTTCTAGACTGTAATCAAAATGCCCAAAACTGCTCAAAATGTCAGTCCATTATAATTGGAAGTTCACGTATGATGGGTAGAGTGGCGGTTAGCTCTCTTCCTCCGATTATCTTCAATGGAACCGTCATTCCCATTAGCCCTAGCGTAAAAGATCTCGGTTTGCATCTAGACTCGACACTTGGGTGGCAAAGCCAGGTATCAAGTGTCTGTCAAAGAGCCAATGGAACCTTGCGGTCTCTGTATCGCCTGAGAAACTTCTTGCCTGCTAAAACGAAGATTATGCTTGTGCAGACTTTAATTTTCCCTATAATCGACTATGGTGACGTGTGTTACTTTGACTTGAACTCTGTCTTGCTGGATAAGCTGGATAGGGTCCTCAATAACTGCATTCGATTTATTTTTGACTTGAGGAAATATGACCATGTGTCAAGTTACAGGGCTGAGCTCAAATGGTTACCCATTCGCCAGAGAAGAAGTTTGCGTTCGTTAACAACACTTTTCTCCCTACTCAACTCACCGATCCCTCCTTCCTATTTAATTCCCACTTTCAGTATTTATGCTCTTCACACGCTAGAAATTTGCGGTCTTCTAACAATCTTCTCTTGCACAGCCTTTCTCATACTTCTGATTTTGTTCACTCTTCTTTTCATATCCAGTCCATTCTTCTTTGGAATGAGCTTTCTCTCGATATCAGGACGGCCACCAGTCGGTATTAATTTACGGCAATTACGGAAATTGCGGACATACTTTCGTCACAAGTAAGCAGAGCCATCTCATAAACGTCTTTACTTTTCTTATTTATATATACATAAATATATTTATATAGGTATATATTTTTGTTTGAGTACTTAACCTATTTTGTTATATTTTTTATATGCACCTGCCGTGTTATCTCTTCACCACCCTGGGTTGACTGGTAGAGAATGCCTAAGGCATTAAGTCCGCCTTTGTACCTTTGTGCATGAAGTGTAAATAAATAAATAATGTGATCTAGAAAGTGTCTTTTAAAACGAAGAGTTATATTTATATGCCTACTGTTAATTTAAAAGTATCTTGTGCCACTGAGACGCCGCGTCTGTATGTATGTATGTAAATACGTTCTACAAATGGTTGTAAAAAAATCTTAGTTAATAAACGATACAAATAAAGAGATACCTGCAGTGCTATTCTGTTACAATCTCCCTCGGGGAACACCTAGGTGAAGTGAGCTGTCATCCGATTGTAGTGCTTTGTAAATCCCTAGCATCGGGACAGATGACAGCTCACTTCACCTAGGTGAAGTGACATACTGAAAAAGAAAAGTTGTATGTGTGTAATGCAATCTCGTCGAAAGCATTTTACTAAATGTTTCATCCAAACACTGAATTAGGGATCCGTAAGGAAATTCACGCGAACGAAGCCGT
This sequence comes from Charanyca ferruginea, assembly GCA_947361185.1. Lineage (NCBI taxonomy): Eukaryota > Metazoa > Arthropoda > Insecta > Lepidoptera > Noctuidae > Charanyca > Charanyca ferruginea. The sequence goes on from OX376065.1 coordinate 3,640,825, forward strand.
GGGCAAAAACTAGTTAATTTTATAACTCACACATCCAACACAAACATCACATCATCATTCATCACCATCATTCATCATAATTTTTTTTTTCATCATCATTTTTTTATTTCAACTCTTTTATTTTTTTTTAACTAACTAAAAAAAAATAGATAAACAATTCTTTACAACGTTTGTCTCTAAAAAATACCCTTATGAAAACCACCCACAATTTATAATAGACTTCATTATTATTCGAAATTGAACTTTTAATTGATTCACCGACTTCGAGTGCGAACTTCCGACTGCGAAACATAGGTAAAGTGGAATATTAATTATATTGGAGAATAATTTACAAGTTTTAAAACGAATGTCGTACGTAATTGAATATTTCTTGGGAGTTATTGAAATGCCTGTTTCATTTGCATATGTTTGTTTAAATAATGGGATAACGTTGTGGTCTAATAAGTGAGTACTGTACCTACCTACATTCGAAAATCAATTTTTCTAAACAAAATGTACAGTCAGCAAAAGAGATAGGTATGCAGGTCACCGGAAATGGTCGAAGTTTACTCAAAAACCGAAGGATGTTTCCGAATGAAATTTTATTAAATCATTGAAATGTTTATTCTCTATTTATTTTATTTTATTTTATTCAAAAACATCCATCGATTTCTAAGTACACTTTACCTATATCTGACGACCCTGCATACCTAACTCCTTTGCTGACTGTACATACTTTTGCACACGCAACTTTTTTCAAACCTTTTCAAGGTTCTGTACCCGAAAGCCCAACGGGATCCTTACTAAGCCTCCACTGTCCGTTTGTGTGTCTGTCAGCCGGCTGACCGTCTGCTTTTAAACCGTAATAGGTAGACACTTGAAATGACAATGCCAGATCCTGCCCCACCCATGTACAGAAAAAGTAACACATGTACAGAAAAAGTAAATTAATGAAAATAATTGTAATGAATATAGAACCTTTCTATACTAAATTGTTTTTCTTTAGAACTTGCGGATTACGAAATACCTACCCACAAAATACAAACTCATTTTACCTAAAATACAATTTAACCAATTATCAATGTCATTATTGTTTTTGGTTTTTAACGGAAACCGCAAGTTCTACAGTCACTAAGACTAATGTTTAGTTATCAGCAATAAATAAACAGTAAGATGCTACATATTGCACATGACTTTTATTGAGTGGGGCAAAGTTCTTTAGAGTTTCTGGCATTGTCCTTTGTATGACTATTACCGCTTTAACAAAAAAAATAAAGGAGGTCTCCCTTGATTTTTTTGTTATAGCGGCCATAATAAGGAATATGTTTTTTTCAGTGTCTTTTTGGAACGAAGTTCCTTAACGTGGCTTAACTCAACGAGTGTCGGGCGAAAGTGTTGAAGGTCAAACCTCCGCTGCTTATGTCGGACTGTGTAACATAAGACATTCGAAAGGTTAAGGGTAGTGTGAATTAGTAGAAATCGTCACGTAACGAAATGCGTGTGGTGTATGTGTGCGTGTATCGAGCCGCTGCTGCGCACACTCGCCTGCTCGTGATATAATTATTATTATTTTTATATATTTTTTGTTTCTGTACAGACACGTACATAAGGGACTTCGTTCCTTACGCCCCCGTAAGGAACGAAGTCCGAATACCCCGATCGCACAAGTTTTTTTTTCCATCTTTAGGTACTGTAAGAGATCCTTACATAGGACTCTTACTGGTACCGGTATATGCGTGATCGTAATATGATTATTCTATAAATAAAAGCACTGAAACTCGGAACTGGATTATATTATCAGATACTTGTAGTGTGCCCGTGACAAGATCAGGCTAGGAAGTCCTAATGTCAAACGTAAAACAATACAAGTTTACTATTCAAACTTATTCTAGAAGTTTGCTGAGTGTTCCGTCATAGAGTATAATATCTAATGGCTATTATCTCAGAAACACATCAGATCTCCACATGGTGAGGCGACAACACGCTGCTCTTCATCTGACGGCGGCCGCTGGAAACTGACCCTATGAAATGAACCATGAGGAGGTTCAATTGGCAAATTAGCTGATACAATACGCGTAGGCTCCCCGAAAATGTCCAGAATCTGGCTGATGGTTTCTTGCAGCTCCTTCCGGGACGCATACAATCTTGACCCCAGCTTCAGCTTCCAATCTGGCATCAAACTCTTAAGAAAAACTCTAACAAATATTTTGTCGTCGGTGATGCCCGCTTTTTCAGCAACCTTTGTAAATTCAAAAAAATAAGTTTGTAAATTTTCCATGGAATCTTGTCGTATATTATAAAATTTTTCCATGTAATCAACATTACGGTTGAATTCAGACCTTAAGAGGTCACATATTGTGTTAAAGTCTAGGCTCTCGTTGTAAATGCATTTAAAATAAACCAAAGCAGGACCTTCAAGAAAGGCTCCTAAAATGAATTTAAAACCACTCTCCGCCCATCTATTCATCATTGCTGTGCGTTGAAAGTCTGACAAGAACTCGTCAAAAGACATCGGGCTAATCCCGGAAAATTTCTTTACGTCGCCCATTTCAAATATTACAACCACTTAACTTTCAAATTATCTGCTCAGCACGGCGCCTTTGCACCTTATTCGCACCACTTCCTCTTAGTGCTTTATTCCGCTTCTACAGAATATGGGGGCGTGAACCGGTTGCCTCCACCACTATGTAAGAGATCCTTACATAGGACTCTTACTGGTACCGGTATATGCGTGATCGTAATATGATTATTCTATAAATAAAAGCACTGAAACTCGGAACTTGATTATATTATCAGATACTTGTAGTTGTGGGAATGAAGGGAATGAAATGCACTCCTACTATAATACTTGTTTATTGCGTAAAAGGTTTACATAATATTATTATACATTATGAAGGAAGTCATTCGTACTCTCTCACAAAACCCGTTAGCAAAAACATTTCTCGTAAAGGTTCTAGTCTAGTTCAGTTCAGTAGTTGTCTGACATTATAATTGTCACTTTTTCCCGCCACTAGAGAGGGGACCTCAATTTAGTGAAGGGACACAATCGCCACATAGTGTGCCCGTGACAAGATCAGGCTAGGAAGTCCTAATGTCAAACGTAAAACAATACAAGTTTACTATTCAAACTTATTCTAGAAGTTTGCTGAGTGTTCCGTCATAGAGTATAATATCTAATGGCTATTATCTCAGAAACACATCAGATCTCCACAGTACTTACCTTAGGTAGGCGAAGATAGCGGGATGAACTTGACGCTTACAGGAGGGATTGGTCCACACTAACTCTAGACAGAGAGGGTTATAAAAGAGAAAGGCCTTCGCCCTGCAGTGGGACAATACAGGCTAAAAATAATAACAATTAGGTACCTACCTGTATTGTACGGTGGTACGGAACCTTCGTGTACGAGTCCGGCACGCACTTAACCGATTTTTTCCTTTAATAGGAAAAAATCGGTTAAGTGCGTGCCGGACGCACAGATCGCCAGCAATTTTACTTTGAAATTTATTGTTATCGATTTGAAAGCGTTGACTGATTAGTACCTGACTTACGTAAGTCACGTACAATACGGTCAACGTATCTTGGCGCGTCTGAAGTTAGCTGTTTGACTGCGCAATGGAACTTTTAAGAACGAAATTGTCTACTGCGCAGCTAATCGGCTAACTTCAGACGCGCCAAGATACGTTGACCGTACTGTAGGAATCTGTCGACGCCAATTCTAATGCATTTTTCTTCAGCCTATGCTGGACAAAAGCCTCCCCCAAGTCCAACCAGGATTTTTTCCGCGTATTTTTTGCCACGTGAAATTCTTTTCATAAGAATCATTCATATAGATTTCATTGAAAACGTGAAGAAAAAATTGCACAATTTGTGTAAATTCCATTTCCTCCGATTCGATCCGACATCAAAGACGATATAATGGAATCCATTTAAAATTAACAACATATTAAGATACGTCACCCTGGATTTGTTGTCCCACAATCCCCGAAAAGCGAGGATTTAGAAGCGCGGCAAATCCCGTATCAGGCATAATGGGTGCAAATTTGCGGGTATTCGCGGTGCCATCCGACGGAGCGGTGCTAAGCTCAGATTTGTTGCTTACCTACCGTATTTTAAGCCCCAATAATGGCATAAGCCATATATTATGTGATACAGCCTCCAGTTATGTCGCTGATAATCTCAGAATGACGGTGTATCTTCTTGTTTTATGCTTGCGATTTCAAGCTAGTTTTTATGAGGTACTAATTTCGACATGATTAACAATATCCCCCCACCTTATGGAAAGTCAACGCAACTCGTAATCTATGTAATCTCACTACATACAGATCAATCTATCCGAATCTGTCAATTTTCTTTGATAGTTTTTCAACTTTATTACGAAAGAATAAGGTTTATGTTCAATTGGGAAAATTCAACAGTATGTTGAATTATATTATATTTCTTGATGTGCTAAAACTGGTATTGAAATAACACTGGTTTAAACAAGAAACATTTGACGTAAATCAGAAGTGCAAACATAAGTCTGAAATCTTGCAGGGACGAATTTGGAACAAAATGTAAATCATATTCATTGATGGTATTTGATTTCTCGTTTAGAATCTATGAATAATTCAGTACACCCTTCTTTCATTGTTTTTCAAGGATTTTTTTGTGTCGTCTTTGTTTTCTTAACTTATGACGTGGTTTTAAAAAGATCTGAAGTCATATTTTGTTAAAATGCTTCTTTGTCTAGGTAAGTGCAGTTTTACATCTTCTTAGTCGTACACTCCTGGTGGAGTGGTTGTGGTCATGGATCGTCTGTTAGGTTGGTTGCGGCTTTTGCGAGACTTCTCCATCTCTCTCTTCGGGAACACGTCGTCGTCAATTTAATTAGGTCAGTCCATGTTGTGGGTGATCGGCCGCGAGAACATTGACCTTCTGCTTTCCCCTATACCACTAATCGCTCCAAAGAGCTTCGTTGCGTATGACTTGTCCAAACATCTTCAGGATACACACTTGCACTGTCGAGGAAAGTCTTTGTTGGACGCCAAGCTCCTTCAAGATGGAAACGTTATTGCGGTGAGCAGTCCATTTAATCCTCAACAAACATCTCCAGCATCACATTTATATTTCCTATTCATTCCAATTGTCTTTTTTTTTACATTTGTGTTGGTTTCCGCTCCGCCCACCTCATCTTGTATCGCTAGTGCAAGCGAGCGGCCTAGCACTGTCCTCCACTATTCGGCATTTTTACCCAAATGTTGGACTAAACTGGCTGGTCTGCCTGACTTTTCGATTTAAGACCTGGCAACCCTAGCCTTATCAATATTATCATTTTCCCACCCGACATTGAAAAATAACAACGATAACTTAAAAATATTCTGCCACTCCACTTAACAATACGGTCGTATATTTTTACAAATGTGCAGCAAAATAAAGTTCGTTTTTACAACCGCGCACCGCTGCAGTCGGATACCAATTTGCTATAAAAGTAAAAATGTATTGGAATCAAATGAACATATTCGTACTGTCGTGCTAGTGCTGTAACAAATATCGATATAAAGTATCGACATCGTAATGCGATTTTAATGCAGCACTACGGGGCGGTTTGCGGGCAAACGGTGTTTGTGTCCTACTATTTGTTCGACCTTATTAACTTGAATGTGGGTGTAATAGTACACTGAATACTGTAATACTGTAAATATAAAGTATTGGAGCTGGGAAATTGATTTCTTACCACAATGTATATAGGTACTTTAAATGTCAGTAGGCACTGTAAAAATTGTATGCAGAATGTAAACTGGACTTTTTCTAAAGACAGCAATTCAAAAAAAGAATTCAAGTTTCTAAACATAATATTGTTTGGCTTCTATCTATTATATTTTGATTATGGTCTGCTAGTCACCCTTGGATTAGCACCTATTCATTTAAATAAATGTTCATTGGATTTTTTCCTCTTATAATCAAGTCCCTCCCCTCCGTAACTCTCACCAATGCACACATGTATAAGAGATGGGTACTGTAAGAGCACACCATGAACACGCTATAGTATTCACAGTAATAACATTTATTAAAAAGAAGATCGTCTACAGTGTTTTTAAGTATTGCGGCTAACTAAGAACATCCCTAGGAAATAGGCTAGTCAATGCTACAGTGTAGTTCTCTCGTTTAATTTGCATAAAATTACAAGGCAACAACCAACTAAATGACATCGACATCTGGACATAAGATTATATATGTGCCTACGCTACATGCATACAGAAGATACCTAAAGAGAGGCAGATACTTCGGAGTAATTTTGGAACCTAATTAAAAATATATAGGTATCATTTTTGATTTGTAATTTTTCAGAGCGAATTCAGTCACAGCGGCCAATCTCAATGGAGATCAGTCAAGTACGCGGAAGATATTATAGTGCACAAGTTTGTGCGCAAACACAGGTGCACTCCCTCTTCCCCTTAATCTCATAGTCCGGTGGGACGACAATCCGGCAATATACGTCAATATCTCATCTACAAATTAAACACATTATCGTTTTATTGTCCGTCGGAAATCACCAATTTTGACTTCAGCATGGTTATAACAGATGAACGCTCTTAATAGAAAACCCCAATAACACTTTACCCGCCCTGAGAATTGAACCTAGAACCCTAGGCTTACAACCACGAGACCAACGAAGCAGTCAAATATACAGAAAATATAGGCAGGCAGTCAAATATATAGAAATACGTTTAATTTTTTAACCAAAAACTCCTGGTTTCTCGCTCACAAATCAAGTAAAACGCCGACCAACAGTAGCGGCGCGCTTGGCTTCACAATAAAGCGTAATAATCACCGTCCCACGCACAACGTTATGCCAGTAATGAATGAAGTTATTGTTTTGTTGATGCCATTATAGACCTACGGATAGCCGGACCGCGCCTGCCCTCAATAGCCCCAGTGAATTGTGGCCGAAGCCGTAATGTTTGCGAACTTCCTCTTTGTGCTTTACTTTCGCGGAAGAAATATTTTATGGCGAATTTGAGGTCCAATAAAGGCAGAAGAAGTGTTCGTGATAAATCTTAGTGTTTCGGATTCTTGTGATAGTTCCCAGGTGTGGCGGTAACGAGGTGGAATTGTTTGCCACTTACAAGTTGAAGTTGTGAATTATAGTTCGTGTTACGGTATCGAGAAAAGTTACACTTAGTCATGTTCGCTTCCATTGTTTTATTTTCCTGTCGAATGTATCAGAAATGTCTATGTAGCGTGTAATTGATTTTACTGAAAATCTGAAAAAGGGTATTTGAACTCATCAATTAATTTTAATTATGAAAATAAATCAGATGACCCCGGACATTTTGCTGAGCTAGGTGAACATAAATGTATGGATCAGCTCAAAGTCAAAGCATTTATTTCAATTTAACCATTTACAGGCACTTTTGAACACTCAAACTGTCGGTGAGTTAGTCAGGAAGTTGAAGCTAGTTGCTCGTTTTAAAACGTAGGTTAGGTCTCTATGGAGAAGAAGCAGCAAGAAACTCCATGAACTCTCTTTTAATACAAGTTTTTACAAAATACTGATTAGTTACATTATTCTTGTTGCTTATATTATGTGAAAACAATTTAGGCGAAAAACTAGATAAAAGCCAGAGATGAGCAATATCAACTGACAGCACTCGTTCACGAACATGATGCGTGGACCACCACCATTTAGCTCAACTGATGATTACTCTACAAATTTTATTTTCATGATTTCAAGACCTGAATCGGGTTTTTAGTTAATTCAAAAAACACGTTATGGCTGACAAAAAGTTTGTAGAGTACCATTCTAGTTGGTATACAATAACAATTTTGGTTACATAAAACCTGATTAATGGTTGCGCTTTAAAACTTTACATTTCCATCGTGTTAACAATAGCATCAGTAATTAATTACAATTTCACAATCTGATTTAATTTTTTATTTTATAATAATCCTGTTACACAAATTATGCTCTTTGGTTTCGAATATCGAATACATAGCATAGACATATAAAGCATAGGCATATATATAAATTCAACATTTTATTACGAATGAATAAATAAATAATTTAACCGTAATAATTTTGCGCAGGGGCGTTGCTGAATAAATCAAACTGAGTGAATGGAACGCAATGGGGCCCAAATCCGGCCCTGTGCTAATGGCGGCTTAAAAAATAAACAGGATTGTGTATAGCAATACGCCAATTTAATACTTCATAAAAAAGTGTGGAATAAAATGGTTTTTAGCTTTAGTTTTACGGATAGAGTACTAACCACTTTGTCGTAGAGTGTTATTCATCTTTAATCCAAGATTAGAACCACAACTTTCTTTCCCTTTCACTTTAAACCCACCTGGCTGCTCTGTGATCACGACTTCTTTTAAATCAGCATTCAGAAATGCCGTTTGGACATCCATGATCAAACTGCAAGTCCAAGTTGGCTGCCAGAGCAAGTAAGGTACGTATTGTAGAATGTTCATCATTCATCATCATCATTTCAGCCTAAAGACGTCCACTGCTGGACATATGCCTCCCCAAGGGGGGGTTTTGCCATAATTGCCACGCTTGGCAGGCGGATTGGCGATCGCAGTATGGTTGTTACAAAGGCACAGAGAACGCTGCTGTCCATTCTCTGGTGAGTCCCTTAGCCGCCTCTTACGACTCCCACGGGAAGATATGGGATGGTGCTATTCTTTACGTCCGACACCATACGTACTGTTACCACTGTTGAATAGGTTTCCATGTAGTCCATTTCATATTTTGGTTAAAGCTTTTTGCAAGAAGTCAAGCCTTGTAACGTAGTAGCTCGCCAACCGGTCCCAGCTTTTTCTTTAAAACCCTTTGTATCTTTAAGAAAATTAACGCGGTCGTCGAACTCGCGAGCAAAAGCTAGTATAGCTAAAAAAAATACCAAGGTTTATTTTCATTCAAACAAAGCCATTTTTGCTTCATCTAACAGTCTGTTCTCCATACGGAATAATTGAATAGGACCACGCAGTCTGCCCATCCCTTTAGGGATTACGCGTGACAAATTAACGGACCATTCAATGATACACGAGTTGAAACGACGGATCGTATTATGACGTGAGCTTCAGTTTTACAGACGAATTACGAGCTGCGTTTCAAATTAATTTTATCTTTTCAATTTTACTTTTTAAATTCGGGAAGCATTTAAAAAGTACAATTATTTCACTTTTTATAAACAGATAAGATAGATAAAACATTTGGAGGAACTCGTGGCTAACTAAATGCCGTACAGATCGATCAGTCAAAAGTTAAGCTACGCTTGCCGCGGTCGGTCTGTGGATGGGTGACCATCCATTTGTTTCCTCCGTGCCTCGGAAAGCTGTTGGTCCCGGCTGTCATTCGTAGATCTTTGGCAGTCGTTATGGGTAGTCAGAACTATAAAGTCTACCAACCAATCTTAATAAGGGGTATCATGTTAACTGGATTGTGGAGGTCAGATAGGCAGTCACATGTAAATGACAGGTATTCAGCTGCATCTGGTTAGACTGGAAGCCGACCCCAACATAATTGGGAAAAGGCTAGGCAGATTATTGCATTTCTGTCAAACTGTTAAAAGTTGACAGTGACAGAAACATGTTTTAAATACGTTTAAGGTGAAATGTGTTTACAGATTAATAGTGCAAATGGGTCTCAAGGGTCCGTTCCATGGGTGTGATTCTGTAAGACCTCACTCCAAACTTCGTATCTGTATCTAAAACTCGGTTGAATATTCGAATTTACACTAGCGCCACCCTTGCGAGCGTGTTAGCGAGTTGAACTAAATTGACAGGGAGATTTTGGCAGAAAAAGTATGAGATGACGTAAGAAGTGGCATTCTGTAAGGTAATTTCCCCGTCACTTCGACGCTCACTTCGCACTCTAACCCGATTCAAAGTGTCAAATATATCAAGGTCATTTTGAACCTTATGCGAAGTGAGAGTGAATAATAATAATAATAATAATATGTGGGGACATTTTCACACACGGCCATCTGACCCCAAACTAGGGAGACCCTGTACTATGGGTGTCAGACAGCTGATATACATACACAAATACATTTTTTTTTTTGTAAATACATACATATATAGATAAACATAATAGAATAGCGATGTGAGATGCGAGTTGTTGTTTAAATTTTACAGGATCAATCTGCAGGTACGTTGATTTTTGAGGTACGTTGATGTTCGATGAGCAACTACCTACCATCGAACATAGCTCATAAGCTATGATGGTTTCTATATGTTTGGTCGTAATAACTCCTAGCAAGTAGTGGTATTAGGGTGGGTTGCTCCAACTATACTTTACTGACGGGTAATAGTCAAAATGGCGCTAACTATCGTCAAATCAAAAACAATAGGTTGTTTCATAAACTCGCACGTCAAAAAGTTACTATTACCACAAAGTACGTAAGGCTGCGGCGCGCCCGAGCAGAGAGACCACTCAGAACAAACCGCCATTTTTGTCACGCACACATTGAAATTACTTTTATAGGCATTCTCAAGCAGTTTCAAGCAGACTTCAGTCTCGACTGTCACGTGTTGTCTAAATGAATAAATGAGAGACATTGACATTTCATGACGAACAGGAAAATTTTGTTATAAAAAATGCAAAGAGTTCCAACCAGTGCCAATAAAATTTCATATTGTTACGAATAAAACCTACAGAGTCAACACAGTAGCAGCCCTAGTGAGTATGGTAAGTTTAGGTAATTATTTTTGAAGATGGCGGGAGCGGTCCTTCTGTAATCTCTATATTTTGTGCTATTACCATAACCGACCTGTCAATGTAATTTTGTGTTGTCAAACTGCTACGTCAAACATCAGAATATTATGGATTTTTTTTTTAAATAACTTTGACTGACGGATTTTTATGTCATGAAACAACCCGTTATATTTAACGTACGTTAAACATCTCACGTCATAGTAACTTTTAACAGTCCATAAGTAACGTTAGTTCCGCCCTTAGTAGATTATTAATACCCTGTGAAAAAGGGAAATGCCCATCGGCCATACAAAAAAATGCCTGAACTGAACAACAGTGAAATATACGCCAAATTGTACTACGACAAATCGTAGGAAATCCATTAATTTCAATTTCAATAATTATCAAAAAAGCTTTGTATATATTATATTTAATTATTTTTAAAAGTTGATAATAGAGAATTCCAAATATGAATGAAGGGTTTGACTTCCTCGATAACAAGAAGGTCATCATTATAATCAGTCTTTTGTTAAATTTATTAGGTGTATTTTACAAAGAAAATATTTTATTTGTTGATATTTTCATCTCAATGCCAAATGGTGAAATGTGTCTTTCCACCTAATAATTACCATTATCTATATACATATTAAATACGATATTACCTATGTCCTTACGGAACTACGTAAGTATGTCCTTACAAAACTACATTTTCGAAACAGTATCTAGATTAAATTCTATTTTTATTCAATTAAATGACGTTCAAACGTGATTTTAATGATCTAAATTAGTTAAAAAAAGTAGATAGAAGCTAGTTACAAACTGTTTTCTAAAATATAGATTAAGTCAAAGATAAGGACTCAGATTATGAAACAAAAGGTAGATAGACCGGGCGGAACGCTGAGAGTGAAGCCAAAAAAGCAAATACAAATTAGAAAACGAATACCTACAACGCGCTTCGTGCTGTGCTGACACGAGTAAGAATAGCACGAAACACCGCATCGTTAAAAAAAAAACAAATAAAAATACAAATTCAAAAGCGAATACAATCACGAGATTGTAGATATTCGTTTTTAATTTGTATTTGCTTTTTTGACTTCACTCTCAGTGTTCCGCGCGGCCTATCTGCCTTTTGTTTCATAATCTGAGAATAAGAATTAATATGCATTAATTAAACAACAAAAAGCATTTAAATGTTTTGTTCATCATTAAAACAACTAATAAAAACTATGCACGAGGATAGATATAATAAAACATAATTTAATTGTTGCTCATCAGTGCGTTCAATAGGCAAAAATACTAGAGAATCTCAATACTTACAGCTTGTGGTGTGAAAAATGTACCCTATTGGTTAATGAAATAAAGTCACTTTTGTATTATCCAAATAAGACGAATATTTGTACAAATACGCCATGTGAAGTGCGGGCATAATAAATGAGATTTGATAGGCACCTATTTTTGTAATAAAATATTTGTTTTAAGCACAAATAGATTGTTGTGTTTAAGTTTGCATAACAGGCAGTGTAAATATTTCTCAAATCGGTTTCCCGGAAAGGTAAGGTAAGGATTCGTAGGTTTTCAAACCGGAGATATTTTTACTATATATTGTTGTGCGGTATTTCGTAGAAAGTGGGCCAATGAAAGGTAATAGCTATGGAAAGTTGTAAACAATAACACATTGTAATAACAGGCTTATAAGTTGTTTACGTATTCATTTGCGTGTGGCAAAATATCCCATTGCTTGCTTCATGAATTAATAAGTTGATTAAATAAAACAATATAATTTACCCGGAATTGGTAATATTAGAGTGAACTTTTGCTTATGCAAAAGGAAGGGAAGGGAAAGGTTTTTGGGTATCCGCACAAATAGTATATACGGAAATAATAGCAAAGGTTTTCTTATCAAATCAAATCAAATCAAATAGAAAGTTTATTTGAGAATCATAAGCATAAATAGGTCATACAAATAAAATAATACGCTGTTTTGTGTTAAGACACAAATATTAAAACATGCAAATAAATATGCTAAAAAAATACATTCATCTATCTACCTCTACAATATTATTGTAGAGCTTAATTTGGTCAAAACAATGCAACTCACAATCTCTCAATAATTCAATTAAATACGTCTAGCTAATTTATATTTTTAAGTCTTATTATTTTTACCAATATTCAAAAATATAATATAATATGTATAAAATAAATAAATGAGAATAATAATTATATAATATAAGGGGACAAGTGAGGACATGTCCTCACTTATCCTTACACCCTTAGTTCGTCAGTCTCCCTAGTTTGGGGTCAAATGGGGGTGTCAGACAGTTGATGATAAATTAAACGGGACTTTCAGTGGCTACTTTAATTTTAGAAAAAGAATTAGAGTTCCGCTCAAAGAGTGTAAGCCCGCAGATAAACGACATTCACGAGGACGAAGACGCGAAGCTAATCTAGCCTTCTAGTCTTCTAATATATAAAAAATCTAGTGTCACAGTGTTTGTCATCGAACTCCTCCAAAACGGTTTGACCGATTTTTATGAAAATTGTATATATTTGGTAGTTCTGAGAATAGCTCTCAGAATTGGTAATATTAGAATGAACTTTTGCTTATGCAAAAGGAAAGGAAGGGAAAGGTTTTTGGGTATCCGCACAAATAGTATATACGGAAATAATAGCAAAGGTTTTCTTTTCAAATCAAATCAAATCAAATAGAAAGTTTATTTGAGAATCATAAGCATAAAAAGGTCATACATTTGACCGATTTTTATGAAAATTGTATATATTTGGTAGTTCTGAGAATAGCTCTCAGAATATGCAAGTTGAAGTGGCAATGGTCAGGACACATCGCTTGAAGAACCGATAACCGATGGGGAAGAAAGGTTCTCGAGTTGCTACCACGAACCGGAAGACGCAGCGTTGGTAGGCCCAGATAGACCGACGACATCGTCAAGGTCGCGGGTAACCGGTGGATGCAAGCGGCAGGTTGTCGCTCGTTGTAGCGTTCTATGGGGGAGGCCTATGTTCAACAGTGGACGTCTTTCGGCTGATGATGATGAGAATAGGTCGTAGGCTATATATTTTTGTTTGTTTTTAGGGTTCCGTACCTCAAAAGGAAAAAATGGAACTCTTATAGGATCACTTTGTTGTCCATCTGTCTGTCTGTGCACCGAGATAAAGCTATCTGTCAAGACCCTTTATCTCAGGAACGCGTGGAGGTATCGAGTTGAAATTAAAACCATATACTCAAGTCTACGGTCCGTTGAAGCTGTAAAAAAATCAACCTTCTATGTTAACGTGAGAAAAGATACGGCCGTATATGCTGCAAAATACGTATATTTCGACACTATCATGGGAATCAAAATTTATAGGGTACTTCCCGTTGACCTAGAACTATGAAATTTGGCTAGTAATATTGCCTTAAACTACAAGTACAGGGAAAAGTCTTTGCCCGCGATAACGTCCGCGAGAATGTAGGTTATCGCGGATGCTAGCAAAGTCGTAGATTAAAAAGCCTATGTCCTTCCCCAGGGTTCAAGCTATTTTAATACCAAATTACATCAACATCGGTTCATCCGTTTCATCGTAAAAGCGTAACAAACAGAGTTACTTTCGCATTTATAATATTAGAAGATAGAAGATTAAAGTATGGAAGTATGGGTATGTATCTACAAATTTGTACTGAACCCTCGGTGGGCGAGTCCGACTCGCACTTGTTTCTCTTATTTATATGGCAAAATAACGTTTTCCAGATCCGCTAAGACTAACATAAGAATAACCAAATTTAAAAAGGAAACACAAGATGCATGCGCAGTCATATTTTTCAACAAGAACACAATCTTCTCACGCCCTCATTATTACCTCTCACTTGTAATGCTGCCTACCCACCGTAGTACACGTAATATCACAGCCCCGGCCGCAATATTCGGGCACTTTCAACAACCTCTGATTTATAACCCACACGCTACGAGTTACGACCAGGAATAGCTAAGATTACAATATTATCATTTCAGTATTATTATCATTTGATTTAATGGTAAGGAAAGGTTGGAGTTTATTTGAAAAGACACTGGTGTCGATTCCCTCGTTCACAACTAAACGAAAATTAGACTATTGGCATCTCTTACTACCAGGCCGCTGAAGAAAAGGACGGCAACAGATAGAACTAAGTTAGAGATGTCAAATTAGTTTTTTGCCTTGAACTTCGCCGTGTTTGTAATCATACGTTCTGAAATGACAATTATAATTGTATGAACATTTTAGATCAACTTAAATTGACAGCTCTTATTAATATCTGTCTCTTTCTTGTTTTATTGGAGAGAAAGAGATATAAATAGCTTAAAATAAGTTTAGATCGTGCACAACAGAATTGGCACCAATAACTTGAACAGCAGCAAATATTTTGTATGAGGGATTTTACGTTTGAACTCAGAAACTACTAAATAGATTCTGATATTCCACTAGGCTGAGTTTATTTAACTAGTGGGGATTTCTGGAAAAAAAATGGATATCCCCACTGGTGGGGATTTGTCGGTTGGAATTTCTGGAATAAACTGTTTCATTTCTATAATAAACTCGTTCTACAAAGGACTTTATCTTCTTGAATTCAGTTTATTTATGTATAAACACATTAGCGCTCGGTACATGGTACCATTTTTTTTGTTGTTCTTTGGAAATCCTCGTGGAGTTCCTCCATCATGGGGGTGACGGATGGGCAGGCCGGACTCTTACCGGCTAAAACCACCACGGTGTTTCATTTCTGTCTATGGCTGGGGATGCAGGATTCCCATGAGCATTTATCAATCCCCCGACAGGCCTTAACCCGCTGTTCTTCAGCGGGACCCATCTTCGGTACACGGTACCAGCTGAGACTTCGAGCGTCAAACGCGTAAGCGTCAGATGATGTCACCATAAGACTTGTTGTTTATGTGTGCGTGAGACTGGTACTGATACAAGCTCACATATTTACACATCGATTCTCGTGAGTACCTTAGCATTTAATTGCTTTTTAAACTGATTTTGAGTGTCACAGATTTTTTTTTTGGAACCTGAATAAATTATTTTATTTTGTCTCTTTCTTATTTTATCTGCAAGACAAAGTCAGGGACATAGTCTAGTATAGTCGGTGCAGTACCAACGCTAATATATTATTGACGCGTGGGTTTCCTTGTTTACTTGCCACATCTGTGGGTTCCGATAAATCCTGTACACACACATTATTTGAAATATTAGCGATCACGGTTCCATTTCTTGGTTATGTAGCTAGAAACAAAGTTCTGTTGAAACCAAACACACATACAAACTCAGATTTATAATTTTATGAGATAAATCTGAGCGGTAAACGAGTTGGTAAGCAAGTAATTCCGCTGTATGATCGTGGAAACATGCCTGGTGCGTTTCGCTTTTAAGAATAGGGTCCAGTTAAATATTGTGGTCTTATCTAGATGTACTATCGAGCTTAGGACGCCCCTAATCTTCGGAACTACTGGTCTGACCTTGGAAAGATAAGACAATTCACGCGGACGAAGTTACGGGCAAAAGCTATAGGTACCCCGACCGCAGCGTTCCTGAGGTAGCTGCGCGATGCGGGAGAGGTGTGTGACGTGATTCGAGAGCTCACTAATACGTCAACTTGTGACAACTGTCACCTCTCCCGCACCGCACCGCTACCTCAGCCCCCTAGCCATTTTACCCAAATTGACAATCTACAATCGATAACGCTAATAGAAAACTAATCAAATGTATGGGAATGACGTCATTTCAACGATAATTCACGTGATCGAAAAGCAAAAATGTATTACGACGAAGCGTTCTACAATAATTATTGTAGAACGCTTCGTCGTAATACATACACACAAAACTATACGAAACGTTTAAAACTTGGCTAAGGAGGCTGGAATAGTCTCAGATATGCGGTCGAGCATATAGTCTTTTAGTCTTAATTAGTCGTCGATATATATATTTTTAATTACCAATAATCTTGCGATTTGGCCGCAACTCAATCTGATCATGAGTAATGATGCGGTCTAATGTGGAGCACACTTGCCTACAATGAACCGGTTCACTCGTGCCTTGAATATATCCAAATCTAATACCTTTAAACGAGCAATTCTTGTAATATATATAATCTGAATCTCGGAAACAGCTCAACGATTTTCATGAAATTTATTTAGTACGCACGGGGTTTTCGGGGGCGACAAATCGATCTAGCTAGGTTTCTAAAAAAAAACACGAAAAAAATAAATACCGGTCGCCCAGGTACTAATTATCGGGGAACTGAGCGGCGGGCAGTGAATTCCACATAATAATATTTTGTCCTCATCATTGATTTCCACGAACTGACTTCCATAGTAAAACATAGCCACCGTCAGTTAACTCTCGCCACGTCCTTCCCTGCTGCTGCCTGCTTCTATCGTCATGTCGTAATAGGCACGTCTGACCTATCGTTATTTTGTTTCTCTTCTCTTTACCCTATCCCGGATGGACCCCCAATTTATTGGAACAGGGGTTGAGATCAGAGAAACAAATAAATTATAAACAAAAGACACGTTTACGTCGTCCACGGCTTCAAAATAATAAAAATCAGTCGTCTTTCCACATCTCAATACTATGCACCCGTCAATTTCAAATCTTTCTTCTAAAGATGTATTTTTCATGTCATCCGAAGAATCTTCTGTGTCACTCACACCTTTAAACAACTAGCTCTTTCACACAGTCATGCATTCATCGTGTTCCTTCTTTAAGTATGTTGGTTTTTCTTTAATAAATAATTGTTCTTGCTGCTTTTTACAAAGACACATGAAATGTAAGTGTAATATTATGCGTAAGAACTTTACAACGACCTCTATAAATATTGTGATTACTGATATCCTATCCTACAATCCTACTCCTTAATTATTACTACATTGAGAAATTCTTTGTATGTTTGGATATATTTTAAATTTAAATGTTTGTTAATTAATAACGCCCTCATTACTAAATAGATTTTAATCAAATTTAGACGGTGGCCGCAGAAGACCTACTTGTATCTTAATACGCTTGGCATAATTCTTGACTCTTACGCCGCCGAAGCTCTTGCTTAGTTACAAATATATTACTTAATAGGTACTTAAGTTTTTATTGCAAACCATAAACAAACGTTGATTAAAATTGATTATTAATCGACCTTGTCGGTCAAGGACACTAAGAGAGAGGAAGAGGCCTTAGCAATTAGATTCATATTTGGGATAAGGCTAGAACGATATTATTAGTCATTACTTTTTACCAGTTACTTTGGTTTTAGCTCCACCTCCTCCCAAATTTTGTAGCTCCATGTGAATGAAGTAAGTGGCTGAACTTACTAACTTCGTATATAATGGAATGAGATAATTTAATGCCGTGCCACTGGCCTCTGATACTGCTATTATGTACTTAGTATTCACACTTATATGCTATTGTGAGGACTGATATTACTATGTTTGGGTGAATGCCTATTGCATTCACCCAAATATAGTAATATCAGTCTGTCTGTTTATTGTTGAAAGAAGTTCGATAGCAGACGGTGATGGTTTCGTGGGAAAAGGATCGACGTAACATAACTCCTGTTTTCCTCGAAGAATCAAGGTCACTCCCATTATAACAGCACATTAATGTTAAGGCTTTATTATGTACTTATAACACCCGCCGAAAACAGAAGGGTGTTATAAAATTATTATCTAAATTGATATTTCAAGATGTATGTGTCTTTGTTATGTTTGTTGTTTTATATTGCCACTGACTTCCGAAACTGAAGTCATGTGTGTTCTGTGCTAAAGTTATTTATCACTTTTTAGTTTTTGTAGGCGGGACTTTTTTGTAAAAAAGCTCTTTATTTTTCGTACCTTCTTATCATCCAAATCCATTAAGAAAAGGCAACATAGTTAAAACAGAGACTGAAAGTGCTCCAAAGATTGTAGAAACTAAAACGTCATTCTATGTATACTTTTTGGTTTTTTGTTGGCTTTTTAAAAAACCGCTGTATCAGTTTCGATACAAATTATATGGGACCACCCCTCAAACATACCTATCCATAAAAAAAATAATTCTCAGAAACATACAAAAAATAAATAATAACAATACAGTCGAATTGAGAAACTTCTTCTTTTTTGAAGTCGGTTAAAAATACTCAGCTATCCTATTTTATCTAGTTGTTAGTAATCAAAAGTCAGATGCATGCATATTATTTTACACACAGACATTGACACCGTCATTGGCACCATATTATCGTTTATCAAAGTTACTAAAGTAAATAGGTACTTTTAGATTAAATATAGGTAAATATCTAAGAACACTTTGATAACCTCAAAACCAACTTTATGATAAACTCAAAAGTATTAAAAGCCTTAAAATTTACTTAAACATGTCCCAAATAAGTTTATATTTTCTCCAATAATTTTGCGTCTAGAAAATAAATACAAGAAAACTTTTATTGGATCAAATATTTGCGGTAGCGAACTTAGAATGAATTCGATTCCAAGCTTAACATTCCTTTTATGTTTTTCAAGGCGATGATCTCAGACTGTTAAATGTATTTTTTTTAATAAGAGCTTTTTTGTGTTCTAATAAGCTTGCGTTTAATCGCAACTCACCTGATCTTAAGTGATGATAC
The DNA here is from genome assembly GCA_947361185.1 of Charanyca ferruginea. Lineage (NCBI taxonomy): Eukaryota > Metazoa > Arthropoda > Insecta > Lepidoptera > Noctuidae > Charanyca > Charanyca ferruginea. The sequence goes on from OX376065.1 coordinate 3,660,103, forward strand.
GGCCTATGGTGGAGCACGTTTGCCTAGGATAAACCGGTTCACTCGTGCCTTGAAGATACCAACCCAGATTATACTTATCAGGGAATAGATAGGCGGGCAGTTCGCACAATAAATGTGGAATCAAAGCGCTTGGTTCGAGTTCGTGGAATTGGAACCATATAGCGGTGACGCTTCGCTGTAACTCTGCTCGTCCGATGATGGAATGGGGATGGGGGAATTAAATTAGCTTCTCTTACTTCCTAATAATAATAATGTATGTACAAGTTTAAAGGTGCGTACGGATTAGAGGCAGCCTCGGGGTGCGCAGCCTCGCCACGCACGGCTCGTGAAGGCACGCCTCGGGCTGAGGCGCGTACGCACTTGAGGCAACAGGGCGAGCCGTGCGTGCCTCAGGCGAGGCTGCCTCTAATCCGTACGCACCTTAATATGTCGTGATGGCACTTTGGTAAACCTTGGTAAGCAAATACCAATGTGTTTTTCTATCGCAGATGTAATTTCAAGTTTATCCTGGAGATCACTGACATCGATGAAGGAAAACATCGTGAAGAAACTTATACCCTGTTCACAATAAGATTAGACATTTACTCAAACCTTTTTTACTGTCCGTTCAACCGATTGAGTGACCGACTGAGTGTTCCGTCATAGAGTATAATATCTAATGGCTATTATCTCAGAAACACATCACATCTCCACAGTACTCAGAAGGACGCTGCTGCCCAGCCTCTGGTCAATATCCCTCTGTCGTCTTCTACGACACCCAAGGATAGAAATAGGGTGGTGCTATTCGTGGACGGCACCACACGGCTAATTAATTATTTAAGAGGCCTAAATAGGAGAAAATTATACTATACGGTGTAGATAGTATTTCTTCATTCTATTGGGTAGATTTTGGAACGTCAAGCGCCCACATTACAATTGAAACAATGTAAATAATTCTCATTATGTTGTATCAAGTTGCAAAACTACCATCCCACACTATTCCATCTAACTTTGTTCGTGCTAAATCCCGGAGGCAGGCAGTCCCGCGCCCCGGGCCCGGGAATTACGCTTGAATCCCGTTGTTACGTGATTCACGAATTCTTGTACAAACGTAATGAAATCTGCGGATAGTTCGGCGGACATGTTGAAAAAAAATACCGGGGAAATAATGGGGCTCGAACATGGTACGAATGATGTAGTGCGTGATCCAAAGGGGTATCGAGGTATAGTGATGCCAAATAAAAGGTGTCCAAAGAATTTGAAATGCAAGTTTAAAAAAAACGGAGATATTTACAAAAAAATCGATAGATTTTGTCTCTCTTTTTGTAGAATAGCAAACATTTATTCGGAATTAATTATTTTCTATCTTTTGCAAACAACTGAACATCATTGCAATAAATGCTAATTGCAGACTTTTTCATAAATATTCCGGGAGAAAATAAGATTTTGGTTTTATATACTTTGAAAAATGTTCAATGAAACATTATGATTTCTCATTATATACTGGCGTGATCGATCAGTCTTGGTTAAGCTATGCTTACCGCGGTCGTTCCGTGCATGGGTGACCATGCGTTTCTTACAGAGACCCCTCCGTGTCTCGGAAAGCTCATGCAGGTGTGGATCCCTTCTGTCGTTCGTTGATCTTTGACAGTCATTATGGGTTGGTAGAAACCAGAAAGTGTGACAACCAGTCTAACCAGGGGGTATCGTGTTACCCAGTTACTGGGTTGTGTAGGTCTGACAGGCAGTTGCTCCATGTAAAACACTGGTATTCAGCTGCAACCGATTGAACTGTAAGACGACCCCTTCTCAAATCTTCTTTTCTTGTCCTGGCGGTTTTCCTTTGGAATGCGGTTCTTCAGAATATCACGACGGCCACCAGTCGGTTCACATTTAAGGTAAAAGCTCGCGAACACTTGCACAGGAAGTTGGCAGACTCATCACACAATTGATTTATCGTATTTCTCCACCGGTGTGTTTTTAGCTCTCTCTACATTTTATATTTTGTTTGTATGTATGTATATATGTATTTAATAGTTTATTTTATTCTTGTAAATTTTCTTATCTTTTGTACCTACCACGTTTTGTGTCTGCATCACCCTAAGGTAGACTCGTAGAAAATAGCCAAGGCATTAAGTCCGCCTTTGTACAATGTTTATTTAAATTTTGTGCATAAAGTTTTAGTAAACAATAAAAATAAAACCCCAACATAGTTAAGGAAAAGCTAGGAAGATGATGTATTTCAACATTTTATACACACTACAAGTTTTAGGTACGGGCATTAGTGACATGAGGTAAAATTCAAAGAAATGTAATTACCAAAGAATAATAACTGAAGTATTGTAAGAGATCCTGATGGAGGATTCTTACTGGTACCGGGATAGGTTTATTCTATAAATAAAAGCACTAAAACTCGGTACTGGTTTATATTATCAGGTACTTGTAGTGTTCCCGTGACAAGATCAGGCTAAGAAGTCCTAATGTCAAATGTAAAACAATACAAGTCTACTATTTGAACTTATTCTAGAAGTTTGCTGAGTGTTCCATCATAGAGTATAATATCTAATGGCTATTATCTCAGAAACACATCAGATCTCCACAGTATCATGAAGGTTCAGTTTCCAACACCAGCCATGTACGTATCTATTATTATGAAATGTTCAATGAATGTTATTTCACAACAAACATTAAAATTACAGGAGTAATAATATTTGCGGAACAAACATCCTATAAGATCCGTGACGTATTAAATAGGTAATTAATTCGTTCGCGGTACACAATAGTGCTAATTTGTCAAGTGTGTCTGCCTAACATTATTATTAGCGTATAATGAACGCGTCGCGTGACGTCATTTGTCATTTCTCTGTGAAACGCTACGCAAATTAATTATTAAGAAATTCAAATTCCTATTCGAATTCATTTATTGTTTGTTACAGGTGAAAAGTCAGTTCTTACAGTTGCGTACAGTATTTTTTTGATGTTGCTCCATACTAAGAATTTCTCCTATATTGTGGATACACACTCACATACACAAAAACCAGACCCGGTACAACTATCTGTAAGTAAAATATTTGTTCCGTGCCTCGGAAAGCACGTATAGGCGTTGGTCCCGGCTGTTATTTGTATACCTTCGACAGTCGTCATGGGTAGTCAGAAGCCAGAAAGTTTGACAGTCAGTCTTACCAAGGGGGTTCGTGTTACCCAGTAACTGGGTTGTGGAGGTCAGGTAGGCAATCGTTCAATGTGTTTGTTTTGTACTGCTAGCTTACTTACATAGTACTTATCATGTAACATTTTTTTGTAAAAAACTTGATTTAAAAGAGTGTCCGTGGAGTTTCTTGCTCGTTCTTCTCCATAGAAACCAACCTACGTTTTGGAACGAGCAACTAGCTTCAATTTTCTGACTAACTGACCGACTCCTTGACAATTCAAAAGTAAATGGGTTAATTGAAATAAATGCTTTGATTTTGGATGACTGCCTGCGATGGCACTAGAAATAAATCGGAAACCGGAGGAAACGGTTGTATCCAGTTGTTTAACACGAGTTATAGTCGGCTTTCAAAGTTTTAAAACAGTTAAGTTTTAAAACGCCTGTTTTATGTGGATGTTGGCGATCGCAGTAGGTATTTTGGTACTCAGAAAAACGCTGCTGCCCATTCTCTTGTCAATATTCCTCTGTCGCCTTCTACGACACCCACGGGTAGAAATAGGGTGGTGCTATACGCAGCCGGTACCACACGGCTAACGGGCCGATTTTCACAGCATCCAAGCCGGCCCCGGCTTTAAAGGTACATTTATTTTTCTAGAACAATGCCTTAAATTTACAAAAAAATGAAAAGAGAGAAAGACAAAATACATGGCTGCTAAAAGTAAATTATTTATAACCACTATTCTATTCTACTTTGGTTTAGTAGTGGAAGATTTAGTATCGTAACTTTAGAATTCTATAATTTATGACTACAGGTGGAAAACCTCACGTAATTTTACACGAATTACAACTTTTTCTTGCAATGAAAATGTTAAGTTATTCTCTGAAAACGGACTTGATATTTGAAATGTGGTTGAATATAACTAAGCCTGGTTGATTTTTCTGGAATCGAGAACTCTCTTATATATTTAGCATTAGTATTCGTTACATGAAATATTGATGAATTAGATGTATTTATTATACAATAAGTTAAATAACAAAGTCCGTTCCCTTAAAAGCCCTGAATCTACATCATTCATAGATTAAAAAATATATATCAGCATAAAAAAAATAACACTTCCAAAAATTTACAGTGTTTCTTTTACGCATCCGATTTTATATTACATTTAAAAAAATAAACTTTTTTTTATTTTTGTTGGGATTGTTTACTGTTTTTGTATCTATGGACGATGTAATGTTACCGGTTTAAGGGAACGCCTTAAACCGGTAACATTACATTAACATTACATTGCATTACATTAACATTACATATACTTTCGTTAATTAACATACTGTATAAGCGAAAGAGTATTTACACATTTGACTAAAAATAATTTATGCTCTACACATGGACATCCTAACCTTAAATTAATACAGGGCAAATCATTTTTTTCTGAGCGAAAATAGATCCCGCAACACGCAGCGCCAACAATCGATCTGCCACAGTGAGCTGCCATACTAAAAAGAACATTCGTCAAACACTAATCTATTTCCCTCCTGACCTCATAATAGCTACAATTTATCGTCAGAACCCCATTCCATGGTACAATTTATTTATTTATTTCTTTTTATATCACAACAAAAACAGTAATTCAAACAAACGACCCGCTCAAGTATCTTGATAAATATCGCCGTTTAGAAATTTTTATCGCATTTATATCTCAATTTCTGACTATAATGCGTTTTTTCTGTTAGCTCCAATAATGTTAACAACATTTTCCAACGTACAGTTTAGAGTCAGAAAAACTGATTTGACACAGCGAGGGTTTACATCGGTCAGTGTAGTGTGTGTGTGTAGTGCGTGTGTGTAATGTGTGTGTAGTGTGTGTGTATGTGTGTGTATGTGTGTGTGTGTGTGTATGTGTGTATGTCTGTCCGTCAAAAGGTCTTGTAAAACAGGAAATTCATACAACCATACTACTATTATAAAAGTGTAAGTTTGTGTGGATGGATGTATGAATGTTTGTTTCTCTTTCACACTTAAAGAACTGAACGGAATAAGCTGACTTTTATCACATAAACAGATATTGATTTAGTTTAACACAGGATATTTTAGATCCCGTTTTTCTAGTTCCGTGGGATAATTAGGACTTTGGTTTATTCTAATGTATACGCATACGCAAACGAAGGCGGGGAGAAGCTAATATTATTATCAGTGGCGTGCCTTCCATTAAAGCCCAAAAGCCAGGCTTGCAATCAATAATGCGAGACAATAAAAAAACATAGAAAGCACAAAAATTCAACATCTCTAAGTAGGTTGATTAGATCAATATCTCATCTGTCGGGTTTGCCCTAACTTTGACCCCTAGGCACGCCACTGATTATTATAACTATGTGACTTTTCACTTGAACTGTTAGACAGTAAAAGAAATATAGTGTATTTTCCTTTATTGTGATTTCAAAGTGCTCTAAGCTAAAACGTCTGGTAAATTACATCTAGAAAGGGCAATTACTTAGAGGCTATTGGTATCATTTGTTATTCTGGATTTCTTTAGCTGGAATTTCTGGTTTATTCTAGTAATTCTTTGGTTATTTAGTTACGGCATTACCTTGAACTAAGTGGCTAAAAAATAATTGTTTGAAATATGAATTCAGTGAAATTATGGTTTCAGAAGTTGCAAATTGCCGTGAATTTGGCGAAAAGCATTAAAAATTAAGAGGGGTCGACCATGGGTCTACGAAGGATCAAATATTGTGTTTACGTATGGTCAACCATGTGTCTACAAGGGGTTAAATGGATTTATTGCGAAAAGTAAACCAAACACTAGGATGAAACTTGATATTAATACCTGAGAGCGCGCAGACACATCATTTCATGTCGACAGCCATTACCAGAGAGAGCGATACAAAACTTCAAACTCAAAATGACATATACATGACATTGACAGAATTACTTATAAGTGACATCATTGTAATCGTTTACAAATAACGCTACAATATGTGTCTTCGAGGTCAGTATCCAGGACGACGTGGTCAATTTGCGATCCAGTCATTCTGATACCAACCCCTCTACAAGTGGTCAGCTATGCGTCTACAAGGGTTAGCTATGTATCTACAAGGGGTCAACTGTGCATATGCCTGTGCCTGTGCTATGATAATAGGTGACCCATTAGAATGACTGGATCGCAAATTGACCACGTCGCTCTCGATACTGACTTTGTAGACACATATTGGAGCGTTATTTGTAAACGGTCACAATGATGTCACTTAAGGGTTGCCAACGGGACTACGAGTAGTCTACGAGTGGTCTACTATGGGACTACGAGTGGTCAGCTACGGGTCGACGAGGTGTATATGAGGGGTTGCCAACGGGACTACGAGTAGTCTACGAGTGGTCTACTATGGGACTACGAGTGGTCAGCTACGGGTCGACGAGGTGTATATGAGGGGTTGCCAACGGGACTACGAGTAGTCTACGAGTGGTCTACTATGGGACTACGAGTGGTCAGCTACGGGTCGACGAGGTGTATATGAGGGGTTGCCAACGGGACTACGAGTAGTCTACGAGTGGTCTACTATGGGACTACGAGTGGTCAGCTACGGGTCGACGAGGTGTATATGAGGGGTTGCCAACGGGACTACGAGTAGTCTACGAGTGGTCTACTATGGGACTACGAGTGGTCAGCTACGGGTCGACGAGGTGTATATGAGGGATTGCCAACGGGACTACGAGTAGTCTACGAGTGGTCTACTATGAGACTATGAGTGGTCAGCTGTGGGTCGACGAGGTGTCTACGAGGGGTTGCCAACGGTACTACGAGTAGTCTACGAGTGGTCTGCGACGGGTCTACGAGGTATCTACGAGGTGACCAGTCAACAGCAAAAGTAGATGATTAAAATCAGAAATTCATTACTAATGAACGGAGTGCGCGTCGGAACTGTGTGGCGTCGAAGTGTTTCAAAAGTATGTGTGTGACAATCACATACTTTTAATAAATAAGCTAGTTATAAATTATATAAATTAGTGTTAGTAAATATTGAATTTCTGATTTTGATCATCTACTTTTGCTGTTGACTGTACCCAACGGTACTACGAGTGGTCTTCTATGAGACTACGAGTGGTCAGCTATGGATCTACGAGTTGTCTTCGAGGGGTTGCCAATGGGACTACGAGTAGTCCACGAGTGGTCTACTATGAGACTACGAGTGGTCAGCTATGGGTCGACGAGGTGTCTACGAGTGGTCAACCACGGGGCAACGATGGTTGAACAATGTGTCAACTTTGTGTCTACGAGTAGCCAACCATAGGTTTACGAGAATCTTACGAGTGGCCAACTATGAGACTACGATGGGTCAACTATATGCCCATGTCGGGCAAACTATGCGTCTACGACGTCTCTACAAGTGGTCAGCTATGTATCCAGAAGAGGTAAACTATAGGTCTGCGACAAATCCACGGCACTGTAAGCTTACATTACACTTACCAGTGACAACCGTGCACACAGTTCTCCGTCGCCCTGTATGAGGTAACGACGAGTTTCTATAAACTTAGTATTAAAGTCAAAGCATTTATTTAAATTAAACCATTTACAGGCACTTTTGAATTGTCAAGGAGTCTGTCAGTTAGTCAGAAAGTTGAAGAAGGAACGAGCAACTACGTTTTAAAACGTAGGTCTCTATGAAACACAACGAACAAGAAACTCCACATCTACAAAATACTGGTTACATTATTCTTGTTGATTCTATATGTGAAAACAATGTAGGCGAAGAACGATACAAATCATTTATTAAAAAACAATTTTGAAGCCATGGCAGTTAAGAGATGACCAATCTCAACTGACAGCGCCTGTCAGTGTTCAACAATAAGCGAAGCACTGACGGGCTGGCAAGACAATGCGAAACTTCTGTAACAATAAAAATAACATCTTCAAAATTTCCAACAGTTATTTAATCAAGGGCCAACACTGATCGGGGACAATATCCGCACTATGAACAACTACGGGTTTTGTCGACCCTCGATGATCCGTCTCATCACTCGATCGGCTAGATCATAATTATAAATGTTCTACCTTTCACCCGAGTCATCAGAATAGGGACGTTTTGTAGAATAGACCTGTTTATCAGAATAGTTGCCAACATGGGTAAGGGGTGCAGATGTTATAATTGTTGTGGTAATGTTCTCCATGCTCTTCATATTGCGACTTACAATCCCGTTCATGCATAGGCTGATAAGTATTTATCCAAATCGAAAACTTTTAGTTTTGTTGCTTTTATTTTGCATACATTATCGCATCTTGACCTAACAACGCCTTTAAGATCGTAACCATAGAAAAACAAACCATTGTTATTATTTTTAGTGCTATCTTTAGAATTGGTGTGGGAATTATAAGTGACTTTTCTACAGTCAAATCAACCCTACTAGTGAAATAAATTTATAACTCTCCTTTTGGCCTTCCCGTCGTCGGTACGTTACGTCACCCTCAGCACCCGCGTATTTGAAATTCAATACGCAGCGCAAGTCAAAACAAAGTCAAAATCTTGAGTAAAATGCCGCACGAAAAACAAGAGAAACTTTCTTAAACGAGCTATTCACAAACTAATTACAACATACTAAAAGAACATGCCTTCAAGCCTTCAACATTCGATAAAAGCGTGCAACACTTCGAAACATTTTAAGGATCAAACACATCTACTGAACGGCACATACCTTCACATCGCGTCGGTACAATCGCACAACTTTTTCGTTACAAATGAATTCCTTTCGCAGTTGCGCGTGACTGGCATGAACCAGCCAAATACGCTATTGTGGCGTACTCCGACAATGTGTAGTTGGACCCTTAGCACCTTATTGTGTGAGCTCGTGTTTTGTACACGCGATTTTAGACTTAAAGCGCAAAAATATAACTGGCATTTTCCTATAGTAGACTTTAAAAGCTGAACAGAAAAGTCTGTAATGTAAAGCTTTTGTTCGTTATTAGTTAGATTGTATTGACGTTGTTTAAAGTGTGTAGTTTTTCTGATTAGCTTATTGTATGGAAGTGGATGGTTCGAAAGAGGTTACTGAGTTGACTGCATGGACATGCAGCTTAAGTAAAGTGGGCAGGAGAACAGGTAATGATAGCTCTACTGAAACAAAAATCATTAAGTAATCATTGTGTGTAACTAAATAGAAAACTCATATCATAGGCAATACGAATAATTCATGACAGAAATTACACCAAAAACACTTCGTAGTGACAAACGAAACTCACAGGTAACTCTTAAGACTAGTTCGATTTTGAGAAATACAAAAAAGCTAGAGACACAAGATGGCTGCCAACGCTTTTCGTACGAATATTACCCTTACTTCAACCGGTAACTGATACTCAAAAAGCTTTTTTACAAAAAAGTGGCAATACAAAACAACAAACAGAACAAAGCCACCGACTTCCAAATCTAAAGTCATGTGTGTACCGTGCTAAAGTTGTTTATCACTTTTTAGATTTTGAAGGCGGTTGTCTGTTTTGTAAAAAAGCTTTTTAGTACCTTCCTATCATCCCAATCCATTAATCCATTAAGAACCAGCAACACATTTAAAACAGAGGTACTCCAAAGATTGAAGAAACTATTAAAACGTCGTCTATGTAGATTTTTTTGGGATTTACTTGATTTTAAAAAAAGTGCTGAATCAATGTCCATAAAAAAAAGAATTTTCAAAATCGATTCACATTTGCTGGAGAAATCGCGTAACAAAGTCGGTTGAAAATGGTGGACGTACCATGTTCTGACAGGTATTTCCTTCATACAATGACATCTCCATAGCTATATCTCTATGACCTCAGCTAGGTATACAATCGTTTTCAATTACAACTACAATGGAACTATCAACAGTTTGATAGTCGAGTTCAATATTGGCGTTTCCCAAATAATTGGAGAGTTAGAAAATAGAAAATATGGACGACTGTAACTATTACAATTCGTAGAGTGAGTCGGACCAAAGTTGATGAAAAATGTTTGAGCGCATAACAAGTTTAGAATTTTCCATTGTTACAAATTAATGTTTTGGCGCACTGTGCAGTTTTTCCGTTGATAGACACTAAATACTTTTTGGGCATTTTTACCTTTGAAATGATCATTGTTTTTGAAAGGTTTATGTTATAGATTATTTTTCGAAGTACACACGGCGTTATCACCTCACCTTTTCTAGAACTACGAACTACTATGTTGAGAAACCAAATCCAACAAGTATGGTAATAAAAATATTACAAACACATAAATATGCGCGGAAATCATAACCCTTCTTAGCACTCAAGTAAATCATAACAGATAAGAGATGACCAATTAGGGCCAAGTCACACCGGAATGGCAGCGGCCGGCAGCGACGCGGCGATCAGCCGCGAGCTGTTCTTTTATGCGGCCGCTGCCATCCCGGTGTGACTTGACCGTTAACCTCTCCACAACATCTTCTTCTTACAGTACTTATTTTAAAATCTCGAGCCATAGTGTGTGTGTGTGTGATATCAAACTCCTCCGAAACGACTTGACCGATTTTTATTAATTTTTTTGTGTATATTTGCTAGGTCTGGGAATAGGTCGTAGGCAATTTTTTTTAATGTATGTGGTAAAACAATGTTTGCCGGGTCAGCTGGTAATATATAGATATGGAAAGCTCAAAGTTCCAAAGTTCAAGGTTCCAAATTATTTTTATCGCGTTTTTCTACCGCCACGCCACGCGCGTTTTGTGTGCGTTATTTGCGCTACACTACTAAACAAAAAAGAAGTTATTTTTACACCAAAAATAAGTAATTTCAAAGCAATAATTTTTATATATCGTAAATAGGTATGTAATGTGCCCTTTTACAGCCTATATTACTACACAAAATATTAGATAAAACAGTGTTCATTTATTTAACGGTCCTTATATTTTTATCTCAAGCCAGAGAATAGTGCTGTAGCTTTCAGTGCGTTCTTAAATAATAGAAAAATAGAGATCCCACATGGTCTTAAATTACTTGCAACACACTTTTGTCGGCGAAGCACTATAACTGGTCCTGCGTTCTCTGTTTTAGTTTTCAGAAAAGAAAACTGACCCAGTTTATATATCCTGCTTTGTATTTTATTGTTAAAGGTTATACACATGTATAACCTCCACATGTATAAATAAAGGTATGTACAAAGCATTTAGTTTCAGTATTTTATATGTTTTTTGACGACACGGTTCGCGCAGCGGTTGAGCAAATGGCACTGCGCTGCGTGTCGTAAGTTCGATTGCCACAAGGAACAAATTTTGTATCACCTACAGATAATTGTTCCGGGTCTGGCTGTTTGTAGAAGAAACAAAAGTAGTTCCCATCCACCGTGTATAAGATTATATAAAATTTATAATAGTCTTAGACCTGCTTGCGCCAAAAACATAACTCAGTACAACTAACGCAAGGTTAAATTACAAAGTGATACATAATGAGCTCGTGTTAGCAATTAGCTCGGAGTCAAAAGGTAACCCTAGCTGGCGCCAGCAGACCTTACAGAGAGGAAAATGGACACATGTTTTAACCCATTTACGTACGGGTGAAGTTGTCGAATATTCAGTGAATCCCATTTTCACTGCAAGTGACAAGCGACTGACACTTACCGAGAGTCGCGACTCACGATACACCTTGACTAAACCATATAAGAGCCAGTTACCACTGGGTCGCGCCGTGTGATGCCGGCCGCGAACAGCACCACCCCATTTCTACCCGTGGGTGTCGTAGAAAGCGACAGAGGGATATTGACCAGAGGATGGGCAGCAGCGTCCTTCTGAGTACCATGACACCTACTGCGATCGCCAACATGCATCGGCCATGTATGGCGATTACGACTGAACCTTGGGAGAGACCTTTGCCCAGCAGTGGGCGTCTAAAGGTTAACATGATGACCACTGGGTCGTACCAACACTTTTTATCTTAAGAAACCATCAGTCCGCAAACGATTGCACCCCGAATTACCTTTACCGTGTTAGCGCAAGGGTAACCCTCCTCTCCTCCCAGAAAAATGTCTTTAAGTAGGTGCATTCCAGCAAAAACATCCTCCGGCCCTTAAAAAACTAATTTTCAACTGCTTTAATGGGTAGGCGAACAATATCGTGGATCGCCCTCCTTATGGTGCTTTTGGCGGTGTAGATATGGACCAAAGACCATGTCTCTTTACGAGTATCAACCTTTAATTCAAAAGCATCAAGGCTTAAATTTTTTTGTCTGAATCCGCTCAATTTTCACTCCACACACCACACAACCCTAAAATGTCTAGCAGCTAAACTAAGTGTTCTTGACTTGTTTGGGCACAAGTTGAAACATCAGACGTCAAACACAGTCCTTAGGTCGATCCGATACCGACTCAACTCAATGCTGGAAAATATTTTCGTCCAAATTCGCCAGCGAAGTTGTGTGGTGAACTGGTCAGGACGTAGTGGTGTACTGACGAATGACCGAATGTAATCGGGCGGTTTAGGTTACTTATAGATTTTGTTGCATTTTTTTATTATTTACAAAATCTAAAGCATACAATAATAATATACGCAGAAACATACATACACAATATACTGCTAGCGCCGTCTAAAAATGGCCGTCGAATTTCTTCAATAATTTAAATTCCTCAAAATGCTGCTTGTGGCCTGACGCGCGTTCTTTTCCAAACTTACCCTAGTATATTTATTCCGCGGACATTAGTGTGGATTACATGTTTACCCTAGCCCACTTTAGCTCATAACTTTTATAGTAATATTATAACATGTAATGGTTTTGTGTCCCAATGTAGTAAAAATAAAATAAAATGAGCATTGCTAAGTGTACTGTGTGGATGAGTGTGTAAGAGTATACAGTGTGTGAAAATTTGCAAGTGAGTGCGTAAGTAAGTTATGGTGGTGTGTGGAGGTTGTGATTTGTCCCACCGTTGGGTTTGGTTTTCCGCTTAGGTCTCAACTATATGTTTCCATGTTTTGATGTTTGCCGTTTAGGGCCAAACCAATCTAAAACGTCCAAGTCATCGTGACAACATTATTTAGGCCTACCTCGGTGATGACGATTTAGGGCGGGTTGCAATGGCGCTAACTATCGTCAAACAAACATAATGGGTTGTTTCACAAAATGATGGCCTTAACGTACGTTAAAAGCTACTATTACCATAACCGATGCTTCATCCAGCAGTCAACATAATTTTGTGTTTCAAACAGCTACGTCAAACATCAAAATATTACGGAATCTCTTTTTGAATAACTTTGACTGACTGATTTTTACGTCATAAAACAACCCATTACATTTAACAAACGTTAAACATCTCACGTCGTAGTAATTTTTAACCGTCCGTATGCAACGTTAACCAATTGTTTGAAACTAAAAAACTAAAATTAAGTCGGTATTTAACTAAGGGTGGGTCCCTTAGTTAAATACCGACTTAATTTTAGTTAACACTAGCTTTTTACCGCGTCTTCGTCCACGTGAATTTTCTAACGGATCACAAAATTGTTGATAATTAAATATAGCCTCTAACACTCAGAGATAAAGTAGCTTCTTCTTAGCGAAATATTTTTAAGAATCGGACCAGGAGTTTCTTAGTTTGGCCCCAACAAACAAACTCACACACAATAATTTAGAATATGTAGATAGATAAAACATTCATTTGGTGCACTTAAAAGACATAATCACAATACAAAAAATTCAAATGAAATAAGCATTAAGCACACAAAGTGTGGTGTGCGTCTCAAAGTTGCACCATATGAGAGTCCAGCTGTCAGGCAAATATACCCGACGCTGATATCCTGCTGTATCCCTGCAGTGACATACGGACGTCGAGCAGATGAGATAGATGTGATAGTAATTGTGATTCTAATGATGTAGCTGTTCTTATTTAATAGGCAAGACAAGAAAGAAAGAAAAGAGCTTGTGAGATATTAAGTAAAATCGTTTGTTTATCGGTATACTTTAAATATCATATGGGTAACACTCGATTCTCGACACATGGAGGCTCGAGTTGGAGATTTGGAACTCACCGAACGATTTGATTGGATGGCGCCCGACTGAAAGATTATCAGCTGGTATGTTTTGTAAAATCTGCTTCGGTTATTTTAGGTGCAGTGAGTCTATGGTAAGCTGTCATCCCACCATGCTAGGTATTGACAACGCACTTCACCTAAATATACTGAAGGGGATTTTTACATAATAACACTACAGAACAGTGGCTGCTTTGCAACGATAGGGCGCTCGCGTTAATTCCTCTCAGGGCTGATTATGCAACAGTTAGTCATTTTTGGCTTAATAATAAATATGGCAGTTTGACACACAAAAGCGGAATTATCGGACGATTGACAAATTGGCTCTTAACAAACATTTCTGGTGTGGATACTGAAGGAAGATATTTGTGAATGCATACTCAAAACCTAAACTTTTACAAAGAATTGTGCCTTCTCTATATGAGACGAGGCCTTTGCCCTGCAGTGAGACAATATAGGTTGATATAATACAATATAGGATGATATAATACAATATAGGTTGGTTGGTATTATTTTTATTCAGCTTTGTCCTTCATAAAAAATGCTATCAAATCAAATCAAATTCTTTATTTCAGATAATTTTTTTCGTCGTTCGACTATCGAATAGAACAGTCGTGTACACCGTATTTTAACTGACCACTGATTTATACACCTAAAGTACAAGCAAAAGTGATACTAAGAACAATTACACTTACGAGAAAAATAGCGTGAACTAAGTGGGACAGTGCTACGTGTTAATTCTCTTAAAATTATTACCTGCTGTGAGCGAACGTTGCCGCGACCGCTCTTCACCACCTCGGGGAAAAGAGACGAGACCATAACGCACTGATTTTTCAACTCGCTCGTTTTCGTACCATTTCACCTGTGTGTTCGTGCTACGTCACTGCCATATTGTAAAGATGAATGCACAACAATTATCGGCCGAAACAAATACGAACTTAAGCAGCAAAGGAAGTGGATCACTTACTGATCTAAGTACGTTAGTAAAAGAAGATGGCAAAGTTACACTACGAAAAAGAAAGCAGAATTTTGAGGCCGAAGTTATGCAAGAAATGTCCGACTTACGAAATGAAATGAGGAACTATTTCGAAGCTTTCAGCGAAAAACTAAACGAAATTTCGAGCAATCTATGTCAGGAATTGGGTGAGGTTAAAAGTGAAATAAAAAACATAAAAAGTGCAACCGATACTCTTACATCTGAACAAAATTACATTAAGGAAGAACTGGAAAAGCTAAAAAAACAAAACTGTACTTTCCAAAAAGAGATAACCCTTCTCAAAACCAAATTATCTACTGATGAAACATCGGGCGAAATAAACAAAAATCAACAACAGTTCGATTGTGAGTACATGGCCTTAGAAATCCAAGACCGTGCAAAGCGGCAGTATAATATCATAATTGGGGGTATATGTGAATTAAATGACAAAAACTTAAAAGCAAGGCGTGAATATGACACAAAACAAGCGCTTAGCATAATTTAAACATTTTACAAGGACTGTCCGTCCCCTATAAGATGCATGCGCCTAGGTAAGTACAACTCGGAAAAATCTAGATACCTTAAGGTTACCTTCCAACAACAAGAAACCGTCATACAAATTCTGCGTAATAAATCGAATCTCACAGATGATAACGTTCGCATTTTACCGGATCAAACACCAATGCAAATAAAATACATGAAGGATCAACGTGCTGAACTGTCACGACAAACGGAAAGTGGTGAATCAGATCTCACGATAAGGTACATAAACGGCATACCGAAGATAATTAAAAATGCATCAAAAAACTATCGGCAAAACAAATCCCCCGACCAAACAACTACGACACTTCAGAATTAGATAACGTTACCTATCAATATGTAGATACCTATCAAAATATATGTACATCTCAAGCCTCGTTAAGAATGTTTTATGCTAATGTGCGTAGTTTAGTAAAACCAGGTAAGCTTGATGAGTTGAAATGTATCTTACAGAGTTTTTATCATACCATACACATTGTGTTGTTAACTGAAACATGGATTAAGTCTAAAATTGATGCCAATATGCTGGATATACCTAACTACACACATGTATTTAATTTAAGGAAAAATGGTATAGGCGGGGGTATTTCAATGTACATACACAAAAGTTTAAAATTTGAAATAAAAGAGGAGCGCTATGAATGCGGTAATAATTTTTTATGGATAAATCTATTAAAACACTCTCTGACCATAGGCTTAATTTATAAACCCCCAAATACGAATCTGAACGATTTTCTTAACATCTACACACAAAGTTTGGAAAAAATCAAACGCAAGACAATTATTTTTGGAGACTTTAATATCGACTTACTAAGTAGTGAGCGCAAAACAACCGACTACACAGATGCTATACAAGAATCAGGATACTATATACTAAACAATATACACGAAAATTACTGTACTCGACAAACCACGCACACAAAAAGCATAATCGACCATGCATGTACTAATATATGGAACGCTAAGGTACACATGGCAATCATTGAATCAACACTATCAGACCACAAACAAATGTATTTAGAACTCAAACAATACAAACAGACCCTAAAACAAAAGGTTCAATATTATGCGATTGATTACAAAGTTCTTTATGAGAACATGCTAAAATACGACTCAGCAGAAGTAGGAAACCACTATGCCATTCTTGAACAATATATAATAAAGAACATAAATAACTCGAAAATAATTAAACACAAAATACTAAACCTTCCACAAAAGGATTGGATCAATAAAACAGTAATTAAATATATTAATGAATGAAATCAATTATGGCATGGTTGTTTGACAAATCAAGAAAATGTACACCTGCAATCTAAATACAAAGCTGCTAGAAAAAAAGTAGAATGTATAATAAAAGAAGATAAAAAGAATTATTATTATGATGCCTTCTCAAAATGTAATAAGAACCCCAAAAAAATGTGGAAATTGATAAACACTTTAGCTAAAAATAAGACAAACGATGTCTGTGCTGTTCCTAAACTCATGCTTGACGGCAAAGAAATAACAAAAGGCACAGAAATCTGTAACGTGTTTAATAACTATTTTGCTACTATTGGTTCTCTGCTGGCTCAGAATATAATACAAACTAATCCTAACCCACAAATTACATTAAATAAGCCAGATATAGACTTGCAACTTACCACCTTAGAACATTGCACTGAGGATGAGATATCTAAAATAATAGATCATTTAGATAATGATACCAGCTGTGGAATTGATGGAATTACAACCAAATCTATAAAATGCATTAAAAACATAATCTTAACTAACCTAACTACTTGCATAAACAGTTGCATTGACTGTGGCGTGTTTCCGGACAGTCTTAAAATAGCTAAAATAACCCCTATATACAAGTCTGGAACTAGGACTGACCCCGGAAACTACAGACCAATTTCAGTGTTGCCTGTTATTTCCAAAATATTTGAAAAAGTTTTATACACGCGTTTATTTCAACATTTAATCAATACTAACTTTCTCTACTCGCACCAATATGGCTTTCGTCCACACTCGAATACACTTTCGGCTACCGTTGATTTAATTACTAAAATAAAAGATAATATAGACAAAAAACAATTAGTTCTAGGTGTTTTCATTGACCTGAAAAAAGCATTTGATACTGTTAGTCATATTATCCTTCTGAAAAAGCTTAAAATCATAGGAATTACTTTTACAGCCTACAAAATGTTTGAGTCTTATCTTACTAATCGGCAACAGATTGTTAAACTTGATAAATTCTCAAGCGCCCCAGCCAATATACAGTGCGGCGTGCCTCAGGGATCGGTCCTGGGTCCATTGCTTTTCCTCATATATATGAATGACATAAGTACCGCTGGACTGACTGGGCACTTGTCACTGTATGCAGACGACACATGTCTCTTTTATTTTGGCGATTCCATCATTAATATTATCTCAGAAGCACAGAAAGATCTTAATGTTTTGAATATATGGCTTAGTCAAAACCTTCTGACTATGAATGTTAGTAAAACTGCTTACATAATTTTCGCAGCAAAGAATAAAAAAATACCATCATTTCCAAATCTTACAATAAACAACCAACCGTTACGGAAATCAACGCATGAAAAGTATTTGGGCCTAATTGTGGACAGTAAGTTGTCATTCAGAGCGCATATTGACTACGTAAGATCTCGAATACTCCCACTAACCGGAGCCATACGTAACATAGCAAAATGTGTACCCTACAAGCTAAGGCATACTATTTACAACACGCTAGTCAAGCCACATTTGGAATATTTGATCCAAGTATGGGGACAAGCTGCAAAAACAAATCAACAACACTTACAACGAACACAAAACAACATCATCAAAACCCTCTTTAATTATAACTACTATACTCCTACAGAACTACTCTACAAAAAAACAAAATTATTTAACTTACAGCAATTGTACACATACCATACATGCATGACAATCCGAAAGATTCTTAAGACCAACATACACACAAATATTTCATTCACACAAAAGACTCAAAAATATAATACCCGTAATCAAGACGACCTAGAAGTACCAAGAGTGAGAACCTTGTACGGTAGGAAAACTATACAGTATGAGGGGGTTCGGCTATACAATAAATTACCTAAAAAAGTCAGGGAGTGTACAAGCATACCAACATTTAAAAAAGGCCTAAGGAATTATATATTAGACACATAAGTTCACCTTGAGCTATTTTGCTATATTATATCTTGCTATATTGTATTATACATTAAACTATGGTGTTTCAGTTTCTTGGATAGCTTGAACGTCGTAATGTAAACTACTTACAACCTATTATTAATTTAGTTAAGTTTCTCTTTAAGTGAACTGTAATTTGTTCTTTGAGAAATAAATGTCGTTAAGCCGAAATGAAAGTCAATAAATTATCTATATTTGGGTTAATCAATTAATAAATAAATAATAACTAATAATAATAAATAACATCCAATAATAATATTACACACACATTACACAGACACACTAGGAACGCCTGACATGCTGTCTTATCCAATACTCCATGAAGGAACTGTCAGTGTCAGTGCTATGTGCATTACTTTTCTGGTGACCAATTACATTTGTAAAGGGGAACGGGACTGACATCTTTAACACAGGTTACACTGTAATCTAGCTAAGATATCAGTTGCGATCCGTACTGTGACTATAAAATCACAATCACTGTAAAACTAACTGTAATATTAGGGTTTTTTACTGTGAGAGTTAATAAAGAGTTATTATTATTATTAATTATACATAATTCTATAGAATTTATTTCATTAGTATCTTCCCTTCACCACCAAATCGTATGCACCTTCTACCTTTGAAACTTACCGAACGATTGAAGTAAAAGTTTAAATATGAAGGGTCTAACACATTCGTTAGATCGCCGGAGCCCTGTCGGCATTGAAACCGAATCTTTTTATTAAAAGCAAACCGCATACCCTCCATTCATTCATTTGATTGTTTTATTTGAAGTTAAAAGTAACAGTCATTATCCAACTTTTATACGTACAATGTAGAGCAGGCTTTTTTTACACTTGAGCAAAGGTAACGCCATCGGATAAAGCGGTTAAAAAAAATTAACGTGAAAATCTGAAAAAAATGCTTTTGCCTTATATTATTGATAGGTCTCCGCGTGCTACGCGAAAAACCGCCGCCGCCGCTAATCTAAAACCTGCGTATTTTTACCGCCAGGATTTTCATGTTACAAATATAATTGAAGCATGTATATACTTATAATTTGTAATCATTTATTGTGTTTCAATTATTGTGTTGCTCTGCAAATAAAGATGTATTACCTATATTTAAATTACACACTCTCTATCCTACATACAATTACAATTTCGACTTATTTTAAAAACAAAATTAATCTGAAAAGAAAGAAACGACATTTATGTCCTTCCCTCTCTCTTGTATTTTCACTTTAAATATCGTTAATAGGTCTCTTTTTATTAACTTGTTCCAACCATAACATTTTTTTTTTTTTTAAATATAAAGAAAAAATATGGATAATATGGATAAAATATGATGATAGGTAAAACCTATCATCATCATCAGCCTAAAGACGTCCACTCTTGAATAAAGACCTCCCCATAAGGGGGGGGGGCATTTGCCATAATCCCCACGCTTGGCAGGCCATTTTTTACCTTTCTACCTATATCTTTGAATATGACTTGATTGACAGTTGAACTATCACTGTTACAGCATAGTTAAGATTAAATGAAGAAATAGAATGTATTTCTTTACATTCCAGCATAATTTGGAGGTCATAATAATTCACGAGCAAAATATTAATGGAGCTTACTTTAAAAAGCCGATCAGAGCTAAACTAACAGGACTTCAAATTAATTGGACTTTTGCAAAATATCTTATTCCATCAAAATAATTTCCAGTAAAGTTCCCTAAAGCTGTTACTCAAAGACTTAGGAAGTTACTAAGTGTTTAAGAAAGAATAAACAAGATCTTTAACTAATAAACTCCATTATTTATGATGCGAAGTAATGGAAAATTGATAGTAAACCGAATTTAACTTTCTTTGGCCAATTGAAACATTTAATTACTTTTGTTGCTGTTACGTGTTTGAAACACTTGACTACGGTTATCATATTTCGGGAGCGTCCAAAATAGACGGGACAGATTTTACGAAGCAACAGTTTCGTAATTAATGAGTAACACATACCTGATATAGCAAAAAAATCTATGTAACAGTTACAGATTTAGTCTCAAAAGGTTCTACGCATTGGGTGCCTGCAAATGGACGACCCAGAAGGAGGTAGCGATATGCCCTGAGGGCTAATTCACGTAATTTTATGACGCGCCGATGAAGTTGTAGTACAGTTGCATTTAAGTTCAAGTTTGAGTGATAAACGGCATTTTTGTAATCTTTGAACTGCGCGTAAGCTGCGCGTGAACTGCACGTCAACTGTACGATAGCCAAACTCTACCAAACTTACTAATGGTGTAGCCACATGAGAGAAAAAATATTACTCACTAAATAATTTAATAGAATCTGAATATGACGTTATTATAATATTAAAATAATAC
The DNA here is from genome assembly GCA_947361185.1 of Charanyca ferruginea. Taxonomy (NCBI): domain Eukaryota; kingdom Metazoa; phylum Arthropoda; class Insecta; order Lepidoptera; family Noctuidae; genus Charanyca; species Charanyca ferruginea. Next base: position 3,681,262 of record OX376065.1, read on the forward strand.
CCCAGTACAGATTTTAGTGCTTTTTAACTGTCATTTTGAGACGTCAAACGAATAGTGGAATACCAATCTGGTGCGTGCGCCCGCACCAAAGACGCAACAGTAGAATGACGTTATTGCGCTCGCGTGACGCGAACTTGACGTAAGCGTGTCTGACAACGGTAGAGAATACGAAAAGCGTTGTTTTGATCGAAACTTAACTGCAACTGCACTGCAACAGCACTTCTTTAGTTACGTGAATTAGCCCACTGGACGCGTATCTTCAGGGTTGGTTCGAGGTGGCGCAGGGAAAAAGTTCTTAGATGGACTTGGTGGTGGCCTTTGCCCCAGAGTGATTTAGTATAGTCTAAATAAAAACAGTTACTGAATCTGTCACCACGTCCTTTTGTGCCTATTGGCCTAGTTCTGTTTTGCGGGGTCCATGAAACTGCCTTGGTATCGTTCGTCCAGGACTCGTCGAGTTTCGATGCCTCGGCGTTATTCTGGCGGTCGCCACTGTTGGTTCTGGCATACAGGAGTTGCAGGAGTTGACGTTGCAATGCTTGCATTTTTTTTTTGGCATAATATTGGCCATAAAAAAAATAGTATTTCCTAAAACTGTTTCTTTCAAAGTAAGTGTACAACACTCATCATCTCACCATCTGCCTAGCCTTTTCCCAAGTATGTCGGCTTCCAATCTAACCGGAAGCAGCTGAATACCAGTGTTTTACATAGAGCGACTGCCTATCGGACCTCCACAACCCAGGTACTGGGTAACACGATACCCCTGGTGAGACTGGTTGTCAGACTTTCTAGCTGCTGACTATACCCATAACGACTGCTAAAGATCTACAAATAACAGCCGGGACCAACGGCTTTACGTGCTTTCCGAGGCACGGAGGGAACTGGGTATGTAAGGGATGGTCACCCATCCACAGACCAACCGCGGTTAGCGTAGCTTAACCTTTGACCAATCGATCTGTACGGTTTTAACTTAGCCACGAGCTCCTCAAATTGTAGTTAGTTTACAACACTAATAAAAGGATTCTTCTAACAAATTCCGCATTGTTTATTCCCAAAAAATTTCCTCACTTGAATCGGGACATTCCCATAAGCCATATGTCTATTCCATTAATTACATCGCTTTATCTCAACGAGCAAGAATTAATTGCTTTGCTCCGATAGAAAAACGTCGGTGTATCTATTTGAACAATTTTTCTCAATTGAATAAATAGGTGGTGTTAACTTTACGATAGGAAGGTATTGAATGTCTTTATCAGACGAACAAGGATGTTTAAGTCTACAATTGCATGAGAAACGGCAGATTAAACATATATAATCTTCACAAGAAAATTACTAACTACCTATTTCGACGTTTTGATAGAAAAGCTAAAATTTGCAAAGTTTTGAACTGCATCAAAGTCAAAGTATATTTCAATTAAACCTGCATTTACAGGTTCTTTGAATTGTCAAGGAGTCGCTTAGAAAGTTGAAGCTAATTGCTCGTTCCAAACCATATGTAGGTCTCCATGGAGAAGAACGAGCAAGAAACTCCACGGACACTCTTTTAAATCAAGTTTTTACAAAACACTAGTTACATTATTCTTGTTGCTCACTAACTATTTTGTCGTTTTGATAAAAAATTGCTCAATGTCTGCATTTGCTTTCTTCATGTAATGATAGCGCCGTAAATGTAATACTTAAATTAAAAACCAGAGAATGAGCAGCAGCGTTCTCTGTGCCTTTGTACCAAGCATACTGCGATCGCCAACCCGCCAAGCGTGGCGACTATGGCAAAACCCACCCTTGGGGATGCATCATTTCAGCCGAAAGACGTACACTGCTGGACATAGGCCTCCCCAAGGGTGGGTTTTGCCATAGTCGCCACGCTTGGCAGGCGGGTTGGCGATCGCACTTAAATTAAATAAGAATAAGAGGAGCTCGTTTCTAAGTAATTGCTGTACGTATCGATCGGTCGAGGTTAAGCTATGCTTGCCGCGGTCGGTCTGCGGATAGGTCACCATCTATCTCATACCGAAACCCCGAGACCCCTATGTGCCTCGAAAAGCACGTAAAGCCGTTGGTCCCAGCTGCCATTCGTACATCTTTGTCAATTGTTGTTATGTGTAGCCAGGAGCCTTGAAGTCAAACAACAGTCTTACCAAAGGCATCATGTTGCTCAGTAATTGGGTTTTTTTTTTTACACTCCTGCCCTTCGTTTATCCCCTGACGTGGTCAGAGATCTTTCGTTAACAATGTTGTTTTTAAAATTATTTTTTATTTTTATTTTTTTTAATTTACTTTGTTTTAAAACATGTAATATACTTTATTTTTTATTCTGTTAACTTTGCTTTTAATTCGAAAGGGAAAGGCTTAAATAATTTTCTGTTAATTAATTGTGGCACCTTTTTTAATTATGTTAAATTTTTATACTATCAAGATCTATTTTGTTTATTTTAATTACGAAGTTTATATGATAGCCATTCATAAACGCATTTTATGTTGGTATCATACTTTTCTTTGTCTATGAGTTCCTATTATTAACAATTTTTACTAATTTAATGCAAAAGTCTAAGATTCTTTTACTATATTTTCGGCATGCAATTAATTTCGGCAGATTTTCTGCTACTAGTTTCGTGTCTATCTGTTGTTCCAGCTCCAGCCGCTGCCTGGCAAAAATGGGGCACTCTAGAAGGATGTGAGGCACGTCTTCTTCAGCTCCAGGCTCACAGGCGCACGACGCTCAGTAATTGGGTTGTGGAGGTCAGATAAGCAGTCGCTCCATTTACAACACTGGTATTCAGCTGCGTCCGGTTAGAGTGGAGCAACATAGTTGGGGAAAAGGTTAGGCAGATGATGATATAGACATATCAATAATACCTGCAACTCTTTCCTCTATTTAGTTTTTTTTTTATTAGCCCGTTGTGTCCCACTGCTGGGCAAAGGCCTCCCCCGAGTCTTTCCAGATTTTTTAGTTAGTTTTATTTAGTAATATCTGTTTAAATTAAACGTAACACCTTCATAAATTAATCAATATTTTATTCACTTTCACAGTTGCACCCAAGGACACAGCAACATAGGTAGATAGGTATGCATTGTTATGAGAAACACTCCACCTGCTGTGGCTGATATCACGTACGTGTTGGTGAGTATTTTTATCCCAAGGACAAGTTTTAAAAAAGCTATCGTATTAATATAGAAATCCTTTACCGCGAGTATAAACCACAAGCCATTATAAAAAGTTTTTTCAAAAAAAAGAAAACCGCCTTCAAAAACTAAAAAGTGATAGATAACTTTAGCACAGAACACACATTACTTTACTTTCGGAAGTCGGTGGCGGTGGCTTTGAGTTTGTTGTTTTGTATTGCCACCGACTTCCGAAAGTAAAGTTATGTGTGTTCTGTGCTAAAGTTATTTATCACTTTTTAGTTTTTGAAGGCGGTTTTCTTTTTTTTTTTACTTTTTCTTTTTCGCTTTTTAGTGTTGCCTTAACATCCAAATCCATTAAGAAACGGCGACACACTTAAAGAGATTGTAAATCCTCCAAAGATTGAAGAAACTAAAACGTCGTCTAAGTATTTTTTTGGGAATTTGTTAATTTTCTCAAAAGGCCTAGTTTAATTTTGGTACAATTTATATGGGACCATTTCGGATAAACCCCTTTCGAACAAAAAAAGAATTTTGCAAATCCGTCCATATATGACAGAGTTATGCCCGAACATATATTTAAAAAAAAAATACAAACATTCGAATTGATAACCTCCTCCTTTTTGAAGTCTGTTAAAAAGCCTACTTACTGAAAACTGACCAAATGTAAGTCGCACTTACACAATTACTGTGCCGTAGTCAAATTCAAATTTATTTATTTTACTAGAATGTAGAATGTAGTCCGTATGGTGTCGGACGTAAAGAATAGCACCATCCCATATCTTCCCGAGGGTGTCGTAAGAGGCGACTAAGGGACTCACCAAAGAATAGACAGCAGCGTTCTCTGTGCCTTTGTAACAACCATACTGCGATCGCCAACCCGCTTGCCAAGCGTGGCGATTATAGCAAAATCTCCTCTTTGGGGGAGGCCTATGTCCAGCAGTGGACGTGATGAAATGATGATGATGATGATGACTAGAATGTAGAATGCCTACTACAAAACTGTCCTGGCCCAATTAAATTCTACCATTATTAACTGTTTACTTAAAGGTTTTCATCATCGTCATCATCATGTCAACGTTTAGACGCCTACTGCTGGGCAAAGGCCTCCCCCAAGGGGGGGTTCAACCGTACTCGCCATGCTAGGCCGATGAATGTTGGCGATCGCAGTAGGTGTCATGGTACTCAAAAGGACGCTGCTGCCCATCCTCTGGTCAATATCCCTCTGTCGCGTTCTACGACACCCACGGGTAGAAATGGGGTGGTGCTATTCGCGGCCGGCACCACACGGCTTAAAGGTTTTGCTTGAACGTTAACCTTTGAATAATTTTAAACTTTTTTAGTTCCATCGGGAACCTCCGCAGTTACATACATAATACACCCAAGTACAGGCGCTAGCACATCAAACTATCCCAAACTGTCATATATTCCCGTTTGAACATGAACCTTATTCTTTTGTAATAAGATGAAAAACTACGAAATTTGAAGTTGATGTACTGGCCTCTGTACATAGAATATATATTTCATGAGACATACCCTCTTATGGTTTAACTCGAGTATTTATTTCGGGTTTGCTTGACCAGTACCTATCGAACTCGAAAAGGCGGGTTGCTTCAATTATACTTTACTGACGGGTAATGCGCTAACTTACGTCAACCCAAAAAAAAATTGGTTGTTTCACAAAATGGTGGCCTTAACGTACGTCAAAAAATTACTATTACCATAACCGATGCTTCATCCACCAATCAACGTAATTTTGTGTTGTCAAACGGCTACGTCAAACATCAAAATATTATGGACTCTCTTTTTGAATAACTTTTTGTTTACAATACTGTATATAAAACCTTTATTTTGTTTCTAAGTTAATTAATATAATTGGTATTGTACAGTTTTCACTAATAAATAAACTTTCACTGACGGATTTTTATATAATAAAACAACCAGTTACATTTAAGGAACGTTAAACATCTCACGTCATAGTAATTTTTCACCGTCCGTATGTAACGTTAACCAACCGTTTGAAACAACCCGCCCGTTGTAATGATCTTAGTCATTTCGATTTTAGGTCAAGTTACGGCATACGCTGTCCTTAACACCTACGACAAGATGTGATAAATCCGTGTAATTCTTTCATTCATAAACAAATGTGTGACGCAATCCTTAGGGCATGTTACTACCGCCGCCTACTAGGTCTACAAGTATTTGTTTCCGCCAGTTAATTCATAGTAAGTAGGTACTCAAGTGGAATAGCAGCTGCTGATACAATATATTATGTTATTTACTTTCGCAGAGAGATACGACAAATAAAATATGTAGTTGGTTCACTATTCATCGTCAATCTCCTTAATGGGTCGTGTTCCCCGGAAATACAGCGTCAGAAAGTGGATAGGAGAACAAATGTCTCGTGAATAACCTTTATCTTACATCTTCTAATAGGCTTACTTTAGACCGCAATTCACCTGATCTTAAGTGATGATGCGGCCTAACGTGGCACACGCTTCCCTAAGATGAACCGGTTCTCTCGTGCCTTGAAGATACCCAGATTATACTTATCAGGGAACAGAGAGGCGGGCAGTAAATTCCACAGTCTGGCAGTTCGCCCAATAAATGTGTAATCAAAGCGGTTGGATCGAGACTGTGGAACTTTAACCAAACATCATCTTCCTGCCTTTGCCTCATGCAACTTGGAGTCGGCGCAACACGTTTTCTTCTTCCATTCCATCCTATCAACCGTCATGCTATCTTTGACTCCCTTTTCTTTCATAAGTATCATTCTTCACACAAAAATGCAACTGAACTGGCTGTACAAGACATTCACATCTCTCCGCTTTGGTGAAAAGGCCTAAAATTAGCAATCCAAGTTAGCCGACAGACTGCCAAACTTATGTAACTGCTTGCGTTAGAATACAGACGTCCGCTTCAGTATCTTGAAGTCAGTCGTGAAGGATAGGTCCAACCGACTGACCTATCGACTCGCTGACAGACCAACCGATCGACCGACCGACCGATCTGTCAACCCGGTCCATGCGGAACTCTTCTTAGGCTGTGTCGTTTTGTTCATGACTTGGTTATTCATGACTTGGTTATTTTTAGACTCAGCAGGTAAAGCAAGTATGTCCAGTCTTTAACTAAAACACTGACTGTCCAGAACCGAAAGAAAATTCACGCAGACAGATTCGCAAGCAAAAGCTAGTCTATTTATAAACTTTTCAATTATAGCCAACTAGCAATTAATTTGATCGCTGGGGATCTCAGAGGATAAGATTCCATGACCTTCGCTCAATGAGCATTAATCGTTTAGCTCCACATATTGACGGCAATGTTCTTATTATAGTAGGTTACGGTAACCCGTCAGTGCTCACCCTGACCTCAGCAATTGTAGGAATTAAGCGACAATGTGTGAGTAAGGACGGGTTGAATCATGCGTATAACGGAAACTTTGGTTTGATAGACAAGAATTTCTAGTAAGTATTATGACAACTGAATGTATTCGTTGTCACGTTACTTTGGGAATTGGAGAGGAAAGTACCCTGTGAACTGAAGAGTGGGTACTATCGCAACCATAACCACTAACCATGGCCACAGTTCCGGTTGGGAGGTCCAATTTACACAATGGAAAGACTCGACTCACTTTTCAAATCAAATCAAATAAATTAATTTCGGATTCAAAAATTATATCCATAGGTGTTAGTAACAATAAAGATAGCCTAGTGTTCTTTCCATTTTTTTAAGTTTAACAGACATTTGCCCTGCAGAAGGAAAATTCAAACTGGAAAAAAAAATATTATGCATACCTTTTTTTTCAGTTTGAATTTTCCGTTGTTGGGCCGAGCGCCCATCGTATAAACACTCATAAATCCCTCGTGTAGGTCGATTCTGTAAAATTCAAACAACAACTCGCATCTCACATCGCTATTTATTCTCACTTGACATAAGGTTCAAAATGACATGCGAAATGAGCGTCGAAGTGACGGGGAAATTACCTTACAGAATGCCACTTCTTACGTCATCTCATACTCTATCTGTCAAAATCTCCCTGTTAATTTAGTTCAACTGGCTGACACGCTCGCAAGGGTGGCGCTAGTGTAAATTCGAATTATCAACCGAGTTTTTAGAATGCCAATCAAGAAACTCACAGCGGATTCAGATTCGAAGTTTAGAATGAGGTCTTACAGAATCACACCCCAGTTTGCCAACGCGTCCAAAATGCTTTTACAAATAAAGGGATATTTTAGTTCAAAAGCAGGAAAAAAAGGCATTTTTGTGTGTAATTTTTATTGGTTTATGGTCTACAGATACTTCAATATATTATTTGGATTTAGACTTAATAAAACTACGTCAGAATTGCTTCTTTTTTCGAAGTAATTGTAATGGTTAACATTGTTTGATTTTAAATTTATTGTAAGTATACATTTTGGGTGTACGGTCATCAAAAGAGAGAAGTCCTGGGTATTTATCTCTTTCGCTGTTGGTTGTTTTTGTTTATTTTCTATTATTTAATTTTATTCGAAAAATCCATCGGTTTGGTTCGCTTAACTTCAACTTTATCCGACAACCATGGTTACTTATTTTATTTATTTATTTTATTGGTTAGGGACAAAAAACAGTTATACGTTACACAATACTAACATTAAGTTTAAGCATGCTTAGCTCTTTTGTTGACCGTACGTAGTCATTGAACCGTTATCGCTGAATAGCAATTAATTTAATTATTGACAAATAACGGCTTTAGCAGAAATAAGCTCAATTAACAAATATAATATACAAAAAATATTAACGTTATATGATTATTTTGCATAATTAATCGAATATCTACATTTAGTTTACTACATACTTTGTCAAGTTTTACCTTCTTGAACTTATTTCATAATGTGTTTATAATATCAGTATTATTAATAACTTTAGGATTGCTTAATGAAGTATTAACCTTAAGAATATTACTATTTCTTATACTCAAAAATCAAAATATCTGATCAACATTTTGATACTACTTGTACTTCAAATCTCTAAAGTGTTTAATTATATTTAGGTAGGTACTTAGCTTTAAAAAAAAATAATGAGTGTGATAAATGTAGCATTAAGTAATTATAATTAATTATTTATTTTATAGTTACCTACTGGAGCCAATCAAATGATATATACATACCTAAGTGAATACAAAAAAATGTGCCTACTTGAAGAAATCTTCCTTAGCTAACAAAATCACAGGTACTTTGTCTTTGAATCTTACATGACTATATTATTTTAATTAAGATTTAAGTAATGCTAATTTTACATAATATGTAAGGGTTTGGTGAAACATTAAAATATACACAGCGACAACATCACGCTCGAGATATTAACAATTATTCTGAGCATCAAAATAATGCAATACTACAAAAAAATTTAAGTTATTACATAAACATTTTTTTCGTTTCGTAAATAAATGGTGATGTAGAAGAGAGTGAGATTGAGAAGAAAAACAATTTTTAACTGACACAATAAACTGAGTCAAATCATCGCAAAGCGGTGGTGGTCCAAAAAACAGCACTTGTCAGTTTTTTTATTACATCCTCACATTATCTTCCTCCTTCACCACACCACAAGTGTGTAGTGTCTTCGCCATTCTGTACAATGATTTATCAGAAGTGAAAAGAATATTGTTATTATTGTCAAAAGCCATTGCACCAATAGACGGGAGGTTAGCTACTCTAACTATCCTTGAATGAATAATATTCTTTGAAAATATAATTTTGTAAATACCATCGATCCACCAGGCATACACCTCCCCATCTAAATCAATAGTAATACCTCTAAAGTAAGCATTCTTAGAAACACGGTGCACAGTAGTACCTTTGCTTACAAATAAACCTAAATTGGATAAGAAAACAATGACGTTAATAGTATCTTTCTCAACTACTACAAACTTTCTTATAGGCCAATATTCAAGTAGAGTTTGGAAATAATCGCCTTTTTTAACAATAATACCAGGGTCGTCATATTTGACAAAATACACTTGGTTTTTATAAAACACATTAGTTATGGTATCCCCTCGACTGCTGTAAGATAACATTTTGTTAGAAATTGTATCTAAAACAAATATTCCATCGTTGCCTCCGAAGTAAATCATTCCGTTGGCTTGATCTATGTCGAAAGTACCTAAGTTAAGTATCTGACCAGCTGTAATGATTCCAACTTGATTGGGATCTTCTAAGCTCACGAACCCAGTTTTATAATATTCTTCGTCTTCAAACGGGGGTTCGAAACTGAAGAATAAAACGTCCTTGGATCGAAGTAGCTCCAACTTGTGGATGACGATTTGTTTTCTAAAGGGGACATTGAGGTCGAAGAGGTAGGTGACGTTGTAGCAGGTGGTGTTCATCAAGATGCAGGAAGGGCATGGTGGTTCTGGTTCTGGTGTTGGTTCTACCTGGAGATCCACGACCGCTGCCGCAGTGACGGTCAGAAGAAACACGAGAATGATCATGGTTGTATCTGCAAAAGAAAATAGAAATGTTTAGAATGGAATTAGTGACTTTTTAAATTCATATGTTCTTTGTATGTTTATCTTGGACATCATTGACACCGGTAAAGGAAAACACAATAAGGAAACTTGGCGACACTTGACCTACAGATAATTATTCCGGGTCTGGCTATTTGTGTATGTGAGTGTATATGTTTGTAAACGCACCCACGATTCAGGAGAAAATCGTAGTGCGGAGCAAAGTTTTTTAGAACATTACAATACACAAAAAAAGCTTTTTTACAAAACTAAAGTCATGTGTGTTCTGTGCTAAAGTTATATATGACTTTTAAGAGTTTGAAGGAGATTGTAATTTTTGTAAAAAAAGTTTTGTAAAAAAGCTTTTTATTTTTCGCTTTTTAGTACCTCCTTATCATCCAAATCCATTAAGAAACGGCAACACATTGAAAACAGAGATTGAAAGTACCTACAAGGTTGGAGAAACTTAAAACTATGTTTTTTTTTGCTTTATAGTTGCCGGAGAAATCGCGTAACAAATATACAAAATAAAATATCTTAAGAAAGAGCTAAAGATACTCTCTTCATATATGTAAATCGTTTACATCAAACGGTTCTCAAACTCAAACATACTAAAACCTCACATTATGCTAACGAAGTAAACCAAGTTGCGAACAGGTAAAGTTAGTGCCAAAGCAGAACACTACAAAAGTTCTAACTACGTGACAATGCATTGTTTATTTGTATTCATGTTGGCCTAGATTTGAGTATTTATTATTTGTATTTGTGACATGTGACGAAAACTTGTACCATGGAATTAGTTTATAATTACTAGTTAAGTAGCTTAATTATATCGTGTCATAATAAGTGATTGTTCTCAACGTTTAATTTTACTAGGATTGAATTGATTGCAGAGAATTTATTTTGTTTTATTTTATTGCATTTTACTTTATTCTATTCAAAGAAAATATTTGCTTTATTTTATTTAATTTAAAAAAAAATCTTGTTTAATTTTGTCAACTTTAGGTAATCGATAAACTGTAAAGTTTTTAAATGTCGCTGTTTTTAACCGACTTCAAAAAGGAGGAGGTTATCAATTCGAATGTTTGTACTTTTTTTTATGTATGTTCGGGCATAACTCTGTCATATATAGACGGATTTGCAAAATTCTATTTTTGTTCAAAAGGGGTTCATTCCGAAATGGTCCCATATAAATTTTACCAAAATTGATCTAGCCCTTTTTGAGAAAATCAACAAATTCCCAAAAAAATTACTTAGATGACGTATTAGTTTCTTCAATCTTTGGAGGATTTACAATCTCTTTTAAGTGTGTCGCCGTTTCTTAATGGATTTGGATGTTAAGGCAACACTAAAAAACGAAAATAAAAAGTAAAAAAAAAAAAAGAAAACTGCCTTCATAAACTAAAAAGTGATAAATAACTTTAGCACAGAACACACATTACTTTACTTTCGGAAGTCGGTGGCAATACAAAACAACAAACTCAAAGCCACCGCCACCGACTTCCGAAAGTAAAGTAATGTGTGTTCTGTGCTAAAGTTATTTATCACTTTTTAGTTTTTGAAGGCGGTTTTCTTTTTTTTTGATTAAACTTTTTTTTATGTCAGATTATATGTTTGTAAATGCACCCATGATACTAAACCTAGTAGCACTAGGAGAAATTCCTAGTGTGGGACAACGTTTATAAAAAAATACTATAGATACGAAAGGATGAATTATTAAAAAAGAAATCACTGGATACATGGGAAAATTTTGTGTCACGATGGTTGCATAGACACACACTTTAAGCTTTATAATTGACTTGTGTACTGACAGCAATGCTACGTACTAGATTTGAAAGCATCTACCGAAACCGTACGACACAAGGCGCTTTTCCCTAAAGACAATTTTTTATCGTAAATCACAAACTTAATATTCAACGTCAATATTACAATGAACGCGGGAAAACACGATACAATTTTACACTTACATTTTGAACACAACCAGAAACCTGACACATAAATATAGGTGTGTATATTTCGACGGATATACCTGCTCACTTCTCCGACTGCGAGTCAAAATTGGAACAAATCGAATACATTTATCGGCATTCACTATTTTCATACATAAAACGTTCACGTCACATCGTTCTAGATTTAAAATAAAGTTACGAATGAAAAAAAAAAGTTGTGAGCAAATACGTTCCAAGGCTTCAATAGCGGAAAGCTTATGAACCAATCTAGGGCACGTTTGTACTAAGATCGATAATACCACGCGACGAACTCATTAAATATTAAACGCTATCAGCGGAATTAGAAGTGCACTTAGCGCATTGAAAACTGTGTCACTGAAGCGGACCCGGGATCGATTTATTGCTTTTCTTTTAGAGAACAATTGTTTTAAGTGTATTATTCAGGAGGTAGAATGTTTGCAGTTCGATTTTATGTGAGAATTTAACCGCAAGGGCATTTACAACACACATTTTTATTTACTATCGGTCTTTCAAGGGTGAAAGGGTTTAGGCGTAAAAGGCCTAATTCTCATAATGGCTATAGAGTCGCAAAAGGACTAATTCTCAAAATGGCAAATTCTCTAAATGCCTAATTCTCGGAATGGCCAATTCTCAAAAAGCCTAATTCTCGGAATGGCCAATTATGTAAATGGCTAATTATCAAAATGGCACATTTTCCATACATATTCATTAAAATAATATTTTGTAAATATATATGTGGGGTGGTGCCGGCCGCAAAAAGTAGCTGAACCGGCAAACGTTGTTTTCCCATTAGGCAGCCAAAAAAGAAGTCGTAACAAAAACATAAAAAAGCTTAAACCCTGAGGAAGGACATAGGCTACTTTTAATCCGCGACTTCGTCTGCATTCGCGATAACCGACATTCACGCGGACGAAGTTGCGGGCAAAAGCTAGTAGTTACTAAAATAAAAATATAATTTAAAAGTATAGATTAATTTATAATTACGAGACACGTAAAGGTAATCAGCATGGCAATCGGAAGCCTAGCCTATCGTCTGTAAGTCGCAGCCATAGCACGGGGACAGTAACCGCGGGCAAGTATGACGTACCTGGGCCTCAAGTCTGCTATTACAATAGTGTCAGAATGGTCTATCATTGATTTCATAATTGTTGATTTTGACAAGTTTGGTATTCTACTAATATAAATGGCGTCATTATGACTCCATTGATCAACCACTGACACGCCACTGAAAGAAATGATATAGAACGGTAATCTCGTACAAAATGACAACTGAATGACTGACTTAGGCGATAATCTGCTAAAATTTTGACAGTTCCTTTGATCAGTGACCTACCATAAGAACGTCGTTGTTGTGCAGTCATAACTTTTAATTCGACCGACCAATGATCGACCATTATGAATTTAGCAGAATACGAACTTTTAGCAAAATGACAATGGGATCGTGTTGGAATGACGAAATTATAAAAATAGCAGACTTGGCCCCCTGGTCAGCAATTATTATGGGGACAGAACCCTTAAGAAACGCCTACCATATTTACTTAATAGTTTGCCCGAGCTTATCAGACAGGAGCTAAACATAAATAAGTAAAAAAAACGCTTAAAAAGCATCTGTTAGATTACATTTCTACTTACTACTTATTACTACTCTTAATCTTTCTGCCAATTGTTACAGTCATTTAATTAATTAATTATTGTTAAGTATATTTTTTATGTATGAGAATGAGACTGTCTCATCCCCCAATCAAACCGTCTAGACGGTTTTGGGAGAGATTTTTTTTCTATTTGTAAGACTTCTAAGTTCGTTAAATAATAAATAAATAAATAATAATGTTTTTATACTATCCTTTTGTATTTCCTGTTTTAGTTTATGTTTTTATACTTTAGCGACTTTTACTTAAAACTGGGTATGAAATAAATGATGCAAAGACAAATACATAAATAAATATATATATTCAGAAAATATTAATTTAATGAATTTGTACAAAAATGAAATTGTCCGTATGGTGTCGGACATAAAGAATAGCACCATCCCATACCTTCCCGTGGGTGTCGTAAGAGGCGACTAAGAGACTCACCAGAGAATGGGCAGCAGCGTTCTCTGTGCCTTTGTAACAACCATACTGCGATCGCCAACCCGCCTGCCAAGCGTGGCAATTATGGCAACCCCCCCCCCCCCTGGGGAGGCCTATGTCCAGCAGTGGACGTCTTTCAGCTGGAATGATGATGATGATGATGATGTACGAAAATGTGCCATTTTGATAATTAACCATTTACAGAATTGGCCATTCCGAGACTTAGGTTTTTTGAGAATTGGCCATTCCGAGAATTAGTCTTTTAGAGAATTTGCCGTTTTGAGAATTAGTCCTTTCGCGACTCTGTTGCCATTTTGAGAATTAGGTATTTTGCGGTTGGTGAAAGTACTTATGGCTATAAACAACTTTTAGGATGGGATTGATGGGAACAACTCTGATATGAATCAAAAATTAACTTCTCCTTAGATTCTCCTCCATGGCATATTTGCCTACCTACGAAAAACACAGTAATAATATATACTTAAATAACTTAGCTTAACTTAACTTTAGCTTTTGCCCGCGGCTTCGTCCGCGTGAATGTCGATTAAAGAAGATGCAGACAAAGTCGCTGATTAAAAAGTACCCTATGTCCTTCCCCAGGGTTAAAGACATTTTCATACCAAATTTCATCAAAATCGATTCAGCCGTTTCATCGTGAAAGCGTAACAGACAGAGTTACTTTCGCATAATTTATAATATTACTAGCTGACCCGACAGACGTTGTCCTTATCTACCTACTTACCTGCCTATTTACCTACCCTACACCTACCCTACACCTACCGTACACCTACCCTACACCTACCCTACACCTACCGTACACCTACCCTACACCTACCCTACACCTACCCTACACCTACCTTACACCTACCCTACACCTACCCTACACCTACCCTACACCTACCCTACACCTACCCTACACCTACCCTACACCTACCCTACACCTACCCTACACCTACCCTACACCTACCCTACACCTACCCTACACCTACCCTACACCTACCCTACACCTACCCTACACCTACCCTACACCTACCCTACACCTACCCTACACCTACCCTACACCTACCCTACACCTACCCTACACCTACCCTACACCTACCCTACACCTACCCTACACCTACCCTACACCTACCCTACACCTACCCTACACCTACCCTACACCTACCCTACACCTACCCTACACCTACCCTACACCTACCCTACACCTACCCTACACCTACCCTACACCTACCCTACACCTACCCTACACCTACCCTACACCTACCCTACACCTACCCTACACCTACCCTACACCTACCCTACACCTACCCTACACCTACCCTACACCTACCCTACACCTACCCTACACCTACCCTACACCTACCCTACACCTACCCTACACCTACCCTACACCTACCCTACACCTACCCTACACCTACCCTACACCTACCCTACACCTACCCTACACCTACCCTACACCTACCCTACACCTACCCTACACCTACCCTACACCTACCCTACACCTACCCTACACCTACCCTACACCTACCCTACACCTACCCTACACCTACCCTACACCTACCCTACACCTACCCTACACCTACCCTACACCTACCCTACACCTACCCTACACCTACCCTACACCTACCCTACACCTACCCTACACCTACCCTACACCTACCCTACACCTACCCTACACCTACCCTACACCTACCCTACACCTACCCTACAAAAGTTTTTTTTTTTTTTTTTTCTCTCCGTAAGAACCATCTTCGTACTTCAAGGAATATTTAAAAAAAAGAATTATCTAATTTGGTCAAGCGGTTCGCAAGTTATGCGCTTACCAACACATTTAGCGATTCATTTTTATATATAAGAAGATTAAAGTATAGATACGTCTTCCTCCTCCTCCTTGTTTGGCCCAGGACTTAGCCACGGCAACGCTATCCACAATCGTAGCTCTGTCCACCAGAGGCTAAAAAGCCGAAAAGTTTTCTTGGATGCGTGAGTCCATCTGATGGCAATATATATCACCTCGGAAAGATGCGATCTTTGGCAAAAAATACACTCATCATGATTAGGTTATTTAAGTCTATGATTCTATATATCTATGTATGAACATTTCAATCAAGCATAGAATTACGAGCCACAAATTTTCATCAACCAAGCATTTAACATAAAGTTCTAGCACTATGTGATCAGCATGGATATTACACAGTAAATCTTTACTAAACAATCTTGTGGAACAATCCCTGTACAACTTTGTTGATAATAGTTTTTCTTTTCTCTCTATGATTCATTTGTTTTGTTAGAGTTCTTCTCCTTGTTTATTTCTGTGCTAGTTACGGCTTGAATTAAGAAGTTCTGTTTGTTGTTTAATTTCATTTAGGTTTAGATATCGGACTGGAAAAGAAAATAATAACAATAATAATAATAATATGTGGGGA
The DNA here is from genome assembly GCA_947361185.1 of Charanyca ferruginea. Taxonomy (NCBI): domain Eukaryota; kingdom Metazoa; phylum Arthropoda; class Insecta; order Lepidoptera; family Noctuidae; genus Charanyca; species Charanyca ferruginea. The sequence continues at coordinate 3,697,334 of OX376065.1, forward strand.
CATTTTCACACACGGCCATCTGACCCCAAACTAGGGAGACCCTGTACTATGGGTGTCAGACAGCTGATATACATACACAAATACATTTTTTTTTTGTAAATACATACATATATAGATAAACAACACCCAGACACAAGGCAAACACAAATGCTCATCACACAAATGTTTACCCTGGGCGGGAATCGAACCCGCAACACGCTGCGCATCAGTCGAGATCGCTCAGCCACTGCGCCAACCGTGTCGTCCAAATAAATCTTACATACTTTTAAGTCTGCCCAGGGCCTGATTAACCATGTCGGGGCACCTATACAATGCAATTCTCACGGCCCCTTTAACTTTTTCGAACTTCCTAAAATACATATTTTCTACCTCTATTTATTATATTTATAATTAGGTACAGTCAGCAAGGAAAGTCGATTAACACTTTAGATTTTTAATAAATAATTCTTGAGCAGAAGGAAATGCAGTCAAGATAGAAAATCAAGATAAAATAATCTTTTGACTAAGACCTGTAATACAGTAAAGTATTACTTGAATCGTTTTTTTTCTGTGTCTTTTTAGAGGATATGAAAATGTAATAGTGTTAATCTACTTTTGTTGCTGACCGTACGCTATTTTTTGAACTACATAACGTTTTCGTTTTTAAGATGTTCAATGTTTTTTTTTTCTTGGTGACCCCTGGCCTCTGACAGGCCCCTAGGCAGTTGCCTAATCTGCCTTAAGGATAATCCGGCCCTGAATCTGCCTAGTCATTTAGCACCGTTACAACCACATACACAACACTTATTCATAACTCACACACATTCACACTAGGTATACACTCACAGACTGATGTTGACTCTTTGTAATTCGCTCATAACAGTTAAATTAATAATATTTTACTACTATGTACTTCGTAATTGACGTAGGTAATAGTCGCGCACTTTTGTATGGAACCGCATGTACGCCCACGCGGTTGTTTAACGCAGTTTCAACCACAGATTTAATTTCTATGGTTTCAACCCTCATGCATTGTTCTTACTTAATAAATAAGCATCATGTTACATCGTTCCGAGGACAGTAGTGCGTAGACAAGCGCGCCCGTACTGCATACTATGTATCTATAAATAACAGTAAAGTCTGTAATTCCAATGCTGGCTTCTCTACGTGAACTTGTGGATTCCTACAACACTAGATTTGAAAACACTTATATTTTTAATCTAACAGCGCATAAATTTAGGAAAACTGTAGTCGATTCTATCTTAGCCTTATAAATTATTAAGTGGTGTATTTTTCATTTCTTTTTCTATCGCATAAAGAATCATGACAGGATTTGTACAAAAAAAAATTAACATGTTTAGAGAAGTTGAAATTCTAATTCTTATATTCTTCTTATTCTATTCTTTGGTTCCTAAAGAGTATTTTCAGGCATTTACAATATTTTTAAAACCCCGCAAAAAAAGTTAATAGTTTAACGAAAACCAAAAGCTCGTTATTTTAGAAAGAAACGGCGCCTGACAGTTACAGTGACACTGACAGCCGCCGTTTCGCAGTTATTACTTTGAAATTGCATCGTTTTATGGGAAATAACATCACAAATAATGCTTATTTTTTTCCACACACTTGTCACATCACTTGTTTGCTAATTTTATAGATCCGTAAATATCGCTTGTCACTTTCTTTTTTTTATAAACACAAAGTAAGCATCGAGATAAAACGAAAAAGTGTTTTTGTTTTACTTTTGATAGGCATACGTTAACAAATAAATAAATAAAATAAAAATAGTTTATTTCTCACCAGCTAGCAACAAGTATTACAACATATTAAATTTATTCAATATCATTTGTGGTGGTAAAGGGAGGTTAACGTAGGGTTTTGACGTTTGACCACTATCTACAGTGTTATTTTCATTTCGTAATATTTTAATAATGCGGTGGTTTAAAAATATGCTAAGTATATCAATCTACTCCTAGTAATGTATTCTTCACATTGGATATTATAAACCCTCTTAATTACTTTTTTTTCATACAAATGAATGTATGAATCTCGCCATGATTCTTTCATTATTAGTAAACATCCATTCAATTCACTCCACTTACTCATGTATTATGTCTTTCTTTTTATCTCACGTAGCTTTAACTATCAACAATGTAGTAATAGGTTGATAATGTTGCTAGTAGTATAATTAGTATTTTGTTTAATTAGTAAGATAGTATGTAAAGCATTTCATTGTACTCCTGTTTTTTATCCCGAAATAAAATAAAATAAAAAATGCATGAGGTTTTGGGTTCGGTACCGGGCAAGTACTAACGCAAGTTTTTCAATTCACACATTATGTATTTTCTAATTTTTTTTTTTGGATATCACTAACTTCAGTTAAGGGAAACATCGTGAGGAAACCTGGGGGCTAAGTCTCCTATTTTAATAATTTTTTCACTCCAACACGATCCCATTGTCATTTTGCTAAAAGTTCGTAATCTGCTAAATTCATAATGGTCGATCATTGGTCGGTCGAATTAAAAGCAATGACTGCATAATGACGTTCTAATGGTAGGTCACTGATCAAAGGAACTGTCCAAATTTTTGCAGATTACCGCCTAAGTCAGTCATTCAGTATGTCTATTATGTTGCAATCTACCTCGGTGAACACCTAGGTGAAGTGAGCTGTCATCCGTCCGTCTGTTTTGTCAAAGACGGATGACAGCTCACTTCACCGCTCACAATAGCCATACAGTTGCTAGGGATTTACAAAGCAGACGGACGGATGACAGCTCACTTCACCTAGAAGTAGGGTACGAAGATTGTAACAAAGCACTGCAGTATGTCTATTGTCTATTCTGACACAATCTCCCTCGGTGAACACCTAGGTAAAGTGAGCTGTCTTTTGTCCCGATGCTAGGGATTTACAATGCACTACAATAAGATGACAGCTCTCTTCACCTAGTTGTTCACCGTTGTCATTTTGTACGAGATTACCATTCTATATTATTTCTTTCAATGGCGTGTCAGTGGTTGACCATTGGAAAGTCATAATGACGCCATTATATTAGTGGATTACCAAACTTGTCAAAATCAACAATTATGAAATCAATGATAGACCATTCTGACACTATTGTAATAGCAGACTTGAGGCCCAGACTTATAAATATCATAAGTCTAAAATTACCAATCCGCTTTGAGCAAACGTGGAGAATTATGCTCATGCTTTCTCTGCATGAAGCTTTTCGCTTTTTAGTATTGCCTTAACATCTATACCCATTAGAACGGCGACACACTTAAAAGAGATAGTAAGTCCTCCAAAGATTGAAGAAACTAAAACGTCGTCTTAGTAATGTTTTTGGGATTTTGTTGATTTTCTCAAAAAGGGCTGTATCAATTTTGATAAAATTTATATGGGACCATTTCGGCATAAAACCCTTTCGAACAAAAATATTTTGCAAATCCGTCTATATATGACAGAGTTATGCCCGAACATACATAAAAAAAAATATAAACATTCGAATTGATAACCTCCTCCTTTTTGAAGTCAGTTAAAAAGAGGTATTTACCCATCTAAGATATATATATACCCGGACAGATATTTACCCGGGGTAGTTATAGGCTGGTATTAATAGTATTTAGTCTAACAAAGTTCGTACTGCTATTAGTTCAACTTTGGATATTAATTTCACCTGACATCAGATTTTGAACTCTATTCATTCATTTTAAAAGAGTGTTCATGGAGTTTCTTGCTCGTTCTTCTTCATAGAAACCTACTGTTTGGAACAAGCAACTAGTTTCAACTTTTTGACTGACTGACTCTGAGAATTCAAAAGTTTTGAACTTTTGAGTGTGAGATTGAACGTTATTTCAGAAAGGTATCTATACAATGTGATATGATAACCTACATACTCGTAGATCAACGCGACATGATTGTTTTCCTTCAGTAAATTGCTGTTCAGAATTAGTTCAATTGGACCAATAAAGTTGTTGACTAAATAAAACTTAATTTACAAACTAGCTACTACCTGCGACTTCTTACGCGTTGAAGTTAAATTTACCATAAAATATATCTTATGACATTTTGTAATAATGTAGCTTTCTATCAGTGAAGGAATCTTTGTTATCTCTGGATTAGTAGTTCTGGAGATTTCCCCCCACATCTCATTTCATTTATTTTATTAAATACCAGTAACAAATTTAACAAATTACAAGAAGGTGCTTAAAACTAAGTACAAAGACTGGCAAACAATGCACAAATTTAAAACCGCTGGCTTCCAAACTAGGTAAAACCTGTATTTTGGGAGTCAGTGTTCCGTCATAGATTGTAACTGTCGCAAATATACATTAAATAGGTACTACTTATAATATGTTGTTTTTAATGCACAGTAGACATAATATAAGGTATTTAATTTAATTATTTTTTTAACTATTTAGGGTTAAGAGAAACTTGGGTTAAAGTGTGTAAGTATGTGGTATGTGGGTGTTGTGTGTGGGGGTGTATGTGTTGTGAGTGTGGGGGTGTGGGTGCTGTGTGTGGGGGTGTGTGTGTTGTGTGTGAGGTGGGTTGTGCAGGTTGGTGGTTTGCGTTGGTTTGTTTTTAGTACGTGAGAATATTCTGAATGGCTCATACTTGTGTTAGAATGATTCAAGAAATACTGCACATCATCATACATCTAAACTAACAACATTTACCTCTTCAAAATAATCACTAGCGCTTTGCCCGTGACTTCGTCCGCGTGAATTTTCTTAAGAGCGCCCATATTGTTGCATATAGCTTATAGCACTCAGGGATAACGTAACTTCCTATTGGAGACCGAATTTTTGAAATTGGATTAGTAGTTTCAGAGATAACGCCGACATACATACGAATTATTAAAAAAAAATTTTTACGTCTTTATTAATATTATTATGGATGAACTTTTGCTGTTTCAAAACAGTCTAGACTTGAATTAGACTTTTTCGTAAGAGACGCAAAATATTCAAGCAATGTAGTGGAAGTAGAAAGAAATGATGAACAAACACCGCGAAATATGAACTGATGGTGATACGAATATTGAGTAGGTAAAAACGGTATTTTTATTGAGAATTCCATAGGAAATTTCACAGTAGCAACTTGGTATTGAACTTTATACTCGGTATTCGCCGCCATTACTTATTTACGAGTATTCAGTTATTTCGTATATTTTTAACCCTATTCAAAGCTAAATTTTCCCGACAGTGCGCTCCATAGAAAGTAGTCTATAGCCTGGGCCTCAAGTCTGCTATTACAATAGTGTCAGAATGGTCTATCATTAATTTCATAATTGTTGATTTTGACAAGTTTGGTAATCCACTAATATAATGGCGTCATTATGACTTTCCAATGGTCAACCACTGATACGCCATTGAAAGAAATAATATAGAATGGTATAATCTCTTACAAAATGACAACTGCAGCGCTTTGTTACAATCTTAGTACCCTACTTCTAGGTGAAGTGAGCTGTCATCCGTCCGTCTACTTTGTAAATCCCTAGCAACTGTATGGCCATTGTGAGTGGTGAATTAAGCTGTCATCCGTCTTTGACAAAACAGACGGACGGATGACAGCTCACTTCACCTAGGTGTTCACCGAGGGAAATTGTAACAGAATAGACATACTGAATGACTGACTTAGGCGGTAATCTGCTAAAATTTTGACAGTTCCTTTGATCAGTGACCTACCATTACAACGTCATTGTGCAGTCATTGCTTTTAATTCGACCGACCAATGGTCGACCATTATGAATTTAGCAGATTATGAACTTTTAGCAAAATGACAATGGGATCGTGTTGGAATGACGAAATTATAAAATAGCAGACTTGGCCCCCAGCAAAATGACAATGGGATCGTGTTGGAATGACGAAATTATAAAAATAGCAGACTTAGCCTATTTGTGTATGTTGCCGGCACTTCACATGGCGTATTTGTGCAAATATTCGCCTTACTTTGATAATATAAAATCGACTTTATTTCAATTAATCTAGGGTACATTTTTATCCAAATAAGGCGAATATTTTCACAAATACGCCATGTGAAGTGCATGTGACTTTGTATGTTTGTAAACGCATGATACGGGGGAAATCCTAGTGTGAGACAACATTAAAAAAAAAAGAAAATAACGTTTACTAGACTGCTTTTGTATGACGCATACGGTAATGTCAAACGTTAGTACTTTGATTATCATGTGGACATGCACATATTTTTTAAACACTGGGTTGTGTTTAAAAAAAATTGGTGTGTCGACATCAAAAGTGCTGTCAAGTAAGTTCTCGTTATTTATTACACTGTTTTAAATCTTCGAAATGCAGTTTTAAAATAATTGTAAAGCTATTTTACTTTGTTCGTACATTTCAAGCAAAAAGGAAATGCTCTTGTCCTGAGCACGATTCCGGCTTACGGAAGCGACAGCTTTCAAGAAATATATTATTTACGATAAAATAACCGTCTTTTATAACTTTATTATTTGAATCTTGTTAACTTTCTTGTTTTAGTAAAGCCTAGTGATAAAGCGGAGTTAACACGCCCACTTCTTTAACACAAAGATGACCATTCGAAACGCTGACAAATACCTACCAATATGTTTTTTCAAAATCAGCAACGACAACTTCAACAACAAAATAACAAGTCAACAGCAACAACTCCTAAGAACCCTCCTTTTCCCTACTCCTTCAACTTTTAACAATTATGACAGTAATACTACTGAAATACTGTGGTGTCCACAAATTACTGTCAAAGTCAAGGTCAAATTATTTATTTCAATTAGATCATTAAAAGGCGCTTTTAAACGTCATAGGAAAATTTAATCCCACAGTCAAACCAATAACACAGGCTATCGTTACCTTGAACAAATTAAATAATAAATAATAGCTGGTCCTTCCAAAGGGTTGTTTTGTATAGAGAAGAAAGAGCAAGACACTCCGTCATAATAATTGTTGTTGTTGTAAAGTGTAAGGAAATATTAGCGTTTTTTGATAGATTATGGCCGTAGAATTACCTCCCCGATCAGGCATCAGATGGGGCTGTCAGTCCATCTGATTAAAGCAACAACTCTCCTCAACCTCTAGCTAAATTCATCGAGGAAGAATTTGTAAAACCAGAGCTGATCTTCTGTTCGTATGCTTATGCCAGGTACACACGTAACGACCCATCGCAGCGATTAAACTGCGCAGATCGGTTTGCTGGCATTATGCGATGTGATACTTTACGTTATTATATTGGTAACATTACTATATTGGTATCAAAACTAAGATCAGATTGGTACGAGCTCTGGTTTTGCCTATCTTTCTGTATGGACTAGAAACGTCGACAATCTTGGCCCGAGAAAGGCAAAGGATTGATACATTCGAGATGTGGTGTTGGAGACAAATGCTGAGAATACCTTGGACGGCGAAACGCCCCAATGCATCGATCTTGACCCAGCTCCGATTAAAAACTCGCTTGTCCACCTTATGCCAACAACGTATTCTTTCGTACTTCGGCCACACTGTGCACAGAGGCAGCGAAAGTTTAGAAAAAACTTATTGTGGTTGGGAATACCGAAGGCAAAAGATCGCGCGGTCGTTCACCAACAAGATGGACCGACCAAATTAAAGACTCGTCATTCCAATTCTACACAGTTGTAAGAGACGCGCTGGACAGAAACTGGTGGAGGCAGATCATCCGCTCCAGATGCAATTCCAATGCTGACCACGATCCTCAGACATGAGGGACCGACCAGAGAGAGAGACTATATTGGTAACAACCAAGGTATAATAACACAGGAGGCAGATCATCCGCTCCAAATGCAATTCCAATGCTGACCACGATCCTCAGACATGAGGGACTGACCAGAGAGAGAGACTATATTGGTAACAATCAAGGTATAATAACACAGGAGGCAGATCATCTGCTCCAAATGCAATTCCAATGCTGACCACGATCCTCAGACATGAGGGACTGACCAGAGAGAGAGACTATATTGGTAACAATCAAGGTATAATAACACAGGAGGCAGATCATCCGCTCCAAATGCAATTCCAATGCTGACCACGATCCTCAGACATGAGGGACTGACCAGAGAGAGAGACTATATTGGTAACAATCAAGGTATAATAACACAGGAGGCAGATCATCCGCTCCAAATGCAATTCCAATGCTGACCACGATCCTCAGACATGAGGGACCGACCAGAGAGAGAGACTATATTGGTAGGGAGGTATAATAACACAATATTAATTCTCCCGAACGAATTTCGGTGATGACGGCCAAACTCAATGGAAACAAGTCAAACCACGCAGAAGATAATATAGTGGACAAGTGAGTGCACAAACACAGATGCACTCCCTCCTCCTCCACTCTTATAAACCGGGGAAAGATCAGACGCAAGACCAACGGCTTTACGTGCTTTCTGAAACACGAGAGGTGTCACATCACCAACTTCAAAATTCCAGACTGCAACTAATAAATTCCTACTGGAAAACCCAACAACACTAATGACACCCATTGTGTAATATAACAAAGAAAAAGCAAAGAAAAAGAAAGAAAGAACAAACATTTATTCGCCCGCCAGGACAATAACACACAAAAATAACATGATTAAAAACAAGTGGAATTGGGCTGGAGACATCTGCCGCATGTCAGACGACCATTAAGCCAAACGCGTAACCCAATGGGTCCTTTACATGGCAAGCGACATCGCAGCAGGCCCAGGCGGAGATGGCGGGATGATCTAGACTCTGTTGACAAAGACTGGTCTCAAATAGCCCTTGACAGGGAGAAGTGGAAGGAGAGTAGAGAGGCCTTTGCCCTGCAGTGAGAAAATCATCATCTGCCTAGCCTTTTCCCAACTATATTGGGGTCGGCTTCCAGTCTAACCGGATGCAGCTGAATACCAGTGTTTTACATGGAGCGCCTGCCTATCAGACCTCCACAACCCAGTTACTGGGTAACACGATACCCCTTGGTAAGACTGGTTGTCAGATTTTCTGGCTTCTGACTACCCATAACGACTGCCAAAGATCTACAAATGACAGCCGAGACCAACGGCTTTACTTGCTTTCCGAGGCACGGAGGGAACTCCGTATGACAGGGATGGGCACCCATCCACAGACCGACCGCGGCTAGCGTAGCTTAACCTTTGACCGATCGATCTGTACGGCTTTAACTTAGCCACGAGCTCCGCTCCCTACAGTGAGAAAATAAAGGCTGAAAAAAAAAAAAAAAAAAAGAAACGAAAATTGGTCCTATACGAGGCCAAAAGGCTCCTATCTCAGCATGGTGGCATAGTATGGTGGATGACATAATTATCATTTACCTACCTCCACATAGGTACATGCACTCTAACACATTTGAATACTGTGTCAATGAAAGCACCGTTCATCCGAGATCCTTTTGTTGTTATTCCGTGAACCGCAACGCGCCGCGCGTGTTCGCCATTTTTTTTTTCATTTTTTGTAACACCGACTAATTGATTTTGCTTTAAATACATAGCGAATTTGGTGTTTTTTGTATAAAAACATGGTTATTGGTAATACTGTGTTACAAAATTAATAACAATAGATGACAATAGATGAAAGCACCGTTCATCCGAGATCCTTTTGTTGTTATTCCGTGAACCGCAACGCGCCGTGCGTGTTCGCCATTTTTTTTTTTTCATTTTTTATAACACCGACTAATTGATTTTGCTTTAAAAACGTAGCGAATTTGGTATTTTTTGTTTAAAAACATGGTTATTGGTAATACTGTGTTACAAAATTAATAACAATAGATGACAGTGTACACTAATACAACAGTATTAAAATAAATTAAAAATTACGATTCCTTCACCACTAGTCAATGCAATTAAAACTGAAAAATAAATTGTAAGGCAACGTCTTGTTCTCATCCATCCCTACAATTATGTTCAACAATAAATCGAAAGACAATCTCACCTTTAACATCAAAGAATGAAATCCAAAATCAAGTGTCACATTTTCACATAGCCATAAAAAAAAACAAATGAAACTAGACAATAAAATAACGCGCGCTCCCGATACAATCAGGAGTCACAATGGGTATTGCTTCCAACAGTTACCTTTTAAATACCAAATTACCACATATAAAACCACAAACACAGAACACATGAGAAGGTAAACTTCATTCAACATGGAAAAAAACCTGAGCGAAATAAAAATATACTTGAATTTAAAAAGACCTAGTATAAAGCGCGGTCAATTTATGACTGCAGCAAAATATTGTGTGACTATTTTAACATGTTACTGCCTACACATTCTGTTGGTCTAGTTGGGGAGATTCTATCAGTAAATGTAGGTGGGTTTATTATACCTAATATTAAATCGGGTTAGCCAGAGAGTTTGTTAGCGGACCTCGCGCTATTTTTAGTAGTTATCTTGACCAACATCTTGTTCTTTGCCAAGTTTATAGAAAAACAACTACTTACGCCTAGCCTTTTCCCAACTATATTGGGGTTCGCTTCCAGTCCAAGGATGTAGCTGAATACCAGTGTTTTACATGGAGCGACTGCTCACTTAACCTCCGCCACCCAGTCACTGGGTAATACCTAATTATGGTAAGATTATAGATTGAGAACAGCGGATTAACTCACTGTGTTGCCGGGATATGGTAAGATTGTTAGACTTTTGGGCTTCTGACTACTTACCTATAACAACGTACCTACATGTATTTGCAAAATACCGGTATTTTGCACCATGCAACTGCCATCTGCACATTTCCAGTCAAGACATAACGGAAACGTGGCTTTCTCATCGGCACCAATTTATTGGAAGAAATATGAAATAAAAGAAAGCAGGTATTTGTTTGTGACATTGTTACCTAGGTAAATAAGCCAACCGACTTATGGTTCATTAATTAATCTGTAGCTCCCGGTGTCTTATAATCTAACGCACTGAGAGGTGGAGTTGCGGACACCAGACCGTTATACCATACCATAATGTTAGACAACGTTTTATACGTCATAATCATCATCATCTCAACCTTTAGACGCCCACTGCTGGGCATAGGTCTCCCCCAAGGGGGGTTCAGCCGTAATCGCCATGCTTGGCCGATGCATGTTGGCGATCGCAGTAGGTGTTATGGTACTCAGAAGGACGCTGCTGCCCATCCTCTGGTCAATATCCCTCTGTCGCCTTCTACGACACCCACGGGTAGAAACGGGGTGGTGCTATTCGCGACCGGCACCACACGGTTTACCGGCACCACACGGCTTACCGGCACCACACAGCTTTATACGTCAACACCGCCCAGATAAAGATGCAGTCGAATAACGAAAACCCCTTCCAAATCGGATCTGTGGTTTTCCAGACAATCACCAACATACTTCATTCAAATCTTCCTACGTATTTTGCAATATTCAGCCCAGTATCTAGTTGTACTCGTATGGTAATAAAATACAACAACCTGATACTGAGCTGCAACTTGCAAAAGATGTAAGAAAATTAGAATTTTACGGGCTACTCTGGCGCATGCACCTTAAGAGCGCCCTCCCCATCGGCCGAACCTTAACGCGAGCGTGTTTAAAACAATTTTGTTTCATCCAACGCAATGTTGGAAAACAAACGAGTGAGTGAGAACGCGATAATATCGCATGAAAATTAGCGCGCGAAAGTTTCACAAAACTTGTTCGAAGAAATACGTGTTTTTGAAAAGCCTTACTAATTTTTGGTAAAAATGTTTGTAATTTGAAAACCTTGCTCATGTAATGGAAGTTTCTTTGAAGCTGATTTTTTACTTTTTCAATGTATGAGTGCACAATAAACGGCGAAAGTCCAAAAAAAAATTGTGTAAAAAAGCTGATTTTCGGACATATTTACTGTATTTTTTGTTTCTCAAAAAAATTACATAGAAACCTAGATAGTAACCACAAGATACCCGTGCGTGTGTTAAAAATACTTGGAGGAAAATTTGTTATAACGCCGTAATCACGCACGAGGAGAGGAGATGGGTGCTCTTAACGTGTCCCATCGTTGGGGAACAGCACCAAATAGATAAAAAAAAAAAAAAAAAAAATATGTGGGGACATTTTCACACACGGCCATCTGACCCCAAACTAGGGAGACCCTGTACTATGGGAGTCAGCCAGCTGATATACATACACAAATACATTTTTTTTTGTAAATACATACATATATAGATAAACAACGCCCAGACACAAGGCAAACACAAGTGCTCATCACACAAATGTTTACCCTGGGCGGGAATCGAACCCGCAACACGCTGCGCAGCAGTCGATCGCTCAGCCACTGCGCCAACCGTGTCGTCTCGTAGATCATACCGTAGCAGGATTTCCCAACATACGGTTTGACCTATAGGTCAAAGTATATGTAGGCGGACCTTCTATATTTCTTGCAATGCACGTGATATTGAATCCTAAACACGCAGAGTGCAACGCGACATGACGAACATTTTTACAATTTTAATAGAACTTGATTAATTGTATTCCTTCTAGATTACACGCACACACATTATTTCATTGTTAGTTGAAATGTTAGGAATGGTCGTCAACAGCCTGATGTTTTGTGAGAGGAAGTATGCTAGGGTGTTCTCTATTATGTTAGTATTTAATTCATTGTGGTATACCATGTTTGACGACACGGTTGGCGCAGTGGCTGAGCGATCGACTGCTGCGCAGCGTGTTGCGGGTTCGATTCCCGCCCAGGGTAAACATTGGTGTGATGAGCACTTGTGTTTGCTTTGTGTCTGGGTGTTGTTTATCTATATATGTATGTAATTACAAAAAAAATATGTATTTGTGTATGTATATCAGCTGTCTGACACCCATAGTACAGGGTCTCCCTAGTTTGGGGTCAGATGGCCGTGTGTGAAAATGTCCCCACATATTATTATTATTATTACCATACCTATGTTAATGAATGTTTTAATTAACAATAAATAAACAACTTGAAATTGAGAACAGTTTGAGTACTTGTAAATATTATAATATTTTAAATGGAGATTGCGAGTTCTTTTGATCTTTTTCTTTTCGAAGGAGCAACTAAGTAGTATTTTTCTTTTGACATATTTTTGTTATCACCACGCCTGTAACTATGTAAAAAAAACATGAAAGTCGAATTTAATTCATTTGACTTTGACCTTCAGTAAATTACAGTATACAATTAGTTCAATTAAAACAATACATTTGTTTACTAAATAAAACTTTATTTTATTACCCACAAAGAACAAAACATAGTTCACCTAATTAACTATGTAGAGGTTCGTGGCAAACTACTAGCCGTATTTAATCGGTCTTGGTAAAGCGACGCTTACCGAGGTCGATTCATGAATGGGTGACCATCTATTTCACACTGACACCCCTCCGTGTCTCAGAAAGCACGTAAAGTTTTTAGTCCCGGCTGTCATTCGTAGATCTTTGACAGTCGTGTTGAGCAACATACTGTTATGCAGTTTGGCAAAACTTATACAGGGAAATTGAAAAAATACCCAAAACCTCTTAATCTGGACTTCGTATCATCACCCTGAATAACATTTGTTCTACGACTTTGACGTTAACTTAATAACCCAAAAACAATTTGTTTTCGTTTATTTGAAGTCTGTAAAATTTATGTATACTACGCGCCCGCGCACCCTTACAGCGGATATGATGTAGACTGGAGCAAGCGTCGCGCCGTTTGATCTAGCCGCGTAGTCCCGCGCCATGGCCATGTCAGAAAAAATATAATTATGCAAAATTTATAGGTAGTGTGTTTATATTTTTTGTATGGAAAAAAAATGTTTCGAATTATCAAGTCGTAGAACAATGTTGTTCAGGGATATGATACGAAGTCCGGATTTTTGGGTATTTTTATAATTTCCCTGTATATCTATATTTTGTGCTGATTGAAAGTCTAACAACTAGTCTTACCAAGGGGTTATGCCTTATCCAGTAACTGAGTTGTGGAGGACAGACAGGCAGTTGTTGTGCATGTTGTAGAACACTGGTATTTTGAACCCAACATGTTGGAAAAAAGGCTAGGTAAATGATGACATAGATGACCTAATAATGTGCTAAAAAAAATAAAAAAGCTAAATGAAAGTTAGTTCTATGCACAGAACACTATTTATTACTCCTAGTTCTATGTCTTCACAATTTAATTTGGTTACTGTTTCTATAAAATTCAACAAAGATGGAACAAGGCTAGGCAGATGAGGATGAGTGTTTCTATAAAATTATTTAAATCAGATTTTAATTCACTAGGTATTATAATAAAAATAATAATAATATAATATAATATATGTGGGGACATTTTCACACACGGCCATCTGACCCCAAACTAGGGAGACCCTGTACTATGGGTGTCAGACAGCTGATATACATACACAAATACATTTTTTTTTGTAAATACTTACATATATAGATCAACAAGGCAAACACAAGTGCTCATCACACAAATGTTTACCCTGGGCGGGAATCGAACCCGCAACACGCTGCGCAGCAGTCGATCGCTCAGCCACTGCGCCAACCGTGTCGTCAATAGTACGCACATTGTTTTAGTGTTTATTTGTGCTAAGTGAAATATTTTATTGTATTACGGTTTAGTGTAGGTAGGGTACATACAGACAGCGTCATCAACTGCTTACCCCCCACGCATTGAAATTTCTTCGGGAAGGGGGTTAGCAGTTGATGACGCTGTCTGTACCTGTCTCGGTGAACCGCATATTAAAATTGCGAAAGTAAGCCTGTCTGTCTGTATGTTCCGTTTTCACGACAAAACGGCTAAACCGATTTTTAGATAGCTTGGACCCTGGGCAAGGATAGAAGCTAGTTTTTAATCCGCGACTTTGTCTGCATCCGCGATAACCGACATTGACGCGGGTGAAATCGCGGGCAAAACATAGTACTTACAAGCTTTTATTACCTTCGACTTGCCCATTTCTTTAAAATTTAGGTGAGTGACGATTGATATTACAAATGGGGAGGATTTTTTGATGTATTAGTTTTTTAGTTTTAGGTTTTCTTTTTTTCGTTATTCGTGTAAATATAGTCTATACTCAATGTTATAAATGCGAAAGTAACTCTGTCTGTTACGTTTTTACCATGAAACGGCTGAACCGATTTTGATGAAATCTGGCATGAAAATAGTTTTAACCCTGGCGTAGGACATAGGCTACTTTTAATCCGAGACTTCGTTGCAGCCGCGATAAGCGACATCCAGTCGGACGAAGTCGCGGGTAAAAGTTAGTATTTCATCAAATAAAAAAAGTAGATGGTAAATAAAATTAATTGAAAGAAAGTTTATGTTTTTAAATATACTCTTAGGATTTGATAACAGTCAAATGTTTACTTAAAATAGAAATGAATTAAAAGAAAGTTTATGTTTATAAATATACTCTTAGGATTTGATAACAGTCAAACGTTTACTTAAAATAGAAATTGATAAATTGTTTGCCTTCAGTACCTAAATGGCTGTTCGGAATTAGTTCAATTGGACCAATAAAGTTGTTGACTAAAAAAGGTTTTTTTTATAAATGATGTCTTTGCTGTTTAATTATCAGTCTAGACTGGAATTAGACTTCTTGGTAATACATAAAATGTTAAATCAATTGTGTGGAAGTAGGTTGAGAACCGTATGTCTATTCGTTACAATCTCCCTCGGTGAACACCTAGATGAAGTGAGCGCCCCGATGCTATGGATTTACAAAGTACTACAATCGGATGACAGCTCACTTCACCTAGGTGTTCACCGAGGGAGATTGTAACAGAATAGCACTGCTGGTGTGTAAACAAAACGAAATGTCAACTGAAGGTGATGACGGGTATTATTGTTATGAGATCTTACTTTTAATGGGTTTCTCCATCAGGAATTTCTCGATTTCTCGGAAGTTTGGATTTTTTAATAGAGCAGACACCACCGATCAATTGACATACTTTGTTTGAGCTGACAAAACGGTATTCCCCCATATATGTTTTTTCGAAATAGATTTTTTATTTTTTTATTTTATTACTTTTAGATGGCGTCTCTCTGGGCAAACTAGGAGGTTTTTTACTGCTTCACCGGACTCCCCTTAACACGTTGAACGCCATAGGGGTAACCGGGGAGCGACGCTAATGGAGGTTTTACCTTTTGACCCGGCAGTCAATTATTCAAAAGTAAACTTAAGGCCTTCAGCCAGGGCAAAAAACTTATAAACTAAGCAACTGCTAACTAAGGGCAACATCTCGTGTTTCAAACTAAGAGGTTTTTGGCTGGGTAACCGGACTCTCCTGTGGTGCCTTAACTCGTTGAACGCCATAGGGGTAGGTAACCGGGGTCCGACGCTAATGGACGTTTTACCTTCAACATGTTTGGGCCGGCAGTCAATGGCTGAAAAGTGAATTTATGGCCGCCAGCCAGGGCAAAAAAACTTATAAACTAAGCTCCTGCTAGCTAAGGGCAGCACCTGTGGGGTACGGGCCTCAGATTAGAGCGTCGCTGGAGGAGGGCAGCATAGGGACAGGCTGGATCGGATTTCGATTATTTAAGGACGAATTTAACGCCGGCAAGGGTCGGGGAGGGAAATTCCCCCATATATTACATATGTATGGCAATTTCTATTCATGAAGGCACTTCTAATTAGTCATTTGCCGACTCAATTGACTATTTATTGATTTCAAAGCTACTGAAAATCTAATTTAACAGTAAATTGATAATTAATTAGGTTTTTAGACCTAAATTCAAGTGTTTTTTAAGAGAAGTTCTGTCTTGGAACTATTGGTTTACGGTGTCCATCTCGTGAGGTGTCAGGGCTAAAATAGCATCTACCCATTTCATCCAAAGAGTGTCGTGGAAGGCGACTAAAGGAAAATCCGGAAGTCGGGCTGCAGCGGTTTCCGCGTACATAACAATCTCACTACGATCCCCAAGTTATCTCAAGTCCAAACACAGGCCTGGTGTTACGTTATGCAGTCTGTATTTCAGATCAGGTCCCAGGTCTTATCTAATCAGGGTTATAGTCTCATGAAAATAGGGAAGAACTCCAGCTATAAGCAGTTACTGAAAAAATCTTAATGATAAAAACCCATGTCACAATTTGCCCGAACTGTTTTAAAATCAAGGTCTCACACTTGGCACTAGATCGATGAGGCAATCTGATATCCAAATTTTATTTTAATATTATTTATTAAAATAAATAAAAATACATTAATTATCACAAAGCTTACAGGCATCACAAAAATTACAAAGTACACGAACAAGTGGATATAATGTACATTTTCCCCAAATAAACTATATCCTAATGCTGAAATATACTAGGCTTTGAACATAGTTGACAATGGATGCTGTCTTAAAATTTCCGTAAAATATCTAGCCCTTTTAATGATGTATAAACATTTTATGAAACAATTTTGGAAATAAACCTATACTGAATTCAGATTTCCGAACTAAACCAAGTCTTGAATTTTGAGCGTCAATCCTTAGTCGTACAATTAATATTGAAATTCCATTCTGTATATTCTATATACCACCCTCGGACGCAGCGCGTGGCCACGAATAATAGAGCGATACGGTACCTGAACATGTTGTGAACAAAGCGCCAAGCTTGGCCGGTGAGAGTCAGATCGGTATTAATTATTGTGTGGTCAAATTGTAGGCCATGGGTCAACATGATTTACCGTTTCAGCTGTACGTTGAATAGGGCACAGGCAAACAATATGGAAGGATGTCCGAGTGATTCCGAAGTAGTGTAACACAAAACGCAATTATGGGATTAGGTTTCTGCGGATCTATTATGTATGTCGCAGCAAGCGATATCAGAAGAAATGGTAAACGCCGTGACGTCAGTTATCAGTTAAAATGGCGGCACGTGGACAGAGTCGTGTTGAAGAGTGGGGACCATGGCAAGCTCACTTTTGCTCGAGACACCAAGCAGGACACTCATCTAGTACGAAACTGTCGGTTTACCTATTTGAATTGTATTGTAGGATCACATTTAATAAAGTAAGGTAGTTAGTACTGCATTGAATATTGTTATTCTACAATGAACCCGATACCACCGAACCCAAACGATGTCGGCGCTACCGCTCAGCCATACCTGACGCCGACATGTAAATTATCTCCCTCGGTAAATTAGATGCAGTGATCTTGAGGAGAACTGTCCCACCCGGATTGACACCTAACCAAAATTTGAGATTTTTATAGAACAGCACCCAAAGATATAAGAAAGAAGATAGCACCGCTACTTTCCTATTCAACAAGAATTATAATATCTAAGCGTATACCAGGCAGGTTGCTGCTCGTTGTGGCGTTCTATAGGGGATGGATGTCTTCCGGCTGATGATGACGATGATCATGATGTATTGATTACTCATCATCATCATCAGCCTGAAGATGTCCACTGTTGAACAAAGTCCTCTCCCATAAATGGGGGGCGTTGCCATAATCCCCACGCTTGGCAGGCGTCTTGGGGATCGCAGTGATGTTGTTAAGTACACGGAAGCCACTGCTGCCGGACTTCCGGATTTTCCCTTAGTCGCCTTCGACGACACCCTTGGGATGAAATGGGAGGGTGCTATTCTTGCCCGGACACCCCACGGGTAATTTCCAAATTGATTACTCATGAGTCGTAAATTTCTTCATAGTGCCTACTCTCTACTCGGTAGTGTTGCATACAATCATCGCTACTTAAAAAACGAAATTTGACTGTATTTTCGACTGAAATACTCAACTGAATGAAACTGGCATTCGGCACATCCATTTCCCGTCGATAGATCAGTGTCAACGTGACAGAAGAAGCTTTCGACAAATTATTCCACCACAAACTTGCATTACACCAACATAAAGGCATTTTAATCTCAATAAAAGCAAATAAAACAACTGCTTCTTTAAAATCATCTACGCCAAGACCCGCAGTGAAAATGTTCTTAATATTGTAATTGTAGAACACGGCCATAACAAACCGAGACACTTAGCGAATTGGCGTAAAGCAAATACAATTATATTAAATTAAGCGCGGTTTTAATCTCAATATCTTGTTTGAAGAAAACACGCGCCTAATGAATTCCAGACGGTTGATTGTGGTTGCTAAATTCGCGAAGGTACCTTTTTGATGTATTTTCAGCACTGTTGTCTTGTCCTACAGAAAAAGAATCACCATTCTTGAGTGTGATCGGGATTTCATTCCGTTCTATTCGTAAAATCTTTTCACTGATCTTCAAAAGTTCTAATACCAGAATTATTACCAGTAAAAACACTGTGTAGCCACCGCGTTTCTACTAACCTAACCGCAACTGTGTCGCCCTCTGATAGGCCATTTAAGAACCTTTGATGCGCGACCCAGATCCAAGATTTTTGCATTTTTCATCGCTCTGTATATCTACTATGAAACGTCGGCGTTTATGTAGATATTTCTCAACTTGTTCATTTTGGACAGAAACGATGTCACAGAGCTAAATGTCAGAATTATTGATTGTCTCGTCTACTCTCATTTTAGCTATTTGATTAGTCAAAATCTGACAAGGTGGTAGTGGTTTGTCAAGTCTGATAGTCTTACTAAGGGGTATCGTGTTACCCAGCAACTGGGTTGTGGAGATCAGATACGCAGTCCCGTCCAGTGCAGATGATAATGATTTGTCAAAACCCATCATTATTTTTCGGTAGACCTACACAAAATTGATTAACAACAGCTAAAATGAGATTTAACAAAATATTTACAGATCAGAAACTTGACTAGGCTTCGAAACCGGAGTAGGTCGGTCTACGTCCAGCAACCAACTGAAAACAGAACCTGCGAAAGCTACCAGTGTCTGACTGGGTTCGATAGCAAAGTTGGTCAAGCAGACGATTTATAAATAAACATCGCGGCGACCGCTAATCCTATGACATTCTGCAATAGTGGAGCTTTCAATAAGTGAAAGAATTTCTGTAATTAGTAGTGCTATTCTGTTACAATCTCCCTCGGTGAACACCTAGGTGAAGTGAGCTGTCATCCGTCCCGATGCTAAGAATTGACAAAGCAAACGGACGGATGACAGCTCACTTCACTTATACCCTGTTTACAATAAGATTAGACATAAACACAAACCTTTTTTACAGTCCCTTCAACCGATTTTGCCTTCTATTCCGTAGGCTTAAGGATGACATTAGAGGCAAAAAAGTGGTTACAATAACAACTGTTTACTGCAGTTGCCATTTGTCATGGGAACACCCAAATATTCTGAAATATTTTATTCCGAATTTCGATATTCCGATTTTCAAAAGTCCGAATTTCATAATACCTAAAAATTATAATCTCTATTATTTAAAATCACGAAAGTTATTTTACCGATTGTCGTAAATCCGATTTGTTTGTTTTCCGATTTTCATATGTTCGAAGAATCAAATGCTCGATGAGTTCTCGGTCCGAAAAACGAAATTCCGAATTTCAATATTTCGAATAACCTGTTAAAATTAGGATTATGATTCAATTCAGCTACGCATATATATTCAAAATGGTGTCCCCTTGTTTCGCAGACAGAAATTTCATAGAATTTCGTTTCCCAGAAAATGTTTCATATAATATTTGGTTCTTGTATTTATATTTCGACTATTATTGTTTCAAAGACTATTTACTTGAATGAAACATATTTCACAGAAACACAATTCAAAGAATTTTTAATCAAATTTTATTGTTTAACAAACTTATCAAACAGTAGAATTACTTTTTAACAAATATTGTTTATTCGGTGTATTTTTCTATGGAATTTATTTCAACAAAAATATATAGGTATAAAAAGAAAGACAATAACAAAAATAATCTTAAAAAGTCAATATGTTTTGCTACAAAAGTTAATGACAGAAACGAATTGCTGTGAAACCGACTCCACGTAGTCTTGTCTGCCCTACGCCTAGAGTGTAATTTAAATTCGCGTAGGCGCGGAGGGGCGAGGCGGCCAGCGAGCTGAGGAGCAGGTGGTTTTAACGCCCGCCGCCGCGGCTGAGGCTGGCCGGCGAAGCCGGCCAGTAAGCCGAAGCTGCGGTGGTGAGCGTGAATACCATCTGCGACGATAAGCTCGCGTGGTACCGCCGGAGCCCCGCAACGCCGTAGCCGTGACAGAAACCATGCCTGCTGCATGTTGCATGTTCGCTTGCACGCTCGCTTGCATGATGCATGCTTGCTTGCTTGCATGCTGCATGCTTGCTTGCACGCTGCATGCTTGCTTGCATGCTGCATGCTTGCTTGCACGATAACGATAAAGATAATCGGAATTTTAATAATCGGAATTTTAATAATCGGAATTCGTATTTTTGATGTTCGGTATTTTCATTATGTCGGACTTTTTGTTATTCGATCTTTTGAAACTCGGTATTTTAAGAATAGTAATTATAAACGTTCGGAATTTTGAAATTTTAGTATTATAAAAATAGGATGAATGATAAATCGGAGTTGCCATATTAGGAATTTTGAACTATTCGGAATTATGAAAATCGGTATTTTGAAATTCGTATTTCTGACTTTCGGAATAAAGTTTTTCGTATTTATGTAGTGTACCCATTTGTCATGCTACCAACGCAATATAAGTCAAAATCGGTTGAACGGACTGTAAAAAAGGTTTGTGTAAATGTCTAATGTTATTGTGAACAGGGTATAGGTGTTCACCGAGGGAGATTGTAACAGAATAGACAAACCGATGAGTAGTTTCGGCGATTATCACTTACATTCAAACTTACACACTTTACCTCTGTGTAGGTAGGTAGACAAAAATTATGTAGATATATCTGAATTCACGAAAAGATATACGGTAAATTCGGCTATAGGTAGGTACCTCCGAATTCATCCGTATAACTTTCGCCTCCCGATCATCAGGAGCGAGCATTTCAACAAACCTTTACCTGTTCTATCTAAGGTTACTCACGTACACCGTTACAAATAAGTTGGGCCCAAAAGTTACGGCGTACGTTACTTAGATTAAATAACTTGGATACTAAAGGAGGTGTTGTGATTATTGGTTTGAATATGACATGATTTTGCATGTGTGTGTTTCCTTAGTATTAATAGTTAAAAAACTGTCTGTACAGATTAGTAGCAATAAATCACCAGACGAATCAACACGTTTTTCATTCTAATTCCCTGCAGACCAAATTGAACTTTATCTCCACAACATATGGTCGAATTTCGAGCCGGATATCTGTGTTACTAACGACATTCTATTCATCGAGTGTGATACAAAAGATCCACATTCCTTAGATAAGAAGCCAGCTGCTAATGAGTTATTTGTGACAATTTCAAGTTAAATTAAATTGACTGTGAAGTACCTGTGTGTTTATTTTACTTCTTCGTGAGTGTTTAGAAGAAATTACGAATTACAAAGATTACAAATATGTCGACCCCGGAGCAGTGTTTGTTGATACTCGAAGATACGGCAATGTTGCTGCAAAAGGCGCAAACCAATCTAAAAAAATGCCCTAAACAACGACTTACCAAGGGTTATATAGAAACACGTATACAATCGATTACCGAATACTGGAATACGTTCAGAAGTGCTCATCAAGAACTCGTCAAATGCGTACCGAAGGAGAAAAAATCGGACTTATCATATTTTACTAATGAAGATTATTTTATTTATGAAGATCTATATTCATGTTTACTGGCCGATTTGCGAGATTTATTATCCACGTTTTCTCATCTAAAACCAACGGAAGCGAGCTCATTCATAGAAGGCCAGGTTAAGTTGCCGAGAATTCAGCTGCCTACCTTTACCGGAGTTTACGATGAATGGCCAGCGTTCAGAGATTTGTTTATCTCTTTAGTGCACAAAAATACGTCGTTAAGTAACGTACAAAGACTCCACTATTTGAAAAGCAGTATGGCCGGCGATGCCCAAGTTCTCCTGAAACACATTCAAATCACTGAAACGAATTATGAGCAAGCCTGGAACACATTGAGCGCACGATATGGAAATAAAAAAATTATAGTGAATTCTCTTTTAAAAAAATTATTTTACCAACGTAAGATTCCCAGTCAAACCGCCAATCACATCAAATCTTTATTGGACGTTACTAATGAGTGTATCAACAGTCTAAAGAACCTTAAGATTTCAACTGACTCTTGGGATCCAATAATTATATTTCTGACCGTTCAGAAATTGGACCCAGAGTCACATCGAGATTGGGAAGAGTTTGCATACCGGGAAGATATGGATGAGCTTCCAAAATTTGAAGACTTAGTCAAGTTTTTGCAAACAAAGTTTCGGACGCTCGAACTGGTCGGCCCTCTTTCAAAGGAGAGACCTGTATCTAAAGCTACCCCTACAGTCCATCTAGCAACGTCAGAAACTACGCCAATAAGAGATTGCATACTATGCGATGAAAATCATACTTTAAGCCACTGCAGGGAATTTACGAAACTAGAACCAAATGAAAGATGTGAAGTAGTGAAAAAACATAACCTATGCTTTAATTGCCTTGCCACCGGACATAATGCGATACGTTGTCGATTAAACATGAATTGTCGAAAGTGTAATAAACGTCACCACACATTAGTACATTCAAGCGCACCGTGGTCCTCCCCTGACAAATCAGAGACGATTCAAGCAAATCATAGTGAAGTTCAAGAAGAAATCTCAAACAATACAGTCCCTGAAGAACCGAAGGTTGAGCTATCGTCCTTTTTAACAACACACAGTGCCACAGCCCTATTGGCTACCGCTCTTGTACCAGTGAGAGATGAAGCCGGACGCACCACCATGTTAAGAGCTCTAGTGGATCAGGGATCACAGGCAACGTTTATCAGTGAACGAGCTGCTCAAATACTACGCCTCAAAAGGACCCCTGTCCATGGTAAAATCACGGGAATTGGTTCAACCCAGACCGCAGTAAAACACGCCACTGACATCGAGATTTTATCCAAACACGACAACAGTTTCAGGATTAAAACTAAAGCGTACATAATGCCAACGCGGCTCACCGCGCATTTACCTTCACAAACACTACCTACCAGCAACTGGACACACTTAAAGGGACTTGTCCTAGCAGATCCTGGATTTAGTCAGCCAGGACGAATAGATATATTGCTAGGGGTTGAAATCTGTGCCCAGATCTTAAAAGGTGAAATAATCAAGGGCCCACCAGGCACACCATGTGCACAAAATACCAGCCTGGGTTGGATCCTCTTCGGGAAAATTGAAAGCAACAAGAATGACCATGACTTTACTGTCATGCACCTCAACCTAGACCTGAACTCTATGTTAAAAACAATGTGGGAACTTGAGGCTGAAGACAAAAAGGTACTTACCCTAGAAGAAAGAAAATGCGAAGAAATATACAAGGCTACGACTTCCAGAGCGAAGGATGGAAGATATATAGTGACATTACCTAAAAGGAAAAATGAAATATTATCAACTGAAGGACATACCAGAGATATAGCAATGACAAGACTGTACCAACTAGAAAGACGTTTTGAAAGGAGCAACGAGTTAAAATTAGAGTACGTGAAGGTAATGGAAGAATATAAACGGATGTTCTACATGGAAGAAGTGCCTAGGAACGAAATAGAGAACCCATCGGTATACCTGCCACATCACGCAATAGTCAAACAAGAAAAGGAAACCACAAAAGTAAGAACAGTATTTAATGCATCACAAAAGGGAAAAAACCGTATCTCATTAAACGAGGAACTTTTAGTTGGTCCACAGTTACAAGAGAATATGAGAAATCTAATAATAAGGTGGAGAATGAAAAAAGTGTGCTTTGTCTCGGATATTCAAAAAATGTACCTCCAGATTTACGTCAGCAAGGAAGATAGAGACCTTCAAAGAATTCTTTGGCGTAGTCATCCCCAAGATTCTGTAAAAGATTACAGAATGACGAGAGTCACATTTGGCACCGCGTCTGCCCCTTATTTAGCTGTCAAAACGATGCAACAAGTAGCTGATAATGAAGGTGAGAACTACCCTGACGCGGCCCAGGTGATAAAGGAGGATTTTTATATGGATGATTTGATGTCTGGGAAAGACACGACACAAGAAGCTATTAAATTAGCCAAAGATATTGACACTATATTAAGAACTGGAGGCTTTGTACTTCAAAAATGGTGCTCAAATAGCGCTGACTTCCTAAAACAATTTGAACCTTCTTTAAGAAGTTGTCATGCTAATGTAGATATCACTATTGATGGCACTATCAGAGCCCTTGGCTTAAGCTGGAATATGGGCAAAGATGTTTTTCAATATAAATTAAACTTACCTCGCCCAGCTGAGAAGGTCACGAAAAGAACCATTTTAGGAGATATTCAAAGGTTGTTTGATCCGCTCGGCTGGTTGGCACCTGCTATATTACCGGCAAAGCTGCTTATTCAAAGGCTATGGTTGCAAGCCATTTCATGGGATGAGGAGGTTGATCTAACAATAAGGGAGGAGTGGCTTACCTTAAGAAGTAGCTTACATAATATAAATAGCTTTGAAGTTAAACGATGGCTACATACTCAGTCCAATCTAATACCTAACGTTACGGTCCATGGCTTTTGCGATGCCTCAAATAAAGCTTATGCAGCGGTTGCCTATATCCGTGTGCGTCAAGACAATGGTGAAATTAAAACCAATATAATAGCAGCCAGGACTCGTGTCGCTCCAATAAAACCTGTGTCGTTACCGCGTCTCGAGTTATGTGGTGCCGTGTTGTTGTCTCGACTCTTGAAGCAAGTAAAGGAAGCCACTAGAATACCAGCCAAAAATATATTTGCCTGGACGGACTCAACAATAGTATTATCCTGGCTGTTTGGTGACCCCATGAGATGGCACACTTTTGTACGAAACCGGGTCGTGGAAATCCTAGATAACATCGGAAATAACTGGTACCATGTCGCAACACAGGAAAATCCAGCTGATCCAGCTTCTAGAGGAATGTCTTTGATAAATCTGAAAGACAATATTATGTGGTGGGAAGGCCCTGAGTGGTTAAAGAGAGACGATATACCTTACACTAGACCGAGTAGCCTGCTTACTAATTTAGAACGGATACAAACAATTCAAATTAACATGAAAATAGAAACCGAAAGCTCAAATAGCCTTTCCACAAGATTTCATGAATGCGAAACCCTGACTGAACTATTAAAGGCAATCACTTATTGCAAGCGATTCCTGAAGGGCCGGAAAATGGAGGCTAAAGATGTTACAATGACTACAAGTGAGTTGAATGATTCCTTAAAAACATGTGTAAAGATCGTTCAGAAAAATGGTTTTGAAGACGAGATTACCAGTTTGATGCAAAATAAATCAGTAAAAAGGGCAAGTAGATTAAAGACTTTACACCCTTTCTTAGACAATGAACATATACTCAGGGTGGGCGGAAGATTGAGACATGCTGATTTAGACGAAGATGGCAAACACCCAATGATATTAGATAGCAACCATGCCCTAGCAGCTCTCATAGTAGAAGATGCTCACTTAAAAACGTTACATGGTGGAGTACAATTAATGCTGGGCTATTTACGTTCCAAATTTTGGATACTGAGAGTCAAGAAGTTGGTGAAGGCTAAGTTACATAAATGTTTAATCTGTGCCAAACAATGCGCCGCAAGTAAGACCCAACTGATGGGTGATCTACCTAAGGTCAGAGTGACGCCTTCTCGAGCCTTTTTGCATAGTGGCGTGGACTTTGCCGGACCATTTCAGGTTTTGATGTCTAAAGGCAGAGGAGTCAAGACCTCTAAGGCATATGTTTCTATATTTATATGCATGTCTACGAAGGCTATCCATTTAGAACTGGCAGGAGACCTTACCTCGGAATCCTTCATTGGGGCCTTTCGAAGATTTGTTGCCAGACGAGGAAAATGTGCCCATCTATGGAGTGATCAAGGTCGCAATTTTGTTGGCGCTAATAAGGAACTTGCTACTGCCTGGAGTGAAGCCCAATTACAATTTGACGGACCAATCGCTGAACAACTGGCACTGGAGGGCACACAGTGGCATTTCATCCCTGCCTATAGTCCTCATATGGGAGGTTTATGGGAGGCAGGTGTAAAATCGTTAAAATACCACCTGAGAAGAGTGCTGACTTCCCATTTAACCTATGAAGAGATGTCTACCCTACTATGCCAGATAGAAGCCTGCCTTAATTCGCGACCATTAAGTCCCATTGATGAAGCTGAAACAGATCACATTACGCCATTGACTCCAGGCCATTTTTTGATCGGCGAAGCTCCCATAACGATTCCAGACCCTGACTTAACCGAAGTACCTGCGCACCGGTTATCTCGTTGGCAGCACATGCAACAACTACTGTCGCACTTTTGGCGGAGATGGCAAAGTGAATACTTATCTCGTTTGCAGCAGAGACCTAAATGGCTTAAACCAATCCCAGAACTTGATATTGGAAACATTGTCCTGATTAAATATGACAATTTACCTCCGGGCAAATGGAGTTTGGGTCGTATTGTGGATAAACACCCAGGCGCCGACGGAGTAACTAGGGTTTACAGCGTTAGAAGTGGTGATAACGTAGTTCAGAGAGCTATAAATAAACTATGCCCTTTACCAATAGACAATGCTGATTAATGTATTTTACTTACAGATAATAATCCATATCTAAAGAATTCTCGATTTACATACCCTTAGCGGTACTAGTACTAGACATTTTGAATTGTATTAACGTACCAGTTTAAATTTGCTTATGAAAAGGCCTATAATAGCCCTTTGGTGGGCGGGATGTTGTGATTATTGGTTTGAATATGACATGATTTTGCATGTGTGTGTTTCCTTAGTATTAATAGTTAAAAAACTGTCTGTACAGATTAGTAGCAATAAATCACCAGACGAATCAACACGTTTTTCATTCTAATTCCCTGCAGACCAAATTGAACTTTATCTCCACAACAGGAGGCAATATCTGTCCCGTAAAGGAGGAGAATCGCAATTAATGACGTTTGTTCCACTAAAATTTTGACTCTGTGTCATTGTGGAGCGTTTTTTTTTTATGAGTGAGGGATTAGGACTTGAGTTGTAAAAAAAATAGATAATGCCATTAATTTATTTTCGCGCTAAGTTTATCTAGGACATCACAGACAACGGTGAAAGAAAACATCGTGAGGAAACCTAGAATATAATTATTGTAAGTCTTAGCTCGTGGCTAAGTTAAAGCCGTACAGATCGATCAGTCAAAGGTTAAGCTACGCTAGCCGCGGTCGGTCTGTGGATGGGTGACCATCCCTTTCATACCGAGTTCCCTCCGTGCTTTGGAAAGCACGTAAAGCCGTTGGTCCTGGCTGTCATTTGTAGATCTTTGGCAGTCGTTATGGGTAGTCAGAAGCCAGAAAGTTTGACAACCAGTCTTACCAAGGGGTATCGTGTTCAATACTCAATACTCAATACTTTATTACATTCCACAATGTGAGCTTAGGTGGTGTTACCCAGTAACTGGGTGGAAAATAGCTTCAACCCTGCCTGGGGCAGGATATAGGCTACTTTTTAATCCGTGACTTCGTCTGCATAAGTGATAACCGATATTCACGCGGACGGAGTCGCGTGCAAAAGCTAGTTTGACTATAAATCATTTGCCACCGACCGGCTCGACCGATTTGGCTATATTTGGATTTTGGACTGTTGAAAGTTGAAAGTTGAAAGCAAATTTTTACACCCTTGCGAAGCCGGGGCGGGTCGCTATAGTTTATGATAAAACGTAATGTCCTAATTCTGGAAGTCATTGGAAGTTGGAACCCGATGAAAGCAGAGACTCAACTTTAGTAAATTTTTATAGTTCTCGACTGTGTGTGTGTGTGTATTCATTTATCATTCCAATCACCATGTTGAACGATGTCAGAAACATTATGCATAGGTGCTCTATAGGATTGTTAGGCGTTCGAATAAGGTCAAATTAAACTAATTTTCTGCCAAAAACTGAAACCAGTATTTCCGTACATTTACTCCGCTAATATGTGGAAGTGGCACGCGAAACATTAATCGGCGTCCGGCTTATCCGGCTATTGTTAAATCCAACCAGCCACGCGTTAATTTTGTTTAAAAATTTTAATGCAGAATTTTGATTAATTTTTGTTGCCACTTCATTAGAGGTTGGGACGACGAACGTATTATTTTATTACTCAGACACAAAACCCTTATTACTTTTGGTGGTTTAGTTTTCTGGTTTTAGGATCTAGCAATTAGTGAAGTACCTACTTATCCATTTTCACAAGTTTCCAATTTTAAATTACCTACCAACGTACTTTGTAAGCGCTACGCATCTACACCTTTTCTCGTTCTATTCACCCACGCACTAGAGCTTGAAGATAAGTAGGGCTGAAAAATCGTGTCGCGATCAACCGCCACTCAAGTCAGGCCAACAGATTGCCAACATCTATCAACTAATAGTTCTTTGAAAACCTTTTTTACGAGACCTTTTTCACCGCATTCTTAAGATAAGTTACCTATCCTTTGAATTACATCGGCGCAAAGTGGCTTTTGCTCGTGATTTTGTTTGCGGAAATACTGGATTTCGTATCGTTTTAGTTTCTGATTTAATTAAGTTTTTAGAATAAATGTTCCTTTAATCAACAAGTTATTTAATGACAATGCTTTCCGGAAATTGATCTTTGCGGACCGACCCCGGGGTCCAGTTCCATTCGAAACTGCAAGAAATTGGTAAACATCTACGGAGATTTATCGCAGTTTATTATAGCTCTGGATTTGGCCATCCACGTAAAACTTCACCCTGTGTAAAAACCTAGGTAGGTACTAGAATAGACTTACCAACCATGCGACCGCCAACGCCGTCATTCAGCACCTTCGTCACGAAACCCATGTTCATCAGATTGAATGACAAGGCTGGACCGATTGCTCCTGACCTCTCACGGCTGGGATTAGCGGGAGTCATCAATCCACGCTGCACGACATGGGTCGACAAAACAGTTTCATTAGGTACATAGGTACACTAGATCTATCTATGGTTACATGTACCAATGCTGATGGCGTGACTCGGTAGTTTCCTTAGTTATAAATATTGTCCCCGCAATGAAATGGTTCCCATGGCTAAGGCTGTCAGTTCATTTGAGCAAAGAGAAGCGAGTTAGTGGTTAAGGTGTTAAAAATATTCGCGGGAGAACAAAATATGCATTTACAGAAATATAAATTGTTAAAATCATATTATATAAAATTATTAAAATCATATTAGCATAATTATTTTCATTAAATAGACACATAATTCAGATATTGTAAATTTTGATCCCACTAAAAACATTTTCATGTTAAGTGTTGCCAAGACGAGACCATAGCTCGCACTGTTAAAAAGTTATCAGATCTCATGTAGAGCCAAGCTTCTAACTCTACCCGCCATAATTCTACAAACCCTAACTTCACAAAGTTTCCGCTTTAGTCAAAATATGTGGCATGGCCGTTCAAGAATAATAAGTATAAGAGAAAAGTAATGAACAGTGTATAAGTTTTTCCCCTTTCCCTTATGTGACGGTAGCGAAACGGCCAAGTCACGTATTTTGACTAAAGTGTAGAGTTTGCGAAGTTAGGGTTTGCAGAGTTATAGCGTGTAGAGTTAGAAGCTTGGCGCTACATGAGATCTGATAACTTTTTAACAGTGCGAGCTATGGTCTCGTCTTGGCAAGTTTGGCAACACTTAACATGAAAATGTTTTTAGTGGGATTTCACTTATTTTTGTTGCTTATGACAATTTTTTTTGTTAAATTTTTCTTTTTTTTTGTACCAATACTAGCGTAGGTACATACCAAATTTCAGCTTTCTAGTACCCTAGAATTTTGATGATCACCAGTGAGTGCGTCAGTGACGAAATCGGGGTTTTTTTAGATATCAATAAAATCTTAACTATGAGAGCTATTCAATTGAAACTTTATATATTTAATAAGTCCACTGTTGACATCATAGCCGAGAATTTTGTTTATCTGGTATAATCCAAACCCAAGTCATGAGGGTGCAAAAAAACGACGAAGCGCTTCGAGAAAAGGTAGGTGTGCCCATGCGGTTCGCTTTGCCCGTTTTGGCGGAGATACTCCCTTTGATATTGATTTTTGTTACTCCCACGAATATTTTTTTTATTATAATATAACCTCATACTTACTGAGTTGCAAATTGCAGAAACACGTACGGAAATTTAAATTTTGCGGGCAGATCTAGCGCATCCCTCTTAAGGAGTAGTACAGTGCTGATCAGTCAGTATCTATCTCTGTCCACTGAAGCGTGAATGACGTGATTTTGATTGGTTTAAAATTCCTAATTCTGCAGGCAGCTCAGGGCAAGAACTGGCAAGTTAGGTCGGTTGTTTCAAACACTCCCGATGCACTCTCTTGATGTAAAGTAGGAACTGTAGAGATTATTTCGCCATTTGTTTCGTCCCTGTGAAAGTGCCGGACTTGAGGTAGCCCGGGACATTATAGGAGACTCCTAGGAAGACCTAGTCACTAAAAACACAGGGGAGACTCTCATCGCCGTAGATGGGGCGCCCCAGCACGCGTAACATGACCACGGTATGTCTACGAAAGAATAGACATACTGACAGCAAGAACAGACAAGTCAGTTCAGTTTGTCTATTCTTCCTGTCAGTATGTCTATTCTTCCGTAGACAGCGTGGTCATTGTACGCGTGCAAGATCTCATTGGTATTCTACTAAGGCGTTCCGGCGGAATGCTATTCGGCTAGTGCAGGGTGTACCGGAATAATCAGGGCATTCTCACACAAGTGAGCAACCCCATTTTAGTTAATATTTTGTCGAGATAAAATCGAAAATCGTTTCGAAAATACATACCGACTTTGCAATTAGTCCGTATGACTGATAAAAGGTTTTTGTATATAAAAGATGGATATTAGTTTATTTTGCTAGTTGCAACGAGAAGAAAATATAAGCCACATGGTGTTTGTTGTATGGAGTTAGAACCCCAGTCGATGCTGACTTAGGGTGTTACTACACCAACCGATCAATCATCGATCGATGCCATCGGTCGACAACGATCGACGTTGATCGATTGGTGTGGTAGCTTTGGCTGATCGACGGATACCGTTCGACTAACTAATCGATCGATTGCCGGTCGATGGCATCGGTCGACGTTGATCGATTAACTCATATTATATATATATTAAGCTATAATCCATCACTAATAATAATCAAGCAGCTCGATCGGCGTCGACAAATCCATTCTAACATCGATCGATGCTGTCGACGGACGACCGATCGATTGGTCTGGTAACACCCTTAGGTACTCAATCCGAAAAGCAAACCCCTTCTGTATCTTGTAGATATAAAAGGTGTTCCTTTTGATATCCCTTAACTCTAGGATATTAATAACACCATGTCAAAGTATCAACTGGCATATATATTAAATATTTAAAAAAATCCTCGTCGGATTATCGTGATATATGAAAAATATGTCGCATCCGGTCAATAGTCCGAATATGGAACGACGAATCGGAAGCCCGCCATTATCGAGAACACGTGATCTACCACCACTACTTTTGGCGCGCTTCTACAGAGTCGTGATATTTTCAGCCCACAGCGAGCAGGACATTCACAATTTAGTGTCTGATCGCATCGGAGCTAAGACGTCCCGGAACTGTATTCGATTCGTTGTGTTTAAATGTTGCTATGTCCATTTAATGTTACTGTGCTAAATTGTGGTTTTAATAAACACCGTGTATTGTACCCTATACCCAGAGTGTTTGCATTGCACGAAACCCAAATTCTGCCCACATGATGACTGAATCTAACGGACTAAATCCTGGCGATCCATAAATATAATATTATACAGGTCGTCCCACGGATATGCCACATGGAGGGATAATACCTTGAATATTGTAGATGGAACATTTTACTGAAAGAAGACTTTATTTGAATTTAAAAAACAATTTAAACTGCATTCATAGATATTTAAATAATTACATGGTTGTACACACGAGAAAAATAATCGCCATGTAGCTTTATCATACCGATCGAAAGGCTTCATCCTATGGATAATAATTTTTTGCTAAATAACATAGTGTCAGAAATATAAAGTCCTTATGATGAAGCCTTTCGATAGGTATGATAAAGCTACAGGGTGATTATTTTTCTCGTGTAACGGGTTCGACTCCCGGTTCAACCATGTAATTATTGGAATATCTATGAACGCAGTTTAAATTGTTTTTTAAATTCAAATAGTCTTCTTTCAGTAAAATGTTCCATCTACAAATATTCAAGGTACTTTCCCTCCATGTGGCATATCCGTAGGACGTCTTTTTTCTTAGCTTTCAATATGAATAATTAGTTTGAATATAAATGATTAACTCGAATTTATCAATAAAACTTAGATACACACATCAAGAGTCTAGTCTCCATCAGGCGGAGTTCAAGAGCGGGCCATTCCGCATTAACAAAAAAATATGTACCTACTTACTTTTTTTCATTTTCTTTCGCTAGGAATTTCTCCTGTGTTGTAGGTGCATTTGCAAACATTTACACTCACATACACAAAAAGCCAGACACTGTACATCTGTCTGTAGGCCATACAAATATTTGTTCAGAGAGTAGAGCAGTAACTGTTTAGCTTGTTAAGAGTAGATCCCAAAAAAATACTACAGTAAAGTGCTACCAATAAAGGTTTCGGGGCCTTTCGAGTACCAGTCCGAGATCTTAGTTAGTATTTAGGCTATTCACGCTTAAGTTCGTCACTTTAGCCACGCTCCAGGTCAATTAAATCCATTACATCAATAGTGCGCGTTTATGGGAAGTACGTATATTTACGTTTAATTCCCGAAACTAAATTGCGTGTGGTGTTATATTATGGTTGTTCGTGTCAGTCTTTAATTAATAAAGGTCAACTGTTATTCCACGCGTTTTTTTTCTAAGAAACATATGATGCTATGGTATAACCAGAACTAGAGAACGAAAATGTAGTCAAGGCGATTTTATAATCCATAATGGAAGTACGTAATAAATGAAACACCCAATAATTTAGCAAGAGTTTAATAAAAAAATGCAAAATAATAAAAATATCTCCAAATATTGAGCCTTAACGCTAGGATATCTGTAGGTTTACAACATCCAAAAATACAAAAATTACAAGCACTCACACAATGAGGGTATCGTCTGTGATCATATTATATTACATGTTACCTCCTTCGATAAAATTGACAGATGTTTTAGCGCCAATCTCTAATGTCATCATTTCTTGTAATCATGTCTTGTCATTTCTTGTTACTCGATCAATTTTATCGAAGGATTAGGGAAAGGATTCAAAACTAACGCCGATTTCATAATAATCAAACCAAAAAGGAAACATTGGCACTAGATTCCCATTTTTGTAGCAATTTTACGTATTAAATACATTCATGTTATGGACGAAACAATTTGAAAAGTGACAAGGAAGGTTTTAAGTTACAAAATAAATTTATTGTCATTTCACAACTTTGGTAAGGGAATTATTTAGAGAGCAAATTTAAAATTTTGTGCATTCAAAAGTAACTTATTAGACGATTTCTTTACTACGTTGCTATAAATAAGACTGAAAAGTCAAATCCAATGATATTTTGTAAACATTTATATAATGCTTTTATCTCAGTTTTATCATTAAATCATACTTGTTTATCTAACTTGATAACAAAGCTGAGTATCAAAGTTAAGTAACAAATATTTTCAGCTAAACTTCACAAATTAATATTACTCTATTCACAGAAACTTTAATACGAAACCGTCTAACAAATGTTACGTTTGATTTTAATATTTTAAACAATTCATAAATAATACAGTTCCAAAATAGACAAGGACTTTGTAAAAACGGGCCCAAAACTGTGGACTATGACCAAGACTATGGACTGTAACTAATATTATTCTAAGCCGCGAATGTACACACGGCTACACATTAAGCTATACATTTCCAATATAAACTGACCACGCATTTAAAGGAAATCCTATACAGTGCGAGGTCAGCATTAACTGGAAATGAATAGCTTGATGTGTAGCCGTGTGTACACTTTCGCTGATTTTATACGGTCGAAAATAACTTGATAAATGAAGAGAAAATACCAAGCGGATAGAACTCATTGATAATAATTAATACAATATTGAAGTTTATTAACAATAACCTAAATAAAGTCCCCTTAAAATATTTCTGTTTCCAAGAAGCAAAGATTTATATCCCCGCTAATACAAAATATTCTTAGAGGAAGGTTCAATAATTATGTACCTGTTAATAGCCCATTACAATACCCGCTCAGTTTATGCGCCCGCTGTTACAAAGACCACAACCCTTTTCTTTACGACTTTTCTCTTGCCATACCTTACTATGTTTTATACAAGTTTTACCAAAGGTGCTTCGCTTACATATAAACGATATAATAATATTTATGGTGATTTATTTTATTTGATATGAATACAATGTGCAAATAGTATGTAGCGTACGTTTGTTGTCGGTGGCATTTTGATTACATGTTCCAGTATAGGTCGATCAACTTGGTAAATTGTTAGTCGTCATTGTTTAGTAAGTAAATAAATAAATAATTGTATGAGCTGAAATCTATGGGTGGATGTGAACAATGTTGACTTGCACAGTTTTTTTTTTAGTGTGAGGATCTTGTGGCAAGGTTACTGACAGACTACGCTAACCGCGGTCGATCAGTGGATGGGTGAGCATCCCTTTCATACCGAGTTCCCTCCGTGCCTCGGAAAGCACGTAAAGCCGTTGGTCCCGGTTGTCATTTGTAGATCTGTGGTTAACTTATGGGTATAGTCAGAAGCCAGAAAGTCTGACAACCAGTCTTACCAAGGCGTATCGTGTACCCAGTAACAGGGTTGTGGAGGTCCAATAGGCAGTTGTTCTATGTAAAACACTGGTATTCAGTTGCATCCGGTTATACTAGAAGCCGACCGACCCCAATATAGTTGGGAAAAGGCTAGGCAGATGGTGATTTTTTATTCAGTTTGAGAAAGAGCAATCCGTATCACCTTCAGTCACCTAAAGCTATAGGATGCTACGATTTAGAATTAGACCACCACGTCAAAACAGCAAAAACGTCCCACCAAGCTACGAATTACGAATACAAATCTGTCATGTAGTCGTGACCACATTTTGATTTGTCATCTATACACGACTGTCGCGGTTGAAAGGTTAATACGGGTAGAGAAACCAACCAATCGATTGTTATACCTTATTTTGAGGTGTCAAAACGCGATTCTCCATAGATTTTGTATGGCAATACGCTGATGTGACGTCACTTATCTGCCAATTCAATTATCTATTTATTGATTTTAAAGCAACTTCAAATCTTTTTTATAGGTTTAATCTGGGAATTATTAGTAAAAAGTGTCTATGTTACAATCAAAACTCTTAACCAGTCAAAACTACTTTTGACTGGCTTCCGTCAAAACCTTTATTAGGATAAAACGCGTTTGCGTTTCAAAAACAAAAATACGGCATGCCCGAGTATTAAGAATCACTACAAAACAAGTGTTAAAAGGGTCATAAAAAATCCTACCAACTTAATGGGTTTCTAAGTATTATGGATAAATTTATAAACCACTCAAAAGTAGTTTAACTGATTTTTGTAGTCAAAAGTAGTTTTGACTGGTTAAGAATTTTGACTGTGACATGTACACCAGTATATAGGTCCGAATAACAAATCATTAGATAAATTGTATCTAACTATAATTAATAGCAACAACATTTAGCAAACCGACTTTACAGTTAATATTTAAAATAAATGAGGGAGTATGTATTTATATCAGAACCGCACCGACATCAAACCGCTTAAAATCTAAACTAAAAATATACATAGTAGTCTTAATTATAAATTAATCATAAAGTAATACATTTTGAATATATTTTTAAGAATCTTCCCATTTATAGTATATATTTTTTGACTAGTGAATAAAATTACACCTATTCTCGTTAATATTTAAGTAAAATACGAAAGCTTCAGCATGACTTTTTGTCTCAATCAGACTTGGTGAGCGTGAGTGAGACAACGCTTCAAACATAATACTCGCTCGTGTAGTCATATTGATGCGCTTTTGACCTCAAGACTTTAAAGTTCAATTTAGAATGGGAATATTTAATACATAATTCAAAAAATGAGATTCCATTTTAATACTAGGTACAAAATCTAGCTATCTAGAATTTCCTGTCAGTTGTAGCTGTAGCAAAGACAAGACTTTTTCCAATTATAGAGAAATAGAGTAGAGACGTTTACAAACCAGCAACTTTTACATAATTACGCCAACAGTACTATTTTGACTTTAAATAAATACTTTTTACTGATGACGACTTGAATTTCGCTGCATCAGTAACTGTCACATCTCTAAAAAAAATTTCAAATTAAATATAAACTAATACAATCTCAACACATTGACAAGAAAAACATAGTCTTTGGCGTTTTGAGCAAAACGTGATGTGTTTATGGCATCAACTAGCGGTACTAAGTCGCGCTTAAATTCATTACAGCTTATTTTTATTTCTTTTTCATTCATATACAAAGACTTAAGATGGGGCCACATCAAAGTCGGGACAATGAATTGTCTTAATTCTTCTTTGGAACATAATAAGACAATTCTTTAAAGGTTCGACATTTTCAATACAATGTTACCAAAGATTAAGTGTATTCATGAGGTTTCTTGGTCGTTCTTGTCCATAGAAACTTACTGTTTGGAACGAGCAACTAGATTTAACTTTCTGACAAACTAACTGACTCTTTGAAAAGTGAAAGTGCCAAGTGCCTGTAAGTGGTTTACTTTTATTTATTTATTATTTTTATTTTGATTGAAAATAAAGCTGTTTAAAATTAACAAACAGATTCAAGAGTCAAAAACACACGATGATAAATTATGTGCATGTTTTTTATTACTGAAGTCAATTTGTTCTATTTATTACCCCGATTTTGACGTAGTTCCAGACTAACTTGGTAATCATTGCAAATCTTAATTTTAGTAACAAAACCTTTTTCGTACGACATCCTTTTATTGAAATATACACTGTGGAAGGGACATCGTGACAACAACGTATCATGGATTCAGTTCATCATTTTATAGTCCAATTCCGCGTAACTAATATTTTTTAATACCGCAAATTTTTTAATTCGCGACTGAACTTCTGACTTCTGTCGACAGAAGTGAAAACATAAAGCTTTAGAATATATATATTTTTTTTTTAAATACTATTCGTCCTCCTCATGGAATAAATTAAAGAGCAAGTTCGTCTATTTGCTTCGACATTTGACTTTTGACATCTGTCACTATGATAAATACATTCAATTTAAATCTGTATTTCGTTAAGATTTATTCGTAACGAGGTCATAACAAGTAACGAAGTGACGCAAACCCATAAGTTTTGTACCAGAAATTGCTTAACGAGGCTAAAATTTGAATTATTTTTTTTTTTTTTTTTTCTATACATATTGACCGTGTAGGCATTTTTCTATGGCCGAGCAGTTTTATTTTAGTAACCGAATCATATTTCGAAGTTGGCGGGGCACCTCAAGCACTGAATTCATGATAATAGTTTTCGTCGCGATATCTGTTCATAGAAACAAGGGAGGTAGGTATACATTCCGTTATGAATTCAAGATTTACATTGACTACTAACAGTCCATAATGTTTCTAGAAATATTAATGGTGACTATAGAATAACATCGGATACATTACAAAATGTCAATTCCCTAATTAGTATGAATACCCTACACATCCTTACATACAAGTATTAGATACAAATTATACGTATAATTAATATTTCTTGTTATTTCATGTTTAAAGTAAATACGCAATATAAATAAATGCATTTTTTTATGGCAAAATGTAGGAATGTAACGCTGACACCTATTTTTGTTTAATAAAAAAAACGATTATTCGATACAGTTTGTTATCGATACTATAAGTATCGATATGGTTCGTTTCCAGACAATAGTCCGCTAATGATTTGTGTCAATTTAAATTGGAATTTTGAGCATTTTAGAACATTTTTTTTACTTATTGCACAGTTCTTATTATAATGCCGGCACTTTATTTGGTGTATTTGTGTAAATATTATCGTAATTACGGTAACACAAAAATGAACTGTAATTTGATTAAATATAGGGGTCTTTTTCTGTCAAAATTTCAATATTTTAGACAAATGCAATACGCCAAGTTAAAATGCCAACATAACAAACTATAGGGTCAATAAGAAACGCGATATAGTGAGCATTCTATGAGCATGATTAGGTTAAGTTTTGGTCGAACATCGATGAGATCACAAGTTAGCGTTAAACAGCAAATAATTTACTTAGCAGTGCGGTAATGGAAAGATGACTGGCCGTGAGCATTGAATTAGATATTTTTAAATTTTAAACCGTTTTAATTTGGAAATAAGTGTCGTTTTACAAGAAATTTGTTGATTCAAAAACAGAATGTGATTTTCAAAAACGCATGGTATGAAATCTCCTATCATATTTCATAATATTTATTTCTTCATAATTATGTTAGTTAACATAACATCAATACACATTCACTGATGTCAGTTCATTATAATTTGTCTTGCAGATATTTCATTTCAATTTAATTCATTAATATTTCAACACCATTATTTTTGTTCCTAATCAACGTCTCTTATTTCCAAATCCCACGACATACAGTATGTTATTTAAAGAAAAGCGTTCCTTTTAACTAGTAATATTTCATCGTCCATAGACACAAAAAAAAATCCCATCAAAAAAGTTTTTATTTTTTGAATGTCATACAAAATTGGATACGTAAAAGAAATACTCTATACATTTTTGGATTTTCTTTATCCTTTTTTTATGCTATTATATATTTTTAAATCTATAAATGATGTAGATTAACGAATTTAAGGGAACACCCTCTTTTAATTAACTTACTGTATTTTGACATGACTTAAACTATAATCAGTACAAATGATTGGACTTCCGACATATTATTCTAGTACTCTACGCACGACTATTTTGATATCTAAGATAAAAATGTAAAAATGGGATCGACGAAGGGCAAAATTTCTATAAAATATGTAGGAATCCCAAGTTATTGTTAGGTATAAAAAGTTAATTTTATTCTGCGAGGGGGCTATACCTGTTTTGGTTTTGGCTGTACAAATTAAGATGACATAGAAATATTCCTCTATTAAAAAAAAACTAAATTTTCTCAAACTGATGAATGAAATAAAGAAATGCATATTTTATCCGGTTTTCGTTGTTATAAAAATC
The DNA here is from genome assembly GCA_947361185.1 of Charanyca ferruginea. Taxonomy (NCBI): domain Eukaryota; kingdom Metazoa; phylum Arthropoda; class Insecta; order Lepidoptera; family Noctuidae; genus Charanyca; species Charanyca ferruginea. The sequence goes on from OX376065.1 coordinate 3,737,365, forward strand.
TCAATTGAACCTAACTAATTAAATTTTTTCGTGCATTTTAAATATTACCTGTTTCATTTCGTATTTCTGTCCCATTTTTATTTAGCAATGATACTAATTGTCTCATATTATAGCGTTTTCTCATTGTGTTACATGCCATTCCTAAATAAATAACCTGGCAACTCTATGAGCTATAAAATGCCACGTAGTTGCCAGATGCAAGCAACTGATAACTTACACTTCAACTCTGTTCGCGATGCTGACACTTTAGTCGGCGTATTTGCCCAAAACTCGCGATTTAATGCTATTTTTATGCTATACGCCTATTACAATAAAGTTCAATTTATATTGGCAAAAGCACGCAAATATTTGTACAAATACGCAAAGTGTAGGGTCGAACTAAATAAGATATTCTTTCTATATCATCTTTATTCATACCGCCACCACCTCACTGCGGGCAGTCAGTCGATACATTATAACGCGACCGAGTACGGGAGCCTCTAAATAACACTACAAGCTAGGGTTGTTCAATTGCACTTGATTTAGTCGGGTTACCTCTCACTGCTCCCATTCGGCTTCGTCCACTCCTTCCATGCTGTCTTGTTCCAGTTTCAAGTTGATCTGCACTTTGGCGCTTATAGATTTCATTATCTGTGGGATATAGAGACAGTTATTGGAGATTAGAATGGTGTATGCAACTTTCGCCCGGTTTAAATCAACGAAAATTATTTGAAAATCTGCCAACTGCGCATACGCTGGTTTGATTGTTGATAATTCGGTAGATGACACAATTAACGAATAACGAACCAAAAAAGAATACTTAATTTTTAGTCCTGAAGACCCGATACATTGTCAATTAAAAAAAATTAATTTGACACAACATTGACAATGAACACACACACTCGTGGGTTGTTGTTGTTGATAAGTATAAAAAAAGCTTTTTTTTGTGGTGACATCATGAGTTACAAAAAATGTTATTGCTGCCAAATTGTAAAACAGTTTGTTGACAGATTCAGCTCCCATAAACCATTTTATTAAAAAATAAAAACATAATATAATATTATACGTTAATGTTTTGTTATAATGATCATTTTAAACGTATCATGTCTGTTTTATTTCCATGGGAACCAACTAACGTCTAAGATACAGGCTCGGCCTAGTTTAGACGTAAGGATTCATTTAGAAATGTAAACACAAAATTCACAGTTGACTGCTTAATATTGTAATACTGTCTAAATTAAGAAGTTTTGTACAGTCGAACAAGCTAATTGGTTTACAGGCAAAAATATTCATCTTTCTACTACAATCACATTTTTTTAGTAATATTTAGTGCGTACGTTTTTTATATTTAGTAAGTACCAGGGATACCTACGTGCTCGAGATAAGAAAATGGAATAAAATAAAATATTGCGAGTGTAGTAGAAAGATGAATATTTTCGCCTGTAAACCAATTAGATTGTTGGTTGATTAGATTGTCCATAAACATTTTTTTTATTTACTTATTTAAAAACATTATTTAAAAAATCAATTGGTTTACAAAATCTATGGGGGAATCGCGTTTTTACAGTATAAAAATGTATGACAATTGATTGGTAGTGTCATCTGTCCTATTGCCCCTCTACTAGTAGATTAGATTATGTACTCACACTGTCTTCCTTAGCCTTCGTGTCCTGCGGCACGTGCGACTTAATGAGGTCAGGTTTGGGCTTCTGTGCGGCGAGCTTGTCGCGACAGACAGCCTCGCGAGACACCGGGGACGCCGCCGTGTGAGCTGACACTACAGACAGGTAACGATATCATTTATTTATTTATTGATTATATATTTTATGAAGTATATTATATGAAGTGCATGAAGTATATTACGAATATACTTCATGCACAAAGGTACAAAGGCAGACTTAATGCCTTAGGGCGGGTTTCTTCAACTAACCATTACTGACCGGTAATAGTAAAAAATGGCGCTAACTATCGTCAAATCAAAAAAATGGGTTGTTTCACAAAATCATACGTCAAAAAGTTACTATTACCATAACCGACCAGTCAACGTAATTTTGTGTTGTCACAAAATTAACAGCTACTTCAAAGATCAAAATATTATGGAATCTCTTTTTAAATAACTTTAACTGACGGATTTTTATGTCATGAAACAACCCGTTACATTTAACGTACGTTAAACATCGCACGTCATAGTAACTTTTTAACCGTCCGTATGTAACGTTAACCGACTGTTTGAAACAACCATATCATTCATATATCATTCTTTATTATATGTCAAGGATGAAACATATGACATAATATTAGGCATGCATTTGAATTTTATTTCAATGTACTTAGTAATATTAAACAAATGAAAATTGTCTATGCATATTGACTGTATTAACACATATTTTATTAATCATTTCATTTAAAATATTGTATGTTATTAAATTTTTTGCTAAAGACATTTTTGTTAAATTTAATTTTATATTTCTACACCGGCAACGGTAGCATGTGAATTGTGAATTAGCTTTCGATTTATGCCTGGCAACTGCTTGACCGCACGATGAATAATATCGTAATGATGTGAGCAGATTATTTAAAGACAATTACAGTTTTCGAAAAGATTAAGTCTTGATTTAGGCAGCTACAGAGTAAAAGTATATTTTTTAATTATGGTTTTTTGAAGCGAAGACAATTTTTCATATCGTTTTACAAAAATAGACGTCAGAGTCAACTTTCAGGACAAATACAACCATTACAATATGCCAAAATATTTTGTTTTATGCGTTTTTCCAACAGGATTTATAGTCATAAAGAGACACAGAGCCAAAATTACGAAAATATTACTATTATGTATTAAAAAACAATGTTGAAAAAGTAGAAAATCGGTTCACTTTGTCAATTTTTTTTCACCAGTATTTGAATTAAAACATAACTGATATATTTATTTTATGAAAGTAAATGTTATGTTTTTAATATACAGAATATTTTTCAGTCCGTTATACAAGCTCATTTATTTTAGACAATTATTTTAAAAAGCACTGTACAACATCGCGCGCTGTCGGTTGCCAATCAATTTCAATGATTCGTGCTTATTTCGTGCATATTTTTTTTTCTGATGCATACAAACAGACCATTGTATTGTACTAGTGTGTTAATGCTACTACGTCGTTCTAGCAATCGTTTAAATTTTGAGTTGCGCTAAATCGAATACGCGCCCTTAATTTTATATTTCTACACCGGCAACGGTAGCATGTGAATGTGTGCCATGTGCGTATGACAAGGATAAAAAATATATTACATTAGCTTTCGATTTATGGCTGGCAACTGCTTGACCGCACGATGAAATTTCACCGTTGCTGACCGCCCGGAACAGTCACAACTGCTCGAGCAGTTCCATGTGGTTCCCTATCCATTTGCATAAAATTTTAAGACCTAATATTACTTGGCATACTTTTGTTTCGCAAAGTATTATTATGACAGATCAATTTATGCCAAAACAGTTATGTCAAAGTATATTAGGAAAAAGAACATTATGCGAAAAGAAAGGATCCCGTTCCATGTATGTATATAAGTAGAAAATGATAGTTCAGTATGCAGTCGCAGCTTGAAGCAGTTACTCCTGACTGCTAGACAGTACTCACGCGGCTCCATGCCGGCCGGCTGCAGACTGGCCAGCGCGGGCAGCACGCGCGCGCCCGCCAGCCACGCCGCGCCCGCGAGCCACGCCTGCCACGTCACCAGCGTGGGCGGGAACAGGTCGTCTTGGAACAGCTCGCTCTGCACAATACATGGTATAACCCGGTTCATTAAAGAAAGGAATCTTAAATGGCGGCGCTTATCATGTTCCCTCGCTCGCACACTAGTGCCGTCTATACTCACTCTCGCGCGTACCGTCAGACGAAACAACCGAGACAAAAAAAAAAGTTATGCAACTTGAACATGTGTGTCAACGATTTTGTGCCAATTTTTTTTTTATTTTTATTTTATTTATATATTCAGTTTCGGACAACAATGTAATCCATTTTGTTAGTAAAACAAAAACCTTATAGCTAATGTTAGTATTTCAAAAACAAAACACAAATCAACCGGCAATAATAAAACAATACATATCACTTAAGTGTCCGAAGCAGGTTGCACAGAGAATGACCACGCAGGAGATCAGGTACTTAGTTGACCATCCTCTCTACAAAATGCCTCAGAACAGGAGAGTAAGGGCTCTCCGCCACTGATTTCAGGATACTATTGTTACTGACCCGCGTTCGATGCATCAGTGAAGCAACTTTCTTACGAATGATAGCGTGGAAACCGTCAGTTCGGTTTTGCGAAAACATCTCCGATGCACTACAAAAGCGGGGCAGTCCCAACAGCATCCTGAAAACATTATTATACTGGACGCGTAGAGCATCTAGCGATCTCTTGGAGTAGCTGACCCATAGACCCCCCGCATACAGACCCTGACAGAACGCCTCCAATAGGGTGATTTTGACTTGGTCACTACAACGGGAGAATCTACGAGCCAACATATTACCTCGGACCGCTAGTGCCCTACGTTCCCTCTCAATGTCTACATTATCCTTAAGGTCGTCGGTAAGCTTGCATATGCCCTAGGTACTTAAATTTGTCTACTTTATTCATGCTCATACCATTTAGGGTAAAATTAGGTATATGATTAGGACACTTACCGGCGGCCTTAAAGATCATGTATTCGCACTTCCTTCCAAATGAAAGGTCTACAACCATTTTATTCGTTTAAATTATGTAAATCGGTCCCAGTGTTTGAGATAATCGCTAAATAGTAGAATGAAAATGTAAGCAAACCATATTTGATGTTTGCCGTTGGCAGAAGCTAGTTTGAAATTAATGTGATGGATCACGTTTAAGTTTTTTTCTTTTTTTTTTAACTTAAAACTACGCAAGTACATGCCGCCATTTTAGATTCCTTTCTCTATTGCACCGGCTTATAAGTTACGACGTTTGTTAGGCACGGTTACAGGCCACATATGTAATGATATCATCATCATCAGCCTAAAGATGTCCACTGTTGAACAAAGGCCTCCCCCATAAATGGGGGCCGTTGCCATAATCCCCACGCTTGGCAGGAGTCTTGGGGATCGCAGTGAGGTTGTTAAGTATACGGAAGCCGCTGCTACCCGAATTCCGGATTTTCCCTTAGTCGCCATCGACGACACCCTCGGGACGAAATGGGGGGGTGCTATTCTAGCCTGGACACCCCACGGGCAATAATATACTTATGCAAATTTAGACTTGTACAAGAAGTGTGACGTCGTTAATAGCTCACGTGCTTGTACAAGTCAGCGTGACGCTGTACAAATGGATTAGACACTTGCTTACTTGTGTGTAACATAAAGTGTGAGACTTTAAATAAAGGTTTCCGCTGAAAGTGGTGCTGTCATTAAATGGATTTTATCTTTAGAGAAACACCAGGATGTCAAAACGATATTTTTTTATGACAGTCACCATTTCATTAATTAGTTTTGCTTACGGCTCGATAATTTCTTTTTTATATAAAATATTATAGCAGTCGTAGTAAGAATTCCTTTTAGCTAGCTCTTTATAATCTAATACATAAAAATCTTGTGTCATAGTGTTTGTTATCGAAGTCCTCCGAAACGGCTTGACCGATTTTTATGATTTTGTTTTATGTATATTTGGTAGGTCAGAGAATAAGTTATATATTATTTTAAAATCATATGGCAAAACACGATTGCCGGGTCATCTAATATTAATACATATATTGCCTTTATTTCAACAATTATTTTGGAGGAAGATTTGTTACTTGGCACAACATACCTTTATTCTGGGTACAGTGAAGGAAAGGGGCTCGATGGTTCCGTTGGTGAGTCGTAAAGCTCTCGCGAACTCCACCTGAAACATATTTCTTATGTAGAGAACTCCTGCTATAACGCCAATTGAGACAGAAAACACAAAAAATTTATGGTTTTTTCTTACACCTGCCCGTTTTAGTTAGGTAAGGATTTCAAAGCATTTATTTCAATTAAACCATTTACAGGCACTTTTGAATTGTCAAGAAGTCCGTTAGTTGGTCTTTTAAATCAAGTTTTTACAAAATACTGGGAACATTATTCCTGTTGTTTCTATATGTGAAAACAATGAAGATAATCTAGCAATACAAAATCTAAAAAAAGAATCAAGACAAAAGTCATGGCAGTTAAGAGTTCTCTTGAGAGAGGACTCTTGCGCCCGTTCACGAACATGACGTGTGGATCAGCACCATCCAGCTCAACCATTTTAAAGGGAGCCGAATGATCCAACGCTCTCGCCACCACATCTAGACATTTGAGTGAGCATGACAATACTCTCAACCATATATAATAAATGGCTCCATGGTACTCACAGGCTGCTAAATTATACAAAACTAAGGTTTTCAATGTATATTATATTCAGATTCAGATCAACAGGCAGTTGTCATTTGACTAATTTTTGGTAAATAAATGAAGAAAAAGATATATTTGTAAACAAACCCAATATACAGTACTAGCGACCCGACCCGGCTTCGCGTGGGCCTGTAGCCTTCCTCGATAAATGGACTATCCAACACAAAAAGAGTTTTTCAATTCGAACCAGTAGATCCTAAAATTAGCGCGTTCAACCAAACAAACAAACTCTTCAGCTTTATATTAGTATAGATACACCGTGTAGAACAAAGTGTACAACAAAAAATCACAGACAAAAATAAAGACATACCTTCTCAACGGCGACTAGATTCTTCTGCAAGAACGCGATACCTTGATGCAGTGTGGGCGAGCGGTGGTGGGACAACGCGCACAGGTGAGGAGCCTCGCTTGTCACCTCGTAGCAGTAGATCGTGGAGTCACCCTAGACAATAATGTTGCAAAAAGAAATGTTAATAAATGTTGTGGCGACATAATATCGTACCACATGAGAACTACAACCCATTAGGTCATTACACCATGCTACCAAATTTCATCTGATTTGGTCCAGTAGATTCGGAGCAAAATTGGCTGTGACAGACGGACGTACTAGTAATTCTATAAGGGTTCTTTTTTTTGTACGGAATCCGAATAAAGGTCAAAATTATCCCACGGCGACACAAAAACTGGATCAAAATTATCCTATGTAAGTATGTACTCACCCGTCCCGTTAGGAACAGTGTTCCGGAGTCGTGGTCGATGTGCGTCTGCAGTATGGCGGGAGACACGTCCAGGCCTACCGTGCAGACGGGTGCTGACAAGTCTGACACCTTGTACAAGAGGATCTGACGCTCTGATACTCTGCACAAAAATGGATATTTCATTTAAAACTCAACAAAAAAAAACATGTAGTTATTACATACGTATTTTGTGAGTTTATCTTAGACATCACTGACATTGGTGAAGGAAAATATCGAGAGGATATCTGGGTTTATTCTTCCTATTATTTCCGGCTCTTCATTTTGGAGTCAGTTGACTCCAAAAATAGGAGGAGGTTCTTGATTCGACACGTCTATTTCTTTTTATGTTTGTATTATACTATATTTTTAAAAATAATGGATATCCAATCCATTATTTTTTATGCCTCTGGGATGATACCATGAAAATATTTTACCAAATTTTTTATTGATATATTTTACACTTATAATTCGCCCTAAGGGTCGCTAAACACAAGCGGGTCGGCAAATTCGTTTCGATATTTTCAATAAGACCTATAAGCATGTATTGAAAATGCCGACCCTGATGTGCGAACCCAAATGAGGCGACCAACTTATCTGTATAGAAACCCTCATCTAGGATTTGGATTTTGGATTGATACTTGCAAAGGATTTGGCCTTTGCGAGTATCAATATTCAAGCTAAGATACATACTTCTAAATTAGTTTGATGCGATAATGTAAGATGAAGCTTACTTGTCAAAGCCGGTGACGACGAGATGCGTCCCGTTGAGTGTCCACACCACCCGCGCGCCCCGGCTGCCGGCCGGCCCCGGCCCAGTCTGCGCCGGCTCCGGGCTCGAGCGCGGCTTGTATACCTGCATTCATTATTTATTTTCTATATGTAGGATCGTCAGTGAGCGATCGAGGAGGAATGCCGAGCGGTATAGTACACAAATAACACAATAATAATTGTCATGAATAAACAATAGTGATTTCATAAAGTAATTCGTTTTTACATTCAAAGTAACATGTCAACAACAGGGTATTTTACTCTATACGAGAAAAAATCTATAAATAATAATATGTTATTGAGACAGTTTAGGCATAAAGCAGTCGGAAAATGTAAGTTTTAGTTCATAAAATATCAAAACAAATTTTTTAATTCAATTCAAAGTTTTCAGTATTTTTAATCTGTTATAAAACACCGTGAAATAGTAGCGGACTTGTTATTACGCCATACGGCTGTGTAAACAAAAAATTTACCACTGTCAGTCAAACGATTGGCGTACTTGTACTTTTATTATTTTCGTAACCATCGTCATTTTTTCATTATTGCACATATTACAAAATATGCTTTTAATTATTTTTAAATGATATACAATTATCATATTTAATATGAGCTCATTTGATACAAAACGAAGTGACGTCATTTACGCTGAACAATATGGCGTCTAGTAAGAAGCGTTTTCGTCAAACAACGCGTGAAATTTGAAAATTTAAAATGTAGATGCATTTTTATGGCTCTTATCGATTTAATAAAAAAATTGTGGTTTTTTTGGTGGCATAATAGCACTTCAGAATTGCATTGAGACACTTTTCAAAAATGAGTGTAATACCCTATTGTTTTGAATAAAACCATCGTTAACAATTATCGAAATAAAGTAACCACAAATCAGTGTGCATACACTGAGTACTCAATAAATCATGTTTCGAATTAATAGACAATAATTGATAGTAAAATCACATAAATTAATAATAAGAAACACAAATCATAACAAATTTAGTTAACACTCACAATTGTGATTAATAAACTGTCTCCGACATATATAAAAACAATTAATTGCTGTTAGTTAGTCTAAACTCGAGAACAGCCGGACCGATTTGCTTTCTGTTTTGTGTTTTTGTTTTTTTTAAAAAAACGTTGCCCCACACTAGGAATTACTCGTGTCGTGGGTGACCGGGGACCGGACGGCGGCATCGAATTCAAGAACTTACCTCACTTTTGATTCCCACATCGAACAATTGTCACCATTTTTAACCGACTTCAAAAAGGAGGAAGTTATCAATTCGAATGTTTGTTTTTTATTTTTTTTACGTGTGTTCGGGCATAACTCTGTCATATATAGACGGATTTGCAAAATTCTTTTTGTTCGAAAGGGGTTTATTCCGAAATGGTCCCATATAAATTTTACCAAAATTGATCTAGCCCTTTTTGAGAAAATCAACAAATTCCCAAAAAAATACTTAGACGACGTTTTAGTTTTTTCAATCTTTGGAGGATTTACAATCTCTTTTAAGTGTGCCGCCGTTCTTAATGGATTTGGATGTAATGGCAACACTAAAAAGCGAAAAATAAAAAGTTAAAAAAAAAAAAAAGAAACCGAAACCTAAAAAGTGATAAATAACTTTAGCACAGAACACACATTACTTTACTTTCGGAAGTCGGTGGCAATACAAAACAACAAACTCAAAGCCACCGCCACCGACTTTCGAAAGTAAAGTAACGTGTGTTCTGTGCTAAAGTTATTTATCACTTTTTAGTTTTTGAAGGCGGTTTTCATTTTTTTGAAAAGCTTTTTTTAGATCGATAATTAATTGTATTAAATCAGTCAATAAATCTGTTCAAATCATTTCGCCTTTTTTTTTTGCAACTTGCCTGCCGGACTGACATAATTCGTTTACAAACATATAAACTCACATACACAAACAGCCAGACCCGGAACAACTATCTGTAGGCCATACAAATATTTGTTCCGTGCGGGAATCGAACCCGCGACACGCAGCGCAGCAGTCGGTCGCTCAACCACTGCGCCAACCGAATCGACATGGCCTAATTGGTGTCGTGTGGTGGCTATTGGTTTTGAAATATTTGTGGAAGTCTAACACAGCCAATAGGGTGAAGAGTGTAGTGTGTGTATGGGAAGTGTATGTGTGTGGTAAGCTTTCTTTCAAGTAAAGGTTTGATTCAATAGTCAAGAACTTACCCTAATGAGTCCATCTTTGCAGACCGTCGCGAGGTATTCTCCACAAGGCGACCAGTCCAGCGCGAATATCTGGTCAGTATGGCCAGTCAGTACAATGGCAGCCACTGGCTCCTCCGGACTGAGGTCCCATATCTTCACGCTTAAGTCGTGTGCAGCCGTCGTCAATAAGTCGGAAGCGGTCGGGTGGAATCGGATGATGTATATCTTGTCGGGGTGAGCGGAGAATGTACGAGCTGGCTCGTTCGTTGATTCTTGGAGGCCTGATGGAGGAATTCAATTTATTTAAACCTAAAAGTGAGGTGACCTGAAGTCGGTTCATATAAGGCAAAGAACGTCGGTAATCCAGGTTACCTACGGGAGATCGTTAGTAGGCCTAGACTGCTGACCTTGCTTGAGGAGCTGGGGTGGATCGAATGATTTACTTTCAAACTATACGCAAAATACGCGCTGAGACGTGGAGTTGGGGGACACCAGTTGGGTTGCTTACGCTAAGCTAAACACTATTAGCGTGGTTCATCACATATTGAGGATTACGATGATGATGAAAATGAAAAGCAAGCTAATTCATTATTCATGCCAGTTAAAAATACAGAACAGTCTTAAGGTCTTCAGTGCTTAGCAGACATGAAGTTTTTTCGACGTACAGCTATTTCCCACGGCTCACGAAGCTTATGGTCTTTAAGAAATAAATTAACCCGGACATTTTTGCACCCAAATGCACAACACAGATGTATATTTACTATTTTCTCAATATAAAGAATATAATTTTGATGCACAGACAAAAAGTACATGTCAGTATCACTTTGATTACGCTATAGTTTAGTGGCGGCTCTGACGGAAAAGTTTGACAGTAATATTCCTGATAGGTTTTCTGTCAACTATTGTTTCTTTTTGAAGTAAAACTTCTTTACGCACTCTTGACTTGGGGAGTAAGCTGGTGAATGCGTGACGAGAGCGTTAGGAAAAGTGTGATCGGGTAAGTTGATATTTTACGTCAGTTGTGTGGTCTAAAGCACACTCGTCATTTTTTTTCTTGATCAGAGCCGAAATCGTGTACACAGTTCGCTTGTAATAACGACACGAATTCTTATATAGGCCCGGTGTCTTTTCTTAGCGTGTACGGCCGAACAAGCTATTTGGTTTACAGGCAAAAGTATTCATCTTTCTACTACACTCATTTGATTTTAATTTGTTATCTTGAGCAGGTAGGTAGATATCAGGTATAGCTACGCGCCCGAGAAAAACAAAGAAAAAAAAAGTGTGCTGGGACACATAGCAGAAGTGAAACTTCAACGGACAAGTGGAACGCTGCCGCCTGTTACCACACGATATATCGTCTACCCCTTCCACGCGGTCGTAACGCTTTTTCGTGACAGAAAAATCCTAATATCCCCCGTCTATACTAATAGAAGTTTCACTTTAAAAAATAAATAACATAGAATATTGTGTGTAGTAGAAAGATGAATATTTTTGTCTGTAAACCAAATAGCTTGTTCGACCGTACAAGAGGCCTAAGTCTTCCATGTTTGGATAAATAAACGGCTTATGTTTAACGAACCTCCAGATCTAGGCAAATGTGATTGCAAAAAATCACTTTATATTGCCAAAAATACAAAAAACCAAACCAAAATTGGGGATAAATGACCAACATTTAACCCCATTTTAATGTCAAATTATACTTTTTTCGCCCGTGGTCCCGGTCCCTTAGTATTGTAGAAATGTATGAGTTTGACTGTAAAAGCGATTTGGTTCTGGCGTAGGGGGTTACAGTTCTAACCTAACCTAACCATGTCGGATGGGGGACTTAAGGGTCGAAAAGATTTTGGTTATCCATTTTGGTAAGCAAAAAGTCAAGGCAAGATTTACCTATTTAGATTTTTTTTTATTTACGCAGAAAAAAACTTCGTGGTCCCCTTAGGGAATACGAGAAGGGACCACGTCATTTTCCAGTATTATAGGGACCACGAAGTAAAAAAGCTCCATGGTCCCTTCCAGGTACTACGAGAAGGGACCACGGGCGACAGACTATAGCCAAAAAGTTAATCTTGCTATTCTAAAAAGCCACTAAGTATATATTGCATTCATTTGCACACTAAGATTTGGTGATCATTTACTACATTTGGTATTTAGTATATTTTTTTTGTAAGGGAGCTTAAGATCCTAAAGTATATTTGGTGGTCATTATATTTATTCCCTAAATAAACTCACCTCCTTCAGGTATGATCCACTCGCGGACCTGTCCGTCATCACAGGCGACCAGCAGTCTGTCAGTGCGGAAGGGGTCCCACGCCCAGTCCTGCAGCGGCGCGGGGTGCAGCAGCGCGAACACGCGCGTGCTGCTGGGGTGCCCGGCGGGGGCCCGCGCCGCACACGTGGCCCCCACGGGGAGCTCCACCACGCCCACGCGGCCCCCGCCGCCCGACAGTGGCACGGCGCAGCGGATACCGTTAGCTGGAGATAGAGCGTGAGTTTGGTTACCCCGAATGATAGTATCGGAAAGATCGAGCCAGCCCAGATGCGGTGGAAAGAAACCAAAGCCAGCAGATGACTACATTGCACT